>OY970794.1:24681533-27081533 GCA_963853775.1 Xanthia togata | reverse complement strand
CTACTTTACAGGTAGAAAACAAAGAGTCCGGATTGACAATAGGTTAATCGATGAGGCATGTGTCGAATTCAGTGTACCACAGGGCAGAATACTCGGTCCAACGTTATTCTTGGTCTATATCAACTATCTGAAGCTGGGAGGAGGTCTTTGACACTGCCCAAAAGGGTTTTAACAAAGTGCTTAATGTTAATAAAACTAAATATATCACTTTTTCCCATAGGTCAAATCAACTTTCTCAATCATATCCTAGCATTTACTGTCATACTTGTATTCCTGGCATCACCTCCTTGTGCTCCTGTCCCATTCTTCAAAGAATTGATCATATAAAATACCTTGGTATCATTATAGACCAATTCCTGACCTTCAAACCGCACATAAACGTCCTTGTAACCCGGCTCCGTAAAATAATCTACATCTTCAAAACCCTTAGACACGCAGCGGACAGCGACAGCGGGTTATTAGGATGGTTTACGATGCTTTATGCCAATCCCTAACAGAGTACTGCGTTACATCCTGGGTAGGTTCCGCCAAAACCCATCTTATTGAAGTTGAGAGGGCACAGCGTGCCATTCTCAAAGTTAGAATTATGAAATGTGGCTAACTAGCGAACTAGAATTTAATAATTAATTGCAATAATAACACTCAATTTGATGTTGTAACCGTTTTAGGTGTATAAAAGGCATTTGGAAAGTTTCAGAATACTTTTTTTACATCTAAAACTAAACATTCAGCGTTACGATATTAATTATTGCAATTCATTATTAACATTCTAGTTCGCTAGTTAGCCAGCTTTTAAATTTTCATATAGTAATATTGCCAAATTAATAAAAACAGGTAAATATTTGACAGCTATTTGAGACGTTGCCAAATTTTAGGATAAGCGCTCTTAAGGAACACTCCATGTTGCAATACGATCCCAATCTGTGTCAAAGCGCGTCTGTCCCAAAGCGCCGAAAAGGCAGAGTATGCCAAACACACCCTTCCAGGGCCTCAAGTCTGCTATTACAATAGTGTCAGAATGGTCTATCATTGATTTCATAATTGTTGATTTTGTCAAGTTTGGTAATCTACTAATATATTGGCGTCATTATGACTTTCCAATGGTCAGCCACTGACACTCCATTGAAAGAAATGGCATCTATTGGTATTCTAGTACATAATGACAAATGAATGACTGACTTAGGCGGTAATCTGAAAAAAAATTGACAGTTCCTATGATCAGTGACCTACCATTAGAACGTCATTGTGCAGTTATTGCTTTTAATTCGTTACGAATATCGTGTTTGTGGAATACAATGATCAACCATTATGAATTTAGCAGATTACGAACTTTTAGCAAAATGACAATGGGATCGTGTTGGAATGACGAATTTATAAAAATAGCAGACTTGGGCCCCAGTTCTGTGCACTTGCGTAATTTCTTCTTCTTTTTAGGCCCATATCTGTGCATTAATCTAAATAACATCCTTAATATATATCCTCAAACTAAAAACAAATGTAAAAATTCAGTGACTACATAATATATGAAAACACAAGACTATCAGGGAACGGAGAATTTGTTGATCCCTCTCAGATAGACTATCTCTAATACCACTCACCGGACTGGGTACTGCTTGTACATACATACCATATTCCATACTCGCACCACACTCACTCAAGCAACCTCTCACATATACTCTCACATCTCTTTCTACACTTTCTCTAGTTACTCACACACACTCTGGTATTTCCACTAACTCTTTTTGTATTTTTTATTTTGTTTTGTTTTATTTCAAGTTCTTAATTCAACGTTAGTAAAGTATATAATTGTTATTCTGGTCCAAGGCATCTAGCCGCGGGAGGGCCCTGGTGACCTGTAATACAGGTATTTAAACCTACTTCAGGCATCAGTCTCTCACAAAGATAGCTCCTTGTTCTTGCCCTATTGTAAAATCCTAACATTAAGTTCATAACTTGTGTAGAAAAAACTCAAACTCAAATCATTTATTTCAAATAAACCAATTACAGGTACTTTTGAATTGTCAAGGGGTCGGTCAGTCAGAAAGATGAAGCTAGTGGCCCATTCCAAAGCGTAGTAGGTTCCTATGGAGAAGAACGGGCAAGTAACTCCATGGACACGCTTTTAAATCAGAATATTGTTACAAAATATTGGTTACATCATTCATGTTGAAATTATATATGTGAGAACAATATAGAAAGACGAGCACGTTAAAAGCGTCCATAATAAAAATATAAAAACAAAAATAATTTAAATAAGTCATGGCAGCTAAGAGATTACCAGTCCCCACTGACGGCGCCCGTTCACGAACATGACGCATAGATCAGCATCATTTAGCTCAACCATTTTGAAGGGAACTTAATGATCCAACACACACGCCACCACCATCGAGACATTTGAGTGAGCATGACATACTCTCAGCCGCCAGGGCACATTCAAGTCAATGAAAGACGTACTCAGTAAATGGTAGATTTAAAGCAGGTAAACAGTGCTCACTTATGTGCAATGCAATTATATAATACTAAGAGATTGAATTTATACAATGTAAATATAGTTTTCAATCTTCAGCAGCTCCAACAATATTTTCCAATGCTAATCAATTAGTTTATGCGCCCTTGTGGAGCTGGACCAGCGTTGAGTCAAGCATTTTTGTCACCGATGTAATCCCCCAACTTATAATATGTTTGGCAGAATAGTGTACGTTTTATGCAAGATTTAAATGTTGTTTCATTCAATTGGAGTATGTGGGGAGGTATTTTACTGTAACATTTTACACAGTACCCCATGAAAGATGAGTTTACTTTAGCCAGTCTGAAACCCGGTTGAACTAATTGGTCCCTATTTCTAGTCCTATAATTGTGCCTATCACCTATTTTACTGAAAACACTTAGATTTTTCCTTACGTACATGATGTTCTCATAGATATATTGACAAGGTACCGTCATAATGTTAATATCTTTAAATAGTTTCCTTAGAGAATCGCGTCTACGGAGGCTATATATTGCTCTGATGGCTCTTTTCTGCAGAATAAAAATAGATTCGATATCTGCAGCCCGTCCCCATAGTTAAATACCGTAAGACATTATACTATGAAAGTAACTGAAATAGACTAGTCTCGCGGTATCTACATCAGTAAATTGACGGACTTTTCTCACAGCATATTCTGCTGAACTTAGCCGTCCTGCAAGAGATGTTAAATGAGGACCCCGTTGCAGCCATGAGTCGAGCGTGATCCCCAATTAAACGACTTATATTATTATTATATTATATAGGTAGGTACTTTGGGAACAGACCATACATCTACATAACAGGCTGAACACAATGTTGCGGGAGCCGATTTTCCCAAGAATCGTGCTTCGACGAAAATTAAACAGACAGCTTAGTTCAATACCTCGAAAACCCAATTACTCTAGTATTGCCAGTACTAGTAATTTATTCATATGAAAAAACAAACTGGCGAAATGTTTGTGTATTAAACCTATATAGGCTACCCTTCGGGAAACACAGGCATTTCGTTATGTTTATTATTTAGAAGTAGGAGGATGAGTTGTATCAATAGACACTCTGCATATACATACCTACTAAAATTAGGGTAACATTGTTATAATAATCCCATCAATCCACACAATCAACCTACGAAAAGAAAAAATGGAAGTACACTCGTCGCTATCAAATTCTCATTACGTTAAAGATTGCTCCATCTTATGAAAGTTATAAAGTTTCAACTCCCCGCTAGCGGCGGGAACACAACACTGGCTTCAAAGAATTAAAATAACGCTTCAATACTAATCCGATATCTTAGACAAGACAACAATGGAAGATGTTTACCTGGAAAAGTACTGAAGTAGATACTTCTTTGTTTTGGACGTTACAATTGAATACTCTTTATAAAGGTATCTTAGACCATAAAAAATACGGATATAAATGTAGAGATTTTATATAGTGTGAGAAAATGGGCGATGTTATCGCTAAAAGCGTTGGATTAAGAGAGAAAGTAGAGACAATACTGTACGTAGTCAGTGGCGTACCATTTACATATACATTATTAGCTGTGCCCCGCAGCTTCATCCGCATAAGTATCGATCCCGCGGGAATATGGGAATAAAGTACCCTATGTCCTAAACCAGGTCATGGTCTATCCATGTGCCAAATTTCATTTAAATCCGTTCAGCCGTTTTAGCGTGAAAGCGTAACAAACAAACACACTCACTTTCGCAGTTACAGAACTAGCTCCCCGCCGTTTTTACGACTTGATAAAACATCAAGATTTCATAATTATCTATAAGTTTAATATTAATTATATTTTATACACGTAAACCTTCCGGAATACATTCTCTATATAAATGATTTTGAAAACCTCATCAAAATCTGTTGTTAGTTGTGTATTTTAGGAGAACAACGCGGACATACAGACAAATGCGAAAGAGACTTCGTTTTATAATATACTGTATAGTTATAGAAGTTTAGAAATAATACATAAAACATTTACTTATGTATTTATATATAATAATAGTCGACGTTAGCATCCGGTTCTTAGAAACAGGTAAAACACGTTATTTCTCTTATAATACAGGCAAACGTTTAACATGTTCAGTGCTGGGCTCCCTCCTGGAGGATTCACCTAGTCATTTTTTTAGTGATTACCCACCCAAAAAAAAAAGATGTAGGGTTTTCTTAAAGAATACAGCATTTTAAACCGTGAAAATAAATTCTGATGTAGGTATATTTTAACAAGATTGATTAGTATAATCGTTGGTTTTTAAATACAAGCATTTTTTATTTTTTGAAGGTTGGAAACTACGTATAGCGCAAGACCCCCTGAAAACACTAATTTACTTCGTTTTACAGTGTTTCATAACATGGTTTTAAACCTAATGCCCGTCGTTTTGACCGTCCGCGATGATCGATGACCTCAGAGCTCCTGGAGGGTTCACTTCCAATACTTATGGCGGCACGGTTGGCGCAGTGCTTAAGCAATTGACTGCTGAACCGCGTGTCGCGGGTTCGATTCCCGTACGGAACAAATATTGGTATGACCTACAAGTAGTTGTTCCGGGTCTGGGTCCCAAGTCTGCTATTTTTATAAATTCCTCATTCCAACACGATCCCATTGTCATTTTGCTAAAAGTTCGTAACCTGCTAAATTCATAATGGTCGATCATTGGTTGATCATTGTATTCCACAAACACGATACTCGTAACGAATTAAAAGCAATGACTGCACAATGACGTTCTCATGGTAGGTCACTGATCAAAGGAACTGTCAATTTTTTTGCAGATTACCGCCTAAGTCAGTCATTCATTTGTCATTATGTACTAGAATACCAATAGATGCCATTTATTTCAATGGAGTGTCAGTGGCTGACCATTGGAAAGTCATAATGACGCCAATATATTAGTAGATTACCAAACTTGTCAAAATCAACAATTATGAAATCAATGATATACCATTCTGATACTATTGTAATAGCAGACTTGAGGCCCTGGCTGTTTGTGTATGTGAGTTTAAATGTTTGTAAACGCACCCACAATACAGGAGAAATTCCTAGTGTGGGGCAACGTTTTAATTAAAAGAAAAAAGAAGAAGTTCTATGAAAAGTGGGTGGAGTCGACAGTGTTAACTTGATGTCCCATACGACACTAATAGACGAATAGAGCACGACATGGTTACTACATATCTATATATGTATCGAAGTACAAAACAGCAAAGAAGTGTTCGTCTCTATGCCTAATCAAAATGAGCGTGAGGAAAGAAAATGGTCGTTTTTTTTCAGAGGAAATAAGACTTCTCAATTCTTACCGTCGTCGCTTCCGTATACAGGGTGTTTGGCGCATGGACCGACACAATTTTTTCAGGAATTTGGGAGGTCATTAGCTAGGTTCTACCCATACACCCTTTGTCCCAAATGTCACGGTTGGTTACATATGATTATTTTTTTTAAATGAAAAAAATTCCCAAAATGTGTCCTTTAATTTGAAATAACTTTTTTGTTTGTGGGTGTAGTGGCACAAAACAAATTTTGTTGCATTCTCCAAAGTCCTTTAAATCTAAAAACATCTTTGTTTTATACAACTGGTTTCAAGAAAATTCCTTACAAGCTTCCAAAGTTAATTTTTGTATTTAATGAATGAAATTTTACAACTTCTAAATTAATTATAAAAAAAACTAAAAGCTATTATTATTATATGGGTAGAACCTAGCTAATGACCTCCCAAATCCCTGAAAAAATTGTGTCGGTCCATGCGCCAAACATCCTGTATATTTACATTAATACTCTGATTTCACATAAAATATTCAACCCTTGAGAAGCCTTTTTACGTCACAATCTTGGAATACATAAAATGAAGTTTATCTCTCTACACGAGAGATAAACTTCAATATAGATAAGATCTTAAATTTGTACCTACTGTAAATCTGTAAGTTGCCCCTGGATCCGATCCTGAGGCAGGAACGTAAGTAGTTATACCTACTTATAGGCCAGCAGCTTGGCCTATAAGTAGTTATTCTTTCCTCATGTAAGACTTACCTGTATAATATGTACAAACTCTGTTCGTTCCGAAAGGGGCACATACTACCTACTGCAATAACATTACAAAAACGTAATTTTTATAAATTCATTTTGTAAAAAATCAAAATATTGCTACCTATTTAAAATTCACATTTTTTGTACCAAAATACCCCATTAAATTTTTTTAAATTTTCAACGGGGGTCATAAGTTATGACTTGTAGACAACCGCTAAACGACGGCCGATCGCGTATAACAAAAACACAAGCAAAATTAATTCATTTAACACAGCAAAATTCCCCATTTAAAAAAAATTAGGCGACTCAGTACGATACCTAACAACACCCTCACGGATCGGACAGGGTTTTTTTTTACATGTATGCTGTTTAATGCTAGTAAATAAGCCAGCCTATTTCAAGCAGATCACTCAGATTATAACAGCTTAGTTGTGCTATCACATTCCCCAGCACTAGCCCATTTCGTAGTACACACAAAACAATATTTGACACTAATTCGTTTTCGCGTCGTGTTTTAGAGCACTTTAACTTGACCAGAAACAGTTCATATTTAAAATCGGAAGCAGTTACACGGAATTAGAGATTAAATTCTTTGAACCGACCTTCAGCACAGTAGCATATATAGATACGTTGAATTAAAACGAAACGAGATAATTAAAGATGTTGATCGCGGCAATCGCGTGCACACGGATGGAACATTTGCAGTTTGTTCACGTGTCTTTTGTCTTCATTTTCTTCCGGCTTATTAGGTGCTTGTGAGAACGACTGCCTTACTGGTCTCGATTTCTTGAGGTAACATAATATGCCCTCTCCTCTAGCTGTACACATGGCTCGACTCATTGAACTGTTGTTCAATACAAAAACCTCCACAGAAATCACGTGAATCGGATCAGTGTGTTTTAAGCGCACTAACGGACAGGTAGAGAGACGATGTGTTTCAAAATATGATAACACCACGCCCGTAACACCGAAGGATTAGGCAGATATGTATACAATAAATTAGATCTTAATAATAGGGCCCTACAACATTGGTGATGAGAATACATGTTATTAGTGCTCGATGACGTCAATCTGGTAAACTCAAACTCAAACTCAAAGCATTTATTTCAATTAAACCATTTACAGGCACTTTTGAATTGTCAAGGGGTCAGTCAGTCAGAAATATGAAGCTAGTTGCCCATTCCAAAGCGTAGGTTACTATGGAGAAGAACGGGCAAGAAACTCTACGGACACTCTTTAAAAAAAAAAAATTCTTACAAAATATTGTTTACATCATTCATGTTGAAATTATACATGTGAGAACAATGTAGAAAGACGTGTACGTAAAAAAGCGTCCGTAATAAAAAGATAAAAACAATTCAAAAATTAAAATATGCCGTGGCAGATAAGATATGACCAGTCCCTACTGATGGCGCCCGTTCACGAACATGACGCATGGATCAGCACCGTTTAGCTCAACCATTTTGAAGGGAACTCAACGATCCAACACACACGCCACCACCAGCGAGACATTTGAGTGAGCATGACATACTCTTAGCCGCCAGGGCATATCAAGTCAATGAAAGACGTACCCATTAAATGGTAGCTTTATAAAAGGTACATGGTCACAGTGCTCACACATGTGCTATGCAATTATACAATAAAAAAGAGATTGAAGTTATACAATTCAAAGATAAGTTTTTGCAATCTTCAGCAGCTCCAACAATATTTTCGAATGCTAATCAATTAGTTTATGCGCCCTTGTGGAGCTGGACCAGCATTAAGCCAAGCATTTTTGTCAGCGATATAATCCCCGAGCTTATAATATGCTTGGCAGCATAGTGTGCGTTTTATACAAGATTTAAACTTCGTTTCATTTAGGTATAGATATATGTAATACGCAAACGTTTATAATCTCGCAGTTGAAGGAAAAATCATTGAACGCAAAAATTCCTACGAACCGTGGGTGGAAGTAGAAATAGAAAGTAACATATGATATCATCTGTAGGTAACATACGATTACGTTCTTAGAAAAGTACAAAGGAAAAGCTTATTAAAATCAATTAGTATATATTATGTACCTACGCTAGGTGAATCAGACTAACAACGTCATAGAATTGGAAATACGAACTTTCTATGTTCTTTACGGAAGTTTAATTAAAGACTAAAGTCTACGGAAGTATACCATTTGTAGATACTGACGAAAAACTTAGTTCAGAAAGGACCAAAGTTCACATGTTTAGTTTATGTTTAGCTCACTAAAACTTTAATGTTTCCTCGATATTCAAGTCGTAGTCGACTAGCTCATTACTTATTAACAAGATGTAAGCTTAACTTCGGAACACTTAAGAACAATAATATAGGTACCTACCTATTTGTTCATACAAATATTTGTTTCTTACTATTAATTCGTCTTTTGAAATTAGTTATCGATATATATTTGCTCACATAAAATTATCGTATTCTGTAGCTTGGTCTATGTACTTGTACGACATGTATAATGTATGAGGTTTGTTGATCCTAACTTAATCAAAGATGTCAGAGCTCTAACGATTTATTCCTCAAGCTTAAGTCGGAGCTTATTTTAGGAGGAAATCTTGTGTTACGAAAGCCTTTACATATGTAAGTATATTGTCTGCTATCACACAATAAGATATCCATACCATATTATAAGTGCGAAAGTAACTCAGTCTGTCATTCTCTTTTTCACACCTAATCCACTGAACCGATCGGTATGAGATTAGTAGGTGGTAGCCTAGGACCTGGAGGAGGCTAGTTTTCATCCGGGATATTTGTATTAATAAAGGTAGAAAAAAAATCCACGCAGACGAAATCCCGGGCAACAGCTAGTTTATTTCATAAATAACTTATTTAAAAAACAATTAATTATAATGAAAGCCTTTGTCGTTCCCGACCCTTCGCGGGCCACAATCGGTAAAAGTCAGCGGAAATCAGAATCAGATATAAACACATCGATTTTCCTGCGGCGACAGTCGGTGTGTCCTCGAGTTTAAACAATCGATATTATCAGCGAAACTTAATAATGAAATGATACTGTAATAAACGACCTTGAGGTAACTCGCAACTGATAACGATTGATCTGCAAACGATTAATTAAGTACTGAAAGGTTTGCTTTTAATTGCTGTGGTTGGAAATTTGATAGTTGGTCATTCTATATAACCAGATAGTGGCAAATAGGCATCTAATTATTTTCTGAAAATAGCTTGCTTGTTTGGGTACTAAAAATATCATGTAAGTAAGTAATTTCAAGGTCGATTTTGTGAAGTGTGTTCTATTTCCGGTGACAGGACCTTAATTATTCAGTTAGTAGGTACTGTAAGTCTTTCATGAATAGTTTATGAGTTGATGGCACCATAAGAGACAAACACTAATTCGTATTTAATTTAAAAAATATTAGGGGTCAACTTAGCGCGCTGACAGATGGTGTCATGATGTAAATTCTCGGAATAATAAAATGATTGAAGTTATATTATGAATGCGCGTTTCATTTCGGCATATAGAATTAAAGTAGATAAAAAAAAGATTTTTTATTTATTTATTTAACCATTTATGTACACACATAAATAAACAGACAAGATGAAAAGAACAGAAAAATACGTACAAAGGATCACCTTTGTACGTATTTTTCTGAAACAGGCCCGATCATATTATGGTGAACATGTGCGACAGAACGGTTCCTATATTATTGAACTGTGTAGGGAGGTCGACCAAGACCTGATTACTAACTTAGAGTCAGTCACTTCCAGTAGCAACTAACTTAGAGTCAGTCACTTCCAGTAGCAATATATTGCTTGTACGTGGCAGAATACAAAGCCGACATATAAGCAGTAAGACATGTTTTGTTTATATTTTGCTAGACAGAAGTCAAGTTGGAAGACAATCCATAATACTCGTACAATATTGTTGCAACTGTATTGTTGGGCGCAGGACCATAGGATGCTGCGCTCATATCATGACCATTATATGGTATTTAAGTTATGCCCGATATGAAGGCAACATCGCCCCACCTGCATAATTCTTAGACAACATTTTAATAGAAAATGTAGAGGATAATGAAAATGAATAAAACTGAAATAATAAAAAATAAGTGTTTTATTTTTGTTCTTAACTATGATTATATATGGCTACTTACAAAACCTGATGTTGGTCTGGTCGGAGTATGCGACTGACGACAGGATTCATATCAACTGCATAATGAATGTTGGCGACTGGCTGTGATTCGACCTTTTTATACAATTTAATGTCATATTTTAAAAATATAGTTTTTTTTTTTTGTTACGTCTGAGCAGCCGGCAGGTTTCGTTTTTGTTTCATAATATTTGCCTTGTCGCCTTGTCAATATTTTAATAAATTTATAATATTGCTAATATACGTGTTTCTATCATTTCATTTATACAGTCCACTAATTCAATCCAATCCACTCGCTATCATTTTTGGTCCATTCTCGCCGTAAGTACTTATAACATTCATTATAATTACATCTGTCAAAATTTTTCAACGTACTGATTTATAGTTTTTGCTTTCATTTCGTAAACACTTCACTCATTATTCACGTAAATTTCACACCATGGTGGAAACACGTAGCAAGACAAAGGCAGACCTGACGGCTACGGGATTCGGACGGGTGCAACATTCACCGCGCGGCACCCGGCCGGTTTCAGCCACAACAACCGAAGGCGCTTCGGCATTGCCTGATAGTGCGGGCATACAACAGGTGGGCACCGTTCTCCCTAGCGAGGCACAACCTGGTCCCGCTTCGGAACGCCCAGATGCTCGCGCTAGCACACATAACAAGGCGAATGTCAATGCGCCAACTAAAAGCACTTCTAGTGTCCACAGCGGAATATCGCGCAGTAAGGCCACTCGCCACTCTTCTTCGGCGACCGTCCGCGCACAGAAGCTGTCTCTTGAAGCAGTCGCGAAGCGGCGCCAAGTAGAGCGCGAACGTCAACAGGCTGAACGCGAGCTCGAGCTCGCTCGCCTCGAGGCCGAGGCAGAGCGGGCCGAACTGCAAGCGAACATCGCCGCCCTGGAAGCTTCAGATAAGTCAGACAAATCTCATAGATCTTGTTTTTCTAGCCGTGTCTCTGAAAAGCGCACTGAAAGTTGGGTTTTAGAACAAAACGTAAACATGACCACGGCAACACATAAAAACATGCCTGGTGAGGCTCCGACTGTCACCCTGGGTAACCCACAAGGACATCAGTCACAGCCGGTCACCCTCACCAACACGGCACCGTTTTTCGTGCCCGACGTCAACCATAGAACCCTTTCTAAGCCCACATACGAGTATGCACCTTACGAAAATAACTACAACAACATGGCACATCAATCGCTACAATCTGAACGCTCCTCAGACCCTATAACCAAACTCGCACAAGCGATTAACTCTCTTTCGAACAGACCAAAGAAACCCGAACTTGTTACATTCTCGGGTGATGTCGGTCAATGGATGGCTTTCAAGAGCAGTTACGAAAGAACTAAGTCAAATTTTTCCCCTTCAGAGAACTTAGAACGTCTGAACAACGCCGTACGCGGTCCAGCGTACCAGTCCATCGCGTCACTACTGTGGATGTCCGGCGACCCCGGCGATATCATGAAGGCTCTGGAGCAAACGTACGCACGACCGGAATTGCTGGTAGCCCGCGAGGTCACCGAGCTGCGTAACAGTCCCAAGCTAAGTTCCCCCGAACATTTAAATAGTTTAGCGAACAAACTACGTAATTTTGTTACGACGCTTAAGCTTCTGAAACAAAATGAGTATCTGTGTTCACCAGAGCTTTTTCAGTGCATTTTAATTAAACTGAGCGATCACACCAGAGCTCGGTTTACAGATTTTGCCTCTGCTTACGCACCTGAAGGACAATCACTCACAAAAATTGAATTATTGTCACGCTTTCTTTTGACCGAAGCTGACAAACAATTAAAATACAATTTTGTTTCTGATAGTACTGTTAAGGCAACGACTGCAGCACAGTCCTCTAAACAACCGCGAAAGGAAACCATACACGCTACGCTGTCAAGCGATAAAACTCCCGAGTATTGTATATATTGCAAAGAAAGGCCACACAACATTCAAACTTGTAAGAGTTTCTTAGTTTTGAAACTCGACGACAGGTGGCGATGGGTACGTGAAAACAAAGTGTGCTATCGCTGCCTTAAGTCGAATCCGCACACATGGAACAACTGCCGCGCGAAATACTGTGGAGTTGACGGATGTTCGAGACGTCATAACGCACTCCTTCACGGCACGGGAACCTCCAATGCTAAAATTAGCGCGGCACCCTGCGGACAGTGCAATAATACACAAGTATCTCCAGCTAAAACTACCGACCCTACCCACATGGACGGTACCGACAGCAAAACCGAGTCTACTGTTAAGATCACGAACACATCTGATTTTCTCATTAACGCAACAGGGCCTCTGCCGTCGACGTCACGTCCCCGCGGTCTGCTGAAAGTAGTGCCGATTGTACTCGAGGGTCCCGACGGCGAGTTCGAGACGACAGCACTACTTGACGAGGGCAGTACGGCAACATTGATTGACGGAGAGGTGATAGAACGCATCGGTGCGAAACCCACGTCTCAAGAGCGTCTTCACATTGAAGGTGTCAGTGGTATGACCAAGGAAGTGGAAGTAAGCTATGTAGACTTTCATATTCGTGGACGTAACCGAACCGATCGTTACCTAGTGAAACATGCGCGGGCGATTAAACCATTAGGGCTTCGCGTACAAAATCATAACTTGGTAAACTACTTGGATTATAGTCATCTGGCAGACTTATCTGACGAACTTTCTTACGCCGATACTCCCCCAACTGTCCTCATCGGCGCGCCAGATTGGCACCTATCCTTGAGCCGTGAAGTACGTTGCGGAAAGAAAAACGAGCCCGTTGCCTCTAAAACTTTATTAGGTTGGGTACTTCATGGCGCACTTTCCGTTTCGTCCAAGCCACTTGAGTTCGTACATCACATTTCGGAAGATTTAGATGCCCTCATTAAAACACAATACGACATTGACGCTTTGGGTATTGTGAAAAGTGCTCCTCGCCTAAACGACGACGATAAACGAGCCACAGATATAATAGAATCTTCGGCTCGTCAACTCGACAATGGCCATTTTGAGGTGGGTCTACCCTGGAAACAAGATTTACCGGAAGTTATACCTGATAGTTATCCACAGGCACTATCCCGCTTTAAGGCCCTCGAACGTCAAATGGCAAAGGACCCAACGTTTGCCGCTGCTTTTCACCAATTTATAGACGAAGTTATCAGCAAGGGATATGCCGAAGAGTGCGATCCACAGACGTACCATCAGCGGATTACACCAAATACATCGTGCATCAACCCAGACGGATCTATTCGCTGGTACCTTCCTATCTTCGGCGTCCTACACCCACAAAAAAAGAAGCTGAGAACCGTCCATGACGCTGCTGCGGTCACGAAAGGTATAAGCCTCAACACTCTATTACTACAAGGCCCCGATTTATTGTCACCCCTTCTCGACATCTTATTCCGGTTTAGGGAAGGCGAAATCGCCTTAAACGGGGACATCAAAGAAATGTTCCCACAAGTTAAAATCACTCCACGAGATAGGGATGCCCAACGCTTTCTCTGGCGCGGGAAGGACGGCAATCTCAAAGAGTACAGAATGTCCTCTATGATATTTGGCGCAGTCTCATCACCATTTATCGCGCTCTATATCAAAAACAAAAATGCCAAAATAATGGAAGCAGAGTTCCCCAATGCCTGTAAGGCAATTATAGAAGACCATTATATGGACGATTATCTCGGAAGCCACTCCAACATTGACGACGCGGCTCAACTAGTTACTGAGATAGTCACTGTCCATAAGGCTGGCGGGTTCGAAATGCGTGCGTGGGTGTCAAATCGCCCAGAAGCTCTCTCACTTGTTCCTAAAGAACTTAGAAGCGACGCTATTTCTGACGTTATGCTGCCACCTAGCACTGAGGTTGGCGTCTTAGGTGTTAAATGGGACCCACGGCAAGACTCGTTAGGCTTTCGTACCTTACCCCAGATACCCACTGAAACTTTAACCAAACGCAGTCTATTATCAAACGTTATGAAGGTTTACGATCCTCTCGGTTTTTTGATGCCAGTCATTATCTGGGGCCGTATCTTAATTCAAAGACTGTGGCGCGCAGGTATTGGTTGGGATACGCCACTTCCCGAGGCGTATGTTAGTGAATGCGAGGACTGGTTTACACAATTACAGGTTGCGGCCAGCATAAAAATTCCTCGCTGGTACATGAATAGGTCAGATATCGTAGACGTTCAGCTGCACCTGGTAGCCGACGGCGGCGAGCAAGCTTTTGCCTGTGTTGCTTACTGGCGTTTTACTTACAGCGATAGCACCGTGTCCACGGCTCTCATCGGAAGCAAGGCACGCGTCTCGCCTCTCAAACCGGTTTCAATTCCTCGCTTAGAATTACAAGCCGCGCTAATCGCCTCGCGGTATGCACAAACGATTTTGCAAGCTCATCGTTTTCAGCCCTCCGAGACTATTTTTTGGACTGATTCAACCACAGTCCTTAAGTGGATTCGGAGCGATGCTCGCGCATTCAAAGCATTTGTGGCACACAGGTTGGGAGAGATACTGGAGACCTCTAACCCGTCCAATTGGAGGTGGATCCCTACCTCTCTCAACGTCGCTGATGACGCAACAAAACCAAAAAAAAATAATTTCACCGCATGTCATCGGTGGTTTACCGGGCCGTCGTTTCTTCTTGAACCACCATGCACGTGGCCTACCGAGCACGACACTGACGTGGAAGAGAGTTCACTAGATCCTGAATTAAAATCAGACCTAGTGGTTCTGCTCCTCGACAGCCCGTCATCGGACTTACTCCCTGACCCGTCGCGTTTTAGTTCTTGGCTGCGTCTCCTTCGCACAACCGCCCGCGTTCTCCAGGGCGCACGAACATTCCGGCTTAAACTGTCTCGGCCTATAACTCCAAATTCTAAATTGTATACAGACGGTACCACATCTCCCTATCAACTTCACGCTGCGGACATCGTAGAAGCCGAGAAGATGGTACTCCAACAAGCTCAGGCAGAGAGTTTTCCCGAGGAGCTAACAGCTTTAAAATCCTTAAAGCCAGTGCCCAGAAACAGCCGAATAGCGAAACTCGCACCAACACTCGATTTAGACGGCTTGTTGAGACTAGACACACGGATAAGTTCTGCACCGGGAGTTAGCGAAACCGCGAAGTCCCCGATTATCCTCGACGGCCGCAACCATGCTGTACGACTACTCATCCTTTATGAACACAACAGAGCGTCGCATCACTTCAACGAACTAGTGCTGAACGAACTCCGACAGAAATATTGGATACTTAGAGCACGAGACAGCATCCGTAGCGTAGCACACGCCTGTTTACAATGCCGAAGGTGGAAAACCCAACCAACTCAACCCCAGATCGGCAACCTACCCCTTGAAAGACTCGACCATCACAAAAGGCCCTTCACACACGTTGGCCTCGACTATTTTGGCCCTATTATGATAAAAATATATCGTCGCCAAGAGAAGAGGTATGTCGCATTATACACATGCTTAGTGACTAGAGCGCTTCACTTAGAATTGGTCACTTCACTATCATCAGACGCCGCCATAATGAGCCTGAGACGCTTTATTGCTCGCAGAGGAGCACCTACAACTATTTTCTCGGACAACGGCACAAACTTCGTTGGGGCCTCCCGCGAGCTACGCGGCCTACATGACGAATTGGTACAGGAATACGCCACCAATCACAAAATCGAATGGCGCTTCATTCCGCCCGCTTCTCCATTCATGGGCGGTGCGTGGGAAAGGCTCGTGCGAACCGTAAAAACAGCACTGAAATCCTGCCTCACCAAACAACCGCTCAAGGAAGACGTGCTGGCGACGCTCTTGATGGAGGCAGAAGCCATTGTAAACTCACGGCCGTTGACCTATGTTTCTACATCTCCCGACTCACCAGAAGCAATAACGCCATTTCATTTTATTCTTGGCACATCTTCTGTCGTGCCATGGACTTCAACACTCACGGAAGCAGACCTGCTGAGAAGGTGCGACTGGCGTAGAACTTTGCGACTCGCTGATAAATTCTGGGAACGATGGGTGCGCGAGTATCTGCCGACGCTCCGACCAAGAGGCCTCCCCACTAGCAACACAACAAATCTGAGTGAGGGGGATGTGGTGCTGATCGCAGACCCTACCCTTCCTCGTGGTTTATGGCCCCTAGGAAGGATAGAGAAGGTGTATATAGGATTCGACGGAGCGGTCCGCGTAGCAGACGTCCGTACCAAGGGCGGCCTCCTGCGCCGACCGGCCCGAAAACTTGTATTAATAGAAGCCGAACCCCAATCAGTCTCCACCGGCTGTTAGTGTTCCACTGGGGCTCCGGTATGTTGGCGACTGGCTGTGATTCGACCTTTTTATACAATTTAATGTCATATTTTAAAAATATAGTTTTTTTTTTTGTTACGTCTGAGCAGCCGGCAGGTTTCGTTTTTGTTTCATAATATTTGCCTTGTCGCCTTGTCAATATTTTAATAAATTTATAATATTGCTAATATACGTGTTTCTATCATTTCATTTATACAGTCCACTAATTCAATCCAATCCACTCGCTATCAATGAAAGTGCTTCAAATCATATTCTTAAATCTGTTAGGTAGGTACCAATCAATACATAAAATGAAAAGAGATTTATACAGATACTCAAATGTTTACTTTTTCTCAACTGATGGTTTGCATAGACTGGGAAATAGATATGTAAGAACCTACACCTAAACAATGCTTCTTGTGCTTATTTCTAAAGAAATCGCTTCCAGCATACCTGCGATAGGACAGAGGGTAAAAAGAGATGTAGACACCGTATGTAAGAGTAGAGAGAAAGTAAAATACATAAAATCAACACAATTCACTCAATAAAATAAAACAAATTATATGACAATATACTTACGAACATACATACATACAATCAAACATTTTTTCACTTTTTTTTTCTTTTTTTTCGCAGGATAAGACAGAATAGGTACCTAAGTTTGTTCGAATTCGCTTTAAAACAAAGATATTAAATTATTTACTTCTCTTCGCTTTAAAAAGGTACCTAACTATCAGTATCATTTTTACTCGTTACGAATATGTGTGGCTTTCCGAGGCAAGCGGGGTCTGACTACAGCCTGCAAGCTTTACAGATGAATGCTTCGCTGATGGACTCACTGTTCAGCTGATAAATAAGCCGCTTCATAAAAAAACTATCTATCAATGCCACTGACTGTAAAAATTAATTAAAAAAGACTTTTCTAAATGAAACCCTATGGGTAAGTAATGACATAGCAGTGGGCTGGGCCACCGGAAGTGGGCGCGGGCACGGTGGCTGGCACTTCCGGCCGCCGACACAACGCCAACCATGGCTGTTACATGGTAAACGGATCACGGCTAATGGGGAACTGTTTACACTATATTTACATCCACTAACCTAGTAGGTGGAAAGGTTACGTACCTACAGTCGGCCATTGATAGCCTTGATCATACAATGGATCGGCCAATGGAGCCGATAACATTCACATGTTTATTTGACAAGCACCTAAAAATGTTGATGTGGCAAAATCAAAACAAAAAGTGTCATTTTCATTCGGTGACAACGGAATGACTTGTACGGATAAGTATATAACTTTTTTTAATTTTTTTATGAAACGTTACCCCACGCTAGGAATTTCTCCTGTATTGTGGGTGCATTTACAAACATTTAAACTCACATACATAAATAGCCAGACCCGGAACAACTACTTGTAGGTCATACAAATATTTGTTCCGTGCGGGAATCGAACCCGCAACACGCAGCGCAGCAGTCAATCGCTTAACTACTGCGCCAACCGTGCCGTCAAAATTTAAATATTCGTAAAAATTTAAATAATTCTGACTGCTGCGTCCGGCCATCTTTACAAAAATATGATTGTCATCGGAAAGGAGCGATCGCGATTCACGCAAAATTTCAACTTGATAGACCAAGCGCAAATTGTATATTTAAAATCTTTCTCACACCATAACTAACAAGTCAAAATAAGCATTAAGTGTTTCTCTAGAATTCTTCCGATTAATAATTTAACTTTATACTTAACAAGATTGAAGAAAGTCTGTGATCTGTTCAACCCAAATAATGTTTTACAACTTCGTGTAATAGGTATTGTGGAATGGAAAGTGTTTCCATCTGTTTATTACCCGAGAGATAGTTTGTCCCTTGAGGTCATCTTTACGGTTGAAAATACAGGATGTTCGGCAGACGGTTGAACATAAGAAAATGGTGGATCCCTGGGGCCGACTGCTACGTCGGTCGTTAGGCCTAATAACAAGACTCAGGATACAAGGACTTATTTAAATGGTTTAAAAAAGAAAAACGTTTATCGTTGTTGCTCAAACTTCAAATGTCAATAATTTCATTTAAAAAAAAACTTTTTTTATTACAGAAACTGTAGAATCTTATTAAATTCGTATTTGACGCAGAACTTGCCAATAAAATTAAATACGAGCCCATAAACTACAAACAAATTAAAAACAAATAAAAGCCAAAACAATGAAAGCCCGACTTTTAACTGCGTTAAAAAAACTAACAGTGATAGAGCATTTCTAATTTTAGTGATTTTTTTCGGGGTTTATACCCGTTCTAACGGTATGCAACATGCACAATTTATTTTAAAACAACTAGAACAATTCGCCAATTTTAACTGCCTGGGCCTTTATTCACGGTGTTAACGGTTTTCGCATGTAAATATGCGAAAAGTTACTGTAGATGAAAAAAAAAAATTGAAACCTTGTGGCCTGGGCCTAAACACGTAGCAGATGGCCCAACGGATCCGTAATTTTCATATGTTTAACCGTCTGCCTAACACCCTGTGTATAGGCGAGGTGATATCAAAGTTTGCTCATAGTGCGTTGCGAAGTGTACAGATAACAGAGACAACATGGAAAAATCGATTTAATAACTCCTTCAGTTTCACCATAATTACAAGCTTTTATTTTATATTCCGTTTCGCTGAATTTATACGGCTAAGTTATAGCATTTGTAAATTAATACAACCTTGGAACGAGCTATATTTACATTTAAGTATCATTATAAGTAACATAACAGTGTCATGTCTATATTTGATTGGTAAGCCAACCAATGCCAATTTAATTGTAGAATATTATTTTTTGAAACCTTTATTTTATATTTTGTGATTACTTGAACTCACACACTGACTTATTATTAGTATTGTTAAAATGTTAGGAATATCGTATAATTTTACAATGTGTTGTCGCTTTGAAGACAGACATATATATTTACAGCTATTGTTATTTATAATTTAATGATTAGTTGATTTATTTGTTAAAAACATATTTAATTAATAACATTTTGAAGGCTACTCAAAATTAAAACGTTTACCTTCTCAAATTATATGATTAATAGTTAGTTGGCAGCACTGGTGTCGCGCCATTATTGTTCCGTTGCGAACTTCCGGAGCAATGGTGGGGCGACACTTGCCAAACGAATATCGGAATGAGTGATCGGCAGTTGGTTGTTGGATACAGTGCGAGTAACATCTCCAGAATTATTATAAAATAGTGTGATTATAGTGTAGTTATATTTTGAGACCAGAAAATAAAGATATAATTAGAGTGTACGTGTGCAGTTTGATTGAAGTATCTTACATCAGAAGTGGTACGGAAACGCGCTCAGATGCCGCGAAGCCGCAAGCGCACTCGAGAGAAAAGAAGTGCGTCAAAAATAAAACGCACGAGGTCGTCATCGAGCTGTGGTTCGCCTTCATCCAGCAGCAGCAGCTCTGATGGACACAGGCGTAAGAAAAAGAGACGCACCAGGCGTGCGTCTCCCGCAGTAAGCCAAAATGTTATTTTATCTTCGGTAATTCCTGATTTTGACCCATTAGTGGATGATATTGAAATGTGGATAAATGTTGTGGAAGCCAATGCGCGTGCTTTTTGTTGGTCTGATCGTGTCCTACAATATCAAGCTTTGCAAAAATTACGTAATACTGCTAAAACATGGTATGACTCACTTCAAAAAAATGAAACACGATGGACTACCTGGAAATGGAAGGATTGGCGAAGTACACTATTAAACACATTTCAAATAAAGCGTAATATGTATTGTTTGCTAAAAGACTTGGTTCAAACGAAACCCTCTGATGGCCAGTCATTATACGAATTTTATTTTGTACAAAAAGGCAAAATTGATAAGATGAGATTGTCATTTTCTGATCAGGATTATATTTCAGTAATCGTAGGATCAATTGGCGATAAAAATATAATCACTGCAGCAGATGCTGGTAATTTTAAATACTGTGATGAGTTAGCCTCATTTTTGCACGGGAAAATTTATGTTAACCCGGAACAAAAGTCTGTTCAGAAGCATAACAATTTGTACAGTAAAAATTCAGCTCGCTTATTGTATAGCAATGTTGATAGAAAAACAGACAGTTCTTCCAACACTAATGGAGTACCAATGCATAGTTCTGTTGTCAATGCTGGTACAAATATAACATGTTTGTGTTGGGCATGGTGGGATACAACAGGTTGGAGACGAGAAGGGACCTAGCTTTGGCATCATATGTCCTTGGAGTGTTCCGGGGTAACACAAACAATCCAGGTGTGTTACAGGAGATAGCTTTGTGCGTGCCTAATGGGTACGTGCAGCGTCGTAGACGGCCTGATTTGTTCGCCTTGCCGCGTGGTCGTACCGAGCTAATGGCCAGAGTCCCGCTCTCGCGGACGTTGCGCACACTAAACCTGGTCGCCAATAAAATAGATATATTCACTTGTTCACTGAGCGAGTTCGCAAAGGTTACTTTACATATTTTGTGTTTTTAACCGACTTATAAAAAAAGAGGAGGTTCTCAACTCGGATCGTTGTATTTTTTGTAATTTAGTAGTTGTATTTAGTAATTTGAATTTATATTAATTGTATTGATTAGCTGTTTTTTATTGTGTTGGTATTGTTTTTGTTTTTGTATTGTCTACACTATCGCATTGGGTAACTGTAAGGATAGCTGTATGTATGATTGTAATAAATAAATAAAGTAATAAATAAATAAATGTTTTCGCTGTGGTGAACCTGGTCACAAAAAGACCAGCTGTACTCAGAAGGATAATGTCAAATGTAATGTGTGTAATAGATTTGGCCATTTAGAGCTGGCATGTAGGTTTAAACCTAAAATGAAACCTGAAAAGGATAGCGAAGTCAAATTAATTGTTGAACCTACACCTAAGGATAAATTTTATAAGGCAATTGTAATTAATGGATGTAAACGACAGGCTTTTATTGATATGGGCAGTGGTTGTTCTCTAATAACGTCTTCTTTGGCACGCGAGTTAAATCTTGCGATTTTCCAATTATATAAACCTGTTTTATTAACAGGATTTAAAACAGATTCTTGCTCTGAGGTTACACACGGGGCACAGGTTGACATTATGGTTGATAAGGCCGAGCTTAATGTGGTCCTATATATTTGTGATGAATTAGCTGGCTGTCCTATTTTAATTGGTAGGAATTTTACAGAGGATAAAATGATTATGTATGCACGTGTTGGAAATAACCTTTCTTTTTGCCCCATAAATAACTACCACGTCGCTTTAATAGAGACGTCCTTGTTTAACCCTGATTCTGTTGAACACATGTCTGTGTTAAATGAAATATTTTCTAGATACCCTAGGGTTGTTTCAAAAGATTTAAAATCGTTAGGACAGACTTCTTGTGTTGAGTTAGACATTGAACTAATAAGTAATAAACCTGTGTACCATAGACCCTACCGTATGTCTGAATCCGAAAAAGCAGCAACAAGGGAAATTATTGATGACTTATTAAAAAATGGAATAATTCGCGAAAGTAATTCCGCTTATGCCAGTCCGATTCTGTTGGTTGATAAACCTTCAGGCGAAAAACGTATGTGCATTGATTATAGATCACTAAATAAAATCACCGTCAAAGAGAAATACCCAATGCCCATGGTAGAAGACCTTATAGACAAACTTAAAGGATGTAAATGTTATACATCTATTGATTTAAAAAGTGGCTACTATCAGATTAATGTAAATGAAAATTCTATTGCTAAAACTGCATTTATTACGCCTGATGGCCATTTTGAATTCAGAAGGATGCCATTCGGGTTATGCAATGCACCGTCAGTATTCCAAAGGTTAATGAACACCGTCTTGGGTAAACTACGCTTTGATAAAGTTATTTGTTATATGGATGATCTATTGGTAGCTACAGGGTCGATGGATGAAAATATTAGGCTATTAGACGAAGTTTTAAAAATATTGCAAAATAACGGTTTGACAATAAATTTGGAGAAATGTCACTTTTTCCAGAGCTCTGTTAACTTCCTTGGGTACGATATTTCTGAAGATGGTATACGTCCAGGTAAAAAGAAATTGAAGGCAGTAGAAAATTATCCTGAACCTAAAAATGTGCATCAAGTAAGGCAATTTTTGGGCCTAATAAATTATTTTAGAAAATTTATAAAGGATTGTGCTCTTAAAGCAAAACCTTTGACAAAGCTCTTGAAAAAAGATATCACATGGGAGTGGGGATCCGATCAAGTTTTAGCGGTCAATAAATTAAAAGATGAGTTGTTACATAATGCATTATTAAAAATATATGATCCCAAATTACCTACTATTTTATACACTGATGCCAGTCGCGATGGTATAGGCTGCATAGTGAGTCAAGTTACTGATACAGGTGAAAAACCAGTCCATTTCTATAGTCGACAGACTTCTAATGAGGAGAAAAAATACCATTGGTTATTGTCAGTCCAGTTACAAGATCCAAGTATTTGTGCAATCAGAGAAATATTGGAATCAGGTCAGGCCGAGCTTAATAAGAAAGTGTATAATGAGTATGAGTTGTTAGGTAATAAGGTATACCGTCGGACTGACTATGGTAGACGGTGGGTTGTCCCCAAACAATGTATTTGGCAAATTATTAGAGCTAATCATGATGACCTTGGCCATTTTGCCGTGGATAAGACAATTGAAAGAATAAAATCATGTTATTGGTTTCCCAAAATTAAGAAAGTAGTATCCAAATATATAAAAAATTGCATTAACTGTATTTACTATAAAAATATCCATGGCAAAAAGGAAGGCAAACTGTTTCTTATCCCTAAATATGCAAAGCCCTTTCACACGCTTCACATAGACCATCTGGGTCCATTTGTAAAGACCACGCGTAAAAACACCTACCTCTTGGTGACTGTCGACTCTTTTACAAAATTTGTATTTATATCTCCTGTTCGTAACACTAAAACTCAAGTTGTTATTAGCGAGTTAGACAAAATATTTAAAGTATTCGGTAATCCTAAGCGTCTTATATGTGATGCTGGAAGTTCTTTCACGTCTAAGTTATTCGTTAAGTACTGTCAAGACAAATATATACGACAGCATATTATAGCTACTGCTGTTCCACGCTCAAACGGTCAGGTGGAACGCTTTAATCGCACCATCCTTGACGCATTGAGAAGTATGGGTGCTAATACCAGCTATGACAAATGGGACACTCATATTACTAATATCCAACAAGGTATTAACAGTACCATTAATAAAACCACTTCAGCCATTCCCAGTGAAGTGTTCTTTGGATACCGACTTCAAACTGACGCTGACATGTTGGCACAGGAAGATCAATCTGTTGACGTCACGTTATTAAGGAATAACGTCAACAGTCGCATTCAGGACAGTGCAGACAAGCAAAAGCAGGCTTTCGATTCCAAAAGAAAAGAGGCTCACAGTTACATCGTCAACGATTTGGTAGTTATAAGAATTCCCAGTCAATCCAATGACGGGCAAAGTACTAAATTACTACCACTTTTCAAAGGACCTTTTCAGGTGATTGAAGTATTAGGTCATGACCGCTATAAAGTAAAGGATATGCGTGGCGCTGAAAGAACAAGCAAGTGCTATGAGGGGACCACGTGTGCTGAAAATATGAAACCGTGGATCAAGTTGGCAGACCTAGATGTTGAAGGTTCGGAAATGGCCTAAGATGTTGTCAGGTATTTATTAAATCTAAATAATGAACCGATTTATTAAAATTTTATCTTTCGTAGTAATTACTACTTCTTGTTATATGCTGTCAAGTGCATTTGCTTCAAACATATTTTGGTATTTAGAGTATTTTATATTACAGTATTTATTCGTGTAAAATAAGTCTGTAATAAATGAGATTAGGGTTTGTAGTGATATGCAACTAGGGTTGGCCAATGGCATCGCCTAGGGGAAACTTCAAACTCTAAACATAACTGACCGCTGATGGAACAGTTAGATACATGTGAATACCAACATATGTCTTGAGATATATAGGTCTTTTGGGTTGGGGTCTTTCTCTGCTGGCCGTTGATGGAATAGTAGAGTAGACGCTCAATTCAAATGACGAGTAATAAGTAATCGCAACTTCACTCTATGAAATATTATGACTTATTGTTTATACTTTGTTCTCAGCAAATGCACCAGACTGCGACGCTATCCGAGGACAGATGCGTGCGCAGGACGGCCGGATGTTGTCGCTTTGAAGACAGACATATATATTTACAGCTATTGTTATTTATAATTTAATGATTAGTTAATTTATTTGTTAAAAACATATTTAATTAATAACATTTTGAAGGCTACTCAAAATTAAAACGTTTACCTTCTCAAATTATATGATTAATAGTTAGTTGGCAGCACTGGTGTCGCGCCATTATTGTTCCGTTGCGAACTTCCGGAGCAATGGTGGGGCGACACTTGCCAAACGAATATCGGAATGAGTGATCGGCAGTTGGTTGTTGGATACAGTGCGAGTAACATCTCCAGAATTATTATAAAATAGTGTGATTATAGTGTAGTTATATTTTGAGACCAGAAAATAAAGATATAATTAGAGTGTACGTGTGCAGTTTGATTGAAGTATCTTACAAATGTTTGTAAATATCTGAGCACCATGATTAATTTATGTCATTCCTTCATTTTTCATTATTTTTATCTATCGTGGTATAGTAATCTTATTCTAGAATAAGATACATACCTATATAATTAATGTATACAAGATATTGTCATTTTTTTTTAAAAAGAGTATCGGTGGAGTTTCTTGCCCATTCTTCTCCATACGAAAACTACTTTTTGGAATGGGCGACTAGAATCAATTATTATATTTTTTTGCCGTTTTGTGCCTAATTGAAATAAATTATTTGACTTTGACTTTGAATTACATTTGTAAAACATGTTATTCTTATAGACATGAGACTCCTGAAAGCCTGAATATTTATGAATACAATCTAACGCTAAAGTTTCAGTTAGGTAGGTATTATAGTTAGTTAGTTTCCGATAAAACCTACCTACCTACCTAAAAATGACTGTGTAAGTAGGTACAGTAGGTACCTACATCAATAAGACTATCCAGGTAGTGAACGGAAACCTTAGCAGGTTTATCAATCAAAGTTGAACACAGATTTCAATTATTATGATCCCGAATTAGTGCTGACCGTGCTGCCGAGCCGTCTGCGACAGTAAAACACGCGACCAGTGACCAGCGGCCGGCGGGCGCACCCTCATGCCAGATTTGACCTTTCACTATCTACTAAAGACTATAGGGAACGTTTGTTTGTCCAATAAACTTGATTGTTCACCGTTAAACGCAAAAGTTAAGTCAGGACAAAGGCCATCTGTTCATTATTTCCAGACTTACATAATATTGTTCTTATTCTAATATTATTGGATTAGAATTAATCTTAATTACTCTTTATCAAATAAATCTAATCTTATTAGATTAGAATTAGGAGAAAGATACGTTATAAGTATCATATGAGAGCAAGATTAACTATAATCTTGATGTTTTCGTCCTTCAGATAGATTATTTTAAAAAAAATTGGACACGTATGTTTTTATTTTTTTACGTTATCAAAAGATTACGGCAATACATTGAGTAGTCAATACGTTAAAATGTGACATAACATAAAATGTGATTTTATACTGACTTGCCAAACTCAAGCTCAAAGCATTTAAGATTTCAATTAAACAATTAGTCAGAAAGTTGAAGCTAGTTGCCCATTCCAAAACGTAAATCTCTATGGAGAAGAACGGGCAAGAAACTCCAAGGACACTCTTTCAAATATAGAAATCACAAAATCCTGGGTACATTACTCTTGTTGATTCTATATGTGAGAATAATGTAAAAAAAAAGATTAAAAATAAGCCCTGGCAGATAAGAGATGACCAGTTGTGATGTACTCCCACTCCCAACTTAAATGCGTTTTATCTAAACCATTTTTGAAACCATGATAAAGCAAAACATACGAGTCTAATATTATTTTATTATCTGATTGACGGACACAATAGTTTTTTTTTCCCTGTCAACATCCCTATTTTCAAGTAGGTATAAATATTCCAATTCCAAGCCAAGATAGGACAAACTCAATCTAA
Organism: Xanthia togata; assembly: GCA_963853775.1. NCBI lineage: Eukaryota > Metazoa > Arthropoda > Insecta > Lepidoptera > Noctuidae > Xanthia > Xanthia togata. Next base: position 27,054,548 of record OY970794.1, on the reverse strand, counting down.
GTTAGTCCCGATACATTCCCATCAAGTTATTTGGAAACTTGAGTTGTCAAATTGTTTCTGAAACGTACTACTTAACGGCTTAGCAAAAATATTTGGGGCGTTTTTCAAGGAATGTCATAGAACACAACATGTATCGTGGTCGCCAACGGAATTCGGACACTTCATAAATATTCCGAATATTTCGCGTTCAGGGAACACCGTCGCGTGACGAGCTCTGTGTCACTTGAGCCTCGACCTCCATTAAATACCTAAGTCATTTTTGTCAAATTTAAACTGGTACGGCGTACGGTATGTACGAATTCAGGTGAAATGTAACATAAACTTAGCATCACGCATAATAATATGGGGAATATCGAAGAGGACCCTCTTCGTCAGTTATGTGTTAAGTAACCATATTTTAGGAGGCGAGTCTATTGCTATTAACCGCCCGGAAATTCAGATTCAGGGTTTCTTTCCTTTCAAAAAATTCCTATTTAAAAATACTATAACACTTCCAGAATCATGGATCGAACCCGAGCCCAATATTCAGCAATCACGTTTGCCATTATAACGAGGCAGTTGAACCAGTAAGACTAGATACTGAATATCCTATAATTGAGATATCCTCAGTTGTAGGTATTGTTAGCCGTTTGCAGTTGGCATACAACAAATGTATTGAAACTGGGAATGCAACCTATATACCTACCTAACTTATTTAAATTTTAATACCCTATTAATACATGGCACTTTATAAATGAGTAGGTATGTAGGTACCTACGAGGGTGAATTCCCGAGGATTCAACGTATCGTAAACTTAGCGAGGCTTAGAGAATTGTGTTAATAGAGAAGTTATTGTGTGTAGTAAAATGGTAACTTCGTATTTTTCAAAATGTCAGTGAATATCAAGGGCGCTTCACGTGGGGGCTCGGGACTGGGGCCGACATTTTTATTATGCTACGAAAGGCCACTCGACTTGACTTTGTCAATAAAACTGATGGTGTTTCTTTATCTAGACAGCTTATTAGTTCAAGTGAAACTTGGTATTTAATCCTAACTAATATTGTAAATTCCACAGTGAGTTTGTTTGTTTATATTTTTGTTACGCTTTCACGCTTAAATGGCTGAACGGATTTGGATGAAATTAAATTTCGCATATGGGCAAACCATGGCCTGTAGAAAGACATAGGCTACTTTTCATCCTTCATCAGACGAAGTCCCGGGCAACAGCGAGTATTATTTAAAATATGATACTGCTTCGTTGGTTTAGTGTCGGAAGTAGGTACCTACTACTGGTGCTCGCCTCCTACAAGACTGTTTGAAACAATGGCAAACTGGGATAGTCTAGGTAGCTGCGAAATTTAATTAAGAACGTTTTAATTACGACGAATAATCCCATCTTCATGAAAATGTGGTCCTCAGGTTCCCTTAGCTAAAAGCTTTGAGAAAGCTCTCAGATAAAAAATGTGATCTAGAAGCAGAGGCGTAGGCAGCACAATCAAAGGTGACTTGGCCAACATGAAGTCTCTAAAAAGTTACATATTAGTGTCACCAGAACCAACAATTTTCAGTAGTAAGTAAATGATTATACAACTAACTATTTACACTAAGAACTAAATTACATAAACTTTATATTTATACCTATATTTTTTTTAATCATATAAAAAAATGTGTTGTGAATAATGAAGGTTGGTTATTCGATTATTGTTTCTTCGAATTATTCTGAATATCGCAGAATCTACGCTATTTAAAAAAACAGCGTAGTTTGTATGTGACTTAGCAATCATTCAAATAAACGGCGTATACTCATTCCATAGATAGAGGTCCGAATGAGGGTAGTAATAATTATGTAGCATTATTTATTTTCATCACTATTTCCATATTTAGGCTAGGTTCCAGGGAGTGCCGGGCTGGCTGGCCGGGCTGGCCACGCTATTCCATAATTACGAAAGATTTTTTAACTCGTTCACTACACGCATGAGGACGTGATAGCTGTACAAATTCAAACTAATTAAGATTTAAAGTAATTACTTCTAAAAGACTAGCTTATGCCCGCGGCTTCGCCCGTGTAGATGTCGAAAAAGTTGCTACCGTGATAAAAAGTATCCTATGTCCTAACCCAGGTAAGGTTTGGTCTGCCTATCTATGTACCAAATATTTATATCCAAACAGACAGACAGAGCTACTTTTACATAATTATAATATTAGTATCGATTATTAATTTTAAATGTGGAAAATCAACAACTACCATAAAGCTTAGAAAATCTCAATAAAGCCACCGTCAGACTGACGTAAAGAGACGCGACATTATTCAGCAAATTAATTTATCGAGCGTACCAACCTAACCCACTCCCTGTTGACGGTTATTAGGTTAGCAAAATTGAATACAGTACCTAACTTCCCGGGGCTATGTGGGAAAGCTCATGTATAAATCCGACCGAACAATGAATATATCTATCAACAAACCAGCTCATGTTCTTGTCCTAAGTTCTAATCTTAGGCTAATTGAATAGGTTAACAATTTACTGCCAGGAGGCGTGAATACTCAGCAGTGCTTGGGGTGTTAATTAATGTAATATGCTGAAACGTGCGCGCCTTGCGACTGTGTATGTATAACCTGATGTGGCGCGTATGGGCTCTCTGGGCCTCCGCTTATACTATTAGAATCTGTTTAAATGACAAGGCAAGGTAGGTTAACACAAGTCTTTGAGGATGGTCGTCTTTTCCACAGATTTGATGGAATAGAGTTCATTATTATTTAATTCTATACTCTTCAGCAATTAGTGCTCTATAAGTGCTAAGTGCTCTAGAAACGATTATACCTTACAAAATAATACATAACATATTATCAAGCATGTAATCCTGGAAGGGTTAGGCAGAGGTGTACCTATAGTATACCAACATTTCGCCAGTTATGTTTAAGTTTTAGGTGGCGAGCATATTGCCACCAACCGGACACGAATCCAGACTCCGAGCTGCTACTGAGAAATTCCTAATGAAAAATCCCAATAATACTTTGCACGACCTGGGAACCGGTCCCAGGCCTACATGCTCAGCAGTAATGCTTGGGACCATTAGATGAACGAGGCAGTCAATACCTACTGCTGTGGCAGATTAATACCTAATGTTTTAATAACAACATGTGTGGCTCGCTCGCGCGTTTAAAAGCTTTGTTACCTAGAGTGTGAAAGAGCTTCCATTAATATAATAAATTAATTACATTTAAATAACCATTCTTTAATGTAATAGTTATTAGTTTAATATAGTTGTTAATAAATGGAACTCTACGTTTAAATAAATACCTAATCGTCATATTACCTAAGTATGTTTAGTTGTTACTTTAATTAAAAAATAGGGTTTTTTAGGGTTCCGTACCAAAGGCAATAGCAAAATGCTCTTGACTACCGCAGCTTTTAATGCTTTGAATCTTAAAATTATCATATAATGCACTAAGACTAGCATGGCAAATATTAGTGCAATTTTTGTTGGAAATCTTATAAGCTAAGACCGGGTGACTGTAATGGGAGAATTAGCATTGATTTCTATAAAAATCGTCATAAAAGTAGCTTAAACTTCGAAATTAATCTTACTTTATGCTTTTACATGACAAATTTGCTAAACACGACAAATTTTATGTCGACAATAAAGCGGTTAGCGACACAATAAGCGGTAGTGGTTTAGTACATTTTCAAGACAAAGCTAAAAACGAAGAAGTTCATGATTTGGAGGAATTATTTGCACAAGAGCAATCTTCGAGTCAACGCAACGATAATGCTGCTAGTGGTTCGGTAGACTATTAATTCTGGGAAAAAAATTGATTCAGAAGAAAAAAAATATCGACATCTATCAACGCCAACAACACCATGTTAAAATGAAGTATGTGGATCTGGAACGGAAAATATACCTATTCTGGTGGAATAGGTACCATCGAATATCTATACTTGCAGTGATCGGCCGCTATAGAACCGTGGCGGTAACAGATGTGGTCATCGTGTTCACGGGATTTTATTTTCAAACTGCTTAGATATAAAGTTCTTCAATAGTACCTACATCATCCGATCCCAACAACAGCCCCTTATTTTGCAACAATGTCTTACAGTGTCCTCTCGTACAAATGTCAGGTTTGCATATATTTTCAATGGAAACATATGTATGGCAGGCATATCACACAAGTCTAAATGCAATAGCTCCCACATGAGCACAGGAATAGTACTTTATTCTTGCAATAGTCAAGTCAGTGTGCAAATTTTATTTCGTCCAAAAATACTGAAAACTCGATTAGGTATATCGCGGGCCATTGAAAATTTACCGTATACCGTACCGAAAATTTTGCTTAAGGCAGAAAACTTAAGTTCGCATTCATATTTCACTTACAACGCAACACACGTAATCACTTATTCCTACTTGCTGTTGTCCGGAACATAAATAACATTAGGAAGGAATCTTTTCATATTATGCTCAGATTCGCAAAGTAAATGTTTTTGATTCCAATTTTATCTGTTATTGGCCGTCTGTGATTTAAAGCATAAATTAATGCGCTTTCAAGATAAAATCAAGACTAATTTAGTACGATACAATGCTTTTACAGAACCAAAGCAGAACTAAAAGTCTTGGAATTTGTGCCCAAACTTGTGGACTTGTTAGACACTACAAACCATTACAAAACTGATTTACCAATGAAATAACTCTTAGCAAAAGCGCATTGGTGACTTTTACAAGACCAGTTTTTGCTAGTTGGGAGGGTGCCAACGGAACCCTACTACTGAGGCTCCGCTGTCCGTCCGTTCGTCACAGGGCTGTATCTTTTGAACTTGAAATTTTAACAGAGTGTGTACTACTATGGCCGCTATAACAACAAATAATAAAATAAACTAAAGTTGAAACTTAAAGGTCGATACAAGAAACGTGCCCTCAGCGTTTTTTGGTAATTAAAAAATATGTCGTGATACATATTGTACGGTGGTACGGAACCCTTCGTGTGCGAGTCTGACTCGCACTTAGCCCATTTTTTTTACATTTCCATTTTTTTTGTTCACGGGTCCTTTTTTTAAAATTATTTTATGACATAAACTTTTATGATTATTTTGTTTTTGTTTGTGATTATTTTTATTTTTGACGTGGAGTTTTAATTGGAAATACATCCTATATTTTTTGTGATAGACCTCGGTACCTCCTGTCTAGTTATACAAATCTTTTTGACGTTGCGTGGTTTCTCCTATCTTATACTATTAAATTAGAGCAATATTTGTTTAAATACATATACAGATAGTGCAATCCACGACGACGCGCCCCACGCCGCGATTATTGTACTGTAATCTGTACTTTAGTACGGAGCGGAGTGGGGCGCGTCTCAGTGGATTTCACTATCGAAACGGCTCTAACAATTTCGATGAAAGTTACAATATAGGGGTTTACGAGGGCGAAAAATCGATCTAGCTAGGTCTCATATCTATTTTCTCCGTATTTTCAATCGAGCAGAGCTCGGTCGCCCAAATATAGAACAAGATGGCTACATTAGAATAATGACATGGCAGCATGCAATTAGTAAGTACGTACTGTCATGGCAGCATGGTATTAGTACCTATGTTCTATAAATGGAATTAGTAGGTAAGACCTATCCTATACTAATAAATGATTTCTCTATTTGCACCTCAGCAGAGCGCGGTCGACCATGCAGTACTATTTTCTATACGCTGACGATTGATACAGTAAATAACTAGAAATACAAAGTAGCTGGTATGACTATACTTTCGATCTTGCCCGCGGCTTCGCCCGGGTGAAGATTGAAAATTATCCCACGGGAACGTACTGCAGGGATTAAAAGGAAGCGGAGCGATGATCGCATACCTACTAGGTGGCTGAGGAAAAAGTCATTGACTATTGGCCTAGCTCTGCGCCGCACCGACAACCATAATTTATTGTATAACGCGTAATTTTGAATCTGTGATATCTCTTTAAATGACGAATGATGACGTCAAGGCATATTTTAATCATAATTAAATATTTAAATAACATGTTTTATCGGATAATACGATAAAAATAGCTTCGGAAATAATAATGATATTTTTATCAAATTATGAAAGATAAAAATACCTACTGTGAAAAAGTTTTTTTTGTCTTTTGTCTATTTTCTAAGGATGTCCTTAGAAGATAGACAAAAGACAAAAAAACTTTTTTGTTGACCATTTTGAAAAAGTAGGTACAATGCTGTAGAACATTAATTTTATGTATCACTTACGGTTCACGCGGCGCACGCCAGTAAAGCACCCGATTTTTTCCGAAATTTTCAACAATAATCGCCGTATTTCAGCCTATTTACACAAATCTTAATTAATTATACGCGTGAAAATCGAAAACTATCCCACTACCGGGATAAAAAGAAACCTTTATCCCGACCCAGGTAAGAGAGTAACTTTCGCATTTTTATCATGAGTATTTTGTACAAAAGTAAAAAAGATTTACTCATATTCAAACAACAGGATAATGATTGCTGCTGTTATTGAACCAGAACTCCTGACTTGTAAATAAGTAAAGAAAGGGTCACAAGTATCTAGGCTATTTGTAAACTTTTATTTTAAAAAAAATTACACAACTTCACGCCTTGTTTTCCCGAAGGGTTGGGCAGAGGTATACCTGTAGTACACCCACATTTCGCCAGTTATGTTTAAGTCCTATGTAATAGGGGGCGAGCCTATTGCCATCAACCGGGCACAAGTCCAGACTCCGGGCTGCTACTGAGTAATTCCAGAAAGAAAAACCCATTGACAATTTTCCCGACCTGGGAATCGAACCCAGGACCTTATGTTCAGCAGTCAGCAGTAACGTAAAAAAATAATTGAGAAAAAATTGACGATTGATTTACAATTGATTTTTATTGAAATTGACGAAAACTGAATAAGTAAATAATAATTACAATAATTTGTAAATACTGGTATTCAGCTGCATTTGGTTAGACTGAAAGACGACCCCAATACGGTTGGCCAAAGGCAAGACAGATGATGAGACTATTTTATAAAAATAAAATATATTACTGCACCGGGACAGTAATAGGGGCCTGCCCACGGCGATTAGGTAGGTCATGAGCATAACAAAACATTAGTTTCCATTTCAACTGAAGGACAACGCTCGCCAAGTAGCCATGTAGGTGCATGTAGGTCAGTAAGCTAAACACACTTGCGAGTTACTGAAACTTTGACATTGACATTTCAGAAGCCTGTCTGGGCAGCCCTGACACGTCACTGCACTAAAAGCTTCCTGTTGGGCAGTTAGTGTCAACAACGGCAGGTCAGTGACGTCACCCGACATGTCCCGAATATTCCCGAGTGGCCCCGACACACCCCGAGTATTCCCGAGTGTTCCCAACGGCCACGCTCGTGTCGTATTGTCTGTGGTATCTGACAACCTGATCAATCCCTGGGGATATGGCGGATTAAAGCGATAATATTAACGAGGTTGGACATTTCCTAGCAATTCGATTTAACGAAAGCTGGAAACTGTCCACTTTGCCACTTCGATATAAGCTGACTTACGGTATTCAAATGTTACATGATTTTGAAACAATCTCATTTTGTCTTCTAGGGATTATAACGTCATAGTATCAAAAAGCTCATATCTTTTTTTTTCGTGGGGTCATCGAAACAGATAGTTAAAGGAACCCTCCGACTAGGAAGATGGGGTTAAACCCCAGTGACTCAATCCGATATGGTAATCCTCAAATAAACTCAGGTACTGGGTGGTAGGACTCAGTGTTCCCCAATTTCATGTTTGGTCATTTGATGTTCTATGTGCCTGTAGTAAGAACCGACCTACGTGGCTACCGAGGTCCCTACCTACCTAGGTGTATAGTCAATGTATACTGTACCTAGGTATAGGTAGGTACTTAACCTTTTTACACACAGCTGAATTCGTCTTCAAAATATTTTATTTTAAATCCAATAACTTTTGATACGCATTATTTGTGTAAAGTGTAATAAAAATATGGCAATTAAAAAAAACTGTATTCAGTTTTCACAAAGGCCATTGATTTTCATAATGTACCTTTAGGGGCATAAGGAACAGGGTGTAAAGTTCACTCATCCACCATAGAAAAGGGAGGATCCTCCAACCAGACGGGTGTTGTGTCTGGCGGGCCGACTGCCCGACTGTTGATTTCGGATAGTATTATAATGTCGTTCGCGCGGTAAACTCTAATTGCGCGATGCAGGATTTGTGTGACGTCATGTCTTTGATGCGTAGTTTGTATGTGGCGGTGTAACCGCTACATCACTCCCCTCCGGAGACCGGAGGTCGATAGTGGGCTGAGTCTTGTATCTTGCGATGCTTCACAGTGCCAGATAAGGTTCCAGTGAGTCGGAACCGGGTGCCGCTCAGTTCGCGGTGAGTCGGAACTGTCTGCGGTGATTGCGGCAGTTGGGGTCATTGAGGTGATTGCGGTGATTGAGGTGATTGCGGTGATTGAGGTGATAACGGTGATTGCGCTGATTGAGATGATTGCGGTGATTCCCCAGTGAGTCGGGGTGATGAGGCTGAGGGTGATGACCAGTAATGCGCGGTCGCTGCATGCTGGTGGTCAGGATACCCGTTGAAGCCGAGGGTGCTGGCTGTCTGTGTGACTCGCCTCGCGAAAGCTTGCGGAAGTGATGATGATGATGACGTCACGCTGAAGTAGTTGTACGAAGGCTGCGTTGTCGTTCATAGTCGGCGTCACCAATTTAGGGGTATGAGGAACAGGGTGTAAAGTTCACTCATCCACCATAGAAAAGGGAGGATCCTCCAACCAGACGGGTGTTGTGTCTGGCGGGCCGACTGCCCGACTGTTGATTTCGGATAGTCTTAAATATGTCGTTCGCGCGTTAAACTCTAATTGCGCGATGCAGGATTTGTGTGACGTCATGTCTTTGATGCGTAGTTCGTATGTGGCGGTGTAACCGCTACATTACCTATTGATTTGTATGTAGGTAAGTACCTAGATACGTAGGTAGTAGGTATCCTACGGCTTACACACCTTTAGTAGTAGTACTGAAGGTGCGTAAACCATAGGCTGTAGGCTACTCTAATAAGTACCTCCATAGACTTATTAAATAAATAAAACTGACTCACGCAGCTAAAACATCACTGGCAAAAAGTGGGTTTTAGCATTTTTTATAAGTCCCTAGGTCCAACTTTATAAGTCCCTAGGTCCAACTTTATAAGTCCCTAGGTCCAACTTTATAAGTCCCTAGGTCCAACTTTATAAGTCCCTAGGTCCAACTTTGGGGAATGCAGGCTTGGTTGTATCATTAAAGAGGTCAACGACATAAAGAAACTGGAACAGTCTACTGGACGCTAGATTTCTTTTTTTATTTAACGTGATAGACGATAGTATACCTTTGCACAGCACGCACTAGATGGCCGACACTTGATGAACTGTGGCCCACCAGTCAAAGGAGTGCCCTGTGATTAATAGCTGTCCGGTGACCTTGTTACCTTCCCTTTTACTCTTTTCAGAACAGGCGTAATAAAAATAGAAACCAACACAATTCAATTTTTCACTGCGCTCTGAATGCCGCAGTTACTGTAGGTCCCGAAAGTGCGTTATGGCCGTTTTAGGCTGACAATGGTGCCGAATTCTCTTGTCACAAATGCGTCTAAACTAGACTAAAAATCACCAAAATTTAGTTTACTCCTGTCAAACGATGATTTCCCATTCTGAAATAGACTAGTGGCACAACTTAACTATATTTTAGTTTGACAGCACTAAGATTGTACTGAGATTTTAATTTAGTGAAAATGTCAATTTTGCTATTCTGAATTTGACGTTTTTCACCTAAAATTTTAATTTTCTAACTAATTCTGACCATTTTTAATCGCCACTGAAAATGGTGTGGAATATTATTAGTTGTCATGAACTAAAATTCACACGAACATCTCGAGTTCGGGTGCAAAAACAGTACTGCACTAGATTTTTTTCTTTTCTTTTGATTGTAGCTCGAAAATGGTGTGTCCTATCGCAAAAATAATGAAAATTTCGACCCCCTTTATAAAACCCTTATACCCCAAATACTCAACACGTAGGTAATATTTTTTTTCCATACAAAAAGTGAAAAATTCCATATAAAACACTTCGAGGATGGCCCCACTGCGCGCCTCCGGCTCTAAAAAAATTCACGGGGTAGGGCAAACAAGTATGTACCACGTGGAGTCGCAATTGTCAAATTCGATTTAGTTGTGTCAATTTTTTTTTTTAAATTTAGAGACTACTACAGAATAGCGTTATGATTCTCATAGCGTAGTAAGGAATTTTAGTGATAGTTTAGTTAGTTTAGTCCGGTATACAAGAGAATCGGCACCAATGAAAGCATTTAATAAAATAGAGCACTTTAGTAAAAGAAGACATGACTGCGAAGCCCACCAATTGCTTTGGGCTCGCATGGTGACTTGCTAGGGGGCTTAAATTAGTCCCAGCCTTAGGCACATAAAGGGTGTAAAAAGATTACAAAGCCATCATGTACGCGCTATGTACTACTTTGTAGAAAAATGAATGCTGGAAAACGACTTTTATTTTTGGTGTGAAAAAACGCTGTTTACGGTAGCGCACAATGTAACGCACGCAAGACATTGTGCGTGTACATGCAACGGTAGGTACAGGACTGGATTAAAAGTTTGGATTTAAAGGAAAAGGAAGGGTGGATTTAAATTAAAATTATAACATTTAAAACTTGTTTTCGTAAAAAAAAACCTGAAAAAAGATGAAACATTAACCTTCAATATCTCCGTAACCAGTAGGTTTCCATCTTTTTTCCTACTATTCCTGGAAAAAACTCTCTTCTTGTTTTTGAACGGAATAGTTCAGTACAAAAAAAAACACAATGACGAAACGAATATGGTGACTCTCGGCTACGTTTATCTACACCCTTTAGAGGCGACCCTGTATAGCCAGGTTGAGAGTGATCATGTTATATTACCTAACCTTTGTACAAAAAACAAAAAACTTACACAATGTCCTCCAAGGCTGCGTTGACTGCCGGATGTAGCGATGGACTCTGTTTGCAGTTCGGCGCATCGACCGCACGACTGTGCGGCCTGTTTCCAGCCATTCTGCAGTCCTGGAAACTGGAATATTGCGGTGTCAGTCAACGTGTGATCGGTTCATGCCTACATTGTCGCCTTATCGCGAACTTTACTTCGTGCGCTGCTCAGCGAGACGTCGAGCGGCGTGTGAGAGAGAGCGAAGTTCGTGATAACGCGACAAGTCGCCCCAGCAGAAGAAGTTCAGTCTATACTTATATTTTCCCTAAAGAACCATGTCTCAGTGGGTCACCTAGAACAACCATAGTTTCGTTTAACAGTATCCCATAGTTCGGAAGCGCTCCCGATTAGACCCTTACCACAGATTACCCCCTCTAGATACCGCATTGCATGCAGTTTTCATTCGCCAATAAAGTCTCGAGCTATCTTAGCTACTTTCTGTAGGTAAAACTTTGATAATAAAATTGTAGGTTTTTTTTGTAAAATCGAATTAGAGTGCCTAGGTAGCGGGTGGCTCGGTTTATTTGCTGTCCAGTGTAGGACCATCGAGGTAAAATAAATAAACAGTTAATTAGGTACTAATAACAACAACAAAACCATGAGCAGCAAGACGACCAGTCACCACAAGCAGCACCCGTTCACGAGCTTAACGCAAAGATCAGCCATTACCCCCCACGCCATATTTGAGGGAAGGAGGCAACCCGACCCCCGACGCTACCGCAAGCAGTGACATCTAAGTTCCATACTATCCTGTATAGAGACGTGATCCGCCAAATCTAAAATTAGTTCTTGAGAAAGCTGGTCGTCACAAAAAACCAGTATTTTCGCGGAACCCCCACAGAAGCTTTGCCGGTGCTGCGTCAGAAGACAGACACGGTTTGTAACCACAACAGGGCGGATGTCTTCCACAACTCTCCCGGCTGGGTTTACACGTATTTAGTATTATACTTTCTATCAACTCATCGCTATGACCAATACGTAAGGAAGGACTTGACTCCTAATTACGTGCTAATTAGCTCACGACACGCCAATAGAGCGCACCTAATGGCGTGAAAAGCGACAGGTGGCGTAACAGTAACTAGTCCCTGTACCTAGTAGTCAGTCTGATACTACTAATGATATGATAGACAGTAGGTACGTTGCACCAATCAGCACACACGCTTACATTATTGATGATGTGATACCTACAGGTAATCGGTAACTGATAGTGATAATTCTTTGCTTTCGCACCATTTTTGAGTCACTGTGTCTGTGATACAATAATACCTACGGCAAATTAAATTATGGTAGGTAAGTAGGTCCAACCAAACTAACCAAATCTTTTTACCTACCCAATAACAGGGTTGCGTTGCGGTGGTCAGATCCAAAATACTGGTATTTAGCTGCATCCGGTTAGAATGGAAGCCGACCCCAACATAGATAAGAAATGGCTGGGAAGGTGATTATGATGGATATGTAAGTACCTACCTATATCTGTTTCAGTAGGTAAGTACCTACGCAATTCTGTTTATACTTAACCTTTCATCATATTCATTGTTCGCGATTGAAAGAGTAATAAATACCTAAGTACCTACTTATATCTAACATCATGGATTGACTTCAATAGAGGCTGTAAACTTTTAATTTCACGCACCGTGTCCACTAGAACAATGAGGAGCGTAAAGCGCCTGCTAGTGCTACACGGTCGCCACCCGCGTCCCGACAGAGGTGACCTTAATGGTTAACGACAAAATATCGTTTGACCTTCCAACGACCTTGGTTTAAAGAGCTGCACTAGCGACCAAGGGCGAATAGAGGAGGTTGAGTCGGCGGCCGGCCGTGTAGGCGGTGGTTGCCAACCGTGAGTACGTCAGTCGCTCGCTGTCAATCGTCGCGCGAGGCACACGTGTTACTCCGGCCGCAGCTTGTGGGGGACGTGGTGAGCGCTCGGTTCCCTTCGAGAGAGGAACATGCCGCCCCGCCCATGGCTCCGCCTACTGCGGTGCCCGATGCGGACCACACCGCCGACGACGACGAAGATGCTCCGGAGGTGACCGAGGTAGAGATGAGGGTGGCGGTACGTAGGTTGAATGCCAGAAATACCGCCCCAGGACCCGACGGCTTACCTGGGAAAGCCTGGGTCCTAGCCTTAGAGGTTCTCAGGCCTCGACTAAGGGGGCTCCTAAGCGCATGTTTGGAGAGGGGCCAGTTCCCACTTTGTTGGAAGACGGGGAAACTGGTCCTCATCAAGAAGCCGGGGCACCCTGCGGACTCTCCGTCCGCTTACCGGCCCATCGTGCTGCTCGACAACGTGGGCAAGCTGTTTGAAAGAGTCATTGCAGACCGCCTCGTCGGGCGGGTGGGGCCGGATTTGGCGGAGAGCCAGTTTGGTTTCCGCAGGGGGCACTCTACGATGGACGCCATCATGCGCGTGCGAGCCCTCACGACGCTGATGGGATGCTGTGGCCCGGGAGGGGTCGTCTTGGCGGTGTCTCTAGACATCGCCAACGCCTTTAATACCCTGCCCTGTAGTTGCATCGGGGAGGCACTCCGGTATCACCGGATGCCGACCTCCCTCTGTCGTGTGGTCGAGGCCTATCTGACGGACAGGGCCGTCATCTACCCCGGTCACCAGGGAGTCGTGCGATGTCCCACAGGGATCGGTCTTGGGGCCGCATCCGTGGGACATCGGATACGACTGGGTGCTGCGCGCCGACCTCCACAGCGGCGTCAGCGTCGTTTGTTACGCTGACGACACGGCGGTCCTGGCGCAGGGGAGGTCGCACCAGGCGGCGGCCGATCTAGCGACACACGGGGTTGCGATAGTCGTGGCCCGAATCTGGCAGTTGGGACTCGAGGTGGCCCTGCACAAGTCCGAGGCCATGTGTTTTCATGGTCCTCGGAACGCGCCACCGTCGTGATCCGAAATAACGGTAGGAGGGGTTCACATCGGCGCCGAGTCGACGATGAAGTACCTGGGACTCGTCCTCGACAGCCGGTGGAACTTCGTGGAGCATTTTCGACGTTTGGCTCCCAGACTGGAGCGGGCCCGGGCTGCCTTGAAGCGGCTCCTGAGGGTCATGGCCACCTGGCTGGTCCGGAGATACCGCACGGTCTCCGGTGAGGCGGCGAGCCTCCTTGCCGAATTGCCCCCATGGGATCTGGAGGCAAAAGTCCTCGCGCACATTTCAGAGTGGCGCGAGGAGGCGAAACGCCTGGGCTTGACTCCGATGCCGCGAGAAATCGCGGCACAGCGGACAGAGCTCCGGCGGGATCTCAAGGCGTCATGGAGTGCGATTGTCGCAACCCAGTAGGTACTGGGCACGCCACTATTGCGGCAATAGGTTCCCTCTTTGAGGTGTGGCTAGAGAGGCACCACGGCGTCCTCACCTTCCGCCTGACGCAGGTCCTAACCGGACACGGTTGTTTTGGGAGGTTCCTGTTCCGTATCAGGCGGGAGGAAACGCCCGGGTGTCATCACTGCGTGGATCGCCCGGAGGACACAGTGGAGGTCTGCCCGGCTTGGGCCACCGCCATGTCCTCGTGGAGGCGATCGGTGGCGGGGATCTCTCGCGTCCGGCCCTGGTCCAGGCCATGGTACGGAGCGAGAGGGCATGGGAGGCCGTCACCTCCTTCTGCAAAGCAGTAATGCTCGCGAAGGAGGCGGAACGCGTCGCAAAGGAAGGAAAGGCCAATTTAGCGCCCTCACGCCCCTAGCCGCCGTCAGGAGGAGACGCCCTGGGCGCCGGGAATCGCAGGCCGATTCCCGGCCACCGTAGGCGCGGGATTTTGGACGGTGAGCAATGGGTAGCTCACCTCTGTCGAGGACGCGGTTGGCGACCGTGTAGAAGGCGCTTTACTCATACAGTTCGATTCTCGACGAAGAACCGCATTCCGTTCAGAAATAGGAAAAACAATACGTACCCAGATATGTAATAATTAAGTAGATTAGTAGGTAGGTATACACACTTAAATTGATGTTCTCGGACTCGGGTAGATTGCATATTTTATTTTGGCACGATTTCATGTGAAATCCGTACCTAGGTCTATTAAGCGTGAAGATCGAACAGCAACTTCTAGAAAACCCTCATTTAATCTAAAAATACTCGATCATGTTCTAAAGATTAAACTGAACATTACATTATGCACAGTAATGTACTGTTCTATAACACCTACAGACATATTATCTGCCGGAAACCGCACGCAAGATAACGATTCTATTTAAATAACACACATTATATCCACCTACCTTCGCCCAGGCCTTCGTAGTCCGGTCTCCGGCGTGTTCTACCAGCCATGGTCACTATCACCTCAGTCACAATATGTACACACAGCAGGAAATATCATAACACTGTTGGTAAACAAATAACACTGATCTGTTATCACTGACGGGAGCGGCGAAGCTATACTGCGTAATGTCATCACTATCTATGTTCGTATGTTTTCCTTTTCACTCAGCGCGAATTAAAACAGCTATTAAGTGTTGTAAAGTTACTTTATTATCATTATCAATTTCGTGAATCAACAAATGCTTCATAACTAATATGCTTTAATACTTTACAAACGTATCTGTTTAGGAATACTTACATTAATTAATACTGTGTAACAGCGGACTTAATCTTATTGTTGAAGTGAACTTATAACACTATACAATAACATGGTAATTTATTCTATGAATATTTGTAGAACTGACGTAAGGAACCGCAATCTTTTAACATTGACTGATGAGAGAAATGTATTTTTTCTTGAAAATGAGATTTTTATACCTATAATAAAACATAGCATGCATCATTTATATATATCATAGCATATCATAGAAAATCTATGAGTAAAAATTAATATCACTCAATTCGTTTTAACTCTGTCCTCCGTCACCTATAACTTAATAATTATTCTCTATTCTGAACTGACGGACGTACATTTATTAAGAGTGCTAACCTACCTACGTCTTAATGTGTTAAATTAACTAATAGAATTGTTGTTAATTAGTGGTATTATATCTTCTGAGTCCGACTTTTCATTTTCACTGGTCTCTGTAAAAGAAAGACTTTCATTGTTCATTTGTTTTCTGTTCTGTTAAATTGAAAAGTTAGGTGTACAGGCAAAAATAATAATTTTAATCATAATCAGCACAAATAGGGCATGCTATCCGGATATCCGTCGAATATATTATCCGAATAACATTAGTTTTACTATCTGGATAAAACGAATAATACGGTAGTTTATTTTTTATATTTTCTCAACAAAATCAGTACGAGTAGTACCTAATATAAAATTTTACATTGTGTTTATTGTCAAATTGGTATTCGGTATCGTGAAAATTCATGTGATGTCTTCAAAAATCCATCGAATGGCACAATTACTAGATTGATCATAAAGATAATTTAAAAGTGCAAAAATCATATTGGCACTGGGCTTATTTGGGCCTAAGCCCAGAGCTCGACTAGTCGACGACGTCGATGCTGATGACGTGGTACTAAGTGATTACCAGCAGCAGAGAGAAACTGAACAACCATTAACTCTAAATAAGCAAAGAGCTCGAAAGGACCATGTCGTCTTATTTCTTCCACAGTGGTCGAAGCTGAAAAAATTTTCCTCCACTGATTACATCTTTAACTGATAAACAAATTGAGGACATCTCTAAACGAAGCAACATTGCATTGCTTGAGTTTCCTTAGGTCTCATTACCAAATAATGTTCCAACAGAGACCTCCTTTGTGTGAGAGGCAGTGGGGCATGAATACACCAGGCGGGCCCAGTGCGGTTTGATGGATGTCACCATCTCTTCGATTTTTTTAGTTTGTTTGTTATATTCAGTTTGTACGATGTTTTCTTTCACCGTTTTGAGAGCAGTGGTGATGAAATTAAATACACAAAGTCCTGCCGGGGTTCGAACTCAGGACCTACAACTTGTAAGTGGAGGCCGATACCACTGCTGGGCCACCACTGCTCTCCTCTGATAGTGTTCAGGAAGTATCTCAATTATCCGGATAGTAAAATTGGTCAGATAATTGGATGCAAGCCCTAAGCACAAGCATAACATTTTCTGAAAGTAATTGTAACTTGTAGGTAACTTCTACTTTCAGACAATGTACACTTATTTATTTTTTGACGGTAAATTACCAGCATAATATCACACGATGATAAATATTATAATAGTATAAAATCACGGGGTTGAAATGACCCTATAAGAATAGAAAACAAAAGGATTTAATTCCTATGTTGTAAGCAGATGTATAACAGAATTGGGTTAGTACTACAATCATGATAATGAAACAAGCTTTCAAGAAATAAAAAAGCCACACAAAATAAAAATCAAGCAAATAAAACCTGCAACACCTGCTTTAGTTAAAAGCTCTATTGATTTGAAATAAGGTTTATATTTGAACAACAAACAAGCTCCACTGACCTTTGCATCCGTACTGTAGCGTGTAGCATACCTTACAAGTACGAGGATCTGGTGGAATGTAAAGGACACCAACACAACACTTAGAGGGCGTGACATACTGGGTTGTGATTGTGACTAACAAGTAGCAAAACATTGATTTTGTAATACATTCTTATAGCAAATAACTGTGATATTTTCTCACAATAACAGGAACTCTAATAAAACAAGTATAATCAAAATGTACATTTGTTATATTTCACATAAAAAATACATTTTACAGTATATGATACAGCAGGCTTGCGTTTTGTGTAACATCAATCATTAACACATATTTTACACACTTAGCACTACAGCTGCTGTATACGCTACTCTTTAACCATTCACATTTTTGAGCTCCGATTATGTTAATCCAATTATGTGCACTAACTATTATATTAAATTCATTTGAACCGACTAGATGAGAGAGGACAGTAAAATTTTTGTTTCTCTAGCAGTTGCAAGCGTTCCTAGCACTTAATACATATAATATATACCATAGCACATACATTAGGAAGAAAAAGTATATTTATGTAGTTAGAGCTACGAGAGCAAAGATTAGATTAGGGGCAGCCAACACCGATACTTAACACGTAACTTAACTCATCATTAAGAACAACTTTTACTAGCGGACCAAACCTGATTCATTTTTGTTTTGGGTCCATAGTAAAAGTTGTTAATAATGATGAGTAAAAGTGACGTGTATCGGTCACCAGTCACCTTTATGTCGGCTGTAGATGTTAGGTGACAGCAGGAACTTGATGAATCATAATGGAGAATGAAGATACATTCAAAACTTATTGGTAGGACATAATTTAGATTGTATTCATGGGCTATCTATATGTTAACTTCTAGACATGTTTCAATGACAGTACTAGATATAGACCTATATAAATGGCAAGACTGAACCTCTAAAAGTCACAAACTCAGAATTACCTAGGGTTTAACAGTCGTTTTAACATGTTATAACAAGTTGTATTTAATAATTGTGTAGGTTATTCATATATCTATCTCCAGTTTGTTACAATCCTGGCCAGCCAGCCTCACTCTAGCTAGTAATCATATTGACTACTAAAGCAACCCGCTAAGAGTTTGTCATCTCTTACTTTTACAGACACTTTCCCAACTACTTACTATTATTAAACTATACCACCTTTCCTTCTAATATAATGGTGCTGATTAACAGAATTGTAATAAAAAAAATATATTTGTTTAAACTAAATGTTTTTAAAGATTTGATGAATACTTTGCACTTTAAGCTATTTACATCATAATCTCTGATGTATTCGTTCTAGCTGAACGTCATCCTGGTCTACTGAACTAGCTGTTTAAAAATAACACTTAATCATTTATTCAAGGTTCAAAAGTTACGTAATAACAAAAAATAATAATATCCGCACAAATTAATCTCTAGTGACGTACGAAAACGTCTTATAAAGGCAATCAGCACGGATTCATATGAAAATTAAAAATAAATAAACGTATTTACATCAGACCAGCTGAGCAACTTAAGTTTGCTAGTTAACAAAATGTGACCTGGAAATGAGTCGAAATAAATGTTATGTAAGAAGTGCGATTAAATTGTATCTATTATTAGTGTTATGTTGATATGAATCAGTCGGATTAGCAGAGAAATGCTTAATTAAACAGTTCATTCACAGACAATCGCGATGTTGACAATTCAAGCATTCAATTAGGATAAGGAATAAGAAAATTTAATTTAAAGAACGCCCAAAAGTGCTAGTTAATTACCTAATTTTGAATTCGTCCAGTATTTAGAGGACCACGATGTGACATCAACATCGCGTATGTCACACATGCCTATAAACTTCTGTTCTACGGTTAAGTGGCAAGCCTCCAAGTCCCTGACTTACTGGTCACAGCTTCCTATGTATATCTGATAACTTTTATCCAATAGTCGCGCCTCATCTACAACAATGATGAACAAATTTTTGACTAGTGATGGGCTTTGTCGAGAACATTCCGATTAGGAACGATCCCTCGACCCATCACTAAAATGTGACTTGTTAGTATTGAAGGACCCAGCACCTTTAGTACGAAGCGTTAGTAGAAGGCATGCACTCCTGTCTACTCCGCAATGGTTAAAGATTCATGTTTGCAGACAGTACAGACGCGATTTAGAAAGTTTAGTTTATTTTCTTTATTTATAACTGAAAATAAGTTGAGTGCAACCGGTTTTTTCAAAGAAAAAAAATTAATGTAGGTATTTTAATTTCTTAGGCTTCATTAAATATACATTTAAAAAAGACTTTTTAGGATTGATTTAATTGCAAGTATCTTTGCCCCACTATCGTCTATAACAAATTGTTCTTGTAAACTACTTTCTATTGGTTCTTTACGATCAAATATTGCTTTTTCTTAGATCCTAAGGATATTCCGTCATCTTTTCTTTATTTTAGCAACAGATTGATAATCTATAGATAGTCTTTTATTCTACAATAGCTGTTTGATAAAGAACACGTATACCTAACAATACTACACTGAAATTGTCTGAAGTGGTTATAATCATTAATCGAGAGCTGGCGGTGGCGACAACATTACGCGCAGCCATCTTGGATTTCTTACATACAATTAGTTACACGTTGATATACGTTCCCGTTGTTACTGGCTAACTATCCTGGCACACAAGTTACAGTACCTGGGCGTTGATAAGACACATTGAGCTTGACCGTCACACTGGCATGGATGACAGACGACGCGAGACCCACCCAAACTTTGTCACTTAAACTCGATGCATCATATTATACCAGGTTCACACGGTTCCATTTTAGTTTATCCCCTGCTAAGTCGAAAGCGATTTGAACCGTCTGAACAGACTTTTAATCAAATTGAATTTCAAATTCAAAGTTGTTCAACTAAAATCGAACCGTTTGAACCCGGT
The DNA here is from genome assembly GCA_963853775.1 of Xanthia togata. Lineage (NCBI taxonomy): Eukaryota > Metazoa > Arthropoda > Insecta > Lepidoptera > Noctuidae > Xanthia > Xanthia togata. Next base: position 27,034,260 of record OY970794.1, on the reverse strand, counting down.
ATTAACGACCGGGTGCTTTGATACCGTAACATATAAACGTTAATGTTAGTATTTTTACACGGTACGAAATGCGACCTTATGTCATTACTATAACAGTTATTTTTAATTTGTTTTAACACGTATATTTCCTTGTGTTTGGACGTCCTATGTGTTCGTATATTAGTGTATTGATAGCTAGAGAAGAGAAAGTAGATCGGCGTGAGAGCACCGCAGCCTTATCCCATAACATTATACATACCGAGCCTCGACTAATCAACAAATTAGTTAAACGAAGTCCGTTTTGAACGCTGCCGACATTTTGAGAAGTACAACGAAATTTTTAGAACGAAATTTCTTTATACTTTGAAACTGAAACATTTTATTTTATACAACACTGATTACACTATTTTTAAGGCGGGCAAGGGAGACGTTTGAGAATTCACGTAATTTTTTTGATTTATCTAATTTATTAAATAACTTAATTCGACCTCATTATAAATTGTCGCAGCAGCGTACAAAACTAACTCATAGGGCTATAGCGGACACGATACTTTTAGCATTGGCGATCAGCGAATTTGCAACGCGTTTCGGCGACTCTGCGTTAGGTCGCGCAAAAACATTGAGCATAGAGCCGTTTTCCCTAAATGCCAGTCTCACTAAATCACTGTGACTGGCAACCAAATGAGTGTAGTCTAACGTTCAATCAAGCTTCAGAAAACCGACCAAATCACTAATCACTGATGCTAAAACTTCGTATCTTCCGGCCTTTATAGAAGCAACAAAGACAGTGGCGTGTGCGGCGCCGGCCGCGGCCCCGCGCCCGTGGCGCACTAGGAGTGCGCGTGCGCATGGTGCGAGTGCGTGCGCTTGGAGCGGCGCGTACCGTTGGCGGCGGCGGGCGCGGCCGCGATGCGGAACAGGTGGATGCGCAGGTGCGTGCAGATCTCCAGGCAGATCTGCCCGCAGTAGCGCACCAGGTCCACGCATACCCATATCTATAAAACAAAAAAAAAAAACGGTCATATTGTTAGACAAAATTGCTTGTAAAGGAAAAATTACAATACCTGCCAAATCCAGTAATGTTTTCTACGAGTTCTCTATTCCAAGCATACGTACCATGCACAGCCACAGCACGTAGTACTCGGGCAGCGCGTGGTTGAAGTACTGGTTGAGGAACAGCATGGCGGGTCCCAGGAGCGACCAGTCGTAGTAGTCCATCTCACTCTTGGTCATATGAGCCACCTGTAAACACCATAATTATGCTCAATAATATGTTGAAGTTGATTGGAAAAAACGAAGTATTTTTTGGACATTTTACGAAAATTACTCTTTTGTATTTTATCTCATAGGTAGAGACAAAAGTGAAAACTGTGGCAAAAGTATACTCGTACATATATAGGAGGCCAGAAAATAAATTACTACATATTATAAAACAAAGTCCCTCCGCCGCGTCTGTCTGTCTGAACGCGATAAACTCAAAAACTACCGAACAGATTTTCAGTTTTCATCAATGGACGGAGTGATTCATGAGGAAGGTTTAGGTGTATAATTCATTGAGGTTAAAAAAAATACTCCTAGTAGGATGAACATCAGTTACATTTTAATCTAGCCTAAATCGCTGCTCGACGTAACAGGCTGATATGACATTGCGACAGAAAAAAATGTAGGCATATTATGCTCTGATACCAGTGCAAAGCCGAGGCGGTTGCTAGTGGATTTATAAAATATATTCTTCCATTTTGTTGGACGTCACTTATCATATCTACCTATAAGCTGCGTAGAAAAGAAAACAAAATTCAAGCCAATAAATCCACAAAATGGCTAAAGAGAACATCAATTTTTTTTTAAATAGCACTCAAAAATAATTTAAAAAAAATAGTATCACTCACCACGAGTCTATTGGTGACCTTAGCAGCAACCATGCCGAACGCCATTATGTACAGGGATGGGTGATGCTGGTACACGTTGGACTCACTCTTCTGGAAGATGATGAAGGCTGGCACCACGACCAACGAGAACGGGATCACCGGCGACAGGATACTCGTGCCCTACGGAAATTACTGGGTGTACCACGGCCTTTGTAGGACGAAAGGGTCATCACATTGTAGGCTGTGTCATTGCAAGGACTGTTAAGTAAATTTTTGCCAGCAAGTGTTTAATTTTAAAATTCTCATATTATTTTAGTGATTTATTTGAAAAAGTTAGGGACAAATTCAGCACAACAAAGCGCTACATGCTAAGCACTACTTACAAACTAAGATGCGACGTCAAACAAGCAACAAAATCAAACATGCAACGTCAAACAAGCAACACAAACAAAATCATGCGGTTAGTAACAAGCCATACACGACATGCAATGAATGCGACACCCGTGCACTATGAGACACAGCACAACACTACAGGACGGACGGTACAACACTAGTGATCGAGTCAGTCATCGAGCATCGTCACGTGAGCATAGCGCGGTGGTCGGCGCGTTAGTACAGTCTGTGCAGCATTTGTATTGTTAAGTGTTATTCTTACAGCACAATGCTAATCAAAAAGTCTTACTGCGACGGTGGAGCCGTTTTTCCCCACTCCACCCTTCATTATGACGGTAATGTAACCGACGGCTAGGTACAGGGTGAGCAACACGACTGCGTAGTTGGATATCAGATTCAAGCTGATGTTTATCGGTAACTGTAGTGTTAGACCGTGATATGCGATGATGTGATGGTCACATGATGACGTCATGCGGTTAGACCGGCGGCGGGCGGCGTCGGGGACGCGGGACGGCGGCCATAACAGAAAGAGAAACACATACATGCCATTAATATCAATTACATCAACTACGTAACGGAACGGACTGGAAGCGTACGACATTCATTACATTGATTCTTGTTTGTATGTGCTGTCTTCACTCATTTATGGTCGTGTTATTTGTACTGAACTGCAGTGCTATTCCATAACCATCTCACCGTGAAAACTTAGGTGAAGTGAGCTCGGAGTGAGCTGTCAGTTTTTAGCAGCAGGTAGAATGGCAGCTCACTTCACCTAAGTTTTCACCGTGAGATTTTTACAGAATAGATCGGCTGTTCATGTTGTGAACTATGCGGAAGTAAGTTGTCATTACTGACTAACAGATAGTATGTAGATAATATATTTTATATTTTAGGCAAGTATCAATGGCGGATTGAAAGGAGATTGCATGTTGCACTTACACAAGGTATGTGTGTGTGTTACCATCAGTGAACCTCTGAATATAATGTTATTATTTGATATTATATAATTACCTACATAGATTATGGCATTTAAAATGAAATACATAATTATATTTAAAAACCGTATACGTCCTACACGTATCTTTAGTTGTTAGGTTACAAAAGTTAATGACATTAAATTCATGGTAAAATTATGTGGCCAGACTAGGTACACCTCTGCCTAACCCTTCGAGGAGAACAGGCGTGATGTTATGTTATGTGTCTTCGAGATAAAAACAGACGTTTTACACCATAAAAACCCGTGCTTTAACTTAAATTAAATTATAATGTGCAAAACCACCTTAGAATAAATTAAATAGATAAGAGAACAGAGAACCCCTGGTTACATCATAAGTAAACACCACAGTATAATATCTTCTGATATTATTGATATACAAAAATTGGCCGCTATATTTGTGTGTCGGTCTAATAAATTGAACACAATTTGCCGTTCTATAGGTATGTAGGCAGTGTGTTAGGCAGTTTAATTATCCTCAAGAATGTTCTACTAACATGGGCATTTGCCACGAAATGTTATTGATACTTAGAAGAAGATAATATTCAATACGTATAGGTAACTATCTATACTAATATTATAAAGAGGAAAGATTTTTTTGTTTGTTTGTTTGTTTGTACCGAATAGGCTCCGAAACTACTGGACCGATTTCAACCGTTTTTTCACCAATAGAAAGCTAAATTGTCAGGAAGTAACATAGGCTATAATTTATGTTAAAAAAAATTAGAGATCCATAAGAAAATTGCAATAATGAATCCCAGAGCAGCAAAATTTTGCCTATGAAATTCATTATTTGGCGTGCGCTGAGAAAACTATTGATGATACATAAAAATTATGTACTACATGATTAAAGTACTCATTATTACCTACATAAAAGTCCACGATGGAATATATCTAACTACCATAGTTAAGTCACAATAGCAGCTTTTGTGTTCTAAAATTTAATTAAATCGCCGGTAGAAACAAAAGTTGGTTACATTCGTATCGTAGTATTAATTCTTATTCAAATAAATAGTTTTATAATCAAGGGCATTTATGTAGCAGTAAAATACTTTTTAATTCATTCGAATCGGACATTTAATTTCGAAGTTATAACAAGTATAAAAATGCAATACGCGAACCGTTCCACGCGTGGGCGTTGCCGAGGTGCGGGACGGGTTACGTATATGAGTAAGGTACCGCGCGGCTCAGTCGCTCGGTCGGCTCCTTACGTAACGGACGCGAGCGATATTGCCTTGAAATTTTAACATTTTATAAGATTTGAAATACAAACCAGTTCTTTTTAAAGTTACGCCTAATTGAAAAAGTTCTTTTTCAAACTACACCCTATTCCTTTATTTTTTGAAGTTATAAAAAAAAATATGTTTTGTAAAACATATTTTTTTTTAAGTTACGTCTAATTGAAAAAAATATTTTTCAGTGTACACCCTATTTATTTATTTTTAAAGTTATTTTTAGAACTACACCTGATTTAAATTTAAAAAGCTCTTTCAGAATTACACTCGATTGTTTTTAATAGAACACACAACATAAAAATATCTTTAGAACTACACCTAAATTGAATACTTTTTACACCATAAGTATCTTTATTTGAATTAAAACAACTCATTGAATTATTCTCAACTAAATTACTTCATTGAAACTTATATTTATTTTGATACGGTAAGTATGCCTAAGAGAGGAAGATCACAACTTTCCAAACATACGTCCAAGGCGAGGGCAGCCAAAATACGTCGTATTACACAGTCTTCATCAGAAAATGACGATCGCCTTGCAAGTCAAAGGGAGTATGCTTCGCAATCGCGAGCTAGAGAATCGAGCACCGAACGTTCACAACGTCTTGCTGAACAAAATGCCAGAACCTCAAGAACTCGCGCAAGGGAATCTAGCACCGAGCGCTTGCAGCGTCGTGAAGAGCAAAATGCCAGAACCTCACAAGCTCGCGCGAGGGAATCTAGCACCGAGCGCTTGCAACGTCGTGAAGAACAAAATACCAGATCCTCACAAGTTCGCGCGAGGGAATCTAGCACCGAGCGCTTGCAGCGCCTTGAAGATCAAAATGCCAGAACCGCACAAGCTCGAGCAAGGGAATCTAGCGCCGAGCGCTTGCAGCGTCGTGAAGAACAAAATGCCAGAACCTCACAAGCTCGCGCGAGGGAATCTAGCGCTGAACGCTCACAACGACTTATCGAACAAAATGCTAGAACCTCGCGGGCACACGTTCTTCAATCGGGGACTGAGCGTCTACAACGACTACTATCACAAAGGCAAAGACAGCAAGTGTCAACGACTAGAGTGCGTAATCGAATTTTAGCTCACAGTAGTAGATCGGCTTTCAATTACGATCCACAGATTGATTATGCTCATCAAACCACCATTCAATTAGGAGCAATGAGTAAAACCTGCTCTCATTGCTCTGCCAAAAAGTGGACCGATGAACCGAATGGTATGTGCTGTGCTTCTGGGAAAGTTATTCTACCCAATATTCAAGAACCACCACAACCAATAAAAAATCTGTTGACGAATGATCATCCATTGTCTGCACATTTCTTAACCAACATACGTAGATACAACAGCCTCTTTCAAATGACATCTTTTGGCGCAAAAGAAATCAGAGAAGGAAATTTTATGCCCACATTTAAAGTAGAAGGACAAGTATATCATCTCATAGGTAGCCTTCTACCGCCATCAGGCCAAACTCCGCAATTCTTGCAAATATATTTTATTTCAGAGGCAGACCAGCTATCGTTGCGGTCAACTATGTCCCCAACGCTAAAAATTGATTTAATTAACGAATTACAAACCGCTTTGAATAGCCACAACATATACGTACGAAGTTTTAAAAATAACTTTGAACGCAACTCTTCGGAGAATTTAAAATTAATTATTCACTCAGATCGAACACCACAGACAGAACACCGAGGCAGATATAATGCTCCAACTGTAAACGAGGTGGCTGTTGCACAATATCCCTGGGACCTTTTTCTTCGTCAACTAAGAGTTGACGAAGAAAAAGGTCCCAGGGATATTGTGCTGCATGGCAGAGACGGCCAACTAAAAAGGGTATCTGAATTACACCGCGCCTATGATCCATTACAATATCCTTTAATGTTTATAACAGGAGAAGATGGCTACTATCTGACTATCCCTCAGCAAAATTCTGCAAGAAATAAGACCGTTTCATGCATGCAATTCTATGCCTACAGATTAATGATTAGGGCTAACTGTTTTAATTCTTTGCATTTTTACAGAAATTTATTTAATCAGTACTGCGTTGATATGATGGCAAAAATGATTTCAGAAAGGTTAAATTTTATATCTCACAACCAAGGGAAACTTAGAGCGGATGACTATATCCATTTAAGAGATGCTTTAAACCAAGACACAAATGTGAATGCTGCAAATATCGGACAGCATGTCATATTACCGTCATCTTTTACCGGCTCTCCGAGATACCTTCACGAGAAAACGCAAGATGCAATGACCTATGTCCGGAATTATGGCAGACCTGATTTGTTTGTAACCTTTACTTGCAACCCGGAATGGGAAGAAATCAAGCAAGAACTCTTTCCCAGCCAGCGGTCCTTCGACCGTCATGATATAATAGCGAGAGTCTTTCATTTAAAAATGAAAAAAATCGTAAAATTGATTACAAAAGACGAGATTTTTGGTACAGTTAAATGTCATATGCTCAGTGTAGAGTGGCAAAAAAGAGGTTTGCCGCACTGTCATATGTTGTTTTGGTTAGAAAGGAAAATACAGCCCGATGAAATTGATAACGTGATAGTTGCCGAACTACCCAATAAAGAGGAGGATCCAACGCTGTTTGAAATAGTCACTAAAAATATGATACATGGGCCATGCGGCGAAGAAAACGTCACGTCACCGTGTATGAAAAACGGCATATGTTCCAAAAAATATCCGCGGCGATTCGTCAGTGAAACACAGACCGGTGAGGATGGATATCCCGTTTATCGACGACGTGATATTAATAACGGTGGACAAGTTGCGACCATAAACATTCGAGGTAGGGCGGTTACAATAGACAACAGATGGGTAGTTCCTTATTCTCCAATATTATGTCGATCTTTCAACGCCCATATAAACATTGAATATTGTCATTCCGTACAAGCCATAAAATATATATGCAAATACATTAATAAAGGCTCTGATCAAGCAACTTTCAGTGTTCGAAATGATCATAATGAGGTTGAGAATTACGTGAACGGCCGCTACATCAGCACATCTGAGGCCGTGTGGAGGTTATTAGAATTTCCTATACACGATAGAAATCCTACCGTCGTACATTTAGCAGTTCATTTAGAAAATGGACAACGTGTCTACTTTTCAGCTGAAAATGTACAACGGATAGTCGATAACCCGCCAAAAACAACACTAACAGCATTTTTTGACCTGTGTAATAATGACGAATTCGCTAAAACTTTACTATATCACGAAGTACCTCACTATTACACATGGTCGAACAACAAATTTTCGAGAAGAAGGCGGGGACAAGATGTGGACGGACACCCTGGTATAAAAAGAGATTCAGCATTGGGAAGAGTGTACGGTATTCATCCTTCTCAGTCAGAGTGCTTTTATTTAAGAATACTGCTGCACCATATCCGAGGTCCAACTTCATTCCAGGATTTGAAAACTGTGAATGGAGTTGTAAAAGAAACTTACCAAGCCGCATGTCGAGACCGCGGTTTATTGGAAAATGATGATCAATGGGAAATCACGTTAAGAGAAGCATCAATTTCACAATGCCCGTTGAAACTGAGAGAGTTATTTGTAGTGTTATTATTATTTTGTTTTCCCTCAGAACCTCTCAAGTTATGGGAAACTTTCAAAGACGATTTGTGCCAAGATATAAGACACAGAGCTCAACAGCGAGAAGAAGACTGTGATGTATATAATGAAGGCTTAATTCAAATAGAGAACAAACTTTTAGAACTAAACGATAAATACCTCAAAGATTTTGGTTTACCTACTCCCAATCGCTCACAAAATGCTGTAGATACTATACAATTACAATGCTATGATGTTAACGAGTTGTCTGAATTTGTCAATTCAAATATATCAAAATTGGTAGCGGACCAAAAAATTGCTTATGATGCGATAATTAATAGCGTAGAAAATAATAGAGGAAACATTTTTTTTTTGGACGCTCCTGGTGGGACAGGTAAAACTTTCCTTGCTAATATGATATTAGCTAAAGTACGGCAATCCGGAAAAACAGCATTAGCAGTTGCTTCTTCCGGAATTGCCGCAACTCTTTTACATAACGGGAAAACTGCCCACTCAACATTCAAATTACCGTTGACTGTATCTTTAGAGCAACAGTCAGTATGCTCAATTCGTAAAAATGGACCTCTGGGAATCCTAATACAAAATACGTCCCTCATAATATGGGACGAATGTACCATGAGTCATAGGGCTCATGTTGAAGCAGTAGACCGGACATTAAAAGACCTTCGTAACTCAAGTGCTGTGATGGGCGGGGTGACTTTTGTCTTTGCTGGAGATTTCAGGCAAACACTTCCTGTTATCGCCAAGGGAACACGTGCCGATATCGTCAAGGCTTGCCTTAAATCGTCTATTATATGGAATTTAATACAAAGGCTCAATTTGCGCACCAATATGAGAGCACATCTAACGAACAATTATGACAGTAACTTTCCAGAAAAGTTGCTTAAACTTGGAGAAGGACAATTTCCTTCTACAAATGTAAACTGCCACCAAGTAGTATTAGATAATGGACTAGGTCAAATTGTTCACAGCTTAGAAGATCTTATTAATGCTGTTTATCCCGAAATCGACAATCTACCTACAAGGAACTACAATTGGCTTTGTTCCAGAGCAATAGTGTCACCACGAAATGATTCAGTTAATGAAATTAATGATATTATACTACAAAAAGTACCAGGAGACATTAAATGCTACAAGTCCATCGACACAGTGTGCAACATCGAAGACACTGTACACTACCCTCAAGAATTTTTAAACTCATTAAATCCATCAGGTCTGCCGCCACACGTACTAAAGTTAAAAGTTGGAATTCCCGTAATGATATTAAGAAATTTAAACCCTCCAAGCCTGTGTAATGGTACAAGAGTTTTAATTAAAGAACTTCGAGACAACATCATTGTAGCCACCATCATCACCGGGCCCGCAGCCGGACAGCTCGCACACATTCCGCGTATTCCAATGATACCGACAGATTTGCCAATATCATTTAAGAGGCTTCAGTTCCCGGTTAAAGTATCATTTGCTATAACAATTAATAAGTCCCAGGGACAAACATTTTCACTGGTCGGCATCGACTTAAGAAAAGAGTGCTTCTCTCATGGGCAACTATACGTTAGCCTGTCTCGCGTGGGATCTCCGGAAAATCAATATATTTTGCTTCAGACGAATAGCACGTCTAATATAGTTTACAGAGAAGCCTTGCAATGATTCTTTATAGGTAATTACATTTAATTTTTATTTTCTTTCTTTTTTACCCTTTTTACCCACAACTGTCACCTAAAAAGGTAACATCTATATACCTACCCATCAAGTTTCATCGCAATCGGTCAACAGCTATTACTTTTTATCCCGATATTTCCACGGAATCGAAACTTACGCGGGTGAAACCGCGGGGCGCAGCTAGTACTGTATAAATAGATCGTGCCGGTCTATGTAGAACTATATTCGCTGTTCTAATTAACGGTTGGTTAATTATTTGGCTTTTTCTTAGGGACTTTAATATCCGCAGTGCGTATAATGACACGTCTCATCGTACCCTAAATACACACGGCTACTTATTTGCCTATATTATTACAAGGGCGCCTAAGCATATATTTGAAATATTTGTTAGCCCAATTTTTTTATACTACTGTGACTTTCTAGTCAGAATCTTTCGTACAATGATTTTTGACATCATAAAAGATATCCAAAAATGGGAAAAAGCACCTAAAATGGTCTCCCATATTTATTTTTTAAATTAAGGCTCAATTGACGGAAGGACAAAAGACATTGAGACAATAATAAACATCTTCAGCTGTTGCGGCTTCAGAGTTATTTACACGATATGTTCCATGCAGCTTGGTTAAATCACGAAATGTGACGATTCAGTCGTTAAGTTATTTTATTGTTCACGTTTTTTAGATCACTACTTGAAGGAAAATACTTTGTATTATAATGAATAGGGTTTTCTTTTCGAGATGCAAGGAAACTGGCAGATTTTTAACGCATATTAGTTCGATACTTAAATTGTAACTGAAACAAAGATGGCGGCTCATATTGCAAGACTGAATCGTCGCATCAACCGACGTCCCACGAACGAATGTAAACAATATATAATCTTACAGCGACGCTCGATCCGTTCTTGCCACATCCTCTAACACGGAATGTGGAAAAAAAGTTGGTGGCAAAGTAAAACTGTAGGGCGAAGCATGTGGACGTAACTTGCAGGCTCAGCGGCACGCCCAGTGGTGGGATCTGCGCATGAGTGGGCCGTTACACCAGGGATCAGACACACAACACACCCTACTCCAGGGATGGCGAATCTTTTTGAATACGAGTTTTAAAAAAAAAAACAAGACTAGCACTCGGTTTCTGAATTAAGAATTTGAGGTTGAGACCTTTTCAAACTACTTTAGCATTACTTATGGAGAAGCCCGCGAAATTCAAAATTTCTTACGTTTTAAGCAAAGAATTTTTGAAGTTCGCGAGCTCTTTGATTAAAGGAATCACGTTAAATAATGTTAAACGAGAGTTTGTCAAGTTATCAATTAAGAAACAGAGTACTAGTAGCCTAGACGAGATGGCTATCGATATCTGAGAAAAGCTCGGTTAAATTAAACAAAAAGACTCACATAAAAATTATTTCAAATACAGTCGGTACCTAGTTACAAAGATTACAAAAAAAGAACAATGCGCTGTATTATAGAAAGAAAAGAATAAATCTATTGTAGGTATTTCAATTTCTTAGGCACTACAATCGATGCCATGACCTTTCTGTCACATACCATAGGTTCGCCATCCCTGTCCTACTCCTTAAATAGGCCTCAATGTATAACAAAAAGGTCACAGTCAACAATGATGTCGAGCTCATCAGTTTTGTCAAACTTCGGCCCATATATTTGGTTAATTATAATGACTCCACTCGACAGCTGGTCGTCAAGACATACCTAGCGTGTGTATGTACACTGCATGAATTCTTCAAAATGAGTGAAGACCCACATTTAAGACGAAATAAAAGGGAGACGCACCAGCCACAATATTGATAGTCAAATTAACTGTGAAGGCTTTTCCAAACACGATCGATAGAATATCAATATACCATAGTAGATACAAGTACAGAACCCAGGCGTAAGTGTGTCACGTCGAGCTGTCGAAACACCTAACATACAGGTATTAAACTTCGTAGTACCAACATTGTACACCTAGTTCGCAATTTTTGTTTTACTTTGACTTTAGTTCCGTCCGTCATTGTTTTAATTTTACTGTGTGCAATTTTACTGTAAATTATTGTTTTAAATTGTATTTTTTTATGGATTATGTGATCTAATTTATATGTTTTATTTATTTATTTTTGAACAGAAACTTCTTTATGGTACGAGAGCCCATCGACCAACATTTTTGCCTTATCGTTTTACGAACAAAACCGTATAAAATCGACAGATTTTGTTATTCTGAATCAAAAAATACTAATTTTAGAAATTTTCTGTCAGAAAATCTTGTTTCAGGTGTACATTGGTTAGTTGATGCGAATAAATCATTTTTCAGAAGAAAGTGTGAGCATCATAAGTGTTGAAACCATTTTGAACGTGTTGAATTTTTTTACCGATGGACATACTTAATGAAAAAGGTTGCCCAAATGTAGAAAAAAAATATATCAGACAAATTGAGTGTCTCACGTTACAAATCAGACAACTTTTCGATAGTCAGAAATTATTAAGTAATAAATTATATCAGGAGAGGAGAAGGCTCAAAAATATCGCACGTCTGCCAGCAAAAAGATATATCTCAAATGATCGCTCTATAAGAGTAAAAAAATTATAAATTTTTGGGTTTTACCATCAGGAATTTCTCAGTAGCAGCCCGGAGTCAGGATTTGTGCCCGGTTGATGGCTCGTCCCCTATTACATGGGACTTAAACATAACTGGCGAAATGTGGGTGTACTATAGGTACACCTATAGTACACCCACATTTCGCCAGTGCCTGTGCCTAAGTTACAACTGTTCAGAAAGAACTGTGCCTATATGGCACCTCTAATATATAACTCTCTGCCCAAAGGAATGACCGATCTGCCATATAAAAGGTTCTGTTGTGCCTTGCGAAAATGGTTAATACAGGAGAGCTTCTACACTGTTAAAGATTTTTTGAATAAAAGCACATGCCGATTTGGTTTCCGCTAAGATACTGGTTCTTGCTCTTATTTCCTGTGACTTTGCCTTTAATAATAATTTAAGTATTTGAAATCACTGTAATTCTAATAATTGTAATTCAAATAAATTTTCTTATAAATTGTAATAATTCTAATAGTTCTAATAATTGTAATTATATTCAAATGATTGTGGCAAATTAAATTAAATTAACTATAACTATGTAACTATAATTTTGCATGCCCGTAATGAGGGTGAAATATGTCCTGCGCTATAATATAATTTAACATCTTGTGTACCCACCATATTTCAGGCAAATAAATGATTTTTTACTTTACTTTTTACTTTTACCTCTGCCTAACCCTTTCGGGGAATACAGGCGTGATGTTATGTTTGTATTATTAAAACCAAAAGTATGTTTGTATCGCATTTCTAGTCGTTCTAAAACTGAAATCTGCCGATTTTTACTAAATTATAGAGTACCCCTGAACGAATATTCAGAACATTTTTTTAGTATGTTAGCCAGTAAGGAAGTACTTATGTATTTCTTTATTATACATTTTAGTAATTTTTTCACACTTCTTTCTGCTGTCCGACGTGGAGTAATTTTCTATGGGAGATGAGACTTCTCCTTTAGTGTCTCACGTACTAATCAGACAACTTTTCGATAGTCAGAAATTATTAATAATTCGCATTGTGGCGTTTTTACGTACGATTAATAAAGATCTTACCCGAAACCATCGAACTGAAATTAAAAAGGTTTTTTTTTTATAAATTGGACAAAAGGAAACTGGGATGACGTTTGAAAATAACTGTTTACTGAAATAAAATCAGACTCATCATCGGTGTCGTGAGGGATATGAGCCCAACAAGCACCGCGCGTTTGCCCGACGACTCCGAAAATGTTCTTTTGGTTTTTGGTAACATTTAAAATGACTGAAAACAGGTTTTCAGTAACCCCGGTACAGATAGTGCAATCCACGACGCCGCGCCTCACTCCGCGATGACTGTACTGTAATCTGCACTTTAGTACGGAGCGGAGCGGGGTTGGGCGCGTCTCAGTGGATGGCACTATCTATAACTAAACAAATTATTAAAAAATAAACAGGTCGTGCCAGCACGACCGATTTGTCTCATAAGACAGATCGGTTAAATTTTTTGACATTTTTGAAAATGCTCTGAGGCCACATGTGACACGTAAAATGTCTGAAAACAAACTTTTTCGTACTAAAATTACGAAACCTATGTACATTTTTAATATCAGACATATTGTGATGACGGTTTCATCTATATTCCTGACAATATTTTTTTTGACATAGCAGAAATGGGCTCCTGTAAAACTGGGTCGTTTCTGACCATTGCTGCCCACCGAGTCCGGTTCAGAATCATCTAAACTGACGATTTTATACGGTTTTGGCCGTAAAACGATGTGACATGGTTTTGGTTGAGGGCTCTCGTACCATTAGGCGCGTTGAGCGATTTTTGGTGGGGGATTTAAACATTAAGATTCGCATCACCGACATGCTCGCGCCGCAGTGTTGCACTATAGAATATAGATGGCGCTAATACCAATTTTAAGCTTTCACTTCTGTCGACTGCTTTTTTTATTGCGATCTTGATAGAAATTCTCACCATGCCGATAAGTACGTCGCAAGAGTAACATGATGTACACCTGTGTGGCACTAACCAGTCTATATCGCTCATATATGGGAAAGCCTTCACGTTAGAACTTGACTAACAAATCCTACACGGAACAGACATTCTTAAATAATATTTATCATAGATCATGCTCCATGAAGAGACAGTAATATCATGTTATTTCGAATAAAAAACCTGCAAATAAAATAGGTACTTAATATGTACATCGATTCTACAAAATACTTCAACTTTAGTTACAATTAATCAAACTACATGTAGGTGCTCCGTGGCCGCAGCAGGGAGCATAGTCTAGGTACATAGTCTAGGTACATTAATTAATCGATTTCATGCTATTAAAAAAACCCACATGATATAAAGCGATGGAACCAAAAGTGTCTTAGTTATACAGATTAAAACTAAGTTTACTGTGGCACTCACACGAACAATGTATCACTTTCTAATATTTATTTGACTAATTGCTTACAATATTACATGTTTATTCTAACTTTTATAAAGATTTACAGCAATTCTTCATTACGTACATCTAACAATAGTCTAGATAGCTATTACAGGATCCTACATCGACTACATCTTCAGAATTCTCATAATAAATTTATAATATTTAATGAAAATGAATATTCGACATTCATAAAATATTATAATATTGTTTTTACAACAAAAATCAAGTTTAATCTAGATTCCATCTAATAGGAAATCAACAAAACCTCTTATTAATTACAGGAAGGTAATGTACTAAACATTATAAGCAAAAGTATATTAAAAATCTGTATCATGTTATTATCGCGTGAAAGTGCCGTACTCTAACTGCTGTCAATCTGAAGCTACTGACCGCGCTGGGTTATGCATTTCCACCGACGATGCCATACAGTACGATACTATCTAGATACCCAATCTGTAACCCAATCAGTGCCGTGTGGGAGATTCAATTCAAACATACACGTTCAGAGTCAAGATGGCAGCACAAAGAAAAAAAAAGTAAGTAAATAGATAAACACTTTTTTTCTAAAAGCACAAAGTCAAACGGACTCCTTATTCAGAGTTCCACTTTCTAAAGTAATTTCTTAGACTTATTAGACTTCTTAAAACAAAATATTCTGACAGCTTCGATTAAGAATTCTGTCAGAAAATATTTGTCAAGATGGGCTACGTCCTTCCTTATACTCCTTTGTCTAATTCTAGTCGCGTTTGCGTTGGCTATAGTACAGTTTGTGCTTAGGGGAACTGTGAAATAACTAAATAACAATAATCTTTATTCTGCCATCTTGACCAGTTAAAAAAATTGAAAAAATATTAAGTACTAAATCCGTTTGAAAAATATTTTTTAAATTTCGGTCTCCCACGCGGGGTGATAGTATGTGGGACTAAAGAGATGTCTCACAGCGACGGTGGAGCCGTTCTTGCCCACTCCGCCGGAGACGATGGCGGCGAGGAGTGCGCCCACCGTGAGCACTGCGCCCCCCACGGCCACCAGCGCCAGCGAGTAGCGGACCTCGAGGCCTCCGCCCACCTAGTGCACAGGTGCGTTACAAGGGTGCCGTGCCCAGCACGTCCTGTGGGCAGCCTGTGGGCAGCGCCTAGCCACGACCAAGTTCCACCAAATAGAAGCCACGCTCTTGCGACCGACCTAACCAACATTCTGGGTAAACAGAAGTAAGTAACTATTTTACGAAACTGGTTTTGTAGTACTGCTTAGAAAATTGCTTGCAAGATGAAAACAATAAAGTAACCTCATAATTGAATTGAAATATTTTACTACACACGAGCTTTTCATAGTACACTTCTAGTTGGCAGAACTGTGATCAGATTGTGCGATGATCGACTGGACAAAGGCGTTGTGGTAGTCTTCAGTTCAGGTCGAGTCAAGTGGTACCTGATGATGACGTGGAACACGGACAGATCACACTATAGCGGTCATGTGGGTATTTTTAAACATCACCTAACAGTTATAGCTGGTGGTTCATTTAGTATTTGGTCATTTGTATAATAAATTATTTGGTGCCACACAAAAGAATTACTAATAATTGTATTGTAGTGTAAATCAAGTTTTGCTTTCAACTTTATTTTGTGTGAATCTTCTGATAAATTTAAAAAAAGTTTTAATGACTGCCGTAATTCTTTCGTGTGTTCATTGAATATATGTGAGACAACATCAATATAATCTCAAAAGTGGTGTGTTACTCAAATGTTAGATAACTTAGCATCGGACAACACTGAGCTAACATTACGATATCATTTGTGTGTTATACCAGGCTCACCTGCGTACAAAATGACTTGCACTACAGAGTGCGAACAAAAACAGTTTTCTTGGAATCGTTTATCGAGAAGTACAAAGGTAATTTGTTTGAACATAAACTGCGGTCGATGAAGGCAACATGTCTGATACGTCATGACGTTTACATTTACAGCGGTCTTTGATAAACATGATGCCTTTACGAACAATTTTGTTTGACGTCAGTATTCTGAAAGTCATTTTGCATCGCTAGCCTGTCATACGCAGTGCAGAACAGTTGGATGACGTTACCTGAGTGGCCCAGATGCTAGATCCCAGCGTTGCGGATACCAGATGGATAGCGATGATGGAGTACTGGGCCTCCGTCACGTCTATCCTGCCCATCTTGAGGGTCCCTGTGACGTAGGCCTGCCAGTGCGCACAGTAGAATAGCGTCATGGCGCAGAAACACTGGAAAGTTACAATGCATTTATAAGAATAGGTTAGTCTTTTATGATTGTTTGAAGTACTATTACTTGATTCATGCATCTCATGTAGTTTTCTAATTTAAAACATTTAAAAATTCTTAAAATAATGTGGTTGCCCTATTTTTATTTATCAGTCTTCCGTCCAATTTGTAAATAAGTGGAATTAAAGATTTTCTCGCTGCATGATTTGCTATTGTTGATTATGCACAGATGCAGTCAACCTCGAATTGACTTCAGCAAATCTTATCCACGCTACAATTGAGGTAGGTATTATCTATATAAAACATCTTTGAGAATTAGTAAGAAAAATAAACAGTGCATTCGCACTGTTTATTTTTCGGTCAGTAGGTTACAACTGTTACAATAGAGATTTAACGGTTTTTAGTTTAATATCGCCAATTAACAAGGCAATAAAGCAAGCAAGATAATCGATTTGAATAATCTCGGTCATATTTAGGTAAAACTTAAAATAGTGAATCACACAGATTGGCCAGTTTCCAGAGTTGGGCCGTATCCGGGCGCGTTCGCTTGGCAGCACTCCCAAACAAGAATATTGAGATAATCAGGGCCATGTCGCGAATGTGGACTATCTACGTAGGGACCGAGTTCATTCACGACTGATTCTCTAATGCGCTGGTCAGGTATAAAGGTTAGATTACTTGAAGGCTGCTGCTAACTGGACTATTGATGGCTAAGAGAAACCAAGAGGCATCTCCGGCATTTGTTTTTTTGCGACGACCTTCTTTTCTACTCTCACAGCTTCAGATTCGCGCGGAATATGGCAAAGTGCTTCGTATTTATTATAAACTTTCACTATACCCAGTTTCGTTCTAATCTCTTGAGTCGTTTTTGTGTGATGTGATGGTAACATGCATACATTACATCCTATATAATTGTTGTAGTAGCTTCTATATCTAGTTTTTTTTAAATAAGAAAAGAAACGTGAAATATGGACCATTCTTTCATTTTTAGCGAAGCCACATATTAGTAGCGAAGCTCAGTTTCCGCTTCGGTTAAACAATATTAATTTTTAACTTGATTTTCGCTGCTACGACAAGTTTTCAACCTACAAAATACTATATTGATTCTACTTTCTCAGTATTCTTGTTATCTAATACGAGAAAAACAAGTAGCTAACTAATCTATTAAGTACCTATTCGCAATATACTTCGGTAAACATTCCTACCCGTCAATTACAAGCTAGATAGTTATATAATGTCTCCAAATAAACAATAACAACAAACTCATTGGCATTACTCAAATAATTGAATCAGCGAACTATAGTAATTGTCACCGTTTTCGACCTTGTTTTCAAGACACGTTTCCGTAATAAAATTATACTAATTGTATTCGCAAGCAGAAACTAATATATTCCAAGTCAACACACGGAATTCTACAGGGACTTCATCGTTAATTTTCCATATACTCCCAAAGGAAACGTACTTCTAAAGTACTTATCTAAATTACGTTTTAATATACTAATTAGTCACAAGCATTCGCGACATATCGCAGGTTAATAATAATTATGAAGATTAGCGATACGTAAGATTACCGATAGTCGCAGTGGTCTGTTATGGTTCGACATGATTTCCTTTCGTCATCGTCGTGTTGGGTGGGACCATTTATCGACTAATAGCAAGTTTATGGCTATGGTATTATGGCATATCGAAGAAATAATTCACCTGGGCTTGGCTGAAGACAGTTTTGGCCCTGCAAAATAATGGCACTTCACTCTTCTTAGAAGGGCCGATATAATCATTTAATTGAGCGTATTATATGATTCATGTTACGTACTTATGACTGACTTATTTAATCAAGACAATCGACCAATAAAGAGAGTATTTTAGCCAAGAATCCGGTCCGTAAAGTAGACAGGCGTTAAGCCTCGTTCAGACCAGCGGCAGCGCAACGCGACTCGAACAATACAAATTCCAAGAAAACTTCACGGTATAACAATAGCCGGTGTCGCGTCGCGCTGTCGCGTCGCAATAGTCTGCACGAAGCTTTAATCAAAATAAAAATATGTTTTTATTTCACATAAACCTACATGGGCACATGAAACGTCAGAAGCTACGAGTAGGTGCAGGATTCCAATCGGCCGTTTCCTATGGAGAAGAGCCGGCAAGAAACTCCACGGTTACTCTTTTAAAAATAAATGGCTTTTACAATGTTTTCAAATTACAGTGTTATTAGGTACCTATGGGAGGACAGTGTAGACCTGTCAGCAAGTACCAGGTACTTAACAAATAGAAAATGGTCGAAAAATCTACAGTCTATCTATTAAGTGGACAGTGGTGCCGATTCTCTTGTCACAAATGCCTCTAAACTAGACTAAACCTCACCAAAATTTTGTCTATTCCTGTCAAACGATGATTTCCCATTCCGAAATAGACTTAAGTGACACAACTAAACTATATTTTAATTTGACAGCACTAAGATGGAACTGAGATTTTAATTTAGCGAAAATGACAATTTTGCTATTCTGAATTAGACGTTTTACACCTAAAATTTTAATTGTCTAACTAAATCTGACCATTTTTAATCGCGACTAAAAATGGTGTGGAATATTATTAGTTGTCATGAACTAACATTCACACGAACACCTCGACTTCAGGTGCAAAAACAGTACTGTATATTTTTTTCTTTTCTTTTGCATATATCTCGAAAATGGTGTGTCCTATCGCAAAAATAATGAAACTTCGACCCCCTTTATAAAACCCTTATACCTCTAATACTCAACACGTAGCTTTTCACTTTTTCCATACAAAAAGTGAAAAATTCCATATAAAACACGTCGAAACTCCCTGCGCCCCTCCGGCTCTAAAAAAAATCACGGGGTAGGGCAAACAAGTATGTACCACGTGGTCGTGATTGTCAAATTCGATTTTAGTTGTGTCAATATAATTTTTAAATTTACAGATGTTTTATTACAGAATAGCTTTAAGATTCTCATAGCCAAAACAAAAGTAAGGAATTTTAGTGATAGTTTAGTTAGTTTAGTTCGGTGTACAAGAGAATCGGCACCTATGTCTCACATTCATATAAATGATGATTAAAATAATAAAAACCTGTAAAAAAAAACCCTGTCCGATCCGTGAGGGTGTTGTTAGGTAAAAAACATTTTTTTTCAATGGGGTACAATACCGGTTTGTTACATGGGGCGCGGGCGGCCATCGTTTAGCGGCTGTCTACAAGTCATAACTTATGACCCCTGTTGATTTGCAAATTTTTAATGGATTTGGGGTAATTTTGGTTCAAAAAAATCATTAAGATTTTTTATTACTTTTTGGTAATTTTATTGGCAGTATCTATGCGCCCCTTTCGGATCGGACAGGGCTTTTTTTACGCATTGTATAAACAAATGACATGATTGCCGTTACAGTTAGCGTTAGATAGCCCCTCTGGGTCGGTGAAAACTGGCTGGCTACTCTAGTTCAGAATGATTGAAAACAAGCGTGAGCCCGATGCAATTTCACATCGACAAAAATTATGAATTTCCATACACACTTTCATCCCCTACAATTTGACCATTTTTTGGGGATGATTTTTTGAAAATCCTTACTTTTTCTCACCTCCGTTATTTAAGGAACGCTTGTGCAAAATTTGAAGCTTCTAGACTCAGCGGTATAGGTTGTGCGTTGTCTGTCAGTGAGTAAATGAATTTAACTTTTTTTTCACGTCTCTTGCTCTGAAAGTGCTTTTTTGTGCAGGATATCGGCTGCACAAAATCGAATTTTGTGCACCAGTGCATTAACGTATCTACTCATAAATGTATCAATATTAAGGCAAAGAAAATGAGCCATACAGCCAAACACAATAAGAAGTTCATAGATAGAAGCTGTTATTTTATGATATTTACTATATTTTATTTGCCTTATGTGTTTCTTAAGACATAAAATATATTAAAATTTAAATTCAAGTAAGTACGGTAGGTAATTTAATTAATTAAAGAAAATTATTATTACTTACAAAGAAATGTTATGTTTTCTACTGTTTTATTTCCTCACAATCGAAGTGAAAAGCAGAGGTTATAACTCGTACACAAAACCATTTTATCCTCGCCATTACTATCAGCCCTCGCCTCGCCTCCGTCTCGGGCTGCTAAAAGTCTCGGATAAAAATGGTTCGTTTTGTGCTCTTGTTGTAAAATCTACTATTATTAAGTAATTACTTAGAATATGAGAGTAGTTTAACATTACGTCCTTGTTATTTCAAACATACCTGGAAGAACATCCACGTTGGGTACTCTCCCAACTTGACAGCTATACATGCTCCTAGTGCTATGAAGATTGTTGATATGCTGTCACAGCCGTGATCGAAGAGTTCGCCCAGTGGCGACTGGCTGCCGGTCCGGCGCGCCTGTTTGCCATCAATGGCGTCTAGGCTCTGGTAGATGAAGACTCCTAACGCGCATAGTGCGCATGCCCATCGCGGAGGCTCTTGTCTCGCGTCTGGACTGAACCTGCGGTGTCAAATGCTAGATTAAATAGCTGGTAGAATAAATAAGGTGTTGTTAACGGATAGAACTTGAAATTTCGTTAATACTCTCTAGTAAAGAGCACCTGCTGAACTTAAGCTCAATGAACAAAATAGGACCTGATATTGTGCCCTGTGGCACACCGTACGTCGATCGTAATTTAAATCGATATGGTTCCTGGTCAAATTATTAAGGGCGGCTTTTGCGTCAGGTTTATTATCGTTAAGGTCATTGACTGCGATTCTGCTTGATTTATTAAGCTTGAAAAGGATTACTCAGGCCGTAGTTAAGTGTGTAGGTGTAAAACGCCTTACAGGTTATTGCAGTATGGTATTTTTAGACCCTAATGTAGAATGTGTTGACTACACGTTTGAAAGAATGTGAGTAGTAGCTACGTCAGTTGGCTGACTGCTTTGGATACACCATTCATTATTGCCGTATTGCGATTTATTAGCAAGCAAGCGTGACTGATCGCATCTAATGATGTGTGACCAGGGGGCCAATTCTCGATTTTAGAGATGGTGTCGAACTCGACAAAAAATTCTAATGACGTCATTTTTTCGACAAATTTTAAAAGTTGCTATTCTGGGGATGTCGAATTCGACATTTGTCGAAGGCTAACGTTAGAGTTCATGTCGAGTGCTTCTGAGCAGTAGAGATATCATGTCGATTGTAGAGATACGTCATTTCTGAGTGAATTCGTTGAGTTTTGGATTGTACACTGTGTTTTCATTTCTTTAAATTTTAAATAAAATACGGCTTGGCATCTCATACCTACTGGAAATTCGATTTATACTCTTTTTTTTTTCTTTTTTTTTGTATCTACGTAATTTGTGTACCCACGATTGGACTTGAAACCACTGAAAGATGGACGAGTTTATTAGCATTTTTATCTCGGAGTTGTTGGAAAGTGGCGAGCAACTGGCCAATACACGGCGACAACAGCGCACTTATCCCACCGTCGATATTTACGACTTGAGCGAAACAGAAGTCATTAAAAACTTCAGATTAGATAAAGATTTAATAAGGGTTCTAATAGATCTATTGGCTCCTGTAATTCAGGATACCACGAAAATAGACCTGAAAACGAAGGTAAATAATCGTCTGCTTCATAATTTTATTAGTCATGTATACTGTTCACTAAACTAACCTTACCCACCAAAAATTGTGAAATGTAAAACAGCACCCAATAATGATGTAACACAGAGTACATGTAAACATAACAAAAGTTTTGAAGGAACCGCAAAAAGGCGCAAATTCTGACACTGACAGACAGTCAACTGTCAAATTGTCAAACTGATTATTTTTACACTAAACGTTTCGTTTTATACTTAAATAATTAGGTTTAGTCAGCGTTTTAAAACAAAATCATTCATTAACTCATAGCTACCTAAAACGGAACGTGCGATTCTTCATAATGGTAACATTATCTTCACTCGACTCGACATTTTCGTGACATTTATTTCTATTTTGACTGAGAATACGGAATTCTGCTCAATTCGACATTTTTTGGTAGAGATAGAGATATTTTTAATAGACATAGAGATAGACTTACGATGTCGAACTCGAGATAAATGGCGAAAATCGAGAATTGGCCCCCAGGGGCGTCGAGTTCAAACAACCTGATTCGAAATTACAAAATCCTGGGTACATTACTCTTGTTGATTCTGACGGCGCCCGTTCACGAACATGACGCGTGGATCAGCATAATCCAGCTCAACCATTTTTTAGGGAACCGAATGATCCAACACACTCGCCACCATCCGCGAGACATTAAGTGAGCATGACATACTCTCAACTACCCTGCTTTTTCAAGTCAAAATACAACATAACAACATAGTAAACGACTCCATGGTACTCACATTTTTTTTTTTTTTAGTGCTTCTAAGTTATACAAAACTATAGTTTGCAATGTATTTGTAACATTAAAAGAAGTTTACCACCAAAAAGAAAGAAAATCAATATTATCTATTGGAGTATTCAACAGTTAAGACTTGGTTAAATAAAAATAAAAAATAAACATTATGTTCGTAGTCAGAAAAAATAAAAAAGGGGAAGCAATTCTACGATTTTTTTTTTTAACTAGGTAGCCCAAGTGGCTGTGGAGCAGGACCAGCATTTAGCCAAGCATTTTTATCTACGATTTATCCATCCAACTTATAGTATGCTTGCCTACATAGTGTGCGTTTAATGCAAGTTTTAAATTTCTTCTCTTTAGTTGAAGAATATCGAGTGGTATTTTATTATAACATTTTACACAGTACCCTATAAAAGAAGTGTGTACTTTAGACAATCTGAAACGTGGATGATCTAATTTGTTCCTATTTCTTGTGTTAAAATTATGCCTCTCACTTTATCTTACTAAAAAGATGTAGATTTTTTCGAACATACATAAAGTTTTTATATATATACTGACAAGGTACCGTCATGATGTTAATTTTCTTAAACAGTTAGAGATTCGCGTCTGCGGAGGTTGTAGATGGCTCTGACAGCCCTCTTTTGCAGAATAAAGATAGAATCAATATCTGCGGCCCGTCCCCACAGCAAAATACCGTAAGACATGATGCTATGAAAGTAACTAAAATAGATCAGTCTCGCGGTATCCACGTTTGTTAGTTGGCGGATTTTCCAAACAGCGTAAGCGGCTGAACTTAGCCGACCTGCAAGTGATGTTAAGTGAGGACCCCACTGTAGTTTTGAGTCAAGCGTGATTCCCAGGAAATCCGTTTTTTCGACGAATTCTAGTGTCTCCTTATTCATTACAATGTGGACAACAATGGTAACGCAAATCTTATGCATTTAGTTTTCTTCTCATTTAATACTAAATTATTTACAGTAAACCAATTATGTACCTTTAGCATAGTGTTATTTACGTCATCATGCTCATGTGCATGTATGTTTATAAATGAGGTAAATCATTTATACAAAAAAGAGGAATGGACCCAATATCGAGCCCTGTGGTACATTTTGACTTTTAAACCCAATGAATTTACACCGTTTATTTGAACTTGCTGCAGCCTATCATTCAAATATGATTTCACTAAGTTAAGCGCAAGTTTACCCAGTCCGTAATGCTGAAGTTTCAAGAGCAGTGTTTCGTGATTAACGCAATCAAATGCTTTGGATAGGTCGCAGAAGATACCTACTGCATCCTGTGCCTCTTCCTATGCGTTAAAGATGCGTTTTAATAAAGTGACACCGGCGTCAGTTGTGCAACGTCCTTTGGTAAAACCATACTGTTGATCGTGTAGGATGTTATTACGATTAAAATGATTGAGAATTTGATTTAACATTACTTTTTCAAACACCTTACTGAAAACCGGCAAAACCGATACGGGTCTATAATTTTATTATTAGTGTATTTGCTGTCCCCGGTTTGAAAAGTGGAATAACTTGAGTAGCAAATTATTAAAGCAAATCATTTTTATGATAGCAACATCGGCTTGAGGTTCAGTTTCATTCATTCGATTTTAGGCATGGAATTAGTCAGAATCAGAATCAGAACTTTATTTGCTATGAATGTAGGTACAGGTATAGTATGTTCTATATTAATTTTACGTCCAACTATTAAAATTTATTTTTAGTTTTTTGTTCCGATTTTTTTTATTTAAATTAAATATTTTTCATTGACATGCCGAAATTAAAATACAAAATGACGGAAATGGAAATTAGTGGCTCTATTTAAGTTTTTTTTTCGAATGTTGTCCTAAATGAAGAAGTAGTGGATAAAATATTGCCAATTAATTAAATTTCAGCCTGTATACTCAATAACACAAATGACAAAGGCACCGACGATTTTAATTTGACAAAGCGAAGATTGATATTGTAACAATTACTATAAAACCCTTATATAGCAAATTTTGTTAATCACCACATTGAGCAAAAGGACTGATATGCAGCTGGAGTTGATTTAGCTATTATAACCATAAAACGCCTAACTTTGTTAATCGCCAGTATCACCACCCTTATAAAATGAACTGGCGATTTTAGTAATTATATTGCGAAGGTTTGATATTGCCATACAGCCATAATCCCTAGATTTAGTTAATCACCATAATTGGCAAACTGACTGGTTTTTACTGAAAGTGATGCTCATCTATGTAAGTGCTCTCCTTCACCAGTTTCTCGCGGCCTCCGAAAGGAACTAAGTAGGTACAATAATATGAAACTGCTATGTTTTTGTATCAAATTTTTCCTAAGCAGATTACTCTGGGATCTGACTACTGACTGACTGAGCAGCGATTCACTCAACCATTCATTGTACCTACACCATGTTATTAATAATGTATACTTTGTAAGTCCCTCATTTACTACAAAACCTTTATGTTCCTAAATAAATGATATTATATTAATTTTGTCTACTCTTCTCGTCATCAAAATCGAGGACGACTATAATGACAGAAGAATCGGAGAGATTATCTCGTGTTGAATTGTCAAAACGCTAGGGTTTGTCGACAAAAGACATCAAGTTTGATCGAATGAGTGGAGTAATTTGTTTGGCAGTGCTATCAGAAAATGAGAAAACAGACAAAAATAAATGACAAATTACTATGATACTCAGCAGTGGCTGGAACGAGGCTACCAATGATGATGATTGTTTTTATTAACCTTTTTTGTCCCACTGCTGGGCAAGAGCCTTTCATAATACTTATTTTTTATAAGTACATAAGAAGATATTTTTAATAGTATGATAGCAGTTTCTATATATTTTTAATCTCATTAGACTTTTATACTTATTGCTTATCACTATCAGTCAATGAAAAATCAAAGATCTGTTATATGAAGTATTCTTTTCCTTTATTATGAGCTCATTAATTCATGTTCCATCACAATACAATATAATTGTATCAATAACAATAAGGTGTTAATATTATCTTATTGTATCACCATATAATAAATTCATAATAAGCATAAAAGTAAACAACAATACAAGTGCAGAGTCATGATGAGTACATGGTCTGTGAACTAAGAACAATCTTTTAATCTTTTTTAATTCTTTCAGTTAACTATTATATTGACTTCTCATTTAGTAATTAACTGGAAGACTATTCTGTATAATGAGTATAGTTCCTATATATCAATCTCAATTGATTACCTTTTAATAAAAAGGGTGTGAAAAACATGTAAATCATAACAAATCCCCCAGTCCCTTTCAAGTAGGTACTTACAGGAGATACTCAAAATAACTATACCTAATTTCTTATCTTTTGATACTATTGGTGTTCTTTGACTGGACTAAATTCATGGGATAGTCCCCAGTCTACTTTCATAAAGGTATATTCAAATGAGGTTAATTAACATACCTACCTCCCCAACTACTACTAAACTTGTGTTTAAACTTATTAATTACCATAAAGATTAGTTTAAATATTTGGCCTCATTTCCAAATCAAAAGAATAACCAAGTTTCAAGTTATTTCTTAACGTTATAGTAAAATGCCATCATTGTACAAATGGTAAAACGTTATCTAGGTAAAGTAGAGTAACAGCAAGTAGATACTAAAACATGTTTTGTTGCAATCTAAATGAGCTTAAGTTTTATTAATTATTTTTACGAAAAGAAACTGGTGTTCAGACCATAGTTTCAAATATTGAAACCTTTACAAACTAAAGCTGAGAAGTTAAGTATTGAGCTTTTTCAACCAAGATACGATGGGCACTTTGAACAAATTAAAGCCCTAAATCTGAATGTTCAATGGGATCCCTATTTTATTTTCGTAAATGGGTGGGTATGGTAGAAACCATACCTCTTGATAATAAGATTATTACAAAACAGTCCAGAAATTACATTATATTCTATTTTCTTATTATTTATTTTTATTTTTTCATTCTTAAGTCATACTACACTGATGCAATGTAGGGACGAGGTTAGTACATTCATACCTGGATTTAAAATTGAGTTACTTTATCTAATCATAAATCAGTCAGTTTGACATTAACTCAAAACTGTGATAACATAGTTACATAACATGCTATAGATAGTTCAACTCATCTGTGCGCGCGGTGCCATGTGTGCGTGCGCTGTAATTATACAGCTTTAATTTGTGTGGCAGTAAAGCGGCAGTCGTTGTCCGAGCGCAACACAATATAAAGCTGTATAATTTTATTACAAGCGCACGCACACATGGCGCCGCGCGCACCGTTGAGTTCACCTATCTGTACATTAACTTTACTTTAAACTGTAGCACTCCCATGCTGATGAAATAAATTCCATCAAACCTTACCAAGAATTTTATTTTTAGTACATAAAACAAAAAAAAACTTTAATTCAACATTCTGGTTATAAATTATGATTAGAATTGTATTGCTAAGCTAATATTCTGCCTTGTGACAGTCAATGAAATTATTAAGATGATTAATTTTGGCTTAGATTACACTTGGCTGATTAGTTTTAAGTTGATAACAAATCACATAGGTAAAGTACAAGTATTAAGGTTATGTGTCAAGTGAGATCTACACAGATTCCAGGCAGAAATCAAAATCTGTCCCTATTTGAAGATAGTTGAAGGTCCTCATTGATAAATGATAAGCCTAGAGAGACAGCAATAATTCTTTTCCGGCTATCTTATCGAAACAGACGGTGGCGCGACGTCGCCCCGACCAATCGCACGCCAGTTATTTCAAGCATTACAATATGTAAACATGCGTGAAACTATCATTTTATTGAATGGAAAATGCAATGGTTACAGAATCATTACAGTGCATCTATGTAGGACTACTATTACAGACCGTTAGAAAGTCTTAGTGCCAGCAGAAAATGAAAGTCGTTACGGTCGGGCGAGATCTATGACACAGTTCCTATATTGTATTGATATAACCTTCAACGTACTTACCAAACTAGTATAAGTGTGGTGACTATATTTACTATTAAACCTAATATTGTGATGAGATTCGGTGCGAGCCATAACGGCGTTTTAGATACAAGCCAGCACCACCACGGCTGAAGCCATGCATCCAATATACTGGCACTCGTACAAGAATATTTGTGTTCACTTAGTCTTTTTAACTGGGCAGCATTGAGTATTCTCTCTTTATAGAACTGCATTTTAATTCACTGTCACGACATTACAATGCACAACTAAATTCCACCATTAACTATATTCACAAGTTAAAAATCGCAATGCAAATCACATTCACATCACAGTACACTTCACACCACAGACTACTTAGCTTCATACTATTCAAGTATTCACTAATTTCACTATTCTGACATGACACCATAAGCAATTTGACAGATTTTTTTACGCAGTGGTGATCTGTCATCCAGCCACGCGTACGCCGCCGTAGACAATATTATTGACAGTTACAAATAATGTTGCCAACAAATAAATAATGTTACAATTCTAGAAGCTTTTGCTTTTTTTTGAAATGATTACTATAAAAATATTTAAAGAACCTTAGAGTGAGTCTAATAATAAGCACGGTACTAATACTGTGCTTTGACTTTTTTTATCTATAAAGAACACTACAAACGACCGATAGAACTAATGGGATTTATACATAAATGTTGAGAATGTGAGATTCGCTAGATCATCTGTAGACTAACGATTAGTATGAAATAATTCATTCGAGTCCGCCTATCACTGGTCAGGTTCCCTCAGTTGTTAGTTTATTTCATTCGCCAGTTTCGTTGATTAGTCAGTTTCACGTCATTCATTAGGTATTTATTTATCTTTTTCCCTAGCCTAGCCAGAACTACGGGATTTGATGACCGTTGGGACACGGGAGGAGTTTGCGCTGCATAGATTTCCATTGCCGTCCAACGAGTTTGAGGTTGATATTTTTTTTACAGAAAGGTTACATTATTATAAGCACTCACGCAAAGTTTCAACACGCGGAGACGTGTCTTTTTGAGATTTTATTTAATTGAAAATCAATTATTTTTGCAATTCTTATATCAATCCCTACCACAGATTCTATAGAATTCTCACCATTGAACGTTTCGTTTTACCTACGATTAAGTTGTCATACGTTGTTCGGTACCATTTTATTTCATATTTATTTACGTAAATAAATATATTTTCAATAGCTTTCATGCACACATATATTTAACTATAGTGAATGCCGTACTAGGTAACGATATTTTTAAAGGGTACCTAAACATAACACGTCATTACTCATTATCACAATAAAATCCATCCAGTATTACGGAACCTAGTATATAAAATCTATGGAGTGCTGATAATAGCGGTTACGGACCAAGATTATTTGTTCCCGCTGTTAACAGTTTATATTTAAATTACAGCGCTATTTTCATTACGAGCTATTAAAATTATAATGTTTAGTGTTTAGTCTTTTGCCGGCTTGTGGAACGAAACGTAAAACAGAGGCAAAAAAATAGGTGAGGTACAACTTAAGTCAAAGAACCGAATTGATTGACCCCGACTCCACCTGGTACGAGTCTGTCCTACCTCTAGAGTGTTTTTATAGAGCCGGAGGCACGTAGGGAGAGCAGCCTCCGCCTGCTGTAACAAACGTGGAGGCGAGGATGGATGCCTGCGGTTTGTTACGCAAGGGCGTAGAGGCTGCTCTTCCCGCAGTGCCGGAGAAGTTGCAGTTTCAAAATAGATAGAGAAATCCCTCTGTCCCTTCTTTTTTTTTTTGATGAAGTGGGTTCCCCCCTTCTGTATGGGGGGAACCTCCCTTCTCCCAAGGGGTCCCCTCTGGTTTGTTACACTTATTACTAATTTTAATCCCTAAAATGAGGGAAATTACCTCCGAATTAAAAATTTTTAAAAGAGGGGGGGGGGGTCCGCAACTTTTACTATTAAGGGGGGGGTAGTACCCCTCCCTCCCCCTCCCCCCACCATCCTCCCACCCTAAATTCGTTGGACGGCAAATGGAAATTCGTACCGTATCTACAGATGAGAAGGCTATAAAATAGTATAAACGGCTGAAAATAATTGAGGTATTGTACAACACAAAGCTTTATTTCAACAATAATTACATTACAGTCATTACAAAGATATAATACTTTCCAGTCATAAACTGCTTCATAAATGAGAATTATTACTGATAGAATTACGTACAAAATGAAGACAAAAATATATTTTGATATAGAAACATTTATATCTCAGTTTTACTTTTATTCTGTTTACTTATCTACTTAAAAAATAATTTAGTACTTACATTAATATAATATAAAATATTATCAAACTTCGTTACTTAATAGGTATTTCAGCATGACAAAATTAAAGCCTTATAAAAATATTTGGGAAAATATTTTATTTTCTATAAATCAATGTAATATAAACACAGTAACTTGATTACTCAATAACAACTCTTTATAAAATTACGTATGTTTTTAATTAGAAAAATAATTAAACCCACCAAACATGTGACATCAGAATAAAGTTATCTATTTTTTGCTTGGTTTTTTCTGGCTTCAATTCTTTTTTGTAACGTTACCAATAAAGCACCAAGAACATTATGTCCGGGTAGTCGTTTTCCGAAGAGCAAACGTTTAACGGAATCATCATACGTGAGAAGAGCGACCATGTTTTGAAGTAGAAATCCCTGGCAGTATTCCAACAGTTGAGTAGCACCGTAAACCTGCAACGAAACCAGCCACATATCAAACTACTTATCGTGGAAAATGAAATAACATTTCTGATAGGAATATAGTATTTTTTAAACTTAGGGGTTTAGAACAATATTTTATTCATGTAGGTACCTAGCCATTTGAATAGAAGTTTATAAGTTTTGATAAATGAAGTAGCGTTACTTCATATATTAAAACTTATAAACTGGCTTACCTTAGCATGAATATAGACTGAGACGAGGTTGTGTAGGTCTACAGACTTGGCCGCTCTCGCCTCGCAGTGCCTCTGTAGCGGCAGAAGCTGGAAGAAGGAGGCTGCGGCCAGAACCTCCAACACGTCTGTCTCAGGGATGTCCAAGCCCGAGCATCCACCCGAGTAGAGATACTTCATCACTTGCTGTGGTAAAAAAATAATTAAGGTAATCACTTTCGACACTTAGAAAACATCAGAGCTGAGATTCAGCACAACTTACAGCCCCAAAAATGCCAGCCCGTCACCAGTTCCTAGTGCTTTAGCT
The DNA here is from genome assembly GCA_963853775.1 of Xanthia togata. Taxonomy (NCBI): domain Eukaryota; kingdom Metazoa; phylum Arthropoda; class Insecta; order Lepidoptera; family Noctuidae; genus Xanthia; species Xanthia togata. Next base: position 27,002,760 of record OY970794.1, on the reverse strand, counting down.
GGGAAGAATTGGCGCAACCAACTCCCTAGCCAAAAGTGAATAGAAATTAGGTAATTATTCAAGTCATAAAACGTACCTCAAATATATGATACCGGATATCGTTGATTTGCACGAGGGGAGGGGTAGCATTTGCGACTGTTAAGGCTTCATTCGATGATCTTGCAGGAGCTAACATGGCTCGTAAGCGTGGTGACTCCGAGACAAGAACTATTTTGTGGCCATAGAACAGTCGCCCTTCAACCCTGAGGAATTAAACAGTTTTGACAATGATCATTTCTGAACGAGGCTTATGTCACTTCCCTAAGTTCAGAAGTTTTTATTTGGAAGTTACCGAAAGGTGACGTCAGCTAGCGATGGGTTGTTGACATATGATGGGTCGACCCTGGCCGGTGCTGGTGCCACGGGTGGAGGCGGCTGCGCTACACCCGGTACGGCCTCCCGCCCGTAGCATGCGCACAATATGTCAGCCAGCAGTAAGACAGTGCCTTCCTTCTAAACATAAGGGGGGTTTTATTTATTAATGACGGCCTTTTCTAACAAAGCCTTTTTAAATTGTAATTTTGAACCTCTGAACGGTTGATAATAAACAATATTTAACATATCAATGTAATAGAAATAATAATATTGGTCACATTACGTGATTGTGACTCACGCCTGTTTACGGAAGGATAACTTTAAATCGTTAATTATCGTTATACGACTGCAGAATGGAACGAAACAACTTAGATAAATCTTTGTCGGAAACGGATTTGGACCGGGTTGGGCTGCAGAAATCGGAGCATACAGCACCCCCTATCTCTGTATCATCCCGCAATACTCGCATTCAAAAAAGAAGGCGAGAGGGAGATTTTGTTGAAGAATTTGGAAACTTTAAGGAAGAGATGCAGTCTATGTTCGCTACGATGATGAAAGCCCAAGAGGAAGAATTTAAAAAAAATGCTACAATACTTCAAGGAATACAACAATCAAGTTGCAACATCGAAAGTTCCATTGCCTTCTTGATGTCACAAAACGAAGAATTTAAGAAAAAAATCGAATCCTTAGAGAACAAAATAAAAGAGGATAAGAAATATATTATTATTTTGGAGGATAAAATGGAAAGTATGCAGCAGGACAGTAGAAAGTCTAATTTTGAAATAAAAAACGTACCAAAGCAGTCAAACGAAACCAAAGAAGACCTAATTCATATGGTTACAAGCCTATCGAACTCAGTGGGTTGCTCGATCAACAAGACGGTTATTCGTGATGTATACAGAGTTCGTGCAAAGAAAGATACAAATAACACACCAATTGTAGTGGAAACAAACTCCACATTGATAAAGAATAACATTCTGAGATCTTGTAAGTCTTTCAACTTTAATCAAAAGTCGAAGTTATGTGTCAAACACCTGGACTTGCGCACAAACGAGGATACACCTATCTTTATCACTGAGCAACTTACTGCAAAGGCTGCACGCCTACACTTTCTCGCGCGTGACCTCGTAAAGTCAAAAGCTTACAAATACTGCTGGACTGCATATGGACGGGTATACCTCAAAAAAGAAGACGACTCTCCATCCATTATAATTAAAAGCGAAGCACAAATCCAACAGCTGATAATCCATCAATGACTATATTATATTTGTGAATTTCAGTACTATTCTCACTGTTTTTTTGCTCGTTATCTGTGCTTATCAAACTGGGTATGTAAAGTCTGTTACACCTACGCAACATTCACACAAATTACATTATTTTTTATTCTTCTAATCACACCAACTAACACACACTCACATTATCATCCACACTTTAGACCTAAAAGTTTATTTACACTTGAGACAATTTTTATTAATTACAGAAAACTAAACAGCGCAATATATTATAGATATAAAAATATATTAATAACTAAAAATACATTAATTAATATTTACAAAAAAAATAAATTCATTCAAAATAATTATTATACATCCCTAATACTTGTATTATTTTACATAATAATATGGCATGTGTTCTCACGGCTTCAAACATTATATATAAATATTACCCTGATTCTAAAATGTACCGTGTATTTAATAAAACAAAACAATGGGTGATCTACTACAAACTTTAAATGACATCGATAATTTGAGTATTGCAAGATCGATAGAATGCGATTGTAGTGAACTCGCTCATAACTACAATACAAATAAAAGTGACCTTACCATAATTTCCCAAAATATTAGGAGCATTTATTGCAACTTCGATGACTTCATAGTAAATATGTCTTGCTTCAATTTTGAAACAGACGTTATAATTCTGACGGAATGCCGACTTGTTCCAAATAAACCTATACCAACACTATCCAGGTATCGTTCCTACGCTACAACTCGTCAACTAAATCAAAACGACGGCGTTGTAGTATACATCAAGGATACATTAAAAGCCTGCGTCACAGAATTAAGCATAAGCCACGCCTCATGCCTACAAGTAAATATACTGAATAACATAATTTTAGGTATCTATCGTTCACCATCAAATACTAACGCGGAACCTTTTATAAATTCTTTGTCACTACATTTAGATAACCTAAATTCTCAAAAACTAAATATAATAGTTGCTGGTGACATCAATATCAACATAAGACCTAAACACGTTGAACAAACATATGAACTTAAAAACAGAACATCCTACCTGGATATGTTATCGGGTCATGGTATCCTCTCTGGTCACACCTTAATTACAAGGGAAACCAATTGTCTTGATCACTTTATGTTAAAAATAAACAGGAAACGGCATTCTGCTTTTATTGCTATCCTACGCACTACAATTACAGACCACCGTACAACCTTTCTATCGTTATCTAAAACAAAACATTACCAAGTTACACCAACAACTATTACCAAAATTGATTTTGAAAGTGCCTTGCAATATTTAAAAGAAAAAAACCTATCAACATTACTTTTTTGTGAAAACCCTAATTACATAACTGAATGTTTAACACAAGGTCTTATTGAATCACTAACAATAAATACTATTACTCACAAGATCCCCAAAAGTAAACGAATAATTAAGCCCTGGATCACTGAAGGCATACTAAGATGTATAAAAAATCGTAATAAGCTCCAAAAACACACCCGAGACGATCCCCATAATGAGATAAAAAAAATTACTTATGCTCGTTACAGAAATCATTGCAACAACCTTATAAAAAAACTAAAAAGAAAATATGAAAGAAGCCTTATAAATAAATCGTTAAACAACAACAAACTTCTCTGGAAAAACCTGAAAACCATCACTTATGCAAATAAAACTATTAGAAATAATTCTGAATTAACTAATCTAAAAGCATCACCTACGGAATCAGCAAATTACATTAATAAATTTTTCTCAAATATTGGTAACCAACTGGCAAATGACATTCAACAAACCGTAACCCAGAATGACCTGAATCTATATCTACGTTCCTTACCTAGTCTCTCTAAATCTTTCGTTCTGCTGGACACAGATGACAATGAAATAAACGGTATAATATGTTCTCTAAATTTAGACAGTGCTCCTGGGTGGGATAATATCTCCACTAGGTATATCAAACATGTTAAACATGAAATAATTCCAATTATAACGCATCTAGCTAATCTTTGTTTTAAACAAGGCACCTTCCCTAACTTTTTGAAGAAATCAATAATAACCCCCATATACAAGGGTGGACAGGTGGGGGATGTGAATAACTATAGACCAATTTCTGTTATACCTGTTATAGCAAAAATATTAGAAAAACTTTTAAATTCCAGATTATTAGGCTATCTTCAAACCAACAACATTTTATCCCCATCTCAATTTGGCTTCAGACGCGGTATTTCTACGGAAGACGCTATCAAGTCTATAACTACTGTACTAACAAAAGAACTCGATAAAGGTACTAGGTGCTTATCAGTTTTTATAGACCTAAAAAAGGCCTTCGACACGGTCTCTATTTCCATCCTTGTCCAAAAATTAGAAAAAATTGGTATTAGAGATTCACAACTATCTATTTTTACTGATTACTTGAAAAATAGAAAACAGAAGGTTAAGTTAGATAGTTTTGTCAGCGAGGACGTTGACGTAACATGCGGCGTACCTCAGGGTAGCGTTTTGGGTCCAACGCTATTTTTAATATATTTAAACGACTTATGTAATATGTCAATCAATAAAGCAAAAATAATCTCATATGCCGACGACACCGCAATCGTCTTCACCGGTTCAACCTGGGCTGAAACCAAAACCAACACAGAAAAGGGTATGTTAAAAGTGGCTTCATGGCTAAAAACAAATCTCCTTACGCTAAACACGAGCAAAACTAATTATATCTGTTTCTCAATTTATAAAAATGTCCAACCAGAACCTAATTTCAACATTAAAATACATGAGTGTAGGAGGACGGTTGATTGTGACTGCAATTGTCCAACAATTAGTAAAGTTAGCCACGTCAAGTACCTAGGTATAATGTTAGACCAAAACTTGTCCTGGTATTCTCAGATTGAACAAATTACTGCGAGAATACGAAAATTTATTTGGATTTTTAAAACATTACGTCACATATTCCCAAGGAGAGGCTTATCAAAAAAAAATCTTATTAATGAAGTGTATATCTCACTAGTTCAATCTGTAATAATATATTGCATTTCCATTTGGGGGGGCGCGCGTAAAACACGATTCCTTGATGTTGAAAGAGCACAACGGACATTGATAAAAGTAATGTACTTCAAAAAAAAGGACCTTTTCCACCTATGAGCTATACCAAATAAGTAATTTATTATCAGTTAGAAAATTATATGTACTACACATTGTATTAAAAAATATAAAACCCTTCCTTTAGATCCTAATGTATTAGCTAGAAGAAGGAAACATAATATTGCTTCCATCCCTTTTGTAAAAACAGAATTTGCAAATATTCAGTACGAAAAACGCTCGTCTTTCCTATATAATAAAATAAATAAACAAATAGATATACATACTAAACCGTATAAAGAATGCAAATTGTTGCTGATTAAGTGGATAGATAAGTTAAGCTATGATGAAGTAGAAACTCTTCTATTAAATATAAGGTAAAACCGATTCCGCATAAAATAACTACACACAAACATACACACTCACATACACACATGCACACATACACACACACGCATACATACACACGCACACACTCGCACGCACGCTTAAATTTACACACACTTATACCAACAGACTAATTATAATATCTATTATCTAAAAATAATTAATTTATAAAACTTTGTTTCGTTACATGTTTACACTCATTAATTGCAAGATATAAAAGAGCGGCGCCTCCTGACACAGGCATTTTTATGCTTAAAAGGAGACGCCACCAACTGTTTAACGTACAACGTGTAAAATAATGAAATAAAAACATTTTTGATTTTTTTGATTACCTTGCTGTACCGTAGAATATTGAACAGCAGGGGGAGGCACTCGTAAATAAACTGTTTACTGTAGTGGCTGTCGTCAGATGGACACACCTGAAAATAGTGGTAAAAATACAAGTCAAAACATTTTCATAACATACTTTTTCTCAAAAAAAATTGAAACTAATGTTATGTACCTGAAGAAAGTCTTGTAAAAGTTGGTCGATAACGCTATCAAGTGCTGCGTCTGCGGCGGCGGCCAATGATAGAGTCCACGCGTGTAGTGACCACGGCACGCCTAGCGCGTGTAGTTCTAGCGTAATGTCTGGAAAACAAACGATTTAGGAGAGATTAATATTTCGATGTGGCAACATTAACATAACACTGATTGGTTTACGACTGTTTAGCTAGTTTTACTTGAATTTGAAGACATCGGAAGAAGGCAAATTCCACAAATGGTCACAATCTAGTCGCAATCTCATCTACAACGCTACAAGGTTGGTAATTGTAGCGCGTGGCAAAAATCGGAACTAACAGCGCAATCTTGCTTTGATATATTATTTTGTGACACAATTTCACAAATGTTTACAAGCACCCCCTGTCAATGTCATTCAGGCCATTAGTATCTCTATGTAATTTGTGAGGCCATTTCAGGCCCCAAAATATCCTTGTAGCTTACCACTGCTTGCACTGCATGCTTTTAACATTGATTGTGCTACACCAATGCCAATGTAGATGAATTATCTAGAGGCATTTTTAACAGATTGAGACTCAGATTAGAATGCGAATGTTTTAAAACATTCGGGATTGCTCTTCTGCTCGACTAATCTATGATTTTATTCACAGTCGTAGTGGAACCAAAGAACGTCCATTATGTAGTCACTGGAATCGGTACTAATTTCAAAAAGCCAGAACAGTAATAGTCTAGATACAAAAATATTAACTAAAGATGTCATCATAATCTCACCCAAATGGTCAGTCTCAGCAGCACAGTACATGGCGTCATGTAGCGCTCGTTGCTGTTGCTTTGTGAAGGCGGGGTGTCGGACCGGCGGTGCAGCAGAACCCTCAGCCAGCACCTCCTCCAGCGACAGCACGGCTTGGGCTGCTCGCGCACCGCCACGCACGGCGGCGCGCAGGCATGCACGACGACCGTGTGCACAGCATACCGCCACGGCACTAGATCATATTAATTACAGTGCTGCTTACCGCATTTAAGCCCGGATCTAGTTATCTAGTTAATTAAAACTAAATATTTTTTGTAATGTTTTTCCACATTTTACTAATAAGATTATCAATTGCTACCTGACCAGCTAGGCAACTACTAGATACGTACCTACTAAGTCTGTGTTAGGGATTTACGGCAATAGCGTAACAGATGGAAATGATAATCACGGTCACGACCAACTAACTCTTGTTTGTCTAACCACACTTTGACTGATGGGTTATTGCTACTTGACACTGAAATTTACCAGGCTTATTTTACAATCTGGGTTATGTCTGTTAATTCCTCACCTGTAGCACCCATACTGAGCAGCAGCAGAGTAGCACAAGGCATCATTTAATTGCGTGGAGAGGAACGGGTCTGCGCCATGTGACAGCAACAACTGTACGAGTTCCAGGTTACCGACGCCACAGGCCACCTGAAAACAAAATATTTAATTAAATAGGTAATAAAAAATATAAACAAAATGGTCATCCGTAAGCTGCTTAAAAGTTATAGTACGTACCTGTAGAGGCGTAAGAGTGCAAACGTCGTCTCCCCTAGCCGGCGCCCCGTCCACCCGGGCGCCCGCGGCCAGCAGGCGGCGCGAGCACTCCACGGCGCCCCCTCCCGCGCCGCTACACGCGTACACCAGCGCCGTCCAACCTGAGGGGAACATTCGTTTGAATTTCTGGCATCACCGCACACTGAACAGTAAAATGCTGCTGGTTGTGTTCTTGTAATTGATAAATGAAGCACAAAATAGAGTTGAATATAAAGCTTGCAAAAAACAGTTTCCTAATGACTGCAAAGATTTTGCTGCTCGGTATGTACTAACCGTGAAGTCCAAGGGAACGTATAGGGACTCAGGGCTGATGATTTACAGGATAGGTTACCTGCTGTAGGCGGCGTGTAGGTGGGGGTAGTCTGTTGTGTGGATGGCGAGCGCGGCGACAGCGGCAGCGCGCAGTGAGCTGCGCACGCGCCGCCGGTCTCGATGTTGGGGTCCGCGCCCGCTTCTAGTAACATCTGAAATAAAACCATACCGCCAACAATAAAACCATTACTTGCTACTATTTGAGAGTCGGCAAACCATTCAAGCATAAGGGGCGACACTAATAATGTTGAACTACCCTCTATAACCTCTACTACGAAAATATCAGCTGCTAAGTCTGTTTTAATGCATATCGTATCGTCTCATACAACCCTACTGTATGTTGTCCCTTAGAAAATGTTTATTGAATAATGGACAAAGATGGATCTCAAATAAACCCAAATTTTTAGACAAAGTGGTGAGGCGGAGTGGTGTAATTCATATTTCATATTGTATTTTTAGGTTTTCAACAGAAAACCAACTTACAGCAACAATCTGCTCATCGCCAGCAAACGCCGCTTTCATGAGCGCCGTCAGTCCCGACGCATCTGGTGCGTCAATGCCAGCTGGTGGCAGCATCGGTCGCACGCCGCCCACCAGCTCGGGTCTCCCGCTGAGCAAGGCTCGTTGAGCGACTCCGACGGCGGCCCTGCTGAGCTCGTCAGCGGTGCGGGCGCAGCGGGACCATACCGGCTCTATGGCTTCTTCTAGTCTGTGGATTTTAAGTATATAAATCATTACTAACTAGCGACCCGCCCCTGCTACGCACGCTTTTTACAACATAATAAAACATGAAGATTTCTTTAATACTCGTTGGTATAATCGGTATCAATACACATAAAACCTCCGAAATTAATTCTCTAAATGATATTGAAATCCGCATCAATCAAAATCCGTTGCGTGATTTAGAATACACAATGTGGTCACGAAAAGCGATTATACAAGCCGTATGCGATGATGTTCCCCATCGGTTAAAATGACGAATTTCCATACAACCTTTCATCCCATGTTTATCCCTTTTAGGGGATGAGTTTTCAGAAATCCTTCCTGAGTGCTCATAATCGTTGTATAAAGCACATTTGTGCAAATTTTCATGCTTTTAGACCCGGTGGCTGTGCGTTGTCTGTCAGTGGATGGAGGAATGACAAAGTTATGTTACGTGATAGGTCTGGGCGGGCAGTCGGCATGCGGCAGCAGCAGCCGGGCCGCCTGCAGCACGTCGTCGGCGTCGGGCACGGCGGGCGGCGGGCGCAGCGCGGCGTGCGCGCGCAGCACGCGCACCCACTCGCCCAGCGGCGGCAGCGCGCCCGCGCCGCGCTCGCCCCACAGCCCCGCGCCGCAGCTGGCGCCGCTCGCGCCACTCGCGCTTGAGTGCTCCAACTAACGACAAGGACACTCATGAATTATATAGGTGTCCGGAACAAGTAAACTCCGTGGCGTTTAATAGGCATGCCCTTTGGAGTTTAGGTTTCAGCATACAAATCTCCAGGCTGTTATAAAAGCTTTTAAAGATCTTAAAATTAAATCAACAGAAGGTCTGTAAAAGCATGTAGATCTATTATCGAAACCATTGCGCCCCATTCAGCTTTCATTTAACACCAGTGTAGACCAAGGAGTCTTTCCGGATCTCATGGAACACAGTAAAGTAGTTCCATTGTTCAAATCCGGTGATAGTAAAGAACTCAACAATTATAGGCCTGTCTCAATTCTACCAGTTCTCAGTAAGGTGATTATAACGTTGATGCTCAATCAAATGTTACGTCACTTTAATAAAAATTCCATCTGTCATGAACAACAGTACGATTTCACCAAAGGGCGCTGTACATACCACTGACGCCGGTGTCACCCTATTAAAGAAAATTTTTAATGCCTGGGAAGAAGCAGAAGATGCCATTGGAATCTTTTGGGACATCTTTTTAATAAAATAAGTGATATACATAATTTTAATACCAGAAATAAAGATAAAATATCTTATATCTTTTATGGGGTACTGTGTTAAATGTTACGACAAAATACCTAGTGATATATTGCTAATAAAATGATAAAAAATTTAAAACTCATCATACAAATACACTTTGTAAACAAGCATATAAGTATTACAAATTATAGGATTAGGTATATCCAAGATAAGAATGTTTGGACATATAATCTAAACAAAATCAAACTGGTTGCTAATTCAATTGTATAATTTATAATATTTAAAAAAAAATATATTACATTGATTTTGCATTCTGTGATTACTTCCTCACACATTGACTTATTAACTGTACAATTTTAGGAAAATCGTCTACTTTTGCAATGTTTGTAAATATGTGAGCACCGTGTATCTATCACATAATTCTTTTGTTGTTTTTTAAAACGTTGCCCCACATTAGGAGTGTTGTATCGTGGGTGCGTTTACAAACATTTGAACTCACATACACTAACAGCCGGAACAACCACACTGGTCAGCAAATAAACCGAGCCACCCGCTACCTAGGAACTCTGATTCGATTTTCTCAAAAAGTATAAAACTTACAACTATTAAAGTTATACCTACAAAAAGTGCGTTTCATGGTGATTAAAATGACTACAAATTAATTCGAAAGTACCGTCAACTCACATTGTAATCAAGCAACAAACACAATGCTAACGATTTGCTCGGTTTTCACCAGAGTTTTAAATTAGCGTTCTTTTTCTCTACAATGAGGGTAGTCGGATATTTCTTATCATTTCTTTATTTTTTGTCCATCGTTTGCTCAGACGCGTGTGTTTTTGCTACTTTTTTCGATTAATAATGGATACAACACCTCAGGAAGCAGCTCAAGCTGTAGCATTACTTCAAGCAGGCATTGCGCAACGTGAAGTCGCTCGAAGGCTTCGAATCAGTTAATCTTCGGTGCAACGAGTTTACAGACGATACCTAGAGACTGGAGCATTCGATCGCCGTCCAGGTACGGGCAGACCTAGGGCTACATCAGCAGCAGGTGATCGTTATATCCACCTTACTGTTCTGCGAAATCGCCACCTCAACGCAGTTCAAGTCCAACAAAGTCTGCGTGACGAACGCCAAGTGGTCATAAGTTCAGATACCGTCAGAAGGAGACTTGCTGAACGGAACCTGACCCCAAAAAGAGCTGCAACAGGCCCAGCATTAACGGTAGCACACCGTCGAGCACGACTTGAATTTGCTCGAGAGCATAGGGATTGGACATTAGAGCAGTGGAGTAATGTACTCTTCACTGATGAGACCAGGGTGAGTCTACATGGAAGTGATCGACGTCAGAGAGTATATCGTCGCCCTGGAGAACGTTATTCTCAGTGTTGCATCGAGGAAACTGTTGCTTATGGAGGAGGATCTGTAATGGTCTGGGGCGGCATCTCGTTAACAGCACATATAGCGTTAGTTTTCATCGAACCGACGGGCCGTACACGTGGACTGACTTCTCATCGCTACATTACTGAAATCCTCGCAGACCATGTGGTACCTTACGCAGGATATATCGGACAGGATATGCAATTGATGCATGATAATGCACGGCCTCATGTTGCTCATGTGATGACCCAGTATCTACGCGACGTCAGCATTCGTACGATGGACTGGCCAGCTCGAAGCCCGGGCTTGAATCCGATAGAACACTTATGGGATGAGCTGAAACGTCGGGTTCGAGCCCGGGTACCTGCTCCAACAAGGCTTCCAGAGCTGCGAATCGCAATTGAAGAGGAGTGGAATACAATTCCCCAAGATTTTATCGTCAGGCTCGTAAGGTCGATGAATACAAGGATGCTGGCAGTTATCCGAGCAAGGGGAGGGAATACGGAATATTGATCAAAAACTTTTTTTTTATTTTATCTTTGTTTTTGGCTTTAATTTTTTTTTTCACTTTATCATTACTAACGATTGTCACGACTGGAAAACGACTCTTCTTTGTAAAATCCTTAATAAACACAGAAATATTGATTAAACCCAATGAATTTCCTTTCATTTTAATCACCATGAAACGCACTTTCTGTAGGTACAACTTTGATAATTGTAGGTTTTTTAGTTTTTGAGAAAATCGAATTAGAGTGCCTAGGTAGCGGGTGGCTCGGTTTATTTGCTGCCCAGTGTACTTGAAGGTCATCAAATATTTGTTCCGTGCGGGAATCGAACCCTCGTCACGCAGTGCAGTCAATCGCTTAACCACTGCGCCAACCGTGCCGTCATTGCATTGTTGCTTCATTTTTTTGTAAATTATTTTTACTTATTGTGGTATAGTAATTTTATTGTAGGTGCATGTGCATCGTCTTCACATATTTATAATGATATAACTTAAGTACCTATACAAAATATTGTAAAACATTTTAAAAGAGTAACGGTGGAGTTTCTTGTCCATTCTTCTCCATGCGAAAACTACTTTTTGGAAGGGGCAACTAGATTTTTTTGGTAAATTCTGACGTTCAAATGTGCCTTTAAAACGTCAGAAATTACAAATTAATGATTTGACTCTTGAAACAGCAATGGAACACACAAACAAACAAGTACAAATTAAATTTACTTACTTATTTGCATTGTCAAAGTGAATCTATAATTTTGACAAAATCCATTGCTTTATACATATATAGTTTGAAAATTGTCCAAGTAATACGCTATTAGAATGCTGTTTTTGGATGGTATCTAAAGCAATCTATAAGAGCGAAGCCGCGGGACCCGTTATTTTTTCCGGGATAAAAAGTAGCCTATATTAATCCCTGAAAACTAAACTTTCTAATGGTAATAGTAGATTGTTTGCCAAGGGAGCAAACAACTATTTTTAAGGCGAGAGTGTTTTTTTGAATCCAGAGTGAAGCGTAGGATTCTAAAGTAGAATCCTGAACGCAGCGAGGGATTCAAAGTACGTCACTCGAGCTTAAAATAGTGTTGCTCCCGAGGTGAACACTCTACTTTTCATCACCTATGAGAAAAAAAAAGTGTACGGTCCTACCCTCATCTCTCACGTATGATTTAAAACCAAAACAAAATTATCGCAGCCGCCATCTTGGATTTACATTTTGAACTCTTTATCGACTTTAGTAGCTTTAAAAACTCCTGCCTTCACGTCTGCACCCTCAAAAACTATGATAACGACACCCATGACGAAAAATTTGAATTTTTTTGTAGCCACCATCTTGGATTTACATTTTGACCAGGCTTGTCAAAGTGCGAATAATAATTCACACTTTCTCTCTTTCTTGCCAGCCTGTTACTTGTTCATACAATGTTCGTGAATGGAACTTTTTCTAACAATATCCACATTCCAAATTCAAATCTACTTTGCTCCCTAGGGATCAAAGTGCTATTTTGGTCCCTGTTTACGAAGAACAAACTAGCTCTTTTTGAATAGATGTGATGAAAAATAATTTTTCAAATCGGTCCAGTAGTTTCGGAGCCTATTCGGTACAAACAAAAAATCTTTCCTCTTTATAATATTAGTATAGATAAAATGATAAAACACGTACCTGTGAGCATCTCATAAAATAGTACAAAGCTCGTTCAGCAGCCGGGGAGAGGGGCGCGAGCCTCGGATGTACTCTCCGCAACACAGCCCGCAACTCCGACGCGGAACCAGCACATGTGGTCAGCAGAACTGACGCAGTCGAACCCCCAGAGCTGTTGTTAGACCCAGCTGAGGTCCCTGAACCACCTGCACATCATAAAAACACTCGTAAGACTAGTCAAGAATTTTGATTTTTCAGTACGGATTAATAAGACTTTAGATACGTACCGGAACCGTTGGTAGTGATACCAGAATCGTGACTAAGTCCCAACGCCCTATGTTCAGGACGGGACACTCCTGATGATGATCCGGAACCCAGTGAGCTCATGGATTCCCAACGAGACAGTGATAAGGCGCCTGTAATTTCAAATAGGACTAGTAAACTACTTGAAAATGTCAACTGAAAATGATTATCATATGGATGCATGGGTATCTAGGTACATTACACAATAAATGATCAAAATAAATAAAATTAAATGTTACGGACTTCAAGAAAGTCTAGTAAAATAAAACGCAGTAGATATTAACAAAATAGTGGGTTATATCCATAATAGACGTGTCAAGAATCCGAACTTTTTTTTAACCAAAGCACAAAAATTAATATACTAGATTTGGTTTTAAAGACGCCAGAAAACCGAATTGGATCAATCTACCCGATCATACATAAACCAGTTGCTTACCTGAAGCAACTCTCCCAGCATTCAGGTGGCTGTACGGCTGCAACAGCCCCCAGAGATCAGAACAGTTAGCGACCGCGTGGTCCACCACAGCGGGTGTGATGGGAGAGCTGACTGCACTGCTGCCGGCTATCAGCGCGATCTCCTCCAGCAGCGTCTCCATGCCAGCGCAGAGGTAGATCGCTGCGTATCTGAACACAATAACAAATAAATAATGCTAAAGAATAAGTAAGACGATCGCTTAGCAAAGTGGCTAAATGATTTTATTATATCTCATACATTAAACTGCACAACTAAGTTAGAGGCCCAGTAAGTTATAAAATATAGGTACCTAGATACTTGTGTTGGGGCAGCCTTGCTACTTCCCTTAGTGTCTATTTTTAAAATGTTAATATGATTTAACTTAAACAGTAAAACAAGGTGCTGATTTTCTTGTCACAAATGCGTCTAAACTAGACTAAAAATCACCAAAATTTAGTTTACTCCTGTCAAACGATGATTTCCCATTCTGAAATATACTAAAGTGGCACAACTTAACTATATTTTTGTTTGACAGCACTAAGATTGTACTGAGATTTTAATTTAGTGAAAATTACTGATTGCTATTCTGAATTTGACGTTTTTCACCTAAAATTTTAATTGTATAACTAATTCTAACCATTTTTAATCGCCACTGAAAATGGTGTGGAATATTATTAGTTGTCATGAACTAAAATTCACACGAACACCTCGACTTCGGGTGCTAAAACAGTACTGTACTGGATTTTTTCCTTTTCTTTTGCTTATAACTCGAAAATGGTGTGTCCTATCGCAAAAATAATGAAAATTTCGACCCCCTTTATGAAACCGATATACTCAACATGTAGGTAATATTTTTTTTATTTTCCATAGGTACAAAAAAGAAAAATTCCATGATGCATCCAATTTCATGATCCATAACACGTCGAGACTGCCCCAACTGCGCGCCTCCGGCTCTAAAAAAAATCACGGGGTAGCGCAAACAAGTATGTACCACGTGGAGTCGCAATTGTCAAATTCGATTTATTTGTGTCAAAATAATTTTTAATTTTAGAGACTTTTTACTACAGATAAGCTTTAAGATTCTCATAGCCAAAAGTAAGGAATTTTAGTGATAGTTTAGTTAGTTTAGTTCGGTGTACAAGAGAATCGGCACCAATGTACAAGTAAGTAAATAAATTGGCAAGTATTGGCTAGCCACTGCGTTAAGCTGCTGACTTCGAGGAAATCACGCCAAACAGTTACGAGGAGTTTTATTTATTTGTTTATTATAGAAACCATTTGCAGGTAGGGTGCTTTATTTAGTAATAGCAGGATGTCTTTAATTAAAATAGCCACTTACTCATGTATGAATGACGCGACACGGACATCCAGCATCCACCTTTGGAACCGTCCTGGTGCCAGGCTGGTGCGTGCTCGAGCTGCTGAGCCTAGGCGTCTCGCAGCGCTGCCCGAAGTCGCGTACATTGTCGCTGCTCGTTGGCAACCCTGACGAAAAAAGGACCAATTTGTTATACTTAGGTCAAAAGAATTATAACAGATCTGCTGGGACTGGTACTTTCGACTTTAGACAAGTAAACATTCACGCTCTAGTAATTCCATTAGAAAATATTTTTCTCTCACCTTAATGCACGCGTCAGCGAGCGGCGTGCTGAGAACTACCCTGAACGCGCCAGCTACTTCGTGCTTAGAGCAGAAGCCGAAGTTCTGGGAAAGACGTTGGGCTTCGCGGGATATCCTTACCAGTGCCCTGAAATCACAAAAAACATTTTTTTTTGTTCATGAGCGGTACCGAATATTCCAAAATGAATTTGACGACGTCGGTAGGTACAGAAACACCAACTATTAACTTGTGTGAATACAGGCAGCAAGATGTGGTGATAATAAACGGTGTCAATAAAATGAAAGGACGTTATTGATACCTTTGTAATAAGTAGGCGAGTCTGGACGGTGTGTCTGGTGCCATCCTGGGCGCTATATCTCTGCACCTTCCAGCTTGCAATGCGCGACTGACTTCGCTGGCTGTCCAGGGTACACAGCGAAGCTCTACCAGCCTGCAATAAGTACCAGGTAGACTACAGACATGATTGCTCCTTGCATCATGATCATATCGCTAAACGACTTACAGACGACGTACATTATAAGGTACTTTTCGTTTATTACGGCATAGCTAAAGAATCGGAATGTGGAAGACGTAAATCCTTATATTCTAGTGGCTCAGTGAGAATGATCTTCAGCCGAGAAATTAGGAATAGCAGGCAAAATTCAATAATAGATTATAAGGGATAGAGGACATACCTATTATGCGAGTCAACCCATACGAACTCATCGGCACTGGTAACGTTGGTGCAGACAGTGTCCAGCGAGGGCTGCCGCACCAGCGGAGCTCGCCTCCTTCGAGCCTCTGCCGCGCTGCCACTCTCTGGAAACAATAGTCAACGCACTATTATAAATGCGGACCGAACTGACTGCGCAATTCAATAATCATTTATGATTTCGACATTGATATGGTAAATATTATATACGATTACGATCGATACGATCGTAATAAAAATACGATTTCATAATTTGACACACACTTGTAACACTTTTTATACAATTTAATGGCAATGCCAGACCGTAACTGGATGTTCCTTCAAAACCCATCGAGAGTTCGAGAACAATCCATGCCTTGGAATCGGTGATAACATTTTTGAAGCTTAGAATATCTGCATTCCAGTTGCTTTATTTAATTACTTTGTATATATATCTATTGTATAGAATCAAGTTTTTCTAACGTGTAGCGCCACTTCTTATTCCCAGCTAAAACACTAGGTAGGAACTGGTGAAGGGCGGGTCTTTTGGGAGGCAGTCTCATGTAATTTTGACGTTTGAAAAAATCAACATTTTTCGAACGGCTCAGCCTGATTTGAATAAACGATTTTTGATTTTCAATTATATCTAGTTTGCACAATATTAACATACCCTGAGCTCCGTTATTGCTGCCGCCGCCAGCGCTTGATGCACTCGTGGCGGTGCTGCTGCTATCTCTGGAGCGAAGTGTCAGCTGTTTGATGGCTGACCTGATATCCTCCAGTCCTCCGCCTCCAGGCCATGGTGACTGTAACTATAGGATTACAAGGGTTAAGTATAAGAGAAAGCAATTTAGTGTTCAAAACTGAACTTAGAACTTATAATTGCAACTTTCATTTACTTGTCTTTTTCGCTCGCATTTTCGTCCACTTAGATTACAGAAACGCTAAGAATAAAATTGTTGCATAGGTACAAAATTTTTCACCCTTTAGAGGTATGGAACAGGGTGTAAAGTTCACTCATCCTCTATAGAAACGGGAGGATCCTCCAACCAGACGGGTTTCGTGTATGGTGGGCAACTGCCCGACGTTTGGTGTCGGGAAGTTATATATACTTATATGTTTATCGCGCAGTTAACACTGCTTGCGCCATGCAGGATTTGTGTGAGGGCAGGTCTTTGATGCATAGTTCGCATATAGCGTTGTAAATGCTGCCACAACCCCATGCATTGGCCTTAAGAACTTGTTTTTCGAAAATTTATTTTATGCTTAAGAATTTAAGATAGATTTACCTATATTGAAAATTACAGTGAAAAACCTCGAGAGAAAAATGGTCTGAAATCAACAGGCAATGAGGAAGCGTGGTGGTCTTTGCTCGTTTTAATATGAGGAGAGGCAGTGGTATGGGATAAGCACAGCTGGTATTAGTATGTAGGTACTTTATTATGTGGTCGATGCTTGGTCCGGGCGTGTGGCGGCTGGCGTGTCCGGCGTGGCTCCTCCCTGCCCGCCTCCCCGCCACCCCCACTGTCCGACATGGACGCGTGGCCGGATGACCTGTTCTCGTCTGAGCTGCTGTTGCATTCCCGGACTCCATTCTGTATTGAAGAATGTATGGGTTAGTGATGCTCTTGGGAAGTAAGTATATCTATTAGCGAAGAACTGGGTTGTTAAATTGCTACCAATATTCACTCAAAACTGAAAGAGTCATTTTGTTTTACTTTTGTGAATACGGTGTTTTTCAGACCGTGTCAATATTATCATTGCATCTTCAGTTTCTATTTATCCCCAGATTCATTTTTATTCCATAACCTCCCGTCCGTTACAAAGACTCCAGGAGATCGATAACAATTAAAATTATATTGTGTCTCATTAGTAGCGGTTGAACTCATAACATACAATTAAATAGGTACCTACATCCGTGGTACCTACAATAATATTTACAGAAATTACAGAACAAATTCTCAGGACTTGTTTCTGAGAATATAATATTGCTGTAATTTTTGTTCAGAGTATTATTACGACACCACGTTCCGATTAATCGAATGAATTAAATCATCCGTCTCCATTAAGATAAAGAGAGCTCATCAGTCTTATGAAACATGCGCTGACGCATCTGCATGCACCCAACATAGCTGCCATTGTCGCTGATGCTTTCGCTTTCAACAAATTTAAAGCTTCCCACCGATTACGCTTTTCCCTATCAAGAGATCGTGGGAGTTTGTTAAGAACAATGGTAATTTATTTCTTCTGGCAGCAACACTTTCGCCGCGTAACGCTCGCTTGGATAATTATTGTAATGGTTACCGACGCTGTGATCGCGACTAATTATTAATTAGCTCACGAATCATGATATAATTATGCAGTACTGCAATCAATGAGCTACTGGAGAGTAGTGCCTTAGTAGGTATTTCTACGATAGATTACTGGAATTAATTAAATTGATAACGAGGTAGAGACGCATTATCTAATGAAATAAAAGTGTCCTACGACGAAGTTTAAAAGGGATAATATAGAGAAGCTGACTTGTTATATTACCTACCAAAGAATTTGCAGTTATTTTCCGTCAATGATAGAAATGCGTCCAAGTACCTACTCATTTTTTTCCAGGTGCACAATCATGGTGTTGTGAACCAATTTTCATGCACGTAAGAGATTTTTAATCTGTCCAATATCTGGATACCGTAACTATAATGTCGCTTTCGCGTGCTCTTGCGCAGTTAACAAATCATTATTCGATCGCTATCCATGATGACCCGATGGCATCAATTTATTACAGGTCTATAAATTTTCTTATACTTACTTACATATTATATTTAACGATTCTACGTCTATCAGCCGATTTTCTTACCTGCGTTTTAAAATAAAAAGTTTATCGAGAGTTGAAGGAACCACGAATGACACCACTATTACAATACTTGCGTGTTAATATCGGTGTCAAAACAGTTACGAGCATTGTTTCGGTAATTGAATTTGGAAATTGTGTTGTTATTTAAATGTTGTAATACAAAAATTAATTGAAGAACTCATTTTACGAATATTGTTGGGCGACCCTATTGACTACTTGGGTTTCCAGGTTAACATCGCATCGGCAAACGCAGGTTAATGTTAATGATGAGTTTTTAAACAAAGTGTGCTCTGTGATAATTGCACTGAAAGATTGTATAGGGTTTGCAACAATATAGTCGCAGTATAGCTACGAAATCGTATTTGTAAGTAGTGAGCCAAGCATTGTAATGAAACTGGTAGGTAATCTAATATCAAAAAGCTATTAATTTGAAAAAAAGAAGATTCCTACTTAACTAATACGTTGACACCACATTTAATGATATTAATCGGTGCTCGTGCTCGGAGCTCGTGGCTAAGTAATAACTGCCGCACAGGTCGATCCGTCAGGTTAAGCTACGCTTGCCGGGGTTGGTCTGTGGATGGGTGACCATCTTTACATACCGAGACTCCTCCGTGCCTCGGAAAGCACGTTAAGCCGTTGGTCCCGGTTGTCATTCGTGGATCTTTGACAGTCGTTACGGGTCGTCAGAAGCCCGAAAGTCTGACAACCAGTCTTACCAAGGGGTATCGTATTACCCAGTTACTGGGTTGTGGAGGTCAGATAGGCAGTCGCTCCATGTAAAATACTGGTATTCAGCTGCATCCGGTTAGACTGGAAGCCGACCCCAACATAGTTGGGAAAAGGCTAGGCAGATTGATTGAATCGGTGCCTCCACAGAACTCTTAAATATTAATTGCACGTAGTAACGTTGGCTGGCCAATATGGCCAATCGACGAGTGATCTTGGACTCTTGGTCAACACTATGCTACTGCTATGGGTAAAAAATTGCAGTAAAACAGTTATATATATCTACGATTTTAATATGTAGGTAGGTAAAGGTGTTAATTGTATAAAACTTTAAAATATGGAAAGACTGAAGAATGGAAGAAAAACACGTGTTGTGACCCCAAGTAAAATGGGGCAAGGGCAGGAAGATGGATGAAAATATGGAAACAAATGTCCTCAGAAGACTAGTGCTTTCGACTCCACCCACTTTTCATAGAGCTCATACGCCATGCCACGATATATATTGGAAGTGGACCCTCCGGGAGGGTCACCGGCATTACGTTTGCGCTAAAGTGAACCATCGCGGACGGTCGACGGCATTAGGTTTAAAACCGTATTATAAACCACTGTAAAACGAAGTAAAATATTATATTGTTTTCAGGGGGTCTTGTCGCTATACGTAGTTTCCAGCCTTTATTTTTTTTTGTGAATGTTTGTAACCGTGATCAAATTTATTTTTGAAAATAAAAATCTTAAAATATACATCAGATTTTATTTTCGTGGTTTATAATGCCGTATTCACTCTCCGGGAGGGCTCCCGGCACTGAACGTGCTAGAGGAGAAAAACCTAGTGCCAGCTTATGCAAATCATTATGTTATAGGTAGCTATGACGAGATTTCTTCCTGCCATTCTGACTATGTTTTTAAGTAAATTAATATAATTTTTGTTGAAAAACTTCTATCGTATATTCGTGCCACACAATATACAGGGTGGCAGCGGTACATTTAGATCGGTCAGTATGGGAAAGTCTGAAACTGACTTACAGTTTATAGGTACGAAGATCTCTTCTTAGGAACCATGTCATCGATTTTAGTAACAAGAAAAACTGCATCCATATATTTAAAAAAAAATACTTGCACTCAGCTCGGGCATCGAACCCGGACGTTCTGAAAAATAAAACTAACATTATTCTTTTTAGTTAACGATTGTGTAGTTACTGAAATCTGTTACTAAAATCGATGACATAGTGCCTAAGAAGAGATCTTCGTATGTCTTATAGTTTCAGAGTTTTCCATACTGACCGATCTAAATGTGCTTCCCTGTATAGTTTCGACATTAATCTGAAACTTCTCCGAAATCACTCCCATAACGAGGTCTTTGATCTGTTCCAAAGTTACAAGTAACTGTATGTTGTTTAATTATTAACAAGTGAACTGTAAATTGTTGTGGAGTACTTCAACATTCTCAACCACAAATAGATCGTGGTGTTTACAAACCGCGGCATATGAGACAGCATCAAAGTGACCTAACTATGTGGATGAGACCGCAGAGTCGCGGTTGGTGTTATACAGGCTGTTGATTTTGTCACCAGTTTTTTTTTGGTAAGGTATTTTGTGCCCGCCAGACAGACTTTATCTAGGTACTATGAAGCTTAGGCACATCCCATTAATAAAACAATAAACTACCTTCCTTAAGGGCACAGTAACCATCAGTGAAAATAAACTACAAAAACCGCCCACTGTCAACGCCAAATTGATAAAAAAACGGCCAAGTGCGAGTCGGACTCGCCCATGAAGGGTTCCGTAGCAGCAAGTAAGTAAATTGCGGTTTACGATTTATGACGTATTAAAAAAAAACTACTTACTAGATCTCGTTCAAACCAATTTTCGGTGGAAGTTTACATGGTAAATTACACTTTTTTTTTTAATATTTTTGTGTGAAAATCGTAATGCGGTTCACAGAATACATCTACTTACCAAGTTTCAACAGTATCGTTCTTATAGTTTCGGAAAAAAGGTGGCTGTGACATACGGACTGACAGACATACAGACAGACAGACAGACATGACGAATCCATAAGGGTTCCGTTTTTTGCCATTTGGCTACGGAACCCTAAAAAGGACGTGCGTTTGGCTGTGTATGCTGTTGTTGTACCCTTGCCTACCTAACCTACCTTCTTTAGTATGGTAAGATGTGCTTTTAGGTGTGAAAATTAATTTTGCGACGTCAGTCTTTTTGAAAATTTTAATAAATAAATATATTTAATTAAAACTGCGAAAAAACCCTTAGGTGCCGTGCTACTACTTGTAATTACATATCCTGCTGGTTTCAATTATCTTTTTACATTGCTTAGCAGTTGCCGGTCTGTGCAGCCTTCTTGCAAAGCCCTAGCCGTTACAGTGGAATCTTGGATTGTTACATTACAGGCGAATGCTCCCGGTGAAAATATGTCATTTTAACTTTGTCAGCTTTTATAAAACGGTGCTGTTTGCCAACACTTGTCCTGAACTAACCTGCACGGGCGGCGTAGTTTCAACCGGTCTATGATGATGGTCGTGCTTCGGCGGTCGTCTTTCAAGCGCGTAGCTGTTCTGAGCGGGCGCGCTGCGGACGGGCGCGCTGGCCACAGTCAGCTGGGACACTGCCCCCACTGCTTTCAGCTGCGCCGAGCTGGGACCTTCTGTTGTTGGCGGTGGGGGTTCCTCGTGGATGGCTGAGAAGAAACAGTAGACATTAGGGAAAATAATTACCCATCTTTTTGACAGGATAGCCTGTTAGTTGACCGGCTTTCCTGTCAGCTGACCAGCTTTTTGGTTGAATATTCTACTAATTTCTTCGTTTTCCACAAGTTTAAAGGGCGGGTGGATGACTTATAATCAGACTGAGAAGCCCATTATCCAGTTTATTCAGTCATCGCTTAGGGCCTACAACTCAAACACCTTGAAGAACATTTTCAAGGCTTTTATTCAATAAATTACCTACCTGTACCTACTCACAGACAAAGAGGCAGTACAGAAGATGCAATTTTTTTTAAGCGCTTTTAATTATTATCATACAGATACATGAGCACAGCGGTAGTCTATGTCAGAACATAGCGGTACCTAGTCTGAGTCAGTTAAATGTGAACTTATGGCTATGTTAATTTTATAGCGCTTAATGTTATGCTAAAATAATTTTATTTGTTAGCTTTCCATGACTTGGAGGTATTGTATTGCGTATTGTACCTACCGTTTTTGGGACTTTGCCACTTTATACAACTTGATCACCCCCCCCCCCCCCTTTCGGGTTTCACAGCTGAATGTAACTTCTGGAGATTTTAGCCTTGCAGCCCTTGTAGGCTCTACAACGAGGATAGAGTCCACCGCAGTAAATTCTACGGAGGTATTTCATCACGATCCGGAAGACGTCTTTAGCTTGGCATAAGCCTATTACCTAGATCTAGCGTTTGTTTTAAGATGGATGGTGATGCTGACTTCACGGACGATTAAGGTACCTTTGTGAGAAGCAGTTGAAAACTTGTAATTTTCGAAAGTGAATGAATGATATGCAAATGGAATAATTGTTTCCATCCAAAACCATATTTGTTTTTTTTATCCTTTCCTATTAGGTATTTTATAAAAGTCCAACATACGTTTATTGGTGGGTGAGGTCGGCCTCGGCGGCGTGGTGGCTCGGTGCGCGTGCGGCGGCGGCGAAAGGCGGCGCGCGTGCGCGGGCGCAGGTGCGGCGGTCGCCCCGCTCACGCGCACGCGCAGCGCCCGCGCACCCGACACGCCGCCGCACCACACACCCTCTTCTGATGGACGACACCCGCTTGATGGCCTGGTGACATAGAAATTAATATTTTAATAACGGGACACTAAGCACGAACATCTTAAAAAGACTCATCCACACACAAAAAACTCATATCGTTGTAGGTTTTCCTAAATAGCGCAATCCGGAAAAACTCCCATTAGAAATGACCTAAATTACTAGAAATGCGGAGCGAAAAACCCGGATATTCCTTATCCGTAGTCAAAAGTACCTATTCAGAATATTATTCCCCGGAACGATGTAGAAAATTCAAAAAAATTCAAAATTCAAAAGTCATTTATTCAAACTAGGCTGAGAATCAGCACTTTTCGAACGTCAAAATTACATAAGACAGTCCCCCAAAACGCCCAGAATTTTTTGTAAAACTTTTCAGAAACTTAACAAAATCATGTACAGAAGATAAATAAAGTATGATGAACATTGATGGAGCTTTTGGAAATAATAGAGCAGGATGTTAATAAAGTTATGATAGGCCGGAGAGGATGTTTGATAACAGCTGGATATGATTTCAGGTCAAATTGTTTGTAATTGCATAAGTTAAATAAGTGATACCTACTTAGTAACAGAGTGGAGTAACAGAGTGAAGACATGAGTTTACTGTTGAGTAGGTATCGCAAATGGCCACATTGACTGTCCTGAGCTCGTTGGTAATCTGTCATTGCGCACGAATCTGATGGGATTACGTCAACGGCCAATATTAAATGTACCTTTCGCAATGACTAATTACAGGCGGGATGTTTTCTCAATAAGAATTGCATTAAGTTTCCTTAAAATAAATAAATAAATAACAGTTTGTTTCTATGTAATATAGCGTGGCTAGAAATATAGATACCTATTATAAAATTCGAACTCAAAAGTTGTCACCTGAATCTACAGAGTTCATCATACCGCTTCTAACTGTCAACTGCACAAAACCATTAGCTGCACTCAATTTCCCAATAACCTGTGCCCCGAGGCGTGGCTAGCGTGCTAACGGGCTGCCGATGCCGGGCTGCCGGGCCGGTGTCAACGGAACGCCTGATCCGGCGCAGTGCGTGACTAAGGACCAGTGGCCACTTAGCCACGCGGCCGGTACAACCGCGACCAATCGCCCTAATGCCACAATGTGCTGTTACTTGTAACATCTCATCCCACATCTACCAACTGGCCGTCAGCCGTAATACTTTAGTGCACGACGGACGCGACGTTCCGATAAATGAGAATCTAATGCTTTGCGGCCACTATTATGTCTCATCTACATTTACACTGCTGGCTGCGTTAAGTTCTCATAACACTGCTTTGGAGCACGTTATACCGTTTCCAGCACATTATAGATACTTACCTATACTATACTATGCTATGCTTTACATCAAAAGGCTTAATCTTCGCAAGAAGTGCGCACGAGTTGTCCACAACTGCATTCAGAGATTGGAATGCGGAGAGCTCAGCATGCTGTGTGCCTATTGACCGAGTTGTCGACTAACGTAAAGGAGCTGTTCGATTAGGTTACCATCTGTGTAACTGTTGGTTTCGTGACAGTTTCTGTATTAGGGTTGAAGATGACTATTGCTGGAAAATCTAGTTTTGTTACCTACGTTTTGTCAAATAAAATGTTACTGCAACAGTATACAAGTTTTCGTCAACCCTCAACTTTACACTCGCAGTCCTTTGCACTTATGCATAGCTTCAAGACACAGGAATTCTGTTTTTTGTCTCTTTCGTAGTGTGTTTGAAGGTAACTTAATAGTTATTTGTACAACAAGAGAGCAAAGTTGGTTTTTGCTGCGAGTGTTGATTTTGAATCCCGAGTAAGCGAAGGATTCAAAGATACAAGATTGGTCTCGGAGAATAAAGGGTTGAAGAAAAAAAATACGAAGTTTATCATGTTGTATTTTTTATCTTTAGGTACCTATATTTATTCGCGCTTTGCTGTGGTGAAAAGTTGTATGTGCGAGATTTGGATAATTCTGCCTTAGTTTATTATGTATATATACCTACACACACAGCCAGACCCGGAACAACTACTTGTAGGTCATACAAGTATTTATTCCGTGTGGGAATCAAACCCGCGACACGCAGCGCATCAGTCAATCGCATAACCAGTGCGCCAACCGTGCCGTCATATCTTATTTATGTCCCAAGAAAAATGAGAATCAAAACTTAACAAAAGACGACCACGTCTTCGGCCTAAAGATAGTACAATAGTCGTAATAGATTCACAAATAGAGGACTACACAGACGAGGCGGAGAGGCGTGACCGTGGCGCAGATGAGCATGGCCAATTGTATGATGATGTTACAGGTGGAACTAACCGTTTTTGTATCCACCAGCCATGTGAACTGATTTCCTTGGATTGTGTTTCGTCAAAGCAGGAAATAGAATTAATCTTTGAAAAGCTTCCGGTTAAACTGGTTACCATTTTTTTATTTTTTTATATTGCCCTACGCTCCGAATTTCACCTATATCGTGGGTGCGTTCACAAACATTTAAACTCACATACACAAACAACCAGATCCGGAACAACTACTTGTAGGTCATAAAAATATTTGTTCCGTGCGGGAATCGAACCCGCGACACGTGGCGCAGCACTACTGCGTCAACCGTGCCGTCGACTAATGCCAATAAAGTTGTAAATAGGAATGATAATGGAAACCAAGAAGCAATTAACATGCATTCGGCCATAACCTTAATTCGTTACTGCTGTTTCGGCCCTAAATTAACATTTATTTCCTTCGCGCTTCTCATTTATGGAAACACGCTCATCTTTTAGACAAAATGGACTAAATAAATTATACATTAACTTCGATCTGGTACGTGTTGAAAGACCTACACTGTCCTCCCATACCTAATAACACTGTTATTTGAAAATATTGTAAAAACCATTTATTTTTAAAAGAGTAACCGTGGAGTTTCTTTCTCCATAGGAAACGACCAATTGGAACCGTGCACCTAGCTTCTGACGTTTCATAAGTGCCCAGTAGGTTTATGTGAAATAAAATATTTTGTATAAAATATTTTGAATTGAATTGAATTGAATCTTAAATGTGGTCATGGACGACCGAGCTTGGGCACAAGCTACTCTTCCTATCCGTATGGGAGGCCTCGGCGTCCGCAAAATTTCCAGTAAGTATTACCGGCTTTCATACCCTCAGTCCACGGTACTGAGAAATTAATCAGTAAAATCCTAGCCCCCACACTGATTAATTTTGATGTGCCGTGCCTCACCGAGGCTATGGATGCCTGGAGACTAGCTTGCCCAAATTCAGATCCACCCGACAATCCATTTTTCCAGAGACGGTGGGATGAGCCGCTCTGCAGAGTAATACAGAACAATTTACTTGACACGTCTGCTACTGCTGCGGAGCGTGCGCGCCTGTTGGCTGTGGGTAAGTGGGAGTCAGACCTGTGGCTTCATGCACTACCATTATTCAACTTAGACACTTTGTTCAACGACACTACTTTCCGCATCGCTGCTTCCCTGCGACTAGGAGCTCCTTGTTGTTCTCCTCCTCGCTGTCACTGTGGCGAAGTTGTCAACAGCCTCGGACACCACGGCTTGTCTTGCAGCCGAAGTGCTGGTCGCTTAGCGCGGCACGCGAACATTAATGACATTGACATCATCCGACGAGCTCTTGTCACCGTTGGCGTTCCAGCTGTATTAGAACCTAATGGCTTAGCACGCGTTGATGGTAAGGACCGGATGGAATGTCTTAATTTCCATGGAAGGTGGGTAGGCCTTTAGTGTGGGACGCAACGAGTGATACTCTTGCGCCATCCCATCTTCCTGGCTCAGCGTGCTGTGCTGGCGCTGCCGCTGCAGCTGCAGAAAACCTCAAGCGGCGAAAGTATAATAACCTTATAGGTAACTATATTTTCGAGCCATTTGGGGTTGAAACCATAGGGCCGTGGGGTCCGAGTGCTCATGGTCTGTTCAATGAAAACGACTGGTTGACACTTCCCGTGACCCAAGGGCTGGCTTTTACCTTGGCCAGAGGCTAAGCATTGCCATACGTGGCAATGCGGCAGTCTCTTGGGTACACTACCAGTCGACAGCGATGCGGATGAATTTTTCGACGCTATATTTTAGTTTGTATAATACCTTCTTATTTTTTTTTTAACGAAAACATAAGTTACTCTAAAGAGATTAAACAAACGTTCAAAGATACGTGAAAGAAATCGTGATCTTCCTAATAGCTACACTGATGAAAATAAAGCGAAATTGATTCATTCTTAAAACTTTAATTGGTGCCGATTCTCTTGTACACCTAACTAAACTATCACTAAAATTCCTGAGACTTAAAGCCATTCTGCAAAAATAAATCTCTAAATTTAAAAATTATTCTGACACATCTAAAATCGAATTTGACAATCGCGACTCGACGTGGTTCGTGTTTGCCCGTGAATTTTTTTTTAAAGCCGGAGGCGCGCAGTCTCTATGTGTTTTATAAGAAATTTTTCACTTTTTGTATAGAAAATATGAAAAATTAATATTTAATTAAATTCGAAATTCGGTCGAAATTTTTTATCATTATTTTTCCATAGGACACACCATTTTCGAGATATAAGCAAAAGAAAAGAAAAAAAGTTACAGAGTTTTTGCACCTGAAGTCGAGGTGTTGATGTGAATTTTAGTTCACGACAACTAATTTTATACCACACCTTTTTAAACCAAGATTAAAAATCGTCAGATTTAGTTAAAAAATATTTTTTTTGGTGACAAACGCCAAAATCAGAATAGCAAGATTGCCATTTTCACTAAACTAATAACTCAGTGGTGCCGATTCTCTTGTACACCGGACTAAACTAACTAAACTATCACTAAAATTCCTTACTTTTGGCTATGAGAATCTTAAACGCTATTCTGTAGTAAAATGTCTCTAAATTAAAAAAAAATATTTTGACACAACTAAATCGAATTTGACAATTGCGACTCCACGTGGTACATACTTCTTAGAGCCGGAGGCGCGCAGTGGGGCAGCCTCGACGTGTTTTATATGGAATTTTTCAATTTTGTACGGAAAAAAAATACCTACGTGTTGAGTATTAGGGGTATAAGGGTTTCTTAAAGGGGGTCGAAATTTTCATTATTTTTGCGATAGGACACACCATTTTCGAGATATAAGCAAAAGAAAAGAAAAAAATCCAGTACAGTACTGTTTTTGCACCCGAAGTCGAGATGTTCGTGTGAATTTTAGTTCATGACAACTAACAATAAACCACACCATTTTCGGTGGCGATTAAAAATGGTCAGAATTAGTTAGGAAATTAAAATTTTAGGTGAAAAACGTCAAATTCAGAATAGCAAAATTGACATTTTCACTAAATTAAAATCTCAGTACAATCTTAGTGCTGTCAAACTAAAATATAGTTAAGTTGTGCCACTTTAGTCTATTTCAGAATGGGAAATCATCGTTTGACAGGAGTAAACTAAATTTTGGAGATTTTTAGTCTAGTTTAGACGCATTTGTGACAAGAGAATCGGCACCAGTGCCAAGTGCCAACTTAGTGCTGTCAAACTAAAATATAGTTAAGTGTAGTGTAGTTTTAGACTATTTCAGAATGGGAAATCGTCGTTTGACAGGAATAAACTAAATTTTGGTGATTTTTAGTCTAGTTTAGAGGCATTTGTGACAAGAGAATCGGCACCATTATCAATTTGCAATTCTCATTAAACTAGAAATTGATTGACAGTAAGACTGAAGTCCAAATGAAATGTGTATGAAAATATATTAAGTCAATGTTAAAATTAAAGGCATGAATGAAATACATGAGTTTCCTAACAACAGAACAATAAAAGCTTTCCTTGGTCACGTTCAAGAACATAAGAATGACGATGCAATTCTAATCAAATCACCAATGTTTACAAGTAGGACGTTGAGTGACAAAATAGCAGCAAACTTGTTTTTTTAAAGAAATCTTTTTTATTGCCTTCATAAGCAAGGAACATGAAAATGTTGATGGAGCAGACTAAGAATATTCTAGCTCAATTGTAACACGCAGCCGGTTACTAAGTTTCACAATATCCCCGAAGTAGAGCAATTGTTTTGTTCATTGCAGTCACGTGATAGGAAGTCTGACCGCTGAGCTTAACCTCCTGAGCCTCTCACAATAGTCCTCTACATAGTTTTCCATAACGAATAATCGCAGGCCATAGAAATTGTCGTACAGAAAACAAATTCAGAAGATACCTAACTTTTAAGTCACTAACTATGCACATTAAATGTTTTGGCAGTCTACTTGAAGATAAAAACTGGTTGTGTAAGGGATGCAAAACTAAAGAAGCGATGTATTATGGTCATGTATGTGGTGATATAATTTTCTGTGTCCTTCATAAGGGTACAGGTCTCATCCTCCTGCCATTATACCAATTTATTTGGAGTCCGCGCAATAGGGCTGTTTCTTCCTAGCCATAATAATCTTTCACATAATCCAACCATCTTTTCTTTTACTGAGATATAAAATCCTATACAGATAAAGAACGTAAAATGTACAGTAAAATGAGAAACTCTAGCAATATCATGCATGCATAATATTTACGTAATTTATGAGTTGGATAAGACAAACTTAAAAAAAAAAATGTCGGTATCGCCTGGTGGGTGAATACTACATATAAACTATCCGAGAAATGAATTTCCCCTAATTTTTGTTTTTTTGTTCTAGCTTATGGTCAACTCGTTTCAGTAGGTACGAATTAAATGGTTTTAAATCAAGAATCTGGATGTTTTTGATAATTGATTTGTCTTGGGTGTTATCTTCAAACACGGTTGGTTATAGGTCTTGAACTTATGCTAAGCTAAGGAGGTGCCACAGTCAGTACCAGCCTCCGCAGCCGCAGATCCAGGTGTGATACTCAAATGTATCTGAAGAGTACAAATCTGTTTGTTTCAAAAGTGAAGCTCTTACGTCACATAAATGAGCTGGCGCGCAATAATTGTCACCCAAGCATGAACACAATGCTATGCGCCCATAACAAACGCCTGCTCATAGCAATATACGCTCCAAGCGAATCACGACTATGTTGCCCTAAATATTGTTCTTGATGAGTACAAAAATAGCATCACAGGACATTGTGACATGGTGTCCTTGGTCACCCTTCACGGACATTTAACTGTTTTGATCATTTTGAATGTCATCATCATGTGGGTAAACGTAGGCATTTCCTGTTGTTATTGACTACAGACTGGTAAAACAAGTCAAGGGCCCAAGTCTGTTTGGGTATACAAACAAAAAGTGGAGCGAACAGTCCATCAGCATGTATGATTGTGATGTGCAAGAATGATTTGGCTCAAAATGGTGGAATCGATTGAGGGCCTCCGAGCATTGTCGCCTGCTTGCCTCAATTTGAGGCAAGCAGGCGACAATGCTCGTGACCGATAGATTAAGGTGCCACAGTAGACAACTGGGCTTCGGCACCCACTCGCGCGTGAGCGCCGTGACACGGGGTAAGCACGACGTATTAGCTAATGCAGCCAGCCTATGGGCGCCGGATTGGCTAACGCGTGGCTCCTGGCTTAGAGCGCGTCGCAGTTTGGTATGTTTATGTGAACGACTGAGTGCGCCCTAGGTTGAGTTAGGACTAACAGGTTACAAACGTAAACTTTGAGAACTATCTGATAGATGGAAATAAAAGAGCGTATCTTTAACATGATCGTCTTACTGATCTTACCAACTGAAAATATGTCCGTTTAACGAACTAGCAAACTTAAAATGTTACAATTATTATCACTGCATTGTTTATAATATGAGCGCCAGTCAGCATTATGCAATCATGTTTAGATTCTTAATTAAAAAGTACTTAAGTTGTTTAATTCAATTATCCGCGAACGAAACTTCAGGCTGCTGCCTCGTTGGTCTGGTGGTCGCAAGCGCTACCGCTGAGCATGAAGTCTGGGGTTCGATTCCCAGGTCGGGCAGTGTTATTGGGTTTGTGTATCTGGAATTTCTCAGTAGCAGCAAGATGGCAATAGGCTCGCCCCCTATTACATGGAACTTAAACATAATTGGCGAAATGTGGGTGTAGGTACTATAGGTACACAAACAAGGCGTGCTATTATGTTTATGAAACAGACAGACGTTTCGTATGAAAATACCAATGTTGAAAAATTCATTTTCAGTAATACACTGCTATCTTCAGTTCTCCGATGGTATTTGAATAGGTTGATTATCAAAATATTAAAGGCTTAATGTGTCAAACTTTCTCCAATTCAGTTTTGTATGAGCATGAATTCGTCGAAAAAGTATAACAAATTCAACTTGAATAAGAACGTAAATAATTAAATCCGAGATAAAAGATCGCGCCGGATTATTACGAAACCGGCATTCATTTTTAAGAGCATCACCATTTTTAATTGAATTGTAAATAGTTTTAATGTTGATTGTGTTGAATTCTCAGGGAAGTTAGTAAAGGTGCTAGAAAAAAATCTGACAATCCGGTAAACAAGAAAATCTAAGAGACAGAACAAAAGATAATCTGAACGGTAAAGCGGAACCTTCGATTGAGATTGAAAGAGGTGTATCATTTAAAATTCAGATGTGACATGAGACGATAAGGTCGAGAATACAAGTGCGTGTGTTGGGGCGGTCTTCGCCGGATCGGTATCGCCACAAAGAAGCAGAAGCTCGCACGAGTTCGTCGACCACAACACACGATTGTTATCGGCGGAATCGCTACGCAATTAACGCGAATGTCTTCCCGAACGTTCACACGTCGGAAAAAATATGGTGTGTCGGTCCGTTATGTAAGGAAATATAAGAATTATTGAATAGTTAGAAGAAAAGTCTGTAAACACAGTTGAAGTGAACGCTAGCTACGCTCTCTCTATGCGAAAACATTACTTAAGTGACAGCAGCTCTTAGTTAATTGAAACCAGGTGAAATTACGTACCAGGACTAACGATTTCTTAACGAGGCACAAGTGGTGATAGATTTCTACAGCCTGCTAGCCAATAACATTTAATTAAATATAGAAATGTCTATTGCTAGTGTGGAAAAGGGAGAGTGTCGAGGCCTGCGCCTTGCAGTGGGACAATACAGGCTAGTTAGATTAGATTAGATAGACAAGTCGCGAATTAAGATGGATGTCTCGGTCCGTGTAAACTTTCCTAAAAACTGTGACCTAAGAAACCAGAGGTCATAAAAACTGTAACAATATTTACACTACTTCGACTGGCCTGCTTCCTACACAATTAACAATACTTGAGCTCTCAGGTCACACAATAACTGTTAAAATTATGAATATTGCGATTATAAAACAAAGCAGATGGGATCGAGGTCATCTCGTCTGGAGCAGATTTAACAGCATCTTTGTTCTTACCGCTTCCTCCAGTCTTGGATGAAGCTCCAGTCACAGTGCTCATCTTCGTCGAGCACGGTGGCCTCATGGTGGTCAGTCCCGCCGCCATGCACCAGCTCGACAAGCTGCCGAGCTCTTTCGAAGTTACCCTCAAACTCCACCACTAGAAACCCGTCAGAACTCATGGTTCCAAACACGTCCTTCTTGTACGTCGCATCGTTAATCGTTACTACGTCCAGTGTATCTTTACTGTCATCAGCTTCAATTTCAGAATAAATAGCTTCTGGTACTTGAACTTCAGATACCATCTGTGTATTACCTCCGCACTTATCTACTTCTCTGCTCAGTCCCAAGTTACCCGTTTCTTCTAAGAGTCTATTGGCATAAATGACTTCTTCTTTAGCGGGCTCCTCTTTGAGTCGATATTCTTCTTTTTTTTGCTCATTATGTTTGCGAATTATGGAATCTCCAAAATAAATGACAACTTTATTGTTATTCTGTGTGATCTTATTCGCTAATCCACCTTCCATAAGAGGTAAGTTTACTTTTTTGTTCTTTTCTTGAGAAAGTCTCTGCGCTAATTCCTCGTAACACGGAAGCCGGTTGCTGTATACCTTTTTGTCCGCAGAGCACTTGCTGAGCTCTTCCTTCCTCTTTTCCACGCTCTGGTATACTGGAGGTCGACAACACTCATCGAACTGGGACTGGGAGTTCCTTATGGAGGGTCGGGGTTCACTATAGATATGTTCTGTGGGCGATGACACCTGCGGCAAAGGAATGTACTTTTCATGAACATTCTTGGAAGTAGGAGCTTCAGTCTTTCTGAAATTCAGAACACTACGACGGACTTTTGATTCTGAAGCATCACTAATGTTTGTTTTCTTGTTCCGGGAGTTCCCGAGGAGTTTGAACAGAGCCTTTTGCTCGGACTGCGGCTTTACCCGGTCGGTGCTGGGCGCGCGGCGCATGCCGAACGGTCCCGACTCCTCCTCGGAGGGGTGCGGGTACAGCTGCTCGCAGCTAGTGGACTTATGCGTCGCGATCCTCGTCTTGTTGGAGGTGAGCGGGTCTCTGCTCTGCCAGTGCCTGACGGACAGGCGCGCGGCTCCGCGGATGAACTTCATGGGCTCCCACGCCTCCGCCTTCTTCAGTATGAAATTGTCGCACATGTTGTTCTTATTGTTGGGTTTCCTGGAGTCCGCGGCGCGGCAGGACTGCAGCTCGCGGCAGAGGAAGCACGAACAACGCGCGGGACACAGCATGTCTGCGCGGGCGTGCCGGCCGCACTGAGCGCGCGCTGCGCCGGCGACGCTCGCCGTTACCCTCCAAGCAGCATTGTTGCCGTCGCCGTCGCCCCGCTACAGAGTCTCGCGGTACTTGTCGACACACGTGTTATCCATGGATTAATGTTACCGTTTTGATGAAAGCTCTATATGCGCTCGATCTTGAGAATTTTTAATTACTCTCTCGTTGATTACTTGTAAAAGATCAGTTCATAAAATCGGTCGTTTGATATTTATAGACAGTTTCAATAGTTGTGTACATGGTCGGGCGGCACTGGAGTGGTTTGTGAGATGTGTGGCGGAGCTCGCAGTCTGGAGTCTGGACGGTAACACTTGCATACGAATCTCGTCTATATTCAATGCGAGGTGAACGAAACCATAAGTTGTATAAGCTAAATATAGAGCACACTTCAAACAGAGGGGTTATTACTGAATCACTCGCAATGTAATGATATACCGAGCCATGCATGAAGCACCGGCTATTCAGTTTGTTTCCTGAGATACTTATTTATTACGTCAGCATACAAAATAAACCAGGAAACTCACTCGATATAACTTTTGAAATTCGTTAAATTGAATAACTTAATACACGAATTTACATAAGAAATGTGCTAACATTATATTACATACAGTGAAAAAGAAATTTCTTGCCGATAAGATTGTTTAAATCAAATTTTAATATTAAAGTGAAAATCTTATCAAATTAACTTACAACTGGAACTAAAATCAAAACATTAGCTTCAGCACTAATTAGAAATACCTAATTGAAGTGCTTTCGTACAAATTAGTAAAGTTGCGAGGACGTTTTCCAAATATTTTCATGCAAAGCCCGATAGAAGTAGGTATTTACCTAGAACCAGCAAAGCCTCGAATCGTAAGTATTCGTAAAAAAAATATTATGTCAACTTAAGATGAAACTGACGTCAAAACGTTTAATGCAAGCTAAGTGTACAAATATTGGATACGATATAGTTGGTACTAAATCCTTATGACGGCAGAATTTTGCAAGCATTGCAATATCAGCTCCAATTCTTTATACATTATAGGTACTCTCTCTGATAGGGTATTTTTACACAGCTAAAAGGCTGAAAAAAATGTTATCAGTTTTCAACAAGCTAATAAATGAATCGGCAAAATAATACTCTTTTGAATGGACAAATATGAGACTAAACGAGTAAAACTTAATTCTGTAACTGCACCAAGAAAACGAAACTAATTCATTTCACACAAGTGGAAATTAATCTATTTCTCTTCTTACCTATTTAAAAAGCGCACGCGCCGATATCGAGTTTGTTGCGAATAGCGACCGCTGGCTATGTTATGATAATGGCCCACTATTATAATACGAGTATACTTAACGCATAATATTATGCGTTTCCGTTCCGGTATCAACACAATTATAAATATATATATCGGACGTACATACAGACTTATGTGCTTTCGTTTTATTAAATGTTTGAGATATGAACAGATGACAACGTACGCATTATTATTTTGGTTGATACCAGGAAGTTAATCTTTATATATTGTTCCTCCGATCCGCCAAAATAAGTAATCAGAATTAAAAATCACAATTATTTAGGCTGAATACCGGCAATGTGAACGTGCTTCAGCCAAAACTGAAGCTTTGAAAGAGTAGTACCTACTACACTACCTACAAGTACCTATTCCTGAAAAAGGCAAGTATTGTCATGAGGTTCCCCGCTCCCGTACCCTTGACCACCAGTACCTTGGCTCGGGCTCCTGTTCTAGACATTTCTAGTGGCTTCTATAGTTTACTAAGTAAGTAAACTTTAAGAGCCACTAGATGGAATATTTTAAAACTAAGTAGAACTTTGTATCGCTTCAAGGTAAGTCATTTATAGCATCAAAGAGTCGCCCACGTGTTCCTGACGGCTCACAAATGTAAATGAAAGTTCCAGCGTGCGAAACTTCAGGAAGTGCCTACATATTTATGTACATACATTTTTCACTTCTGCATAAGGCGTTTCCTATTTCCATGATCTGTTACTCGTACGCGTACTGTTACGTGCTACGTGCTACGTACGCTACAGTTGCTCATAAAAACTGCGTTTTTATTTTGTTATCTTTTGAATATACTCGTAATTATGTAGTAAATGTTGTATGTTTTCGGTCTACTGTAACTAAGTACTTACTGGCACCGAGTATTGACTTATGTTTACATGGTAAACCTACGAAAAAGTAGACACTAAGGTTAATACATCCCCTTAACCTTTCTTATTAAATGAAATAACTTTAGCTGGAACCAACGGTTACAACTGGTGGCAGGAAGGCAGTGTTCCTCAGGTTTATATTTAGGTAGCTAAAACGACAGACTTTGTAACTCCAACTAACACAAAACTGTGTCAAAATAACTTAGGTAACTTTTGAACTCTTTTGAATTACAAAATTATAATAAAGTTACGAAAAAACCCAGTGAAAATAATAATAAAACGAGCAAGTAACAGTTACTTTCATTGCATAAATACGGGTATTGTTCACTTAATAATCATAGTGAGATTCAACACATATTTCCCATCCCAGCCAGAGAAAGTCCTTCGCTTTATATAAACTTTATTTAGCCATTGTTTTACTTAATTTTCACATGGAAAACTCTGTTTGTTATAGATGAGTACCCGATGATAATACACGAGACAATGTGGATAAAGAAGTTTTATGGTTTCGTTGACACCTTAGTAAGAGTCGAAACGGCACAGTGCTGTAGTGTGGACAGAGGAACTAATGGTGGTTGCGGACGTCGACGCCACCAAAACGAATGGGTAGTGGGGGTTGCAGCCACGCGCAGTGGTCCAATTTAAAATGGATGTTAGTGTGCTGCGAATAATTTGTAAACAATTTACTAAAAATAATTTACATTCGGCATTCACCCTGTTAGATGAACAGTATCTAACAGGGTGAATGCCGAATGTAAATTAATTTAGAGAGTCTGTCTAAAATGTCGTTGTTTTTTTTTTTATCGTCTCTGTTTTGAGTAAAGCTGTCTTCTAAAATTGGAGAACCTAGGATGTTCAGTGAACTTTTTTCTACAATTTTGATTTGTTATTTCAATAAATTTCTCTAGGGTCAATAATTAATGTCAGAAATTTAAAATTCACATCAAAGGGTTAATAGATTTATTTATAATCCTAACTTATTCCTTTTTAATTGTAATATTTTAATAACATAAATGCGAAAGTGAGACGCTAAAACGGCTGAACGGATTTGGATGAAATTTGGCGCACGGGTAGACCACGACGGGTTAGGACATGAGATACTTTTTATCCCGATATTCCCACGGGATCGAGACTTATGAGGGTGAAACCGCGGGGCGCATCTAGAAATTAATAAAAAAGTCTGTCTGTCACGTCACATAATTGACGCTTGTTTTACTCGCTTGACGGCTGCGCAGACGCGCGGGGCTTGGACGCCACGCGTCCAGGACGTTCTTTTTTTTAATATTTTGATTTTATATTTGAACGTTACTTACAAAAGGTTACATATTCCCTTCTGCAAAAAGGACGTTAATCTTGTTTTATAGCAAAACTCCTAAACTCCTCCTGAAGCTTGACTACGATTTACGGAAAGAAGTGGGTAGGAAGGTTGTAGCTGATATCAGATGCTTCACGTCTACTATTTGTGTTGATTTCGTGTTTCTATAAATTTGACGAATAAAAGTCCATCTGGCAAGCAGTTATATTTACTAACCAGAATCAAATAAATTTATTTTCTTTACTGTTTTTATATTTATTTTGAAATTTTGATTTTTTCAAATTGAATATCACTGGATGATAATTTTACCTATGTGTATTATTAGATCTATACTTCCTCGAGTAGCTTTCATGGTTCGCTTGCGCATGTTCCATTGTTCTGCGTACACTTAGCTAGTGAAACCGCAAGAAATCGCAAAAACTGAAGATTTTGTTTACTTTAATTTTCAACCGACTTCAAAAAGGAGGAGGAGGAGTTCTCAATTCGATTATTGTTTTTTTTTTGTACCTATATTTGTAACACGATTACTCCGCCAATTGTCAATTGATTATGATGATTCTTTTTGTGTTTAGTAGGGCATACTTCAGAAGTGGTATATAAATTTGGTCAAGATCTGATGAGGGGTTTTTGAGTTAGCTTCAATAATAAGTATTTCTCCCACCTAGTATAATAATATGTGGACGATGTTCTAATAGTTCCTGTCACTGTAATTTACATAGCAGGAAGTGGTATTCAAATTTTTGTGGGGGGTTTGTGTAGGTACCACAATTAAAAAGTGAAAAATAAAAACTTTTTTACAAAAAATAAAACCGACTTCCAAATAAAACACTACAAAGTGAAAAATTACTTTGATTCCGGAAGTCGGTGGCAAAAAAACGAAAATACAAAACCAAAGACACCGACTTCCGAAATCAAAGTTATTTTTCACTTTGTAGTGTTTTTTTTGGAAGTCGGTTTTATTTTTTGTAAAAAAGTTTTTCCATAAATAAACACAACCTCTAATGTTATATTTTGTAATGTTGTGTTTTTGTTTATGTTTTGAATAATGTTATTATTTTGTTTAAATGCTAATTAATAATTTCCTAGAGTTACCTACATACTTACTATCTATCGAACGCAATGAAATACCTACGCCCGAACACTTCGATAACGCCGGGTGAAAGATAGGTAACTAGCCAACGTACAATTCCAAGTTTTTTTTTTCTGGCTTTCGTTATCGATACTGAACCTACCCCTAAGCTATGGCACGCAATTACTTTCACACCCTGTTTATCCTTCATTCAAGACGATAAAAAGACATCATCTACAAGTTTACAAAAAGTTCTTCAGTAAAAAGCAGAAGTTACACGAACTAAACAAATTACTGTTACAGTTACTCGTAAGAATGAAAGTATCCATTGATATTCGAGATAAAAACCCGCGTTCTCGTGAACTGGCAGTTAATTGTAGGTGTCGTCTAGTTATTATTTTATGTAATGAATAGGCGCTCCTGAGGTTTTTTGATAGCGAAACCTGTTATTGTTACGTTGGATGAATGAACTTTTGCGGCTCTCAAGATCTGCTACAAGCAGTAGTTTAATTCACAGCTATTTGAATGTGGAGAAAAGATTGCTGCTTATAACTATATAATAAAGACAGCCTAATAAATCTAGGGGGTCCTGGCGGAGTAAGTAATTAAAGCAAAAAGCTTAATTTCACATAGGACCAAAATGAAATGAATACCAACATCATACAGCCACTAATCTTTTTATTAGCCACTAATCTTTTTATAATGTTGTTTTTATATCCTTTGGTTGTCATTGTACAAGTACTTAGCAACAGAAAATGTATTATTGTAAAAGGGCGGAGACCTGGTGTCCTGAAATACAGGCCTAGAGCCTAGTTTAGGCACCAGTCTCCCACAATATTAAAATGCTGTCTGACTCTGATACCATCTAATATGGATTTTGTAACATTGTGGTGAGAAAAAAAAAAAAAAAAAAGGTACAGACTGCAAAGGCCCAATACTAAGTATAGGTAGGTAGTGTCTCATTACCTTCTGAAAAGTTTCCTTATCTAACAATCCATCCTATGATATCACTATTATATGTATGTATGTACATACATATAATAGTGATATCATAGGATGGATTGTTAGATAATGAGTAATGAGATTGATGATTGATTGATTTTGGGTTGATGGTAATGGGTAGATGTAATGAGTTATGTATAGTTAGTTATACATAACTCATTATCATTCTCCTGCCCTTATTCTCTATATACCTATCTAACACTATACCTTATTACTTATTTCAATATTATCAATGTTTGAAAACAATATTATTCAAACACTGAAAATAAACTTCTATGAATACCTACTGCAACAAAAACCAGCTATTTACGCAACACATTTTCGTAAACGATTACGATAAATTTGTTTCATTTTGACAGTTCAACAACATTCATTGTGATATTTACGTTGTTGAGCAGAAGTTTTTTCGAACATAAGAAGCAATGGATTAGCAATCTGTTTCAAAACGAGTCAGATTCTGATTGATCGTGTATTACGCAATTAGGGTATTGTGCTGGTTTACTTTAAACCTATTTGTTATCATTATTACCGTTCAGTTCAAAACCTCGATCGTTCTACCATTGATTCTTCAAATGCTTACCAAATGCGTACTTGCTTAGTGTTGAACTCTTTTAACCTTTATAAGAAAAAATGAGGATTCCCCATACATTTGCGAAAACAAATGTGGACATTTGGGATCTGCCTCGTGATTTGTGGACATTTGAAAATTATTTCGCCATTTGAGCTGCGTTCGCGAAGGATTGACGATTTTTTTTTTTATGCAATGACTTTTACTTGACTGACTTGACTTTGTCTTTGACTTTTGATTTTTATCCAATAAGTTTTTAGTAATGTTCTAAGGCGATAAATACACATATATTTCACGACCTGAAAATATTTTTTTTACTAAATATGAGATTAGGTGACTTTATGTACCTCTATTGACGATATCCCATCAAAATAATCAATACAAAATAAATCTCCGTACACCTGCCCATTTCTGAGGCCCGCAGAAATAAAATGATATTTATGTATTAAGCCCAATTCAATTGAAGCCCTGCCCCGCGGCTACCGTGCGGCGATCGGTCAGCAATGGCGTCAGAATTGAGAAACAGGAATTATCAGAGATGTGGAATGCCATCAGTGTCCGGCTATCGGGACCGGACAGTATCGGGCCGGGGCTAATTATCTCAACCCGGACATACCAACGAAGACGTCCAAAATCGTATGAAACGGATCATAATTTGGACATTATCTGGGATACAAAATAAATGTTAGTAAGTAGTGGTAATTTTTTTATTGATATAATACAAAGGTTTCACGAGAATGATTCAGTTAGAACCTACCACAGGAATGCGCAACCTTCACAGTTATACAAGTCGTTCAACAAATAACTGCAAAATGGAATCAACCATCACGGAAAGGCAAAGGGTCGCAAATATCAAAGAAAATATAATGTTGTGTAGCAAAACTACACGAGTTAGGTTTTTGGTTTTGGCACCGCGACAATATATTCCCTGAAGTAGATATGATCACCTATGCGGACGATGGGGTGATTGTACTTATTTACCAACAAGACGGGCTTGCTGTGAACTGCTGTTAAGCATAAAAGACAAGTTCAATAGCACTTGTCCCATCTGCGAAACAAGTCCAAGATTACCTGCATGGACCACAGCTTCGCTCATATCATACAAGTAGAAGATTATGTATTCGACAGATACCCCTACAACTACATTCATTTTAATGAAAAGTAAGACCGACTCTTAGCCAAAGTCCACACGGACGTAAAAATATCGCGGCGGGATTTTATCTCGCACTGGATTTCGACTCTCGGTGTTA
This sequence comes from Xanthia togata, assembly GCA_963853775.1. Taxonomy (NCBI): domain Eukaryota; kingdom Metazoa; phylum Arthropoda; class Insecta; order Lepidoptera; family Noctuidae; genus Xanthia; species Xanthia togata. Next base: position 26,961,546 of record OY970794.1, on the reverse strand, counting down.
AGCCGAGCGTTGGGAGTCCAACGCGTTGGAATGCACTCTCGTCCCAGCGCGTTGAAAAAAGATGGATTATCAACTCTCGGCGGTAAGCAGAGCATTGAAAATCCAGTGCACAAAAAAAAAAACGCCGCGGGAAAAAATCACCCGGGTGAACCTGGGCTTATCCTATCCCACCATGTTATAGCAGGAATTCTAAATACGCGTCCAGCGAGGTCCACGCGCCGGCCGTCGCCGGATGACGCACGGCCGGCGCGGCTAACGGCACGGCACGCCTAACTTACGATACTGCCACATCTGTCCCATTTACGAGCACAAAACGATGCATTCGTATTAAATGTTAATTTGCGGTCTTTAAGACGCGCTTACGAGCTCTCATTGGACAAGTTATGATTATGACGATTTATTCTAAAAGTAAGTAGGGGAGACCGGGGTTGGTTGACTATAGGGGCAGGTTGACTAACAGGCAATAACTTCTGAAATATTCGTCATAATACGATGTCCATCAGAGGGTGCGTTCAAAGTGAGGCGACGCTTAGTTACTCGTTTCGGCGCGCTGGAGGCGGACGCATTTTAGGAGTAACGGTGACATTTTAAAAATTCAAGTAAGAACGTAAATATTTTTATCGACATTTCTTTTGTTTTTTTGACTGCAGTGTATATTGAAAGGTTTTGTAGTCTTCACTATTGCGAAGTACGGTTATTAGACTATAGATTAATGCCACATATTTGCTTTAATAATAATATGAGTCGTGTCCATGGGCTCCGGTTTACAAAATGGCCGATTGGGGATGGTAGGCTAACATGTTTACGGGGTTCCTTGACTAATGAGTCAACCAACCCCTTAAGTTTATTGTGTTGACTTTTATATTTATTTTAAATAAATTGTGTTGGGCCGATTTCTAGAATATAATTATATTCGCACTAGTTTTATTTATTTTAACCTTTATAATACTGGTGTCTCATATTGGAGACAGATAACAATAAAATTCTATTGTGTCTGCTAATTGCGCGCGCGACAGATTAAGGCCATTTAGGTGTAAACTACATGAACTAGGGTAAATCAAGTAGGTATTTAATAAGGCCTTTTTTTTGTAGGACAATGAGAACTGATATTCGAAAATCGGATCGAGGCAAATAACGCAAAGTGTATTGGAAACCGCTTGTGATGAAGTAATTACAAGAAAGAAAAATATACGCTCGGTGGCTATTGACTATGAATATGTGTATGTAATTTGATATTCTTGTGAGTTTATTGTTTAGGTGCAAAAAGAGTCCTAATGGAAGGAATACTTTACGTGTTGTTACCTACTTGTTTAATTACAAATAAATGACGTTGATTTGTGAAGTTATGTATTATTTATCAGTCATATGCAATGATTTTTTAGTATGGTCAACCTACCCCATAAAGTGTGTCAACCAACCCCGACAACGGGGTTGGTTGACTAGCTAGACTTGTTTTAAAAAAAACGAAAAATAATCGTCTTCTTATTTAGTAAGAAAATTCAAATTAGCTGCATTAATAATCAATAAAATACTCGATTTAGAAGTGCTCTATATCATTTTGTATCTAATTTAGTTCTGCAGTTATTAGCTAAAATATAAAAAACTAGTCAACCAACCCCGGTCTCCCCTAGAAAGCTTTTTCCATCAGGAATCGCTTCGGTTAGCTGTGGGAAATTCGGATCCGAGAAAAATACGCTGATCCATGTGGAAGCGATTAACAAGAGAAACTAAAGGCAATATAAAAACTGTCACTGTATATTGACACAGGAAGCTTTGCACTTCTGCTACAAAATGTGTTTTGTGTATTATATTTGTCAAGATTATGGGTTCGTTCGAAAAGCAAAGAAATCGGTAATCGTCTTGACAATCTTCACGCATTACCAACTATCAGGGGCCCAAGTCTGCTATTTTTATAAATTCGTCATTCCAACACGATCCCATTGTCATTTTGCTAAAAAGTTCATAACGGTCGATCATTGGTTGATCATTGTATTCCACAAACACGATACTCGTAACGAATTAAAAAGAAATGACTGCACAATGACGTTCTCATGGTAGGTCACTGATCAAAGGAACTGTCAAAATTTTTGCAGATTACCGCCTAAGTCAGTCATTAATTTTTCATTATGTACCGAGATTACCAATAGATGCCATTTCTTTTAATGGAGTCACAGACTACATAGGGATACTACGAATGGAGTGTCCGTGGCTGACCATTGGAACGTCATAATGACGTCAATATGTTAGTAGATTACCAAACTTGTCAAAATCAACAATTATGAAATCAATGATAGACTATTCTGACACTATTGTAATAGCAGACTTGAGGCCCAGATAGGTCACAGGAAGCGTCCAAGTGGGGACCGGGGACGGGCCTTTTTGTGCCAAACTCAAAGCATTTATTTCAATTAAACCATTTACAAACACTTTTGAACTGTCAAGGAGTCGGTCAGTCAGAAATATGAAGCTAGTTGCCCATTCCAAAGCGTAGTAGGTACCTATGGAGAAGAACATTTCTTGCCCGTCCTTCTCTTTTAAATCAAAAATTTGGTACAATAATATTGGTTACATCATTCATGTTGAAATTATACATCTGAGAACAATGTAGAAAGACGTGCACGTTAAAAGCGTCCGTAATAAAAAGATAAAAACAAAGAACCATACAAAATATGTTTAAATAAATTAAAATAAGCCATGGCCGCTAAGAGATGACCAGTCCCAACTGACGGCGCCCGTTCACGAACATGACGCATGGATCAGCACCATTCAGATCAACCATTTTGAAGGGAGCTAAATGAGCCAATACACGAGCCACCATGAGCGAGACATCTGAGTGAGCACTCACAGCCGCCAGGGCACATTCAAGTCAATGAAACCCGGTAAATGGTATGCTCTTTATTACGTAGTACACCTATGCCAACAAATCTGTTTAATTCAAGCCAACGATTTCTTATGCCCATAAAACAACGTTCATCGTTGGCCCAACAGATTCGATTAAGAGACATAGGTAACCGACCTACGTATAAGTCTAAAACCATTACACTATGCTAAAACGGACGGAACAAAAAAACATGAATATTCAACTTATTCTCCTCAAGTCAACCGTTTTTCTATTAGATGATTCGCCTGATCCTTGCCCCTGTAGTCCTGCTGTGCGAAAACACAAACGTGACCGCTTTCACTACCACTAGGAAAAATATAAATAAACGCCTCAATATTAGTGCAATGTTGGATTTTCAACTCTCGGTGCTGAGCCGAGGCATTCATTTAGGTGTTAACTAGTGTTCATGAAAACGGGCAAAAGACCTTTTAGACTTTACACTCTGGGCTTGAAAGGTTTAATCAACGCATACCTTCTAGGTTTGGGTCGCAGGATCTCGTGCGGCGCGGGCTGCCTGCGCGGCGTCCAAGCAGCGCAGGCGCAGGCTCGCTCGGTGCGCGGCTCCCCCGCGCCGGCGCTGGCGCCGTTAACGCTCAGCGGCGCCTCCTCCGCTCGCGGCGTGCACACATCCTCACTGGAAACAATAAACTCATTGTTAAAATACTTAAGTTCGTCGTAGCAGCTACGCGCTACGCCATGATTGCTACGAAATATTTAATTTCGGTCCTGCAATCAATTTAATAATTTTATACGCAAGTTGATTGGGACTCAAGGTGCCATTGCAGATGGACCTTATATTCTGTTATTTGGTAATGAATTCTAGATTAAGGTTCCGCTTTCAACAGTAGCGTTGAAAGCGGAACCTTAATCTAACAAATAGCTGTTTAAAACAAGTAATAAACAAATTGCCATTTGCTGCATAACAGTCCATTATCCTAGTATCCCACAGCGCACCAACGATAAGTCTTCTATCTTATAAGAGGATTATAAATATTTGGCGTAAACTAATACTATTAGCAGAAAGTAACTGTTCACTTTACTGTTAACTATAGTTTATTAAATAAGATAGCCTTGTAGGCTTTGTGGTAACAAGCTGAGCTTTGGACTGTAGCTTTAAACTCCTAGATTCAAATCTCACAAACGATTGTTAATTATCGTTTGAGACACAATCATGGTTGCCAGCTGTTGTTTAAGCTTTCGCCAGGAGAGCTGGAAAACGCTTGTGGTGTCACAATGCATATTTCTTGGAATTCGCAGATTTAGCTTCGGTATGCAACATGAAAAGATTTGACAACGGGATATCCAGTCTACTCGTTGGTAAACTGTCTTAAACTGAAAAGCGACTACGAACTTCTGATGTTGATACAGTCAGCAACAAATGTCGATTAACACTTCAGTTCTATAAATATCAGTTATTGAGCAAAATATTTAATTAATATCGGAACAGAAGTTAAATTTTAAGAATTCAAACATGAAACGCTAAAAAGTAGTTTAGCTATCGATTAATTTTGTATCAATATTGATGATATGTAAAAGTAATAGTGTTAATGGACTATTTTTGCTGACCGTACAAGGTTGTGATTCCAAAGCTTTTTATAGCACAAGCGTTAACCTAACAAGCTGACCCACGTCAGCCCACTCCCATATTATATACGAGTATTATATTAGCTGATCCCACTCCTAAGACACATTCGTGCAATCATGCACCCTCAAACGTCGCGGAACTGCGTTCCCATCACGTACGTGGCGTGCCAGACAAGGCGCCCGTTGTTGGTGGAACAATGAGCCCCCTGTGGCCGCGTGCGGCAGGCATGCGCATGCGCAGGAACGTGCTTACTCGAGGGATTGCGGTACCGGTTCGTTGCTATTTGAACTAGATACGCGGTACTGTTTGTAGGTGATAATAAGCTTTGAAACGGCATATTTTTGATTTGTAGATCCTTTCGAAGATTTTTCGGAGAGAAAGATTCGTTCAGGTTTCCAAAAAGGCGATAAATTCATGAGCAAAACATGTGCGTAGAGAACACAATAGGCTGTTGTCAGTTTTAGCACTTATTTACTGTCATTCCTTTTATATTCCTGCAACTGATTGCAGTATGTAGGTAGACATGTACCTCATGATGTAGTTGGTCTGATTACAGCATTGTTGAGGGAAAGTCGTGTTTCGTAGGGGCCATCATAATCGTCTAACGGATCCCTTACGTTTAGCGATAACTGGTAGAAGTATACGAATAATATTGTATTTGATTTAGACAGTAGGTAAGTTACTCGTGGTAGGATATTTAATCAGTGTTCACAACAATATGTAATTAATAATTGTTTACCCGGTGCCAGTATTAGCCAATTAATTAATAAAATTAAACTGACAAAAATAAACCCCAGTTCCACTGTTATATTATTATATGGGGACAGTTTAACTGTAAGAAAAAAGGACATAATTGAATGTGTCCATTTGATGTTACATCTCAATGAAACCAATAATTGTAAATTTATTTTCTGTGCCTTGCCTTATTCTCGATATTTGTCTAATGAGACAAATAGGCACATTTATAAATTAAATATGTTAATTTATAATAGGACTTGTCGTCACAGTGACGCTATTTTATATTTTGATTGTAATCAATTTATTACTGATTATAAACTGACAAATTATACAATGTATTTGCCACCTAGTTGTAGAAGACAAATTGCTAATCTTTTAGCATATAATATACACAGTGACACTGGTACCTCTGTACTGTACCATCGATTACTGTTAGTAGTGGTACTAACACTACTTTTGATACGCCTTGTAGTTTAAACTATTAGGAGCGACAACGGGTGAGCCGCATATTATATTGAATGTTGTTCATCAAAATATGCAGGGTCTGTCCGGCAAAGAGCTAGAATTAAGTTTATTTATGGAGAACTATGATGTTCAGGTGTTATGTTTGACTGAACACTGGTTGAAAGAACATGAAGTAGTGTTTATCAATGATGATAATTTTACTGTACAAAGTGCGTTTGTAAGAAAAAGCGCCATTCGCGGTGGATCTTTAGTTCTTGTTTCAAACAAGTTGAAATGTAAACAACGTTTAGATTTAGTTAATCTTTCCATCGAGCGCACTATTGAGTTGTCTTGTGTTGAACTCGAGCGATACATTATAATTTGCGTGTATCGACCCCCCTCTGGTGATTTTATTAGTTTTGAATCGGTGATGGAGGATTCACTCAATAGGTTAAAATCAAGTAATAAAAGTATAATTTTATGTGGAGATTTTAATATTAATATTTTAGATGTTACTCCATTAAGTATTAGACTTCTTAATCTGTTTAGGTCTTATAATTTAATTAACTTGTTTTTTGAACCTACTAGGATCACGGCATCTTCGTCAACTTGTCTTGATAATATATTTAGTGATTGTGATGCCAAAAATAAATTAGTGTTAAGTGACTTAACGTCTGACCACTGTGGTTTATTAGCTAGTTTCCCCATGCCATTACATAAAAAGCCGCACAAAATAGAATGTAGGCCTTATACAGCTAGTCGTTGCAATAAATTTAAAAATAATATAGCTCATAGAATAACACCATCTATAGTAGACCACGAGAATCCTAATGAAATGTATGGAGCCCTTTTTGATGTTGTGCAAAAAGAGTACCAATCTACTTTCAAGACTAAAACTATTAACATTAATGGCACCTCCGTTGGCTTTAACCAATGGGCCACTCCGGGTATTTATAAAAGTAGAGCGAGACTATACGAGTTATATGGTTTGAAAAAATATAGGTTTGATACTCCTTTCCTAGAGTATGTCAAAAATTATTCAAAATTATTTAAAAAGGTTAGTGTTTTAGCTAAATCAAAATTTTTAAGCGATACAATTAAAAATTCCAATAATAAAATTAAAACCACTTGGAAAATTATTAACAATGAAACGGGTAAATCGGTTAAGCAAGATAAACAACTCGAGATTATGGTCGACAGTAAATTAGTTACTAAAGCAGCTGACGTAGCTCAGGCGTTTAATGAGTTTTTTGCCAACATACCTATAACTACGACTCGCTCCTTAAACTCGTCCCCATCTAAAGCCGAAAACCTTTTGCTTAGTAGTGTGTCTAAAAGTAGTCGCATATTTAGCTTCGAACATGTAACGCCTCGTGAAGTAGTTAATGTTTTTAACACACTCAAGTGTAAAAACACTGGTGATTACTGGGGAATCTCCATTAAACTTTTAAGTAATATAATAGACATCGTAGCCCCCTATCTAGCTGTTACTTTTAATAAATGTGTTGATTTAGGAACTTTTCCTGACCTCATGAAGAGTAGTAAAGTCATACCATTATTTAAATCAGGTAATGAAAATGACGTTGGCAATTTCAGGCCTATTCCTATTTTACCAGCATTCAGCAAAATATTTGAAAAGTTAATACTCAAGCAGTTGCTAAGACATTTTAATTTAAATAGCCTCCTTCATAATGAACAATATGGCTTTACAAAGGGTCGTTCGACTACAGATGCGGGTGTTGCTCTGCTGAAACACATATTTAACGCATGGGAGAACTCTCAAAATGCTATTGGAGTTTTCTGTGATCTCTCCAAAGCCTTTGATTGCGTGCACCATGACACGCTTTTGCGTAAACTGCGTCATTACGGTGTGCTAAACGAAGCTCTAAACGTTTTAAATTCGTATTTAAATAATAGGTCGCAATGTGTAGATGTTGATGGTGTAAAATCTTCCGGGCTACCAGTTCAGTTAGGTGTACCTCAAGGCTCAATACTGGGTCCATTCTTGTTTTTAGTGTATATCAATGACTTACCATTCTATTTAAAGGATATCTGTGAAGTTGTACTGTTTGCAGATGATACTTCTCTTATTTTTAAAGTAGACAGGAATAGACAAGATTTTGACGATGTAAACAGTGCACTTTCAATGGTTACGGATTGGTTTACGACAAATAACCTAGTTCTCAATGCCAAGAAAACGAAATGTGTAAAGTTTGCCCTCCCAAATGTTAGAAATCTAGGACCCAACATCGTCTTAGATAAAGAGGTACTTGAAACTATAAACTCGGCAGTTTTTCTGGGCATAACAGTAGATGCAAAACTTCAGTGGGGCCAACATATATCGAGCCTAGCGGGAAGGCTCAGTTCGGCCGCCTACGCTGTCAGAAAAGTAAGACAATACACTGACGTTGATACAGCTCGGTTAGTCTATTTTAGTTATTTTCATAGCGTTATGTCCTACGGTATTCTGCTTTGGGGCAAAGCTGCAGATATTCAAAATATATTTGTCCTCCAAAAACGAGCTATTCGAGCAATTTACCAGCTAGGTGCCAGAGTTTCTCTGAGAGATTTTTTCAAAGATATCGGTATCCTCACAGTGGCTTCACAATACATCTTCGCCAACATCTTATATATTAGGCAGAATATACACTTATACACTAAAAACAGTGATATTCACAACGTTAACACTAGAAGTAAGGATAAACTACGTGCTCCCTTTCACCGGCTTCATAAGGTTCATAACTCATTTGTTGGGCTTGGTATAATCTTTTATAACAAGCTACCCTCTTGTTTGCTAGATTTGCCTTTTAATGCGTTTAAAACTAAAGTAAAGTCCAACCTTTGTTCAAAGGCATACTATTCTATCAACGACTACTTAAATGATAAGAATAGTTGGTCGCTGTGATTAACTCAAGACAATGTTTAAATGTTCTTTCTCCAGAATTAGTTTACCTACTGACAGGTTTTATGAGTTTATATAAAAGTCTATAATTTTACTTTTTATGTACATTTATTTTATTTTTATTTATTGTTGACATAATCTACTCATTACAATGTTTTTTTTAATGAGTTGTATTACAATATGTGGTTAGCTAGCGACCTCGACAATTATTTATTTTACCTCGATGGTCCTAGTTTATCAATATTATTATAACTTCTAGTTACAGCTCTATGTAAGCGGGCACGCCCTTTATGCCTGGAGGCTTTATTTTCTTTTTTTTTAGATATTGTTTACGTTTAGTTATTTTTATTTCTGCTTGAGTATAGTTCTCGATGTTTTTGGTTGGTATATTGGCGTGTGCTAGCTGTCATATGGCTATTAATTTATAATTTAAATTTTATTTTGCGTAATGTAAATTATCTTATAAATTATTGTATAGAATCATTTTTTTTTTTCCTAACTGAACAGACAGCTGTGCTGCTGGGGAGTTTGATGCGCCACTTCTTCTTCCCAGCAAAAGCACTAGGAAGTGGTGAAGGGTGGGCGTTTTGGGGGACTGTCTTATGTAATTTTGACGTTCGAAAAGTGCTGATTCTCAGCCTAATTTGAATAAATGACTTTTGATTGATTTGATTGATTTGATTACAATCTATCGATCTTGACCAATGTTCGACGAACTTCGAAATCCATCCAATTTCACGTTCCTACAGTTCCTCCAACGACTACCTATTCAGTAGATTCCTACGTGCAGCTTTTATCGTAAACTTCGACATTACTTTTCACTATTACCATTAATGACGATAAAGGGCCAAGTGAAATAACACGGGAAGCCACGGTTACTGCGCCAACTATTGTTTGGACCACGGCCCATTGCACAAGTGGGTGCGACTTCCTTGCTCTCCTCTCGGAACCTTCCATCATTGACTGTTCGAAAGTAAAGGCGTGTTGTGAGTCGTTGTCTTCTAATTGTTTATTATTTGAGAAAAACATGGTTAGGTTAGATAGTTTGAGTTAACCGTGAGTCGTTACATTTCTGACAAAGGAATAATTATATTCGATAATAATTTCACTCCAAACATAAGCAGCGATGGTTGAAAAAATCTGTTCGTGTTTAAGGAGTGACGCAGGTACTAAATTGATTCTCAAAATTCCTTTAGGTATAATTTGTGTGTTGATGCCTACCAGACAGAGGAACTCATTTGGTTCAAAATTACCCTATAATCATAAAAGAGGACAATGTTACCTTACCTTGTATGTTAAATTTATTCCAGAAATATCTTCCTAAATTCCTATATTGCATACAATGTGGTGCCTGTTGCCATCGTATATTGCATATTATCTGATGTCCAATTGTCCAGGTGTTTAAGAATAATGTTTTGAATGGTCAATACTTAAGTTAGAGGCCATTGATTGAGTGGCAAAATAGGACATAATGAAGTTGATGTCTTTTTAAGAACAACATTTTGAGTCTTCTTAAAATTAAATATTCCCCCCACATAAGCAGCTTTATTTTTATAGTAAAGAATGCCAAATCTCATTCCTTTTCTTTGTTAATTCTCAGGCGAGGATCAGCCAGCAGTGGACACGTTGTGTGTTCATAATTAGTGTGCCGGTTATAATGTAACGTCTGCGGACCATCAATCATTGCTGACAGCTGCCGAAGTGCAGGATGTTTGAGTTACTGAGGCGCTCGCGGCTACTGGGCTAGAGATCGACAAAAGATTCATTTATTGCTGTTAGTGCGACTACTTAAGCAATAAAGCCTAAGTGGTAGGTACGGTCTCAAGAGCATTCAGTGCTACCTAAATAAGAAAACTTTTGGCAAGAGCTTATTAAAAGTAGGTTCAGCTCGTCGGTTTTTTCCCAAAACATTAGCTATTAGTTTCTTTTCGAGGGCCGTGATGAGTGGTGACTAATGAATTACATTGACTATTTTATTCGTAAGTTCAGAGCCACCCATTTTCTCTTTTATTTTACAACAACCTCATGGTAAACGATGCAGTCTTCGGCATAGGAATCACATAGCTGAGTATTTTATGAAACAGCTTTGTACCCCTATGTGACGATAAGTAGCAAAAACTTGTGTCACGATAAAGCTCATATTGTACGGTATATATATACCATATCTACGAGGATTTAATTATAATTTAAATTATTCGTAGTAAATTCGACGTGTTGCTACCTATTGGTAACTCATTTAATTAGACGTCCACATGATTGATATTGACGCGGCAAGCTATTTGAACCTTAACGACATTTGCAACAGAGCTATTTTAATATCATTTGATGGTTATTACTGTTGAAGCGGTGATAGCAACGATATTGATGTCGATGCCATAAAGGGTTTACACACTTTACACAATTATTTCTCAGTTTCCTACACAAACTATTTTTGATTTTTTTTGGTAATTCGATCCTGATCCCTGCAATGATAATTAATTGTTGCAAGGATCAGGATCGAAGGACCAAACAATTTTTATGTGCGAAAGATAAGTTATCTTTAAAACTCTTTAATGTAGCATAATTATTTCAGGTTATGATGCTTCAGTTCTTCATTAATGTTCTTAAGTTACCTACCTAAGTATGATAACTGTCATGTCGAACTCGTCTAATTCCAAAAATCAGGGTTAAGAAAAACTTTATTATTCTAGCACTTATCGCGTATTAAGAATTTCTTGCTATGTAGGAAGGAAAGGTACCTCCGTCCGTACATACAAGTTTGATTGACCATTATCAGTTAGCGGCAAGTTAATAATAAATATAGTTTTATCGCTAACTTAGTGCACATTAAAGTTTACAAAGATAATGGTGGCAAACATAACAGTCATTGGCATTTTGAAGATGTAAAGAGAGCCAGTAGCAAGTAAAATGGCAATAAAAAAACGCAGTAAATGAACAAAAGCTCCAAACAAAGGTGAGTTAGTGTGCCCTTCGTCCGGTAGCTAACATTCTGTTATTAACAGCTTCGCTGCCAACTGGAATTTGGTGACGTCATGAGAAAATCCAATGTATTTTTTTTGTAAAATATGCATGAGGGACGTTTCAATATTTTTATTTTGGAAATATTTAAATATTTTTAGGAGTTTTTGGTAAGAAAAAGCTAAATAAAAAAAATCCGCGAATGTGCGGACCTGGCACTCAGATTGACAGTTTCAACCCCAGTGCCAAGTCCGCAATTTTGCGGAGTAGTTTCTTTTATGTATTATGGTTCATTTAAAATTATCTATGATATTTTAACAGAAGATAATAATAGTTTGCTTAATTATAATACCTTTGGTAACATTTACTAAAGTCTTTCACAGATTAGTCTTACAAAAAATAAAATAAAATCTCAAAGTAACTTAAAATTGCAACAAAAATAGCTGAATTACAGCATTCTAAGTAAAAATTAACAGAAACACCTCTTAAAATAATCACAGCTTCCTCAACACACAAAAAATTAAACTTCTATAAAAACTTCTATAAAATCTTCTATAAATAATGTTTTGTTCGAACTTGTAAAATCAACTCACAAATAGCCCGCTGTATCATCGCGGTCAAAATAAACATTTTTTACTAATAAAACTCTAAAGCTAATCAGACTACAGACTGATGACTACAAATGCCAAATCTTTGGTAACTAAATAAAATAACCATAATTAAATTTAGATGGACAAGTGGTATTCATCGAAACATTCATAGCATAGACCAGGTTTGTCTTTACACATTTCGCAATGCCGAATATGCCGCCGGTCAGCAGCCTCTTCTTCGTCATCTGATGAGACATCCAAGCCTTCAAAATGGTACTCATCATCACTTCCATCATCTCCAAAGAGCTGATCTTCAATATCACTACGTCCGTAATGTTATAAGTTAGTGGAAATTTGCTTCGTTTTGGCCTGGACGGCCCGGCTTCGTCATCCATATTTGAACCTTATTTACTTGAAATTAAAAATCAATTTTAAAAAACCGCAACTTGTAACGGTATTTTGTATTATTCAAGCGCAGAGCCAGCCTACAAACGTGTTGCCAAGCGCAGTGCCGGGCGCGTACTAATTCATAGAAACCAAGCGGCGCTACTCCGCATATTAGCGGGGCCGGCACCCCGCGCTCACCCCGTACCCCGCTAATTTGCGGAGCTGGCAGCGAAGTTGTTAATCACTGGTTGGATGCGCGTGCGCAGCGCGGGGGCAACACGCCTGCGCGCTTCTCTTTATTACCCAGCTTCTCTTTATTGATCAATAACTGGGGAAACTTAATGTTCGAAAAGGTAAAATATCGCAAAAGTGTGTTGTTTTTTTTCTGCAATAACATATTGTAGTTATTAATGAATAGAGACTCAGTCACTGACTCTAATATAGATCTAATACATCGTACATACCATCGTAGGAACTTGCAAGTAATTTTCGCCGACTTGGCGAAAACCCCAAAGACTATACGCGACCATTTAAAAAAAAAAAAAAAAAAAGATGCGAACTGGCAAAAATAAGTTCTAAGTTAATACCTACCTACCACATACCTAAATACCTACCTACCTATATCCCCTGAACAGTTTTTTCTCAAGAATGCAATATTCTTCTATCTATTTTTAACATGCCTCTATGTAGTTGTAAGTTCAGTTATCTTTTAGGTTCACAGTGATTGTTTATCTAATAGTCTGTCGTGTTTGCTTCGCGCACAGTGAAAGTGTTAAACCATGCGCTTCCTCCTTCCAACCGTGCTTGGCCTTCGGTGCATTCTGACTGAGTGCCTGCGTTTTTTTATTGCCCGATAATTTGTCGTGGCGAGATACCCGCATTGTTTAAACATGAATAATAACAAATATGTGTGTCCCACCTCGCCATGTCATCTCATATGAGTAGATATGGGATATCTTAGCAAGATACGCGAGGCGTCCACAAAATTACTTTATATATTTAAAACGAAAAGGTCACATCAATGATTTAAAAGGATGTTACTTATTTTCGTTTTTCTATTAATATTTTTGTAACCAAATAATTTTCTTTTACCTAATCTAATTAGGCAACACATTTTCGTAAACGATTACGACAGTTTCATTTTGACAGTTCAACAACATTCATTGCGTTATTTACGTTGTTGAGCAGATTTTTGTTTTTAACTTATGAAGCAATGGATTAGCAATGTATTAGGTACGTAAATAGGGTACAGGATTAACCTATTTTTGTAACGTTGATGAATTGAATATATTTCTTGGAACATAACTTTGGAACAGGCAAATAAAAAAAAAAAAAAACGGTACAAATGTATTTGCCTCATAAAACTGCACCTAGCAACATCTTCAGCGAAAAATGCTTAGTTTTTCCGAAACTAGGTATCAAGTAAGTACCTACTTAACTCATAAACTGGCCTCGTGTTTTATTTCTTACTTCCCGTTAAATTAAAAACCCATAAACTCAAATGTTGTAACTTGTTTGTTCTCCTATATTGTGTGTGTGGATTTAGACTTGATAAAATTTATTGCATTTTTAAAAGACCACCGATAGGTTAGAAAATACTGTTTTCAAGATAAACTATTATAGCAAAAATATAATACGCGGACACTTTTATCTTACCAGTCAAACGGCAGTTTAATTTTGTCATTATCGACGCGTTATCGGTAAAGTTAGCATTCCTTTTTATCTATTTTAATCTGTTCACAATATTTCTTCATAATTTTAATAACAATAAAATTCTATTTTACGAATCTAGGATACATAACACAGGTCGTATGTTGTTCTCACAAAGATACAAAAGTAAAAAACAGTTTTTTTTATCATAAATGAATAATTTACTTATAATGACAGCTAAAGCTCGTTTTTTCGGTCATTAAATTCGATGAGCAGACAATCTAAATACGATCAGTAACATCGGGAATCAATTAACTATAACCCGATAACACAGCAGATGTTACCTAACAAGGGTGCCTCTGTCATTAGCTATGTGAGGATTATTCAACAACACAATATAGGAGCACATGCACTGCATCATTTCCTAACGTTTGACAATAAAAAGAAAGTAGGTACATAAAAATATCGATGAGTAAATAATTCATCGACTTTTTTATAACTTGATTCACCCAATATTTTAACATAAATAATCTTCTTAACAAATAACAATGTTAATATATTTTTTTTATCTTAACTTTCTTAATACCGCTGCCGTAACATAAAAAAAACACGAAAATATTTTTTCACTGAACAATTTACACGCAGCGGGAGTTTTAACTTCCAAATTATTTTGAAATCAGACAACATTTTACGTGTCCCGTCGGTCCGCGACGGTTGGCAAACCTACTGTATACCTGACACAATGGAATCCAAAAACGGACAAAAACTGGCCGAAGGAGGATTTATGTGGCCCTCTCGGATGCCACACGTTCTTTCGGTGTATACCCTACGGCGATATTCCACATACTGTATATTTTGATGACATCAAATCCTTTTGTAAATGTCAAGTTTTCCAGCTACCGAATAGTTGGTCATTGACCCGAATTAATAAAGTTTTTGATCGAGAGCGTTGCGTTGCGTGCTCCCGGATAGATATGTTGGATGATTTTTTTTCAATTTAAGTGCAGAGGCTATGCGTTCTGTGGAAATAATTTATTGTATTTGACATGTAGGGGTCAAAAGCCTTGAAAACTAGAAAGGGGAGGGACTAATTAAACGACGAGACCTTTGAATTATATTATAGGTAAGACAAAAAACTATTAATCTCATCATTTTAACTATAAAAACCATAACATTCACAACTTCTCATAGGACGTTGTTCTTGGCATAAACATCTTCTTACAGTCGTCCTTCATTTCATTTCATTTATTTGCACCATACTGTGAATTAAGTTGTTACACCTAAGATACAGTTATGGACCCAGTGAGGGCACAGCAACATTAGTAAGGATACATACATTTAGAAAATTAATAATTCTTAATTAAATTAAATGTATTTAAATTATAATAATTATTAAATATTTTTTGTTTATTTTATATGCGTGAATATAATTGGCAAATGTAGAAGTAATCTCAATTAAATATTTAGATACATTTTATTGCAATTTCAGTCACAGTTTATTATTCACGTATTCGTTTATAATATAGTAGCTTTTGTTTATTAGAAATAGCTTTAGTTTATTACTAAAAATATTATATTTATTTATATTTTTAAGATGTTCCGGTAGTTTATTATATATTTTTATTGACATTGCATATGTCTTAGGACTTACAAGATATTAGCAACCTACCTATGACTGTAGAAATCCAAATCCATTATCTATGCAACAAAACAATATAGTGTGACAAATGAGCTATGATCAATAATTAATCGTAAATGTTCACTAACATTGCTTAGCTTTCACTGGTTAGCAGCTAACGCGACGTCTTTCCCATGCTTTTTGCATTCGACATGGGATCTCACATGAAAATGATAATTGGTTATATTTTCTAAAAAAGCAACAACCGCGACTTTAGGAGGGAAGAGCATGCGTCTTCTTTATCAATTCTAGCTCTGAGAGAATAATGAAATGCAATGACAACAGACTCGCTTGCTGTTGATTGCCGTTAAAAGTCAAAAATTGTGATTGCATCATATGGAGAACATTCCAATTCCATGAATATTCATGTAGGTAAGTAAACAGGTATTTTTCTTATTTTCCTCACTAACTCAAAATAAGTTGGCTTTGCGGCTCTTCTCCATTGGAAACGACCAATTATTATTGGAACCGTGCACCTAGCTTCAGAAGTTTCATAAGTACCTACCCTTGTAGGTTAATATGAAATTAAATATTTTGAATTTGAATTTGGTTTAATTATTTTTGGTCCTGATAACCGGTACCGAAGGACCAACAATATCCGGGTCTAAAGCTGCTATGAATATAATATTGTTCTAAAAATCACATTAAAATACAGCTACACAGATTTGTGGAACAGTTATATGAAGTTAGTGACTATTGTCTTATTTGACATTTCAAATAAGACACTAAACACTACCATCATTTAACTGTTCCACAATTCTGTGTAGCTGTATTTTTATTGCTGCATTCACCATGCTGCACGTATGAGGTCGATTAAAATTAGCATGTGTTCGTCCCGAGTGGTTTATGAAAATGTACGAAAGGCATACGCCGAGTGCACTCTGATGCGTATTTAATTGCTTTTAACTTTGACATGACGCTATCCAGGCGCTGGCACTCCAGGCATGCTTCTTGAACAAAAATAATGTTTTTGATTGTGACCTGTCTGGGTTTAAATAAATATGAGCCGTCGCTCATATACATTTTAACCCAGACAAGCAACAGAGATTTCAAACTGCAAAGTAAAATGTATTGAAAACATTTTTTTTTCAGTTACTTTAGGTTCGCGACTAGAACCAGTTTTATTATTTTTTGTAAAGTTTGACGTTCAAAAGTGCCTTTTTTGTGCCTAATTGAAATAAATTATTTGACTTTGACTTTGTTCTTGCAAAGTTATAGGTATGTGATAGAGACCTACCTATTATAAAACACACAGATATATTTTTGTTTGTTATTCAGTAGTAGATAATATTTCGATAGCTAGTCTAGAAACTGCTGAGAACTTAAGTAGGTAGATCACGTATATGAGGTAGATACTTACTCCAGTTATTACTCCTACAATTAGAAGATAGAAGATTAAGACTATATTATACCCTTATGAATTTTAAATTTAATTTAATATGAAACCGGTCTGATGAGTAAGGTCTCTGACGTAAATAAATGCAGTGTTACGACTAGGTATCTATGTGCTCTTAAATACGAGTAGCTAATTTGTAAACACAACAGCACATGTTAGATCATAAACAAAGCTACATTAAAAAGCAAAGCTACATTATAATATGTTATTTAGATGCACATTTAATATGATATTTAGATGTAGGTTAAGATTTACAATACAATAACAATACAATACAATACAAAACATTTATTCGACACAGACACAACACAACAGCAACAAACACATTAAAAAAAAAAAAAAAAAACAATAAAATTGCAGTAAAATTTTGCTGAGCGTGCCCATACCGAAAGGGTTACCATCTCAGCAGTTGCTGGGCGTCAGACACCCAGCGCTGGTTGTCAGTTGGCACCCCGCAGTGACACACGGACGTAGGTAAATAAAATAGATATATACTTGAATATTAATAATAAAAAATGTTTAAGAATACGTAAATAAATAATGCAGGTAAAAGATTTTTTGTGTGCTACTTAGTTCAATTTTTTTTTTTTTGATTTAGGATATAGTATGTAATTTTATCGGATGTAGATTAAGGAATTAGCAAGCAAGGCCACTCTATCGCATTGGATCGCAGATCTGTAATGGTAGTTGTAGGTAAGATTTGCGTAAATAAATAAATAATAAACCTAGGGTGGATATGGGTGTAATTAGCCCAGCACCTAAGGTGCGCTTTAAAATTTGTTTTGTTTTTTAACCACAACTGGGAAGCTGTTGGCCTGTATCTCACCTGATGGTAACTGATGATCATCCTCACCGAGATAACTGGCTATCTTACCTCTAACTGCCGAAACACAACCATGCTGTTAACATTGTTGTTATGGCGACAGACTTAGATAAGATGGTGGTAGCCAGGCGGACTTAGAACCACCCAAACCGAGCAGAAAAAATGCCCCCCGCTGGGAATCGAACCCGGGACCTCTGGGTCTGAGGCAGGTGGTCTGACCACTGGACCACAGAGGCGGTTGAAATGATGTGCCAGTACTATCGTGGGCGACCACGTTCACGTCACGACATCACGATAGCACCGGAAGTAAAATGTGTGGAAATATAACTCTTTAATTTCCGTCCATAATAACGTTTTAACGCGCACGTATTTCATACATTTTATGGACGTGGACGTGGACACCAGCAAAATATCGACACGGTAGAACTGATTAGAGCGCACATTATTGGTGATATCAGCGTATGAAAACTTCAGTTGTGAGTTAACGTTATCCCTAAGTTACGATAATAATTTTTGAACTAAAGCACCATAATTATTTTCGTGATCGAGTAGATATGACGGTAGCGATAATGATGAAATAATAGCTACTTAGGTTTTAACAGTAAGATCTTGACAGATAATGGGGCAATCGTAAGCAATATTTGTAACGAAATGACCGTGAAATGTGACAGTATCGCACCTCCATCGCTATCGACTGCAAATGAAGTACCTATCTTAGTAAAGTCGAACATTGCAGTCTGCAGGTACCAGGCAGGTAGCGGGGCGGGGGACGCGCCAAGTTTCAGTGGCCCATTACCACACAGCGAGTAGATACTCGTACTTGCTAACACAGCTAATGTGTCTAATTAGAACTTATTTGAGTATGACCCAGGTGAGCTTTTTCTTATTTAGTAGCTGTGAGCAGAAATTGAATAAAACGAAAATTTTCATGGAAACTGGGTACCTACCTATCTTAATTTCCTAAAATACATTATTTAAAAAACTTTTTCACAAAAAATAAAACCGACTTCCAAAAAAAAACACTACAAAGTGAAAAATAACTGATTTCGGAAGTCGGTGTCTTTGGGGTTTTATTTTCGTTTTTTTGCCACCGACTTCCGAAATCAAAGTTATTTTTCACTTTGTAGTGTTTTTTTTTGGAAGTCGGTTTTATTTTTTGTGAAAAAGTTTTTATTTTTCACTTTTTAGTTGTGGTACCTACACAAAACCCCCACAAAAATTTGAATAACCAATACCTGCTATGTAAATTACAGTGACAGGAACTATTAGAAGCTAACTCAAAAACCCATCATCAGATCTTGACCAAATTTATATGGGACCATTTCGGAAGTATGCCCTACCAAACAAAAAAAGAATCATCAAAATCAATGCATAATTGGCGAAGTAATCGCGTAACAAACATACAAAAAAAAAAAAAAAAAAAAAAAAAAAAAAACATACAACCGAATAAAACCGATAAAATTGTTAAGTGGAATGAACAATTAACATGCCCGCCACTATCTCCAGGCAACCTTCAAAACTAACATGAACCAAAGCTGACTAATGCCACATTGTTTACAGGTGTCAGGGAAGATTTAATAAGTCTGCAGTAGGTAACGGTACACGTGCCTACAGCGTGCACTAACTGTAGTAGGTACTCGTAGATGAAGATCACACATCTGATAGGAGATGTACAATTGTACATACCTACATTACAATGTCTCTCAAAAAACGGGAAGCTTTATGAACCTAATTGCGGACGGCAATCAATCTGAATCGAAAACCGGTGTAGCCAATAGCTCCGAGGCGATGACATCAACATGGCTATCGCAATTAAATGGCGTCAACGATATTTTTAATTCCCCAGAGTTGTAGGAAAGATAGTAAAGCAGTGTTATTCAACAGAATAAGCAACTTAATGATACTCGTGCTAATAAAATGGCGACTTGTGACAACACGTTCTGTCGTCCGACTCGACAATCATTAACGTCTCGTCGATATTTTCAGAGAATACCTTCACATGGATGGCATTGGTGCGACTTCATAAATATGTACCATCGAAGAAGTTCATATCTATACACCGTAAGGACTATTTCTGCTTGCAGCGCTCGGCCGCTATAGAACCAGGACGGTAACAGATGTGGTCATTGTGTTCACGGGATTTTGTTTTCAAACTGCTTAAATATGAAGTTCTTCGATAGTACACTGCCGGGAAAAGATGGATCTGTGCAAAAATCATCAGTTCTTAAAAATATTGTGTTTGGTCCAAAGGCGCTTCCATGACTGAACACAAAATACTCGTAGGTAGGTATGTAACATGTAGGTATCCGAGCGATAGCAGGAAAGAGAGGCGCATAGTACCTAAATATCCATAAAAAAATATTTTGAAGAGATATAGGTACCGTCATGTCATTATAAAAATATGATGGAAGCACACGGTTCGTGAAGTCAAAGTTAACTCATTGCTCCTTGTAATAGGTATCCTTTTCGGCTACAGATTACATACTTAACACGTTCAGTGCCGAGAGCCCTCCTGGAGGGTTCACCTAGTCACATCTGGGATCCCGCGAGCCCACGCGGAGGGCTCATTTTAAATGTAGTTTTCTGCAGCAATACAAACCGTGAAAATAAAATCTGATGTATATTTTAACAAGATTTATTTGTAGATAAGTAGGTATATGGGTTGGTTTTAAAATCCAAACATTTTAATTTTTGTTCACGGTTACAAATATTCACGTAAAATTTAAAAGGTTGGAAACTATGTATCGACAAGACCCCAATTTTACTTCGTTTTACAATGTTTTACACGGTTTTAAACCTAATGTCGTTGACCGTCCGCGATAGTTAACTTTAGCGCAAACGTAATGCCGGCAACCCTCCCGGAGGGTTCCTTCCAATATGTATGGCTGCATGACGTATGAGTTCTATAAAAAAATTAAACCGGCTTCCAAAAAAAAACACTTCAAAGTGAAAAATAACTTTGATTTCGGAAGTCGGTGTCTTGAGTTTTTTATTTTCGTTTTTTTGCCACCGACTTCCGAAATCAAAGTTATTTTTGACTTTGTAGTGTTTTTTTTTTGGAAGTCGGTTTTCGTTTTTGTGAAAACGTTTTTATTTTTCACTTTTTAGTTGTGGTACCTACACAAGACCCCCACAAATTTTTTAATAAAGTAAAGTAAATTACAGTGACAGTACCTAGGCCCTACCAAAAAAAAAAAAAGAATCATCAGAATCAATTCATAATTGGCGGAGTAATCTCGTAACAAACATACAAAAAAAAAAAACAGAACCGAATTGAGAACCTCCTCCTTTTTGAAGTCGGTTGAAAATTGGGTGGAGTCGAAAATGTTAAGTTTCTCGTAGTTGTACATCATAACTGCCTTGTTCTATCTAATCCTCCTGCCATCATAGGTACCAATTTATCTGATGTCAACGCAGCACGTCTGTTCACTGTCACTTGCTCCTCATTCCTCCGAATTACTGTGCCCATATTACGACTACTTATCCGATATTCCTCAGTTTTGCGATGTCAGGTTGAGCCTGTCCATTATTAACTTGAACTTTTAAGATGTTTCTTTGGATTTTCTTTTGCAATGTTGAGTTATGAGTGGAATTTCGTAGCAATTTTCTTTCATCCCTAACTCTCTAGTTTCGCTATTGCTCCTTCTCGCTTTTTGTTGATTCACTCATTCTTCGGTCTCGTTCATTATAAAGGTGTTTTGCATGTCCAACACTCTTCTTCTCTTATAAGTAGGATAAGTACCTATAAATAAATCTACATACCGATTTTCGAGTTGTTTTCTTTTTGGACAACTCATCGACTGTAGGCTCACCTACTCAATTAAGTACCTAATCATTTTAGTTTCTCTCTCGTGAGTCTTGTTGTTCGTTAGTTTGATTGTTTTTTCGTTGTTACATCATTGTTTTCCCTAAGATTATTGTAGTACCTACTACTAGGTACTTTTAATGTTTGTCTGGTGTGTTAAAATTTCTTACTAGTTTGAAACTGTTGTAGGTAGATAGACAAGTCACCCTCATACCTATATTGAATTGATTCAGTACCTTAACAAAGCTTTCTTATTTCATGTCAAAAATTATGCCTGTATTTCCCGAAGGGCGGAAAGCAGCTGTGGTGTTCAGTACATCCACATTTCAGCAGTTAGGTTTGTTTATTTTTTTATCAACGGATCGTGGGATCCATAGTTATTTAATTAAGTATACTTATTTATAATTATTTTAGTTATTCCATTCAATAATATCCAGTGCCAGTAACCGGTCTGAGTAGAAGTCGGATACGCAACGGCTCTAAGTCACCCTGAGCCAGCACATTGCATGAAGTTGTTACAACTACAACTATACACACAGCAGTACATAGTCCCAAGGCCCTACCAATCTATAAACATCTAGTGAACTTTCGCTGCTCGCTCCACAATAGGCCAATTTCCCACAAGCGTGGGAGTATTTTTTCCTCTAAATAAGACGATGCATACCTAGCCATCCATTCCAGTGCTCTCGTCTGTTTCACTACCACTGCACTGCACTGCACTGAAAACTTTTACTTTTCCCGGCGTACGCTGGCGTCCACAGGCGCGCTGTCGGCGGGCGGCGCAGGCGCAAGCGAGGCGCGCACGACACTGCCGCGACCCGCGCCCGGCTCTCCTATAAATTCTTTACAAGACTCGTGCCAGAGCTTGGCCCTGTACAGTCGGGCACGGCGGCACGACGGCCCGCGCGCACGCCTGCCCTTACTTTTTCAAGCTTTGCTGAAAGCTCCCCTGACGATTCTAGAGTCAGTTCGGAGTTTCTAAAGGAACCTACGTGAAATTGATTTAGGACTATCAAAGCTTTATTTTAAGGACACCAGTAAAAAGCTTTTTCGTAATACGTAACTCAAATATTAACAGTACCTAAGTGTCGGGTTATCATAATCATGACACGATATTAGTAAGAACAAAGACGTGCTTCGTAATTATTGATAATACCTATGAACCGTGCGAAACATAAACAGAACAAAAGGTTTCATTTGGTGCAGAGCGCAGGCACTATAACGAAGACAATTACAATTTGTATACATAAAGTTTAAAATGTTTACGCCAAAACTGAGCGAAATCTTTTTATTAAAGGAAAAGGCGAGAAAACACCCAAGGTGAGAGATAACACAGATTTTAAACTGCATATTTTCGCGTCAAGATATAATCTTTAGCGACCACGTGGGCTTTAATTATAAAATTAAGCACAGGATTGTACCTGCGGCCGGCGCGCGCGCAGCCTCCGGTCGTCGTTCGAGCAACCAGTCAGACCGCATACTCCTCCCCCGCCCGCACACCCCTGTCCCAAACTTTCAACAACACATATGAAAACATACTATAACTCTGGCAGACAAAGTTCAAATTGGAATAAACACAATTGGTGTTTAAAACCGTTTAGTGACGAGCCCAAATACCTCTGCTATTTCGTACAAGACATGCCGTACAGGGTTCCCTACATATTTGTCCAAACTTGGCGGCTGGTGCACCGTATTGGGGCGGCATAAGGCCGCGTTTGTCCGCTCAGGTTGTAGAATGCACCTGCTTGGTGGACCGTCACAATCATTGCACTTAGTACAACATTGACTGCGTTTGTTATAACCGCCGTATTTTGATAAAACACGTGATACTCGAACTAACAAATAACAATAACATCAAATTAAAGACATCAATACCTACCTACTCGTACGTTCATTGGAACGAGTTCACGTGTATGAAATGCTAAAGAATGTTTGGAATAAATCACCTCCAAAATATGAGGCAGAAATAATTCCTGGTAGATACCTACCTACAGTCAATACGTAGGCAGGTAGGTAGGTAAAGCTTGTTTTTATTATACTGAATGATGGACTCTCAAAACTTAGCATGCTCAGCATCACCACATAATATCTCCTTTGATAATGTCTGGCGCGAATTACATGGCATGGCATGGCATAGCATTTTAGAATCATCGTTCTACCACAGACAAAAAATAATACAACTGAAAACTCTGTGGAAACACCGGGAAAAACTAAATTTAATTTTGACATTGCTTGCATTGCTAACCTAACTTCTTCTTAGCTCGGATCTTTCAAAAACAAATTATGCTATCAAATAATAACATGAATTATTAGCTCTCTTCAATAGTTAAACACGAATATGAATGGTAAGTGCTGTGGACAATAAGTATAGGTAGATACGTCGAAAATAAACTAGTTTGAAATAAAGTAGGTACCTATTTACAACATGCCTACAACCAACCCAAGCAAGCTTCCCGACTGTCCACTACCAAGTTACTATAATACTACATACCTACATTCCATTCTATACTTTTCTCACAAGAATCAAATCTCAGCATTTGGAAGCCATAAAAATGCAGCACGTCTAGACACCAACCTAAGCGTTTGTCTGCTTATGCATTGAAAGAACTACAGCTTCAGCTTACAACGTTTTTTAAATACATACCTATAGGTAGTATTATTAGCCTCAGACTTACAGATGTCTGTCAGACCGGATGTACGTACGAATGATTAATTACTATGATGCTGATGATAGTGACAATTTCAGGCAGGCCAGGACGGCCGGGCACGCCAGGGAGCGGGTCATCCAGGCAGAGCGGAGGGTACAGGTCGAGCGGAGGACTCAGGCCGAGCGGTCCGAGCGGGCGACGCCGGCCCGGTGGGTCTGGAGGCAACAACGACAACGTCCTACCTCTTATCACCGGGGTATTAGGATCCAGTATACTCGCTTTCTCGCTCTACGTTTTCTCTCAAAAGCCTGGGATTTTGGGAGATATGGTACAGGGGGCTGACGATTGCCCCAATTACCCCTCTGTCTCTCGCGAGCCAGCCGGCGCGGCTTCCTATCCAACCGTTACGGCTTCCGATCCAGCCGTCGCAGCTTCCGATCCAGCTGGTGAGACTTACCAGCGAGCTACCTTGGCTTACCAGGAGTCTTCCGAAGCTTACAAGACAGCCGTCGAAACGGGACCAGCATATCACGGTCCTAAGATTTCCATCGAAAAGAAAAAGTGGCTATCAGAACAAGAAGAAGAAACAATTAAGGAAAGGCGGCTAAAAGAAAAAGAAGTTAGGGGAAAGCTGCAAAAAGAACTTTCGGAACATCTGAAAAAAGTAAAAGAAATTAGGGATGAGCTGCACAAAGAAAAGAAAAGAAAATATCCCTGGGAATGATTGCGATATCAAATAAATACCTTTACCCAGGAGGCAAGGGGCTCGATTCTTTTAAGGCACTCTTGTCTATCCAAGCCACTTGCAGATGAACCAGACACATGGCTACCTGTCGTCGGTTAGCGTCCTTACATACATACCTATTTCCTTATCAATTACATATGCAAACCTTCCCGCAGAAATACGCCTGTCATTCTCCCACCGCCACCTCTGAGCAGACCGCAGAACTTAAAGCCATCACCATCGCTGAAGCTGAACTTAGCGAAGAAAGCATAAAAATGGAACCCAGGCGAAGGTGATGCCCCGCACTGGAGTAACAGTCGGAAAACAGAAAACATTGCGAATAAGGATTAAATAAATAGTAAAAGATAGCATAAACATATAGGTACTTATATGAAAGATTACGGTTGAAGATGTCTTTTATTTATGTCCGGTTTCACGAGACTTTCATTCCTAATTAATAGGGATGCCGCTGTCATCGTTATAAGGTCAGTATTTTACAGAACACTAGATGGGTAATTACTACCGGACGACCAAATTTTCTGTGAAGACACGACTGGCAGATTAAACTCTCAACATTGAGGTTGCCAGCAAATAATGTTTTCCACTTTTGATATCGTCTGGTGTATTGCTTGCTAGCATTCTCACTCATAGCGCGTAAACATCTGCAAAAACACTTCTCGTACTAGTGACTGACGCGTAGGGATTCCTAAAACTGCGGTGAAAATAAAACGACATCAAATAATAATACATGATATTGTATTTGGAACAATCTTTCTCTCTTACCGCATAATAATATAAATTATAGCTTGGTGAACGTCACTGATACAAAATATATAATAATTAATAGTAATTAATTAATAATAACTTATGTATAGGTACACCCGTCGCCGCTCGTACGATCCTGGTACAAAACAATTTGTTTTTACAAAAATGTCGTCGCCTTTTGTGTTGATACTTGACTTGGAAGACCGAAACACTCGAAGGCAGAATATTATCTTGATGCTGTGGCCGCAGCTGCGTCTATCGTGACGAAGCTTCGCACAGTGATACGATACACGCAGATGTGACCAACCATTATCGGTAATCGTCGGGATAGTTCGGGCTGCGTAGCACAATTATCGCCCGGGTACATAATAAGCGTGGCGAAGCCGCTAATGTGACCACCGCATTAGCGCGATAACATTTTGCGAGCAAAGCATACGAAGCTTCGGGACGCATTGCTTTGCCCTATTTGGCGCAGCCGTGAGGCACACAATACAATTTTTTTTTTTTTTTTGTTTCTTGTGTGACGATTGTGTGCCATAACCTGAGTCAAATAAATGTATTTTCTTTCTTTGTTACGATAGAAGCAGAAGCGGCCGCTGCATGAGGCGAACTCGCACGTATAAGCTATACAAAGATCTTTTGGCGCGTGGCAAAAATCGGAACTAACGCCGCCATCTTGTTTTTTTTCAATATATTTCACAAAACAATAAAATTATTCAACAGCGTCCCCTGTCAACGTCATTCGAGCGCCGAAAGATCCTTATAACCTACAGCGCGTTTATTATAACCTGTCCCGCGACGCGATTGGTAGTACTTCTGTCAGTCGCCATTTTGAACTCTACTAGTATTGAAACTAAGCTTGACAAGAAATGGTCCCAACATGACGGCAAGGGACAAGGTTATAGTGAACTGTCTGTACAGTCATCCGCACGTCGCTGGTAACAGTGCCTTTGTGTCATAGTATTAAGGGCGGTTTTCCTAGTGTTACAATACGGCCGATACACATAATTTGGCAGGTCTGAACATAGGCACTACAAACTTTCGCGCATGTTCTCTCACTCACACTCGCCTCGTGTCACCATTTGGTTCCTAAAAAATGTTATTGCGCAGCCTTCGGCGCGAAGTTCGGAACTGCCAAGTTACATCGGCCGTATAGTACTTACTTCTGACATGCAGTTGACCGTATACCACTTCCAACGACATTACGGTCGTGCGTGCTGCCACATCACTGTGGTTATGCAGTCACAAAGGAAGCAGGGCGCTCTACTCTAAGTCGTCGACTTGATGTCGGTATGTCGCAGGTGTGACGTGCGTGCAATACGCGACTACGACAGTTTTGTGGATGATGACATCTACCATGCATTGCGACATTCGTCAAGCCCGAAGGCAATAAGTTGAACAGTCTCGGCTGTAATTGCACATCGGACTTTAGAAAAACTTTGGCTTGATCTCGCGTCGTCTCTTTCTACAGCTTGACGTACGTTTAAATGCATTATCGCGATTCCATACTAGTTTCCTACTACAGATATCGACCTTTTAGAGGTTCCATTGTAGGAAAGATTTGGTACGTGTGAGTAAAGCCTAACTGGTGTTTAAGTACCATATTTTAAAACAGATTGTTTGGACAAATTACTTCTGTATTCAGATGTATAAGCGATATCGCTGTCGCGCTCAATCGCATCGGTCCGCGATATCGCTATTATATGCTTTTATTTTTGCGTTATCGCGTACGGATTTGGTATCGCTGTCGAGCGCCACAGCTATATCGCTTATATCTGAATAGACCTTTATAGATTTAGCAGACAGTATACTAAAGGTTCAAAATTTGTGTATCAGCTAGGCAGAACAAGTACGCATTTGATATTTTATTTATACGCTTTACACAATTATACAAGCCACACTTAATTCACACATTGATACGCCATTATAAAAGCAATATGAAAATAGTATGTCTAGTAGAGCTAATGACTAAGTCCCGTGTTCACAAACATTTACTTATTGTTATCAAAATGTTAGATATATACAGTCAAAACCGTTTATAACAATTTCGCTTTGAACGCCGCACCTGTTATAACGGCGAAATATTGAGGACTCAGCATTTTTACTTAACATAGTGTTTGGTTATAACGATTATCGGCTATACCAACCGTAGTCCGACGGTCCCTTCGAAGTCGTTATAAACGGTTTTGACCTTTACTCTAGCCTGGGTTTGCTGGTCACACACGGGTTGCGGGTAGTGAATGTTTTTTCTACCATTTATTTCGAGTTCGTCCGTCTAGTTTCAAACTCGTTTTAGCTCACCACAGAAGAACAGTCTCGAGTTATTCCAATATTGCCGGTATGTACAAGTACTTCGTATATGACTAACAGCTGTTTTTTCAAACACAAATAAAACTATATAAATTGAGTGTAAAACACCACCGTTGCCCTCGATGGGACCTTGGTATATTTCGCCACAAAGCTTCATGTAATTCTGTCTTCTTTTCCAGCCAAACCTGTGATGGTGTACCGGCGACGACGTAGACTGCTAAAACTAATGGCGTTACATGTGACTAACTTATCTGTCCATCGCGCACGCACACATCAAGCCTTCTTGTATCACGTGGCCACATCAGCTGTAGGCTGCAAAGGATAACAATAATTAAATTAACATTATAAGAAAGGCACGAGAGGAGGGTAATAGACTATCTATATTCAGGGTTTGACCTTCCGGGCACAGAGCAGATCGAGCTCGCCTTAGCTAGACGTCATTCGCTACAGCGAGAAGTCCGCTCGCAAGTAGAACTCATTGACCAACGCGCAACGTTTGGAATCATACCTTTAGAAGCGCGTTTACATGCGGATGAACTTCTCGCTCAAAGTGACAAAAAACCGGCCAAGTGCGTGTCGGACCACGCACAATGAAGGGTTCCGTACTTGGGATGAAATACGGAGTCTATGGGAGAACATGTTTTTGCAACCGCAAATGTAAGTTGGTCGATTATTACTTATTACTCGTTAACTTGTAAAATGTTTAAACTACCTACATATGTATGAATTTCAGCATCAGCATGAGTTTAACGCTGGAGGAGTCTAATTTCCTCCGAAGTCTTTCGTTGGTTTAGTGGTCGCAAGCGCTACTGCTGAACATGAGGTTCTGGGTTCAATTTCCGGGAAGTGTAATTGGGTTTTTCCATCTGGAATATCTCAGTAGCAGCCCTGAGTCTGGATTTGTGACTGGTTGATGGCCATAGTGTCGCCCCCTGTTGTGACTTTCTCTCGCGACAATCTGAGAAGCCTGATTTGACATCTATCAAAATACTTTGTGTGGCGATGGGAAAAAAAATCGGTTGCTTTAAAAACCGATTCTCAAGACATCGATTTATCAATTAGAGTTTGTAATCGACAATTTATCTACATTGCTTAAAACTGATTCTTGAGGAATATCGTTTTATTACACGTCATCATCATCATCATCAGGTAAATCTGAATCAAAATTGATTTTCTTTATATGTTTAAATATTAATTAACACAGTAATTATACGTTTCTCTCTTTTCTAAATGTAATGTTTGTAAAAGTATCGATTTTCCAGAACATCGATTTTATTCGGTCAAAAAACGGCGTAAAGCGTTCACAACACTATGGCAACGAACCCAAAGACATGACAATGTAATTTAACGTCTTTTCGGAATATTAATCAACGATTAATTCGTTAAAACAATGCATTTTTCCATTATGAAGTGAAATTTGGTGCTTATGAATTATACTCATGTTATAGTGTATGGATAACATAGTAATTAATTAGGATTATGAATCTGATTTTCGATTTCTTCCGTAGACCTTCATACAAATTTATCGCGGCATGTATAATGAGAAACGTCAAATCGGGTTTCTTGTTGTTCTTGTCATGTTTAATAAATAAAATACCCACAAATCCCAAAATACAAATGAAAACTTGTTAAAACTATTTTTAGTTAGATATGACTTTTACCAACAGGACAATATCATTCAGATAAGTCACACTCACCATTTACGGGTGTTATTTCCTAGCCTGCAGCGCGTTGGAGAGCCAGTCCATCGCCTGGTCGAGTCCCTCTCCACGCACGGCTGAAGTCTTGAAGATCTGGAAGGTGCGGTCGCGTAACGCGTCCAGACCTAACGCCTGGTGCACTTCGGCCACCGTCAGGCACCCGGCCATGTCCTGCTTGTTGGCCAGGACTACCAGTATTGCATTGGCTAGCTCTTCCTCCTGAAAAGTTAAGGTTTTATTTAGCTGCTGAAAAGTATGCTGGATCATAAGAGTGGAGCGACAAAAGAATAGACACACTAACATAACGCCTGTATTCCCCAAAGGGCTAGTCAGAGGTGTACTAACTAAAGTACACCCACATTCAATAATAGAGTTTTGTATTATCAAGAATAACGGTCTAACAAGAAACTTGAGTTTTTTTATTGCAAGTGCCTACCTGTTTTGATTGAAATTATGGACAAAACACTTTCTAATAATAAACAGAAAACTCATTACTAATGATATTAACATTTAACATTTTATGCCTATTTAATAATTTATTTTACTGTTTATTGTGACATTCACCTTCACACCTTTGTCTGAAAAACAAATGTGCAAATAGTACCTTTGTTGTGACTTCAATATTATTATAACTGTTTTGTTATCTTCTGCTTCAAATAACATCTGGACTCTAGTCACTCTAGCACTAACAGACATTATTCTAGTCACTAGTGGATTTGTTTATCAGTGCAGTGGCGAAAATAGAATCACATCATAGGATTTTCATACTTGTGTGAATAAAATTATGGGTAAGTAATAAAATAATACCATATCAACTAGATCCTTGAAAACAAAGGTTTTGAGGAAAATAACTCCACATTTAATTCAAGAAACTACTTCCTGAGTAAATCTGGAAATTGAGTCAGGAAATGACATACTTTTGATAATATTTAGTAGGTACTAGAAATTACTTTTAACCCATTAATATAATCTTTGTTTTTATCTTTATTGAAAACCTGTTAAAACAAATAATCATATAATCTACATGATGTGTTAATTAAAATTGACAAATTGTAGTGTGTAAAGATGTGTTAGAAGAAAAATGTAAAATAAATTGTAATCAGTAAAAATATACACAAACCACTAAAAGAACTGCATATGAAAAATATAATTATACGGGAGTTGCCACTTTAATTTGATTTTCTATGTCGAAGTAAATAGTCATGAAAGAGTTCAATTTGTGTGAAATATTCATGTACAGTGATCAATTTCAGAATATCATAAACAGAACATAGCAAAAATTAACTTAGTACAAACGAGTTCTTAAAAGTTACTAAAACTTCCAACTAGTTAAAGGTAATTTATACAATGATTCATGGTTGTAATTAAACTGTAGTATTTAATTAGAAAATAGCCACATCAACTGCTTTCAAGTGGTTGCTATTGATTATGGTTTCATGGCCTCTTATCAGCTCGTTCCATGAGTTTTCTAGGTAGTTTTTCCTCAACAATGATAGGGTTTGAGTCCCATTTAGTGAGAAGTGTTAGAATACTAGTTTCAATTAAAAGTGTATTAAAAGTAAATGTTCTGGAATGTACTGTACTGTAATACTATAATAAATTAAAAAGTGAACTTTCAATAAAGTTTAAGTAAGCAAATGCATGCAACACAAATTAAGGAAAACTCAACCACTCATGTTGATTCATGACAGACAGACAGATATTATCAACTTACCCTCAACATGTGTACCAATTCATCTTTAGATATCCCTATTCGATCTCTATCTGCTGAATCGACTACATATATTATTGCATCTGTGTTCCCGTAATAACATCGCCAGTAGGGCCTGGAAACAACAATAACACATCATGTTATATAAGTTACACAAGTGTGGATGTACTGCAGATATTGTGTACAGATACAGAAGGTTGTCAATGACACAAGAACAATAACCGTGTCTAATCGGAACCTAACCTATACATTGCACAACACTAGCTCACCTAATACTGGTCTGTCCACCAAGATCCCACACTTGAAACTTTAAGTTCTTATATGTGACTTGTTCTACGTTAAAACCGATGGTAGGAATGGTCGTCACCACCTCCCCAACTTGCAGTTTGTACAATATCGTCGTCTTCCCGGCACCGTCCAAGCCGAGAATCAAAATCCTCATTTCTCGCGCCCCTAGCAACCCTCTGAAGTAACTGAATAGACCACCTGCAATATACCAACACAGTTACTATATTATCAAAGTACTAAACACGATTATAATACATTTTTATGACAATTAAATCACTTACCCATTTTCTGATATGCTTAGCCTATTTTAATCATTAGACGTTACGGCTAAGGAATGATTTTGTATTATGTGTGCGCATCAAATGTTCCCAATGTTTTTATTTTTATTATCTACACTTTCAAATTATATATTCAATCACTTCTAGCGATAAATACAGAACATTTTATCGTAAAACCAAGTAAAACCTAGCAAATCATTTGACGTGTAAGCAAGCACTCAAAGTCGGTTGCCAGCACAATAAAATATTTAAAGACGAAATGTCATCCGAAATTTCAATAACAAAAAACAAAATATAAAGACAGCATAATCAAAGAATATGTTCAAAAACGTAAAAATATTTAGATAGTGGACTAATAAATAAATTAACATTTTCTATTACATCATAAATAAATTTTACTCACATTGTTTAGTTCGCAATAATTACGCTGTAATACTCAGTGTTAAGTATTTTTATTTAGCGAAAGCAAATACCTTCATTCATACAGCCACTAAAATATTGAATTCTAACATTGAAAACAATATTCACATTTCACACTTTAATACTTACATTTTATGATTATAAAATACAATTCTAACACAATAATTAGTAAAAAAAAGTATCTCTTTTTACTCGCATCTTTGCCTTTATAAAACACCTGAGCAAAGTACTGCACGGTGGCGACACTGGCGACATTTTTATGATAGTGACTGAGAACGTAGGCGTAAGAAAAAGTGACCTCGGTTCAACTCACTTTGAATCAAAAGTACACTCCTCCAACGCGACTTCCAAGGCTGTTGTGACCTTCATTGCTTCAGCGCTTACTGGTAGTCACCGTCACCACAGTAGATTCTGGCTAAGGTACGGGTACCAGGAGTTGAATGGTTGGGAATCTGGAATTCAATAGTGTAACGGACTTGTCTTATGGCACCCCCAAATACAACGAATTTTGAAGAAGCTCCTGTTTCCGTCCTTGGAATAATATTAGCCACCTCCGTGTTACCTAGTGCCAGGCAGGCAGTAGCCTCCTTACATACTAGGCTAGGTATTAGGTACCCTAATAATAGTACCCTAATATTCGAAATTACTCAAAAAGTTGTATTTCCTATATTTTTTTCTTAATAATCATGTAGTCAGGTATTGTGGACTTTCCACTCTTTAGTATGTAAGTAAAGGTAGGTACGTCAATATAATTAGTTATGTTGTTATCACAATTAAATATTCAAATAACCAGGACGCAGTCATATACAAAAAAGCGAATAAAATTAAGCACTTATCTACTATAATTATTTAGACATTTTATGATTTATTTGTAGAAAAAGTTGCATAGTTTAGACTGGCTTTGTGTTGATAGGTACTATCTGGCTCATGGATATACATATACCTAGGTACATGGGGGTTTTCCAACACGTTAAGCTAGTAGTTACTACCTGGACGGTGTAGGTACCTCCCTACTATGTAGATAACTATGAGTGGGCCTATGTAATTGTTCGTCCGTTAGGTAAATGACTTAACGAGGATTCCCTGTCGTCGTGACTTTTTCAAAAATAAGAGGTTCTTTAGGACAGGACACGTTATCTAAGACCATTGGTACTAGCCCTTTACCCGATGTGGTCGGCATTAGCAGTGAGTTAACAATGTCATGTAATAAAGGACGCCAAACCATTTTCCATTCATGTATCGGGCAGTGGGCCATAGTTCAAAACATCGGGTTGTTTCTGACTTTGTCTGACCTA
This sequence comes from Xanthia togata, assembly GCA_963853775.1. Taxonomy (NCBI): domain Eukaryota; kingdom Metazoa; phylum Arthropoda; class Insecta; order Lepidoptera; family Noctuidae; genus Xanthia; species Xanthia togata. The sequence goes on along the minus strand of OY970794.1, from coordinate 26,927,570 downwards.
GTTATCTAACCAGAAAACTTTGCTGCGCTATGTACCTACCCTATATAACTTTCAAACGGAGATCTGCTTACCGGGTTCCGCTCTTATGTGCTGGAAACGACTAGTTAAGGTTAAGGAGGAATGGTTCACGTCATTAAGTCGAAGGGGTCTTCATGCAGATTATTACAACACAGTATAGGTACCTAAGTGAATATCTACCGTTTCTGTAATTTGGGTAAGTTTTAAAATTCTGCCATACTTTAATTGTAGTGTTTAACTGATATAACTTATCATAACATCACGCCTTGTTTCCCCGAAGGGTTGGGCAGAGGTGTACCTGTAGTAGGTACACCCACATTTCGCCAGTTATGTTTTAAGTCCCATGTAATAGGGGGCGAGCCTATTGCCACCAACCGGGCACAAATCCAGACTTAACTGATATACCTACCTACTTATTATATTTTATGCCCCAATAAACAAAAGTAAAATATTGGTATTGTAAGTAAAGTACGTTACGTAAGTACCATAAAATAATAGAAGCGGACTTTTTCGTTTAGATTTAAGTAGGTGCCTACCTAAATATCCTAAATATCGGTCGGCTTTAAATTCAACTCCAGCGACTAAATTTTAAGAAACTGAAAAGTTAAGTTATACCTACTCGGTAGTTGATGCCAGTTAAATGGCAAGTACATTAAAGGTCGACACCGCGCTATCCACACTATGAGATAAGCTGACGTAACACCGGCTGACGTAGCGCGACGTCACGGCGCGACCCCGCCTCCGCTGAGCAGAGCAGCGCACGCGCACGACACATTGGGAACAGTGATCCATCGCGCTAGCTACGTAGACATACCAACTATGAATAATGATTGATCAAGCACAGCATATTTATGACAGGATCTAAGAATAATGCTTGTTTATATGTATATCTAGTGAAAGGTTTTCTAATGAATTATGAAATTATGATCGTTTTAGATAAGGTTTTCGAGGAAAAGTTGCAGAAAATACACATTGCTTTCTGGGAATTTAATTTCAGGTTAACTGGAGACTATCATTATTCTTGTTTGCTACTTGGGTTACCCTCCGGGAGGGTTACCGGCATGACCATCGCGGACGGTCAACGGCATTAGGTTTAAAACCGTGATAAAAAACACTGTAAAACGAAGTTAAATAGTGTTTTCAGGGAGTCTTGCTTGTCGCTATACGTAGTTTCCAACCTTTTAATTTTTTTGTGAATATTTGTAACCGTGAACCAAAAATTAAAGAAAATAAAATGCTTGGATCTTAAAACCAACGCTATACTAATAAATCTTGTCAAAATATAGGTATATCAGATTTTATTTTTACGGTTAATGTAGTATTCGCTAAAAAAAACCTACATTTCAAATGAACCCGCCAGGAGGGCTCGCGGCACTTTCTTTCTTTCTTTTCTTTCAATAAGTATTAAAATATTAGAACAAAAATTAACACCGTAGTTAAAAATCAGCACCGGGAAGTAAATGGTGACTGTCACCCTGCATCAACCCACTGCTGGGCAAAGTAATAAAATAATAATCCTCAAAATATTTTGTCATACCAACTCCAGCTAGGGTTTGTTTGTACGAATCATGCAGTACAGGAAATCACAAAACAGACGACATGTGGTCAATATCAACAGTTTTACAACATCGTATGTTCAAACAGCTACCTACCTACTAATAATGAACTATCCCATGGTCATCCCACAGTTGGTGAGGCTCCTCTTCTGCGGGCCCTATCAGAATACCAGCGCTGTGATACTTATGTTTAAATGTCGCAGCATCATGCTGAGATGTGCGAGTCACAATTAGGGTTGCCAACTTTTTGTACAAGAAATAAAGTATATTATGGTTACTGGCAGTGGGAAAATAAATAGTATCTCGGAAAAAATAAAACAGTACCTACCTAATTGTTTTTTATTTTTTAAGTAAATCATAATTTATTAGGGCAACATCAATAATAAGCACGAATGTTGAAGCAAATTGATCAATTTGATTTATTAAATGTTTTGAAGCTTTCTGAAATTAAAACCACTGCGGCCGGAGATGAAACTTCATAATTAGGTATGGCTCTAGATCTACGTGAAAACAGTATATTCGTATACTTTATTTTGTTGAACAGTAAACAGTATTTTAGAGTGAAAAACAGTAGGTATAATACTATTTTTTACAGTATGGTTACCATAACTCACAATACAATAAATACTTTTTCTTTCTCCGTTCTCCCTCAAATTTTATGATATTAAAAACACAGTATTTTCAAAATCATATTCGTAAACGATTACGACTAATCTGTTTCATTTTGACAGTACAACCGGCTGCAAGAACAAGCAGAACGAGCTCAATAATGTTATTATCGAATTGGTTTGATTAGTTTTTCTTTTGACCATTTAAAGCGTGAGCTAAATATTTTTCATGAGATCAGGAAAGCTATATAAACTGGTCGGACGGAGGATCCAGGTCCCCCGGCTCTGATGGAATCACCAATAGGGTGATCCAGCTATTCCCTGCCCACCTGGTAATGCTATTGGCCACCATCTTCAATGGTGCCCTAAGCAATAACATCTTTCCCCAAGCATGGAAAGAAGCCACGGTCATCGGCATACCGAAGCCCGGCAAGCCCAAGACCGAGCCGTCGAGTTACCGCCCCATCGGTTTGCTCAAGGTACTCGGCAAAGTCTATGAGAGGCTTATTTATAAGCGCCTCAGAGATTATGCCGAAACCAAGGGCCTCATCCCCAACGAACAGTTTGGGTTCCGAACCCAGCACTCTAGCGTGCATCAGGCCCACCGGATTATTGAAAGCATATGCGCGGGCTTCCAGCGCGGCTTGATAACCGGTGCAATATTCTTCGATATAGCGAAAGCGTTCGACAAAGTCTGGCACAACGGCTTATTATATAAGCTCTACAAACTCGGTGTGCCGGATCGTCTCGTGCTCATCATCACCGTATCGAAGGAGCGATATCCTCCCCTCGTCCTATCCGCGCAGGAGTCCCTCAAGGCTCTGTGCTCTCCCCCCTAATATTCACGCTTTTCACCAGCGATATCCCAAAGAGTAAAAGGGTGCAGTTGGCTCTGTTCGCAGACGATACGGCCATTTACTACAAGGGTACCAGCACTGACTCGATAGCCCACACTCTCCAGACCTCAGTCGACATGCTCGGCACCTGGTTTAGAAAGTGGAGGATCGAAGTCAACCCGGATAAAAGCCAAGCGGTTCTCTTTAGGAAACCGCGCAAAAGGTTCAAACCCCCCCGACCCATCACCATGCTCGGCAAGCCTATCCCTTGGGAGAAGCGAGCCAAATACCTAGGTGTCGTCCTAGATCAGCATCTCACCTTCAGTGAGCACATAAAGCAGGTCCGCGCGCGAGCCACTTTCGTTCTCGGTAGACTCCACTCTGTCCTGAATGCACGTAGCAAAATGTCACTTAAGTGCAAATTGCGTACGTACACGGCGTGCGTTCGTCCCATCATGACCTATGCGGGAGCCGTATTTGCACACGCAAAACCCCGCCATATTCATAGGATGCAAACGCTCCAAAATAGATTTCACCGGAAAATCACCGGTGCCCCCTGGTACGTTAGGAACGAGATCCTCCATCTCAACCTAAAGATCCCCACAATCCACCAATTTCTCAAACGCAATTCCAAGCGTTTCTTTGAGTCCGCCGCCAAACACCGCAACCCTCTGGTTGTCGAGGCCGCCAATTATGTCACGAGTAGAATCAGTCAGACCCGCCGCCCAAGGCAAATCCTTACCGACCCAGACGACCCCATAACCCTCCTCCAGGAGAGCAATAGGGCCACAAGTACAGTGCACAAAAAACACAGACACCGACCCGCATTCCGACCTCGCCGCCGAGGTCCTCCGCGATCGCGACCCGCCCGAGTAAATAATACTCCCCACCGACCCTTGCTCGCAGAAGCGCCAGCCCGCGTTTTGCTGAGAAATGTAGTCTTAAATTCCCCGATTAATAATAATGAATCATCTATGATCCAGCCTGTCCCAACTTGCTGTCCTCCCCCCAGCGACGCCCTAAGCCGAGGTCCGTACCCCCACAGGGCGTGCCCTTAGCGAGCGTTCGCCTAGTTTTAATTTAGAATAGTTTTGCCCCTGGCTGGAGGCTTTAAGTTAGTAGCTTAAGGCAGCCGCAGGATTGACCGGTTAAGTAGTCATCACCTCAGAGGTGAGCTACGAGATGCCCTAGTTAAAAAAAAGAAAAAAAAAAAAAGAATCCAGGCCAGTGCATTGTTGGCTTAGCAGACGTCGGGGCCTGAGTATAAACTGACTGCACCACTTTGAACTTTAGTAGTTAACTAGTTACACCACTGCTGCTGAAGATATACATACTTCTTCAGCGTTCAACATTGAAGCAATTCAGGTCAGTCCAGTCAGACGATTCGATTTTATTTTCTTAAACCGTTGGTGTTGGGGGGAGGGGGGGGGGGCAAGTGACCCTTTCCCCCCCTTCCCCCTGGATCCGCCCTTGCCTACACGGTTGTTAACAATCGAACTGGCAAAACCAATCTACCTTTTTTTGTTCGAAGGTTTGGCATGTACACTAAGAAAATATTTTTAGTGAAAACAGAGCATTGCGTATAACAACCTACAAATTCAACGCAAATACCACATTCTAGTTCAACAGACCTTGTAAATCTTACTTTAAAGGCATATGTCTCGCGGCTGACATTTATGGAGATTTTATGATGATGCCGACTTCCGATAAAACGTTCCACAGGGAAAACAAAAATAATAAATTGATCACATTCCCGCACACGTTTTACTGGCTGGTATGTAATTGTTTTGTACCACATACAGTTCTAGTATTAGTCTGAAAAACCTATTTATGTCTGAAATCACCAACCCGTCCTGAGCATGCGCGCTGATCAATGTTCGTGCTTTTTCTGTATGAGAACAGGCTTTTGCCTTGTACGAGTAGTGGGACAATGATAGACTGCTATTATTCTTAGCAAAGACGGAAAGGCACATCTTTCTACTATTTATTAGCTGCTAATCCATACACGCTCAGTGCCGGGAGCCCTCCAAGAGGGTTAACCTAGTCGCATATGGGATGTCGGGAGCCCTCGCGGAGGGCTCATTTAAAATGTAGGTTTTTCTTAGCGAATACAGCATTAGAAACCGTACAAATAAAAACTGTTTTTTTAGGTTAACCTACTTTAATTATAGGATAATTGTTATAGTTTGTTTTTGTATGTGTGTATTACTAACATAGTTCATAAGTTTCATTGTATTACAATTCTATGGACAACCAATGTCTGAAATAAATACATATTTTGACAAGATTTATTAGTATATGCGATGGTTTTAAGATCGAAGCATTTTTTTTCTTTCATTTTTAGTTCACAGTCACAAATATTCATAAAAAATCTAAAAGTTTGGTAACTACGTATAGCGACAAGCAAGACTCCCTGAAAACACTATTTAACTTCGTTTTACAGTGTTTTATAACACGGTTTTAAACCTAATGCGCAAACGTAATGCCGGCAACCCTCCCGGAGGGTTCACTTCCCATAATTATGTATGGCGGCATGGCGTATGAGATCTATGAAAAGTGGGTGGAGTCGAAAGTGTTAATGTGCACTTTAATTGCCAAACATCTGGTACAGTCGCAAACATAAACATTTTACATTGTTTTTACCATGAGCGCTGATTCAGAAAGCTAATTCCGTAAAGATCGGTATTTATAACGCGAATAGTTTGGATTATTTTTAACGTAAACCGATGATGATGGACGGTCTAAATATTGAATAGGTACTATAAGTATAGCTGTGCCTGCGACTCCGTCTACTTGGCTTTAGGTACGTCTTCTAGTTGACAAATATTAAAACTCTCGGAATGATTTTTCCGGTGACGGACTTTTCTTTGGTTCTGAAAATGAGCTATTTTTGTAAACAATTAAATAGCTATAAAACAGGTTTTGCGTGATGCGCAGACCGACATACTTATGTACAGACATATACCTAGTAACTTTTCTTGTAAGAATGGTTCGTCGTCAGTTTGAAAATCATTTTATATACAAACATAATGCCATTAGAATTTTCTTATAGTAGTATAATTATATTTAGCTCGTCCATCATGTCATGGTATTTATAATGCGAGTGAATCACGTTCATTAAGATCACGGCGTATAGGCATTGTTTTGAAAAGATCTCACGTGAGAGAGGAATGTCTGGTTAGGTTACAATAAGACATGCTTTGGTATTTAAGATACATAGACCATATATTTACATTTATTCTGCCTCTTTTTAATAATAATAATCCTCCAGACCGAATTTCGGCAATGGCGACCAATCTCAGCGGAGACCAGCCTTCGGCGCGGGAGTTGTGCGGTGCACAAGTGAGAAAGGTGCGCTCTCTCTTCCCTCGCATCGTTCGATGGGGCGGCAATCCGACACGACCGGAGAGAGATCAGGCACAGTACCGACGGCTTGACGTACTTTCCGAGGCACGAGGTTATCACACCACCAACTTCCAATCTCCGGGCTACTAAGAAATTCTTAATGAAAAACAACAAAAACACTGCCAGACTAGTGAATCGAACGCAGTATGGGGGGCTGCCTCGTTGTAAGATGTAGTTGTCACACCTGTTGAGCAGTCATTGGGCCCTGTGTTAAGCGTTTCACCATGCGGAATGTCTCAGTAGCAGCTTGGGATCCGGATTTGTTTTGTTAATCAAAGAAACTCTCATTTACGATGAAGCATCTCAACGAGTGAGATAGCTTAGTGATCAACTGTCAGAAGAGGTGTTTGCCAAACAGTGGGACACATAGAGGCTGAAATTATTATTTACGAGGAGGCGGATCTTTAACATAAAATGAAAACATTATATGTTAAAGATCTCCAAAACTTTCATTATTCATTCTTAACCAACGTAAACACCTCTCGTTACGTTCGCCTGTAGAGTCACCAGTTTTTATTCCAACAAGACGGATGCAGATGCGGACCGCAACTAATTAACACAAGCAGAGCGAGGGCACGACGAATTGACGCTATGCTGTTATCTTCGACAGATCTGCAACCACAGAGCAGCAGGAAATGGAGACACTGCAATGTGTGAATGGACGGTCTCCTGGGAATGTCGTTGCAATATTTTGCAGTGTATGTTTTCTGACTATCTACATGTTGGTATGAACAACTTTTTACTAAAGGACCAACCCTGAAATCAAATCAGCTGCTCAATACATTTACCTATGTTCACAAAATGTAGGGAACAGAGGATTTTTTTGCGATTTTAGCCTTGGTCCTTTAGTAAAAGTTGTTCATAATGATGCGTGAAATGACCCGTTAAAAGGTCTTTTATATGTATAAGATAAACAGAGATTTAAAAGTAGTTAAAAAATTTGGAAATGATTTTTTTTATAATTTCTATTTAGAAGACGTGTTCGAATGAAATTATCATGATGCACTGTTAGTCAACAAGTAGAATAGGCTAGATAAGCTTTCTTGCCCGACTTTTTTACCACGACAAAAATTAAGAAAGAATAACGTTTATTTGGACACTGAACGCAAAACACAAAGTACAAATAAAAAACGACAAGAAGATTCGGTGGGAAAAATCTGCGTCAGACAGAAGAAATCTTTTCTTATCGAGCACTCCATTTTGAAGCTACTCCGTGTCTTCAAGTCATTTGGGGCTTTCCGCGGACATTGTGTTTCTATTGACGTAGTTAGCTAAATAATACTGTTATCTATGCTAATCGATTCCCATGTAGATGTAGGTAGTTCTATTAAATAAGGATTTTCTTGGCATGGGTTTTGATTTCTGTGGGTGCCGGAAGAAAGAAGAATTGGTTGGTATATTATAAGCAACACAGGTATCAAGTTATACCTATCACATAATTTTTTATCTACTGACAGCCTCATTGAATGGAAAACCAAAGCTGGACTTAATTTCATCAGTGCCATAGAATTATGTTGACATTCTATGAAGATGAGTCATCTTCGCTCACAATTTTGTTATAAAAAGGTCTTATTAGTAAAGTTCAATAAAGAAATTCCACTTGTCTCTTTAAACATTAGTCAGACTGTGCGTGCATTATAAATTTATAACCATTGTGTTAAAGACTTGTAGACGTTAATATTATAGTTTAAGTTTGTTAGTCATGTGATTTTTCTACTTGCCATTAGAGGTGCCCACACACTTCGGCAAGGCCGGGCGGGCTATGACGACACAGTTGGTGACGCGCATCCCTAATTCGAATTACAGGGAGTAATTGTGTTTACAGGTACATTAGCTTCTGCCTATGCGCAGAGGTTGGGAAATGACATCACCTTCATCATTCAGAATGGCCGACTGTAAAAGTTCAAGCTGATTGAAATTTGATACGTAACATCATCAGACGATAGCCACAAGACTTTTTTGCTGAATCAGGGTTTATATACCTACCTAGATAGTTTATATACCTAATAGGCTCAGGACAGGATAGAACGAAGAGTTCTATCTGCATAGGAGAAGTACTTCTCTTGAAATGTTTGATTGCATTACAATTTTATTCTCTTTGACATAATTTTATAGATCTCGCAGTTATTTAAGTTATAAGAAAGCACGGCACTATTACTTAGCGTAGGTACTTGTATATTATACAAAATGCAAATGCAATAAACCATGAAACTCAATTGATGGTTGAGATCAAGGAATTACAGCCTTAAGAATCTGCAATAGCAAGCGGGGCAAACAATTTCCCAAGTAGCACCGATGTCATCAATCAGGCTTGGTGTGCACAAAACCGGCATTTCCCTTTACCAACGCACTGAAACGAATTCTCCGTAAGTTGCACTTGAACTTCAGTGACGTATTGCATGCATTTCTTAGTATTTATTACCCATTACTTCTTTGTTAGCATTGTCTATGTGAGCAATAATAAATCATGTTCAAAATACCTAACGGTAGGTACAGTTGCGAACATGAATATGTAAAAAAGGATGAATGCATAAAAAAGGGCACAAAAATGAAATAGTTAATTACAGACCTATTTCCAAACTGTGCATATTAGCTAAAATTTTTGAGAGGGTTGTCTACGATCAAGTTTACGCAGCACTGAGGCAGTCTTTTAGCCCTTCTCAGCACGGATTTCTTAAGGGCCGTTCAACTGCATCTAATCTGGCTTTGCTCAATGACTTTCTAACGGACAGAATGGATAATGGGGCACAGGTCGATGTCATTTACACGGATTACAGTAAGGCTTTCGATAGAATTGACCACAATATCCTTAAAACAAAGCTTTTTAATAATGGTATCAGAGGAGATCTACTTCGTTGGTTTACTTCATACCTTGAAAACAGATCTCAAGCTGTCGTTATCAGTAACTACATGTCAAGCTGGGTTTCAGCTCCTAGTGGTGTTCCTCAAGGTTCCTTGATGGGTCCGTTACTTTTTATCATTTATGTGAGCGACATCGACTCGTGTTTTCACAACTCAAATTTACTTTGTTTTGCTGATGACATGAAGATATTTTCATCAGTATCATCAGATGATGACATGGATGCTCTCCAATCTGATCTGGCGCGATTGGATGATTATTGCTTGATTAATAAGCTAGATTTGAACCCTGTTAAATGTTCAGTAATCTCCTTTAGCAGAAAACGCGTCCCTCTCCCTACAACTTATAAACTTAAAGGGCAGCTATTACATAGACGCGATGGTGTACGCGACCTGGGCGTTTTTCATGATTCCAAACTTTTATTTAACGTGCACATTGAGCAAATAGTGGCCAAAGCTTCGAGGTCACTGGGTTTTGTTATGAGACTCGCAGGGTGTTTCAAGAAAGCCAAGACCCTTAAGATTATTTATTGCTCTTTTGTGAGAAGTCATCTTGAATATGCGTCACAAATCTGGAACCCGTGTTATGGCAAGTACATTGATCGTATAGAGAATATACAAAAAAGATTTATTCGTTTTCTATGTTTTCGGCTGCGTATACCATACCATTCTGATAATTACATAAATCTTTGCAAGAAATTTCATTTACAGCCACTCATAAATCGCCGTCGACTAGCAGATTGCACTTTCCTCTTAAAAATTATATCCAACGAGATTGACAGTCCTGATCTCCTTCATAAGCTACGTTTCAATGTTCCTCAGAGATCAGTTAGATTCAATCCACCTATCTCCATTCCTTTTTCCTCTTCTAACTACAGGCAAAACTCATACATGGTGCGAGCGAGTAAAGACTTTAATATTCTTTGTAAAGAGTTCTCATTTGACCCATTTACCACCAAAACCTATTTTGCACGCGCTCGGCTAAACGCTGACTTTTTTACAAGTGCATAGTGCATAATACTTATTGTACCTTATATATTATATAATATATATTTTCTTAACCTTTTTTATCGTGCTTGTTAGTGTTGTGATCCTAAGATTTCTACTAATTTTTCTGTTTTTACCCGTGAGAACCTGTAATTGGCTTTATGTTTCTTAGTCAACGGTTATCCATTTGTCATTGCTGTTGGTTCTCCTATAAATAAATAAATAAATAAATAAATAAATAAATAAACCCTTAACAATATAAAAAAAATACCAAGTGCGGGTCGGACTCGTACACGAAGGGTTCCGTACAACCGTACAATATTAATACGTTTCGTCCTTGAGTTAAAAAATAAACACGTTACTGTGTGTAATACCCCCTTTAATTTTTTAATCGGGTAGGTACCCTTATAAGGGATTTATTTAGTCCTAATACATCGATTATACATATTGTCACGAATATATGCTTTTTGAATCCTATTATGATATAGTCTTATCTCAAAGTTGTAAGGCTAATTTCAGGAGGAAATAAATATCTTGAATTTTTTCAAGTAATATGTCGCAGAAATATGGTTTTAGCTGTGATATACCTAGTTATATTCCTAGGGATTTAGCTATATACCGTAATATACTTAAATATATCAAAGCGGCACCGCTGCGCTGGCTTCGCTCGCACGGCTCACGCGTCGTTGGTCACAGTTCTAACCAAACCTAACCTATTCGGACAAGTTATATTACTAGATCGTGCTCGTGTCATAGTTAATATTCCTTGAAGACACTTATGAACCGTTTTCATACAACAATATTACGGTATATGGCTATATTCCTAGGGATATAACTATATCACGGATATAACCATGTTACTGCGACAGATACATATTGATGCTCGTGACTACGTAGGTACGTTGTGAAGGAGACCGGGGATTTCCCAGAATATCCGGGTGAGGTCGCTGGAGCATGTCTAGCTAATCATTTCGCAGCTCATTAACTGCTCGGTACATAATTACAGCAGTACAGCGAATTAATTATATTGTATAAAGTTGGTTGTTGTGCGTAAGTGTGCGTTTATTATAATATGCTTTATGTATAGTAAAATTACGCAGAAAATATATATATATATTCTGAGGAGATATTTAAATAGTTCCGGCTTCATTGATCTATTTTTAATAACTTCCGCTTCTTCGTCGTATCGTTGATTCCAATTAAAAATATAATTTTAAATAAGCTTCTTTCAGAAATATTAGTTCTGGCATTCATTGCTCTATTTTAGAATAAGTGACTTCTCTGAAACTTGTTCATTAAAACCGCCTTATGAAATCAGTTTTTGAATTGAGCTCGCTTTTCCAGTGTGGGTGATTCTCTGTTAACTTAAAGGTTCGACTTTTCCTGTATTGAGACTATATTGAGATCGATTATTTTCTAAGTTCATATTTTTAATAAGCTTTCTTTTCAAAAGCCCTAGCTGCTGTTGGCGACTTTGTTGGCACAAACACAAATTCTTCTCTTTGTTTCGTATGATCGATGGTACGTCTTGTCAAATTACTTGGGCCCAGGAGATGACCACAAATGAAAGAGCGCACACCTTGATCTCTCGTTACACCCACATCCAAATTGCGCAATATTATCACAACCCGCATGATTTCTAAGGAAATTTCAAATCCATTGCTTCATTAGTTTGAAAAATTCGTCTGCTCTACAATATAAATAACGCAATGTGGTTGAACTCGCAAAATAACCCCCGTTATGCTATTAGAAAAAATATTTCTAAGGCCCGAACTCTAGCGATACTTAGAACTAAGTGAAACCATTTAATCGGTTGCAACTAGGTTTAGTACCAAATAGTTTTGAGTGTTTAGTGCGGTTCTGTAACACGGGCCTAAGTTCTTGGATGAGACTCGCACAGACCAGGGAAGCATGGCACAACACGGAGGATATTCTACAGAGAGTGGAACAAGGCTGCCAATGTGCTTTGAGAAAAGCAAAACAATCCTTTGATGAAAGATACACCGGTTTAGGTTATACGTTGCTTGTCCGTCACTCAGTCACTGAATTTAGAATTTAGAAAATAGTTATATAAAATAGAAAATGGTTTAGTACTATTTTCTTAATGTCCCTCGGGAATCATACAAAGCAGCTTTCCTTCCATTTTTTTGATAAATTAATTAAATTTAAGTTAAAAGAGTATTAATTAACAAATCTATATAGGTACTTCCAAGTCGATTGAGCGCGTCCGGTCTGCACCAAGTGTAAAGGGCAACAGACTGATAGAAATCCGACGACCGACGAAACACGAAGTTTGCCGAGGGACATTAAGAAAATAGTTTTACTGTGTGTGCTTTATGTATGTATAGACTAGAAGTGAGATTAGATCAAAATAAAAGTCGATTATTGGTATCTACTAGTTTCAGCAGTCAGTAGGTATTTCAGTCATCCAAAAAACCCTGAGATTACGATTATTATTTTGTCTGTATTGATTACAATCTGCTTTACCTACTCTATTCATGTTCATTTTATGACAATTTAAATGGCTATGATAAATTATACCTACTTATTTTTAGAGCCAGGTAATCATAGCAAAACATTCAACGAGAGTTGGTTATCAAAAATCAAATCAAATCAAATAAAACTTTATTTAAGAATAATAAGAATACCTAAGAATAGTTCCATGCATTGTTACAAAATAAAATTCAGAAAATAATGATATTGTATGCTTACTGTAACTAGAATATTTAACATACTTAGTATTGAAACAGAGTGGTCCCCAAACTAGGCAGCGCCTGTAAATTGTTGTGCCTGAGTTGCGTGATCTTAAATTTTAATTGGAAACATGTTTACGTTAGCTTCAATTTCATTTTAGGATGTTGGAAAAAGGACAAAATAGTTAATTAAATAAGAGACCTAGGTATTTTGTTCGGAGAATATTAATAGGTGTGCAGTCTCGTAGTTTTTTCATGACGACAAGTGTATGTGAGGTTGAAATTATAAATTTTCGCCTATTAAGAGGGAACAGAGCAAATGTATTCCCCGTTTTTCTTCCTGAATAATGCCTCTAGAGCTGTATTTTTTTTTATAAAATCAGTGTCTCTATAGGCATGTCCCTGTCATTTCCTTTTTTTCAGCAATTAATAAGTAAGGAAACTATGACCCTCCAAAAATTACAAAAATGCCCCATTTTTACCGCTGTGATTAGAGGACTACCAGACTAATTCGGAATAGTTTTTAGCATAAAAGAAAATAATAGGAACCTAGACATACTCTTTCTTAAAATTTTAATGTAAAAAATATTAAATCGGCTTAGTTTTCGAGGAGAAAAAAGGAGAATGCCAAACGTCGTTTTCGTCAAAAAATTTGTGATATAATCGGTCTGAGCTGCAGTTGTCCCTATCGCACTTTACGGGGTTTAACTCGGTTTTTCGGGCGCAGCGCGACGGCAATAGTTTCTTCAAATACCTATTTTTCAAATTCCTCGCATCCCCTGTTCCCTCTTAATACCTAGGTATAATAGACGAAAGACCCTACCTAGATACCTAGGTATTAATATCTAAGGGAGGAAATGCGGTCTGTAGGAGTACCTACGGATACAGTTTGTGAGTGGTGATTTGAGATCGTTGCGGCATGTGTGGAATTTGAGTCATTTCAGACTAAGGTCCATAAATTTGTAAGAGTCTGATACGCCCGCCCGTTCCGCCCAGAGCGAAGAAGTTATTTGAAAATTTCCCACCCAAAAAAAAAGCAGTCCATAATTTTGTTAGTATTTTGGTGTTAATAACAATAGTGCTTAGGTAATATTATTGTTAGTTTTCACAAACTTATTAGTTAATAGATTGTTGATTCTGTTAAATATATATTTTTTTTATAAAAAGATTAAATTGTAGTAACTAGTCTTACCTGTTATTATTTTTCGCATTTTTCTTAAATATTTATTTATGTTTCCTGACCGTAATGCTTAGGCTACTGATTACAATGCGATTAGAACATTTAAAATAGACTTTGGGAATGACTAATTCCATATGAATCCGTTCGGAGCATTCACCTGTAAAACTTTTTAATATTCAGTGACCAAGGTAACTAGATGACCATAGTCTATGAACAAATGTGATGAAACTCTTCCTTATTTGATGAGATCAAATTATGACAAATATGTGATAATTGACCTTCTCTGCCGGGGTTTCCTTCAACGATTATAATAAGGTTCTTGACCTGATAATGTGGAATTGCGTTACTTTTTATATTAGTACCTAGGTCCTACTATGTACTCGAAAATATACCAACAATCATAATGAATCATAGGTATGCCAATAATTCTATATTATTAATTTTAAATATTAAAATATATTGTATGGAACCAACGGTGTACGAGTCAGGATTCGGTAATAAACGGTTTTTTATTATTACTAAGTAGGTAGGTAGTACAGACAAAAAAAATGGGAAATTCCTGCAGTAAGTAAAACTAGTAAAAAGCTATTATAAATATCTTAATCCGGATGCCGTTCTGTAATTAAACAAAATGAACGTATTAGAAAAGATAAGATAAAGTTATTTGCGAATTAATATTTATAAGAGGTAAACAGGAAAACTATTAATTAACGTTAAAGGGAATAAACGAACGTTAGTAGGGATTTAGGAGCGAATGCTCAAAACAACCTCGATACGTTCAGAAAGTAGAAACGAAGTAGGTCATGCACAGGAGTCATAGCCGGCCATCATCCGCCTACCTTTTCGCAGCTATGTTGGGGTCAGTAACCATTCTAACCAGCTGAATACCAGTAGCTATTTCAAATGGAGCCACTACCTATCGGACCTCCATCGTCCTGTTACACTGAGTAACACGACACCCCTTGGTGGCTTCGGACTACCCGTAACGATCCATGTCGAAGATTTGCATGTTTGTTTGTTACGCTTTCACGCCAAAACGGCTGAACGGATTTAGATGAAATTTGGCGCTGGGTTCCGACCGGGATAAAAAGTATCCTATTACTTTTCATCCCGAAATTCCCACGGGCATCGAGACTTATGTGGGTAAAACCGCGGGGCGCAGCTAGTACTAAATAAAGTTGTGAGTGACGTGAACTTGCGTGAAGTCGCGTGGCGAAAACTTAATTGACAAAAGTGTGAAGTAATTTTAAACAATAAATAATGACCCGCAATTAACTTAAAAACTTGTATAGGTAATCATTATCACACTGATATTACTGATTAACCAATTTATCCAACAGATACCTACCTTCTTATAATAATTATTCTAATAAGCTATAATTTAAGGAAAAGTTCTATTACAGAGTTCAATCGTTGCGCCAAGATAACTGTGAGTCACACACGATGTTTTACTTTTAAATAGCTATATTATAATGAACATAAATCTATTAATTTGCATTCCTCGATACCGGCCACTTTCGTGGGAGAAAAATGCTCGTAAACATAAAATATAGTCAATAGTAGGTTTGCACACGGCTCCGCCCGCGGAATTAGGAAGTCCACGAGGTGGACTGATGACCTTGTGAAGGCCTAAAGAATCCGCAGGATGCGAGAAGTGAAGAACTGGTGGAAGTGGCGATGCTTGGGGATGCTATTTGCTTTGTTGAAAGTTGATTAGCCGTTCTTATTGGTAATTAGGTATTGATTGCTTAGCTCCTTATAGGTATAGAGTTATGATAATCATTTAAAAGGTTACATCTGTAACTATTTGCTATTTTATTACCTTATTCTTGGCTCGTTTTTTTTACAATTTGCAGTAAGCTTAGAATAATACGAACATACGAGTAATACAATATTGCTCACCCCCATAGCAAAGAAGTGTTATAGGTAATTTATAGCCGACAGACTGACCCGACTTATAGGAAATATCTATGCGACATTTGTACAGAATCTATCCAGTAGGTAGTATTTGCGTGATATTGGAACATATATTCAGAAAAACAGACAAAAATTCTAAAAACGATGTTTTCAGCATTAGAGTCGTGCCCAGAGGAGCATTTCCCTGCCTGCATTTCTTGAATTCCCAGGACCTCGAAGAAATTACATTTATTCAAAAATATTCAATGAACAGTTTTTACTTCGTGTATACTTAGTTATAGATTGAAGAGATACATAATTAAAACACAAAAAGTTATCTTGCAATATTTTCCACTAAAGAGTTATAAAACACAAACATAAGAAATATTCCCAGATACAGTAGGTATACCTAACGGTATTAGTTGCTGTTGCTAGCCCAGTTATCTTGGTTCGCAGACTCGCAGTAAGTAGGTAGTTTGTTACGTATGTATTCAGTCAATGAAATGTTAATATTGCCGGTTAAGAGTGCAGATTACCAGTGCGTTACTTTACACAGATATTTTATTATTATATCCTTTCATGGGCGTACCCAGGGGGATGGGGGGGCAGGGGAGGGCAGCTGCCCCCCTTAGATTTTATATGCCTAAAGTACTCTACCTACTGTTGTCGATAAAAGTTATGTTAGAGTCACTTTAAGACTTATTTTGCAATTACAATAAATTACTATTATGTTTAGAAAAAACCGCGCTGCGCGGCCGTTGTAAGTTTTATTAGCAATGCCTTATTCTACGGCTACATTATTATTGAATGGTCATTTAGTACACTTATTAGACGCGTAACAACATGGTAAATGGGCTTTGTGTGTGTCAGTTTTTGGTCTGAGTAATGTTGTATCTTGATCAAAATATGAGTCTCGATCATAACAAATACTTATGTATTTACAGAATTGTAATCATTAGAATCATTAATACATCTTTCTACATCGTTTTTTTGGTCTTCCCACATTCATAGTCAAAACTCTACTGACAGCATTTCCCTCATTCCTCCGCATCACATGCGCATACCATGATAGCCTATTACCACACAACTTTAAAATAACTGCGTAAAGTGTAGGTACAAAAAAACCCTCTCTTCTACTTTCCTAGTTTAGATAGGGTCCACAGTAATCAAATACCTTGTTAACCTACCACCTCATGGTAGAATGTATGAAAGATAGATGGAAAGATAGTCAAATAAATACTTATGAAAACCCACAGTGTAAGGCTAGGATTTCCTCTACATCATTCGAACAGGGAAATACTAAATCTAAAAGTTTTGCACATGTGGGTCATGGCCGCGTGAATCAGTGACCCACATGTCTAAGAAAGATCTATCCCAAGCGTGACGCGTTCCCACAAATATTTGGAAAATGTTCCCGTTTAACAAAATATCCATGAATTTATGAACATTCCTTGGTTGATTTAGTAAAGTTCTGATGAATAAAGAAATGCTGTGTAAACTAACATGTTATGTGTAATGTGCCTCTTCTGTGTACGTTCCTAATAATTACCAGCCCACATAATTGTTTGAGTGTTGTTTTCTTCCTACTTTTATTTTGAGTTTATTATTGAAAACATGTTTTTGGAATGTGTTTGTCAAAGTCATTTATTTTAATCTGACTGCTTTTGTAAGTCTAGAACTATAAATAGAATTGAGAGACTTTTAAATGGAGTTAGCCGTCCCCATAATCAATTACTGTGCTGTGAAAGTAAGCAAGGTCATTCTTGCGAGGCACCTGTAATGACACCATCTCCATTTGATTTTGAAGCAAATGGGGTGAATCAATAAGTCTTCCTATACATGATGCCGGAACCGCACCGGCGCCGGACCGCATGTTTAGTTGGCAATAATTCTCTGAACCAATGCCAGTGCACACGAGGTTCCGGGGCGGCGCCGGCGCTGGTGCGGCGCATGAGTGATAATCACTCGTATACACAAATATGCGGTCCGGCGCCGCTCCGGTAGCCTTAAAGTATAATCAAAAGAGGAAAAGACCGAATATTGAACCCTGCGAAACCCTGGTGCCCTCGTGGACAGCTTTTATTTTAACAAGATTAGGTTAAGTTAGTTTATACCAAAGACATTTGATACATGTTTTGTTGTTATTCCAGATATATATCATATAATCGACAAACTTACGTGTAACCAATCATGGTTTATTGATAACGACATTCTTCGCATATTTCGCCAATAACTAACAGAAGGCCTGAAGGAAATAGTTATACATTAATAATAAAAAGATAGCATATCGGTCATTGGTATTTAGAAAATGTTAATGATTTCCTATCACTTACTGAAAGCGTGGAACTCGTGCTTGTTATAAATAGACTCCTCATCACTTCGTGGGTGATAAAAAGATTTTGATTATTGCTAATTTGGTGGTTGGCTTACTTAGATTTCTGTGATAACAAGTCGATGCTTAGCCGTCGGACATAAATAATCCTGATGGACAAGTATTTGCTTGTCATCCAAAATTGTATAATCATGCGCCTTCATGGCCATGTGTTCTGCATATGAATTGTTTGATCTCCATAATCGCATCCAGTTTTTGGAAACAGAACACCATGACTTGCAAAGATGGGTGCAATGATGACACACAGGATATGGGATGATTACTTCACATAACATAATATCACGCCTTGTTTCCCCGAAGGGTTAGGCAGAGGTGTACCTATAGTACACCCACATTTCGCCAGTTATGTTTTTTAAGTCCCATGAATAGGGGGCGAGCCTATTACCATTAACCGGGCACATTTGTATTTTGTATTTTTTTTTTTTTTTAAACTTTGCCCCACACTAGGAATTTCTCCTGTATCGTGGGTGCGTTTACATACATATAAACTCACATACACAAACAGCCAGACTCGGAACAACTAATTGTAGGTCATACAAATATTTGTTCCGTGCGGGGATCGAACCCGCGACATGCAGCGCAGCAGTCAATTACTTAACCACTGCGCCAACCGTGCCGTCGAAATTTCCCGATTCCAGGCTACTACTGAGAAATTCCTGTTGGAAAAACCCAATAATACTTTGCCCGACTTGGGAATCGAATCCATGACCTCATGCTCAGCAATAGCGCATGAGACCACTAGACCAACGAGGCAGTCAGGAGAGGATGATTACTTCAGTTCTGGTAAAAACGTAGGTATACCATTAAAATCCATTATAGCTACCAGTTATGCTAAAATTGATTAAATTTAAGCCTTATTAAGTTTAAGATAGTCTTTTATCACTGAATTTCACAATTCCTTATCATTAACCGATGCAGCTGCTTCAAAGTAGATAACAATTACTGGAACTCGTAATAATGTCATTACAGAGGTTAGGTCACTCCGGATGATGTAAGATTAGCCTGCATATCGCGAAATAAATGGAAAAGTTTACGATGGCAATTGATTTAGAGAGATAGAGTAATCTATATTGCACATATAGAGGACATATAGTATTTAATTAAGTCTTTTCCGCAAATATTAGATCTGATCGATTTACCAGGTAAACGGGATCGCCCCGCGTTCTAACCGGTTAAAACCAAGCCTTATCCATTTACCCTTCAGAAATCTTGAAGTAACACCATTCATCAACTCTGAGACAATTCTCTACAAGCGGCCTGCTCTTGTGTGTTGATACTGTGGCAACCATACTGCTATCTACTGATTATACTGACCTATCCCACATATGAACAAAGCCCACTCTCCAGATATAATTGTCTCCTAATTGAAAAGATTCGTTCCCATCTCCTTTTTTGTCTGCTTTCTCGTTTTTGCTGTATGAAACCTATTGTATCCTTGTTTTCACCTTTAGCTCATCCGGCTTACAGCAGATGACATAACTGAACCCGATTCCATGTAGGTAAGTTTGGCAACAGTAAGTAATGGCAGCAAAAAATTTACAAGATCCCACTCCATTAATAATTAGGTATTATAAAAAGCGTGTCTGATGTCATAACGGCTATCTAATCTCAATCTGTAACGTGTTACTTGCTAGGGGTGGTGACGTCACACCGTAGCACACGGATGCCCAAACGGATAGGTCGGCGAGATCAAGTCATTGTTCCGTGACGTCATAGTTGTTACACTGATTTTAAATGACCATCATCTTAAGTAGAGCCTGATGGGCCGAGAATTTGTATTCTAGATCATTTAATTTAGTTCAGTTAAATTTAATTTTGTTTTGAATTTGATTTTGTTTTGAATTTGTTTTCACAATGCATATTACATTCAACTGTTTATATCACTGATACATTCTGCCAAATGTACACGTTAATGCTTTTCAAAATTAATGACATGTTCAATTTTGTTGTGCAATAAAGTGATAGGTAGTTACTCAAATCTATACCTACTTTGAGACGACATAGTTATTTCAATTCTATGACAAGCCATATTATGTATAGTGACTCAATACGGTAGGTATTGCTGTAATCTTTTCTACATAATTATTGAACTTTGAAATATTTAATTATTTAAATGATTCGACTTAGTACAGGGGATTATCTTAGAAGTTTATCTTTTAGGGCAAAGTCGATGTATTTGACTAATTACTGAAATACCTGATAAACGAACAGGTAATGACTACTACAAGTTGGTAGGTACCCATGCATTCAGGTTTATATTTGCAAACGGTTTTCTAAAGAAAAATAAATTTATGTTTACAGAGAACAACAACTGGAAAAAGTTATGGCTAACGTCGCCAAGTGATGTTAGCAGACGCTCGAGTCCAGACAAACTGGAGTTCAAAGTCAAACTCAAATTCAAATCATTTATTTATTTTTATGGCACTTTTGAACGTCAAAAACACAAAAAAAAAATGATTCTACTCGCCTCTTCCAAAAGGGAATACCTACTTGAGTGCGAAAGCCGAAGGTAGTTTTCGCATGGAGAAGAATGGGCAAGAAACTCCACCGTTAGTTTTAAAATGTTTTACAATATTTTGTATAATTATGTACATTAGTTATAATATGTGAAGACGATGCACCTAGAATAAAATTACTACCACAATAAGTAAAAAGAATAAAAAATGAAGCAACAACAGATAAACTAAGTATGTGATAGATACATGGTGCTCACATATTTACAAATATTGTCAAAGTAGACGATTTTTCGAAAATTGTACAATTAATAAGTGTGTAAATATAATTATGGAAGTAATCACAAAATGTAAAATTAACGTATTATATAAAAAAAATATATATAATGTAATATTTTAATTAAACAATTGAATTAGCAACCAGTTTGATTTTGTCTAGCAGGACGGACAAAGTAGCGGGTAGTCGGCGTAGTCCCATACTTAAATAAGTATGGGTATGGTGCTTATTTTAAATAAGTATGGGTACATGAAACAGGCTGGTGTATGTACACCAGCCTGTTTCAAGTGGACAAGATGAGATCCTATTTTCTGTAAATTAAGGAACATAAACATGACAATGATAGAATATAGGTCGACCCTGATATTAAAAATCACTCCACTACCCACTGACGACATCTCTAGGGGACCCCCATCTTCAAACACCGTCATATAAGGCTCATATTTCCGTTTCCTACAAGTTTTTCCTATTACCTTGGAAACTGGAACCACGTGTTTTCTTCCTCGTAGCATACGCACGGGGCTTTCTAGACCCGACAAGTAGAGGCATGTAGAGGCATGTCTACACTCTCACGTAGGTAGAGGCATGAACTTAGATGTGACGAATGATAAGAGCTACGTGCCAGACGCTGCGCATGCGACTGTTCATTCACTGTCATGTGATCATTTCGTGTATGGGCTTTTTCCGAGGCATTATTTCAGGTCGGTCATGATAGCGAAGTGGGGATGACTGAATATAGGTTTCTCCCACTTTCCTAGCACATTAAGTAAAAGAAGGTCCCCTGCTTTGGCAAGCTCTGAAAATACTGAAATAGTAAAGTATTCCTCAAAGTGTAGGATGATAGTCTTAGAACTAAACGAGATTATCTTATTGTCAGCCTTTCTACATTCATGCCTTGATAATCGCAAAGGCCCATTGCAACTCTTGCCTAACCATGGTCTAGATAACTCTAGAGTTTGAAGGGTTAAGTTTTATTTTCGTAAATAAGGGCCAGGTTAGAGGCCAATGCCTTCATTCAGGTTAAGGAGACCCTGACATTGACTTCCTGATTTTCGGTCTTTGGGTCAAGGACGGAAAATGGGGAAGTTCCGGCCCCAGACCCGCAAAACTATACAAAAGATGCGTCTTTAAAACATACTACTTTGTCTATTGTAATACTTGCTCAACTGATAGTGTCCGCACGTGATAAGCCGTGTTACGTCACATTAAAGTTTTAATCGACCTTCCAATTTTTTTTAATTACAGAACACATGTCGCCTTGTTAAAATATCTTTGAGTGAATCACGAGCGATGTTGCTATGTAATTGTTGAACTGTATAGAATAATAATTATGTTAGTCTGTCGTAGACTCGTAGCGGTACTTCGGAAGACGACGAAATTAATAGGGACATTTAGATGAATGAAAATAGAAGTTATCAATTTTCTTTTTAAACTATTTTTAAGCAATACTAAAAATATCAGAAAGGACCAACTAACATTAAAATTATTTATTAAAAAGACACAAATTTCAGTTTTTTTTCAGATTCTACAAGGACGGAAAATGCCTGGAGAAACTTTTATGCTTTGCAATATTCTTTCCATCGTTCTTCTCATATTTACGTTTTAACCGTGACTGGCAAAAGCCTTTCCTTCCCATCCGCTTTTTTTTACCTATCCCAAATTGTGCTCTTTTTAATTCTTGTTTAAATAGTGGTGAAATAACCAAACACGTGTCTTCCTCGATAAACGCAAGTCATCTATGTTGTCATATTACTTACAAATGTGTAATCCGCAGACTGAAAATAGAAATAAATAGGTATGTAGATAATTATGTAGATTTAGTATCGCTGTCGTAGCGTCATGTTGAAACTTGTTGCTGTAGAGATCTTTAACCCTCGAAATGACACGTGACTTGTACTACCTACAATGGTAAATGGTACTCAATTTCGATACGGATTTCGGACGCATGTAGCTTTGTCATTAAAAAGAAACCTAGACTCAATTGTTAAAGACCAAGAAATATGTGTGCCTTTCAAATATATTTTTAGTTTTTTTGGTAATTAGTTTCAATAGAAGACCATCACATAGAGCTTCGAATATTCTCTTACTTTGAATACTTCTGAAGTCCCTCAGCGGGATGTACCTGGCATTTTGTACATTATTCTAAACAGTAATCTTCTGACAATACCGCCTACGTCCGGCGATTTGCGAACGTGTGTTTTTATGAAACAGAACCTTCTGCAAACACTTTAGGCTTTATATCAATACACAAAAGAGTTAAATCTACTTAAAAATTGTCAGTCAAAGCAACGTTACGTCATTGGAAAATTGTTTAAGAATTCTCAGAAGCAGCGACTGATAAAAATGTCCGAGGCTTTGCTAAATATAGCTATAACAGTAATTAATTTTAGATAAGTTTTATCTTGTAGTTGTCGTCATGTCTTAATTAATTCGGTGCTGTTCGCGGGGGTGCTAGGGCACGGGTGTGGGTGTCGACGACGACCTTCTAGAGGGGTTACTAATATCTGTTGCTTGTTACATCACATAATATTATGATCATGCTTTAATCAGAGAGACAGACAAGAAGTGCGATGTAATTATTGGTATGCTATTCTGTAAGCATATATTTTTTAAAGGTAGCTACATAGTTAAAGGAAAGTCCCCTGATGGAAATAGTTGCTCTATCATATGAAGATTAGATTCTCCACGAGAGAAATCCCAGCACTAAAATTATTAATGACGCATAAATAATTGACCTAGACTCTCTTTAATAGCTATATTTTTACGAGCCTGTTCTTAAACGGGCATTTAAGTTAAGTTAAGGCTTACAACTTAATACATAATATTACGCTTGTAATCCCGAAGGGCAGGCAGATGAGCTATGTCCCATGTAATAGGGGACGCCATATTAGCCTGTTGCCATCGACCGGGCACAATACCAGACTCCGGGCGGCTACTGAGACATTCCTGATGGAAAAACTCAATGCCTATGCTTACCTATTTATAAAGATCCTTTCCAATTACTTATTACCTACTGTAAATGGCCCCAAGATTATTGTAGAACAAAGCGCAAGCATGAATAGCTAATTCTATGAAATAAGATTCCAGTTCAGATTACTTTGAAATCTGTTGAATGAGTTTTGAATCGAGATTAATGCTTGATCAATTTGTTCTTAGAATATTGGTTGCAGATTTCAGTCCATGTAAATGCAACCTAATATAATTTAAGCTTCAACCATGATTCATGCTGCAGACAGCTTTCATAAGTCATCTCGGCACCTGGAGACAAAAGTCACCCAGTAAATGAAGGTTCATCTATAATTTGCTGAAAAGTGAAAATAAATGAAAAGTACACAGATAATTCAATGAAGACAAATTTGCTGATTTGGTCATTTTCCGATCTACAGGGAAAACCTTTCTTCAATAACTTTTATGGGAAATAAACGTAACTACCGGTAAGAATATAAATAAAGCTTCCTTGTCTAGACAATAAACGATGCAATTACAATTAAAAGAACAATCTAATAATAAAGTGCGACATTTTCCTTATCGCGCGAGGTCAACCACTAACGACCCGTCACCCGTCACCCGTCACTCTTACTAGTCGCAGACGGTAAGTGCCAGAACATTTCGGAGAATAACTTTCACTGATCTGATGCAACTCCGTCTAATGTCACATCAAGTGTCCCGGCATTCGTAGACAATGACGGAGTTACGGATCTTACGGTACTTCGTCGAACTTGTGTGAATTGATGTGACCGGCCTTGTTAACGACCTTTGGAAGGTAACGGTTTCAAAATACCTTGCGGCTATGCCTACTTTAGAAAAATGGTTATTTTTATGGTATGATGCAGTATAAAGAGGACTTCAGACATAGGATTTTGGACATAGCTCATATTGTTAGGAAGGATTTTTTTTCTTCTCCTTATGTTTGCCGTCCAGCAATTCTGCTATTTTATAGGCTATGGGATGTTGGTATAGCTTATTATAAAGGAATTTCGGCTTTGTCTCTGGAATGGCAATACCTGCTATGCCTTTGGAATGTGATATATATAGATACTTACATAAGAAAAACTCGGTCGCAATCAAGAAGATTTTTTAAATAATTTTCTCTTCTTTTTTTAAGTGTTCTTGGCCTACATCTGCAATATCGGAATTCCGGCATTTCTCCGGAATCTCGGCTTGAATGGACAGTGTCGCGCCTGCGCAGACTGTGCTGTGGAAGTGCGAACGGCACGCTTTTGCCACGTGCGAGTCGAGGTCGTGTCTATAACCCCGATCATAACGGCATAACTTACACGACACTGAAATCAAAAATGAACATTGTTTTCTAACTGTTATGGTTGAAAATGCAATGACTGAGGAAAGAAAACGTTGATGTTGTCTACAGGAGAAAAGTTGACTTTAAAAGTATGATGATAGAGTTTGTTTTTGCTTGGTAGTGTACAGAGTTACAATGTTACGTGTTGGCAGTTGTTTGAAGGAAGCCAATCGTGGTATTTCATTCATGAAAGTGCAAACGAGGTCGCCGTAGTACTATGTGCGTAGTTTTCGTTCAAAGATAAACTAATTAAACGTTAGATAAGTGTGACGAGAGTTAAACTATCTGCAGTTAGCGAATTAGTTGGGAGTACTTACTTGTTTAAATATGACTTTGTGTAAGCTCATTAGTTTAATGCAGTAAGTAATTACTGTACCTAATTAGGTGTCAACTCACTTAATTAATTTTTTAATTAGGGATGAAAGAAGATAAAGCTTAACGAACTGGGGTATTAAATATTATTTTTTCCAAGAAAAACTATTTGCTAGATAATCCGATCTAAAAACTTTTTCCTTATGTTCTTATTTCTACAGTCACGCATTACACAATGTAAACATAATACTTTATGTAATACTCCTGAGAAAGTTCCTATAGACACATACACAGACTAATTAAGAACTTCCTTTTTCGAAATCGGTAAAAAATGGCCGGTGCAATCAATCCTGCGTTTTACATCAGCCGGCACTCGAAGTCAAGGCCCATTGTTACAATATAAAAGTAATTTAGTAACTTTATTGCGTTAGATACATTACATACATCATGTGTGTTCAAGTGTTTGCACGGGAGAAAGTGCTGATGTTGTGTTGATGGGGTTTTTACTATATCTAAGTATGTGACGCAAGTGTCCTATCGATTGGGCACGCCACAATTGCGGCGATAAGTCCCTTCTTTGAGGAGTGGCTAGACAGGCGCCACGGCGTCCCCACCTTCCGCCTGACGCAGGTCCTCACCAGACACGGTTGTTTCGGGAGGTTCCTGTTTCATATAAGGCGGGAGGAAACGCCCGGGTGTCATCACTGCGTGGATCGCCCGGAGGACACGGTGGAGCATACGGTGGAGGTATGCCCAGCTTGGGCAGAGCACCGCCGTATCCTCGTGGAGGCGATCGGTGGCGTTGATTTCTCAGGCCATGGTATGGAGCGAAAGGGCATGGGAAGCCGTCACCTACTTCTGCGAAGCAGTAATGCTCGCGAAGAAGGAGGCGGAATGCGTGAAAGAGAGGCAAATTTCGCGCCCTCACGACCCTAGCCGCCGCAAGAGACGCCCTGGGCGTTGAGAATCGCAGGCCGATTCCCGACCACCGTAGGCGCGGGCTTGCGGACGGTGAGCAATGGGTAGCTCGCCATCCGATAAGGACCAGGAGTGCGATTCTCTAAGGCAAAACATCTTTAAAACCAAGAAATCATCGTTGTAACATCTGATGAAAACATTTCGGTATTCTTTAGTTAAAACTGCGCGATCGTAGCGCCTCAACGATGTCGATGGCGCGACATAGAACTAAAATATGGTTCATAATGTATGAAAAACGGTATTCAGAGACACAAAACATCCTCGCCTTCGACGACAACTGCGCCTACGCCTTCGATTTTAACTGTCAAACCGTAAAGCTTGTAAATTGTAGATGTTTCCTTGGTTGTAGACCATAAAATGTAAGTAAAAAAAGTTTTTATTAAAATTTAAATTCTTAGTATTGTTTTGTTTATCGTACTTTAATTCCTGAAACCTGTGTGCGTATTTTTAATGTTTTAGATGGCAGTTCGTGTTTCCTGTATGATTTTTTTGTTGGAAGAAGCTAAGCGTCAAGATAATTTAGAAAAAAGACGTCAGGCACATGTGATACGTAATATGGATCTTCTTACTACTGATATAAACTATATTAAGGTATTCAGGTTGACTGAAGAGCTAATTAAACAATTGGAAGAAGATATTTCCCCGTTCTTAGCAAAGGCGAAACGTCGAGGAGGAATTAGCAACCGAACCAAGGTATTACTATTAAATCAATATACCTAATATAAATCAACTTATGTGCAAAAAGGTCTAAAACTTACTCTCATTCCAGGTTTTATGCACTCTCGCATTTTTAGCTAGTGGGAGTTACCAAAAAATATTATGTGAGAATGCAAGAACCTTTATCTCGCAAGCATCTGCCTCGAGGGCTATAAGAACCGTAGTAGATGCCATCAACCACCCAGTTATTATTAATAAGTACATACGATTTCCTCAAAATACAAACGAAAGGCAAATTCTCAAAGAAAAGTAAGTATTTCTTAAGTTTCACACATAAGTTTTATTTTTACTAAGTAGATACCTACTTTCATGAATCAAACCATATCCTAGCTATTAATTTTTATGTTACATACTTAAATAATATTTTTAAATTGTCTATCTTTTATTTAGATTTTATGAAAACTTCAAAATGCCTGGAACCATTGGTTGTGTTGATGGTACCTTAGTATCAATGGTTCGGCCCAAAGAACATGAAGAAAGATATTATTGTAGAAAAGGGTATCATGCTCGAAATGCTGTTATTGTAAGTTTTATTATTATTTCATTAACCGTATTGTAGAACCTATCTGTTTCAAACCATATTTTAATCTTTTATTCTTGCCTTTTTAAGATGAATGATCCAGACTTAAATATAATGCATGTAGATGTAACTTTTGGAGGTGCAACACATGACAGCTTTATATTTAATAATTCAGTCATAAAAACGCATTTGGAGCAGCTAAATAATACAGGAGAAACAGTGTATCTGCTTGGTATGTATTTTAAAATGTTTCTTTACTTTTACCATCAGAAATTGTACCTGTTTTCGGGGGTATTTAAATATTAATAATAAAATAATTCAGTTATTTTTGTTATTTTAAAATTAAATTAAATTCTTAATTTATTTATTTCAGGGGACTCCGGTTTCGCTCTTAGGCCATACATGATGGTTCCATGTAACAACCCTGAGCCTGGATCAAGGGAAGAATACTATAATGATCTGCATGCCACTACAAGAAATACTGCAGAACGAACCATTGGCATACTTAAAGGCCGTTTTAGGTGCCTTTTGGTTCATCGTGTTCTTCACTATGATCCAGAGATGGTGGGAAAAATTATTAAAGCTTGTTGTGTGTTACATAACATTTGCAATCAAGCCGGAGTTCCTCCAGTAGAATTACCAGCTCATTTACAGAGACAAGAAGCGAGGGTGATCCAGTCACTACAACAAGGAAGCCAGAACTCTATCAATGATTTGGACAGTGGACGTCTTGCTAGAAGTCGTCTAATTAATAGACTGTGGCGTGGACAAAATAGTTAATAATAGAAGTAAATACTAACAATAGACTTAAGATATTACTAATTCAGGTAGATTGTTAATTAAAAAATAAATTGTAAGTATGTTAAAATAGTAATGTATATTGTTCATCATAAAATATAGTTAAGTGGATGTTTTTTAAATGTTGTTTTTTATAATGTTTTACTTAGATAACATTAATATAGTCTAACAAAATAGTATGTACCTAATAAAAGTCATTTTAATATAATGAATTAATAAATAAAACAATATTTTAGCACACATTTTATTTATTTATTAAATCTCGAATTGCACTACTTATTCTATCTAGAGCCTGAGCCATAGCCTGATGGCCCTCTACTTGTCGACTAATTGCTTGGGCAATCAAAAGTTCTGCTTGTGCTCGGCGTTCTTCGATGGCTATGAAGCGCTCTGTGATGCTAACCATTTCAGAGCGGCGTTGTGACGGAGGTGACCTTCTCAATAGTCGCCGGCGCGCTGCAGATTGACGCGGAGATAGCTGGTGAATGCGTCGACGACCGTGTAATGTCTCTCTATGCACACGCTGAGTAGGAGCTGCAATTAACATTTTGTACTTATTATAGTTATTCTTATCTTATTGTATTAGCCCATAGTGTCCCACTGCAGGGCAAAGGCCTCCTTTCCCTCTTTCTATTTGTCTCTATCCTATATTATATGTAGTTATAAATATTTGGTTAGAGAATGCAACTTACTTTGACTGCCCCTTTCCAAAACATCATTTGGCTGTGACGCAGGTCTTGTTGGCTCAGTAAACGAAACCTGAAAATATATGACAGCTGTTAAAAAAAAAAAAAACTATAGAATAGTTTAAATCATAATTTTCCAAAACCATACCCTGTTTTCTTCAGCTTCAGGACTTTGAGCATCAGGTGCGGCTTCAATTGCTTGCTGTGATACAGAAATTGTAGGTATCTGTGCCACATTGTCTTGCACACTATCCCCATCAAAAGTAGCAAGATTAGACTGGAATAGAATGTTTTGTTAGGTTCTTTTAATTATTCGAGATAACATTTAAAATTACACTCACAGCAATACCATGTCCAGTATTTAGCAATATAGGTTTGATGCTATTTTATTTATTATATATAGGTACTTGTATTGATCAAACATAACAGACATAACATGGGTGTTATGCACCTTAGTGTAGAGGTTACTTATTATGAGTTATGAGAGATATAAGCATAGGTAGTACCTAATGCTTAGTGGAAAATAAAAGAATAAACAAATCTTATACCCATTGCATTTCATGGCCTGGCTCATGTATAAGAACCTCACTTTGGTCAGCCTGCTGCTCATTTGAAGGAACAATATTCTGAAAATAGAATGATTACATAATATTATATTTATAAATAGGTTAACTGTCATTAAACTGACAAAAAAAAACTTACAAGTAAAATGCTGGGAGACTTCACTTTCCACAGTTCTATCCAATGGCTGTTCCTAAAAATGTAAAAGTATTGTATTACTTATTAATTTAAATCAAATCAATAAATTTGTAAAGGTGTATAGCCTTGAAAATTACAAACTTCAAAAGGATTTATTTCTAAGCTCCGATCTCCGCAACCAAAACTTTCTCCTCCCATAATGGTTTGGATTTTAATTTCTATTTCACTGAGTTCTGGCAAATCCTCTATGCCACCACCAGTGCGCCGCCTCGCAGCTGCAATTAAGCTGGACTTCCTCTTAACTGCTCCTTTTTTGTCCTTCCAGTACTGCAACACCAGTAAGAATTATATGATTTGATGCAAGTATTAAATAAATAGAACACCTATTTGCTCGGTTTGGTTTAACTTTCTGTTGCAATTTTAAATGCTTTTATAATTGAAATTAGAATCCTAGCCTAAAGTTACAGTATATGCCTGTAGTTAATACTAATTTAGTAATAAAGGACATACACAGCGGCTGTCAGTGTAAAAGGGTAATATACCGTAGAAGGCTACCTACTCAATGCAACAGTATACACACAATACATATAATTACCAACCTTACACCACTGTTCCGATGTTTTCGTACACCCACTACCATCACTGTTCAGGGCTGTTGTTATTTCGGACCATGCCTGACGACTGCGAATGCGAGCATTCGCAGTACGAGCATGGCCCGTAGCCAACCATGGTTTGCTTTCCAAAAAGCTTACTAGCTTTTCCAGCTGATTTAACGCAGGAGCTGCGTTGCGAGACACTAAAAGATAAATATTTTGGTTACATAGATAGTAGTTCCAGAAACTGTGCTGTATATTTAAATAGAAATGTTAATGTGTACTTACTTTCGATAGGTTTGGAACCAAACTAAAACACAGAACGAGTAGAACGCCATTGGGTTGGGGTGCAGCATTTTTTTAAAGTCCACTTAGCCACTTAAAACCACTTGGAACTTTGGAATTTCGTATTTTGATAGAAAAAACTAATCAAGATAAGATGAACCAGATGAAGTTGTTTGTTTTGAAACACAGAATCTACAATTACAAATGTCAAAGATTTGGAATCGTTTTATTGCTATAATCAAAAATAATTATTTTCCAAGTCGAAAATGATATAATTAATTAAATATTTGTTGCATAATAAATATAACGTGTTTTATACATACGTGTTGTGCATTTGTATTAATTTAAAATGACGAAATAACTTAAAAATAGGTTAGTCGAGATTTTCTCGATTATACTCTAGATTAAACATAGCAACACTGTAAACATCTTACTCTTCATCGTTGTTCGGCAGATCGTCGACGAGCCTATGTAGCTTAGCGAATACGGTTTTTATCAACGTTGTTTTTAAAAGCGATATTTACGATGCAACATCATTGAACTCGTCGTTGTTAACATCCATGATGAGTCTGTTAGTGAATCGCATTGCAGGCCCGGGTCGACGTTGCGTTGTGTTCCGACGCGCGCCTCAAAGAGATGTCAGCAGAATAGGTGGGGTCCGCTAGGACCGATATCTGCCGGGGTTGCAGGAAAGTCCGAAAGGGATACCGTGTCCCCGGGCAACGTACAGGCAACTGAAGGAACACGGGTGGATTTTAATCAGTAAGAGTCTGGACACGCCTTCCCGCTCCGCCCAGAGCGGGAAAAGTAATTTGATAATTTACCACCCAAAAATAAATTTAAAAAAGTGTCCTAGCTATCCATGAAGTCTGACCACGATTCTGATGTACTTAGACCAGATTAATATTTTACACATCGTAATTCGTGACCCTCCGTGATTTCCGTAGGTCAAGATTGATCTACAAACACCTATTAAATTAGATTATTTTGACAGGTAATGTTATTAGTTGTATTCAAAAGCAGGAAAGTCTGTCAAACGGTACCTAAATGATTTTTAGGAGAATTGTAATAAGCGTGGCAATTTGATTTTTCAATAATATACCTTATGCTCCTGAGCACTCGGCTCCGCTATAACCTTTCAGATTACATAATAATATAATGTATAGCTATCCTAACTATTATACCTAATATTAATAAATGCGATAGAGAATTTGTTTGTTTGTTACGCTAAAACGGCAGAACGAATTTGGATGAAATTTGGCACATGGGTAGACCAAGACCTGGGTTGGGGACTTGGGACATGGGATATTTTTGATCTGGTCGTACGTTTTGTTTCGTTTTAGTATTTTTTATAAAGCCTGATCTTTTCCTATGATTTGTGCCAAATGTGAGAAGATGAAGCCTAATGGTGTTCACAATGACATTGTCCTGAAACTCTACACAAACACCTATACCGAAAAGGACTAAGTAGGAGCGAGTCTCCATTAATTTCCGTAGGTAAATTTTTCAAGCGTCATAACTCGGATTGTCACTTAGGAAAATCAAGTCGACATCTCTTACCATAATTTTCCTTTAAAGGACCCGCTGCCGTCGGTGGTTAAAATCCGATTTCGTAAGTTAAAACAAACTAGGTGTTTCGGAAAACTGTCACACAATCTTATGTACATGATGAGGATAAAAAACCAAGTTAACTACGTCATACTACTTTATGGGTGGAATGTACCTGTAACAGGAAAAAATCATTACGTTGGAGCTTGGAGATAATATGTAGGCCCAGTTGACTGTCGTGTATTGCATAAAAATGCGTAATAACTTGAGGATACAAAGCTTCTCATATTTTTAATCAAAAGAACTTTCGTTGTAAGTTGGCCCTGCCAAATACATATGGATCTAACATTGTCAGTTTCAGAAGCTATACCTAACGATTCATGCTATCGTAAGATATGTAGGTATAATAAATTCGAGCTGATGGTTTTGGTATCCCCAAAACCTTACTAGTATTACTTTAGAATACTTATTAAATGCTTTCTTTGGTGAACTTTTGACTTAAATCATTCAATATATCATCCCTCTGTCCTGAAGGCTATACGAGTAAGTAGTTAAAGTCAAAGTTGCATAAGAATGTGCAAACTTTAGATTCTGACAACTTAAAGGCATTGAATATTAAATAAAAATTTGAATAAAAATCGTGACTCACTACCTATTACATTTTTTTTTAGAATTCAGAGCTACATAATGTTCCTAGACAGTAAGGTATGGGTGAGCCAATGCTAACGCAACTTCTTGAATAATAATTAGGAGAGTAGAACGTTCATATTACGAGATAATTATTTATGACTACCGGACCCGACAGACGTAATCCTGTCCAGATTAAAATAGTTCGTACAAAAATCACGGAGGAAAAAGGTCATTCAGTTTATCCCCAAATTGAATATTTTATGTGGAATCTTTTCCATTTGTTTTCTTTCCAGAACAACCTAATTCAGACTTCTCGTATTACAAACAAAAAAGAAACGTAATCAGTCCAGCCGTTCTCAAGTGATGCGCCAGCATTTCGTTTTTTAGGGTTCCGTAGTCAAAAAGGAACTCTAATAGTTTTGTCAGGTCAACTACAATGTTAAGTTTGTTTTTGGGATAAATTCATCCCAACTACGGACCACTTCATTGAGCATGGTCCGACACGCACTTGGCCGGTTTTTATTTATATAGACAGACTAGAACTTTTTTTTTAAATATGCTTAGCTTTCTCCCAAGTATTTTGGGGTCGGCTTTCAGTCTAACCGGATGCAGTAGTAGTGCGGTGCAGTGAATACCAGTATTTTACATTGATCGACTGCCTATCTGACCTCCACAACTCAGTAACTGGGTAATATGATATCTCTGGGTAAGACTGGTTGTCAAACTTTCGGGCTTCTGACGACCCGTAACGACTGTCAAAGATCCACGAATGACAGCCGAGACCAACGGCTTAAAGATGGTCACCCATCCACGGACAAACCCGGGCAAGCGTTGCTTAACCTAATGGATCGACCCGTGCGGGTTTTATTACTTAGCCACGAGCTCCCCACAAATTCTCTCATTAGAAACGAACTTAAATATGGACTTAAAATTAAGACTGAAATAACATTGCTTCTAAGAACCATTTTCAGTCAATGACTGAGTAACAACATCCCTGTTAACTCAAACATGATAAAACTGCGTCAAAGACGTAAGACTCATTAATGCAGACAAACCAATACAGACGAAAATTCTAGGAAAACCACGAAGTACAGTAACTTCCATATTTGGTAACGCGACGTAACAGATGATAACATATTAACATGACACAAGCCGCCGCCGCCGCCGCCGCCGCCGCCGTAAGATAAATATAATAACAAACCGTAAAACGGATAACCAGCACATGGTTGATGTACACTCTTACAATGACGTGCAAAAAATGTGTGAATCATAGTTTTTCAGTCTCAGTACCTACGACATGACGAAAATAAGAATGAGAACTACATAGATGACCACGCACGGCGTGACTAGCCGTGACACGTGCTAATATATCGAGATGAATTTCGCGTGCTTTAAGTGGTTGTGCCACCTAAAACCACCAGTAGGGAAACATGGCAGTAGACAATTTACTTGGTATGGTCGATAATGAAAAAGTTCTGGAAAACTCGCCTTGTTCTTCGTCGCTGAAATCTGTTACTAAAAATACTCCAGAAAGTTCGTGTAAGTTTCAGGAACTTTCTCGACGGTTTTCAGGGCCAATCGACTTTAATAAAGATTATCATTTAATTTGGGATTTTGATTAAAGTGCCAATCAAATAAGGATGCCCTTTAACACCACTTCAATTCGTCAGTCCCTGCGAGTGGGAGTGCAATTTGGGGCTCAATTTGGGGGTCATTAAGTAATAGCCGACGCGCCTCTTTTTTCGTAATTGTTTCCTGTTTTATGCTAATAATCTTGTCCACGTCTTGATAATACATTATCGAGACTTACTTTGGCAGATTATTCCTCCAAGACCTATACAGACGGCTTAATTTTCATAATATGAAAGTTTAGTAGAAAGGTGTGTACCTTATTTCAGTCATGTTGATAAGTTTCGATGTTTGTCTTTGGGATGGCGATGCACCTACTATAATACCTCTAGTATTGTATTGCGCGGTTGAATGGTGTGCGATTGAAGGCCCATGTCCAGCAGTGGATTGCTGTGGGCTGATGATGATCGACAGGCGGCCGTGCGTGACCACTAACCATCACGTAGACCGCCTGTTTTCACTTAATCAAACATTTTTTTAACAGGTATTCGTAATTGGAAACTACACAACGGTAAATAGTTCCAAGAAATATGCGTGTCTCCGTGACCTCTCACCATTAGGCGGCTGTTCAGAGGTAAACGTTCTTTGGAGTGTGAGTCAAGCTGTAGGTTAGGCTGAGGGGCTGATTTATTATATCTTGCAGCGAGTTCAGCTTTCGCGGAAACTGATTCACTCACGCTAGACTAAGGTGACGAAAAGAGAGGCGGCAGTTTTTTTTGGTCAGTATTTTAGACTATTTTGTAGCATGTATGTAGGTACATAAAACATACAGCAAAACTAATAAATAAATAGTAATGGGTATTGTAACAATGTTGAGCATATTTTGTGAGTTGGCCATTATTCAGAGAACCATTAAGATAATATAAAGTTTGTAAAGGTAACTTCAGAAGCAAAACACATTTCTTTCAATTCTGGATCTAGCTGAAATAAATGATGAGGTATTAATTAGGAAGCCAGACTTTAGACATTGAAATGACTAAACTATCAAGTAAAGAACATATACATAGCTACAAATTGCTTTCACGGCACCAAATCAGACGTGTCGTATCCTTAATATACCTACGACACGATACATCACACCTAATTTTTTCAATATTATAATTGCGACGGAGAAAATCCGTAATACATAAATATTAATTATGAAATTATCAGTTATAAAGCTATCAGTATCCGTAAATCAATGTCATAGTGCTATTAAAAGCATATTGCGCGTCTTTCATTGAATAATCGTTGATCTGTGACCGACACTTAGGTACACGGTCGATATCAAACCGTGCCGGTATCGTATCAAACCGTGCCGGTATCGGTATCAGTCACGATCTCCACGTGAAAGGATTTTCCAGTCTGCCACAATGATTAACAGGATATATGAACAGTTCTTGTTAATACCTATAGAACCTTGAGGCTTTTGTTAAGAGAGGACTTAAAAGAATTGTGAAGGCCAATATCTTGAATGATGTGATTTATGGACCATTTAGATTCCTATGACAAATCATTTTAAGTAGAAATAACACAACCGCAATTTCACACATGTAGATTTCAAATTAAATATAAAAATCCTGAGTTTCCTTAAGAATCTGGGTTTCGAGACTGAACAAACTTTGAAATGATGCATACTTACTATTATACCTACCGGATACTCCGATTTACGTAATCTTTCAAGTCAACTTCCTATTCTACCTTGTTTTTCAGGCATACTTACTCACCTCTAAGCTGTTCATCAATGGTTAAATTCAAAATATTATTATCTTGCGCCGGGAGGGGACGCCCTAGAAGGACATAAGATATTGACCTTACTGGTGATGTTCATCAGAAAAGTCAGGTGCGTAGTACTCGCAACCAGCGTGCGTGTATTTATTTATTTTTTGTAAGGGAAAATAAACAGAAATTACTTAACAAATATATTCCCCACTATATTTTCTACCATATCACCAGCACCCCAATTGTGTAACACACGATCAGTCACAATCTCTTTCATTTTGACAGTTCAACAACATTCATTGCGTTATTTACGTTGTTGAACACAAAATTGTATCGAACATGTAGCAATGGATTAGCAACATCCTTCAAAAGGATTCAGAATATGATTGATCGTATGTTACGAAATTAGGGAGCAGATGTTTGAACATACGGGAACATAAGGGATAGCCCTTAACGGGCCAGCCGCGGCGGCGGAGCAAGCGTAGTTCATACAAACATAATACCAAAATAATATGTAATCAAACATATTCTTAAGGTAGTGTGTATTTATTTCGATTGGATTACAGAATATCTGGGCTCCTAAATATATATTTTGAAAGGACACTGATATCAACACGAGTTATGAGGAATTTCAAATTTCTTTGAGTTTATGTATAGTTATGTATATTTTACGCAATAAACTCTGATTGATGAACTCTATTTGAGTTGATTCACAGCTTTAAGAAGATCATATAACCATAAACCATCGGTAAACAAAATAATGTTTAATTTTGTATGCATTAAGTATGACTCTTTATCATAACAATCAACTTTTTTTTAAATAATTATTAACCCTACAGCATTGCATCACTAAACTTACATGTGACGTAGGCAGACAAAATCCTAATGTTTGCTCACGAGAGCGGCGATTCTACTTTGTACTAACGACACATGAATGACTGATAAGTGATAACAAGGTATACCCACGACGAACTATCAATGACATATGCCCACGACGTAGTAAGCCACTCTATATGTAGGTATATTGATAGATGTGATTATGCTGTCAGGTTTAGGAGATTCAGATTTATAGGTGCCGATAATTTATTAGATTTATCGCAAATATGCTTGTTATGTGATGATAGCATGTGGCGTCATTTTTGTTGTATGTTACTCTTTGGAATGTTACCGCTATCGAGGGACACCGATTAAGTAGAATCATCAATAATTACGTTTAATAATGCTTTGTGGATAGCTTGAAAATTGTAAAAAGTGACTGTAAGTAGGTAATCCATTTATTCTGATAATTTCTTACAACGCACTTAAATTTTTTATTTGTTTTTAAATTCTATTTTTATTTATTTTTGTAATTGTAGTTTAAGTACTATGTTGTGTTGTTAAGTCTGTGCTAAATAAATATATTTTCTTTCTTTCTATTTAATTTTATCGGCTTTCAAGTATTCTGTTGGCATGTTGGTGTTCATAATCCCAACCATTTTTTTTTAAATCTTTATTTATTTACAGGGTTTCTTTAAAGAATATGTCACCCCGATTATTGAATACAATAAGTATATCAAACTAGCCTGCCCGCAACCTTGTACCCATAATAATAATATGATAAAGTGTTCTGGCCTCATCTGACAATGGTGAGGCCAGAAAGCTCTTATAGAGAGAAAGAAGATAAATTTATTTGAATCAGGTTAAGGCACACAATATTCACATAAAAATAAACTTAAATAAAATGGTATTGTGTGCCTCACGGCTACGCCAAATAGGGCCAAATATAGGAGCCTACATTATTGATTCCCCCCCGACCCTTGCTCGCAGAAGCGCCAGCCCGCGTATTGATGAGAAATGTAGCTTTAAATTCCCCAATTAATAATAATATTAATAAATGTTTGATCCAGCCTGTCCCATCTTGCTGTCCTCCCGCCAGCGACGCCCTAAGCCGAGGTTCGTACCCCACAGGGGGTGCCCTTAGCGAGCGTTCGCTTAATATTAACGTAGAATAGTTTATGCCCCTGGCTGGAGGTTTTAAGTTAATAGCTTAAGGCATCCACAGGATAGTCCGGTTAAGCAGCTGCGACCTCATTCTGAGAGTCAACTGCGAGATGCCATACAAAAAAAAAAAAAAAACGTTATTGATACAAGATTATTGTCAAAAGCTCAAGATGTGATGCACATCTTCCATGACTCCACAGACAGCACGATTGAGAGACTTAACTTGCGCATCATAAAACCAAATCTATTGAGAGGCACGTGGCCGGGTCGGAATCTCAAAGCCATCACAACTTCTTGCTTATTCATCCTGCCCTCGCTGAACCAAATCATACGTGGCAGAGATGGCTAAATCGTCCTGTACCAAATGCCCTGTTAAAGATCTTTTATCAAAATATTCTGCTCGTTTGAATGCACCTGTCTCTAACTAAGGATAAAAGCTCGGTATGCCATGGAGGACAAGCATAAAATTCCCTATCAGACGCGGCTTCATTTGCCAAACGATCAACCATCTCATTACCATCCAGTCCAACGTGAGAAGGAATCCATTGCACTAAAACTGTTTTATGTTTTGCAACAAATTCAGTGATGGTTTTAAACATACTATACGCCAGTGGAAGCCCCCTGAACGGTGTAGTACTCATACATCTCACCAGATGGAGAAGACTACTTTTCGAATCAGTGAAAATGAGAAACCGATCACCGTCCAAAGATTTGATATAAGCCAAAGCTTCAACGATAGCGATCAACTCCAAGTGCATTATTGAAACTTTTGATGAGATACGGAATTTGAAGAAGGTACCAACTTGCGAATCAAAAAAGGCTGCGCCACAGTAGTTCTCATGTCTAGAACCGTCCGTAAACACACAGTAAAAGCCAGAATATTGTGTATTTAGAGACTTACAACATATTGATTTTAAATTATGTATATAATAACAATGCTTTGTTTTATCTACCGAATCTAAACTAGACTTTACAAAACATGATAAGTTCATATTGCTGACCCAAGTATTCATGGAGAACATGCCAATTTTATTACTGCAGTACATATGTTCTTACTTTAGGACATCGTGAGACATAACTAACAGTGGTTTTTTCTTATTTCTCCAATAAGGAATATTACCACAAAGACCATGAAGCTTATCCAATATATCTATTAAAGGATAATCGTAACACTTAGATTTTAAATAAAACTTAGCAGCTAAATATCGGTGGCGATTATCTATACTTATATACTTACTTATTACTTATAATATCATTTATCATTTACACATAAATTATATTTTTAAATATTAGAATAAAAGAAAATATAAAAACATTTAAAAATATATAGATAATAATATTATAAAGAGGAAAGATTTGATTGTTTGTTTGTATTGAATAGTCTCCAAAACTACTGGACCGATTTGAAAAATTCTTTTACCATTAGAAAGCTTAGTTTTCAGAGAGTGACCTAAGTTACTTTTTATCCCAGGAAAAATAACGGGTCCCGCGGGAAAGACCACGGGAAGTGAAGCCGCGGGCAAAGTGCTAGTATCGTATATAGTATTATAAATGCGAAAGTGAGTCTGTCTGTTTGTTACGCTTTCACACTAATACGGCTGGACGGATTTAGATAAAATTTGGCACATAGTTAGACCATGACCTGGAAAAAGACATAGGATACTTTTTATCACGATAATACGCTCCCGTGGGATAATTTCCGATCTCCACGCAGGCGAAGCCGCGAGCAAAAGCTAGTAGGATATAATTGTATCAATAAGCCATTTGGATGCATCAGGAGAAAGTGCAGTCAAAGTAGGTGACGAACCCCAACTCTTTTAGCTGCCCAAAACCAAACCGATGTGTGGATTAATAATCAAGCGACTACCGCAAAAGGGTTGTCGGAGAAATACCGAGTTTTCGCCAGGTGTACTTTATGTGGGGAAATTAGGTCGTACCCACCTGGCTTGCAAGACAATGTGTTTTTAAGCGAACAGCAGCAGTGGGTTCTGGGACGTGGCCACATACAGCCACGTGCCAATGGCTTGTGCCAACCTACGTACCTTACTGTAAGGTACCTAATTGAAACCGCATCATCAGAGCACTTTGTTTAGTAAGATGAAAGAGGGAGAAGAAGGCAGTTCTAAATTATAATGATGCCACTCCTATAACTAAAATGTCGTCATTTTACTGTTCATTGCAATTCGTCAACAATAACCTGACCCCTACCATAGACATCGCGCGGAATGTCGCCTGCCCGCAGCGCGCGAACAAATATCATAAAGATATGGAAACATTCCTGCCAAATCATGAAGACTGCACTTTGTACCTAAGATGTGAAATACACACCGTGTCATCGTCAACGACAATTTCGTCAGTTAACGCAATAAAATAACCGTCTGTCCCCTTATAAGGTACCGATATTTTTCAGAAGTATGAAAGAACTTCCTTCTTGTTTGGTTTTAGTCATCGTTGGTCGCCGGCGCCAGCGCCGCGCTATTTGGTCGAAGCCACCGTCATAAGGCAGGTGCGAAATGAATGACTTTTAGATCTTACAATTTCGTATAAAGATAAAAGTTTGAATGTATTAGGATTTTCCTTAATAAATGATTCAGGGTTTGTTGATTGGTTTAGGGACTTTTGGACTCTTCTTCCATTTACCGCGCGGCACTTGGGACTCCGACAGTATAGAAAAAAAAACAGGCAGACGCTGCAAGTTTTAAATAACTTATTAAAATAATGTGGGTGTATTTTTGTAAATTGAACGAAACACATAGTTAATATAAAAGTTTATTAGACTTCTGTAACAGAATCCGCAACGGTCAATTGGCACTGAAGGATATTTTCATCTCTTTACGACGGAACTCCCACTCAGTTGGTCTAAGTTTAAAAAAGATATTCTATTTCTAGCCATTCTGGATTTAAATTAGAGTTGTTAATTAGGAAATCACTCAGCATTCCAATGGACTTATTGAAAACATTTCCCATAAACTGTTTACGGTCGGTCGGCGTGGGTAATTCTCTGGAAAGCTGGTGTTTACGCAAACTATATTAACTCGGCGGTAATCGCTGAAATATTCAAATAATTCGCATTACTCACATGCTCGTCGATCGTTACACTTATCATTCCATCAAAGAGACTGGTGTTTGTGCCAGACTGTTCGTAGTAATGATAGCATTACGACTAATAAAAATATCGAAATAATTCATGGCAATTGACGTTCATATTTTTAACATCAAAAATGTGTATTCGGCGCTTGCGCTGGCTAATAATGGGTTGGCAGAGATAGTTTTGGTTGTATTTTTAGGGTTCCTTACCTCAAAAGGAAATAGCTAACAACAGCGTGAGCGTACAACAAGTGTACAAACGTACAACGAACCGTCAGTCTGTCAAGACCCTTTTTCTCAGGAACGCGTGGAAATATCAAGTTGAAAATAATATCAAATACGTAGGTCTACGGTCCCTTGGAGCTCTAAAAAATATCAAGCTTCTAAGACAACGCAATAAAAAAATACGGCCATTTATGCCACATATTTTGATACTCGCAAATAAATCAAAACCTACAGGATAGTGTATCATGAAATTTGGCTTTTTTTTTGCGTTTACCACCTTACAGTGTTAACTACGGAACCCTTCATTGTACGTGGTCTGACACGCACTTGACCGATTTATTTTTATTATTATTTGACGTAATTATAATAACAGCGTCATATTTTCTGTAATATCACACAAATACAATCAAGACACTTACCTACTTATGACCTATTTTATTGACAGCTCCGAGTGGGGTCTACGAAAATAAAGACAAATGTGGGGGTGCATAAAATAAAACAGGCTCCACATCATCCACTCAGTAAGCCAGCAGCAACCCAATGCATGAAACTGAGACGCAATCATCTCCAGTTTCCTTTGATTATAACTCGTGCGTTTAATAATACAGCGCATAGCACGAGCTACAATTAACTCATTGATAATAATTAAAATTATACTATACTACGTTTTAATCGTAATCTCGGTTACCAGAACCAGGAAGTGATGGTTATCAGCAGCTTCACTGTTATCAGTAGACCGCGGTTCACAGGGGCACGCTGATGCGTCGTATTGCAGAAAAATACAGGGTGGTCTAAATAGTGACGAACATACATGGGGTATTTTTGAAGACTCCTAGGCATGGGGAATAATTTATTTTTTTATGACGTCGCTATTGGACTAGCCTGTAAGTATACTACTATTGTGAAATTCAATGTTGATAAAAAGTTATGAATACCTGCCGATGTTGTGTTATAGTTTTTGGATCCAACGAATTTAGGTACTTTCAGTCCGTTGAACCACTGAAAATGAATCGTTGTGATGCAATATTTAAGTAATTAATTATGTTAATTCAGTGTTTACCTACTCGTGTGCTTGAATATTTTTAGGACAGTTAGCTCACAGCAAAATAATAATATTCAATTATAAATAAAGCAAGTTCTGATACTTAAAAGTTATTACTAAAACTTCTGACTTTCTGAGTAATAATATGGCCAAGTTCCTAACTTAGATAACTCCGCTCAGTGAAACACTCCTCGAATTAAAACTGTTTACAGTTCGTGGTTATAGTTACAGCGCTTTCACACATGACCGGATCGTAGTTTTCCCGGAACGTGAATACTCCTAGGGCTTATTCAAACGCAGTTGAGAAAAATGACGAATAACTTAATAAAAAAATAATTAGTCTAAAATACAATCACGAATCATCACGAAAGATGTACAGCTTTCTACTTGTTGTGAAAAGACCGTATTAATATCTTATTTTTAGCTAAATAGCGGTCAATTATGAAGTTAATTGACCGCCCTAAAAATATTCTCATCTAAAAATGATTCGAGCCGCATATTAATAATTTATGATGGCCGCCCACTAGTGGTGTACTGCGACATCGCCTCTATAATAAAAGTTGACGGAATTTGTTTTGTTCTAATTTTATTTACATCAATCTACGCATCAGTGTGTCCGCTTGCATTCAGATCTAAAATTGTAGAATTAATGATTAACAATTTTGTGGAAGTTGAAAAACAGATGACATAGTTTTAAATTCTTGGTGGATCAAGAATTAAAGCCT
Source organism: Xanthia togata (assembly GCA_963853775.1). NCBI lineage: Eukaryota > Metazoa > Arthropoda > Insecta > Lepidoptera > Noctuidae > Xanthia > Xanthia togata. Next base: position 26,883,955 of record OY970794.1, on the reverse strand, counting down.
CTATTAAACCTTTCTGAAAAGTTTCAAAAACTAAAAGTTTTCTCGATACGTACTCTGTTGTCTATTACGAGTAGGTAGATCTTATCTCCGTCGGTAAATACACTTACTTCTGACGGTGAAGTCACATGAGAAAACAGCAACAATCCTACTTTTACTGGTTACGTTCAAGCTTTATTATAGGAAAACGGATCCTCTGTAAATCTACCTGCCTAAAAGAAAAGCAGTGTACTACAGACACTACATCATACTTACACTTTGCATTCATTAATAATATGTATTATACTCTTTTATTGGTTTTGCATTATTATTTCGCGAATCGTTCTAAAACGATTAGTTTTCTTTAATTTTCATATTTTTCATGACACTTACGTCAGGCTGTCAAGCTGTCATTATTTTTTCTTCTAATTTTCTCTCATAGTTTTCTTACTGGCTTAGTCCATGAAGGTTACTTTTGATTTATATAATTTAAATTATTTTTATCAATATGGTTAGCTCAAATATTGTATTTTATAGACAATTATAATTGTTTACTGTATAATATTTGTATACTAACTTACTTTTATAATAATAATGAAACGCTCTCAGAATTCATCAAAGAGGTTTTTGGTACTGGCCTTTTCGATCACTGAATTTGAAATTAAATTCTGTAAAGAACAGAAAAAACAGATGATGTAAAAAAGAACACTTCAGATTCGAATATAAAAGGGGACTTCTGACACATTGCTGGAGATCTGGTCTGGAAGCGCTCAAGGAATCATCTCCTCTACAAAAGTCTTATAATTGGACTATATTCATTTCACCTTGAAAACATACTCAGTCTCGATACTGCGTTCTTGCCAAGAGGGCCACCCACTGCCTGGGAGACCTGGACTGGACTACCTGTGATCCTGTCAAAATAACTGGGAAGCGGATCTGGATGCTTCAGAGCTGACGAGGCCTGACGTGTCGAACCTGAGTGCCGTATCGTACCTTCCTTATAAAACCTCCCACCTTTTTCTTTCTGAGAGTGCTAGGTAGGTTAGTTATTTTTTTAATTATTTTTTCTGTATTTTTTAGATTAACTTCAATAATATATATATATATATTTAACTTGTCTACTTACTCTTTTATTTTTAATAGGCGAGTAGATTCGTTACAGTAGTTAGGAGTAACCCGAGAAATAACAGTTACGCCGGCTCTACTTAGTGGGAAACCCTGCAGTTGCTGTAGGCGACACCGTGACATACTGACGAAAACGCGTTGCAGGAAAACTGCGATGTTTTCACGAAGTGTATTCCGTAGTACGCACACAGGGGAAATACTTTACCCATGCAGACTAGGGTGGAAAGTACTGAAGAACCAAGACATTATATTCTGAAATAGGAATTAATAATAACTACTGGATATGTCCAAGTTTAGGAAATATTAATAGGACACCATTAAAGGCAATTCAACATTTCAACTTTGTCTCTAGGGTGGACAATGCAACTGTGATGCTTCTGCGGGGTAGTTGTTAACACACTTACAATTGCTATGCCTTGTGTTTTTGTCTCGTTTTTGTTTAATTACCACATTCAGACAATCAATCTGCCTAACCTTTTCCCAACTATATTGGGGTCGGCTTCCAGTCTAACCGGATGCAGCTGAATACCAGTATTTTACATGGAGCGACTGCCTATCTGACCACCACAACCCAGTAACTGGGTAATACGATACCCCTTGGTAAGACTGGTTGTCAGACTTTCGGGCTTCTGACGACCCGTAACGAACGTCAAAGATCCACGAATGACAGCCGGGACCAACGGCTTAACGTGCTTTCCGAGGCACGGCGGAGTCTCGGTATGTAAAGATGGTCACCCATCCACAGACCAACCCCGGCAAGCGTAGCTTAAGCTGATGGATCGACCCGTGCGGCGGTTATTACTTAGCCACGAGCTCCTCATTCAGACAATTCAACAATATTCATTGCGTTATTTACGTTGTGGAGGAAACAATTTTTTTTTATACATTTGAAGCAAGGATTAGAGTTCCCGCAGACATACAATTGTAAGTTGGCCAACTATAGTAACTTAGGTACTAAGACAAGATACCGATTTAGTTCTACAAGATGTGCGGGCTAGCGTATGCCACTATACCTATTGGTATCTGCGATTTAGTCGGCCAACTTATGATTGGAAATCTGCGGTCGCCGTTAGGAATTTCCGTCAAAACCCTTCGGAATGTTTTAGAAAGAGGGTTACGCAATTGGGGTGTAGGTATTGCAGATATAGGTGACGGTGACTGAGCTCACCACCAGGAAGACCACTAGCTTTTTGAATCTCAATCATCATCATCACCATTTCAGCCGAAAGACGTCCACTGCTGGACATAAGCCTCCCCCAAGCCACCGCCACTTCGACCAGTTCATGTTGAATCTCAATATCAGACTACAAATCCAGATTTGCGAACGACGTGATGCCTGTGACGCGAACACTGAAATGGTCATACAACCTGGTGATAACTGACCTATAATCGTCATTTGTAGAGGTTATTAAAAGGCTGACAGAAGACTCATGTTCGTAGGGTGATAAGGTGATAGTGTCGACCCTGTGTTCGCGACGTGATAGTATGATGATAATCACGCCCTGTTGTTTGGTACCTGGCATTAGCAGAAGATTTCTTGGTAAAACGCCTTCAATTATTTTGTATCAAGATGGGGGTGATTCCTAATATTTCTGGTTGTAGGACTGCATCGGAAAACCTGTTGGTATTGCAGGAAACGGCTTTCAGGCATCAGAAGAGCCGTCTGCCTAAGAAGGCAGACAGCTCTTCTGATGGAAAGCCGATCGGCTTTTGACAATTTATTGCATAAGAAAAGTTAGCCATAATGTTACATCAGTAAAACCGTCTGGCTGCTAAAATAGTGCAACGTTGCATAGCTTGTCTGCAAAAGTCCGTTACTCAACCGATTCCCAGACGATGTACCTATTTTTCAATTAGTTAAAAGAATTGAGGACTATCACTTTTTACATGTTTTGCCCGACCCCCTGCCGACGGTATTAATATGTTAAAAAGAGCTCCAGATTTTGCTCTGCCGAAATCAGCATCATCATAGGGTAACTCGCAGCTTCGACCTCTGTTATCAGCTACGTGTTTCATTGTGCCGTAATTATTAGTACCTAAGTGTAGGTATTTACTAGTGTCAATATAGATATAGCATTCGGCTAACTGAATTAAAGTACAGATACCGCGGACGTGCGGCTGATAATTCTGATTAAGCATGTGGGAATTAACTGGGAACGCGAAACCTCAGGCACAGGTGACCGCCCTGTACTGTTGGATACTTTTCCAGGCATGCTGCATAAAACGTTTCATCCATATTTAGTTAATTCCATATTATTATATATTGTCATGTATGATTTCGACGGCGCCGGTTGTCGCTGAAAACCAGCGTTGGGGCTCTGTTTTTGCATAGGGTCGCAGCATAATGCTGAGCGATAGCCGTTTTGCGTGGATGTGACGCATGTTTCCCCCAATCTTTTCTATTTATTTGTGTAAGCTCTTTTTTGCGTCATGTTTACCGCAAATAAACGCATTTTCTTCTTTCTTTTCTTTTCTTCTTCTATTTCAGGCCATTTTTTTTCAGGGATCCTTAATTCTTGTTATAGGTACGTCATGTTATAAAATAAAGCAAATTGCATTTTATTGTTCATCAAATCATCCTATATAGAACTTTCCACAAAAGCTTCGGAAAAGTTCTCAAAACTTTCCATACGCTGGAATTAGACTTAACTATAGGTGTTTCATGTACATAAGTAACATTTTATGAATATTTTGTTGTTGTGGTAACTTAATTATCAACATTGATAACTTAATTAATATCCAGTAAGTAACACACGGCTTCGACGGTGTACCTGATGATAAGTCGATACCACTGTCTCTGCGACACTGAGCAACAACAACAGCTGTAATCGATGAAACCTGGGTTGCTAAGGTCGAATAACTTGAGAATTTGATATTTTTATGATAAACGTTGGTATTGGATATCAAACCCAAAGCATTTATGAATTTTCTTGAAGGGGTCGGTCATTCGCAAAGATGCAGCTAGCAAGCAAGTCCATTCCAAAGCGTAGTAGGTTCCATGGAGCAGGACGGACAAGAAACTCCTACTATCTAGGACACTATTTCAAAATATTACGTTAACTTCTAAATTCTGTACACCTTATCTAGCCCAGAAAATTTAAAATGCAAGAATACTTTTAACATGTACACTATATGAATTACAGATTTATAAATGTAGAAATTTACACAACAACATTATACTTATACAGTACCTACATAATTATAACGAATTTTCTTTATAATTATATACTGTATAGCATAATTATTAATACCTAATAGCATAATTTGTATAGGGTAGCTTGTTACCATGACGACAAGCAGTGTCCCACATGCTCCTTTCTGGGTTGGCATTTTAAATCGAATGAAGTGGAGGCAAAAAATGCCTTAAAGATATCTTTAACATTGCAAGACATCTCCAAAAATAGTTCAAGTAGGGACTTTATGCTGTTTCGATGCCCCTCTGCATCCCTAAAATGTAATTAAGCATGCTGGCCAAAAACATTAAAACCGTATCAACCAGCTCATTAAAATCACCGACACCTGTTTATTTACCTTTCAAGATCATAATATTACTGATTAGTTTAGTATATCTTTGACTAAAATGGATGTGATCACCTGCAGGCCGTCCGATGGGTGGCGTGACTTTAAGATGTTATCCTGGAAGTTGATAACGCGATATATACTTACGTGATACGTACCTAAGCTACGTGCAGAATATTTTACGAATCTTTAGGTTTTTTTTTTTGTAGGTATCTTTTCTTCTTCTTTTGAAGCCGGTTTCCTCACGATGTTTTCCTTCATCGTTTTTGAAGCAATTGTAAAGTATACAATACGCACATGAATCCGAATAGTCAGAGGTGCGTGCCTTGGGTTCGAACTCGAGAACTATGACTTGGCAGTCCGGCCGGTCACACCAGTAGGCCAGGGGTCCAAGTATTTTTATAAATTCGTCATTACAACACGATTGTCATTTTGCTAAAAGTTCGTTATCTGCTAAATTCATAATGGTCGATCATTGGTTGATCATTGTATTCCACAAACACGATACTCGTAACGAATTAAAAGAAATGACTGCACAATGACGTTCTCATGGTAGGTCACTGATCAAAGGAACTGTCAAAATGTTAGCAGATTACCGCCTAAGTCAGACATTCATTAATTTTCATTATGTACGAGATTACCAATAGATGCCATTTCTTTCAATGGAGTGTCAGTGGCTGACTATTGGAAAGTCATAATGACGCCAATAAGTTAGTAGATTACCAAACTTGTCAAAATCAACAATTATGAAATCAATGATAGACCATTCTGACACTATTGTAATAGCAGACTTGAGGCCCAGGTAGAAAGAAAGAAAGAAAAATTAACAAGAACAACTTTGAAATTAACAAGATCATTTTGCTGGGATAGACTGGATGCGGGAGGCGGAGCATGGGAGAGGCCGTGCACTGCGATGTTGGCGGAGTTGATTGAAGAACTTTTTGTTTAAGTCTAAGCAGAGCTAAGGAGCTGAGTACAGGATTGAGGTTTTTCATCGCTTGGTTTAAATAGTAATTCTATCATAAACGCAAACATACTAATCATAATGTATTGTAGTATATCTACTAATACAATAATAGGTAACTTAATCCTTGAAAACTTTTTAACGTGAAACAACAAAAACATGAGCAACAAAACTTTTTCATTGTATTTATTAAATAAATAATGAAAAACTTTTGTTATGTTAATTTTCATCTCTATTATTTCCAATAGTGGTACAATAAGGTTGGCTTTAAGCCATTATAATATAAGGCATAAATTTCTGTTTTATTATCCTTCTTGGGAATCGAATGCAAGCATAAAGATCGGGGCCAAAGTTATTTCAGCTACCACAGAAACTAGGCCACCTCCCTGTCAGAACTCTACAATTAGCAATAATAACAATATAGAAGTAAATATACCCTTTTAAACACCATATTCGGTAGCAAACTTCCCGTCGGTAGACCGACGATAAGTTCCATGAAAAACGTCTATTAGCCTACATTCACATTTTTCTCACCATGAAAAATGCCGCCTTTCCGAATAAACATGACTGTTGAAATTCATTCATGGAGTTCTAGCGGTGGTGCGGTGGTGCGGCGGCCGAGCTACGTCATAATTTCATGAGTGGGCAATTTTCGTGTGTCAAGGTTGCACCCTGGGTAAGCTTAAAGCGTAAGCGTTCAGGAATCGACGCTATTTCTAGAAACTTCTGTTATATTCTTTTATATTTCTGTGGTTAGTATTGTCTAGTAGATCAATAAATGCTCTTAGCAGCTTTAACTTAAGCAATCAAAAAGTTTAAGTTATAGTTAGTTTAAGTATTAGAATTATCCTTAACTAATATAATATTATAAATGCGAAAGTTGGTATGTTTGTTTGTTACGCTTTCACCCTAAAACGGCTGAACGGATTGGGATGAAATTTGGAACATGGGTAGACAATGCCCTGGGTTAGGATATATGATTCTTTTTATTCTGTTAGTACGTTTCTGTGGGATACTTTCCGACCTCCAAGCGTGCGAAGCCGCGGGCAAATTAAATAATATGCTTAAGAATAGCAATAGACTAGAATAGTTATATTTTTTAAGTCCCATGTAATAGGGGTCGCCCCCTATTACATGGGACTTAAAAAATATAACTGCCGAAATGTGGGTGTACTATAGGTACACCTCTGCCCAATCCTTCGGGGAATACAGGCGTGATATTATGTATGGTTAAAAATAATAATAAAATAAACCAAAGAGTAGATAAGTACCAACCTACTCTCTAAAACAAGAAATTCTCCGAAAAGTAGGGGATCCTGATCGGTATCTTACTTAATTAAAATAATGCTGAGTCATCATACATCATCAATAGGTACTTCATACAAAGCGAAGAAATTGTCATAAACTGAGATAGATAAATGTGAATCATAGAATCTAACATAACTGTTGTGAGATAAAATGATGAATGTACCTAATAGTGATGATAGCGTTACAGCCGCTTCAGATGCCTTATCAACCTCGCTTGTAATAGCTTTTAATCCTGTACTTAGTTATTCTAGAAAGTTACTAATTGAATTGATTTTCGTATTAACTAATTTGTGAGGCTAATTAAAGCTTATTTTTCTAACATTTGTTTTAACCTTTTTCATTTTTTAGCCTTTGTTTATTTATAAACTTTGCTTAAAGTTAATGTAACAGACGATTCAACTTCAAATAATGTATGGTTAGGCAGACGTTAAAAATTACTTAACTTTATGAAACGTTTGTAAATAAGGAAGATAAATTACTGGTGCTCCACTCAACGTACCCTAGGCACTAGATATACAACGTGGAGGAAACAAGTTAAAATCTCCGTATTTTCATTGATAGTAGCTACAGTTTAGGCATAACATCAGTACCTTATATCCTTTTTAGCCATTCACGAAATTCAAGGCAACGAGTACGCCAGAACGACGAAAAATTGGCATTGTTACAAAACTGACCATTCTTAGAACACTATATCACAATCTTTGCTTCGAACGAAAACTATACAGAATACACTGACAGCCGATAGACAGCTGGCAGCCATTCAAACTGACGACAAGCTTTGTTAATGAGTTATCTGGACAGAAAAAATGTGGTAATGTTGTAATGGAAACTCGTTTAAAAGAAAGAGTTCAAAATCGGACGGGACTTTGGCAAAGGAATTGACAATGCGGCGATAGTTTCACGCCAAAAAAATTACTATTGGGTAAGTTTTTTTTTGCAAGTCGTCCGTAACTGAGACTGGTTCTCAGAAATTTCATAATTTTTGGCACTTTTTTAAAAGTCTTATGAAATATCCATAAAGATAGATGGGAGCAATCATGATGCCGTTCAAATAATGAGCTGCTATACCGTATTATCATGATCGAGTTCGAGTGAGTTACGCGTGAACTCAAAACCGGTCCTCTGGTTGACAAGAAACTTTCAGTGAAAGAAGATCTGGGTCACTGGCAGAAAGTAATGAATGAAGCACGCAGGGCACGTCCTGCGGGCGTGACATACGAGTTATTGTAGTTGTAACACGCAGAGGTTACCACTTAACATCAGGGGGTGGGCTACCTCACCTTAATATAATAAAAAGTCGGTCACTCAATTGCTCGTGGATTGTACCACCACTTCTGAAAATCAAGCTCAAACCGCGAGCGGCCGGGGGTGTTTCAGATTCCAACCAGTCACCATGACATGTGACGTCATACCACAGTCAAACTATGACGTGTACTCCACATACAAGCTTTCCCAGAAATATTTTCACACAACACAGCTTTACATTAGCATTCATAATTTATTCCTAGGAATAATTACTAACTAGAACCTAGTACTCATGCAAGTCAAGTTTGTCTTGATCTAGGAAAAGGTTTGCGTTCCATGAGCTAGTTATACGGTTACAATGAAAATATTAATTAATTCATAGGTTAGTGTTAAAACGCAAATAAAAACATAAGTTCTATACAACGTACCTAATGCTACATTTACGTCACGGAAGTGACATAATAATAATAATAATATATTGTCGGACTCTCAAGATTTTCTTCCGTATCCTTATTATATTCTTTTTAATCGATGTCGGTAGTAAATCAAGCGTCCTTTTATGTTCTGCGTAAGCGGCCAACTCTCAGGGGAAGCACATAATTAAGTGACTTGCGACATCGGTAAAGTGACTTTGGGGATAATGGCATCAAGGGATGTCAGGAGGAAAAACCATGTTTCCCTAAAGAAGTTTTAATCTTTAATCTTTTAACAGTGCGTTTCGGAGCATTTAAGAACCAGCGCAGACAAGAAAGGAAAAGTAAAAGAGTCAAGTTCGGGCATTAGTATTCTGTAGGAAGTTCAGAAGCAGGTGCAAGCAACCCAAAAACTGACAGATAAGTTATCAGACGGCGCCGCTGTACGTGGAACGCGTGCGCACGTAATGATTACAAATCAGATCATAGGTCTTATCTTAAATAACAATCACGTAAAAGTCATCGAATACTAATAAGTAATATTATATTATTTCATGATAGCCGACTAGGAATTCCCCACGACATTTGTAAATTGAGCCGATTAACTCATTCTTTGGTATATTAAGCTGCTTAGGTATTTAGGAAATTGTTCGATTACCTATAGTAAATGTGACATTTCATTAAATGTTGTTATTGTACTTATAATAATTCCGATTGACTTCCCAAAAAGTTGTTAAGTTGAATCAATAGAAAGAATGTAGGTTAGTGCTGAGTGTAGGCGCAAGCGCCTTGTGCGCACTGTTCAAACATATCACACGCAACATTTACACTTGTTACATTATTCGCGCTGTAATGGTAAATAAGGTATCACTGTCATGTACCGCGCCTCCTAATCTGTTTACCCCATTTGCAAAAAAAGCAAGTCGGTAAGAATTGCACAATATTTTATAATCGAACCTACTTTCTTCTCTACTTTCTCAATTCTTGGACGGTCAAGGTTATTCTCGTCAGTTGCTGACGGACGTTGGTCACACTGGTCTGTGGGTGTACCTTCCAACCGGTCTCCGACCTCAGTACCGGCGGAAACGGCTCGTGACGTCATGAAATTCCCGCTGCCGCCAACTTGCTACCTTTAGGAGTTTCCACACGCGCACTTTGCCGCAATCTCGGCCAAATTATCGTGGGACTCGATTTTCCAATTTATTATATAGATAATTACTATAGAAAGGATTAAATTGATAATTATTTATGATGAAATTCTATTAGATTATGACGTAGACGGCAGTAGAGAATGTATTTGAACCATGTTTTAAGTTCCGTTTAAAGTTCCTAAAATTCGGGAACATTAGGAAGTGGTTCATGAAGTTTTGGGTTGTCAGCGTGGTGACGTAGCGTCAGCTGTGCTAACAGAGCACGTCGGCGATGACGCAAGGTGCCGTGCCCTCCGCGCGGGCCCACGTGTTGAGTCAGGCAGCTTTATAACAGCATACCGGTCCGCCTTCCAGCACAAGCCAACAGACCGGCGAGCGAGTAACACGCAGTGGCAGTGACGTGAACACCTCGAGATAACAGTGCTAATAAATCGTGAATTAAAAAGTGATAATTAAAGTGAAAGGTGAAATAATAATGATGGCTAAAATTGTAATATTGTGTGTGGTGTTGTTTGTGGTGGTCGCTGGACATAAGCACCACCCCAAGTTCCCCAAAAGTACTGAGGATTATATCATACCGATGCCGAGGAAAGGTGAATATTCAATTTGATTTATTTCTTTCTTTCTGGTTTAAATTTTTTTTTTTTTTTTTAATTGTTGATAGATGCAGTAAATACATTTTTTGGTAGTGCCAATCAACCCTAACCAAATTTGAGGACTTGCAAAAGTTTTTAAAAGGTTGGTCCTAATATTTTTTTTTGTCCTCAGTGGCATGTTCTGGTGACAATGAACGTGAACGTGGAAACATTATTGAACAGTCCAAGTGCGGAGACCCTAAAGAGGTCTTCGAATACTTGAAGGTGAAGGCTGCGCATGAGCAGGTAAATATCACGCATTACTTAATTTACTAATTATCTCCAATTAATTAATGATAGTTAGGACACAATGGATTTTTAACTCGTCAATTATGAAACAATTAAGTTTTCTTCGCCGCCTATTTTAATTTAAAATGTCATTACAATTCATTATCTTATGACCTTATTAGCACATAACTCTTGATTGTCACGCAATTCGATCATACATGCCAATGACTCCCAAGATAATTATAGTAATTAGAAAACATAAATCCTCCAACTGTTTGGTCAAATATTTGCAACCAGATTATGATCTATCGATTGCTGCGCTGTGCTGACGTCTCGAATTTCTATGCTAAATAAATCAGTAATGCTTAGTGGATTAACATTTGCCCGATTATCAATCACATTACTCATCGGCAAATATGAGATATTATTGTAATGTACATCCGCGACCGTTTCGCGGTTACTAAACACGGCGCGATTAGCGTTGCGTGAGAACATCCTCCACTTCGACTTGTATTGTACGAAAGCTGACGAGTCTGTGTTTCCCCAGATCAGTCCGCGCGCAGTTTGGGTGAAGAGGTGCGTCGGCCTGTGCGAGTACGACAACGAAGGCACCTGCGTGCCCACCGAGACCGTCGTCCGACACATTCCCGTAAGTACACACTATCTCTTATCTACACTCAGCTAATTCTCATGCATCCTTGACCCGCTTACTATATTTGTACAAGAGCACGCCGAGTTGCGTAACTGTGATTGTCCTTAATGATAATAGTGACATAACTGTGAAGAGTTACTTCCATGAGTCAGCACATTCTAGTGTCGATATTTCTAGCTGCTCGGAAGCTCCGGTGGTTGATGCAGATGCTAATGATTATGTTGTTACAGATACGAATATACAACGCGAAGACCAACAAGGAGACGTGCGCAACGTACCCGATCGTGGAGCACGTGTCGTGCGGCTGCTGTTCGCTATCGCCCGAGGAGTGCGCGGCGCCGAGGGTCTACAATCCTCGTAAGTGCTCCTGCCAATGTCCCAACATGGAGGAACGCCGCAATTGTCTCAAAAAGGTTCGTAAGATAATGGATGTCTGTCAACACTAACGTCTCGTCGAGCGCATGCCTCGCTCAGTCAGCGTCAGCACTTTCCCTTCCCGCTCTGTTAACACGCTTCTTTTATTTTTCTCTCGATGTTGTTTATCCTTCACCATTCTACCTGTGTGATCCGCGTATCTAGATGTGTGTGCGCGTAGAATGAGGTCAAGTCAACACTGGCCTATGTTGAAGTAGAAGAAAAACATATTTGGTGAATGTCTGACGCCTGCTCTATGTCGACGCGTTTAGTACTGACATCCATTGTCTTTCAATCTTTTGCTTTTGTGTGCACTCTTATTTTTTTCGCATGTTTTTGTCACTGTTTTTGTTTTGTTTTTATTTAATCTGTAATAAAATATCAAGTAAGCCTCTTCTCAAAACTTGTTTACAGAAACCCAATTTTAAAATCATTATAGTGACAATCAAGTTTTTGCCCGAAAAGGTTAGCAATGTTCCTTTTACTTTGTTACAGCGGAACCAGAATATGAGGTGGAATCGGTCTAAATGCGCCTGCGAGCAGCGGAGGAGAGTCTAGTGCGCTTGCTCTTATAAGACAAAACGTGGCCCGCCCAGTGGTGGGCCAGTGATACCTGAGGCAGACTAGTGTTGTGAAACTTAGAGACAGTAAAGTGAACAGAGGTCGAGAACATTGAATAGTGAGGTGACATCGACAGACTTTCTTCTGTGGAAGCTAGTGACGTGTGAAGTCATCGTGACTCAAACACAATATTTGGACACGATAGTCACCGGTATCGAGGTGACAAAACTAGTCTCGTGCAACCAGTATACGTATATCGACTGAGTGAAGTGTCTTAATTGTTCAGAATTTAACAGTATTATAGTGTTATAAGTTATTTATTTGTTTAGCTTTAAGACCAAATGGGGCCAAAAGGTGCTGTGAGTACATACTGCTAATTTATTCCATGACTTTTTGGTTTGCTATCTAGTGTACTTAATATTGTAACTCAATGCGTATTATTTGTAATTAATTTATTATTTATTGTAACTAGTTGTAATATTCCTCAAAGGAAGCTCTTCAATGGGAGGGTAAAGGTGTGCTGGTGAGGTGTTAACTGCTGCTGATCAGGCTCACCTAAACGAGCTTTAAAATTAGTTAATTTCTCAATCTCACCCAATTCCACTTTTGCCTGACCTTGGAATCAAACCTCGCACGTTAGCGGTTGTAGTCCTAATACTTACGATGCTAATGTTAATTATTTAATTTATGTTATTGTGCATTTTTCGCGGTTCTCCGAGCGACATCACTGTTCAGTATTTTAGTAATTATAGTATTTAATGACGAGCGCGAAACTGATTTTGCGCGATTCCTAAATTGTGATAATAGGTATTCCATTTCTGATAGGTTAGTTTTAGATTTGTGAAGTACTTAAAGGATAAGTTAGATTCTAAAGTATTTGCTGTCTAGTCAAGAATTATGATTCTTTAAAATTGTATTTTATTAGTATCAGCTCTCTTTTTTATTTATATTAGATTTAATTACTGAATTTCAGGCACCTCCTGTACTTAATTATATTAGGACCTAGTCTTCTATTGTGCCAAAGGCATAGAATCTCATAGGTTGTCTTATTATTTATTTAATTTATTATTACTGAACGGAAGTACTCGAGCTTTAAAAGCTAAGCGACGGACATGATTAGAATTAAACTTTTGTATTTTTAGTGAATGAGTTATATATATATATAAACAGTTTTTATAAAACTTACCTATATTTTTTATTAAAATGAAATCCCTAATACTCTTATTAGATCTGTTATCACTTATCCAAGTGCAACTTATATAAAACAGGCAAAGATTCCTCGTGAAAATGTTCTCTACCCAGTACTGACGATGACTGTCAACAGGTGGCAGCGGGCTGACTGTGACTGTCCCAGGGTGTGACGTCATTGCGATGATGAAATACGGACAACCCATACAAAAAATAAAATAGAGGAAATCTAAACTCAAATTGTTCGGTAAAACACGTGGCCCGGTGAGGTTATGACATAATTATGGTTATGGCAGATTCACCTGGGGCCTATGGAGATGGGCTTGCATTACGACTGCAATGTCGATGACCTAATCAAATTTGAAGGATAAAGAAAATACCCCTTCTCATTGTGTAATGGAGAAAAGCATTTATCACTACGCTTTGCTCCTCACTGTGTCAATTGGTGATTTCTAAACATTTGAGTGTAGATTATCTTGCACAAAAAGTGAATCTCTAGAAGATCTTTATAGAACATAACCAGCCTGGCCTTCAATAAATGAGACGTTTTAACGTTCAAGCCCCGCTGTTTGAAATTAACGCGCGCTTTACGTTACTTTCAAAATTTTTCAGAATTTTACGGTATTACCTGTAATTTTTTTATTATTTTAGGTCTAATTGGCGAGAATATCCGTCCATAGGCCATAGGGTGAAAAAGCCCACAGACGATATTAGCCATTATTTAGCAATAAAAATAGTGATTTAAGCCGCGTGAGTCGACCGTGGCAAATGGTCGCAGTGGAGCTTTCTTTACGAAAATCTGTTCCCTTAAATACATTTTTCTTGCACGCAGATTCAGGCGTGCCTCTAAGGAGGTCAGGCGCACTATATTTAGTGCTTACTGGACGTCTTTTTACTCTTGCAGTCTGTGGGCTCATTATACTCAGAAATCATACGGCGCCCTTCGCGTTCAATATAATAACGCATTCAGGGTGCTGATGGGGTTGCCTCGATACTGCAGCGCATCAGGGATGTTTGCTGAAGCTCACCTTGACTGCTTCTACACTGTGATGCGGAAGCGGTGCGCATCCCTGGTTAGTAGGGTGCGGGGCAGCACCAACAGCATCCTTTCTTTGGTAGCAAGCAGGCTAGATTGTGCGTTTGTGAGTCACTGCTGCAAGGTATCGGCTGGGCCGGTCACCTTGCAGCAGTGATGTCACAAATTGTTTCGGTGTTATTGTTTCACCAACATATTTTATAAGTTTATCAAAGTCAAATAATTTATTTCAATTAGGCAAAAAAAGGCACTTGTGAACGTCAAAATTTCCAAAAAATAATAATAATTGATTCTAGTCGCCCCTTCCAATAGGTAGTTTTCGTATGGAAAAGAATGGGCAAGAAACTAAACCGTTACTCTTTTAAAATGTTTTCACAATATCATAAAAAACACTAAATATTTAAATATATGTGAAGACAATGCACCTAGAATAAGATTACTATACCACAATAGGTAAAAAGAATGAAAAATGAAGGAATGACATAAATTAATTATGTGATGCATGGTGCTCACATATTTACAAACATTGTAAAATTATACGATATTCCTAACATTTTAACAAGTAATACTAATAAGTGTGTGAGTTCAAGTAATCACATAATATAAAATCAAAGTTATAAAAAAATAATACTATACAATTAAATTGGCAACCAGTTCGATTTTGTCTAGATTCTGAATTGTCATATGGAGCAGGACCAGCATGATTCCAAGCATTTTTATCTTGGATGTAATCCTCTAATTTGTAATATGCTTGTTTACAAAGTGTACTTTTTATATGAGTTTTAAATTTTATCTGTTACTAACACTGTGAGTATTGTTGCTTGAATTAAATGATTAAATAAATTAATCACGCGACCATCACGAGATGATCAGAAAGCTTTAAATAACAGTCGTATGACACATTACTTTCATTAACATTATGCAATTGTCTTGTTACTTCGGCTAGAAAATATGTAAACTGCTGCCATTGACACGCAGTAACACAATGATAGGTATTAATCACTATTATAATACCTACACTGCACATTCTCTTATCTACTATTCAATGAAATCATGGCTTATTGGTGATTCGACCGAAACGGGCGTATAGACAATAAAAAAAAAAAATTGGGGCGATTCGCATGAAGTTCATTTATTTGTAGGCGAATTGACAACTTGAGAAATCGATTCGCCTACACCTAAATTAACTTCGTAGGAATCGTCTAAGAAAAAATAAGATTATTTAAAAGTGTTGTTTCGCCCATTTCGGGCGAATAAATTGTGCGAATCACCAATTATAGTGATGAAAACGAGAAGTTGATTGATCGATGTTTGAATCTGCGTTTGCGACGGTCTCAACGACACCTTTTTGTAACATCTCAGTGCACGATTAGCCAACTTATGTTGGTTCCGGTTTTCACACGTATACTCTAGGCCCTGATAAACGTCGTAGAAAACTCCAAAATAAAATGGAATTTACTTATGATAGTTAATCTACCTTGGGATAGTTACGAGTATGTCCAGCAGTGGTCGTCTGAAATGATGATGATAACATACGTTACTGCCTGCCTGCCTAGCCTTTTCCCAACTATATTGGGGTCGGCTTCCAGTCTAACCGGATGCAGCTGAATACCAGTATTTTACATGGAGCGACTGCCTATCTGACCTCCACAACCCAGTAACTGGGTGATACGATACCCCTTGGTAAGACTGGTTGTCAGACTTTCGGGCTTCTGACGACCCGTAACGACTGTCAAAGATCCACGAATGACAGCCGGGACCAACGGCTTAACGTGCTTTCCGAGGCACGGAGGAGTCTCGGTATGTAAAGATGGTCACCCATCCACAGACCAACCCCGGCAAGCGTAGCGTAACCTGATGGATCGACCCGTGCGGCAGTTATTACTTAGCCACGAGCTCCTCCTAACACACGATAACACACGTTACTGCCAGTAAGAAAATTTGAAAAATAAAACCTGATAGAGTGATTTTCAGTTCGCCTATGCCTCACATTGGCACCGAGTTAGCCTTTTAGGGAAATGCTAGAATGATGAAGCTGGAAGTCTTTGAATATGCCGATTAGATAACAGTAACACATTGATCTTATCGCTGGTGCTATCATGATTAGCCTCTGTGTGCACTCTCACTTGCACTCAGCGTCGTCATAGCTTTCTTAAAGCGACTCCAGACTTCATTACAAGTCACGATTATTTATTTCAACATGTTTCTAAAATATGAATGTTGTATTCATCTACTGTCATCTACGTTAGATAAATAACATCACGCCTGTAAACCCCGAGCGCTTAGGCAGAGGTCTAGATAGTACACCCACATTTCACCAGATATGTTTAAGTCCCTTATAATAAGCGGCGAGCCTATTGCCATCAAACAGGCACAAATCCAGGCTCAAGGCTACTACTAAGAAATTCCTAATGGAAAACCCAATAACACTTTGGCCGACCTGGGCATCAAACCCAGGAACTCAGGCTCAGCAGCGTACGATTGCGACCACTAGACCAACGTGAGGCAGTCATGAGAGTCTCCATCTAGTTGTTGACAAAATAATTTTGAATAAGTATGTGCTGGAAACTATTGCCTTCAAGCCTTACAGTTAGCTATATAGGTAGGTCATTAACCTAGATCTGAGTCAAGATTTAGATTTAGACCTAGTTTCGTTTACAAATCTAGGTGTTTGTACACTTTGTAACCTCGAATAAAGTAGCAATAATCATGGGAGAAACGCACATAGGTAAAAATTTAAGAAAAAAGTGCCTGTGCATGGTAAACGAAAATTATCTCGTCAGGTATTCCCATGGGTATTGCAACAAAATTGCACAATTGTATAAATTACCAGGAAAATTGCATTGTTACTGTTATGGACTTGCTAAATAATAAATGGCGCTTAATGGTTTGGATTTACCGATCTACATAAATATGTGACTACATCCTGCGTATATAACTACGTTATATCATAACTACATCGATAAAATATTAGCATTAAACCGGTTTTAATTATAGTCATTTATGTGAAGATGCGGGATGCCCCTATGCCTTTTAACGGCTACTGCAGATCAAGGAAATTCCGAAAACAACTACTTACTTTCAATAAATTAAATCACATTAGAATATTAATTTCTTTAAAGTCGCAACATTTGAATTTATTGTCTGATTTGCAAACGTGATAATATAAGATTTTAAAGATTTATTTCGTTTTGAGATAATTAAGTAGGTAAAAAGTGACGTGCCGTAGAGGTTTGGGAAAAAGTTTCTAGAAACTTTTTGCTATAGAAAAGTAGTGAAACCATCATGTGTCTATCAACATATTCTTTTAGCCTTTTACGAAAACAAATCGCCAAACGTGAGGTGGGTTCCACAGAGCACGAAGTCGCCTCGGCGGCCTGCAACTACAGACGGTACTGTCAAAACTTTTCATAAATCAAGGGTCAGTGAGCGTCACCGTCTACTCTTAGAGACTGACGGCCCGTGACAATTATAGCAATGCCCTGCGACAGCTAGCTTGCGCTCAGTTGCGCCAAATTCAGACCCGAAGCTCTGTGGTGGGTTCATATAAAATAATAGGTAATAATAACCTATGTCATTGGAGATTCTGTAACCAGCATTTTCAGATTGAATTGTCTGTGGATTGGCGCGCAATTCGAAATTTATATAATTATTTATTAAAAAAAAAAAAAAAAAAAATGAAATGAAAAATGATTTAAATGAATTTTATTCGAAAGACGTGTTAATTTAATTTCAAATTCAGTCATTTATTTTTAGATTGTTTTTTGTTTTTGTGACATTGTGGTAGTTATTGGCGCCATGGCTAAACAGAAAATTCGTACAATTTTCGAATATGAGTTCCTGCGTGGAAATTATACCGCTGCGCAAACAACACGAAACATTAACGACGTGTACGGTAGGCCCGTACACTGCTTGCATAAACACGATCCATTATTGGTTCAATCGTTTTAAATCTGAAAATGTTGAGTTGAAGAACGAGCCTTGCGGTCGGCCGGTAACCATTGTCAACAACGACGAATTGAAGGCGATAGTGGAAGCGGATCCAACTCAATCTACGGCTGAGATTTCTACGGGCCTTGGAGTTAGTGTTAAAACAACATTAAAGCACTCGTCAAATCGGAAAGATAAAAAAAGCTAGATAAGTGGGTGCCACACGAACTAAGCGACCAACAGCGAGATTTACGCGTCGAAGCATGCATAGCACTACTGAATCGGCATAGAAACGAGGGAATTCTTAATCTAATTGTTACCTGCGATGAAAAGTGGATCCTGTACGACAACCCAAAACGCTTTCGCTGACTTCATCGCCTCCCGTCCGGCAGACTTCTATAGTAAAGGGATAAACAAACTGCCATCAAAATGGCAAAATTGCACAGATAAATTGGGCCAGTACTTTGATTAGCTGAAATAAAAAAAATAAGTACCAAAATTTTTATATTTTAAAATTATCATACAAATCTCCAATTTCATGGGTAAAGACCTAATATTATAAGAATACTAAGAAATGAAGTAACAAAGTACGAGTAGGTACCTCTAGGCAAGCGTGCACTATCGCCGACCGCACCATCGCTTCGCACCATCAGGTGAGATAGTGCTCCAGCAGGATTCAATCGTATTCAAAAAAACACTGATCACAGTTTGTAGCCGCTAAAAAAAGCCGCGGATAGACAGATGGATATGGCGAAACTATAAAATGAAATTATTTATTCTGTAAATAGTATATTAGAATCAGTTTTACACGTCATCTTAAAAAAATAATTAAAAATTTGCTAGATGTTTTCGGCGTATCTTATCTGACTACTCTAAGAAGAAAGGTCGAAACAAACTCAGAGGTCACAGTCTCTTTTAAAGTCCAGACATAATCTTGGTCAGGACTTAAGAGGACCATGTAGATTAGTCTGAAATGGTCTTTTGAGAAAATAACCACACAGATTTGAGTGGACCTGTCCTGTCAGTGCAAGCATTTGTCAGTAATCGTAGAGCTCAACTCAGAATTTAAGGAGCTCAACTCAACGAACAATATCAAAGAAAGGACATTTGGGTAGGCCGCATAAACTAATCAAACTGCCAGATCATCATTAAAACTAACTGAGAAAGAAAAAAAAAAATATAATAATTAATCGGAAATAAATTGTCAAGGACGGTACGGTTGACATCTGTCGGGCATGCCACCGTCTCGGTGAATCAATCCGACATATTGACATATTGTTTCCGGTTGTTCTCGTCTTGCTAACGGCGAGTACTTGCACAGACACAATCTAGTGGCTAGGATTATCCACCAGCAACTTGCCTTGCAGTACAACCTTGTGGAGGCCGAAGTACCATACTACAGGTATGTGCCCGACCCAGTTCTCGAGAATGGTCTCGCCACATTGTACTGGGATCGATCTATTATCACTGACAGGACTATTATAGCCAATAAGCCTGATATTGTGGTGATATATAGACGAGAGCGCCGTGCAATGATTGTTGATATCGCTGTCCCTCGATCATGACGAGAATCTCGTGAAAGGTGAGAAAGATAAAAATAACCAAGATAGGTACTTGATTTTTTTATCTTTTTCAGCTTTCACACTTAGCACACAAGGTTGTCAACATGTGGGACGTGGACTCTGCAATCATTGTAGGTACCGATAATCGTTTCGGTTGATGGCCTATTAGCGGAGAGCCTCGATCAACACCTCAGGAGGCTCTCATTGCGCGGCTGGTTTCTGGACACGGCACGCATAGTGAGGGGGTTCCTCTCTCTAGAGCTCTGACCACCGGCATCTTGGTCCCTGTTCCTGATGCCGATGGGCCACTATTTTTTTATATTTTTAAATGTTTTTATATATTTATTTATTTAACCCATAAATAAACAGACAAGATTAAAAGAACAGAAAAATACGTACAAAGGTGATGCATATTTCTAAAGAAATCTCTTCCAGCATACCTGCGATAGGACAGAGGGTAAAAAGAAATGTAGACACCGTGTGTAAGAGTAGAGAGAAAGTAAAATACATAAAATCAAAACAATTCACTCAATAAAGAGTGAATTTCTCAGGCGAAAAATTTACGCGTCTAGGCTGAAAACGCAGTGCTGCTTTACAGCTATTGCAAAATTTTTTTTTGCTCAGTATTAGAGAGACGTGAATCTAAATGAAGCCACATAAATTATATTTATAAGACTATTACTTTTTAAGAAATACATCAGTAAATGACTAATTATCAATTTCTGTGTCTTGTCCACAATCACTTTCATACACAGCATTTGCCTCTCAGGAAAATAATCTCCAACATAAATAGGAAAAAATATTTTAATTGCGTTAAGTAACAATTGACCTACAAGAAGATAATTATTTTTGAATGTTTAGACTCATAGTTAATGAGTACATGTCAACGGTAGTTTTGTCCGAGCAAAATTACTAATTTCTATGGTCATTTTGTTTCGCCGTCCTGAGCTTCCGCCAATGAGTTTAAACGAATGATAAATCCCTTCCCGGCAAGAGACAGTCGTGCGCTTACGCGTAGTGAGAACGGTAGTGCATCATATCGTATCCATCTTCCCGCCCAAAATGTAAGTACATGATTTCAGTTTACTCGGAACGAAATTTTGCAATTTCGGTGATCAGGTTTTAAAAGGATTTTTTCAAGGAATAAGGGTTTCACTTTTATGCATTTTAAGTAGACTTTGGTATACATTTAATATTATAGAAAACAATAGTCATAGCCATGTGGGGTTCCTGTAATTAAAAAAAAATAGCCACGTTTCCAATTTCTGTGGGCCAATTTCTGTGGTTTCCGTGGCATCTGGGTGTCCACGGAAATTACACGACTCCACAGAAATTGTGCCTATCAATTATTGTATTAATGTTAATTATGATTTTTGAAAAGAAACAATATTTGTTATTCCGAAATTACTCTATCAGAACTCATTTAACAAAATTGCGATGCACGTTACTGCGAAAGTCCATCTCTGCGAAGCCACTACACTTCGATGCACATTACCGCGATAGATCTTCACTGCTGACAAGGATTTTGGGGAAAAGTCTGAAAGGTAGGTTAGGTTAGGTTAGAACTGTGCCCACACAACGCACGAGCCGAGCGAACGAAGCGAGCGGTGCCGCGGCAGCGGCCGGCGAGTGCTAGGGTCCGTTTGGGCACAATAAGAATGTAGTTAATAATTGAATAATTTTAGGAGGTGAAGATCTATCGCGGTAACGATATATGTACCTATATGATATATGTATGTGTATATATGCTAATGCTATATGATATATGTATGTGTATATGTGCTATATGTGTGTAATCTATAGATTACACACATATAGCATTATCCAATTCATTACAGTCTGATATGTCTCATTATTTTGCTCATGCCTCCTTTCATAATCAAATGTGAGAGTTAAAATTTGACGCAAAAGTTTTTTTTTTTTTTTTTAGGAATCCCAAGAAGAATAAATATAGCCAAGAAAGGTTAAAAAAGAAGAGGATTGCAGAGCAAAAAAGAAGATAAAAAATTAAAAGCGACCCTGTCAAAGCTGAGGAGTGCGTAGGAAAGATTGAGAACGTTATCATCGGAAAAAAGCAGAAGGAAAAATTTAACCTCTAAGTGAGATGCCAGCTCGAGCTCGTAGATTTAAACAAAAAAAAATGAATTTTAGAAATTACTATAAAAAGGAGCACCTGACCTGACGGTGAAAGCCGTGTTCTTAAGAGAACTGCAGATCGTCTGGTTGCCTTTGACAAAGACATCAACGATATTAACGCTTTAGTGGAAGGTCTTCAAACAACCGTCACAGGTGTGAAAATAAAGATTGTTACCGAGTATGAAGTAAATGAAAAGGATTGGCTTTTGCCAAAAGTCCTAAAATGTTTTCCGGGGTCTATGAAGATCCATTAGATCGTTTGGGCAAAAACATCCAAAGCTCTTGCAATGCGATCGCTGTCATGCACTGATGAAAACCGTCTTCACAATCCTATAAAATGAATTCACGGAAAACATTTAAGTTTCTATGAATTGCCTATTGAAATCCTGAATAATGTTACGGTCGTTCCACCTGCATCACAATCAGATTCCAGTTTTAAGCCATCAACAATTCACAGATTTAAAGGGTCTGAATAATTTTACTTTAAAACCAAGAACGTAATACCTCAAGATAAGACCATCAAATCAGCTGACGCTTCACACGACTTGGACAATATAGACTATGATGATCTAGTTCCATCAGCCTCATTTTTCCAAAATATTAACAGTGATATAATGTCGAAATATGAAAAAACCACTGAGACTGATAATGATGCTCACAATGAATATTCCAAAGAATTAGTTACAAGAATAATTTTAATATTTTTGATAGTGATGATGAAAATATTTTCTGAAGATTTTCGCCATGTTAGTGATTATTTGTTTAAAGAATATTTCTTAATATCTTAGTTACCTAAATGTTGATTGATGTCTATCATCATTTTTTTTGGTTTGTCTTCAGAGCGATCGCTTTTATTGAGCTGCTCAAATTAGTTGTTAATTTGTCATTTTGATACGTACAAGGTATCAAAATTAATGCTAACTGACTATGACAATAAGAAAATATAAAAAGTGGTGATTAATTTTGAGAAGTAAACTGCATTATGTCCACAAATATTTAAGTACTTAATTTGTTTTTTTTTTTTTATTAGTTTCAAATTAATTTAAGCTAATCAGAATTTGTTAAGTATTTCATTCATAGGATTTGACATTAGTTCTGTTATTAATATTATTAAGTTAAAACTATACTGTTTTTGCAGTGATAATAATTTATTTATTTAGTTTGGTTACAATTTGTGTAGTTTGTAATATAAGTTTGATAAATAATTATAAGTAAATTTTACCACATCATAGGAGTAAAAAACATAATCAGTTCCTTGGTTGCTAATTATGTAAGAATCGCTGATTGCGATGCAATAGTACCACGTTGTATTTTTATAAATGCTTATTAAAATGATTCGTATTATACCTATCAGTTTTTTTCATTATACCTTATCTCTTTACATAATACTAAAAATTAATTTTTAGTCATTCACAATTTCAGTGCACACGCATAATTTCTGTGTCACCAATACAATTTCGGTGGTAATAATAAAATTTCTGTGGCTCGCCAATTTCGATGACCCAAATAACTCTCTAAGTAATATATAATAATATAATCCCCTGTCAGAAAATGTATATAAAATGTGGATATGTTGCGCTTTTTTTTCTTTTTTTTTTTAATAAACCTGAAAATGAAAATGTCCATGGAAATTAGGTAAAAAATCGAGTTGTTGAAATTGACTCTAAAATAAAACAAATTATATGACAATATACTTACGAACACACACACACACATACATACTTCTAAAATAAATAAAATACAACATAAATACCTACGCAACTATTACGAAGTGGAAAGATATTATTTTATTATTTGGATTTATTCTAATATTTAAAAATATAATTTATGCGTATGTAACAATAAAGGGAATAATTATTTTAATAAAAATATCCAAAGTCCGGAGTGTCCAAAGGAGCTGCCATGGTTTATTTTAATTATTTTTTGTTTTTATATTTTTTATTATGGTCGCTTTTAACGTGCACGATTTACTACATTGTTCTCACATATATACACTCAGGGGCACATTTAACCGTCCACTCATTCGAAATTCCATATCGTTTGTTTATGTTAACTTGGGCTTTGACTACTAGGCGTAACTTTATAAGTGGGTATATCTGACATAAAGAAAACACATATACCCGCGTTTTTTTTTACTTTTGTGGTTTTTATTCAACAATAATCAGTTCAGTAGAAATTTGACAGTCTCGCCTCTCGTTTTGTGTGAAGGATAAATTTGTTTTACAACGTTGTCTTACCATTGTTTCGAACAAAACCGAGGTATTGAAGTACTGTGACCTTATTTACACTAAAATAATGCCACTAGACGTAGCTGGAGCAGCTAGGGCTGTGGCACTTGCAGACGCTGGGTTCAGCCAGCGTCGGATTGGACGAATGCTTGGATACCCACGAAGCACTATCCAAGATGCTATCCGGCGTTTCAGAGAGACCGGTTCCTACACAAGGAGACCAGGACAAGGTCGTAGACGGTGTACGTCAGAGAGAGATGACCGTTACATCGTCTCGAACGTTCTTCGAAATCGGTTCACAACGGCTTCTGAGGCTCGTAACCGCTTATTTGAGGTACGAAATGTAAGTGTGAGCCTAAGAACAATAAGAAGAAGGTTAGCAGAGAGGGATCTGGGATCATTTCGACCGGCTCGAGTACCACAGCTAACGACAACTCACAGAAGAGCGAGACTTGTTTTTGCTCGAGAACATTTAAATTGGACGTCAGAGCAATGGAAAGCAGTTCTCTTCTCTGATGAATCAAGAATCGCTTTACGAGGTCCTGATGGACGTCAGCGGGTGTATAGACGCCGTGGTGAAAGGTTTGCTGAATGTGCTGTGGTTGAAACAGTGGGCTACGAAGGAGGCTCGATTATGGTGTGGGGTGGCATTTGTTACGAGGCCCGTACAGAGTTGGTGGTCTTCGATAGAGGCAGCGTAAATGCTCATAGGTACGTGACAGAAGTCCTAGAACCACATGTGATGCCATTTGCTCCATTCATTGGCGATAATTTTGTTTTAATGCACGACAACGCTCGTGCACACACCGCGAGAATTGTCACAGAGTACTTGGACGCCATCAATATTCAGAGATTACCATGGCCAGCTCGGAGTCCTGACCTGAACCCGATAGAGCATGTATGGGACAACCTAAAAAGACGAATTCGGAGTCGAACACCAGCTCCTAGGACCATCAGTGAGCTGAAAACTGCAGCTGTTGAGGAGTGGAGGAACATTCCACAAAGCGACATCCAAGACATAATGGACGGGCTTACAAATCGATTACAAGAGGTGATTAGGGCCAGAGGAGGAAATACACATTATTAGTGCGATAATTAAGAGCATACTTTTTTTAAATTAAAATTTTGCTAAATGTCGTTTTTGGTCAGAAGACTGCATATTCGCATTTTGAAATTTTTTGTCTTGATTAAACCATTTCACAACTTACACATGTTTTATTTGTGTTCTCAAAGATTCACCCAAAGTAATTTTATAACAAAATTAGTTAAAATCCGATACAATTTTGAAATAATCGACAAAATGTAGGTGGCCGGTTAAATGTGCCCCTGAGTGTAATTTCAACATGAATGATGTAACCAATGTTTTGTAACAATATTCTAATTTAAAAGAGTGTCCATGGAGTTTCTTGCCCGTTCTTCTCCATAGGAACCTACTACGCTTTGGAATGGGCAACTAGCTTCATCTTTCTGACTGACCGACCCCTTGACAATTCAAAAGTACCTGTAATTGGTTTATTTGGAATAAATGATTTGAGTTTGAGTTTGAGTTCACATTCACAAAAATTAAAATAATATAATACTCTACAAAGTAATCATGTAATTTTGTATAATATATTCAACAATGTCAATATTTTTACATTGACTTATTAGGTATAATATTATTTTTTAAGATTGTATCACAAGGCTTAGCAGAGCGAGCAGCTCAATCCCAAGCTTTCTTATTTTCTAAATAATCTGAAATTTTATAGTACCCAATTTTACAAAGTTTGGTTTTAATACAGCTTTTAAATCGTGTAATGGGTAAGTTTCGAACATAGAAATATTATTCGAATGTCGATGGGAAGTTTGTTGTAAAAGCGTATACATTGACCCATGAACGAGTTGCCTACTCTGTGGAGACGTGTGCGATGTACAGCAAGGTTGTGTTTATTCCTGGTATTTAAAAACTATGAATATCGGAAATATTCTTAAAATTGGATATATTTTTGTGTACATATAATAGGTTTTCATAATTTCATAAACTATTAAATCAATGACTTGCGCCGCACTCCTGCTTGGCAAAGTTTTTAAGACTTGACAAGACATCGAGATTTCTTTATTATCTATAAGTTTAATATTAATATATTATACACAAAAACGTTCCGGAATACATTTTCTAAATTGTGTTAAAAACCCCATCCAAATCCGTTGCGTATTTTAGAAGAACAACGCGGACATACAGACAAACGCGGAATGCGAATTTGTTTTATAATATGTATAGATATATAAAAGAGTACAATTACCTTCGATTCTGTTCAAATGTTTAATCGAATACAAAAAAGGCTACCTCTTTGGTCCATTGATTGAGTTGGTGTCTTCGGTTTTGTATTTTCGTTTTTTTCCGAAATTTAAGTTGGTTGTTTTTTCTTTTAGTAAAAATGTTGTCGTACCTACCCCACACAAATTCGTATACAACTACTTGATATGTAAACAACAGTGACAGAAAGTTTTTATAACATCATCAACATACACAAAGTGGGATTAAATACGTATTTAATCCCACTTTGTGTATACCTTTGTGTTTATTGAAGCTAACTCAAAAGCTGCCACAGCAAACTTAATAAACCCATATGAGACCACTGCGCGAGCTTTCTTTGCCTTTTGATTTTTTTTAAATCAAAATCGGTCTACAATTGATGAAAATATCGTTGGACATACATTTAAAAAATATACATACTGATGAACATAGAACCTCCTTCTTTTTTTAAGTCGGGTAAAAAATCAAAGTCAAATAATTTATTTCAATTAGGCACATAAAAGGCACTTTTAACGTCAAAATTGTATCAAAAACAGAATTGATTCTAGTCGCCCCTTCCAAAAGGTAGTTTTCGTATAGTATAGTAAGAATGCAGGGCAAGAAACTCCACCGTTACTCTTTTAAAATCTTTTCACAATATTTTGTATACATTCCCACCTAGAATAAGATTACTATACCACGATAGGTAAAAATAATGAAAAGGTCTAATAAGTACCTCGTTGATCTATTGATTGATCCCCGAATTGAGAAAAGTATTTCTGGGATTATCTATTAGGTAATTCTCAGTAGCAGTATGTGCTCGGGTTATAACATAACTGCAAAATTCGAGTGTCACTATGCTTCTACCCTTGGGGGAAAGCCGGCGTGATATTATTTTTTATTTGGGTACAAATTCCAGGACGTCTCGATGTAAGAATGCACTATTGGAATGAATTAACCCAAATCACACAATGATAAAATAATATTGATTGTAGTGAATCCACAGGTAGCTACGACGAGCTACGCCAGCGCTACGGCGTAGCCTGTAGCATCTTCGCAGAATGGGCCCGTAGCGGTGCAGCTACGCAGAGCTTTCAGTATTTTGAGATTGTTTTGTTTAATTGTTTCTGAAATTGTTTTGTTTTACGATAAAACAATATAATGATCGGACATAATTACGGTTTAAAAATATATTAAGCACTTTAATCATCATTGAAAAATATAAAAAAATCTTTAAAACTTTTACTTTGAAACGTAAAGTTATTGAAATTGATTTAGAAAGGACAATCCCAGCTTATTTATATGTAAGTAGTACTGAAATATTCTTCTTCCTCATGTCGAATATTAAACAATAAAGATAAATAGATTTATTATAAAACAGGAGTTTATAATGCAGGTTTTTGTTGTTGTTAGTAGTAATTAACTGTTTATTTATTTTTACTTCGATGGTCCTAGTTTATCATTTGTAATTTCCGAGTTACAGCTTTAATAGCTATGTGTAAACGGGCACACCCTTTATGCCTGGAGGCTTTCATTCGGGTATTAAGTTCTTTTTACTTTTTTGTTGGTATATTGGTGTGTGCTAGATGACATATAGAAAATAATTTAATTAAATGTTTTGTGTTGCGTAATGTAAATTATTTTGTATATTATGTACTATTGTATAGAATCAAGTTTTTCTAACTATTCAGACAGTTGTGCTAAGGAGTTTGTTGCGCCACTTCTTCTTGCCAGCTAAAGCACTAGGAAGTGGTGAAGGGTGGGCGTTTTGGGGGACTGTCTTATGTAATTTTGACGTTCGAAAAGTGCTGATTCTCAGCCTAGTTTGAATAAATGACTTTTGAATTTGAAGAACAATGAAGTATTAGTGCAACAAAAATTACGTTATACCTCCTTTTACAAGGAACATCAACATTGCTTATCGTAAAACTAATTCGATAAGACGCAATAATTAAGTAGTTGCGATCTTTCCTAGAACAAGATAACCTCCACTATCCATCTTATAAATATTGTAACATTGTTGCAACCGCAAACCACAATTTATCGGGACTAATAATAATAAAATAAAATGCTTGCTTTGCATTCTACTATTTAAAAATATAATTTATATGTATTTAATTAAATAAAGGAAAAAAATATTATATAAAATACGAGTACATGATACTTTTTATGATTTTCTTGTAGGAATATTTAGAACTAGCTTTTTCCCGCGGCTTCGCCCTCGTGCGGATCGTAAATTGATCCACGGGATATGTCCCGTAGCCCGGGCGGTAGTATTCTACTGGGATAAAATGTATCCCATGTCCTAACCCAGGTCATGGTCTACCTGTGTGCCAAATATCATCGAAATCCGTTCGCGGCGTGAAAAGGTAACAAGCTACTTCGAACTCCATCTTTTTCGCCGATTTTTGTAATTGAATAAAGTGAACGGAGACGACAAAAAGAAAGGAAGGAGCAAGCGAAAATTGACGGGTCAATTTACTTTTATAAACGGATTTTGCGTTTTCAAAGGATTTCATTGATCTTGATGTGATTTTCCCGTCATCATACAAACAAACGTCTCCAAGTGCGGTTGAATCAGCAGTCTTTGCTTTGACACACTTTATAGCCAATGGGCTGACAGACAAGAGCGTCGATCATCACTGAAAGTGGCTGTCAAAAGGCGGTTGGCTCAAACATGTGACAGGTAGACTCCTGAAGCCCTGACCCCAGGTTTAGACGGATAAAGGAGATTAATCAATGGCAGTCATCACGGAATAGATGAATCATCTATTCCGTGGCAGTCATGGAGAGGTTTGGCTTTTTAGCCAATGATAATGATGCTTTGCTTTTAAATGCTTTTTACTCATTTCAATACCTAAACGAAGTTCCTTATCGCAAGATATACTCTGCACACTTGGCGAATGAGAGCTAGGTAGTGAAGGTCATAAAGTTACCACTTTTTCGGTCTGGCCTTCATTGTCACTAGTACCATTAACAGTTCCATGATGGAACTACTGATTGTTTTTTTTTAATCACTAGTTCCATTTTAAAAGGATCTGAAAATAATGGAACTAATGTTGAATTTGTTATCATTAGTTCCATTTTGAAAGAATCTGAAAATAATGGAACTAATGTTGAATTTGTTATAGTAGTTCCACATTATTATTTTAGGCACTTGTGAATTTTTTTAAGGGTATAAAAACACTGGAGTTAAAAACACTTAGTTTTTATTATAATTATATTCAATAAAATCAACAAATATTTTTTTTTTTTTATGTATGATTCAGATTAATTACATTTATTACAGTACGCGCTCAACAAAGTTTATCTAAAAAATGACCCACAGATATTTCACCTGTTATTAACTGCATTTGGGCTTCAATGACTAAGTCATTTCTGTCTCTGTAAATTCTTCGTCGTTTAGGTTGGGAGCTCTGCCCATAGTTTTGTAGAAGATTAGTTCTATACTTCATTGACATTGCATCATCGTATAGAATATGTAAGAGCTGCAATAAATTTGTCTCGTTTTTATTGACATTTGTATTCATATTATGATGCCAGCCTTAAATGATATTATTTGTCCTATGGATCTCACCATAAACACACCATAATTTTTGTACATCTGGTTTCAAAACGTGAAGAAATATTTTTTAAATTTATTAAAAGCTTCGTTTTCGGGCATTTCCTGTTGTATATATTTCCAACCTTCTTCGATTTTATTTGGCGGGAGAAACGTTAAATTGCCACAAAGAGAAATTATCCTTTTGTTTTTTCTGCTACTGTTAGGTATATCCATTTTTCGATGCAAGGCCTAGTTTGGTTGCTTTTCGAAAAACGCTGTTAGTATAATGATAATGACAGCCTTTAGCATCTATAGCAACATTGAATGATAAAAGAGCCTTTATTGTGGCTTCCTCAAAATCGTTAATTACTTTAGTTGGGTTCCACTGGGGTATCTGAGATTTTATTAGAGAAATTAAAATTTCATAAGAATATTTAATTCTATTTGTCATAAACGCATAAAGAACGGGCACGACATTAGTAAAATTACTATTGCTGCCAATGTCAGCATGAATAGTAAACATTTGTGAGAAAGGTTTCGGGCAAAAATTAAATGTGCCGTCCATAAAAAAATTCGTAACATTTCCCATGTGCGTTTTCCCCTCGGGAGTACAAAAAACCATAATTCTATTATTATCGTGTTTGAAATCAGCTAGCAGAAAATTTTCAAATTGTTTTAGAACCTCAACTTCATTTGGATTATTTGTAATATTTTTTTTAACGCTTGCATTTTTCTTTTTAGGCGGTAAATGCGACTCTGTTTACTTTTGAATGGTGGAACAGCATTTTTTGTAGCTAAATGAAATCCTTGATTTGCTATACGAACCAAGCCCCGTTTGTAAACCCTAGGAGCCGGTTCTCTGCCTTGAGCCGCTTCTTGGCAAGCTTCCTCAATTTGAAAATCTACCAAATTTTGCGTTTCATCGGGCTCACAATTATTTTCGTGAGGTTTTTGTTTAATGATGCATGTTCGGCTCTAAAAAAATAACATAAAATGAAACATTGCGAAAGTTTGGGAGGGGGGATAATACATGTCTGATTCATTAACACTCAGTTACTCAATAATATACTATGTAGGTACGCCGCTTTATCTAGTAACAGCTAGTAGCGGCCCTAGGCCGATAAAACATTATGCCGTTTTAATGATGTATTTCCTAATAATGTAACTGTGCAAAACCCGAGCATAACATTAAACAATTGTTTTATGGAATAGTCAGAAGACTTAAATATTTCGACTGTACGTATGTTAATTTTAGCTTACCGTGTCTATTGTTACGGATCCTGCACATTTAATTTTCCCCTTCCCCTTTCAATTATTTGAATTGTACTCATTTTTTGTATTTTTAAGAGGAGCCCAATAAACTTGCTTGCGAACACATACCTATACTTACGTTTTTCTAACTACCTCCCGATAAGGAAAAAAATAATCAATATTACAATAAACGACCGATAGATGTCACTGTCTCATCAACTTGTATCGCCATGTAAACATGTAAACTAATTCATTCGCAAAAAAAAAATGTTTACTGATTCTATTCGATCACTATTTTATTGAATATAATTATTATAAAAACTAAGTGTTTTTAACTCCAGTGTTTTTACACCCCTAAAAAAATTCACAAGTGCCTAAAATAATAATCTGGAACTACTGATAACAAATTCAACATTAGTTCCATTATTTTCAGATTCTTTTAAAATGGAACTAATGATAACAAATTCAACATTAGTTCCATTATTTTCAGATCCTTTTAAAATGGAACTAGTGATAAAAAAAAACAATCAGTAGTTCCATCATGGAACTGTTAATTTGCACTGTCAAGTGTTCCTGGAGCATACCTGCAACCTCCCCGGATCACTCCTCCCGCCGACATTCACAGAGAGGCCAGACTTAATATCAAGCTTACTCGTGGACTTCCAAAATATGCGAAATACTAACTTAGTTAATGTGTAACATCTTTTCTCTCGCTTTCCTACAAATCTTTCCTCTCGCTCGCCTGCAGTCTGTGGGAGAGAGTTCGAGAAAAGGGACGGAAGTGTGTAACAGGAAGCCGGGGAAGCGCGCGCTATTTGATTTGACCAATGAGCGTGCGCGGTGCTAAAGTTGGTGGCCAGAAACGACCTTGACGAGGCCCCATTCATGTTGCATAATACCTTAATGTTGCTTATTAACAAGGTGAGATGTCAGATTTTACAAATCATATGCAACTATAGGTACTGTAAGGATCGCTCGTTTTTTTTTAATATAAGCCCGGATTACTCGAAGACGTCCGGAATTCGTTTTTTTGTTTGAAAGGGATATACAGGGTGTTTGGTGCATCGTGTGCCAAATTGAAATGGTCGACTGAAGGAGTCATCCGCTAGCCTTTCAGACTCTTTAACACCCCTCATGCTCTGTGGATTTTTTTTTATCGACTTTTTATTTTTTTCCAAAAAAAAGACCCAAATTTTACATTCAAATACAGATTTAAAAAAAAAAGGCGTAGACTGAATTTTAATTTTATTTCGATGTGTATTGTTTAAGAATACTTTTAAATACAAAATTAGTGATATTAGTCACCTAGTTCTTTTTTAATTCACTCGCAAAGGTAAAACTTAAATTAAAGCTGTACATGTTACAGCTGTTTATAAGGCTACAAAAAAAAAAAACAATAGCGACCGGGATCTTCCAACTCCCTCATTAACTCTCCAGTCTATCTTCTTTCTAATGATGTGCCACAGGCCATAAAAGTATTTTAACAACTTTGTGAATTCGCTAGAATTGTGAATCAAGTCACATAAAACTACATTCCAAATTCTAATGAAAAAATATTTATTGCGGAACTGTTACTTGAGAAAGAGGTAAAATTTGTTTTCTCACTCTTTCACAGCAAAATCTATCTTCTATCTCTTTCTTGCATACCTTAAATCGGTTTGAACAAATCGCGCCGCCCGACTCGCTATTTTTTTAGTCGAGACATCACTGCCTCTGCTACCTAACGTGTGTGCTAGTTCACCATACTCCGCGATTCTTTTATTACTTTGTTATCGTTGAGTTTTGTTGGTTCTTGTTACATTTGTTTAATTTTCTGGGGTCTGAAAGGCTAGCGGATGACCCCTTCAGTCGACCATTTCAATTTGGCACACGATGCACCAAACACCCTGTATACTTCTTAGGTGGACCCATATAAGTTTTATTAACTTTGCTTGTGTAGCTTTGGAGTTAGTTAGCTTCAATAATACGTATTTTTCCCACATAGTATAACTGTATGATGTTATAATAACTTCCTGTCACTGTTATAGCAGGAAGTGGTATTCGAATTTGTGTGGAGTAGGTAAACAAGTGAAAAATAAAAACTTTTTACAAAAATATAAAAACCACTGATTTAAAAAAAAACACTACATAGTGAACTTATTTTAATTTTGGAAGTCCGTGGCAAAAAACGAAACACTAGTTTTTTTTTTTTTTCATTTAGGTACCTAAGAAGTTGATTACTATTTCTAAATGCCCCGTTTAACATGAAATCTCTAAAGAATATAAAAGTTATCGCCAACGACTAATAAAAATGTGTTTAATTATAACAAGATCTTAGTGATTCCCCGGCCCGTGTAGTGGAGCTAACTTTATGTGGGTAGGTAATTGACCAGCTTGAATGCTGTTAACAGCATACGAATAAACCGTTCATTGAGAAAGATGTTTAAATATTGTTGGGTTATAGATGACAGGAAAATTAGAAATAGTTATGTTCTTATGTAAGGTGCACAAATCGTTTCCCATTGGTTTTCCCTTCGTGTATGCAGATTTTTCAGTTTTTCCTGTAACGTATACTTGTGTATATATTTCAAAACTTCACAATACCCTCAATATTTATTTACCAGTGTACTTTTATAATATGAGTAATATTCAACACTCGAGTTCATGTGTTTTTAAGTATCATATCTTGAGTATCTTATTACAAAAGCAGGTGATGAATGTTGTTGAAAAAATGTAGGAAACCCCACTTTTTATCGCGACACGTGAATCATAATTTACTGTTAGGATTCCGTAGCCGAGTGACTAAAACGAATCTTCATAATAGGTACCCACAGCTAGAAACACGTCTCGCCATCTCATGTCAATCTAGTGATCTGTGTAACTGAAGGATGGCTAAGATGTTGTCACATCTAAAATAAAAAATATTATTATTGGAGACATGGAGACGTCAACAAAGATTTCTTTTTTGTTTTAATGGCTGTCGTCTGGTTCAATGTATAATTGTTATCGAAATATATGATTGAATGGATGGCTATTCAGAGCGTTTGATCAACCTTATGTCATTAAGGTTGATCAAACAAGGTAGTCCCCGAACTAAATATCAAACAAACTTGACCAGTTTTTATGTTTATCTACTTAATTAACTCCTAATTGTAGAGGATGCAAAGTTGGACGATATTAACAAAAAAACTACACAAATTAGTTCGGGTATCGTTTTCTAATAACCTCGAAATAACTATGATACTTAGATAATAAGTCAGTTTAGTTTTTGTAAGTTCAGAATACCCGGCGGAAGTGCATTTGGTAAACCCGTTGTTTAGCCTTGATGTCTTGATGCCTTGAGCACTTTTTGCTGGTAACACGTGTAATGCGTGTGCTGGTCATGGTGTAAGTATGTAGCTACCTA
This sequence comes from Xanthia togata, assembly GCA_963853775.1. Lineage (NCBI taxonomy): Eukaryota > Metazoa > Arthropoda > Insecta > Lepidoptera > Noctuidae > Xanthia > Xanthia togata. The sequence goes on along the minus strand of OY970794.1, from coordinate 26,849,229 downwards.
CTTTTATTTAGCAGACTTAACGGGTAAAGGAACAAATCTATGTTTTAGTTCTTGTCGACCAAGTCTAGATTGTAAGCGGTGTGATGTCGGATAAGAAATATTGAAAAAGAGATTTTGAAACTTTGTCTGGACATTTTTTTTGGCCTTTATCAATCCTAAAGTTTGTCTAATTTTATTTGGGAAAACAGACAATCGTACATTGTATAATACATCTAGATCTACAGTATGCTATATGTAAATGTACAATCCACTACGTCTCCACATGTTACTAGTGTAATGAATTTATGATTATGTAATATTGTTTTATGAATTTCTCAGTCAAATCAAGTTTATTTTTATATTTATTTTAATTTATAATACCCTATTCGATGATTTTTGTTGATTTATATTTTAATCCATTTAATGAATTTATGATTATCTAATATTGTTTTATAAATTTCTTAGTTAAATCAAGTTTATTTTTATATTTATTTTAATTTATAATACCTTAATCAATGATTGTTGTTGATTTATGTTATAATCGATATTAGTAAGTTAATCGATATAAAATGTCATTACTTTGCTAGTCTGTGAAGAACAAACAGATTGATGGATACATTTCGTTCAGTCTTGAACGAAATGTAGGTACTTGGTGAGTGATTTTAAAAACTGTGGTCATTCTGATCAACGGTCTCGACCGAGACAGACGTCCAATATTGGCTAAGTGTTGAATTAATCTATTTAATTTACAATTACTGTGTAAGGTTATAAGAAAGAGTATTTGGAATAAAATAACCGTTGTTACGAAGCAAGCAGTTTTATTATACTCCAGGACCCGAATTGTGAGAATTCAACAAACTAGCTTAAAAAAAAAAAAACGGATATGGTAAAATTACTTAAAATAAATATTTGACAACAATACAATAATTTCGTAAACTAAATATAAAAACCAAATAGACGATGGATACTTAAATAATACTTAAATAATTTAAAAAAAATTGAGCAAGGCAATTAAGTAGTTTTTTTTAATTTAAGTTTCGATAGGGCAAACACATCGATATCATTAAAATTATTATAAGCCTGAACCAATTTCTGGAGCGGCGCTCTCTCCCTCGCATTTGTACGACAAGGAGTTGTAGCAAACAGTGGATAAGCGCGTGTCTCACGTCTCATTACTGTTCTAGGTACAATATAGCAAATTTTACTAATTAAGTCAGAGCAATCAAACCTATTATGTACAAGTCCATGGAGCATCATTTCTTGAAGCCACAAGCGTCTAGAGCGTAATGTTAATAGGTTAAACTTACTCAAAGCGTTAGTATATGGTAAGTGTACGGTGCGACATTTGTACTGCAATGTACTGAGGAACTTACGCTGAACTCTCTCAATTGCAATCTCATATTTACTATAATATGAATCCCAGATCATACAAGCATATTCAACCTGTGGGCGAACTAAGGAATTAAATAAATACAGATAAGTGGCTGGTCGTTTAAAGTCTGACGTGGATCTCATAACAAAGTTATACATTTGAAATGCTTTAGCAGTAATTTTATCTATAATTATGTAGATTTAAGTGAAGTTTGCAATCAATTGCGATTTAATTGAATTTTATAACGATTTCGAGAAAATTTGTACGTGTAATAAATATAATATGTAATTTATACAATATGTCCAACCCGAAAGGGGCGCATAGGTACCTACTGCTTATAACATTCCCAAAAGTTTATTTTTACTATGATTGAAAATAAAAAAGTTATTGCTATTAAAAATTCACATTTTTAGTACCAAAATGAACCCAAATCAGCAATTTTCAACAGGGGTCATGAGTTATGATGTAGACACCCGCTAAACGACGGCCACCCGCGCCCCATGTAATACCCGGTAAAATTCCATACAGAAAAAAAAAGCGGCGAATTATAGAATCAGCCGGGTACAATTATAGGATCTACATGGGTCGGGGCAGCGTTTGGAAAACTTCATCAAGTCTTATTACCTATGATTGAGGAAGGTCCTTAGGTAGGTTTCTTAATGTAGGTCCGATGTAAACAAATGGCTATGATTTTCCTTGACTGTACCTACCTCAGCTTCTTTCATTTTTGATAAGTAATTGAAATTCCATAATAAAGGGAAATGTGAGGAAATTTTTTAGTATGAATGAGGATGACTATAGGTATAAGAGTAGACCAAAGAAACGATGGATGGACTGTGTGAAAGATGATATGGCTAGAAAGGAAAAGGAGTGTGACTACCGAGATGCCGACTAGCAGAGAAGTGTGGAAGAAAGGGACATGTTGCGGCGACCGCGAGTCAATTGGAAAAGGGGAGGAGAATGATAATTAATTCGAATTCCGTAATTCAAGTGGATTTCCTTGAAATGCTGTTAACTAAAATACTCACCTTTTTAACAGATTTTTTTGATATGGTACTTTTTGTTCACATGACATTATTCTGTTTTCACAGCAAATGTGCAGTAGGTACCTGATTTCCTGTAAATGTGTAAGTACTTTTATTTAGAACTGTCACGTTGCTGTGTGACGTCTTTCGTATTTTTATGAACTTTAGAGCTATGTTTAGGTATTGTTATCAACTAACATAGTGCAAACGTATGATGACATTTTAAAACAACAGTTATCGTGTGGACACATAATGATGACATTTTAAAACACTTTTTCGCAATACTTAAATTATCAAAAAAAAAAAAACTCCTAGATCCGTCAAAAGAGAGCCTAAGTTTTGCCATGACCCATGATTCACAATTCGATTCGATTGGCATGACCAGCTAAAGCAATAATTAAAAAACCAGCCAAGTGCGTGTCGAACCACGCACAATGAAGGGTTCCGTAGTTGGAATGAATTTATCGTAAGAACAAACTTTGTAATTGAAAAACATGTTGTCCCATACGGAATATATGGGAGAACATAATTTTGCAACCGCAAATTTAAGTTGGTCAATTATTACTCGTAAACTTGTAAAGCCCACTTAAGTGTGATAGTTTTCCTTTAAATTTCGTTATATTTAAGTACTAATGCCGTGACATTTGAATTTCTAACTACAACCGTTTAGTTGGTAGAGGGGGGAGACACTTGACTCTACGAAAATTGGTACTTTAAAGCTTGATAAGTCACGAACGGTTTACTTAATCCTCAAACCCCTAATATTTTTGAAAGGCCTATCCAACGATATCCCACAACATGGGAAGCACGAAAAAAAAAATTATCATCCCCACTTTACATGTAGGGGAGGTACCCTAAATAATTGTTTTTTCAAAATTTTATTTTACCACTTTTTCGGCGTCATTAATTTGTATACTCATGCCAAATTACAACTTTTTTGTACCAATAGTTTTTGAGCTAAACCGCGGACAGACAGACAGACGGACATGGCGAAACTATAAGGGTTCCTTGTTGACTACGGAACCCTAAAAATAGGTCTACACCAGAGAAGCAATTCCCATATTTTTAAGAACGTTTGCATTCACATGTTATTCTCAATCTGTTTTTTTTTTTTGACATAGACTGTCGCTGAGATGAGATTGCGACTTGAATTTGAAGGTTTTTTTAAATTACAATAATTATTGTTTTTCTGGTCGACAAGTCAACTTGGCTGTCCGGTCGACAGCGGCAATAGCTACGAGTATACCTGACTTTAGTAAACGCCTTAGGTATCCAATATAACTACAGTCCATAGCGTTTCACGACTAATTCCAATTCTAATAATTTACGTACCCTTATTGGTTAAAATTAAGACTCTTGTATCTTCACCGATAATGAAGCAAAGACCTCATAGTTCTGCATAGTAGACCCTCCCATAAGGAAGTAGCTATCAAAGGTAAAATTAGCTTACGAATCTATTTAAATGCTTATTGGCAATACAAAAGTTACCATTGATATGTAAAACGATTCGTTTTTGGTTTTAGGAACCGAGCATAAGTTCGCGCCCAACTTACTCGGCATAACAGCAGCAGCTCTTCGACTGCCAAAATTAGCAAGCCGAAGTCGTGGTTCAGCAGTTGACGCAGGTTCAGGTTCATAAAACAATATTATGCCTTTCAGCTTTGTAACGCCTACCTACCCATAAACCGGGAATAAATTAATGCAAGTTAAATTCAACTACGGAACCGTAACCAGAGTGTTTCGTCAAAGTAAAATGTGTAGTTGAGACATTTTCATTAGAAATCCGATAAGATATCACTCATCTATTACGTCTATGCCTGTCACAATAAGCCGACAGGCTCCCACAGGATGGCTGCTCCCCTATGTCCTATGATAACCTAATCTTAGTTCTAAACAAACGCTTCTATTTGACTGACGTGAAAGTGAAGATTTGTTGATACGTGCGGTGTTTTCCAGTGTGAATCAAATCAATCTAATGAGATGAGTATTTTATTACCAAGTTTTAGAGTCTTTGAAAATGACCTGACAGATATTTTGCTAGTGATTGTTTCATTACAGCTAACTAAACCCACAATAAACAGATCTTTTTCATTTACTACACACCCATTAAAAAATCCTTTATGTTGTTCTTAAAAAGATGACGTAAGAAAAGAAAGCAAGAAAACATATTTTTTGCTACTGTATCCTTTGACAAGGGCATGGCCTGCGCCTGCCCATACAGGGTAACGTGCTCCACGCGTTCCCCAAACACGCTCGCACGTCAGAACCCTCGTGATGTGAACTGTATTGTTAATGAGTCAATGTTTATGTTACCCTTGTTCATATTACCGCTTTATTATGGTATTTCAACGCAGAATGTCGGCACACATTCCTGTAGCGTTACTCTTGCTGCATTATTATCTGTGGGCTGTGTGACGTAGGAATAACGTCTTAACAATGTACATTTTTGTGGTTAAAGATGTGTGTTCGATAACTGAGTAAACGATCAAAATTACAGCAATGTAATCACGCCGTCCCAACTGACTGCACAAGCTATGTTGAGCGATCGAGCGATCCACAGCCACTTGGGATTTTAGGGACTGATTAGCCAGCACAAGACAATGCGTGGTACTTACAGAAGACCTCTGATGGGATGAGAGGATGAGACCAACTGCTAGAGAAGCCTCAGAGGCTAATGATAAGGCTGCAATGCTAGAAATTTTAGGAGGTTGCACGTACGTGCGTTAAGGAAAAAATAGTAAGAAAAAATTAAGTAATACATTTTCGTTTGCATTAGCAACCAACAAATTCAGCAAATTCCAACCTCGTCTAGCAGCCATACGTCGGAGGTTCATTACGAGGTTACTTCTGAATATCTAATCTCGGTGCAACTACATACAACAGTAAACACCTGTGTTACCCAAAGCTAACAGGGCGAAGCACTGCAGCATTTGAAATTGATGACGTTAGAAAACCCAAAAAATCTTATGGATAAGAAAGAGGTTGTGGGTGCTGCATCATCCACGTAAACCACATAATATCTCTCTGTTCAGGTCTGTACTAATTCCGTCTATATCTGTGTTTGGTATTTAGGCTGCGGGTAGTTAGCACATAAGCAAAGGCCGGAAATCTAATGACATCGACCGGAAACGAAGTTCCAAATACAGAAAGCGAGAATATATAACATATGAGAATATATTCACAACTCTTGGCACAATTTACAAGAATGTGCGAGAGCGAGTAATGCTCATAAAAGGCTAAGCGTAGGTAAAGCATCGGGCGGAGTGCGGGTCGAGGCGGGTCGAGGTGGGTCGAGGCGGGTCGCGGTGGGCGCGGGTCATTGCGTTAACCGCGGCGTACGTGATGTTATTTTTATACTGCAGCTACAGATTTAGTTCAATCCACCGTTATAGCTCCTAGGAGTGTAAACACTAGGCTTTAATTAGGAACAGTTGAACGTTACACATGCGCGTGGGCACGCGTGGCAGATTGATGGGCTTCGAACGCCGTTTGTTTTGTATTGCGCGGGAAATCAGACGTGTTTGTTTTGCCACATTCGATTTAGTGAAAATTCACTAAGACCGCTGATAGACGCCGTGTTATATCGGACGCTGTAGCTCATTAGTTTGTGTTCAACTCATTACTATAATAATATGTATAGGTATTCGGGGCTTAATATAACTCTTCGATATTTTTATTCGTGCACCAAAATAGCAAGTTGGAATTTGTAGAAATGAGGGTAATCGGTTTTCAACTATAAACGAAAGGCAAATAAATAATTAGGTATGGAAATAAGCAACGATTAGTTTATTTTTTCAGAGTTAACTAACGATTGACTCGACGGAAAGTTTTGAACTAGATGGAGCGGATAGCGTCATGCTGGGAGATCTGTTACATCAGTAAATCTATGAAGTAAGAATGTTTCAAATAAATAGGAGAATCCAGCAGACATACAGGAGCCCATTGGTGTTGAAGGTAACAAGTGGGCTGCAATAATCTAACTATTTTTATGGCGTTTCACTTCCTTCGAGTCATTATCTGCCTTTTTCCAACTAAGTTGCAGTCGGCTTCTAGTGAAATCGGATCCAGCTAAGTAGGTACCAGTATTTTACATGGAGCGATTGCCTATCTGACCTCCATAACCCAGTTACTAGATAACACGATACTTCTTGGTAAGACTGGTTGTCCTTTCGGGCTTCTGACTAGCTCTGACTTCCCGTAACGATGCTTGCTTGATGTCCTAATCATTAGAATAATCGCCGGGCGCAATCGCGTGGGGCGCTATCGCTTGCTGCATCCCGCGCACCTCCTCGTCGTGCTTAACGTGCTCTCTGAAGTGCAGACTTCGCACGTCAGTCGCACTTCACATCGTTAGTGATATCAGGCACTACAGTATGCACGTTTTCCTATTGTTATTGTACGCAAAGCTAACTATGTTGTCAAATAGTTGCAAGTTTATTGGCCATCGGATAATTGTACAATTCGAGTGTGTCCTGTTCCCGATTCCTTATACTCTCGTCTTGACTAAATAATTACAAAATAAAAATAATCCCGGTAAGAATTCTTCACTAGGATTACATTTTGCTGAAAATATCTTTATTTTCTGAGTTATTTCATTTTAGCGCAGCATGTTTTTAATTTCCATTACCTCTAACAAAAATGGCATCTCAATGGTCAACCATTTTCTAGCTATATCCGTCTTTCTCACTATTCATTCATGGTACTTGTCTTCTTCATACTCTTACAGACATCCACATTTCCCGGGTATCCATGGAAAATCCCCGGCTGGATCACGAAAGGTGCGAATTTGAGCACACGAAAAATACCTCCGTTATTACTCAGTAAACCAGAAACAAATTCCAACAGGTAACACGCAAATACACGTTACACAAAATTAATTTTAACATATCGCCCACGTGCATAACTCTTGGGCCGCGGGGTCGGTCAAAACAAGTTAATTTCTTTGTTAGTAAAAAAGATGAAAATAAACCGGTATTTTTAAACGGTCATGTGAGGAAATAGGGTAATGAAATCGTAAATTGTGCAGGGTAAGGAAACTGGGAAAAGCATGCGGTATATATTTTTATTGTTGTTCTGTAGGTCGCGGACGTCAGTCGATCTACTTGTTCTTTGATTGGTAGGTACATGGGCGCCGGGAGGGGGGTGCAAGAGGTTGCACTTGCACCGCCCTGGCTTCAAAATAAAATATAGGTGTAAAAACATTCAGAACAAAAGAAATATCTAAAAACGCCTGACACAATGATAGAGAACTTAACCTAATAAATCCTAAAATTTTTGCATTTCGCACATTCTGCAATCTCTGAATTCTAAAGCTTCTGTGCATTAGTCGACAAAGTACCGAACTCCTATTTCCGAAAATCGAATCGGCCCTAGGCGGGTGCTAACATTACCGAGCTTGCTTCGCCCGCTCTTGCATCCTACTTAATTCTAAAGCTTCTTTGAATAATTCGACACAGTTTTTTCTCTTTCCGTATGAATGAAAAAAAAACTAAATAAAACCTACCCCATTCGAGGCGAGATGGAAAAATCTCTTATTTTTTAAGCGTTTTGCATAAGTTGACAAAGTTACTCCTTTTATGAATGGACAAACTATAACCTAACATGTCCGAGGTGAACTGCAAAAATGATCGAGCTCGCTTCGTGGAGCTGAAGGTGCACCCCTCTGAAAACAAACCTGCCGGCGCCCATGGGTACCGTCTTCAGGCACTGATTCCTCAAATATTCATGAAGTCTTAGATGAGACGATCTTTTGGGGAAGATACTACCCATTATCCACTATCCAAGATTTTCATTTCATTCTGTAAATCGAGATATGCCTCGGAGAAAAATCTTTCCGTATAATCCGGGGACATTACGCCGAATTTTAGGCTAACTTTGCATTAATTTAAAACAGCGATTTTTTTCATTTAACGTGTAGGGTATGGACAAGGGAGTATGTTAAAATGTATACCGCGAAAAGTTCACCCCGCGTTTTTTTTTTTTTAAATAAACATGTTATTTCAATTTTACTTGGTAGAAAAAAATATTAACAGATATGTTTGTATGGAGTACTTGTCGAAGAGATGAGGTATTACAAGTAGGTTAGAAAATAATAATAATATGTTTTAATTTATTTTTTCTAAAACTGTGGTCTACCTACAGTCTGTTACAATAAATATAGGTATTTTACAATATTCAGGGACAAATCGTAAAGAGAGTAACAATTTACAGGCTTGAATCTGGCTTCCTCGCTAGGTTACATGGTAACCTGTATTAAAGTTCGCCAGCCCAAGTTCCCACAGAAGGAGTACAACATTTATAATAGAGACTGCGTAGGACTTGGTGCAAACGTATGATAATTTATGTGGGTGTGGTGTGTGTGTTATATGATGTAGGTGTGCTCTGTATGTGTTTATGATGTAGGTGTGGTGTGCGTATACAAACGAAACGGAGAGAGGTTGAGTTTAGATACGGAGCTGTACGTGTATTGTTGCCATTAGGATTGTGAAGTAACCAGATATTCGGTGTTCGAAGAGGATTGATGTGCAGGGATAGTTTTGTTGATTCTGTTATATCAAAATGGCCCAAGGTAGTGATAGAATCGTTTAGTAAAAGCAAAGCGTGTGTTGTACTTTGCAAATTTCATTATTTTGCCTAAGTGATGATTGAATTTGGGTAAAAGGAGTTTTGTTGTGTTGGTGTAATAAAATGTTGAGAATAAATGTTTGTCGGAGTTTGAGAACTTTGCATTCTTTATATAGATCAAAGGTTGGGTAGAGCATTGGCCGGAAAGTAGCAACCTTTAAAATGGCTCTTTGAGCTACTTCCAGAGGTTTTAGTGTAGTTTTCGCAGCTCCACTCCAAATATTAATACAGTACGAGATAACTGACTGACACATGGCGAGATACACGGTGCGTATCACGTGAGTGTTTGCAATGTATCTGAGTGTTTTAAAAATATATATAAGTTTACGAACTCGAGCAGTAAGGTGATTGATATGTGCTTTGAAGTTAACGTGTTTATCTAGAATGATGCCGAGGTATTTCATTGAATTAGCAGAAGGAATTTTAGGACAGTTGCAAGCAGGCGACAGCAGCGGCTTGGCAGGTGTGAGCTTTTAAAGTAATGGGTGTCAAGGGTTGCGTCTTTGACATTAGGTATATAACTTCACTATACTATATTTTTTATAGATTTGTTACAGCTTTAGTGGCAGTCATGCCATTTAGTTTAAATAGGTTTTTTTTTTTTTTTTTTTTTATATAGATTCTCTTTTATATTTTGTGAATGTGAGAACGTTGTAGGCATAACCGACTTTTAGATCTGTCAATCGTTTTCTATCTTGCTAAGTACCTGGTACTTGTTGATAGGCCTACAGTGTCCTCTCATACCTATAAACACTGTAACTCGAAAATATTGTAAATACCATTTATTTTTAAAAGAGTAACCGTGGAGTTTCTTGCCGGCTCTTCTCCATAGGAAACGACCAATTGGAACCGTGCACCTAGCTTCTACGTCAGAAGCTAGGTGCACATAAGTGCCCTTGTAGGTTTATGTGAAATAAAATATTTTGAATTGAATTGAATTGCGTAGTAGGTATAGTTTAGAGTGAATGTTATGAGTTTAGTTTTATTCGTGTTTAGTGTGAGTGAATGAGAGATAAGCCATTTATAAATCAAATCAAATCCAGTTTGAGCAGTTTGCCTTTAGTTTAGCCCAACATTCATCATAAAAGGTAATTGCAGTATCGTTAGCAAAACAATGTTACCAGAGGTCAGGTGCATGTTGCACAGGTCGTTATGAACACCAGGAATAATGTCGGGCCCAAAACACTGCCCTGAGGTACTCCATACGAAATAGGCAACTCGTCGCTATAGCAACCGTCGATTTTGACTATCTGCCAATGGTCTGAGAGATATGAAATAAAAAGCTGGAGTTGCATACCTCGTACGCCTAGAGATTCTAGTTTAGCTATAAGACAGGGAAGGGGAACGGTATCAAATGCCTTTGCAAGATCAATGAACACAGTGAGACATTTTTTGCGTTGATTTAGTTTATCAAAGATTCCATCTATTACTTTTAAGGCTGCGTCAGAAGTTGATTTTTTCTTCCTGAACCCAAATTGGTTGGGTTGGTTGGGACAATAAATGATTGTTTTCAAGGTATTTAGTAAGCCTGTTATTAATTAGGGACCGCAATAGGGCGATAATTAGAAACGGAGGCGCGGTCCCCTCCTTTAAAAATGGGATGATTAGTGGCCTTTTTAAAAGAAGATGGAAAGGTACCAGAGACGAGGCATAGGTTGAATATATGGCAAAGTACGGGTGTAAGGATTGCAGAGTACCTTTTTATCATGGTTGTAGAAATGCCTTCAAAGCCCACTGCAGCATTGGCCTTTAGAGATCCAAAATAGAAGCTATCTCATCAGGATTTGTTTCCAAGAGTACGAAGGAACTCAAACTATTTGAGGTATTTAACTGGGAATTAGAAGAGCAGTCATCCTGTACATTCCTATATTTACAAAAAATGAATTAACATCGTTATGAGATGCAGAGGGTGTTTCTGAAGAGGAAAGTAACTCCGTGGGAGGGTGAGTAATTATAATTGTGTTTGTGACACGCTTGACTGTATCCCACAACATCTTTGTGTTACGACCAGCTTTGACAATTTCATTTGAATTGAACTGTCTTTCTAAGAATCTTAGTACCTACAGAAAGTCCTGTATCTTGTGTAGGTAGCTTTAAGAACTTGATTATCAGGAGACTGATTTTTGTGCAATATGTCTCTGTTCCTCATGCATCGCAGTATTCCTGGAGTAATCCATGGATTTAGGATTCTTATTCGCATTCCTGTACGCTTTACAATTAAAATTAAACAAATTCGTCCACAGAAATTTAGGTAAATATAAATTACGATTTTTTTAAATTGTACTTCAAGCAAAAATATTTACAGCGGTTTTTTGCATTAAATTACCTAATTAAATATTTGAATACGCTATCGTACTAACGCAAGATATTAATCAAAGTTTTTTTTTTGGAATAGCGGTTCAGGAAAAAATTAAAAACGTTAAATTTTGTTTCATTTTTATTTATAGGCTCTATCTCACTTACTCGTAATTACAAGAAAATTAAACACGAAGGAAACCGTAACATTTTTTTTAATTAAACTTCAATTTTGCATAGTACATAAGTTATAGTCCGTCTTTATTGTACTGCACGGCCACACGGTCCAAAGATTAAAAAAAAAACAGTGACATAATAGAGTAGTTTTTGCAGAGCTGTCTATTTAAAACATCAATTTATTTTAAAACGCTTGGTGTGTCTAATCATAACCGCATATAAGAAGTTCAAAATCTTATATTATTATTGTGTTCTCTTTAGTTCGTTTTTAGGGTTCCATAATCAACAAGGAACCCGCCATGTCTGTTTGTCCGTCTCTCTGTCCAGGGCTTAGCTCAGACTCTTAGTACTAGATTAGTACTAGTAGTACTAGATTAGATTAGAGTAATTTAGCCAGAGTTGTACTTATTTTAAGAGAAATTAGCTTTCATTACTTTTTCATACTAAATCTCCGCGTATAACTGACACAAATTAAGTTGTCAATGGTATCGAGCTGCTCTGTTTATGAGATGTACACTCGTGCACTTCATTTTTGGTTACTATAACTTCTTTAGGAGCACAATTTTTTGTATTTTGGGAAGAAATTCGTTTTTAAGGTAAGATAAGAGGAATTTCAAATTTCTATAGAAAACTTATCTTTCTCATAACTCGTCTTTAAATCAGTGTCCATTCAAAATATATATTTGGGGGCCTAGATATTCTGTAACCCAATCGGAATAAATAGACACTACCTTAAGAATATGTTTAATTTACAAATTGTTTTGGTATTACGTTTGTATGAACAACGCATGCTTCGCCGGCCCGTAGGGAAATCTTGAAATGAATTTTTAACACCGTGACTACCGCCACCCCTCTGGCTGTATATCTCGTAAACTACTGGAGTACTAATTTTGAATTTTGGGTACTTTTATCTTGCATTTTCTATGTAGGTTTGACGAAAACAACAAGCTCCTCCAACTTGGAATCAATATTCAAAGTCGTGTTCCTGCTGAATAAGCACGCGAAAGTTATCATGGTTGTTTTCTCGTTAAATACAAATGTTTCAGTTCTGTTTTTTTTACGAAATGAAGATAAGATAAGATATATTTATTTGCGCAAACATGTGTACACAACAAGAATTTAAAAAAAACGTGCATGCCGAATAACATAGAAAAAAAATACAGGTTCAGACATGTTTGCCATAAGTAATGGCATGCAAATATGAATAGTAATGATTGTAAGTAATTAATTTCAAGTCAATGTCAATAATTTACAAGTAGTGAATTTAGCAAACAACAACCAATTTTAAAAATGTTAATAAAAAATAGTTCTTCTTAGTCAAAATAAATCTATGTCAAAATAAATGTCAGTCAGAAATTCGTTATAAAATGAATATAATCATTATCGTACAATAAAGTCAAGAAGTATTCAATTAAATTAGAATTATTTTTAATAATTGATTTAGATTAAGTATAGAAAAAAAAAATTAAATACAATAATGTCAGAATTTATCAGTTAAGAAATCTGAGACACTATAATAACATTTATGACATAACATAGTTTTTAATTTTTGCTTAAACAAATTAACATTATTTTGTTTGAGCTCCTTTGGCAATTTATTATAAAGGACTGGAGCCATATGAAAAACACTCTTATACATTAAGGCAGTATTAGTTTGGCGAACACAGAGACGACTTTCATCTCTTTGAGTACGATTGAAAGCTTCAGATGCTAACACAAAGAGTTCAGGATTTTGTTTTACGAAGACAGCTACTTCAAATATATAAAGTGAAGGCAATGGTAAGATACAAGGTAAATTAAAAAAATGGTAAATATAAGGGTAGGTACTCATTAGGTATTTGTATAGGATAGCTGTAGCATGCCCCCTTTTTCGGCGTTCATGGTGGTCCAGCTGAAGGAAGCGTGACTGGTACCGCCGGACCACCTTCGAAGTTGAGTTTCTCGAAAACTACTAAGGTACCAATTTTGTTTTTCGAGTACTAATTATGTAGCACCAATTGAGTACTAATTATTTACCAAATATGGAAGCGATTGGCGTTGGTAGTCACGGACATCAACCTTCTGCTGCTGACTTCAATGCCCTTGATCTTCCATGAGGCTGCCAGTGTTCTAAATATCTCCTTGAGAGTGCTTGTGAATAAATTCGGAGAGCGGGTCACCCTGCTTAACACCCTTTTGTATTTGTTTGTCCTGTAGTTCTCAGTTTGATGTCTGTGGTGCTGTTGTGGAATATATTTCTTAAGAAGTATAATATATACCTAATGCTGTTCCAGTTTTTGGTTTTCTAATGATTTGAATATGTATTTTGGAGTGTTTGATGCTGTCGAATGCCAAATAGAGTGGTTTATAAAATTCTGAATATATATTTTCTAGTAGGTAGCTGGTTCAAGGTCTGTATGAGGTCGGTTGTTGAGAAGCTAGGGCGAAATCCGGCTTGTTCTGGTGACTGATGTTTATCCAGTTTCCCGTCTATGCGATTATGTATTACCTTAATAAAAGCTTTGTAAATGTGAGATTATAAACTGATTGGACGGTAATTTCTGATGTCACTATATATTGTCGCCTTTTTTATGCAAAAGAACTATATTTGAAATTTTGAATGGCACATTGGTTTTGGAACTTTTCCTGATTGTAATATGGTGTTAAACAGTAGGTACAGTAATTGCATAATGCACGATCAATCAGCATCTGAATCGTTTTGAAACAGATTGCTAATCCATTGATTCATACGTTCGAAAAAATAATCTGCATAACAACGTAAATAACGCAATGAATGTTGTTTAGCTGTCAAAATGAAACAGATTAATCGTAATCGTTTACGAAAACATGTTGCATAATTAGTTAGCAGGTTCACAAGGTGGGGCAACAAAATGGTAGAGTCGATTTTGAGCCCTTCAGTAGGGAATAGTAGTGATTCCATCTTCCCAAGGACTTCTATCATGGTGCGTTGTAGTAAGTGCTTTGTGCACTTCATAACCGTTTATTGGGGGAATAGAATCTGATGGATTGTATTCGATATTAGACATCGGGTGTTGAGTGATCGGAATATAATAATCTATAGAAATGGGTTGCTATTTCCATGATTTTTTCTCTGCTGTAATGCTTTATGCCATCATTATGTACCAAACTGTTAATCCCATTTTTTCGTTTTGTGACTCCTTGTTTTAAAATATAAGGGATATATATTAATGTATGATTTTCTAAGGCTGCTTTAACCAAATGTGAATTTAAAATTCCCAAATCTTTCGTAATGCTCCTTTCTTCTTTAACTATTGTTCAGCTTTCTAATTACGCAACATATTTTCGTAAACGATAAAGACAAATCTGTTTCACTTTGACAGTTCAACAACATTCATTGCGTTATTTACGTTGCTCTGCAGTTTTTTTTTCGAACTTACGGAGCAATGGATTAGCAATCTGTTTCAAAACGATTCAGATTCGGATTATTCCTATTGAAGATGTATCACCAAATGTTAAAATTTTAAAAGGTGAAAAAGAATTTGTAATTCATAAAAACAATACAAAACTGTTTGTTACTTAATAAACTTTGGTTTTGATAAGATGTTATTTATTTTATATTATGTAATGGTAAAAAGTATAATTATTTAAAAATAAGTTGATTTTTTTGGCAAAAAAAAAAAAAAGATTTATGTACTTAGATAATAAAGCCATTTTAAAAAAAAGGGGAGGTGTAGTGTGCAGCTCGCCTAACCTTATATATGTAACTACACACACTAATTATTGTCGCTCAGGAAATCCTGGCCGCTCAGGCCGCTGGCGACCTCTTCAGGTTGCAGGCCATTTACAATGCGTATCCCGAGATCACGCAAGCCCGGACCTCCCTCAGCACCCCTACTAGAACCCATAATGTATAACGCCAACAATACTAGGTTCAAACCCCGATCCCTCAAGTTAGGTTTTTTCAACGCTAATGGCATTAGAGGCCAATGGGATGAGATCGCGACTTTCCTCCGCGACCATCAAATTGACATCCTCCTTATCCAAGAGTCCTTTCTCAAACCATGCAACCGCGACCCGTCAATTGCCAACTATCGCATAGTTCGCAATGACAGGACGCGATGTCACATGGGCGGCACCCTTATATAATATAAAAAGGATCTATATTGCATCCCAATAGACCCTCCTCCCCTCTCACGATTAGAAGTCTCAATCTGCCGCTTAGGCATGACCGGCCATCAGCCGATCTCAATAGTATCGGTCTACGTCCCACCCCTCAATTCTTCGGAGAACTTCCAACTCCTCTCAGACGACCTCTCTATCCTACTCGGCTTGAGTGACTCTGCTATCTTAGCGGGCGATTTCAATGCCAAGCATCCCGCCTGGAATAGTTCCAGAACCTGTACCAGAGGGCGACACTTGTTCGACCTCTCTAATTCTCTCAATTTTGACGTCATCGCCCCGATGACCCCAACTCACTTTCCCCACAATTCCCAACATACCCCCGACGTCCTAGACGTGGCGCTCCTTAAGAACGTCGCTCTAAGGTTAGACTCCATCGAAACGGTGCAAGAGCTTAACTCTGACCACCGCCCAGTAGTCATAAAAATGGCCCCCCGCATAGGTCTCCCCGACCCAACCCGCTTTCACCAAAAGGGTAACGGACTGGAAGAAAGTAAGCACTCAGCTGAAATCCAACACGTCCCCCCAATTGGACGCCATCCCCGACAAATTCGACTCTATCGCGGACACGACGGCCGCGATCGACTCACTCACGGAGCACGTACAATCAGTCCTGAGCGACTGCTCTAGGGAGGTCTCAGCGTCGGGTGACCCTCGCTGGAGCCTGCCGGACGATGTACGCGCGCTGCTGACTGAGAAGAACGCGGCCGTTCGTGCCTACAGCAATTTTCCCTGCTCCGCTAACAAAGCCCATATGCGCTATTTACAGAGAACTGTAAAGACACGCATACAGGAGCTGCGTGACACGGGCTGGGACAAGATGCTCAGCGAACTAGAGCCCACCCACCTGGCATTCTGGGAACTTCAGAGGAAACTCAAGTCCCAGCAAGTGGCCTCCATGCCCCCCAGGCCCGTCCCGACAAGACCACCGCGTTCGAGGATTTAGAAAAGGCTAAATGCCTAGCAGACAGTCTCGAGGCTCAATGCTCCCCTAGCTCCCAACCGGTAGACCAAGCTCACCTCCTAGAGGTCGACGCCGAGGTCGAACGTAGATCCTCTCTCCCTCCCGTTGAAGATCCTGATAGTCCTCTGCCTCCCGTCACTCCAGACGAAGTGCATGACATCATCCAAGGTCTGAAAACCCGCAAAGCCCCCGGCTCTGATGGAATCACCAATAGGGTGATCCAGCTATTCCCTGCCTACCTGATAATGCTATTGGCCACCATCTTCAATGGTGCCCTAAGCAATAACATCTTTCCCCAAGCATGGAAAGAAGCCACGGTCATCGGCATACCGAAGCCCGGCAAGCCTAAGACCGAGCCGTCGAGTTACCGCCCCATCAGTCTGCTCAAGGTACTCGGCAAAGTCTATGAGAGGCTTATTTATAAGCGCCTCAGGGACTATGCCGAAACCAAGGGCCTCATCCCCAACGAACAGTTTGGGTTCCGAACCCAGCACTCTAGCGTGCATCAGGCCCACCGGATTATTGAAAACATATGCGCTGGCTTCCAGCGCGGTTTGATAACCGGTGCAATATTCTTCGATATAGCGAAAGCGTTCGACAAAGTCTGGCACAACGGCTTATTATATAAGCTCTACAAACTCGGTGTGCCAGATCGTCTCGTGCTCATCTTACGGGACTTTTTGTCAAACCGCACCTTCCGCTACCGTATCGAAGGAGCGATATCCTCCCCTCGTCCTATCCGCGCAGGAGTCCCTCAAGGCTCTGTGTTCTCCCCCCTAATCTTCACGCTTTTCACCGGCGATATCGCAAAGAGTAAAAGGGCGCAGTTGGCTCTGTTCGCAGACGATACGGCCATCTACTACAAGGGTACCAGCTCTGACTCGATAGCCCGCACTCTCCAGACCCCAGTCGACATGCTCGGCGCCTGGTTTAGAAAGTGGAGGATCGAAGTCAACCCGGATAAAAGCCAAGCGGTTCTCTTTATGAAAACGCGTAAGAGGTTCAAACCCCCCAGACCCATCACCATGTTCGGCAAGCCTATCCCCTGGGAGAAGCGAGCCAAATACCTACGTGTCGTCCTAGATCAGCATCTCACCTTTAGCGATCACATAAAGCAGGCCCGCTCTCGTTCTCGGTAGACTCCACTCTGTCCTGAATGTACACGGCGTGCATTCGTCCCATCATGACCTATGCGGGAACCGTATTTGCACACGCAAAACCCCGCCATATTCATAGGATGCAAACGCTCCAAAATAGATTCCTCCGTAAAATCACCGGTGCCCCCTGGTACGTTAGGAACGAGATCCTCCATCTCGACCTAAAGATCCCCACAATCCACCAATTTCTCAAACGCAATTCCAAGCGTTTCTTTAAGTCCGCCGCCAAACACCACAACCCTCTGGTTGTCGAGGCCGCCAATTATGTCACTAGTAGAATCAGTCAGATCCGCCGCCCGAGGCAAATTCTTACCGACCCAGACGACCCCATAACCCTCCTCCAGGAGAGCAATAGGGCCACAAGTACAGTGCACAAACACAGACACCGACCCGCATTCCGACCTCGCCACCCGAGGTCCTCCGCGATCGCGACCCGCCCGAGTAAATAATACTCCCCACCGACCCTTGCTCGCAGAAGCGCCAGCCCGCGTTATGCTGAGAAATGTAGATTTAAATTCCACGATTAATAATAATGAATCATCTTTGATCCAGCCTGTCCCAACTTGCTGTCCTCCCCCCAGCGACGCCCTAAGCCGAGGTCCGTACCCCACAGGGGGTGCCCTTAGCGAGCGTTCGCCTAGTTTTAATTAGAATAGTTTGGCCCCTGGCTGGAGGCTTTGAGTTAGTAGCTTAAGGCAGCCGCAGGATTGACCGGTTAAGTAGTCATCACCTCAGAGGTGAGCTACGAGAAGCCCTAGACAAAAAAAAAAAAAAAAAAAAATGTCATTATTATACGAATCGTGGAACTAAACAGTTCTCTTTTATTTCGACAACATCATTATAATACATGGCATAACGTATTAGTTCGTTTTTCTATCAAATCAATACTTACTATGAGCTGTTAGGTTATTTCTATTTTTGTGTGTTTGCTTTTTATGGTTTAAATTTAATTTTAAAATTGAATACATTAATTTTCTTGTAATAAGGTTCTTACCTTAGAGCCTATAAATAAAAATTAAACAAAATTTAACTGTTACATTCTTACCAGAATCGGACCTGCTATTGCAAAAAAACTTTAAATAATATCTTGCGCTAGTACAATATGTTTAATTTTGTTCGATAGCGTATTAAACTACTTGACCGTCACTGGAAGCTTTATTATGAGATGGCATTTCCGTTTCCCGTCGATTTCTTACCAGTTTTCGTACTTTTGTCCCCTCTATACTTCCGGCTCAGTGGCGCCACCTGGTGGTTGCGGGTAGTTTTTAGTTCTTGTAAAAGGCGTCACGCCATTTTGTTCATTGGCTTTTTATTCTCCGTCGAAGCAACTTGTGCGCAGTGACTGCGTCCGCGACAGTTGCAGAATACGTAAAAGTGAATATTAAGTGAATACATAAGTGTAAAGTGTTCTTCAAAGAGGATAAGTCTTGGACCGTAAGTACCCTCTTTTAGAGGTAGAGTCTGGCTAACGAAAGTAGGCCTTGGAATTATTTGCGAACTTTTTATATAGCAACTCTGTATGAACGTCAACGTCAATTTGACAAGGTTGTCGTTCGGTATCTCTGGTGTCAAATTGTATGCGTTTGTGTAAATTGTGATTCTAATTGCGGTTTAAAATGAACAAATCTATCAAAAGTGGTGTACGAAAGATGTTGTTTTGCATGATTGGCAAGTTCAACGAAAAACAACAACAGCGTGATGCCGCGTTTAAACAAAAACAAGATTGTCTACGTGTGGTGTTGAATTTCATAGGTTAGTAGACAAAATTATTTTGATACTTTGAACACCTACCTATCC
Organism: Xanthia togata; assembly: GCA_963853775.1. NCBI lineage: Eukaryota > Metazoa > Arthropoda > Insecta > Lepidoptera > Noctuidae > Xanthia > Xanthia togata. Next base: position 26,829,699 of record OY970794.1, on the reverse strand, counting down.
AGTCGTCTTAATAAAATTTTGATTTATAATTTACGTATCCTTACAAATAAGTTACTTTCGCTTTTTCGTATTGAATAAAACTAATTATATTCATTCGTACATCGCATCAGTCAACGTATTCATTTTAATAACATCACCTATGTTTTACGTATATACTCATAATGAATTTTTGCTGTATTTTTGTTGGTAATTTATTATTTATTATATGCTTTATTGTACATACAAAACGATATATAACAGAGGAAAAAAAACAATTAAAATAAGTACATACAATGGTAATTTTAAAACGATTAACTTTCTTTAACAGAGAATCTGCAAGATGTCGAAGGAGTTGATGAAATAGTAAGAACTATTGAAAATCTCACTGAATTAGAGCAGAAAGATAGGATAATAACCCAGAATCAGTACTTAGAAGAAATAACTTCAATGACTGGTAAGTTTTTACTATACACTGGTGTTTTGAAATTATGCCGAAAAAAACCTTTGCATTTACGTAAACCAAGAATTAATTACATATTTTGTATATCTTCTTTGCAGAAGTGAGTGTCAGAACACTAAAGAGAGTAAAAAGGGAAGGTGCAGTAAATGAAGGTGTCTGGAGTACCCCGGGGAAGAAACGCCCACGGAAACCTACTGTGTCTAACCTAGATAACTTTGACATAGATGCTATGCGTAACAAGATAAACGAATTTTATATTGTTAAAAAACAAGTTCCTACACTGAGGACACTGTTGGTGGAGTTAAAAGAAAGTATTGATTTTAACGGATGCAGAGAAACTCTGCGCCGCTTGTTATTAGCCAATGGCTATGCATTTAAAAATAATAAAAATGAGCGTTCTGTATTAATAGAACGCTATGACATATCTGCTTGGAGACATAGATTTTTAAGAACTATAGCAGGAAAACGTGCAGAAGGCAAGCCAATCATTTATTTAGATGAGACTTATGTCCATAGAAACTACAAGCCTAAGAAGTCATGGCAAGGTCCTTCAACTAGTGGTGCAATTGAAAATGTTTCGACCGGGAAAAGGTACATTATAGTTCATGCTGGATCAGAGAAAGGCCCCGTACCAAACTCTTTGTTAGTGTTTAGTACTAAATCAAAAAATGCTGATTATCACCATGACATGAATGCTGAAAATTTTAATAAATGGCTTAAAGAAAAACTTATACCAAATTTGGAAGAACCAAGTGTAATCATAATGGATAATGCTAGTTACCATTCGGTAATTATAAATAAGGTTCCGAACACACAAAACGTAAAAGTAATATAAGAGAGTGGCTTCGTGATAATGGAATTCAATATGAGGACTACCACACGAAAGCAGAGCTGTTGTGTATTGTAAAACGAAATACGCCTAATCAAATATATGAAACTGATGAAATTTTAAATCAATGTGGTCATGAGGTGTTGAGACTTCCACCCTACCATTGTGATTTAAATGCGATCGAGCTTGTGTGGAGTTTGGCAAAACGTAAAGTGGCTAGCAAAAATATTGAAGTTACTACACTACAGCTGCATTAGAAGAAATAATTAAAGATTCATTTGAAAACGTAAGTTCACAGGATTGGAAGAAAATTACTGATCATGTAATACCATGTTGAAAATAAATATAAAGAACGTGATAAAATAACAGAAGAAAATTTAGAAAGTTTTATTATAAATGTTGGAGACAGCGATACTAGTGACAGTGATGAATCTTTTGGCATTGAAGTGTTAGAATCTGATTTTGATTACGATGAATAAAACTAAGTTATTATGTATGGAATATTATCGTATTTTATTTGTCTATTTATTTTCTGATTCCGCTCATATTTACCTCATATACTAACACCTATACCAGATCAATAAATCCTTAAAATCCCGTTACAAACCTGATACATATCAAAAATTAATACATGTGTAGATAAATTCTGTTTCTTTATTTCCCTAACATAATGTTCTTATACTGTCTATATATAGGGTTTTTCATTAAGAGCGCTCGAACTTTGAAATGAAATAAAACAACCTGTTTAAGTGATATTACTACAATTTTTATAACATTTTAAAGAATATTCAATGACATTATGTGTGGAAAATAATATCAGCCAAATGGCCACTGCGACTCCGCTGTAGATGGCGTATTCTGGTGGACTAATCTTGGAGGACGTCTTCGCATAAATGGTCAATTTCACGAAGAACGCGAGTTATGTTGGCCTTTAGGGCAACAATTGACTGTGGTTTATCTGCGTACACTAAAGATTTCATGTAACTCCACAGAAAGTAATCGAGCGGTGTTAACTCACACGATGAACGCCATAAATTGAACACAACGCACAGAACGTAGGCGAATAGACAACTGGTTTTGATAATAAATTTTACACAATTTCTACGCGTTGTTGAAGCGTGTAGCGTTCCATGGTGAAATGTCACGACAAAACATATATTCATGCCAAATTTGGTAGCAATCGCATTACCGAAATGGCCGCTATGCGCTGCTAAAGTTCGAGCGTCCTTATTGAAAAACTATGTATATATGATATTTTTAATAATTAATTACCAAGTATCAAAGTAGGTTATTCCAATTTTCATAGTATAATTTTAGTGTTGTCATGCATGTATTTTTTAAATTTGCCGCCAATATTCTGGGGCCAACTTTCGTTAGCCAGAACACTTTAATAATCATACGTGATCAAAGTTTTTAACGGGTTTTCCGTTCGGATCACTACTGTAATTTTTTACTTTGAATATTTACCAGTAAATTTTCGTAATCAATATTAGAATTGTAGCTGTGTAAAGTGTTATAAATCCATTGCATGAGATCTAACGTAATTCGTTTGCAGTGATGGACAGTAATAACCAAAACACTGATACCCAGCCACAGGCTGTGGCTGGTCTGAGTGGTCTGAATCGCAAGCGAGACCGAAATAGTAGCAGCAGCAGTAGTGCTTCAAATGTTAGTACTTCAAGTACGTCTACTCCGGGTAGCAAAAAAGCGCGGTCCAACCACCGCCGCCGCCGCTATAAGAAAAGGAAACGTGCTCGACGTTCCAGTCATATGATGGACAAGCTTTTTAAGGAAATGGGTGAGCTTCGCAAGCAAATTAATACTACAAGTAACATTGATACAGCTTGTTATGATAACGCTTCTGTTTGTTCTGAAATTAGTGGTCAACTTTATGAACAAATTAGTGACGAAGGTTGTTCAAATCAAGAACATCAAAATACAAGTTTAGATTTCACTTTTGACATTGATACTAAGCTTAAGGAACCATTAGTTCCAAAAACCCCCGATAGTTTTTTGAAGAAGTTAGTTGATATCCAGCGTTTTGGTAGTACTTCTTGGTCAGAAGTGAGATACGCCGATACGCAAAAGTTTTATAACCATACTCCTGGCTTTATAGATCTGGTAACAAATGAGGAGGTAAAAGCATATGACACCTTACGTCATCTGGCACATGCCGATAAATCCTATGCAGCCTTAACCTACTGCATATTAAAACAAAGACAATCATTGCAGGAAGAAATTCGTAATCTTCTTACATGGTCAAAAAATACAGAATGTATCAATTTTGATAATTTAAATGGGAAGATTGAAGAATTATTTCAAAAGGGCGAATTTCATAAAATATCCTCAGACCTTTTGCAATTAGCCTGCGGCCATAGAGCCGAATGTATTGAAATGCGTAGAGAAACTATAACGAGTCAAGTTAGAGATCCACTAGTGAAAGCATTTCTGAATAAAAGACCTCCTTCAAGTACTTACATATTTGATGCCGAGCCATTTACCTCTACTCTAGAGAAGGCTGGCGGGGTCCGTAAGGCTTTTTGGCCCCAAAAACTGAAAGGTCTTCACAAAAGCCATACCAACCTAGTAGCCGCCCCTCGCAGGGGCAAGGCGCACGAAAAACGAAAGTTCCATCGCGTGGAACTCAATTTAACGAACCAGGATCGCATATGCATACCTGTCATAACCCACCCTCGCGGGGTGAATACCATGGTCAGTGCCAACATACACATCACTCTTTCAGAGGTAACTCCTCGAGTAATCAAGGTGATCACTTCAATATTAGAAGTTCATTTCGAAACCGAGGCTCGCGGCCCGAACGTGGAAATACACGAGGACGTGCAAACTCCTTAAAAAGTTCCAGGGGGAAAAGGTATAAGCAATGACATGACACCGTTTCGGGCGGATCGGTGATACACTACCAAACACAATGGGCGGAAATGGGAGCAACAGAAATAGTTCTAAAATTAATTCAAGGGTATCGCATACCTTTCTTTCAAAAGCCCCCACTTGTATATCCAGATGTAACGAAAGGGCCTTTTCAAACTCCTGTTTCAGAACAAATGTCCTCAATTGTAGACAAAATGAAACAGCAGGGAATTCTAAAGAATGCGTTACCCTCGCCAAGCTTCATTTCCCCTCTATTTCTGGTTCCAAAATCCGACGGATCTGCTCGTCCCATATTCAATCTAAAATCACTAAACGAATATGTGATGACCGAGCCGTTTCATTTAATAAATATGTACCGCATTCCGGACTTTCTACAATCTCAGGACTGGATGTGCAAAATAGATTTGTCCCAAGCATATTTTCATCTGAGCATAAAAAAATCGCACAGACGCTTTCTGCGCCTAATATACAACCAGGAGTTGTTAGAAATGACTTGTCTTCCATTCGGTCTGAGCACTGCTCCAAAAACTTTTTCCATGCTCACGAACTGGGTGGCCCAAATATTGCGGGAAAAATGGAACATGAGGATCCTGGTATACCTGGACGATTATTTGCTAGTACACCAGAATGTTCACACGCTTCGCGAGCATGTCAAAATAACTGTACACATATTACAAAAACTGGGGTGGCAAATAAATTTCAAAAAATCTGTTCTTGCTCCCGAAAAGAGTATAATTTATTTAGGGATACTATGGAAACCATGGGAAAATCAAAAAATCCTACCAAAAGAAAAGACTCAGGACATCATCACAAAAATAAATCGGGCTCTCGAACAAAAGCAGTTAACTCTGAAGGAGTTGCAGAAAATAGTAGGACTTTTAAATTTTGCCAGTTTTGTTGTCCCACGGGGTCGGCTCAATCATCGACAGTTAGTAATTTTCATGAATTCACTGCCAGTCCTGCCACCAAAGACCTACCCACTACCACAAGGTGTCTTAGAGGAACTAACTTGGTGGGCCGAAAATTGTCAAAGGTCAACACCTCTTCAGTATTCCTCCAATAAATTTTCTGGCTACAGATGCCTCGGATCAAGCGTGGGGGGCACAACTGAACAATTTAGCTTTGTCAGGAACTTGGTCGCAAAAAGAGAAAATGCTGCATTGCAATCAAAAAGAAATGCTAGCAATATTATACGCTCTTCAAAACCAAGTTCATTGGCTTCATCAAAATTCGCTCCTCATTCAAAGCGACAACATAACTGCGGTCACATACCTACGAAAGGAAGGAGGTACGAGGACATTATCCCTGTTGGAAATAACCTATCGAATTCTGAACTTGTTAGACCAGCATCAGATACACTTCAGCATACACTACATTCCGGGCAAATACAACAATTATGCGGACCACTTATTGCGCCTTCGCCAACCTCCAGAATGGCATTTACTACAGACTTGTGTAGAAATAGTGTTTGTAGAATGGGGGACCCCAATGATAGATCTATTTGCCGCGGCGACTGCTCACGTAGTGTACAATTATGTATCTCTAGATCTAAAAGATCCTCAAGCTCTGTTCCACGATGCCTTCAGTGTCCCATGGAATTACCAGCTCGCATGGATATTTCCACCACCATTCCTAGTCCCCAAAGTCCTGTCTCACTTAAACCAGTCGACAGGAATATTCCTAATAGTAGTACCTCGATGGGAGAGGGTATTCTGGCGTGCGGATCTCAAAGCCCGAGCGCTCGCGGCTCCATTAACTCTGAGAAACGTACAGAGATACCTAATAGACACGTCGACGGGCCTCCCACCACCGAAGGTCGAGAACATCGTCCTCGAAGTTTGGAAATGTGGGGGTGGTCCGACACGTTAAACACATGGAACGCTCAACAATTATCACTGCTTAAAAATTCCTGGCGAAAATCAACTCAAAAAACCTATGAGGTAGCCTGGAAGCGCTGGGCGTCGTGGTGTCGTAATAAAAACCTTGACTTAATTAATCCCCCTGGTTCACAATTAGCGCAGTTTTTATGTGATTTACATTTAATTGATAAGTTGTCGTATAATTCAATACTTTTACATAAATCAGTAATATCTACCCTAAGTAAGCTGAAAATTCAGGTCAGTTAAGTTCACACGTTCTAGTAAGACACGTTTTAAAATCAATTGCCCTAAAAAATCCAAAGGTCACTAAGCCTCCAGTTTGGGATGTTGGTAAATTAATTTCATTTTTGACTAATTACACAATTGATTCAAATAACCTATTTCAAACGTCGCGTCATACTGCAATTTTAGTGTTGCTTTGCTCTGGTAGGCGAATACACGATCTAACCCTACTTGATATTAATCCCAATCATTGCATAAAATTTGATAACGGTATAATATTATGGCCTCGGTTTGGCTCCAAAACTGACAGCAGTAATTATAGGCAATCCGGCTGGAAATTGCTTTTAAATACCGAAAGTTCTAATCTTGACCCTATATTCTGGATAGACAGACAACTATAGCATTATTAAACGACAGACGTAATGCGGCAAAAACAACGAATTTATTTATTACGATAAGAGGTGTGGCTAAACCTGCTTCACGTACAGTCATTGCAGGGTGGGTAAAGTCCCTCTTTGGGGAAGCTGGCATTGCAGCCAATCCAGGTAGTACCCGGTCTGCTGTAGCCTCAAAAAGCTGGTTTCAAAATCATCCCTTCGACGAAATCTTGGCTCGTGGAAATTGGCGATCAGCCAATACATTCCAAAAGTTTTATAGACGAGAAATAATGAGAAGTACTCATTCACAAAATGTGACAAAAATTTTCAATCCAATCGATTAACATTGCTGAATAAATATTTTGTTACCTAGAACGGATATCTTTAATTGGTTATTATGGATAAGAATTTATAATTTTTCATAAAAAATTATATTTGTAAGCTAAAGTACACTTATCTAGGTACTTTAATTGAATTGCTTTACATATACATTTATATAAATAAATGCATACTTATTAATTACACTTTTGTTTAATTTCATGCTTTATCACATTGGCCTATAGTATAATACTACATAATTCCAAGTATATCAAAGTGGCGTCACCAGGCGATAACAAACAGATCTCATAATAAAGCTTCCAGTGACGGTCAAGTAGTTTAATAGCAGCGTTTTACCTGAAATAAAACGCATATTAAAATACTTACCTCACTGGAAGCTTTCACTTTATTTCTGCCTGGTTAATATGAGACAATGAACAAAATGGCGTGACGCCTTTTACAAGAACTAAAAACTACCCGCAACCACCAGGTGGCGCCACTGAGCCGGAAGTATAGAGCGGACAAAAGTACGAAAACTGGTAAGAAATCGACGGGAAACAGAAATGCCATCTCATAATAAAACTTCCAGTGAGGTAAGTATTTTTCACCTCAGCACCTCAAACAAGCAGGTTTTGCTGTCAAAAAACAGTGAGCAAAATTCGATTTTGCTGCGAGCGTGAGACAAAGTAACTTTTTAATTATTTTTTTTAAATGCCGAAAGCAGTGTTGGGTCTACTCACAAAATTCTAAAGATTTGAACTTCAATTAGTTTTGTCACTTTCACTTCGATACGAAAAAAGCGAGAGATAGAAACAAATCGATTCGAAGTTAGATTTCAAAATTCCATATTAGGTAGATAGGCCCAAAAAAGAAACAAACAATAAAACGTTCGGATATACGTAGAAGATTAAAATTGCAAATCATCTGTTAAGGTTTTATTTAAATTCTGTTTTATTAAATTTTTGGAACGAAGTTCTTAAGCGGCTTGCGATAAGAGTGCAGTGGCAGATATCGTCACGTGAAAAGGCGCCTGCGACTGTCTTCTTCTAATTCAAAGAGAAAGAGAGAGATAGTAAGTGTGAATTTGGTCGAAATGAAAATCCAAGATGGCGGTTGTCAAAATTTTCACATTTTTCATAATGGGTGTCGTTTTCATAGTTTTCAAGGGTGCCAAAGCCGACCCTGAGGTCAAAATGTGAATCCAAGATGGCGGCTGCGAAAATTTTCAAATTCATCTTCATGGGTATCGTTTCTATGGTTTTCAAGGTTGCTAAAGCCGATAGTGAAGTCAAAATGTAAATCCAAGATGGCCGCTGCGAAAATTTTAAAATTTTTCTTCATGGGTATCGTTTCTATGGTTTTCAAGGTTGCTTAAGCCGATAGTGAAGTCAAAATAAAAATCCAAGATGGCGGCTGCGAAAATTTTCACATTTTTCGTCATGGGTATCGTTTTCATAGTTTTCGAGGGTGCTAAAGTCGATAGTGAGGTAAAAATATAAATCCAAGAAGGTGGCTGCAAAATACGAGGTGATGAAACTTATGTAAAAAAAAACCTTGTCCGATCCGAAAATCTGGGGAAAATGGGCATATGCTGCAGTAACATTAAAAAACAGTATTTTTTTGATTATTATTGATAGCAAAAAAGTTATTGGTATTTAAAATTCACATTTTTAGTTCCAAAATTACCCGAAATCCATAAAAAAATGTAACTTTTAGACACCCGCTAAACGACGGCCGCCGCCCGCACCAAATGTAAAATTCGGTCAAATTCACCATTGAAAAAAAAATGTAGGGATTATTTTTTCTTTTTTCCTGAAAATATCCACATAAATATGCTAACAGTACGATACCTAACAACACCCTCACGGATCGGACAGGGTTTTTTTTACATGTTGTATGTTCTCGCTGCTGAGGTGAAAAGTTGTATGTGTTACACGAGAGCAAAGTTATTTGCATCTCGTGTCTTTGAATCCCTCGCAGCGCTCAGGATTCTAACCTAGAATCACTCGCTACGCTCGTGATTCAATTATAGAATCCTTCGCTTACTCGGGATTCAAAATCAACACTCGCAGCAAAAAATGACTTTGCTCTCTTGTTGCACAAATAACTATTAATATGCGTTTTATTTCAGGTAAATCGCTGCTATTAATATTTTATGTAAAAAACCACTGTTCATATTTTTGCTTGAAGTACAATAAAAAAAACGTAATTTTATTTTTATCTAATTTTCCGTGGACAAAAATGTTGAATTCTTTAAAAATATATTGGTTTTACCAATTGTTTTTAAATTGAAACCAAAATGTTCCTGTAACTATTTTGCCTCAATTTTTATCCACATAAACGCGTTAAGTAAGTATTGTTTTTTTTTTATTTTGATGCGGTCCTGGAAAATGTTTAATTTTCTATTAAGTATTATTTGAAGAGCTTAAAAGATACGATTCAAAAAAAAAATCGCTGTAAGATTCAGTGCAGGGTTCAAACCCAATTTCCAGGGTAAGTAGGTATTGCGAAGATGCCATAAGGTAGAAAACCCTCTATCTAAAGTTAAATGCCGTTCGCCACATTAGTAGTTTACCACCACAGATCTCATAACGAACAATCATGTTTAGTACAATCATAAGCCGTTATCTCCTAAAAAACAATGTGGATTTGCTTCACCAAACTAAATTAACTAATTATCTATGTAGTAAGGCACTACTAAAAATGCTGATTCTCAGCCTAGTTTGAATAAATGATTTTATAATATTGAATTTTGAACTAATTGCTAATCAATTGGCACATTTGGCACTAATTAGTTTCGTTTTGATTGATTGGTTTTGTGTGTTTTTACTAAGATTTATTTGTCTTTTAGCGGAAATCCGTCGAACTCCCCTTCGACGACTCAGCCGGTAGTGGAAAATTAAATAGTGGGGCAAAGCAGGAGTGGGCCAGAGTTAGTGTTGAATTTGTTGAGAATTTTTGATCTGAGGATCTGCGCAGGTCTGATCGCAGCCCAATGTTTTAAGGAAGAGGGTAAACTGAGCTAAGACCAAAATTGGTGGTAGTCAATTTAATCTCAGCCCAAGATTTTGGCGGGTCAAGGTCCACCAGAAAAATAAAGTAAATCATAGACGGTCGACAGTTTAGATGATTTTGGGGGGGTTATGACCCCGTGACTCCTAGAATCACGTCTGGATCTGCGCCCGCGACGCTTGCCTCTCTGAGTCTAGGAGAACACGTATCTTTCATATCGGAATGCATCATTACGGTCTAAAGTAAAAGCTTGAAGAAAAATTCTTATACCTACCTAGTATCACTTAACTTTATAATATTTTAATGTGAGTAAGTTTCTAAACAAGGGGGAATAATTGGAATAGTTGGCAGACATTCAACCGGAAACAAGCCGGATTGTGGGAGATCTTGCCGAACACATCACCGGGGTCGGGTTCAACGGGACGGGCGGCATTCGCTCCGGATGACATTCTCATTGCGCACCGACAAGGCAAATATTTTGTGGAAAAATAGATCGAAGAAAACACGTCGGAGGCCAACTGTAAAAGATTAATGTTCCTTGTAAATGATGTATCTACTAGTGACCCAACCCCGCATCGCACGGTTTTTACGTCTTGACAAAACATTGAGATTTCTTAATTATTTGTAAGTTTAATATAAATGTATAGCAGCCATAAAACTTCCAGAAAAAAATCTCTAAATGATGGGAAAACCGCATCAAAGTCGGTTGCGCAGTTTAGAAGAATAATGCGGTCAGACAGACATACACGAAAAGCGATTTTAATTTATAATATGTAGGTACATACCATCGAAGAACTTCATATCTATACACCGTAAGGACTATTTCGCTTGTAGCGCTTGGCCGCTATAAAACCGGGGCGGTAACGGATGTGGTCATCGTGTTCACGGGATATTGTTTTCAAAGTGCTTAGATATGAAGTTCTTCGATAGTGCATACAATCACTCATGGCACACAATCACTCGTGGATGTGTATACCTGGATGTTATGGTGAACACACCATAACATCCAGGTATACACATCCACGATTTCCTACAAGCCTCTGCAAAAGATTGCCAAGTCGGTCGACCAATCTGGCAGTCAGGCTATTTGTGGCTAGGTAGGTAGAGACGCCAGCAAATCAACCTACTACTATCTGTCAAGTTTCTTCAATAGATTTTCAACTTTATTGCATAAGGTTCAAACTTGATTGCGAAAATTTGACAGCTTCGGTGTAACGTTGCACCTTGCAAGTTACAATTTAAAAGATTTTAGTCTAAGAACCCTTAATAATAACAAACCTAAGTACACTTAAAACTATATTATTTACACAAAACTTACAATAAATAACCTAGTCTAGCAATTATAAGTAAACCTAACACTTAAATAAAACATTACAAATATATAATATTATACGGAACCTTCGAGCGTTTATTAACTTAAAGGGTCTTCATTCTATGCGCCCGCGCATCGCTAAAACGATCATTACCGAGCGTAGCCGAGAGGTGGCGATTCGGTTGGGCTCGGTAAGGACGATGACTAGTCAAATTGAGAGTGCTGAGGTGACGGCTGTGTCGCTCGCTCCGAACCTACTTAAATAATTTCGTAACTACAACGCTAAATCCCTCTAGGGTAAGTTTTCCATGTATTTCATTAGAAGTGCTAACTGTAAGGTGTTCCTAGAACCTCTTAAAACTAGTTTTCTGCTGTATTTCTTCCTATCTTCCTATCTGGGACACTGTGACCTTTGGACCTACGAAACGTGGTTCCGACAGCTTGCTTACGCTTCCTTTTCTGTCTGGATTTCCAGGATTCTAGTCTACCCTTTTCAACCCTTTCATCACTTCGTGGTTCCGGCGTCAAGAAAGACGCTTGGAGAAGATCCTCTGCTGCAGAGTGACTCACGCCTACCCTACGCTGGAAGATAACAGAACCTGGAACTGGAGCCGTCAGTTGCGGGCAAAGTCTGAGACGGGACCACCATCATCCAGGAGACGGTTCAGGCCAGTGTTCCCTATCGATACTACCTTCGGCAATCAAGTGTGAGACGGCCACGGAAGAAAAGGCAATAAATAATAAGTGTACTAATTTTGGGCTCTTATTATTTACAAACCCCTACATAACTACCTGCTGACAACCCCCCTAAGGGCAAGTGTCACAGTGGCGCCCTTAACGTGTGTTTCCAGTGGCCGAATCATATCTTGATTTTTTTTTTTCCGAAATACAGCTGTTAGGTCGATCTACCTACATTGTTGCTGTGAACGTAAAGGTGATATTCTACAGCAAAGCGAACTGGTACGTACTTTCTTATTAACTGTTTTTTTTCTTTTCTTTTCACTTACTCATTATCTATGCCTATTAGTTTATGGTTATTGTTAGCTGTTACGTATTGGTTCTAATAATTGTGACAAAAAAAAAGTTTAATCTCACCAAGTACCTACCTACACTAATTAAAGAACTTTGATTTATTGTAACCTACTTTAAGAAAATTACCAATTTTGTTACGTAACAGTTCGCACAGCTAATTTCTTCATAATTTTCACATCATTTATTAATTTACATTTTTTTTCTTTCATTAGCATTATTTACTTTTATTTTTCACATTTCCTCTTGTCACCTATCGTAAAAGGTAGCTAGATACTTGCATAATTGTAAAGGACACCATTTATATCCCTTGATATTATCTATTCTTCCATTGTATTCATTTTTTTATAATCATTGATTTATTTCATTCTTCTGGAAAACATGGAAAAGTACCCTATTAAATATTTTTTTCTCAACAAAAATGAATTAACGTATGAAGTGCTCATTAGAGGCGAAGAACCCGCATCAACCGTGCTCGAACTTCGAAAACAAATAAATAAACTAACACCTATTATACCTACATCTGATATTTGTGAGTCTGGAATCGAACCTGATGTCGATATTTCTGGCGTTGGGGTTTCTATGATTGAACTTACATCTCGAGTAAAATCATTAGAGGATAAGTTTGATACCAATCTGTTCGAACGTACTAAAGCTTTATGTAATCATTTGTATCACCGCATAAAAAGAATTGATTGCTCGGAATCCAAACACTCTGAAAAAGTTAAATCTCTGTCAAAAAGTTTAACATCATTAATGAATAAATTAGATGCATTTAATAAATTAGCTAACCCTACCTGTGAGCCTACTGTAAGTGTTCAAACATCTGTGGATGCCGTGCCTAACGTATCGATGTATTGTGACCGCTCGCACATTGGTGAACTACAAAAACTAAAATATAACGGTAAATCTTGTGTACACGCTTTCGTGCAGAGAGTAAACGAGTATAGTACTGCGCGTAATATACCCTCTAACAAATTGTTATTGTATACGACAGAAATATTCACAGGCGATGCGTTACATTGGTATCGTAGTATAAAAGATTCAGTTACTACTTGGGATGAGCTGAAAGCTTTGCTAATAGAGGATTTTAGTCAGTTTGATTACGACTACCGTTTATTGTCTGAGATACGTAACAGAACACAGGGTGATACGGAGAACATAACTATTTATTTTGCTAAAATGTCAGAATTGTTTTCTAGACTAACTAAAAATTTATCAGAACAGGAGAAACTAGACATCTTAATGCATAACATTAGACCTTGTTATTCTAGTGTATTGGCTTCAAATACGTCATCAATCACTACTATGGGAAACTTAAGAACATTATGTAGGAACTTTGAGAAAATACAGTCTCTGTCTTCTCAATTTAAAGAACCACCAAGAGTGTCGTCTGATACTTTGGCCCCTGACTTAGCATCTTCTAAATATTCTGAACAGGGTTCCACTAAATCTAACAATTACAATCAACACAGTTATAATAATAACTATAAACATAATTCTAATTCTTTTTATAAACCTAAAGTTAACCCAGATGTAGCTGCTATTACTACTTCTGATTCTAATACTAAACCGGTTTACTGTCCTCGCTGTCGTAATTCTGAGCATTCCTTGAAACAGTGTAAAGCCAAAAGGTTTCTAATTTGCTTTAAGTGTGGAACAAAGGATGTCAAATACCCTAATTGCCCTAAATGTCAATCGAAGTCAAAGGAAAAAAACTAGCTAGTGAAGATTGCTGTAGTGAAAGGCCGGTAAAACCTAATATTAATACTATACAATACAATAAGATTAATAACTTTGATGAAAAAGATTGGAAGGACTGGCTATTGACCGTCAAAACTTTCTTTTCTAGCTATTTCATTACAACAATCTTCGATAAAAAACCTGAGGATGATCTACGACCATACGTCACTATCCAAGCACGTGACATAAATCTCTGTGGTTTACTTGATTCCGGTTCTACGGTAACCATTTTAGGTAATAATTCTCATTCACATTTTGTTTCATTGGGACTAGTACTTCATAAGGACACTGCTAAAACTTTTACAGCTGCGGGTGGACAGAATTTACCATCTATTGGATTCATTAATCTTCCCGTAACTTTCGAAAATCAATTCCATATATTGAAGGCTTACGTCGTACCTTCTGTAAAAACAAATTTAATACTAGGCATTGACTTTTGGACTAAATTTAAACTATTTCCTAAATTTTATAATTCAATATCTATTCATGATGCCGCAAACAATAATAGTGAAGTATCTACAGTGTCAGAAACGACTACTGTGGTACATTCCTATAATGAATTAACTGAAGCGCAGCGTGTAACAGCTGATAACATTATAGAACAGTTTAAGAATATTTCATCCGAAAAATGTGGTTTGGGTAGAACTAATTTGATAACGCACCATATTGATACTGGTGATGCCTTGCCAATTAGGCAAAGATACTACAGGGTTTCTCCTGAGAAACAACGCATTTTATCAGAGCAGCTAGACGAAATGTTATCTTTGGGTGTTGTTGAAAACTGTGAGAGTCCATGGTCCTCACCTGTTCTATTGACGCCTAAAAAGGACGGTAAACTTAGATTCTGTCTAGACAGTCGTAAACTGAATTCAGTTACTAAAAAGGACGCATACAAATTGCCTTACATATCTGAGATTTTGGATAATTTAAATAACGCAAAATATCTAAGTAGTATCGATTTATCTAAAGCTTTCTGGCAAATTTTGATTTCAGAAAACGATAGAAACAAGACTGCTTTCTATATTCCCCATCGCGGTACCTTCAGATTTGTTACTATGCCCTTCGGGTTGACAAATTCACCTGCTACTCAACAGAGGCTCGTCGATTCATTATTCTATGGCCCTGAATTTGAAAACTCTGTCTTCGTCTACATCGACGATATTGTAATTATAAGCTCTAATTTTGAAGATCATATTTCTCTTCTTCTAAAAGTCCACAAGAAATTAACTATGGCTAATTTAACCATAAACTTCGAAAAATCTGTTTTCTTTCGTAACCAACTTAAATATCTAGGTTACGTCATTGACTCTAAAGGTCTTCATGTCGATTCAGATAAAGTCGATACTATTTTAAATTACCCTACACCTACAAACAAAAAAGAGGTAAAGAGATTTCTCGGAATCGCGTCTTGGTATCGTAAGTTTGTACCTAAATTTAGCTCTATTGCTGGCCCTTTAAACAAACTTACTTCCACTAGTAAAAAATCTAATCCTTTCCTTTGGTCTACAGAAGCTGAGGAATCTTTTACGAAACTAAAAGAACTCCTTGTCTCTGCTCCGATTCTTTCATGCCCTAACTTTGACCTTTCATTTGAAGTCCACACCGACGCTAGTGATTATGGTGTTGGAGGTTTATTGACTCAGACTATAGACGGAGTCGAGCATCCTATAGCCTACACAAGTAGAACCTTGACTGGTTCAGAAAGGAATTACAGTATTACTGAAAGAGAAGCTCTCGCCGTATTAGTAGCCTTAGAACACTGGAGATGCTATCTTGATAATGGGAAAAAGTTTATTGTATATACAGACCATTCGGCTCTCAAGTGGTTCCTTAACTTAAACAACCCTACTGGTCGCCTAGCTCGATGGGGTGTTCGTCTTTCAGCGTTCAATTTTGAAATTAAACACCGCCGTGGCGTGGATAATGTCATTCCTGATGCATTGTCTCGTGCATGCCAAGTTTCTGCTATAGACACTAACCCTAATATTGCACCTTCTAGTGATCAGTGGTACTTAAACATATATAACGGTTGCCAGAATTCTCCTACATCTTTTCCTAACTATTTAGTAAAAAATAATCGCTTATTCCGATACATGCAAACCAAACACCCCCTAAATAAAGAGTTTGAGTGGAAGGAGGTGATCCCTGCTGAGTCTAGAACAGAGATTATCTTAAAAAACCACTCAGAACCAACCGCTGGTCATTTTGGTATATTTAAAACGTACAAGCGGGTAAGTCTCAGGTACTACTGGCCTGGAATGCATGCTGATGTCGTGAAAGCGGTAACGTCATGTGATATCTGTATTGCACATAAGCATCAAACTCATTCACCCTTAGGTGAAATGGGTAGACCTAAGCTATGTTCTAGACCTTTTCAAGTAATTAGCGTGGATCTAGTGGGACCACTACCGACTACTAGAAAACAAAACTCCTACATCCTAGTCGTGACTTGTTGCTTTAGTAAGTACTGCTTATTATTTCCAATAAAGCGCGCGACAGCCGAAATTGTTACTAAGATCCTAGAGGAACAAGTATTTCTAATACATGGCATACCTTCTACAGTGATACTTGATAACGGTAAACAATTCATAAGTGCTACACTAAGACAAATGTTTGACAAATATAAGGTTCCTAAATTACATTTTACTCCTAAATATTCACCACACGTTAATACAGTCGAGCGTTATAACAAAACAATAATGACCGCTATCTCAACGTTTATCACTACTGATCAACGTGTATGGGATCAGCTGATACCTAAAATACAATTCGCCGTGAATAGTTCTGTTAATGAGGTAACTGGTTTTACTCCGTCGTTTCTAGTGTACGGGCGTGAACTAATTGCTTGTGGATCGCATTACGTTGATACGGAAAACGATGAAAACATTGTTTTTCAACCTCGTGATTCCTACGCTGAGAATTTGGGTGTGTTGTCTAGTATATTTAATAAGGTTCAAGCACTATTACTGCAAGCTCATAGTAGGAATTGCCAACATTATAATTTACGCAGAAAACCTGCCGAATTTAATATTGGTGACGTTGTTTGGAGAAGGACTTTTTATCAGAGTGATAAAGACAAATATTTTAATAAAAAATTAGCAGCTAAATTCATAAAATGTAAAGTTATTGGTAAAAAGTCTCCACTTGTTTATGATCTTGCTGATATGTCTGGAAAACCTCTGGGGTCTTGGCATATCAAAGATATCAAACTTATCAACTATAAAGTCTAAAATTTGCTTAGCTTATCATAGTACCTAGCCTTAATTTATACTAAAATCTACTACTTAAACTCTAATGTGTTAAATAATTATTTTAATACATTAAAACTTGCTAATTGAGTATAATTATTTAATAATTTAGTTATTACTCTGCTGCTATGGTCTCAAGTCTTTATTAGTAGACTGGATGATTGTATGAAAGTTGACTATTTGCGTGAGGTATGAAAGTAAAGTCTGCAAGTATTAGTCAGTTTAGTTTAGTAGTGCTAGTCGGATTTTGCAACTAGTACGCAAAATCCTTCGCTTTCTGGCGGGGTACTGTAACGTTGCACCTTGCAAGTTACAATTTAAAAGATTTTAGTCTAAGAACCCTTAATAATAACAAACCTAAGTACACTTAAAACTATATTATTTACACAAAACTTACAATAAATAACCTAGTCTAGCAATTATAAGTAAACCTAACACTTAAATAAAACATTACAAATATATAATATTATACGGAACCTTCGAGCGTTTATTAACTTAAAGGGTCTTCATTCTATGCGCCCGCGCATCGCTAAAACGATCATTACCGAGCGTAGCCGAGAGGTGGCGATTCGGTTGGGCTCGGTAAGGACGATGACTAGTCAAATTGAGAGTGCTGAGGTGACGGCTGTGTCGCTCGCTCCGAACCTACTTAAATAATTTCGTAACTACAACGCTAAATCCCTCTAGGGTAAGTTTTCCATGTATTTCATTAGAAGTGCTAACTGTAAGGTGTTCCTAGAACCTCTTAAAACTAGTTTTCTGCTGTATTTCTTCCTATCTTCCTATCTGGGACACTGTGACCTTTGGACCTACGAAACGTGGTTCCGACAGCTTGCTTACGCTTCCTTTTCTGTCTGGATTTCCAGGATTCTAGTCTACCCTTTTCAACCCTTTCATCACTTCGTGGTTCCGGCGTCAAGAAAGACGCTTGGAGAAGATCCTCTGCTGCAGAGTGACTCACGCCTACCCTACGCTGGAAGATAACAGAACCTGGAACTGGAGCCGTCAGTTGCGGGCAAAGTCTGAGACGGGACCACCATCATCCAGGAGACGGTTCAGGCCAGTGTTCCCTATCGATACTACCTTCGGCAATCAAGTGTGAGACGGCCACGGAAGAAAAGGCAATAAATAATAAGTGTACTAATTTTGGGCTCTTATTATTTACAAACCCCTACATAACTACCTGCTGACAACCCCCCTAAGGGCAAGTGTCACATCGGGTAGGTTGATGTGCTGGCTTCTGTACATAAGAAGCACGCAGATGGTTGATGTCGGGTTATTGTACAACCACGCTTGTACCATGTCGGGTTGTTGACGCCAGCAAATCAACCTACCCGAAGCTGTCAAATTTTCCCAATCAACTTTGAACCTTCTTCTTTAGTGCTAAAGTCGAAAATATATTAAAGAAATTTGACGGATTGTAGTAGGTTGATGTGCTGGCTTCTGTACCTATGTTTATGCTAATCGCTTGAATAAGTTTGCTTGCGCAGACAGGACCTTGCCGTTTGTAAAGTTCGCCCTTCCAAATGTTAGAAATCTAGGACACAACATCGTCTTAGATAAAGAGTTACTTGAAACTGTAAGCTCGGCAGTTTTTCTGGGCATAACAGTAGATGCCAAACTTCAGTGGGGGCATCATATATCGAGCCTAGCGGGAAGGCTCAGTTCAGCCACCTACGCCGCGCCGCCAGGAACGTAAGACAATACACTGACTTTGATACAGCTCGGTTAGTCTATTTAGTTATTTTCATAGCGTTTATGTCCTACAGTATTCTGCTGTGGGGCAAAGCTGCTGATATTCAAAATATATTTGTCCTTCAAAAACGAGCTGTCCGCAGGGCCGGATTTAGAGGTCCAGAGGCCTCGGGGCAACAAAGGAGCGGAGACCCCCTCGCCCCAAATTATTTTCCAAATAAGTAAACAATTTTTTTTCAGTCAAGTTTTTCAATAATTAATTTATTGTGAAACCAAGTAGATTCCCTTAGTATTGAACAAACACATATAATATAAACGGAAACAAGAATTATCTGAAATTAAATTTTAGGGTTAACGAACGGAACCTTTCGAGCTTTTTTCGCCGAAAAATCGTTGATGATTTCGTTGAAATCCAGTTCTCGGAGTAATCGACTCAGCCATTAAGCGATTGGGGTACTCCCTCAAGATGGGTAGTGAATTGGAAGTGCTTATCAGGGCCATTTGAGATTTTGATATTTCACTGATTGCCTGATTGGAGTGAACAAATATAGATCAATGATTTCTGTTATTTAAGATTAATATAATCAAATAATCATGTATGTATAAAGTACTGTAGGCTGTAGGTAAAGGTGAAAGAGCAAAAAAAAAATATCAAAGGAAAAGATGCTTACCTACTAGTTGGAATTTGAATATTTTTTTCCGAAGTCTCTATTGTGGGGGCCCCCCGTTTGTGGAGGCCCCGGGGCTTTCACCCCGGTTGCCCTCCCCTAAATCCGGCCCTGGCTGTCCGAACAAATTACCAGCTAGGTACCAGAGTTTCACTGATATTTTTTCAAAGATATCGGTATCCTCACATCACAATTCAACTTCGCCAACATCTTATATATTAGGCAAAACATACACTTATACACTAAAAAAAGTGATATTCACAATGTTAACACTAGAAGTAAGGATAAACTACGTGCTCCCTTTCACCGGCTTCATAAGGTTAATAACTCATTTGTTGGGCTTGGTATAATAACCTTTTATATCAAGCTACCCTCTTCTTTGTTAGATTCAGTGGCGGATTTACCAGCAGGCTGAGTAGGCTCGAGCCTAGGGCGGCAAATTTGGGGAACGATTTTTTCCGTTTTTTACGACAATTTCAATGAAAATTTTTCATTTCTAATCAAAATGAGCGAATTGTCATCATCAACCCTTACGAAAAAGGCTCTGTCCTTAGAAGAAGTGTATCCTAATGATTTAGACTGAGTTAGTTCAAGAATGTATACACTTTCGAGGCCACATATCTTCGCAAAACATTTTCGTAAAGCCAGATTCTGCATCATTAGAGAGCCTATCTTCGTTTCTGCGAAAACAGAGTTTGCAGAACGTTTATCCGAACTTGGACATAGCCCTTCGTATGGCCATGTACACCAGCGACGAATTGTGGTGGTGAGAGCTTTTCTTGTCTAAAAAGGGTAAAAAATTATCTGAGATCGACCTTGAGCCAAGAAAAATTAAACGCTTTAGCTCTTTTGTGCATAGAGTCGGAATTAATGAACAAGATTACTTACGACGACATCATCGATGATTTTGCCAACAAAAAAACGCGCAAAATGGCATTGTAACGAACTTCTATTTCGTCGTAAGTAATCTTGGTCATTAATTCCGACTTGACTGAGTCGATTATTTTTAACTGTTTGAAAGCGCAATAAAGATTATTTATTCACGTTTACCAAATGTTCATTATTGTGTAAATAGCATACATAACCCCGCCCATACATGATTGAGCTTCGATTAGCTCAAAAATATACCGAAAAATTATTTTACGTGCAATTTCAACGAAATTGTTGCACTGTAAAAATAATGAATGATATGAAAATTGTTGAGGCAAGGGCGGCAAAAACTATTCAGCCTATACCTTGAAAATTTGTAAATCCGCCACTGGCTAGATTTGCCTTTTAATGCGTTTAAAACTAAAGTGATTTCCAACCTTTGTTCAAAGGCATACTATTCCATCAACGACTACTTACTTGAATGATAAGAATAGTTAGTCCCTGTGATTAACTCAAGGCAATGTTTAAATGTTCTTTCTCCAGAATTAACTTACCTACAGAAAGGGTATATGAGTTTATAATTTTACTTTAAAAGTCAATTTATTTTAATTTATTCTCGACATAGGTACCTAATCTACTCATTACAATGTTTTGTTATGAGTTGTATACTTGTATTGCAACATGTGGTTAGCTAGCGACCTCGACAATTATTTATTTTACCTCGATGGTCCTATAGTTTATCAACTATAACTTCTAGTTACAGCTTTATGTAAGCGGGCACGCCCTTTGTGCCTGGAGGCTTTTTTAGATATTGTTTACATTTAGTTATTTTTAATTCTGCCTGTGTATAAGTTCTCGATGTTTTTGGTTGGTATATTGGCGTGTGCTAGCTGTCATATTATGGCTATTAATTTATAGTTTAAATTATGTTTTCTGTTGCGTAATGTAAATTATTTTGCATTAGATTTTTTTTTTCTAACTGAACAATTTTCTTCTTCCCCGCTAAAGCAGTAGGAAGTGGTGAAAGATTGGCGTTTTGGGGGACTGTCTTATGTAATTTTGACGTACGAAAAGCGCTGATTCTCAGCCTAGTTTGAATAAATGACTTGAATTTTGCGTGACGTCAAATCCCCAAAAGAATGGCTAAATAAAACAATGAAAATAACAAGAAACTCATTTATTCTCTTGAAAGTTAACTATGTTCGCGGTCAAATAATACGGGTCGATGACGAAAATCCTTGTAACCTGCAAATTCAAAATGGTACCTACATGCATGAAACTAACTTTATAATACAGAGAATTTTAATATTAAACACCTCGAATTTGGAAATAAATTAAATTCACGGTTGTTGCACTGTTGCTTGTTTTCTCAATTTTCCAACCATGCTCCGAAATCGGCACCTCACGGCAGTTGAAGTAACAAATCAACTTCGGGAGACCCGTAGACGACGTAAGCGAGCGTACTGTAAGGAGGCGGCTCCTTGAAGCTAATTTGACCCCACAAGACCCGCAAATGGTCCAAAACTTGAAAGGGAACATCGGGTAGCAAGATTACGTTACGCGCGCGAACACGCACAATGGGGATACGAAGAATATAAGAGAAATGTTTTCTGACGAATCCAGATTTATGCTATAGCACACGATGGGCGGCGAAGAGTCTACCGACGGCCAGGATTTTATTCCAGCTTGTTTTGAGGAAAAAGTGCCGTTCGGCGATGTATCTGTTATGGTTTGGGCTGGAATCTCTTCAAAGAGTCGCACGGAGTTAGCGTTGATAGAAAATGGTACGCTTACAAGTGCAAGATATGTAGAAGAAATTCTTAATGAGCATGTCGCCCCATATTTAATAATTATGGGCGAAAATTCAATATTCATTCATGACAAAGCTAGGCCACATATAGCTCAAATTGTAAATGAGTATTTTCAGGACGTTGGCATCAATCGCATGGACTGGCCCGCGAGAAGTCCGGAGCTGAATCCAATTGAACACGCTTGGGACGAGCTTGAGAGGTGTGTAAGAAATCGAAACCCCGCCCCAGCTACACTTCGAGACCTGAAACATACGTTAGTGGAATAATGCACTGATATTCTGCAACATCGCATAAGAAACTTAATAAACAGCATGCCCAGTCACCTGGCAGCTGTGAGAAGAGCCCGTGGAGGTAATAAAAAGTATTAAGTTTGTTTTAAAGTTCGTTTGTATTGTAGGTGAGGTGTCAACCATTATTTTTTCAACGTAAAAGTTATTGATATTTTGTCTTTTTAAGTAATTTTGACAATTAAACTAATAGTGTGTTTTTTTATTAATTGGTAAATTATCTATTATTCCCTATTATTTAAAGAGTAATTTCAGATTTTCGTACTGACCCGTATTATTTGTCTGCGAGTGTATGATAAGTTACAGGTATTTACAATGTACAAAAGTATAGACTCCCTTATGTACATACGAACAGTTACTATGCCTTTCCGAAGCATCAACATCTGCAATCGATCACTGAAACGAATCACAGATAAAGGTATGATATCCGCTGCACGCGGCAGTGCAGCCGCAGCAGTTTTGGCGCGTCACTAGTCCCCATAATATATTTTCTATAAGTTTATATGAGATAACATTCTGAGCATGGCAGCAATTTCGCGGCACAACTGCTGTGCGGCAGTGTCGCCCTGCCCCACGTCAGACCAGTAATACAGCGTTCATCACAGCGATAACACGTGAACGTTGCAGTGCTCGGAATCAGCGGCCAGCGGCAGCGGCAGTCAGCAGTGCCGCGGCAGCACTGCTGCGTGCAGCGGGGTTTGGAATCATACCTTAAACATTTCTCTGTTTCGAGAATGAATCTGGAAGATGTCTGGTCTGAATGAGGTAGTCGAGCAAGACAGTTACACAAGTCAGGGTTACCACGATTGGCAGTTCCCTAATTAACTGGGCTAGTAATAAAATATTTTGGAAGCAGTCTACTTAGCACAAAAAAGGACAAAGGAAAAAGTAAATAAAGGACTTACATGTATGCCTTTGTAAAGTGTTCCCACGAATGTAATGTCCGTTATAGAAGAAGATCTGGTATCATGTGAATAAGTTAAGACAATAATATTCATTTAAAAATAAGGTACCTATAGCTTAAAAATACTACCCCGAAAAGTGAAAAAAAAAGTTACGTTTTTGCTCCGGACAAGCCCAAGATTATTTGAGGTACCCATACTCTGTTTCATAAAAATCTGATGTTTCTAAACAAATCCTGTTTGGGTTAACTCTTACGCAATCACTCACTAAAGATAACAAGTAACACATTCATCTATATTTAGATTTCAATTTTATATCTCACCAGATTTTCCAAAAATTATTGAATTATATTATTAAATTGTAATTGAAAGCCATCGACGAAGATTGAGGTAATAAAGTTAACCTCAGTTATCAAACGGAAAACATCTTTGTGATTTAAAATTAGAATTTCGGGTTGAATTGTTGAAATAATCAAATCAAACTACAACTTCGCATCCACAGGTACTTTTTCTGGTCCATTTATTTAAACTTCCATCAGATACTTTTAGAACAGACATTATGTACGAGTATACCAAGGATACGTCACAATAGCGACAGATACCTATTTTGAAAGCGTGCCTCGTTGGTCTGGTGATGGCAAGTTACACTGCCATAGTGTTTCTGGATCAGGCATTTTAATAGGATTGTAACATTAGTCAATTCTCAGTAGCAGTCCAGACTGGATTTGTGCCTGACAATAAATTCGCCCCCTATTATAATTTGACTAAAAGATAACTGGCAGATGTAGGATCTTCTGATTACCCCTTCAATACAATAAGTACCCCTAGAACATAACTTTTTATGTAAAAATCACATTTTGAATGTTCGGTCAGTGCTGTAAAATATTGATGAAGTTTATAAAATTTAGTAACTTTTTAAAATAAAGCGTATATTCAAAACAAAGCTTATTTAAGTAGTTTCTTATATTTTATAAACTACATCAATATTATAAGTTTTCACATAATGTAATAATTAGAATAAAACTGTTATTAAGAACGTTTATTCTAAAGTGGGCAACGTCGCGAAATGTGTGAAATGTGGCTAACTAGCGAACTAGAATATTAACAATGAATTGCAATTCTAACACTGAATTTGTTGTTGTAGCCGTTTTAAATATTCGGTGTTACGATATTAATTATTGTATTTCATTATTAAAATATTCTAGTTCGCTAGTTAGCAATATTTCAAATTTCCATAAATGTTATTGCCAAAATAATCAAAACAGGTAAATATTTGACAGCTATTTGCGACATTGCCAACTTTTGGGATAAGCGCACTTAAGTACCATAGGAGTTATCCCTGGCTTCTAAAAAACTGATCACGTATCATTACATTAGTGATGAAATAATTAGCAGTAGCGATAATTATTAATTACGCAATTAAACAGCAATCATTATCTTTTTAATTGTAGTTGTCACATTTATTTATTGCTTTCATTAATCGTATTGCTATGACACCACAGATCAGTACAGATAGTGTACTCCGCAAGATCATTTATATAAAAAGCGACTCTTGCAACGACACAATAAGGTGCAATTCAGCTCGCACAGCGCTAATTACCTATAGTTATATTCACCTAGAAGTTCCCCTCCTCCTCACCTAACCTCTCTTTCTATCGCGTAACTCTCATATCTTCTGACTACGTTACGTCCACTGAATTCGACAAGTCGAGCTCGCCACTTACATACTTGTAGCTTCACACCTAAAATGCGGAGTGAACCATTTGTACCAATCTGTGGTGACGCGTAGAACAGTAGTAACAAAGTTAAAGGTAAGTGTATTTTCGGTGTGTTATAGAATTGATATTATGTTGACACCACCAACAATCGACATGACTAAATTACTGTACAGGGTTAGATTATAAACAAGGATCTCTATGGTAACTACGTCAACCGGAAACATGTAAAGTTCATAGAAAAACCTTTTCTTATTTAAATCCTGTCTTTTTAAACAAGGTAGTTTGGTATGAAAGCATATCTAACATTACATTATGTAACGGTGAGAGAAGCTGCCATGTCCCTGTGAAAAAAATCACCCTGTATAGTTTCAGTTATTGGTACTATGACATAACAATGTTGCTATATATAATTCACTATAAACAATTTATTATTTTTAATGTAATAAATTTAAATTATGCATTAACTAATATTACGCTTACCTAAGTTATACATAACATACATATTATTTATTTTTAGCAAAACATAAGAATTCAGTCTTTATTTCAGCACATTACTAGACATATTATTTCAGGTTATTTACAGTACATATTTTAGAGGTCATCTTTAGTTCATTTTAAAGTAAATATTATCCATTTCGGTATTTGATCAATAGCATATAAATAACACATAACTATTTAATTTGACTATACTTCTATATCATCAATAACTGTTTATTTTAAAGGCCTCGTCAATTGATTACTACAAGTGATTAAACCAAATAAAATCTAAAGTTTGTTATGATGGGTGTTACATTTCACGAACGCGAGTCATCATTCTGATTTAAACCTTATTGCAATGACATAAGAGTTAAATAACGCGCGCTCGTAAATTGGATTATCTGTAAATATCTACTGTATCAAGTTAAGTTGCGCATATAGATCGTGCTTAACTGCGCAACAGTAAACACTTTCATGTCAAGTTTAGCACGGAATATGGAAGTACGGATATCCATCAACACCCCTTGTGCACTCGGAGCAATTAATTGTTTATCAAATTGCTCATATACACGAGCGGCACGTTATCAAAAGTAGAGGCAACTGCAGCCGTCGACACTCGTCGCCGGCTGCAGCTGTCGCCGCAGGCCCGCGCCGCCGCAGATGGACGCGTCGGTGGGTACAAGTGGACGCGACGTCGGCTGCAGGTGGGTCTGCCGTTAGCAACGTGCCGGTCGTGTACGAGCACATAATTATAGCCATTTTATACAGTAAAAAAATGACAGTTGAGCTTTACAACAACAATTTAAGTTGGTAGTCAATTTAATAGACAATTATTATTCGTAACCTTATTTTAAAAGCACTTGCATAACCAGACAGTTATAATGAACATTTACTGCTGTGTTTTCGTTCTAGGCATAAATTATATTAGAATTTACTAGAACAAGCCCCAATGTTCCTCCTACGTTTTGTTGCGAAAATGCGGCACGCAATTATCGCACTTGATTGCAGTAAGATACAAACTATTAACACACAAATATTTTTATATAAAAAGATACTTAATTCATTTCGGTTTATGGTATTTCAGCAGTCATAATAAAAATGTTGTTGTAATAAACTTAACTTTTGAAGTGATTACTATTGCCAAGTGCAGGTACATTCTAGTATTTTTTTTTAAATTAACTAATATATCATACTTATGTATATTTCGTAAGATCAGTGCCGATATAAATTACAAACAAAGCAGTACAAACCTATTCTAATATTTTATATAATTTTACCTTATTATTTGACATATTTTGGTCCTAAGTTATTAGTTTGGATGCTACTAATATCGGTTTTAGGCGCTACAAAGCTTCAGGAAGATTATTGTACCTCGTCTTAGCTTGGTTATATAATTTTAAGCGTATTATAACCAAATTCAATATTTTACTAATAAATATTTAGCAAAAACGGGACATGGAAAATCGTATTTCATATTAGCAGTCTTTAAAAATGTTTAGTCTTATGATACGAAGTCGCATTCGATTTTGCCTTTAAAGGATAAAAAAGCTTCCAAGTAGCGCCCGAACTTAGCAGCAAGTTTAATACTAAAGTTGAAATTGAAACTAGTCGCAATAATTATCACAGTGACTCATACAGCGGGTATATTGTACAACGCTGTAAGCCTCTCTATGAAGCCATTCTCCGCGGCTTCTCCGTGGATGTCACTCCTCACCTCTCGCTCCAAGTGTCGCATATCGTTTAGTGAAACTTGAGAATTAGGAACGATGGTGCTGTTCTTCTCTATGTGTGTGTACACTTGCATCTTACCGTCGGTGTTCTCAGGTCTGAACACAGCCTGGTCTGCCTCCACGGTGTCACATAGCACGTTGTTCCTGAATATTGGTTTAAGTATCGCGAACTCTCTCTCCTGTGTTTCTTCATCTTTGTATTGACCTACAATTTGTTTAGTGAAGGGGGTATCTAACTCCTGCTTGTAAGCAGGGCCGCTGTACATCTCTTTAACAGACACTATGTTGAGTTTCCCGTACGACTCCTGCCGCGTGTCGAATACCTCTACATTGTTTGTGTAGCTGTCGTCTAGTTGGTCTAAAGTGACGTTGGGCGCTCCTTTTTTAACGCTCTGATTCTTTTTAATTGGTTTTTTCTTATCAGACAGGAGGACAGTTCTGAGAATGTTGGGTGATTTGGTGGTGGAGGCGAGGGCGACCTTTTTAATTTTAGATACGTTTACGTCTTCGATTTTGATGCTGGGATGATTTTTTTCTTCGAGTTTAACGAGCGGTTTCTTGTCTTCCTTGAGGTCTTTGAGCTTGGCCTTGTGCTCGCTGGCGCGGTTCCTCACCTTGTCGTGAGTGAGCACGTGGCGGCGCAGGTCGCCGGCCACGCGGAAGCACTTGTCGCACTGCGGGCACGCGTGCGGCCGGTCGCCTGGGGGGGGTCATTGTGAGGAACGGGACGCGCAAGAATTGCTGATATTACAGATAGTGCAATCCACGACGCCGCGCCCCACTCCGCGATGACTGTACTGTAAGCTGTACTTTATTGCGGAGCGGAGCGGAGTGGGGCGCGTCTCAGTGGATTGCACTATCTATACTTGTATATAAGTATAGATCTGACTGAATGTCGGTCATGGGGGCCAATCTATAGGGATTAGTCATCGGCGCACGAGATATTACTACAGTGCGCAGTGAACACAGATTCACTCTCTCTTCCCTTACACTCATAACATACGATGATGTAAGTAAATACGTTTGGGGCTATAGAAGTAAGAGTTACCGGTGTGCGTCCTCATGTGGCTCAGCCGGTACGACGAGGCGCGGAAGGTCATGCTGCAGAGCTCGCACTTGTAGTTCCTCTCGCCCGTGTGGATGCGGCGGTGCACGTTCAACGAGTACTTGCGCGCGAACTCTTTGCCGCAGAACTCGCATTTGAACATTTTCTGTAACGAGCGTATTATATTTGGGTCAAACTCGTAGTTAATAATCCTAACTATATATATAATATTATAAATGCGAAAGTGAGTTTGTTTGTATGTTACACTTTCATATTAAAACGGTTGAACAGATTTAGATGAAATTTGGCACATGGGTAGGCCATGAACTGGATTAGGACTGTATACTTTTTATCCTGATATTCCCGCGGGATCGACCCTTACGCGAGTGAAACCGCGGGGCGCAGCTTGTATAATAATAAAATTAAAAATATATATTTTTTTTTTTTTTTTTTTTTTTATTAATTTAATTTCTAAATTTATGTCTGTAATTTTTATGGTGTACAATAAAGAGTATTCTATCTATCTATTAAAAATAATATATAACTTCATAAAAAGTGTTTCAAGCGTATTAAACGATTCACAATACAGAAACATTATGAAATTGGTAGTCATAAAAATCCAAATGTACAAAAAGAAACAAGGCGAAGGCGAAATTTTAATCAAAGTCAACGCTTAATTTTACTGGGTCATGAATATGATCCAGTGCCATCTAGAAGTTGACAGTTACTTCACAGGAAGTAAACGTATCTCATCTGATAGTAAATACTAATATGAGTAGTTGTACCTGGTCGGAATGTATGGACACCTTGTGGTACTTGAGGTCGCTCCACTGCCGGAAGTCTCGCCCGCACACGTCGCACTTGTACGGCCGGTCCCCGTTGTGCACGCGCTTGTGTATCTGCGGGACGGCGAACAATATAACAATATTCCTGTGGATATAATGTCAACTGGCAAGCTGCTGTTGACAGATAGATAAAAATATAATAAGCGAGTGAAGAGGTCCGATGGGACCGATGCCTGCCGGGGTTGCGGGAAAGTCCGAAAGGGATACCGTGGCTCCTGGCAATGTACAGGCAAATGAAGGAACACGGGTGGGTTTTAGTCAGTAAGAGTCTGACACGCCCTCCCGCTCCGCCCAGAGCGGGAGAAGACATTTGATCATTTCCCACCCAAAAAAAAAGATGCCAATATACAAAAAAAAAAAAGAAAACAAGACATTGTGATGACACTATTGGCTAAGACACTTTAAAATAAATATCTATCATCATCTTTAAATAACCGGGCAATTGCTGTAATTGGGATGAATTTATCCCAAAAACAAACTTAACTTTGTAGTTGACAAACATGTTCATACATCGATATGCCTACCTACGTCACGGTCAATTCTCTAACTGCAAATGTAGGTTTGATTTATTTGCGAGTATCAAAATATGTCGCCTAAATGGCGTCACGTATATTTTGATTGCGTTGACTTAGAAGCTTGATTTTAATTTCAATTTGATACCACTACGCGTTCCTGAGAAAATGGGTATTGACGGACTGACGGACGGACAACAGCTCAATAATAAGGGTGCCGTTTTTTCCTTTTGAGGTTCGGAACCCTAAAAACGAATCAAGTATTTAAAAAAATTAAACTTGGGAGTAAAAAATAATTACTGGACAGAGACGGCTCTATCGTGGATCATAAAGAAAGGGTGCGTTTCTACTGAAGCGGAGATGAGTGAAGATGAGCGGAGATGAGCGGAGCTGAGCGAAAACCCGCAGGAATCGACCAATCACAATGGTTAAAATCCTCCGTCTCCCGTCTCGTCTGTGATTGGATGATTTCTGCGGCTCAACTTCGCTCATCTCACCCGCTTCAATGTAAACGCATCCTAACTCCCTTACTAGGTTCTCTATGAGCATGGGGAACAGGGTGTAAAGTTCACTCATCCACTATAGAAAAGGGAGGATCCTCCGACCAGACGGGTGTTGTGTCTGGCGGGCTGACTGCCCGACTGATGTCGACTGATGTTGATGTCGGATAGTCTTATATATGTTGATCGCGCGGTAAACTCTAATTGCGCGATGCAGGATTTGTGTGACGTCATGTTTTTGATGCGTAGTTCGTATGTGGCGGTGTAACCGCTACAATTCTACTGGCTAGGTAAGTTCTTATAACCTATGTATGCTTACCTAACACGTAGTTTGCCTGGGCGGGCAAACGCGTTCCGATTAAATATTGATAGTGGATAAAGGTAAACTAGGTTAACTTAGCTCCCTGTTTAGGACCTTGTGACCAAAATTACAGTCGCGCGGATAGATGCACGGAGTTAAGCTTCGCTTGCTGCGGTTATTCCACAGATGGGTGGCCGGTACGTTACCTTGAGCGCGGCGACGGTGTAGAAGCCCTTCCCGCACTCGCGACAGATCTGCTGCTTGCCGCTGTGCGACAGCATGTGGTACAGCAGACTGTTCCTGTAGTTAAAGGATATGTATTTTGTTATATATTACACGACAAATGAATATTATCGCACAGCTGGATAAGTTGGAGTAGCGGACACCAACTCGATATACAGGCTGAATTTTTAGTCACCGTCCAAATTTCTTCTAGGCATTAGGTATGATTCACTAACTCCATTTTTGAAAATATCGATATGTAAAATTGTCATATTAAATAATTTTCTCGAAAGAATTATCCGGTTTGCGTGGTATATAATAACTTTGTGATGTGATATCTAGATATTTTTGTATTGAGTGATACTCAAAGAAAAAACACGTATTCAATGATTTTCGCCAAAGATAATATATAAATAAATACTAAAAATTCAGCCTGTATAATACAAGGTTTCTCTTAAAATCCCATACTGCTTTGAAACTACATAAAATCCTTCGCTATTATTCCATAAGAGCCCACCAAGCTTTTTTTTTACAAACAAACATGTTTTTATTAAGCTTGTTTGAAGTAGTAAACAATTAAATTAAAACGTAGGGAAACATATTGGTATTATTGGGTATATACTAGACATTATGCGCAATGGAAACACGATTTGATAAAGTTGCCTCGATAGAATAAATTTAAAGAAAAGAAAGAAAAATAGGTTTATTTGTCACAGAAACACGTGCATACAAAAAAAAAAACAATATAAACACAACAAATATTTGGCAGCTGCACGACATGACTGTGATAAGAATGTTTCCACTCAGCATAATGCTGTGCTATGGCCTGGGTCCCCCATAGCACAGCGCTGATTTTATAAAAATAGGCAAAGTTACCTCTTATCGAGTATTTTTTTCCTCTATTTTACTACTTTTTTTATATAAGTAATTTTATATTACGATATAGATGACTGGAGCTTTTATGCGCGATAATTTTTTTATTTAAAAGCAATATGATGAAAAATACAACTTTTCGTTGTTTTTTGCATTGCATTGAAAAAGTACTAAAGTGTGGTTATTTTCTTTACTCTTTCTTCACACGTAAAGAAAAAGACAGAGACAAAAGCAAATCGGTCGGTACGCTCTTAACAAGAAAAGTAGAAAATATCTTGTTGCACCGGAAGTCTCGGTTACAACCTCGTATGCAAAAAGACAGTTCACCAGACAATACGCTTCCATCTACAATAAATTAAATAAACTTTTAAATATTTATCCCATGACTTATCGAGAATGTAAAAAACCGGCCAAATGCGTGTCCTCGCACATTGAAGGGTTCCGTAGTTGGGATGAATTTATCCCAATAACAAACTTAACATTGAAGTTGAAAACGTTCTCCATACGGAAAAATGGGTTACTCGTTAACTTGTAAAGCCTACTTAGCTGTGCATAGTTCTCCTTTTAACTTCGTTATATGTACTACTGCTGTGATTTTTTTCACAAATCCAAGTTCAAACATTTAGCTAGCGGGGGTAAGTCATAAAAATAAATACAAAGTCTGCCCTGCAGTGAATGAATGAATGAATGAATGAAAGGCACCGATCCCAGCGTGGTTTAACCAGACTCGATAAATCGAATGAACCCCAAGATTTGCACTAGCCCATGAAGTCTCATGTTTCATGGGGCTACAAAGGCCATTGCATATCAAGGAGTAGACCGGGGGGCGCGGTAATGGTAAGGAAGACGTGCCCTCAGGATAGGAAAGGATTTACGAGCCATACCGGATATGCATCCTTGAGTAAGCAATGGACTAGTGGAGAGATGGGTGTTATTTGTCTTTGGACGAGCATCTTTTTGAGACATTGGCGCTATGTTGTTTCGAATCTTGAGATGGGGTTACGTTGCTTACTCGTCGCCTTTCTATATCGCTGCTGTGCTGTGTTGCATTTAGCCGATTCTATGTCTTCGTCAGAAGTTACGCTGCTATCCGTTTCTGGTTTCTTGTAGATCTCGCTGGCAGCCTTCATGATCCTGTATCGGTCTGTAGCCGTGTCCATCCAAAAGTTGAGTTCGTCTTCGAAATAGGTTGAGTCCTGTTTAATGTTGTCGTTCCATGTGTAAATAGGACGGCCTATTTTCTTGGATTTGGCCTTGTACTACATTGCTGCGTGTAACAGGTGTGGGTTGTCACGCCTGTGAACGTGTGCAAGATAGCACATCCTGTGATTCTTGATGCGTTTGGTTACTGTTTTTCCGTCTAATATTTCATGCATCTTCTTTTGTCTTGGTTTATTTCTGGCGTGGTTAATCAAGTCTCTCATGATGACTCTCTCATATCTTCTCAGTCTTGACCTGTTAGCTTTGGTGATTGCCGATACTTTCAAACCGTATATCATACAAGGTACGATGACCATTCGATACATGAGTCTGGCTAGTTTCCAGTCTATCTTTGGTTTTATTATGAATGGTAATAGTGACTTCGCGTTTCTAGTGGCCTGTTCACATCGTTTTCTAATTGTGCTTCTCCTATTTAATGCAGATGTTATGTATGTGCCTAGATATTTAATTTCATCGACAGTATGAAGATTTAATCCGTTAATTGACACGTAGGTCGCTTTCTGTTTAGCTATTGGGCCTCTAATTAGTATTTTTGTTTTAGTTTCGTTTATTTGTAGGCCGACACTACCTAGTAGGGGTTTAATATGGTATACGATTCCTTCTAGCCCTTTTAGATCATCTGTAATGAAGATGAGGTCGTCCGCGAATGATAGCACCAGGGGGAGTGAGATTTCGCGATCTTGGTCTAGTTTGATTAATTGAGTTTCCTCTTCGAGGGTTCTAAGGACCTCATCCATGACCAGTGTAAAAAGGCGAGGGGATATCGGGCAACCTTGTTTGACTCCTTTTCCCTTAATAATCCAACTACTTTGCTGACCACACCATTTGATGTGTGTGCGTTTATTCAAGCAAACCTTGATTATCCTGTTGGTTAGTGACTTGTTTGTTCTTTGTAATAAAATGTCCCGCAGTGCTTGGAGGTCGACGTTGTCAAACGCTTTTTCTATGTCCAGAGCGAGTACATAAATTCTTTTGCCTGCACGCCATTCTTCGTCCAGAACCCTTTTTAGTGTAATTATGTGATCGTCTGTAGATCTGTTGTTTAAAAAGGCTGCTTGGTAGCTGCCTAGTTCTTTTATTGTTTCGTCTAATTTTTTTAATACGTAGGAGGCGTAGATTCTGTAGCCCGTATTGCAAACCGATATTCGTCGATAGTCATTTGTATCTTTAGGGTTATTTTTCTTTGGAATTGGTACTTGCATTGTTTCTAGCCACGTGTCGGGAGCTTCATTCTGTGTCCAGGCTTTGTTCATATGCTTGGTGACGGCTTCCTGTAATATTTGGGGCATCGCTTTGTACAGCTCAATTACCACTTGGTCTGTTCCGGGCGCTGTTCCGCTCCTCATGCTGCTAATTATGTCCTTTATGTCGTCCACCGTGGGTCCTTCACTTTGCTCGACTGTTACTGGTTTTGTTATTATAACCGTTGGTATAGGTAGGCCCTCAGAATTTTTTAGGATTTGCTCCCATTTGGACATTGGTATATAAGCGTTTCTTTTCCGGCGTTTTGTTGCTTGCTTGTTTTTCCTGTAAAATAGATAAAGTACCTGCATACGTTTTGAAGGGTGTTTTTTCCCCAATCCAGTAAAGAAGGTCCTGCAATCTTTATTTTCCTTTTCGTTTTTAATCTTTTGAAGGGCTGCCTGACATTCTTTTACACGATTATTATTATTATTCGATTATTTCGATTATTCGGGTTATCTAGTTGTCTTTTTTGTAAGAATTTAGCCTTTTGGAGGTTAGCAAGAGCTATACGATGATCCCTAGAGTGACTCGGCTGAAAAATCAAGGTTTCCTGAGCAGCCGATTTTAATACTCCGGTTATGGTACACCATGGTATTTCGATGCTTTTATCCGTTGAGTCTATTCCAGTGTTTTCCAGTTTTTTGATTATGCAAGCTTGGAATTTTGTTTTGGTGGATTTAATATTGAGAGCGGCGTAGTAACATTGTTTGTAATTGAAATCCTTGGTTTCTATTGTTGTCTCATTCTTTCGCGTCTTGTATTTGGTGTCGTCATATTTGTTTATGGTGCGAATTGTTCTTATCTGCCCCCAAATTATTTTATGGTCGGATATGGCCCTACCTGCCCATTCGCCTTTAATATAGTGAAAGAGTTTTTCTGTTGCCTGTTGCGTAATAATGTGGTCCAATTGTGATTTCTGCGTGCCCTTTGACCATGTTATTTTGCATGATGATCTCGCTTTTGTTGTTTCTATTTGTAATTTTTCCCTGTTGGCTATATCCATTAACATTTCCCCGTTGTAATTGGAATAGTCATGATGAAGATTTTGGTGAATCAACCCTTTGCGTTGAAAACTTATTGTATCTTGTCTACCAATATGTGCGTTAAAGTCGCCTAGGATTACTAAAATACATTTCCTTGGTTTTTGTCTAATCATGTTTAGTAATCCTGTGAAGGATCTGGTTGCTTTTGAGGTACAGCTGTTGATGTGGGAGTTAATTATATAAAGCGGAGCAGGTTTGTCACTTCCCCTATCAACTTTCAGATTGATTGACATCGCGTCGGTATCGTTCTTCCTGTTTATTATTTCAATTCGGGCATCCTTTCTGATTACAATTGCAAGTCCCCTGTGGGCTTTACCTGCAGTTCCAGATAGGTGCCATTCGTAGTGGGCGGAGTTGTATGTTCCTACGTTCATCCCTGTTTCTTGTAGGCAGCCTATGTGAATGCCCCTATTTGAAAGTTCCGCATCTATTTTATCTTTTTTGGCTGGTTTCGAGGCCCCGCGGACGTTCCATGTCGCAATACGCAGGTCTGAGCAAGTGTACTTAGTTGCTGTAGTAGGCTGATTCCTAATTATTGTGAAACCCGTGTCATCCGCGACTTCAACCGATAACGGTGTACCTAATGCTGATTTTAATTGTTCATACGGTGTTAATGAGCTATCTAATTCGGGACTGTTCAGGAAGCGCGGTTTTGTAGACTGCCCTTGTTCATCTCTTTTGTTATATTTGGTACCTACCGTTTCTGTATGTTGTGGTGTAATTTTGTTGATTGATTCTAGCGTTCGTCTATGCAGATTATTGTTGAACTGTTCGGCGGCGCTCATGACCCAGCTATCATAGTGATGATCTTTGTAAATGATATGTATATTTCCTGGTACTGGTTCGCCGGCAGGTGAATACATCAGTGTGTTTCCGTGATTTATGTGAACATGTACATTTACTAGATAATATTCGGCCGCGGCGATTAAGATGTCTTCTCCGCCCCAAAACGTTTCGTTGAACTGCGTGGTTATGTATTTTGTTATCATTTGTTCCTGAGAAAGCTTGCTGTTAGGAATAAAGTCTTGAATGTTATTCTTTAGTGCTAAACAAATTCTGGCTTCTCCGCCGTTATCCGAAACATAGGTAGCGAGGTCTCGTCGGACAGACATGTGGTCGAACGTTAGGCCCATTATGTTATTTATTTGGTGGGCAATCGCGCTAAACAGACAGTTGCCGTCGTGTTTCATGGATTTTATTGTTGCCATTGTAAAACTTTTGTTTGGGAGTCGGAACCCCACGGTGCCGATGGCCGGGCGTGCGGATTTAGTTTCGAGACAGAGCTACAGAATTTTGACAGGGTCGTCCTTTGACTGAAATTTATTAGTTCCTCTCTTTGTTATTCTGTAGAAATGTATCTCACTGTGAAGTTTTTGTTTTTGTTGAATGGACTTAAGCACCGCTCATGTGTCTTTCGTCACAAAAACACGGGTAAATTGTTCGACAAAAACACAAAAAAGGGTTGCCTCAGTCGCGGCTGTTGTATAAGGGTAACGAAATTGACAAATTGTATAGCATGCAAGATGACGGAATCACACGCGACACTGTTATTTTTGTTAGAGTTATTACAGTATGTTACTTTAACTTACCATTTTTCCTTTTATTAAGCACAATTATAATCTCATACCCATAGCTTACTAATAAAAGTTGATTGTGCGCATGGCAACAAACCTTCCAATTTCGCCAGACGTTACACATCTACAGATTCGCATTCACGATGTTGAACCTTAACCTATCCAACAATATACCGATACCGAGCTTTGCCACTGAATTTTGGCCACATAATCGAAATATCGCCGGGAGTTTTAGCTCAGTAATCTTCCAATGCCAATTCAAAATGAAAATCGTTTTGGTATCTAGATCTATCGTTGGAGTTAACGATAACCATGCGTTTGAAGTATGGGAATTTGATTAATTGACTGAGTGATTATATTAGGTAGGTGTTTTGTAGAATAGTGAAATTTTTGCATCTGTTGACGCAGTCCTTATCAAGTCGGGGTGTTTATTTTGCAGAGTGCAGCAGCTCTCTAAAAGGTAAAAGGAATGGTCTCACCGAATTATCCTGGCTACGACGTTCAGTAGCCCTAGAGCCTTTAGCAGACACCCTGGATTGTCAGCCTGGTATCAGTGACGCACGTAGGCCTGGCACACCTCACTTTTGCACTATTCTAATGTATTTATTTGTCGACGCTCGAATCACAGCCACATCCAAGAAACAAAACACTGTTCGACTTTTGTTGACCGACAATAGTTAACGCGTTGCAATTTGGACGGCAGCTGCGTGATCGTTCCGTAAGACAAAAGGTCTTCGCGCTCGACACGTCCGTTCGTTCCGACGACGAACAGATGAATCAATACAAAGTCTGCCCTGCAGTGGAACAAAAAAGGTTTAAAATAAAACGTGTGCGGTCGGAGAACCCCCGCCAGGATAGAACTTTTGGACCTCACTTTCGACATTAGCATGATATAAAATTTGAAGATTTTTTACAGCCGCCATCTTGGATTTACGTTTTTACCAAATTCACTTTCTCCCTCAGAGAGAAAGTCTCAGGAGTCATAACGCCGTTTCGTTACGTGACAATTGCTACTAGTTTACTCCTAACGCAAGCCGTTTTAGACAACAGTTCCAAAAATCAATGAAAACAAATTCGACACCAAATATTACGATAGTGAGTGGATCTGTCATGACAATTGGCACGCATCAGTCAGTCATCGAGAAGCTCAACTCCGCCTTAAGGAGCTCAACGACCCAAAGAACATTAATAATTATAATAAACTTTATTTAATCAGACTACAACGAGGTCACAGTGCTAATAATCAAATAATTTCGCTCAAGTATACATTACCTGTGCTGGAACACCCGCTGGCACTGCTGGCATTCAAACCGTTTCTGTTTCTTCTTGTCATCCGGTTTTTCGTCGGTCGGTGGCTCGTCTGCCGGCAGGTCGGTCGTGTCGGCCGTGTCGGCGGGGTCTGTCATCGTGCTGTCGGTGAAGTTCTGGTTGTCGGTTGCTACGTCCGTTTCTAAGATTCGTCGGAGAACTTCGTCTGGTGAATGAAAGTAAAATATTTTAAGTGCAAGACATGGACAGTTATATCGATGAGGATTATAAAAACTCAGTGTTTTTCAAGTGAAACCATGATTTCTATAATACACGTAATAAAGTTTAAATTCCGTTGCAATCAAAATTTTGCTTTTTTTATTCCAAAGGTCACTTAAAAATCAACTTTGAACTACATCACGGTAAAGTAGATATTCGAGTAAGTCGCAATAGGAAAGAAATGATATAATATTAAAACAGCAGAATTATATTATTACTGCAAAAACAATTTAATAGTAATTTTTTGCTGCTTAATAGATTGATTTAATTAAAATAACCTTTTAGCAGCTTGAGGTGATGTGAGTCGTGCGGCGCGCCCGCGCACGCCGCGCAGCACGCCGCGCCGCCTGCGCCCGCGCCGCCCGGCCCGCCCGGCCCGGGAGCACTGCGCCCGTACCTGATAGTAACAAAAACCAGGTATATTACGCCAGCTTTTAAATAGGTGTTATAGCTTATGTTAAAAAAAAACAGGATAAAACAAAACTGTATTTACACAAATATTTGAAACTAGCACTGAGCCCGCGGCTTCGCTCCCGTGGTCTTTCCCAGGAGACCCGTTATTTTTCCCGGGATAAAAAGTAGCCTATGTTACTCCCTGAAAACTAAGCTTTCTAATGGTAAAAGAATTTAAATCAAATCGGTCCAGCAGTTTCGGAGCCTATTCAATACAAAAAAACAATCAAATCTTTCCTCTTTATAATATTATAGTATAGAAAAGTCGGGGCGTGTCGTGGGACAGTCGTTTGGAACGAAGTTCCTTTCGCTGTATTAAGAGCCCGTATCAATTTCGGCGCGCTCCTAGTTTAGGTAACTATCGAAGCGCAGTGTGTCTGTGTGCGCTCGAACTATCGCTGACAAGCGTAGTGTGCGTAGTTGCACACAGCGCAGCGGGAACAAATAATCTTGGTCCGTAACCGCTATTATCAGCACTCCATAGATTTTATACTCATATACTAGGTTCCGTAATACTGGATGGATTTTATTGTGATAATGAGTAATGCCGTGTTATGTTTAGGTACCCTTTAAAAATATCGTTACCTAGTACGGCATTCACTATAGTAATAGCAAACTATAAAGTGTGAAACTAATTACACGTGTTACATATATATATAATTACTCCTGTATTATTTAGATATTAGTGCCGATTTTCTTGTCACAAATGCCTCTAAACTAGATTAAAAATCACCAAAATTTAGTTTACTCCTGTCAAACAATGATTTCCCATTCTGAAATAGACTGAAGTGGCACAACTTAACTATATTTTAGTTTGACAGCACTAAGATTGTACTGAGATTTTAATTTAGTGAAAATGACAACTTAGCTATTCTGAATTTCACGTTTTTCACCAAAAATTTTAATTTTCTAACTTTATCTGACCATTTTTAATCGCGATCAAAAATGGTGTGGAATATTATTAGTTGTCATGAACTAAAATTCACACGAACACCTCGACTTGGTGCAATAACAGTACTGTACTGGACTTTTTTCTTTTCTTTTGCTTAAATCTCGAAAATGGTGTGTCCTATCGCAAAAATAATGAAAATTTCGACCCCCTTTATGAAACCTGCATACCCCTAATACTCTACACGTAGGTAATATATTTTTTTATTTTACAAACAAAAAGTCAAAAATTTCATCTAAAACACGTCGACGAAATTCACGGGGTATAGCAAACAAGTATGTACCATGAGGAGTCGGAATTGTCAAATTCGATTTAGTTGGTCAAAATAATTTTTAAATGTTGACTTTTTATTGCAGAATAGCTTTAAGATTCTCATAGCCACAAGTAAAGAATTTTAGTGATAGTTTAGTTAGTTTAGTTCGGTGTACAACCTGTACGCGACTGATTGCCTCGCGCGAGCGCATCGGTTTATAAGGCATTAGTTTGAAATTTTATTACAATTAAATAAGAAGTCAAAAATAAAATATAAAAATTGAGTTTGGTAGATTAAAACCTCATTTTTTTAAATATTTAACACTTATTGTTATTTTCAATAAATTCTTACCCGTAGACGACGATTTTACACATGATTTTATTGCGTTTTTCCTGCGTGGTTCACATTTTTTTTTAAGTACCCATGCATTAAACTTTAAAAAAAAAAATCGTGGGCTTCCTAATATACTATATGCCCAGTATTTAGGACTTTTCTCTGATTGAAATTTGCTTCCATTAAGCTATAAAAGCAATTGAAAAACCTGGTGCTTCGTGTTTACGTAAAAACGTGTGTAAGATTTTTATTTTTCGTAATTTATATTGAGTAGTTATCAAAATTTAAATTCATAGACTACCTAGTTAAATACTTGATAAATAACTTTGCGCTGAAAAATCTAGAATTTTCTGTTTTTAGACCGCGAAATCGATACGGGCTCTTAATACAGACCCATCTAGTATGGTCTCTAGTTTCAAGTGAAAAAGTTTTAATTTTTTTTTATACAGAGCCATCCTAAACAAAACTTATACTAGATGGCTCTGTATCAAAAACAAAAAAAAATTGACACTTGTAACTGACTTTTTCTGACATAACGTTTTTTTGTTACGTAACGATTTTCTACCAGTTTACTCCTACCGCAAGCCGCGTTTAAGAACATCGTTCCAAAAAAAAAAAAATAACAAACAAAAAATTCCACACAGATGATGTTGTTAAATTGCTTGGAAGTTATGAAAATTATTATTGGTTTTTGAAAATCTTATCCTTGAACGACCAGATATATTACGGTCCCAGGTTCTCTTAGTGGTGGGTACTGACCAGTGCCTCACGTTGTCCTGGTGAGCGTGTCCGTTCTCCACAGTGAGGTGCGGCAGTAAGGTGTGCTCGTAGTGCTCAGGAGGCTCGTCTACCGCCACGTGGATGCCCTCCATCAGGTCCTCAGGCTCGCTGAACTCACCCATGTCTTCCAACTGTAAGGGTGACTGTCATGTGTACTCATGTAGTCAGGCCCCTCTTTAATATGCCCAGGGCCCCGCGATCGAAGAGGGCCCCGGCCTGCCCTCAAAAAAATCATTGTTTGTAGCCACCGACGCCGCCGTTCCATTCTACGCGTTATTAATACCCGAATGACAAAATAATTGATTTGCAGTGAGATTTACAATAAGTTTCTAGCCCCAAACTTATGAAATATTATGTTTCTTTTATTGGTTTCATATAATTTAATTAGGTTCAATTGAACACTAAAAAAAAATCAATTAACAAACAATCAAAATACGTAAACTGGGACCAATTGCGACAATGACATTGAATAATTATCTAACCATACTAATTAAGTCGAAAACTTATCTAGCGCCGTAATTGCGTAACACACGAGCAATCACAATCTGTTGAGCAATTTTTTCGAACATAATGAAGCAATGAATTAGCAATATCCTTCAAAATCATTCAGATTTTAGCACATACATTTTTCTATAACTCACTCTTTATTGTTTGTTATACAATCAATAAAGTGTGAGCCTGACAATGGGCAGTCTCCTTTAAAATAATTGTACTATCTATTTAGCTTATCTACGCTTATCTACACAGGGGCCCCGTGATCCTTAAGTGCCCAGGGCCTCTAATAGGTTAAAGACGGCCCTGGATGTAGTCATGTCATATTGTAATGTGTGTATGTATGTATACGAGTATGATCGTACAAATTCAGTGCGTATTCTGGTTACTTTTTTTCCGTCAAGATGGCAGATGTGTCCGGGTTTCCGAATTGAGGATTTGAAGTTGTAACAAACATAGGCGTAAAAGAACATACAGACGAATTAAAAACCTCCTCCTTTTTGAAGTGGGTTAAAAATAGTAAACACTGCAGATTAGACGACAAATAAGTTTTAACAATTATTTCATGCATCGACAGCCAAACGGACAGTTACCTTCATATTAGAATGCGCCTCCTTGATATGTGCCTCACATTGCTTCTGCTTCCTGAAAGACTTGTTACACTTCCCACAACTATACAAATCCAGTTTATCCAAAGTATCGTACAAATCCGACTTCTCAGCCTCTTGAACTACCGTCGGCGGTTCCTTGTCCATACTTGCCATAGAATACTGTAGCTTATTGTTAGCGTAGGTAAACGTCTTGTCGCCTGTTGTGTATAACACGTGTTTGTCCATCGATTGGTATATAGTTTTTGGTATAGAATTTTCTAGAGACAGTTCTACTATTGAATCTGGAATTGTTGCTACGTTATCTACGATGCATGAGTTGGTTATCTGCGAAGAAATTAAACTAGATTAATATTGTGTTCGACAAAATTATGTTGCTGCACTGCTAGTAGTAACAAAAATAAAAGTATAACAAGTAACGACCTCTTATCCCACAATGTTAGTTCACTAAACTAACATTTAACCAACTGTTGTTGTGGACCTATA
Source organism: Xanthia togata (assembly GCA_963853775.1). Classification (NCBI taxonomy): domain Eukaryota; kingdom Metazoa; phylum Arthropoda; class Insecta; order Lepidoptera; family Noctuidae; genus Xanthia; species Xanthia togata. The sequence goes on along the minus strand of OY970794.1, from coordinate 26,786,981 downwards.
AGCAAAATTTGACTTAAAAATTCTTCAACAAAATGTGCAACTATGTCCAACCGAAGACTATTAACTTTTAATGTAAATGTAAATCACTATTATTACAATATAACAAATCACGAGAAGACACGTCGTAAATGTTTTTCAAGTATTATTTGTTAAAAATTATCTTTTCTCAATGTTTCATTCACAATACGACTATAAATAATTAATTGTATCGCTTGATAAGTCAAAAGTAAAAGCAAACCTTATCAATGGCCAGATCTTGCACTTGCGCGGGGTTCTCGATGATGATGTGCGGCTCGTAGTGTTGTTTGAGGTGCTGGTAGAACTTCAGCTGCTCCTCGCCGTAGAACTCGCCGCAAAGCTGGCAGATGAAGATTGGACGGACCTGACCGTGGGAAGGCGGAAAGATATTACTGTCCATTGTAGTTGGTTGTGTTGATTCATATTGGCATATAATCATTGATGATTTATTTGCAGTCATTAGGAACAGAACTGCATCGATGACGAGCAGGGTCCTTATTATTATTTTTACTAACAAATTACTAACACCCTATTCCCGTCCACCACTCTAGAAAACCATAGTCAGGCTAAAATTTTGGAAAGAAAAAGACTTGAATTAATACTTGTAACTTTTTGAACTCTTACTTAACCTACTGACTAATAGAGACGTATGGAAGAAAAGCCATGTTGCGCCGACCACGAATAAATTTGCAGAAGGGCAGGAGAGTGATGATGCATAGCATAACATCACGCCTTGTTTCCCGAAAGGTTGCGCAGAGGTGTACCCAGAGCTGGGCAAAGTACATGGTTGGCTAAAATCCAATTGACAAAATACTATCTCGCATATATTTAAAATACGAATTACAAAATATTTTTAAGTCGTGTATTTGAAATACAAAATACTGTATTTTAACCGTTGCCAACTTTAAAGATTGACATATTTAGCGATCGCCATTTTGCTTACGAAAGCTATCGAGCACTATTTTCTGCAGAACGCACCCATTCATACGATCTCTAAATAATGTATTTTGGAGCCATAAGTATTTGAAATACTAACTACAAAATACCCCAGCGTCAAGTATTTGAAATATCAATTACAAATTACATTTTTAAGAAGAAATTGATTTACAAATACTAAATATGTATTTGTATTTCAATTACGTATTTTAATTACAAGTAATTCAAATACTGCCCAACCCTGGGTGTACCTACCTGTAGTACACCCACATTTGGCCAATTACGTTTAAGTCCTATGTAATAGGAGGCGAGCCTATCGCCATCAACCGGGCAGAAATCCAGACTCGGGGCTGCTACTGAGACATTCCAGATGGAAAAACCCAATAATACTTTGATCAACCCGGGAATGGAACCCACGACCTCATGCTCAGCATTAGGGCTTGCGACCACTAGACCAACGAAGCAGATAATACGTAACCTACAGAATATTTCTTAGATGGTGATGAAAAGTAATTGGTAATGGTCGAAGCTTCACCTGAGGGACATAATGTACACAGTAATGAAATCTGCGTTGCTGAATTTTGGGCCGAATAAATTTAAAAAGGACATAATATTTGTTCGTGTTATTTTTACCATTGACAGGCCAAGAAGATGTAAGTGCTCCTCCCAAAGTATTCATTTTTAAATTACAACTGCAATTTTGTTATTGTAAACGCGCTAAATAAATATCCACAGCCCGATTGCACCCACAGCTGTATTTTATGAACATACCTCATGTGTAATATGATGCGTCTCGTCCGGCATATGCTCCTGCTGCACGAAGTTATCTGGCAGGATCTCCTGCTCCTGCCCGTGCTCTGCGCAACTGATGCGACCCTCCACGTCGGTGCAACTGATCACTACTATGTCCTGCAAACCCATGGATAATTCAAACATAATTATGGCGACAGGAAATTTTAATGTGATTATGTCGACATTTTACTAGGAAAAGGAACTCATTCACTATTACATTAAAGTTACCCTTAACCGTAATAGTGCTATTTCAGTGGGATGGCTGCATTTATAAAAATTCAAAATTCAAAACCTGCTGAGGAGTACAGTTTCCATTATTCTTCTTTAACTTCCTGGATATCCTCTTCTTGTGTGGAAGACTCTTCTTGCTTTGCAGCTTGTGCTGCCCCGGCGACGCTCCTGCGCTGAGTTCTAACACCGGCCCGTCAGAATCAATCATTGACGAATCATCCTGTTTTTAGAGGGAAATGACTATGTTTAATCTTATTTGGAAACTATCGTATATTTTTTATTACTTATTTGTATGTCTAAAATGTACAACTTTCTAGATAAGTGTTTCAGTGTTGAAGCAAAATTTTAATATCCTATAATTTACAATAGTGTGCCATCCAAGACTTCAAAAGCTAGTTATAATCCTCCCCAAACCATCGTCACATCAATGGGTTCTGTGCTACCCACAACCAAGAGCTAAACAATGCGAAATATAGAGAAGTAAAACATATTAAAAATAGCAAGATATTAAGGAGCAAAATATTTAGAATAGATATTTAGGGAAGCAAGATATTTATGATAGCCAGATTGATCTAAGTAGGAGACAGCAGGATACGAATCTAAACCTCTAAATATTACAATCATAAGTTATCTTACTTTGAGTGATGGTTTATTCTTGTTATTGAACCAGTCGTTTTCCTGACACCGCTTCATCTCCTGCAGGGGAGGGAGCGGCGGCAGGGTAGGTACCTCCACCACTATCGGTTCTTGTGACTGATCCTGGGAAAACGACATAGAATTCAATTTATTTGGGGTTGGTGCCACAAGATCTCTTCTATTATTTATCTCTGCCAGTATTTACCCCTTTTCCTAACCATTTTTATCTTTCACAAAATCCAAGAGCTGTTTTTTTTATATTATTAATATAAGTATTTGCTTACCATTGGCTGGCCATGGAAGAGCCTCATGGAACTATCAAGTATAATAGATGTGTCCACATCACCCCTCACTGTATGCACCTGTAAAACATATAGTTCTGGTAAGTTGCGCCTGCGTCGATGTCCGTGTAAATGTCGCAAAAAGCAAACATTCAAAGATGAAGAAGAAAGCTATAGTTAGAGTTGAAGTTTAAAAAAATAAATATTGTAGTACAGTTCGCGTCAAATAACTTTGCCGCTCTGAAGTAGACTACAAATGACTATAGTCAATCGCAACCTAACTTCAGAGCGGCAAAGTTATTTGACACGAACTGTAAAAGCTTAGAAGCTGATCCTCAGCAGCATATTTAACCCTTTTCTAATTATGTTTATGCTTATATTTGGCACCTTCATGGTTCTAAATTATAGTTTTGAGTGCATATTGATTTATTTCAGGAAGTTTATATGGTCAAAAAAACCATTTTGAAATTTTCAGTTGTTCTCTTAGTTTTTTTTTTTCCAATTATGTAGGGATCAGCCTCCAGTCTAACCAGATGCAGCTTAATACCAGACACTTACATACCAAATATATGGAACCAAAAACCATTGACATAGTATACCTTATGGTGCTGCGGTTGCCCCCTGGACTGTTGGGCCGTGATCTGTGCCATAAGTGCGGCCAGCCTGCCGTCTGGATCCATGATCTCATCACTCCATTGTCCTTCAACCACATGGTCACCCACTGACACTTGTCTGTTAAAATATAAAGTCAAGACACGTTAGCTTCTTGGCAAAGTATGAATGTTAAGACATAATTTAATAACCAGTAACAACTACCCAAAGAAAAGTTAATTGAAAATTACAGGCATGATCTGTAGAAATAGTACTTTACTGAGCATTTAGCAAAAAGATATTTGACAATTAAGTAAATCAAGATTAAATAAACAAATTCTGTCTTTTAAGCAACAGAAATTTGTTGCTTCTGATGCTTTTCTATCTTATTTTTTCAGCCTGTACTCTGTAGTTATCCAAAATCCAATGTGTTAACAGCTGGTATGTGGGGTATACCTGCATAGTGATGTTGAGTAGGTCTGTGAATGCATGATGGCCACCCTGCCGCCCCCATCATCCTGCACATTGACGGTCAGAGCATTGCCATCCACATGAACTGTCTGTGGACAAATATATAACAGTGGTTGGATAATTAACCTCTTTCTTACGCCTTCAGGAGCGTTAGTAAACATAGCATGGTCATTGGAACACAGGCATAAAATGAATACAGCTCCCTATAATTTTCTATACCGAATGGGTTGTGAGGGCCTTTTTTTTGTTAGAAACGGGTTGTATTAGAACCCTTGTCGGTAAAAAAAGATCTAGAAATTGATGGCTGATTCACTAAATTAACAGCAAATAATTAGACAAGAATGAAGCTAATTAGTTAAGTAACTTAGTGGCTAATTTATAATTAACAACATACCTGATCAGCTGGGTGGGAAGTTATATAGTGCGTGACGGTTTCATCCATTGTAACAACAGATTTGTTCTTACGCAGCCTCCGCTACATACAATAAAAGTTCACAAGCATGGATTTACATCTATGTTCACAAGAGAAATTTCTTGCATCTTTCGTTTACAAAAATTGTGGTTAGGATATCTGACAGCTGTATTGCTTACGCTCAAGGTCACAAATTATTTACTTATTTTTGTTAATTAATATTACGTATCCTATAACTACTCTATATTATTTTTCGTACGATAACTCAAAACAATATATAACTATCTTTCATTTTATTGCGTTAGAATAACTAAAAATATCTTAAAAATTATTTTCACATTACAAACAAAGCCCTACCCTAGGCTCGGAGATTTTTCTATAGTGTTGGGAAAAGTTGGGTCACGTTGTGATGGGCTATAGGGTAGAATCGATCCGTAATTTTGAGATGTACTTAGTCGATTGCTTAGAATTTAACAATATTATTCAAAATTCAAAAATCATTTATTCAAACTAGGCTGAGAATCAGCACTTTTCGAACGTCAAAATTACATAAGATAGTCCCCCAAAACGCCCACCCTTCACCACTTCCTAGACACATAATAATAATAACATCATAATTAAAACATCGAAAAATAGGCTCTTAGAATCATCATCATCATCATCGCTGAAACACGTCCACTGCTGTAAATAGACGTCTCTCAAGTACCGCCACTTCGACCGGTTCTGGGCTTCTCGCATCCAGCAGATTCCTGCAGCTTTCACCAGATCATCGGTCCACCTTGCAGGAGGTCTTCTAATGCTACGCCCTTCTTCACATTTATTTGAGTCAGTAATGCAGACGGGCGTCAGCACACCTGACATCTGTGACATCTTCTTCTTCAATATTTATACATCAGTTTTCGTAGCAACTGTGCGTTTGCACTGGCGAAACATTAACAACAAAACATGTTGAAATCTCTATTGTCTGTCCATTTTCCATAAAATGTTGAATATATGAATTTTCATAGTAACGTTGCCTGCCGCCTATTCGCATTTGTATGACCAGTACAGTCTTTTCAATTGATCTCAAAAAAACAAAGTGAACTAATTTAGGTTTTTTTTTAGTACAGTTGTATGAAGAACGTCTTTGGAGTCGGTCAAATAATCGACTATTGAGTTTTAAATTTTCACGTGACATCTCTTACTCACTGACAGATGACATGACAGCAAAAACATTGTTGTTTTGATGAATGCCCGTGAAATGTGAATGAAAATTGGAATTATTATTTGAGTGTAAATTGCAGCATTGTGTTTAAGTTTATTAAAAATATACATACAAGTTATTAGTTCCTGTTAAAATGTTTCGCAATAAATTAAGGCCTTCTCTTATTTGTAGAAGTCATGACGTAAGTATCAAAATAACCTCTGACATCAAAATAACTTTCAGTTTTTATGCCTTGTGCGTGTTTATTCAAGTGTAATGCTCTTGGTTGTTAGAAGGTTTAAGCTAGAAGGTCAAAATTATGCGGTTCTAAGTTTTTGGCAGTAATCTGCTGGGTATCTGATTCTATGTAAGTAAGTATTCCTGTTTAGTTTCAGAGGTGCAAACATACAACTAAACTAGATGCTATTAGAGAGAAACTTCGCGAAGGCCCCAGTCTAGTTGATTTCGTGGCAGAAGACCGTCCAAAGGACTGGGAGGAGTATGAGGGAAAGCTGAAGAGAGAGAAGGGTGAAGCAGAGCGACTGAGGCTGCCCCCCTGGTTGAAGACGACCATACCAACTGGTAAGACCTTTTTTAATTTGATCAAACAAAAACCTTTCGTTTTCCAAAACTGTTTCTCATTTTGTACCTAAGAGCATTGATAAATTATGCTACAACCTACAACAAATTGTTCTTTCAATAATTTACAATATTATCATTTTGGATTAGTTAATAATAAAAACATTGTGTAAGATTGAAACAAAATTCTCAGTGGGCCTTATCAATGTTATCAGTGTTAGCTAGAGTCAATATAATAAGGGAACATTCGCACAAGTCTTGTTAAGGCCATGGCACACATGTGTGTTATTTAATTTTTAAATTAGTTGAAACTCTTAATTAAAGAAGATGAAAGCTGCATTATGTCAAGCATTTTTAACAACAGTATAATATTCTGATACAGTAAACTTCTCATTTAGACCAAGAATATTAAATGGTACTTTTTCATAAAATTTTGTATTGTATCCTCCAACATTAAGATGTGTGTTTACTTTTGATAATCTAATAAATCATGTTTTGTCTAGTATTGTAGTAAAATTATATCTTTTTCTATAAAGACATAGATTATAATGAAGACCGATACTCTTGTATGTAACACCGGCATCAAAATTCAATCGGTAGTTGTATTCTTCCAGGGTCAAAGTTCACAGAGATAAAGAAACAGCTCCGTGAGTTGAAACTCAGCACAGTGTGTGAAGAGGCTCGCTGTCCCAACATTGGAGAGTGCTGGAGTGGAGGCAAACATGGCACTTCTACTGCAACTATTATGGTAAGATAAAATTCAATGACTTTTTTTTAAATTTTTACTTAGCCTATAGTGTTCCACAGCTAGGCAAAGGCGTAAATGACTTAAATAGTGTTGAATCTGTCTACAGATAAGATTGTTCTGTATTAACCTGAAAAAGAATATAATTATGTTAGGATGGACCAGTTACAGATATCTGCTTGCAAAAAGGTATTTAATACTATCAAAATTGAAATGACCTACAATTAGTTGTTCCGGGTCTGGTTGTTTGTGTATGTGAGTTTAAATGTATGTAAACGCACCCACGATACAGGAGAAATTCGTAGTGCGGGGCAAAGTTTTTATAAAAAAAAATATGTGTCAATACTTAGTTTGAAGATGGTATTAAAATAAATAAAATTGATGGAAAAATTATTCTTCTATCCTGGTTACGCAGAACAATCATTGTAGGTACTGAATGGTGTGAAGTTGCTATTTCGTTCCTGAGTTGTGACGTCAGATCGGAGCAGTGCTCTCTCTGTCTAGCATAAACTTTAAAACACATATAACTTCGCTATTTTTTGAGACAGTTAAACATTTTTTTTTTACTTTGGGTAATTTTTTTCTTGGACGAAAAACCTAGTCAAATAACCTATTGTTGATGATTCACTACTTTGAAAAGTTACATTAAGTTCGTCAGATAATCGGAAACTAAATATAATCAAACCACGAGAGAACCAGAGACGTGCTCGCGCGATCAATGTAGTCGCATTTATACGTCATAATTAATGTAATCGTTAACGTATTGGCGCGACAGTCGCATTCGGTTTGGACAACGCGTAGAGTAACATAGCTTGTCTACTTGTCTATCGTCGCAGTTGATGGGCGACACGTGCACGCGCGGCTGCATGTTCTGCTCGGTGAAGACGTCGCGCCGGCCGCCGCCGCTGGACCCCGACGAGCCGCGCAACACCGCGCACGCCATCAACCAGTGGGGGCTCGGGTACATCGTGCTCACGTCAGTTGATAGAGATGGTATAACCAGACTTTAATATAAGTAAACCACCAATCATTTTTTGGCGGAAAAATACAGTTGTGTGGTGCTCGCACACCCACTTTAATAAAGGAGCCATGACAATTGCGCGAGACTTTCAAGGTCCCTCAAGCGTCAGCTTTGTAAGTTCAATCTATCCTGGCGGAACACACTCGCAAACGCAACTTTGCTATGTTCACTGTGCTGAAAAATTTACGACCGATTGAAAACAGGCTTCCACAATGTTTTTCCTAATTACCATTTAAAAAAACCAACCCTAAAAAAGCATTACAATCTTAGTGTGAAAAAAATAATATGAATTGGTAAACACTATGCATGAATTTTACAGATTTACCCGACGGTGGATCAAATCATCTTGCTGAAACTGTAAGAGAAATCAAGAAACAGTAAGTGCACAGTATTATAATAACCACCTCGCAATATAATTTACAATTTTAAAATATCTAATGTGTTATGCACATCTGGGTATTCTGTTTCATTTGTACAGTCAGTGACAAAAGTCAATTACCACTTCAGTTTTTAAATCTTATTAATTGAAATAAATATTTAATTAAAAACCAATTTATTTGGTAGTTTGGAGGAGAATTATGATGAAATATAAAATTAAAATTGGAACAGAAGTTTAATAGGGTATACACCCATTTTTTAAAAGTGTCTCAATTAGATTCTATAGTGCTAATGAACCACTAAAAAATTCACAAATTTTTTATTCAATTGTTAAGTGCCATAAAAATGCATTTAAATTTAGCATTTTCAAATTTCGCGCGTAATTTGACGAAAACGCTGGACGCAGTGGACGCCATATTGCTCTGTGGTCATGACGTCAGTTGGCTGTGTAAACAAATGCAGTGATATTTTTCAAGTTATACATTTGTGTTGTATCCTTTTACAAAACCGTCCTCCATGGTATTATTTCAATAAAAATTACGTTGGTTACGAAAATAATAAAAAGCCTTTATAGATTAAAGGTACGCTGATAGTTGACAGTTAACACTTTCTAAGTTTACATAGCCGTATGACGTAATAACATGGCGACTACTATCTAATGGGGTTATGAAACAGATTAAAAAAGCTTAACCTTTAAATTGAATTTTAAAATTGAGTTTGCTATTTTATGAACTAAAACTAACGCTTTCCGACTGCTTTTTGCCTAAACTATCTCAATAATATATTTTTAATTTATTTCTCAAGATTTTTTCTCTTTGATAGAGTAAAACACCCTAATAAAAGAATATTACAACTCTTAGCTATTATAAATGAAGACATTACAAAGTATCAAATAATTTTGAGTTTTTGTGACAGTTATGATGATGTGTATTACGGTCAGCGACAAAAGTCGATTAACACTGCTGGTGTTAATCGACTTTTGTCGCTGACCGTACTAATGGTTCTAAGTATTTTTAGTGTAAAATATTGAATGTACTTCAAACTGTTCAGGAACAAGGACATCCTGGTAGAATGCTTGGTGCCAGACTTCAGGGCGAACCGCGAGTGCATAGCGACCATCGCGGACTGCGGGCTCGATGTGTTCGCGCACAACATCGAAACCGTGGAGCGCCTGACGCCGTTCGTGAGGGATCCGAGAGCTGGGTAATACTTGAGAACTTACTAGCCGTTGTCTGCGGTATCATTGCATTCTAGAGAAATTAGTTTATAGACCTGAATGTACTCGTGTGTATTGTATTAGTTAACTTAAGGCTGCGCTAGTAGACGGCTTGAATTCGTTCGTGAGCGTGGCGGAAAAGGTTGCAAAGAGTTTTGGTACTCGTTATTTATATTTACGCTAATTTAACGCAGCTTTGGGCATAAAAAAATACCGAAAAAAAAAATTGTGATAGAATCTTTCGAGTCATATCTTTCAAATTACTTTGTATTTGACTGTTCTGCTTACGTACAGGCACCGATAAAAACAAGACAATTTAAACGTATGATTCCAAACAGGAATCGTCCTAAACGTATATGAGGGAAAAATTACGACTAACGCATCCTTAAAACATGTTCTATTTGTGTGTCTTATTTCATCAAAATCTGTTCATCTGCACTTTACATTGGTATCACTCAATAATCCTAAAGTAAGTAAACGCACAATTAGCCTTATTTTGTGTTTCCATTTGATCATTGCATTATATTCCGTTTCCTAATATAGATAGTCCAATCCACCTCGACGCGCCTCACTCCGCTCCGCTCCGTACTAAAGTACAGCTTACAGTACAGTCATCGCGGAGTGGGGCGCGTCTCAGTGGATTGCACTATCTGTAAATAATTATAGGTAATTATTATTCTCTACCCTTAGTTACCGCCAAACCTTGAAGGTCCTGCAGACGGCCAAGGAAGTCAACCCCGACCTGATCACCAAGTCTTCAATCATGTTAGGACTGGGTGAGACTGACGAGCAAGTGGAACAGACTATGAAAGGTCAGCTATCGTTTCTAGTTATAAAACAATACATCTAGTCTACTTTAAACAAAAAAAAGAAACGCCTCAAAACTGTAGGTCAATATGGCAACATTTTTAACGCGTTCGGATGAAATAGTCTGAATCAATCAATCTGCCTAGCCTTTTCCCAACTATTTTGGGGTCGGCTTCCAGTCAAACCGGATGCAGCTGAATACCAGTATTTTACATGGAGCGACTGCCTATCTGACCTCCACAACCCAGTAACTGGGTAATACGATACCCCTTGGTAAGACTGGTTGTCAGACTTTCGGGTTTCTGACGACCCGTAACGACTGTCAAAGATCCACGAATGACAGCCGGGACCAACGGCTTAACGTGCTTTCCGAGGCACGGAGGAGTCTCGTTATGTTAAGATGGTCACCCATCTACAGACCAACCCCGGCAAGCGTAGCTTAACCTGATGGATCGACCCGTGCGGCAGTTATTACTTAGCCACGAGCTCCTCCAAATAGCCAAAAAGTAATAAGTAATTTTATTCAGACTTTTTCAACGTTCCGAACGCGTTAAAACCGTTTGAATTAATATGGGTTAAATATTGACTGGGTAGTAGTAACATAAGCCCTGAAAAAAGGCTAACAGCTCCATTTAGAAATTCTTTACGAAGTTTGATTTCTTCTTCAGTCTGAATTAAATACATACATTAGTACAAATACCCGCGAAAAGTATTATAAAGCACCTGAAATGATAATGATTGTTGATAGTGTTCGTGTCTATAACGTTTTATAAAATAAATCAAACTATTCAACAGATCTACGCGAGGCGGGCGTCGACTGCGTTACCCTAGGCCAATACATGCAACCGACCAAACGTCACCTCAAAGTGTTTGAATACGTCACACCGGCCAAGTTCAAGGAATGGGAAGAACGCGGAACTGAACTGGGATTCCTATACACAGCCAGTGGCCCACTAGTGCGGTCATCGTACAGGGCTGGAGAGTTCTTCATCTCCAGCTTACTTAAAGATAGGAAGGCCAAAAGCTTGTGACCCGAAGTTTAGTCGGTTTTTTTGTGACTAGACTAATTTGTATTTTATGTGCAAAGTAGATGTGGTTTTTAGCAGTCGTGTAGATCTGTCAGATAAATATTTCGAGGTATTTAATTAGAGACACCAATTTCTCTGAGAAAACACAAATTTTAGTGCACTATTTAAAGTTTCATTTACGAGTTCGACTCGCGACGAATATGCTCTTGAGTAGGAGCTTCGATCGAGTTCGATACAAGTCGGGCAAACCCGGAAACACTATTAAATATCTCACCTGATGTTTAGCAATAGTGCGGTCGACGATTGTGAACGCTTGCGTACAAGTAATCTATTCACTCGAGGCTTTTTAGTAGTTCAAAACACAATATTTTTATGACTCACTCTTGTGAGCGTTCGATAATAAAAACTAACTTTTTATTAATATTCTATCAGCACTATTAAATATAATGAATACTGAGACGATAATTTCATTTCACTAGGTTGACCAAAGAAAACTAAGTACTTAATGATCACAAAGTTGAACACAACCTATATTAATTCTAAAAATACATTTTACATGACATAGGAATTTTTTTTTCTATCCTACAACAATGTTATTTCTGTGTAGTGTGTTCGCGATTTAGTTTCCAAACTTGTAAACCAGTCTTTGGAAAAACACATTCACAGACATAAAGTTCAGTTTGCGCTTCAACTTCTAACATTTTTATGATTTTTTCAATAGTACAGTCATTCTGAAATGAACTTAATTTACATTTACTTAGCGTTGATACTTGCTTAAATGGAACATCAATTGGAAAAAGAATTCCTTAACATTAGACTCGTTAAAACCAGTGCTACATGCACCTAATATTATTTCATGTTGTGTATATTATGGATCTGTATATTAGCGCTAGCCAAATCATTCATAAGCTACTCGTATTTATTGTAAACAAGCGTTTTGTTACTGTTAATAAATATATTTGGTTAATTATTTCATGTTTTCTTTACTCACACTATAGTATTAATTTAGGGGTACTCTACCATACGTTATGTTGTTTAATCCGGAAAGCCTAATGTTTTTTGTTGTTGTTAATAATAGGGGCTAAAGTATGAAATTGCCGTTTTATTGTAAAAAGTACTTCGAATTGACATAGAACCTTCATGGTTTGAGATTTTTGAGTGAAACTTTTTTCACATAGTACCTATGAAGTTCTTCTTTTAAAAAATGTGCAACATTCGATTATGGACTTTCAGTTGTTTTTTTTTATTCAGCTTAGGCAAGAAAGATGGATACTTCGAAAATTCAAGTTATTTTTTAATACTAGTTCCGACGCGGAACTAACGCGGCAGAAACAGCTCGCAATATCAATGTTGTGTTTAGAGAGGGGACTGCTAATGAACGCACCGTGCGATTTTGGTTTAAACGCTTTCGTGATGGAAACTAAGAACAAACCACGTGGAAGACCGCCCACACAGGTGTATAACAATAAATTGAAAGAGATGGTGAAAGCCGAACCGAGCCAAACTACCCAGGAATTGGCGGCATGGTTTAATGTTTCCTGACTAACAATATTGACTCATTTTCGTGAAATCAATAAAATAAAAAAAATATGAGAAATGGGTGCCTCATGATTTGACTGATCTGCAGAAAGAAACGCGTGTTGAAACTTGTGTTGCCTTGTTGAATCGATACAGAAATGAAGGAATATTGCATCGAGTTGTGACATGTGATGAAAAGTGGATTCTTTACGATAACCGTAAGCGAAAAATGCAATGGCTGACCCCAGGTCAAACGCCGCAACAGTGTCCTAAAGCAAAGCTTACCAATAAAAAGGTAATGGTAACTGTTTAGTGGTCTCAGCATGGTGTTATTCGCTATAGCATTCTCCGATCTGGGCAAGAAATAACGGCAGATGTCTACTGTGCCGAACTCCGAACAATGATAGTAAAACTAGCAGTGAAACGGCCCCGACTCATGAATCCATCTTCACCATTATTTCTCCATGATAACGCGAGACCTCATACAGCACGAGAAACCGTTTTAACTCACACAGGAACTCCAATTAGAAACCATTCGTATTCGCCAGACTTTGCTCCAACGGACTACCGTTTTTTTTCGTGATTTGGACAATTTTCTACGTGATAAAAAGATTTCTTCTCAAGAGGCAGTACAAAATGCTTTCACACAGTTTGTCGAATCTAGAGCACGAGAGTTCTATTGCACAGGCATAAATGACCTTCCTATTAGATGGCAGCAATATACCTATAGATAATAATGGTAATTATTTTGATTAAATATATATGGTACCTAAATTTTAAAAAAATGGATTTTTAATTTTTCAGTACATTTCGGCAATTTCATACTTTAACAGCAAATGATTTAATATTGCCTATAGTTGGCCCTAAATTCAGCGACGGAGAATGTTTTCACATTCATACAGGTGGAAAACGAATTTGAACCTTATTTAACTACGTCAGGTTCAATTCAGATGGTCAGAGAGTCACAAGACAACACAACAAGTTCTATTTCTTCAGAATAGGCTTCCAAACCTCGTGCTAATCATTGTTTGTGATGTCATCAAAACAGCAAGGCGTTGTCATACGCTCAAGTTAGTGGCAGGAAAACGTCACAGCCACAACAATACGAAAATGCACTTATATTCTAAACAGCTAGTTACTAACACATCAACATAAATTCCTCAATTGCCGAACTTGTGCCTCATCTGCAGCTCCATAGCCTGGTTGAAGCAGCCCGGCTTCCGAGCAGCCTTAGCGATGACGTTGAACCTGCTCACGCTGTATTGCAGCGGCTTTTACGCGATCGTGACTACGTTCGACGGTTTGTTGAAACTTACGTCCGGGTCGGATATCGGGTTCTGAACTTGAACTCGCACGTACTCCATTACGTAGCATTGTGGTGTCTGGAAGAACGTCATGTGAATCGTGTGTTACGTTTGAGTGGTTAGCTAAATATTTTTCAACACTTAACGGGGTTATGAATTTCCGGGGTTATTATCCTAAAAGTTGGCATCGTCGCAAATAGCTATCAAATATTTACCTCTTTTGATTAATTTGGCAATATTACTGTAGGGAAATATGAAATGTGGCTAACTAGTGAACTAAAATATTGATGAAATGCAATAATTAATATCGTAACAGCGAATATTTAGTTTTAGATGTACCGTACCTAAAAAAAGTATTTGGAGACTTTCCTAATGCCTTTTTAGGGTTCCGTACCTCAAAAGGAAAAAAACGGAACCTATAAAGGATCACTCGTGTGTCTGTCTGTCTGTCATAGCAAATTGATGAAAATTGACCATTTGGTCCCACACAACTCCAAAACTACAAAACCTAAAATTTTGAAAAAAAATATAGATAGAAATAGTTCTAGATTGCAAGAAAACCTTTACGAAGTCTATGGTCATACAATAACATGGTAAATCTCCCAATATTGTGCGTGCAACAAACTTACATTTGCAGTTGGAATGTATGGGAGAACATGTTTTTCAACTACAATGTTAAGTTTGTTCTTGGGATAAATTTATCACAACTACGGAACCCTTCATTCATTGTGCGTGGTCCGACACATTCTTGGCCGGTTTTTTTAATACCAAAACGGTTACAACATCAAATTCAATGTTATAATTGCAATTCATTATTGATATTCTAGTACGCTAGTTAGCCACATTTTATATTTCTATAAGTAATATATATTATCTAGTAATATTGCCAAAATTAATCAAAACAGGTAAATATTTGACATTTATTTGCGGCTGTAAACCCTATTTCCTTAAATATAAATTACTCACGCTTCCATGTATATATTTACACGATATATGTATCTACGTATTCAAAAACATACACACATTCACTAAAGTACAGGACATACACACTTATAACACCCGACACAAACATAACTTATACCAACCACCATCAAGACTTAAAGTACTACATCAGAGCCCACATCATATGGCAATAAGAATATACAACAAGCTGCCTCAGAAGATAAAAAATGAAACTAGACTCACTCCGTTTAACAATAAATTGAAAGCATTTCTTTTGAAAAACTGCTACTACTCAACTGAAGAATTTTTGAATCAGAAATAAGTACTTACTTAAAAATTAAAAATAATAATAATTGAATAATGAAATAATTGAATAGCTAAATAATGAAATAATATAGACATACTTAAATAATTGAACAGTGAATAATTAAATAAACAAATACCTAAATACCAGACATACTTGAATGATTAACTAAATAATACAGACACACATAGCCTCGCTCACAGACATTACACACAATTAGAGTTAATTAATTATAAGAATGTGCATGCGTCAAAATGTTATGACTTAAATTATTAGATTTAATCCTACTTAATGATAGAAGGTAATTATGAATTTCATTGTGTCGTTATAGTTTAAATGTTTGCTAGTTAGCCCTCAAGTTTGCGATGCCTGGAAAAGGCCGCTAAGTTGTAAGTACCTGCATTTGTAAACAACACCAAAATGTACACTTAGTATGCAAATAAATCTTTGACTTTGACTTTGACGTTGTCCACTTTCAGAATAAACGCAATAGGGACAGGAAAAAATATGGTTTGCATAGATTCAGGGTCTGGGCTCTCCTGGCCGGTTCTGGAATAATTGGTATAGCGTATGCTGTATGATTTTTTAGGGTTCCGTAATCAACAAGGAACCTTTATAGTTTCGCCATGTCCGTCTGTCTGCCTGTCTGTCTGTCCGCGGTTTAGCTCAAAAACTATTGGTACTAGAAAGTTGTAATTTGGCATGAGTAAAAAATGTTAAAAACGCCGAAATGGTGGTAAAATAAATTTTAGAAAAAAACAATTATTTAGGGTACCCCCCTACATGTAAAGTGGGGATGATAGTTTTTCGTCCTACCCATAGTGTGGGATATCGTTGGATAGGTCTGGGAGGTCTGGGTGCGGAATATCGTTCAAAAATATTGGGGGTTTGCGAAGACCGTTTTTTGATTAAGGCGAGGTTTTCCGTGTCTGTAGGCCTTTGAAACGCTACCTCCGCCTCCCCCAAATGCAGAGTGACGTATCTATTTACGATGCACTGCCGACCATTTCACGGAAAATCCATGCCACAGCATGAAATATTTGCAGTTGATCAACTGAACTAGTTTTTCTTAGATTCGATTTTTTCAATAAGTTTACATTTTATGGGACCTACGGTGTCGATTACTTAAAATGTCCTGTGTACCTAATGGGCGTTTTCAGTCCGTTTCGTCGCTGTCTGCGACGATATAGGTTACGATAACAAGACAAGGCACTAAACGTATCCGATCATCTGATCGCCAATATCGTGTCGATGTCGGGTCGGTGTCGTTATCGGCTAATGTATTGTGTGTGTGCGTGCGTGTGTTTGTTTTGTGACAATCAATTCATTTTATTTATAAAATAAACAACATTTTTTCCTTTTCATATACCTACTGTTATGGGAGAGATCGTAGAACGTACAACGAAAAACATGAAGTTTAGGCCTCTTCTGTCATCTATGGTTTTAATAAAAATCAATAAAAATATCTCATTAACAGTCACCTAACCATAGCCACCCTTGTACAAACTGCTGATTTTTTTAGTGATAGCTGGGGTAGTCATGAATAATCTGTAAGAAGCAGTTCGTGTATCAGTGTTGTGCCATTAGGTAGTATATGAAGGAACGCAGACGTTTAATAAGTCACTTAAAACGAAAAACTTCGCAAGCAATGGGAAATTGCTACTGACGAGTGTTACTTGCGCGTTTCGACCTCAGGAGGAGCTGCTTCTCACACGGATAACTCTGTTACTTGCTCGCTAGCCAGCCAGTCGCGTCACCAGTCCTAAATCTCTGTATATTTTGGTCGCCGAGACCAAAACTACAAACAGTGTACAGTGAAGATTTATAAAATGTGGCTGTTATTTTAGTATATTGTGATGTCTTATGACTTTCACGCGAATGAAGTCACGGACAGAAACTAGTTTCAGATAAACATGACTTTGCGGTAGTAAGGTGAAAGTTTAAAATTATAATAGTGCTACTGGGTATCTCAACGGTCACGCAAAATGTAATTTTGATAGAAAATATCAAAGTCATAATTTCATTCGTTATAAAAAGAACTATTGTGCAAAATTGCATGCTTCTAGACCCAGCGGTTTAGGTTGTGCATTGTCTGTCAGTGAATTTAAGAATTTTATCAAGTGAATTTAAGAAAAAAAATGGCGAATTTCCATACAAACTTTCATCTTTATTTCGTCGGGATTTTTGTTAAGTTGGATGGGCTAAAAATTGTCTTACTGTTTCGCTTATACTGTGACCATATTTTTTTGTTTTGGATATTTCCCACCGCTCATGAAGATTCGTAAATATTGACGGCTATATACGAAGTAACAATTGCCATAATTTATTGTCAAGTGACGTACCTAATTTCGATGTCCTAAAATAATAGATTCGATAAATTATAGCTGTAGCAAGCTATAATTTATCGAACCTATTATTTTCGAAACAGTAAGACAATTTTTTCCCTTCGACTTCTTTCCCTTACTGCTTTGACCACCTTTTTCGTACGAACACTACGTGGACGGCCAGATCTTTTTCTGTCACAAACAGAGGAGGTCTCATTGTACCTATTAATAGCCCGGTACACAAACATTTGACTAATACCAAGCGTATGGACAGTTTTATCGAATCTATTATTTTAGGACATCGAAATTTTAGAACGACATTTTCGTTTATGTGTCGTATAAAATATCGTAAACAGTGACTTTTTGTATTCAAAACTGAAAGTTGTTCATACTGAGCCAATACGATAAAATCACGGATTCAAGAAAAAAATTGTGTTGCTGGCTCCGCTATTCGAAAAATATTGTTATATTTTATTTGTCTTACGTTTAATATCAGTTTCTCAATTGATTAAGAGTGTTATGTTTTATCTGTGTCAGTTTCATATCAGTTGATCAATTGATTTAAAGTGTTGGTAAAATGAGTGATTCTGGAAGTTACACATTTTAATAAATAAAATAGAAATGGCGCCGTTGCAAATTAAACATTATTTAGTAATAATAACAAGTGCTAGTATATTTGTTGAGAAAATACAACGACGAAATAAGAAAAGTAACACTGTGCTTTATTTAATCTCCTTACTTCTTAATTGATTACAATATAATTACGATTTTTATCGTGTTCCATACATTTGTTCATGTTAGTATAGCACTTTTGTTTGAAACACCATTTCTTTTTAAATTTTCTTTGTTCTTGCGAGAGTGATAGTTGTTTGAAATATTCCATATGCAACCGACAACCGGACAAATTGTATATGATGTGTTTATTAATGTAGGATTTGATATTAGCAAAGACAATTCGATAGAGAGTGAATATAGTAACATTGATGAATCTGATTAAAAAATCAAAAAAAGACTTCTTCATAAACGACGACAAAAAATTATATATCGATAATAATTTGTAATGTGTCTAGCACTATTGTAAGATGACAGTTAAACGTCATCATATCGCATAGAAATAATCTCACTTTCGAAAACAATGTTATGAATTAAAACTATAATAAAATAACGAAATATTTTTTCTGAGCTGTCGCAATTTCATATATAATGTGTTCTTCTTTTATTAGATTTTTTGTAACAACTGCAGAGAGAGCGTATTTTTAAAAATTTTGACACAGGTCCACCTCCGATGACGTCCCGCAGGACTCTGAGCGCGAGCCGATTTAACCCGATTTACTATATTTGGGTTTATTTTAAAAAAAATCTATTAAACTTAAAAATCCAATCTTTAAATAACCTCTAAAATACGATTACCTCATCATATATGCAATTTTCATATTGTTTTGTGCTGTAATTAGGAAATGAAACGAAAAATGGTTTTGAAATCGACCCTGTTTCGGATTTTTTTTCGATCGAGCAAATTACAATTTATCGTGTTTTTAACCTTTAGCGTCCCTCAAACAAGGATGTATCTATGACATATCTTTTTTTCAGGACCCAAATACACTAGTTTGACCATTTAAAATTGATTTTAAAACAGGCAAATTCGTAAAACCTCCCCTTAAGTAAACCGTTCGTGACTTATCAAGCTTTAAAGTACCAATTTTCGTCAGAGTCAAGTGTCCCCCCCTCTACCAACTAAACGGTTGTAGTTAGAAATTCAAATGTCACGGCATTAGTACTTATATATAACGAAATTTAAAGGAAAACTATCATGCGAAGTAGAATTTACGTGAAGTGAAAGTGTCGATCAAAGGGCGGCGAAAAACAGTCTCGCTCTACCTTAATCCGGTGCTAGGTAGTGATGGATTAATTAGCATTCGCATTCATAGTTAGCATGCGAATGCTCATGCATTTAACAAATGAAATGAACTTGCTGAATTCTGTGAAATGCGAAGTGAATTCATCGCTTCGTACTTTTTTATACTATCATACGTCAGAGCTACGACGCACGCAGCGGTAGCGTGCGCTCTCCGTCGCACCCACGGGAAGTCGGAAATTCTAAATCTATCTGTTTCGTTTCGTTCGCGAGTGAAATTTATTAGCAGGTGCTGCGAAGTTGCGAAGAATGGGTTAAGCAATTGTTACCTTATTATCTTTGATTTGCGCGTACTTAGGGTTGAATATTTTATGAATGCTTGTGTTATTTAATTTATTTAAATTATTAGCATTAGCAGGGTGGTGCGAAGAATGATGTTTAGCAATTATTATCTTATTGTCTTTGTTTTGCTCGCACGGCCCTACCGTGTATTGATTGAATGAATGCGTGATTGTTTTGTAATATTAACAAAATTCACATACTTCATTATTATTATCAAATTATCGTCATATTAGCAAAAACAAAGACAGTCTCGCTCTACCCTGATCCAGTGCTAAGGCCGGCGCTGGCCAAGTGTGCAAAAGAAAGGCAGTCTCGCTCTACTCTGATCCAGTGCTAGGGCCGGCGCTGGCCAAGTGTGCAAAAGCAAGACAGTCTCGCTCTACCCTGATCCAGTGCTAGGGCCGGCGCTGGCCAAGTGTGCAAAAGAAAGACAGTCTCGCTCTACCCTGATCCAGTGCTAGGGCCGGCGCTGGCCAAGTGTGCAAAAGAAATACAGTCTCGCTCTACCCTGATCCAGTGCTAGGGCCGGCGCTGGCCAAGTGTGCAAAACAAAGACAGTCTCGCTCTACCCTGATCCAGTGCTAGGGCCGGCGCTGGCCAAGTGTGCAAAAGAAAGACAGTCTCGCTCTACCCTGATCCAGTGCTAGGGCCGGCGCTGGCCAAGTGTGCAAAACAAAGACAGTCTCGCTCTACCCTGATCCAGTGCTAGGGCCGGCGCTGGCCAAGTGTGCAAAAGAAAGACAGTCTCGCTCTACCCTGATCCAGTGCTAGGGCTGGCGCTGGCCAAGTGTGCAAAACAAAGACAGTCTCGCTCTACCCTGATCCAGTGCTAGGGCCGGCGCGGGCCAAGTGTGCAAAACAAAGACAGTCTCGCTCTACCCTGATCGAGTGCTAGGGCCGGCGCTGGCCAAGTGTGCAAAACAAAGACAGTCTCGCTCTACCCTGATCCAGTGCTAGGGCCGGCGCTGGCCAAGTGTGCAAAAGAAAGACAGTCTCGCTATACCCTGATCCAGTGCTAGGGCCGGCGCTGGCCAAGTGTGCAAAAGAAAGACAGTCTCGCTCTACCCTGATCCAGTGCTAGGGCCGGCGCTGGCCAAGTGTGCAAAAGAAAGACAGTCTCGCTCTACCCTGATCCAGTGCTAGGGCCGGCGCTGGCCAAGTGTGCAAAAGAAAGACAGTCTCGCTCTACCCTGATCCAGTGTTAGGGCCGGCGCTGGCCAAGTGTGCAAAAGAAAGACAGTCTCGCTCTACCCTGATCCAGTGCTAGGGCCGGCGCTGGCCAAGTGTGCAAAACAAAGACAGTCTCGCTCTACCCTGATCCAGTGCTAGGGCCGGCGCTGGCCAAGTGTGCAAAGCGAATGAACTTCGTACCAACCGGGCGACACCTCTCGATTGTTTTTACCAGACTGCGGCGAAACCAATTAAGGATGGTTATTGTCTAGGAGGTAATCAATCTCAACAGGCATGTCCGACAGTGGACTGCAAAAGAATGAGGTAATTGATTTATTGAACTTTTCTTTTATCTCCTTTTTGTTCAAACGAAGTAGTAACAATATGAAAAAAAGTCCTCATCAGTCAATCGATTTTCAAATTACTTTCAAATTGTTCGGATGACTTTCCTTGTCAGAAATAGTATTGAAATTGTACTACCGTTTATTAATTTATTATTAATTACAAAAAAAGCATTAAAAATAGAACCGGAATGAGAAGCAGCGGCTTGGTGTTGTTTGCGTGTGCTGGTCTGCTGCTCGTGAGTATTCCATCACTACCTACTGATTTTATATTACAAGCTTGCGGCAACTGCGGCAACCCTCAGGAATCAGCGAGCTTTCGATCTTAGACTCAACCAGAAATGGAAAATGACAAAAAATGTTTTAGCTCATACCGTGTGTAGGTACAGACAGTAATTTAAAAAAATCAGTACCCTTATTTAAAATTATCGGATTCTATTGAACAATAATTGGAACCCGAAAGTATCGTCTGTCTTACGCGGTTGCGGGTTCGGATACCTGATTACCAACTAATGTTAATATTTCACTTTTTTTCATAGTGCCTCGTTTCGTATCCACTGACCCTAAGTTTACCTATCGTCGACATTACTCGACATAAAGAAAAACATTGTGACGAAATCTGAACTTATTACGATATGTAGGTATATAATGAAGTCTGAAATCGCTATCCACCTTGAGCAAGCCTGATCATGCGGGTCCTGCTCTTGCATTTCTGTACGAGGACGGCCCTTGGCCCTGCAGGGAGAAAATAACGTTTATTTGTTACGTAGGTATATACAAACATTGTAAATTGTTCATTTATCTATAACATAGGTTGGTATCTGGCTCGGTGGGTGAGTTTCAAATGCCTAATCTCCCAGGGTTTGTTCTAAAAGTTTTTTGCGAACTATCTGTACTGAAGTTATGTCTGAATGTGTAGAGCGGCGGTGCGATCCTCGGCGGGTCGGTGACATGGAGTCTGCTGCGCATGTCCTACTACTTCTGGACGTCCGATCTGGGCGTGGAGCTGAGCTCCAGCGTGCTGTTTATGGCAGGCGCGCTACTGTGCCTGCCCGCCTGCTGGCTCTCGACCGTGGTCCCCTACCACACCAAGTCTTTGTCGTTGACTGCTACGGTACGAGATTTTTAAGTTTTATTTGCTGCGGTCAACTGGACTTAGTTTTTGTGTAGGAACGTCAGAGTAACTAGATGCTCCGAACAGAACACGCAAGGCCGTTCCCTTAAGGTTCCAGAGTCCGAGAGGGCAAACCATTATTTTTTTATACCTACCTGTCTTATTCTAAATTTAAAAGTAGGTATGAGAGAGGGCTTTTCCCAGCAGAGCAAGAATATCAAGAAAAACTTCCAGTCTTAAGGAATAAAAAATATGTGACTGATCGTATCCGTTATTTGTCGCTTTGTGACTTGTTACCCATGATGATGTGTTTTCTTTGCAGCTAATGGCGCTGGTGAGCGTGGCGATGGTGATGCTGTCAGTGGGTATGGTGTCGGTCTCGGGGCTGTCGCGAGCGGTGCGCGAGCCGGCCACGCTCAACAATAGCATGCTGCGGGCTATGGCCATTGACGCCTTTGACCCCGCTGTTAGGAGCTCCTTCGCGGCTATGCAGATTGAGGTAAGCATGGTATTTTATACTACCATAATAAATAATATACCCTAATATAATCAATCTGCAGGGCAGGTACCTAAAAGTGGCAGTGGAAGCACATATTCGAAATTTCGGCGGTTTTATGATAAATTACATTTATTTCTGTAAATTGGCGTAAAAAAGGACGGTGTGTTCTATCTGACTTTTCTGAGAAAAAACACTGAACATAATCTTGGTAAGGCCATATGGAGACCATGCAGATTAGTGTCTGAGGTTTGTCTCTCGCTTCACTCTTTGTCGAAAATCTACCAACTTTAAAGGTGTATAATTACTACCTGATATCGTTTTCTCTTATCTCATACCGTCTGTTAGGGGTCTGTTAGTCTGTTAGGGGCTACCTACATGCATGGGACTGGCATGTTGGTAACAGAATGTACATTTGACTAATAAAAGGTCCTAACAGAGGTCAAAATTCTTTATTTTCTAATGGTGTGCAAGCGTTACTGCTGAGCATGAGGTTTTGGGCTCGATTCCCAGGTCGGGCAAAGTGTTATTGGGTTTCTCCGTCAGGAATTACCTAGTAGTAGCCCGGAGTCTGGATTTGTGGCCGGTTGATGGCAATAGGTTCGCCTCCTATTACATGGGACTTAAAAACATAACTGGCGAAATGTGGGTGTACTACAGGTACACCTCTGCCCAACCCTTCGGGGAAACAAGGCGTGATGTTATGTATGTTAATGGTAATAGGCTCGCCCCATATATTACATGGGTCTTAAACATAACTGGCGAAATGTGGGTGTACTGTAGGTACACCTCTGCCTAACCTTTCGGGGAATACAGGCGTGATGTTATGAAGCAGGTATGAAGATTATTTGTCTTTGTTCTAGTTGAGATGCTGCGGCGTGCAGTCGTACTCGGACTGGTACCTGCATCGCCGCACCCTGCCGCCCGCCTGCTGCGGACGAGTGTGGAACGGGAAGGTAATCACGGGTTTACGTGTATGTATTATTGAAGCTTTGTTTTTCTTCTACGACTTTAGTTACCTCCTCGTTTCTCCTACACTCGAGAGCAATGAATCCGGGTCACTTAAAGAATGTTAAAAATCTCGGAAACTAAAAATGATAGGTTAATGCAATAAATTGTATTTAATAGACAATGTAATACTCCTTAAGGCGACATTTTCCTGGCCTGTGGGCCTTTGAAACGCTACCTCCGCCTCCCCCAAATGCAGAAAGACGTATTTATTTACGATTCACTGCCGATCATTTCGCGAAAAATCCATGCCACAGCATAAAATATTTGCAGTTGACCAACTGAACTAGTTTTTCTTAGGTTCGATTTTTTTCAATAAGTTTACATTTTATGGGACTTAGGTACGGTGTAGTGAACTAAAATGATTACTTAAAATGTCCTGTGTACCTAATGGGCGTTTTCACATTAACAGATAACGACACCAGCCCGATACCGATAATATGTCGGCAGCTATTACACCGACATCGATAATTATAATTATTATCGGCCCAATGATATTGGTAACCATCGCGACGCACCAAACAATGTGGTTGTTTGGTGCATCGCGATGGTTACCTACTAAGTATCGCCGTCTTGAAGTCGGCAGTGCGAAAAAATGTGTTCAAGTGATAAAATGCCGCTACTCTCACCGCACTGTGTCTTCGCCGATAGATATCGTACCTATATCGGTGTCGGTCGCTGTCTGCGACGATATAGGTGACAATAGCAAGTCAATGTAAAATCGTTTGGTAGGCACTAAACGTATCCGATCACCAGACCTCCGATATCGTGTCGATGTCGGGTCGGTGTCGTTATCGGCTAATGTGCTGTGTTGTGACAGTCAATTCATTTTATTAATTAAAGAAACAACATTTTTACCTTTTGATATAGTGTTATGGGATAGCTCGTAGAACGTACACAGAAAAACATGAAGTTTAGGCCTCTTCTGTCATCTATGGTTTTAATATAAATCAATATTTATGGTTAGGTGACTGTTAATGAGAAATCCCGTGTACAAACTGCACACGGGATTTTTTTAGTGATAGTTAGGTAGTCATGAATAATCTGTAAGAATCCATTAGTGTATCAGTGTTGTGCCATTAGGTATTATATGAAGGAACGCAGGCGTTTAATAATTCACTTAAAATGAAAAACTTCGCAAGGAATGGGAAATTTCTACTGAAGGCTGAGCGTTTAGACCTCAGGAGGAGCTGCTTCTCTTACGGACAACTCTGTCGCTTTCTCGCTAGTCCAGCCAGCCAGCCAGTCGCGTCACCAGTCCTAACTCTCGGGTCTCTAGGCGAGACCAAAACTACAAACCTATTGTACTTACAGTGAAGATTTATAAAATATGCCTGTTATTTTAATATATTGTGGTATCTTACGACTGCCACGTGAATGAAGACGACGCGGACAGAAACTAGTTTCAGATAAACATGGTTTTGCGGTAGTAAGGTGAAAGTTTAAAATTGCAATGGTTCTACTGCGTATCTCAACGGCCCCGCAAAATGTAATTTTGATAGAAAATATCAAAGTCGTAATTTCGTTCGTTATAAAAGGAAATCATCTGCAAAATTGCATGCTTCTATACCCAGCGTGGTTTAGGTTGTGCATTGTATGTCAGTGAATTTAAGAATTTTATCAAGTAAGTGAATTTAAGAAAAAAAAACCATACAAACTTTCATCTTTATTTATACGGGCTAAAAATGGTCGTACTGTTTCGCTTATAATGTGACCATATTTTTTTGTTTTGGATGTTTTCCACCACTCATGAAGATTCGTAAATATTGACAGCTCTATATGAAGTAATAATTGCCGTACTTTATTGCCAAGTGACGTACCTACTGCTACAGCTATAATTTATCGAATCTATTATTTTAGGACATCGACATTTTAGAACGACATTTTATCGTATACAGAAGTGTCGTATACGATATCGTAACCAGTGACTTTTTGTATTCAAAACAGAAAATGATTCATACTGAGCCAATACGATACAATCATTCAAGAAAAAATTCTGTTGCTGGCTCAGCTATTCGAAAAATATAATTATGATTTTTATCGTGTTCTATACATTTGATATAGCACTTTTGTTCGAAACAGCATTTTTTTTCTAATTTTAATTGTTCTTGACAGAGTGAAAGTTGTTTAAATATTTTTTTTACAACCTACAACCGGACCAATTGTATATTATATGTTTATTAATATAGAATATGATATTAGCAAAGACAGTTCGGTGGAGAGTAAATATAGTAACATGGATGAATCTGATAAAAAAATCTTTAAAAAAACTTCTTCTTATACGACGATAAAAAATTATATAAGACTCGCACTTGACTATAATTTTATCGATAATAATTTGTAATGTGTCTAACACTATTGTAAGATGACAATTAAACGTCATCTTATTGCATAGAAATAATCACACTTTCGAAAACAATATTATGAATTAAAACTATATTAAAATTACGAAATATTTTTTCTGAGTTGTCGCAATTTCATATCTAATGTGTTCTTCTTTTATTTGATTTTTTTTTAACAACTGCAGAGAGAGCGTATTTTTAAAAATTTTGACACAGGTCCACCCTCGATGACGTCCCGCAGGACTCTGAGCGCGAGCCGATTTAGCCCGATTTACTATATTTGGGTTTATTTTAAGATTCTATTTGCAGTTACATTAAAATAAATCCATAATCCCCTAAAGTCTTTTATGGTGAACGTATAGACGAAATTTTATTGAAATTGCTTTAATTACAATCGAATAAAACCATTTTTTCTCATAAAAACTCTACATTTTGAGGAAACTTTGCGATTTTTTTGTATCGAGCCAAATTATGTCAATCGTGTTTTGGCCCTCATAATTCACTAAAAAATATCTTCAATTTTAATAATCATGAAAAAAAATAAGGCAACTTTGTAGTTTTTGAGGACAAAAATTGATTTTGCGTGCAGCCGAAATGCGTCAAAACCTCTTCTTTGGGACCCATTTCGCCTTAAATGAAAGTAAAAAAAATATGAGTCACCATACATTTTATTAACACAAAATTACATAAAGAAAAAAACTGCTGATCTCTCCCTAAAACAAAAATAGGAAACATGAAATTTTTGAACTTTATTACGATTTTCTTGAATTTTAATACTTCGTATTGCCTCCTCGTGCTTCCATTACTGCGTTTACGCGGTTTGGCATGCTGTACACCAAGTTCCTTATACGATTTTGGGGAATATTCTCCCATTCCTCTGTGAGAGCAATTTTGAGCTCACGAAGCGTGATTGGGGGAGGGTTTCGTTGTTTTACGCATCTGCCTAGCTCGTCCCAAGCATGCTCGATCGGGTTGATATCCGGGCTGCGCGCTGGCCACTCCATACGAGTAATGTTCATCTCTTGAAGGTAGTCATTCACAATCCTACCTGTATGAGGTCGGGCATTGTCATGCATAAATATAGCATCCTCACCTAAATTGACCATAAATGGACCAACGTGATCATTGAGGATTTCTTCCACATATCTTTCGCTAGTTAAAGAGCCGTTTTCTATGATCACCAGCTCTGTGCGACTTTCAGAAGAAATTCCGGCCCACACAAGTACAGACCCACCACCGTAGGCTACTTTTTCTTCGATGCATGCTTGCTTGAATCTTTCCCCTGGTCTTCGATACACTCTGTCTTCCATCGTGCTTGTAGAGCATAAATTTTGATTCGTCGGAGAACATAACTTTTGACCAATCTTCAATACTCCAATTTACGTGGCTCTGGGCATATCTTAGTCTTGAAATACGATGCCCACGCTCCAGTTTAGGGCCGTTTGCAGGTCTAAGGGGTTTTAAGTTAGATTCAGCAAGCCGACGTCTTACTGTCCATGCACTTGGGTTACTTCCTCCGAGGCGTCGAAACTGATTTGTGAGTTCAGTTCCTGTAAGAAAGCGATTTCGAAGCATGGTGTTCACCAAGTATCGGTCTTCTCGTGCTGTGGTACACCTGGTTCTGCCCGTTCCTGGTCTGCGTAGGTTAGAACCAGTTTCTTCGTAACGTCGGAGAACTCTTTGTACTGTTGACAGCGACACACCGACAGTCCTGGCTGTATCGCGCTGACTCCGGCCGGTTTCCAGCATTGTAAGTATTCTGGTGCATTCTTCAGGCGTAAGCGACATAATTTCAGCTTGAATAATGAATATAGAGCACTATCAACATGGTTTATGTACCCACATAAATGACAGATTACAAACAAAAGCAAAACCAAATGCTGTAATTTCGTAGTTCCATCTTCGAAAGTGGCCCTTTTTCAAATTTGATTTTTTTATGATATAACTTTACAATAACTAAGAAGTTTTAATACCTTCATTTAAGGAGTATTACATTGTCTATTAAATACAATTTATTGCATTAACCTAGCATTTTTAGTTTCCGAGATTTTTAGGATTCTTTAAGTGACCCGGATTCATTGCTCTCGAGTGTATAAAGATGATCAAAATCCTTGTTTCTAATTGATTTTATTTCCACTTAAACAAATATCAACTTTATGGTACTGCAAATTAACGTGGGTTTTAGAGTATTATTAATATTGAAAAAGTAAATTTGTTGAAGTTGTTGCACAAACTGAACATGTCTACACATGAGGTGCAGTTTGCGCTACAAAAATTACAAATACCTACGTATTAAATTTGTTTTTCCAAATACCCAATATTTGTTTACATTTTTGGAAACTAAATTACGAACGCAGAATAATAGGTTGTCTGGGTTCTCTCTCGTACTCCGCAATGTACAGACGCCAGCACATCAAACTACTACAATCTGTCAAATTTCTTTAATAGATCTTCAACTTCATCAATAAAGCATAAGGTTCAAAGTTGATTGAAAAAGTTTGTCAGTTTCGGGTAAGTTGACTTGCTGGCGTCTGTGCTCAATAATACGGTAGCCCTCTGCCTATCCATGTCTATTTTCTATTAAGAGCAAGATATTTGCACAAGTCAGATGACTGGACTTGTAAATCCAAATACGGACCTCTCAAAGTCATCCAATACTAATAAAATACCTAACTACTGAGACTAAAACATTATAAGAAACAGACTCATTGCAGTCGGTCACTAAGAACCTTGTTGGGTGCAAAGCCTTGTTTCCATTCCCCACTTAAAACGCAATGTATCGTATGTAGCGTAGGAAGCCCCCCGCTAGATAGACCGACGGCCGGGCCCGGAGTCCTGTCAGTACTTTGAGTATTTCACAGTACCCATCTTCTTCTTCTTTTGGTGTGGTTAGTGACTAACCTGGTGTCGTGTGTATTTTAAAGACACAAATGCCGTTGAGAAATATCTCAGTCATGCCAGTTTCCTCACGATGCTTTCCTTCACCGTTATTGAAGCAAGTGATAATTATACAATACACTCATGAATCCGAAAAGTCAGAAGTGCGTGCCTTTTTTTTATGGGTGGGAAATCATCAAATGACTCCTCCCGCTCTGGGCGGAGCGGCAGGGGGTGTCAGACTCTTACTGACTAAAACCCACCCGTGTTCCTTCAGTTGCCTGTGCAATGCCAGGGGCCACGGTATCCCTTTTGGACTTTCCCGCTACCCCGGCAGGCATCGGTCCCATCGGACCCCTTCAGTTGCTGACATCTCTTTGAGGCGCGCGTAGAACAACAACGGGCCGTCGACCCGGGCCTGGTCCTTATCGGACGGCGAACTACCCATTGCTCACCGTCCGCAAGCCTGCGCCTACGGTGGCCGGGAGTCGGCCTGCGATTCCCGACGCCCAGGGCGTCTCCTCCTGCGGTGGTAAGGGGCGTGAGGGCGCGAAATTTGTCTCTCCCTCACGCGTTCCGCCTCCTCCTCCGCGAGCATTACTGCTTCGCAGCAGGAGGTGACGGCCTCTAATGCCCTCTCGCTCCGTACCATGGCCTGGACCAGGGCCGGACGCGAGAGATCCCCGCCACCGATCCCCTCCAAGAGGACACGGCGGTGCTCTGCCCAAGTCAAGCAGACCTCCACCGTATGCTCCACCGTGTCCTCCGGGCGATCCACGCGTTGATGACACCCGGGCGTTTCCTCCCGCCTGATACGAAACAGGAACCTCCCGAAACAACCGTGTCCGGTGAGGGTCTGTTTCAGGCGGAAGGTGAGGACGCTGCCGTGGCGCCTCTCTAGCCACTCCTCAAAGAGGGGACTTATCGCCGCAATTTTGGCGTGCCCAATAATATGCTTGACGTACTTAAATGTGAAATAATAAATGACAAGTCACAATGACTAAAATGAATGAATGAATTAATAATAATGATTTATTTGAAATATAATGTAGGTAATAATTAAATAACTTTTGTTTATTAAAATGTAATGACTTGTAATAATTAGAATCTTCAAATTCGTGTAATTTAATCATTTGATATGAAACATTTGCAGTGCCCATACAGGGTGCATGTTTTAATACTGTGTCATGAAATTTTAATACATGCCTAATAACCAGTGTTTTACATGTTAGCAAATAAATAAATAAATGGGAAGGAATGATAAAAAAGCAGACTATCAACTTTAGAACTTTCAATTTCAAATTTGGCATCTCTATTATTACCTTGACGGACGCACTGACATTAGAGATGAGTAGGGTACTCCCTTTCTTCTCCTAAAATTGTTTGTCCGAAAATCATTATCCTTATCACGTTTGCTATAAACTTCAGTAACCATAATGTTCAAAATCCCGATATTTTGTTTAACATAATTATCTTTAATTCTAAAAGTATTCTGTCATAATATCGAGGACTATAATAATTGGATCTCCTAATTTCACATGACCTAAAGTCATATGTCCTAAGTATTGTGTTAAATAATGTGTATTATTCCGAATTTTCAATTATAATACATTTTTTAGTCCTAAAACATTTGCCATTTTAGTGACAGAAACGAATCGCTGTAAATCCCACTCCACGCAGTCTTGTCTGCTCTACCCCTAGAGTCTATTTTAAAATCGCGTAGGCGCGGAGGGGCGAGGCGGCCCGCGAGTTGAGGAGCAGGTGGTTGTAACACTCGCCGCAGCGGCTGAGGCTGCGGGAGCCGAAGCTGCGGTGGTGAGCGTTAAACCCATCTGCGACGACAAACTTGCGTGGGACCGCCGGAGCCCCGCAGCGCCGGAGCCATGACAGAAACCATGCCTGCTGCATGTTGCATGCTTGCTTGCATGCCGCGCATGCTTGCTTGCATGCTCTGCATGCTTGCTTGCTTACAAAAACCACATGTTTTCACAATCACTGCTTTATTGAGTACATGTATAAGATATTTTTTAATTATAATAAAATGATACTTAAACGTATACAATAATTATTAAATAATTTAGTCTTAATTATAATGACAAATTTTAATTCGTAGACAGATTCTAAGCTAATTTTATATTAGCTGCGTATGCCTTCAAAAAATCACATTTTTTTGCAAAAGCTTTGCTAAACAAATTTCTTCTAAGAATATTATTATTATAAATAAAAATGTTATTTATTATAATAATATTCTTAGAACAAATTGGACAATTGGTTTTAATTTGAATTTAGGACTTATAACTTTTATTGAAAACGGTTTTATGTCTTTTGTATATTGATTGTAATTTTTATGAACTTTCAAACGGATTTTTAGGACATATTATATTTAGGGATTTCAATTTTATGGCATGTGATATTAAGTTTGGGTAAGTTATCATTCGGACAAATGATGATTAGGACAAAAAATGTTATGGGACTTTAAATTATGGATAAAAATTTAGGTGACACAATAGAGAACCATGAGTAGTGTTTGTTCCAACAGTGCACCGGTTCTCCTATTCCGACTCCGGTCCCGGTACTGGTACAAAGTACTTAGTTATTTGTCAGCACCTGCACGTGTAATATTACAACCAATAAACGGGTTTTGTCGACGGAAGAGTAAATTACAGATTGTGATTGTGTATCTGTCATTTTGTCTATTCTTCCGACGACAAAACCCGTTTCTATTGTGGTCATGCTACATGGAGCAGTGCAGGCAAGACTCTCTTCTGCGAAGTTGAAAAGAAAACCGCGAGCGTTACTTAAAGTTAAAAGGCCCTACCGGTTCTCGACTGGCTCACTTTCACGCCAGTTTTAAATTCTGTCGGCTTCTATCGAAACTCTCAAAATTGAAATTAAAAATATCTGACTTCCCTTCCTTTGAGAAGACCAGTTTGGGGTTCACTGGCAATTATTAATTGCCAGTGAACCCCAAACTGGTCTTCTCTGTCGGCAAAACGGATGCTCGCGCAAGTCTAAATGGTCCAGCTATACCTATGCTAGCAATGAAGTTCAGTCAGGTGTTGGGATGCTTACTATTAAGGCGACATTTTCCGGGCCTGTGGGCCTTTGAAACGCTACCTCCGCCTCCCCCTAAGGGGGAATGACGTATTTATTTACGATTCACTGCCGATCATTTCGCGAAAAATACATGCCACAGCATAAAATATTTGCAGTTGACCAACTGAACTAGTTTTTCTTAGGTACGATTTTTTTCAATAAGTTTACATTTTATGGGACTAAGGTACGGTGTAGTGAACTAAAATGATTACTTAAAATGTCCTGTGTACCTAATGGGCGTTTTCACATTAATAGATAACGACACCAGCCCGATACCGATATGTCGGCAGCTATTATACCGACATCGATACAATTATTATCGGCCCAATGATATTGCTAAGTATCGACGTCTTGAAGTCGGCAGTGCGAAAAAGTGTGTTCAAGTGACAAAATACCGCTACTCTCACCGCACTGTGTCTTCGCCGATAGATATCGTACCTATATCGGTGTCGGTCGCTGTCTGCGACGATATAGGTGACAATAGCAAGACAATGTAAAAGCGTTTGGTAGGCACTAAACGTATCCGATCATCTGACCTCCGATATAGTGTCGATGTCGGGTCGGTGTCGTTATCGGCTAATGTGCTGTGTTGTGACAGTCAATTCATTTTATTAATTAAAGAAACAACATTTTTACCTTTTGATATAGTGTTATGGGATAGTTCGTAGAACGTACACAGAAAAACATGAAGTTTAGGCCTCTTCTGTCATCTATGGTTTTAATAAAAATCAATATCTATGGTTAGGTGACTGTTAATGAGAAATCCCATGTACAAACTGCACACGGGATTTTTTTAGTGATAGTTAGGTAGTCATGAATAATCTGTAAGAATCCATAAGTGTATCAGTGTTGTGACATTAGGTATTATATGAAGGAACGCAGGCGTTTAATAATTCACTTAAAATGAAAAACTTGCAAGCAATGGGAAATTTCTACTGAAGGCTGCGCGTTTAGACCTCTGCAGGGCTAACATGACAAGCGCGAGAAAGCTCTTTTTCTCGTTTTGTCGAAATTTGTCTACGATTCTGACGTCATTCTAATCCCTAACATGACCGTAAACGACGAGATTTCTCGAAAAAGGCACTTTGACACTTCTATATGTCGCGACGAGAAACCGATATTGCAAGTTATTAAAAACAAATTATTTTTATGATAGCAACATCGGCTTGAGATTCCGTTTCATTCATTCAATGGTGCCGATTCTCTTGTCACAAATGCCTCTAAACTAGACTAAAAATCACCAAAATTTTGATTATTCTTGTCAACCGACAGTTTTCCATTCTGAAATAGACTAAGTGACACAACTTAACTATATTTTAGTTTGACGGCACTGAGCTATTAATTTAGTGAAAATGGCAATTTTTCTGTTCAGAATTTTACGTTCTTCACCTAAAGTTTAGATTGTCTAAGTATTTAATCGCGATTAAAAAATGAACTAAAATTCACACCAACACCTCGACGGCGCTAAAAAAATAATGTCTTTTTTTCTTTTCTCTTGCTTATATCTCGAAAATGGTGTGTCCTATCGCAAAAATAATGAACATTTCGACCCCCTTTATAAAACCCATAAACCCCTAACACTCAACATGTAGGTTCTCAGCAAAATCAAGAGTTGAGGTCTATGAACATGCTCAGAATGGTTTTAACACTGTGTCAAATTGGCTTCATAATAATCTACTAACATTAAATACAGATAAAACAAAATACATTTTATTTACAATGAGAAATACTAACATACCGCTTACTAACATAAACATATACGCACATAATTGTAGCACGTACGCTGACACTGCATGTTCCTGCCCCACTTTAGCTAAAGCTGACCATTTAAAATATCTAGGTGTCACTATTGACTCCAATCTAAATTTCCGTAAACATATCGAGTTACTATGTACTAGAGTGCGCAAATTAATATATGTTTTTAAGAATTTGCGGAACATAGCCGACTATAAATTAATTAAACAGGTTTATTTCGCTTTGTGTCAATCCATTCTTACCTATTGCATAACTTCTTGGGGTGGTGCTGCAAAAACAATTTTACTCCCTCTAGAGCGTGCTCAAAGAGCAATTCTAAAAGTTGCTACCTTTCGCCCTTTTAGATTTCCTACACACCAGCTCTACATAGCATGTAATGTACTAACAGTACGGCAATTATTTATACTAAGCATAGTACTACACCAGCACACTGCACTTCCTTTTGACCCAGTACCCTCCGACAAGAGAAGGAAGGACTTAGTTTGCATAAACCCTCAAACTAGACATGCGTTTGCTAATCGATTTTATGCATTTTTAGGACCTTTTCTGTATAATAGGCTCAACAAGTTATTAACCTTCTATAGTGTAAGTTATAAAACATGTAGTAAAATGTTATCAGAACATTTAGCGATACTAAATTACACAGACACAGAAAAACTTCTAGAAAATTTGTCATGATGGTAATTTATTCCCTCGTAAGTATTTACTTTTGTATATTTACATAGGTTAAGTTTAGATAATAAGAAACCAAAATGCTTTTTCTCATAGTTTATAACAGATTATTTTATATCGGTTTAACTTAAAATTGTAGTGTTCCAATTTAATTAAAATGTAAAGTGATGGCCTGAAACACAGGTTTGAATTAACCTAGGTCGGGCGGGTCGCTACCTAACATTGTAATTCCATACCGTGATTACTTGCACCTGTTCTTAACATATGTATATTAGTTTTAGTTTATTTTTAGGCACTATAATTATTGTTTGGATAATATTTACTTACTGTTGACTATTTGTACACTTCTTGTAAACGTTTTATTCAATAAAAATTATTATTATTATATTTGGTAAACAAATTTTGTTTCTTAGCTCCTTGGCTAGTTTAAGCTACATCAACGGGCCAAGCCAAGTCAATGTAGCGTGTGTGTGAGTCGTGTGTGTGGGTGATGATTATGTGTCTTTTTTATGTGGAATTTATGTTATGAGGAGTAATTTCATTTTCCTCAATTTGCATGAACTTTCTGACTATTCTGCAGGTGTTTAAAATTGCGGCTTTTTGGAGTGTTATATAAATTGAGTCTTTTAGGTCTATTAGTTTGAGGCTGTTGTGGAGGTGATTGGGTATAACACCCGTTGTGGAGACAACAATGGGTACTACGTAGACTTTTTGCTGTCTCCAAATTCTGGTCACTTCTTCTTTCAGTTCAGCATATTTACTGATTTTCTCACCTATTGTTTTTTGTAAATTATGTGTATTAGGGACTGATATATCTATTAGGTATGTGACTTTATTAACTTTATCTTGAAGGGTTATATCTGGTCTATTATAGTGAACGGTCCGGTCGGTTAGTATGGCACGATCGTAATAGAGTTTGTGTGTGGTATTTTCTAGAACTGTTTTTGGTATGTACTTGTAATAAGGAGTTTTTGTATCTTGTATGAGTTTATATTTAAGTGCTAGTTTTTGATGGATGATGTTTGCTACCTGATTGTGTCTGTCAAAATTCAAAATTCAAAATATTTTATTTCACATAAACCTACATGGGCACTTATGAAACGTCAGAAGCTAGGTGCACGGTTCCAATTGGTCGTTTCCTATGGAGAAGAGCCGGCAAGAAACTCCACGGTTACTCTTTTAAAAATAATTGGTTTTTACAATATTTTCAAATAACAGTGTTATTAGGTATGGGAGGACAGTGTAGGTCTTTCAACAGGTACCAGGTACTTAACAAAATAATTATGGTCAGCAAATCCACTAAGCCTACAGCGTTCTCACATTCACAAAATAGAAAATAATCTATATAAAAATAAATAAATTATTAAAAATAAAAAAGTATTAAAAACGAAATGACGTGATTGATATTACAATTCTGAATAATTATCATGATCACAAAAGCCACTAATAAAGATTTAAAGTTAAATTGTAGGTATATTATAATGTCAAATAATAGCGTGATTTAAATGTCAAGGAAGAATGTAAAAATAAAAATGTAAAAATATATATATATATAAACATGGTAATTTGGGAGCAGTTAATAGACTTATACAATTTGCCGTTAATGAGCTACCAGGGAAGCCACATGTGCAGAAGGAATTATTGCCAAACTTCCTTGTCTTCAACGTAGTCTTTAATTTTATAATATGCATTCTTGATAAGAACGCGTTTAATGTGGGTTTTGAACTTCCCATCGCTAAGTTCTGTAACCGACTTAGGCAACTTGTTATAAAAGCGGATACTGTTTATAAGAAATGACTTGCTTGTTTTAGTTAATCTAAATTTGGGTATCAAAATTTCATGTCTACTACGTGTATTTATATTATGGAAATCGCTTCTTATTTTGAAAAGTCCTAAGTTTTTGCGAACATACAAAATACTTTCTAAGATATAAAGAGAAGGCAGAGTCAGTATATCTATTTCTTTGAATTTGTTTCGAAGGGATTCGCGAGGACCCATTTTATAGATAGCGCGGATTGCTCTCTTTTGTAAGATGAAAATTGAATCTACGTCAGCTGCCGATCCCCACAGCAGAATGGCATAAGACATAATACTGTGGAAATAAGCAAAGTATACTAACCTAGCTGTGGCTATATCAGTCAACTGCCTTATTTTTCTTACTGCATATGCAGCTGAACTTAATCTACCTGAAAGAGTTCTAATGTGGGCGCCCCATTGCAATTTTGAATCTAAAGTAATTCCCAAAAATATAGTTTCCGTTATTGCATCTAGTTGTTTGCCATCAAGTTTTAGATTTAGACCAACTTGAGGTACATTTGGTAATGAGAATCTAATACATTTAGATATATATCTGTGTGTATAGTCTGTTTGTGTGAGTGTTGTGCATGCCCCTGTTATGTGTTGTATGGTCTCTGGTTGACTGTGGCATTTGCGGCATTTATCGTTTGTTATTGTGGGATCTTTTATAATGAATTTCCTGTAGTTTTTAGTATTTATGATCTGATCCTGTATTGCAATAATAAATCCCTCGGTTTCTGGAAATAAGTTACCGATTTTAAGCCATTTATTTGACGCTATTGTATCTATATGAGATTGTTCTAGATCATGAGGGTGCCGTCCATGCAACACTTTTTTTTTCCAGTCGTCTATCTTTTGTTTATGTGGGTCGTCATTCGTAGTGTCTTGTGTATCTATCTGTTCGTGTAGATTAAGTGGGGTATAACTGAAATCGTTCATAATCACAGCTTTATGAATGTTGCTTGTGTGTGATTTTGAATAAAAGAATGTTCTTAGTGTGGCTATCTGTTTCTGCCAAAGATGATGGACGTCTATAAGGCCTCTCCCTCCGTATTGCCGTTTGATGGTCAGTCTTTCTATTGCAGATTTAGGGTGTAGGTTATTGTATTTAGTGAGTGTGGTGCGTGTGGTTCTCTGTATTTGCTGAATGTCCGTTTTTGACCATTTTATCACTCCAAACGAGTATGTTAATATAGGAATCGCATAGGTGTTCAGTGCCTTTATTAAATGTTTTCCGGAGAGTTGAGTTTTACCTACTGCGATCACTCTTCTTTTGTATTCGGTGTTTAAGGTGTGTTTTATTGCTGTATTTAAGGTGTGTTTTATTGCTGTATTTAAGGTGTGTTTTATTGCTGTATTTAAGGTGTGTTTTATTGCTGTATTATTATTATTATCGGGAGTGTTATTTTTCTCAGCTCTTAGGCTGGTTTTAGCTACATTTACGGGCCAAAGCCAAGTAAATGCAGCGTGTGGTGTGTATTTAAGATGAGGGTGTACTTTCGTCTAACTGCATAAATTTCCTAACGATTCTGCATGTGTTTAGGATGGCTGCTTTCTGCAGATTGATGTAAAGGGAATCTTCTAGCTCTATTAATTTCAGGCTACGGAGGAGATGGTTAGGAATAACACCTGTCGTGGAGAGAACTACAGGAACAACATAAACTTTTTCTTGTCTCCAGATTCTTGTTACTTCTTCTTTAAGCTCAGCGTATTTGCTTATTTTTTCAGCGATTGTTTTTTGTAGGTTATGAGTGTTGGGGACTGCAATGTCTATTAGGTAAGTGGTTTTTCTTAATTTATCCTGTAGGGTTATGTCTGGTCTATTATAGTGGATGGTCCTATCTGTAAGTATGGCGCGATCGTAATACAGTTTATGTGTGTCATTTTCTAGGATAGTTTGTGGTGCGTACTTATAGTAGGGAGTGTTAGTGTTTTGTATAAGACTGTGTTTGAGTGCTAGTTTTTGATGGATGATGTTTGCAACCTGGTTGTGCCTGTGAGTGTAGTCTGTCTGTGTGAGGGTTAAGCATGCTCCGGTTATGTGTTGTATGGTTTCTGATTGAATGTGGCATCTACGGCATTTATCGTTTGTGATGGTAGGGTCTTTAATTATAAATTTTCTGTAGTTTTTGGTGTTGATGATTTGATCTTGTATAGCTATGATAAAGCCTTCTGTTTCCGGGAACAGGTTTCCTATTTTAAGCCACTTATTTGATGCTAATTTGTTAATGTGGGACTGCTCTAGGTCATGAGGGTGTCTACCGTGAAGGACTTTCTTTTTCCAGTTTTCAATTTTTTGGTTTTGCGGATCGGTGATGGTTATGTCTTGTATATTTTGTTCATTTAAATTTAGCGGGGTGTAATTCAAATCATTTAAAGCAATTGCTTTGTGTATGTTACTGGTGCGAGATTTAGTGTAGAAAAATGTTTTAAGTTTAGTGATTTGTTTCTGCCAAAGGTGATGTATGTCGATTAGGCCTCTCCCTCCATTTTCTCTTTTGATGGTGAGTCGTTCGATCGCAGATTTAGGATGTAGGTTGTTGTGTTTTGTAAGTGTTGTGCGTGTGATTCTTTCTAACTGTTCGATGTCAGTTTTTGACCATTTTATTACTCCGAATGAGTAGGTCAATATTGGTATGGCAAAGGTATTCAAAGCTTTTATAAGATGCTTTCCAGATAGCTGTGTTTTGCAAATTGCGTTAATTCTTCTCCTATATTCTGTATTTAGAGTCTGTTTAATTGCTGTGTGGTCGAGACCTTTAAGTTGCTTGTATCCTAAATATTTGTATAAATCTGTTGGTTCCATAGCTGCTATTGCATCGGTGTCGCTGACTGCGTAGTTGCCGGGTTTTACTTTTCCTTTTATAATATGCAATGTTCTGCACTTATCTAATCCAAATTGCATATTAATATCCTGACTAAATGTTGTCGTCACTTCTATAAGAGTTTTCATTTCTTTTTCGGTTTTAGCATATAATTTAATGTCATCCATATATATGAGATGCGAGATAATAGTTTCACCGGTATTGTTTTTAAAATTATATCCAGCGCGACACCGATTGAGTAAGTGAGACAAGGGGTTTAGAGCGAGACAGAACCAAAGAGGGCTCAAGGAATCCCCCTGGTAGATACCCTTCCTAATATGTATCTGTCGAGTTATAAGAGTGCTCAGACGATTATTTAACTGAAGTGTGGTTTTCCAACGTGTCATTATTATGCGCAAAAACTCAATTATTTTGAGATTAATTTTATAAATTTCTAGGATTTGTATAAGCCAAGAGTGTGGAATGCTATCGAAAGCTTTTTGGTAATCTATATAAGTACAGTGTAGGTTTCTATTTTTTGTGGTGGCATGTTTATGGATAGTAGAGTCTATGACTAACTGTTCTTTGCATCCCATGTGGCCTCTCCTGCATCCCTTCTGCTCCTCTGCTATCATTTTGTGGTGTTCAATGTGTGAGTTGATTTTATTAGTGATGGCTGATGTTAGTATTTTATAGATTGTGGGTAGGCATGTGATTGGTCTGTATTGGGAAGGCTCTGATGTGTATTTAGTTTTAGGTAGCATGTATGTTATTCCTGTGGCAATGAATTCGGGTATGTTCTGTTCTCCTAATACTATATCTGTTATTTTTTTTTTTTGCTATGGATTTGTGTAGTATCGTTAACTTTTTATACCAGAAATTTTGTATTTTGTCTATACCCGGTGCCTTCCAATTATGTAATCTAGCTGTTAAATATGTAATTTCAGACTCTGTTATCTCTCTAAATTCCATTTCATCTATCTCTCCCCATTTTGTTGCTTCTTCTGTAATCCAAGTTGCTTTATCATTGTGATGTACCTGCTCTTCCCATATGTTGGACCAAAATGTTTCCAAGTGTTCTTTTGAGGGTATGTCTGTGTCGTTGTCTTTTGTTAAATCGGTGTGTGGTTTCTGTATATTCCTATAAAATAATTTTTCGTTCGTAGCAAATATGGCATTATCTTTTTTGCGTTGTTGTGCCTTCAAATATCTCCTAAGCCTATGGACTTTAAGTGCCAATTTTTGTTTTAATGTGTCTAAAAACTCTTCAGGTTTTCTATTGTTATTTTCGTGTCTAGTGTGTGTACAATTATTTTTAAATATTGCTTCAACTCTTTTAACTACTTTGTGTGATCTGGTACCGTTGATGTAATGTGTGAGTCTGCCACAGTCGGCTCTTAATTTTTCAATGTCTTTTTCTAGCCTCAGTTGCCACGATGGTTTGACAGTTTCTCTTTGTATTGTGTTTCTTGCGTGTTCAGTGATTTTAAAGTTGAGTTCTTCAGAAATAACAACTGCTGTGCAATAAATAAGAGTGTGTATGTCAATAAGTTGTGTGTCATCAGATAAAAACTGTTTTAGTATATCTTCATTAAATAAATTAACTAAGCGGAAAAGGTTAGGACTATATTTGAGTTTAGGTAGTTTAGGTCGAGCTGCTGGGTCCATCCCAGAGTACTGTGTTAGTGTCGTTCTGAATTTGTCATGTATTTCTTGTATATACATATCTGTTATCGGGTTCTAATTCACGGCGGCGACTGTCTCAATATCATTTTCTAACGTTAGGGTTATAGATTCGGTTTGTGTATATATGTGTGATGTTTGTGATTGATTGTATGGGTGAGATTCAAAATTAGGTTGTAATTGAATGAGCGATTGTAGTTGACCCTGTAGGCTATTTTCGTTTGTGTTTTGTGTTAGAGTGTTAGTGTCTGCATAGTTTTCTGTTTCTTGTCGTAATTGTGTGTGTACTTCTTCTTTTAACTGATCTAATTCGACTTGCGACAAGAGTTTATTCCTAATTATAGTTCGTCGTTGGTCTGAAATCCGTTGTTCTGAAACGGAAATCTCAGGATATTGTCGTGAAAAACATTCATGCAGTTGTTGTCTGTAGGTGGTCATGTCGGTCTCTAATTTAGTGATGTAAGTATAGATAAGTTCGCATGATGAATAGGTTAACTTCTTTGCTCCATCTCATGCGAACTC
This sequence comes from Xanthia togata, assembly GCA_963853775.1. Classification (NCBI taxonomy): domain Eukaryota; kingdom Metazoa; phylum Arthropoda; class Insecta; order Lepidoptera; family Noctuidae; genus Xanthia; species Xanthia togata. The sequence continues at coordinate 26,745,390 of OY970794.1, read as the reverse complement.
TTGCTTTCCCAGCCTTGGTGGACGCGGGTAAGAAGGTAGATACCTCCCGCGCAACATTCAAGGCTAGAGTCGGTGAAACTGTATTAGAACTTGTAATGGGAGGTGACGGTGGTATGGGTGAAGATGATATTGATGGTGATGATGTTTTTGAAGGTGCGTACGATACTGTACTTGGACTATAAGGCTCTACAGGGGTGTCTGTCCTGTTTGTCAGTCTATCACCATCGTCAATGGCTTCGGCTGTAGTATCTTTGTCGGTGGGAGCCCGCCTGTTCAACTCCTCACCGCTGACGGTTCGCATGCTGAGACACCCAGCGTCAGCTCCAGGTGCGCCCCGGCGATCGCCCCCGGGCAGCGGTCCTATACGTTTTCTTTTTGAACGAGTCTCCATTTTTAATGGGTTTCCAGAGCCACGTTTGCCACGCCAGTAATTTCTCATTCGTGTGTCCGCCCCCCACGTGATTAGATGGTCAATCAGGACGTGTGGTTGTTTAGGGGGCTTATTATTATTATTATTATTATTTCCTTTATTTTACATTATTACATATAAATTATATTTTTAAATATTAGAATAAAAGAAAATATAAAAACATTTAAAAATATAAAAAATAGTAGCCCACCGGTATCGGGAGCAGGGTCCAAGCTACCGGCGGTCAGGGCTCCAGAGAGAGGAACCTCCTAACAATGCGAGCCGTGTCCAGGAGTACCGCTTTCTGGATCAAGCCCTTAATCCAGCTGCCCAACGAGAGCCTCCTTAGGTGTTGGTCGAGGCTCTTAGCAATTAAGCCATTGGCTGATATGACTATCGGCACAATGATCGCTGAGTCCACATCCCACATGTCGACAACCTCGCGAGCCAAGTCAAGATACTTAATTTGTTTATCTTTCTCGGCTTTCACGAGGTTCCCGTCATGCGGGACCGTTATGTCAATGATCATTGCGCGCCGCTCTCCTCGATCCACCACCACTATATCAGGCCTATTAGCAACAATGGTCCTGTCAGTGATGATGGATCGATCCCAGTACAATGTGATATTTCCATTTTCGAGAACTGGGTCGGGCACATACCTGTAGTACGGTACTTCCGATTCCACAAGGCTGTATTTCAGAGCAAGTTGCTGATGGATAATCCTGGCTACAAGGTTGTGTCTATGCAAGTACTCTTCGTTAGCTAGACGAGAACACCCGGAGATAATGTGTCGGATTGATTCTCCCGGACGGTGGCATGCCCGACAGATGTCAACCGTGCCGTCCTTCACAATGAATCTCCGGTAATTGTTCGTCATCATAACTTCGTCCATAATTGCACAGACAAAACCTTCGGTTTCCCCAAAGAGGTCACCAAAACGCAGCCAGGCTACGGACGCTAATAAATCTACATCGGGTCCATGTAGGGCCCGGAAGTAGCGTCCGTGAAGCTCCTTACTCTGCCATACCTCCTTGCGATCATTAGTGTCAAGTACTACAGGCCTGCGCCAGTTCTCTTTAGCCAACGAGAGCGGCGTAAGGCCCTTGTCCACCGCGACCACATCTCGAAGCATCCCCACATCGGCTTCTAGGAAATATTCCCTGAGACTGCATATCTCGCGATTGTGGAGGGTCTTAGCGTTTAAAAAGCCTCGACCTCCACACTTTCGCGGGATATACAGTCTCATTACCGATGACCGTGGATGATGCATTCGATATGCAGTTAGCAGCGTACGGACCCTCCTATCCAGGGAGTCGAGTTCGGTCTGAGTCCATTTGAGTACGCCGAAAGAGTACATCAAAACCGGCATGACCCAACCGTTGAAGGCGCGCACCTTGTTTCCGCCTGATAGAAGACTATTAAATACTTTCTTCAGGCGGCCAAAGAAGCGCTCCTTCAACGATTGCTTCATGTCAGTAACATTGATGCCCAACGCTTCCGACATACCCAAATACTTATAGGTTTCGGATGCGGAGAGGGCTCTAAGGTTTATGGAATCCGAGAGTTGGGTTCCAACGGATTCCACAATCTCCCCTCGCTTTACATGCATGACCGCACATTTGTCCACACCAAATTCCATCCTGATGGCTCTACTGAAAGTTTCAGTTACTTTCAGTAGCTCCATCAGTTGCAAGTTGTTGGGGGCAAAGAGTTTTAGATCATCCATGTAGAGGAGGTGAGATATAACCTGACCACCTCTCCTCAGCCGATAGCCTAAGCCTGAATACTCCAGCAGTGTGCTGAGAGGATTCAGGGCTAAGCAGAACCAAAGTGGACTTAAACTATCGCCCTGAAATATGCCTCGCTCGATTCTTATCGGTTCGCTATTCCTCTGGATATTTCGACATCCTGGATAGCGAAGGACCGTCCTCCATTGCCCCATACACGACATAAGGAAGGTGCGCAGAGTTGCATCTACTTTATACAACTCCAGCACCCTCATGAGCCATGTATGTGGCACCGAGTCATAGGCCTTCTTATAATCTATCCAACATGTCGACAGATCCTTTCGGGAACGACGAACCTGTTGGCTAATGGCCATATCAATGAGGAGTAGCTCCTTAGTACCACGGGATCCGTTCCTACATCCATTTTGAGAGGCAGACATGATGGAGTTAGTGTCTATATGTTTGTTAATTTTAGCTCTCAAAATAGATGTAAGAACTTTATAGACCGTCGGTAAACATGTGATCGGTCTATAATTTTTGGGTTCCGCGGTGCTACCAGATTTATGGAGCAGGTGGGTAACTCCTGTCGTTAAGAACTGGGGTAGCGAACCAGACTCCAATGCAGTCTGGTACTGAGCCGCCAAGCGAGCGTGCGACCTTGTAAACCATTTTATCCAGAAGTTGTGCAGCCCGTCCGGCCCTGGAGACTTCCAGTTGGGCAACGGACGAACTGCACGAGCTACATCTTGGGGGCAGATGGTAATAGCCCCCATTTCTGGTATTGGATCGCAGGCTCGCTCGACTTCCCGAGTCCAACCTCCTTCGGTGTGGCTGACAGGCGCCGACCAGATACTCCGCCAGAAAGAACACATGGCATCATCATCAGGAAGGCGCGTGTCAACCAAACCTTGGGTCGGTCGCTCCCAATCCCTATAAACCCACCTTTCATCACTTTGGAAGGTGCGGTTCTGAGTGTATCGCTCTACTCGCCGCTTATACCTACGAATACGGTTTGCCCATGCATATACTTTCTGCTTCAGAAAGTCGATGCGCTCTGTGACACGGGACACATAGTCCTCAGGGCCGATATCAGTCCCTGAGAACGCCCGTCTCACAAAACGCATTACTCTAGGGCGAGTATTGCCCTCCCTGAAGCAGATAAGTTTGCCAATGAGTGCTCTGGCCCCACCAATACGGCGCTCAATCCTGCACTGCCAAGCTGGTACGGCTGGTTTCGGTCGTGTAGCTCTAGAGTCATTTGCAAATTTGACGTGAGCTACACGACATGCCGCTACAGCCGCGCAGTACAGAATTGAATGAGTATCGGTGAGGTCTTCGCAGTTATCAAAATAGTTTGATAGCTGCGAATCCAGAGCCGCCACCAGCGCCCTATTTTTGTTATGCATGGGCAAACGAGGTAAGCGTGGTCTAAGTTCGGGCGACATGAACCGATATTCCCGAATCGCACCCTCCAAAGCACTCCTCAATTCCTCATTGCACTGGGTACTTACGTTTGTAGCCCTGTCATCAATCCCTTCGTCAGCTTGACTTGTAGTCACCTGTGATGGTACTATAACACTCTGCGACGGGGAGGTAATGACATGGCTACTCCGCATTTCATCTCGTAGGCGATCAAGTACAGTGTCATCCAACATATGATTACGCTGGATGACCCGTACCTGATCCGACAGTCGTTGTGCCGAAACGTTGACAGCTGGCTCAAGCACCTGAAAAAGAGAGAGCATCCGAACACGGTACGCGGTCAGGTTGTTTCCCCCCTCTGTAGCCCCATAGTATGAGCGCATGACGTTCTCGTTGATGGATTGTGTCCATCTCATGCGCTGCACACTTCCGCCGGGAGCTGGGACCCTATCAGAGACCGGTGGGCCTCGAGGTCCTAAGCCGTCCGGCGGCCGGCGTCCTCCCCGTCGACGAACAGGTGGTGGCGTCGTGGGCGGAGAGAAATACTCGTCGCTCGAGCTCGACGCAACTGCCGCGGCCGGTGTCGTCACAGCGCTCACAGTGGGGCTGGGTACCGGCGGCGGCGAGGCGGAGCTGAGCGAAGAGTCCGGAGGTGGTAGGCGTGCTAGGCGTGCGGCCGATCTTGTCAACATCTTCATTCGATCATAATTTTCCTGTATATTCTTGTTTTATCGGAGGTGACATCTGTCATGTCACCTCCGATTCGGCAGTTTTTAATAAAATTCTATTGCATTTTGGTGGATTGTGATCTTTTTACTGAAATTATTGTGGTTTCCTGGTTTTAGGTTTAATATGTATTAAATAATGTAGAAAAATCTCGTAAAAATGCGTCAAAATTAATATAGTTGTTACAATTATGTACAGGAGATGTTCTGTTGACAAGGTGTTGCCAGTATTATTATTATAATATTTTTTCATATTTTCCATACAAAAAACGAAAAATTCCATATAAAACACGTCGTTCCAATATAAACAAACTTTCATCTTTATTTCTTCAGGATTTTAATTAAGTTGAATGGGCTAAAAATGGTCGTACTCTTTCGCTTATACTGACCATATTTTTTTGTTTTGGAGGTTTCCCACCACTCATGAAGATTCGTAAATATTGACAGCTATATATACATGAAGTAACAATTGCCGTACTTTATTGCCAAGTGACGTACCTACTGCTACAGCTATAATTTATCGAATCTATTATTTTAGGACATCGACATTTTAGAACGACTTTTTATCGTATACAGAAGTGTCGTATACGATATCGTAACCAGTGACTTTTTGTATTCAAAACTGAAAATTGTTCATACTGAGCCAATACGATACAATCACGGATTCAAGAAAAAATTGTGTTGCTGGCTCAGCTATTCGAAAAATATAATTACGATTTTTATCGTGTTCTATACATTTGGTCATGTTAGTATAGCACTTTTGTTCGAAACAGCATTTTTTTTCTAATTTTAATTGTTCTTGACAGAGTGAAAATTGTTTTAAATATTTTTATACAACCGACAACCGGACCAATTGTATATTTATTAATATAGAATATGATATTAGCAAAGACAGTTCGGTGGAGAGTAAATATTGTAACATGGATGAATCTGATAAAAAAATCTTTAAAAAAACTTCTTCTTAAACGACTATAATTTTTTTTATAAGACTCGCACTTGACTATAATTTTATCGATAATAATTTGTAATGTCTAACACTATTGTAAAATGACAATTAAACGTCATCATATCGCATAGAAATAATCACACTTTCGAAAACAATATTATGAATTAAAACTATATTAAAATTACGAAATATTTTTTCTGAGTTGTCGCAATTTCATATCTAATGTGTTCTTCATTTATTTGATTTTTTTTTTAACAACTGCAGAGAGAGCGTATTTTTAAAAATTTTGACACAGGTCCATCCTCGATGACGTCCCGCAGGACTCTGAGCGCGAGCCGATTTAGCCCTATTTACTATATTTGGTTTTTTTTTTAAGATTTTATTTGCTGTTACATTAAAATAAATCCATAATCCCCTAGTCTTTTATGGTGAACGTATAAGTAGACGAAATTTGATTGAAATTGCTTTAATTATAATCGAATAAAACCATTTTTTCTCATAAAAAATCTGCATTTTGAGGAAACTGCGATTTTTTTGTATCGAGCCAAATTATGTCAATCGTGTTTTGGCCCTCATAATTCACTAAAAAATATCTTCAATTTTAATAATCATGAAAAAAAATAAGGCAAATTAGTAGTTTTTGAGGACAAAAATTGATTTTGCGTGCAGCCGAAATGCGTCAAAACCTCTTCTTTGGGACCCATTTCGCCTTAACTCTTTTTTTTAATAATTGAAGGGAAATTAGATATTTTTAATTTCAATTTTGAGAGTTTCGATAGAAGCCGATAATAAGGTAGGTAACATAGCTGTAGATAATACAATAGTATTAGTATTACACTTACAAGTTAGTAATCTAAACCACTATATTATTTTTAGTGTTGCCCAAAATCGATCGTGGTCTTTCAGTCTTGGTCTTGCAGTTTCGCAAGACCAAGACCGACTTATTATAGCAAGACCAAGACTGACACCTGCAAGATTTGAGCAAAACAAGAACAAGAACGACATGTTTTTGCAAGAACAAGACTAAGCCTACAAGACTCTTGCGTCTCGCAGTTAAGTCAAACTGAGATTTGGGCGTTGTTAAGTAGGCATTTGGTTTCAATACCGATTTTGATAGACGTTCCCCAGTATCAAAACCGTATCGTCATAACACTAAAAGGTATTGTATTGATCATATTTAGAACATTTAATAAGTAGCGTGTTACACACAAATATATTATGTTCCCATGTGTTATAAATATACTTAGCATAAAATAAAATAGGTATCTTTCTAGCAAAGTTCATACCCTATAGCCATCGGTACCTACCTATAATAATATATGCTTGTATAAGTATTATGTGCAGATCTAACGTTAGTAGGTTGGTAAGTGCTTAAAATTGTAACTAATGAAATTATACAAACATTATCAAACATTAACTTTGAAACATAAGTAAGTACCTACTTACTTATGTTTCAAAGTTTATATTATTTTTCTATTCAGCAAAACTTAAAACCAACAGCGAGTCGAGTAGGTCTAGTAACACAATTTTTGCGCCAGCCAATTTTATGGTACATTACGCGAAAAAACCGTTGGTCGGTCGGTGTACTTATTTGATGATTTACCGACAAAGAAGTTTTTTATCTAGTGTGACTCCCAAGTCGCGTATTTCCTCTAATTATTGTAGTTTTTGTTGGCTAATCGTGTAATTGTTAGATTTGACAATTTTGTTACGGCTAAATTGCATGTAGTAACACTTTGAGACGTTAAGAAGCATATTGGTGCCGATTCTCTTGTACACCGGACTAAACTAACTAAACTATCACTAAAATTCTTTACTTTTGGCTATGAGAATCTTAAACGCTATTCTGTAGTAAAATGTCTCTAAATTAAAAAAAATATTTTGACACAACTAAATCGAATTTGACAATTGCGACTCCACGTGGTACATACTTTTTAGAGCCGGAGGCGCGCAGTGGGGCAGCCTCGACGTGTTTTATATGGAATTTTTCACTTTTTGTATGGAAAAAAAAAAAAAAATTACCTACGTGTTGAGTATTAGGGGTATACGGGTTTTATAAAAGGGGTCGAAATTTTCATTATTTTTGCGATAGGACACACCATTTTCGAGATATAAGCAAAAGAAAAGAAAAAAATCCAGTACAGTACTGTTTTTGCACCCGAAGTCGAGATGTTCGTGTGAATTTTAGTTCATGACAACTAATAATATTCCACACCATTTTCGGTGGCGATTAAAAATGGTCAGAATTAGTTAGAAAATTAAAATTTTAGGTGAAAAACGTCAAATTCAGAATCGCAAAATTGTCATTTTCACTAAATTAAAATCTCAGTACAATCTTAGTGCTGTCAAACTAAAATATAGTTAAGTTGTGCCACTTTAGTCTATTTCAGAATGGGAAATCATCGTTTGACAGGAGTAAACTAAATTTTGGAGATTTTTAGTCTAGTTTAGACGCATTTGTGACAAGAGAATCGGCACCATTGTTCGTTTTGCACCGGTTCGTCAGTCTGTTCAGATGGTGGAAGGTGGAGTCAGATTCAGTTATCATTGGTTTCATTATTTTCATGTCATCGGCAAAAAGATAGAATTTTGAAGAATTTTGAGCAGAGCGTCATGTCGTTTATGAAAATGTTGAAGAGAATTGGGCCTAAATGTGAACCTTACGTCGTTCGGATTTCTTAAGATAATAAAACGTAAAAATGCACATGTGAACACAAAATGGCATTCCATTACACATAACTTCAAACACAAAAAAAAAACTACGCATCTCCGCGGGTTGACGGGGGTGTCGTTTGAAAGGGGCAAGCAACCCCTATAAAACACTACACATATTACACCCCAAAATCAAGATCCAATTTTCTAAAGCCAACCCGGTTATTATATTTGTTTATATATCGATTCAAATCGATTGATTAAAATATGATTTTCCTGCTGGCAATATTTTGCCAGCGTAAAAACAAAAAAACTTATGTTTTTGAATAGAGTTACTTTTTTTAACAAATTGTTGTAGATTGTAGTGGCGCTCATTTGGAAGAAGGTAAATAAATATTTTTTTATGGCAAAATTAATGCACAAAGTATTTTTTCTCTAGTCTATTGTCCACTGTGGGCCTCAAACGGGCAATTCCCTTTGACAAACATATCTTAAACATGTCATCGAAGGGGTTCAAAATCCTTGGATTTATCTTACGCAACAGCAAAGATTTTAAAAAGGCGTCTACCAGAATAAAATTATTTAACACATTGGTTCGGCCAATACTCGCCAAATTTGGAATACCTACTCACTACGACATATACATTAAAAACCTGGAAAGTGTCCAAAGGCGTTTCCTTTATCATTTAAGTTACAAAGATTTAACAAAAAAAGTTATCAGCTGCAAGGACAGATTAAGTCACTACAAAATGGTCTCACTTGCAGAGAGACGGGAAACGGCAGACCGGATACTAAGTACTGCACAAAGTATTCAATGGAGCCATAGACTGCAGCGAACTATTAGGCAAACTACATATAAACGCGCCAACTCGTCTGCCGCGGAAAAGCAACTACAATTTATTTTACGTCCCAGGATCTAAAACTAATTTGGGACATTTCGCCGCTCTCCCAAGACTGTAGGCAGAACAATGAATTGTCAAAGCGTTTTAACCTGGACATAACCCTCCCCATTTCAAACTACAAAAATATTTTAAATAACGTAAAACAACTAAGTATGTAGCTATGTTTCTCTCCTCCAATACCTAGTAAATGTGAAATAATATAAAAATAAATACAAACTGACCTTCCCTTTGCATGCGATGTCATTCACGGGGACAGTGCGGTCGCGCTCGCCGTGTACCGAAAACGTAGAAACAAAACTTGATTACGCTGGAGTACCGAAATATTGTCGACACATTTCGGTATTCCAGCTTAATCAAGTTTATTTTTACTTTGCTGATTTTCATTTTTTGAGAGTACATCGTCAATCGCTCCTTTTTAGGGTTCCGTAGTAAACAACCCTTAAAGTTTCGCCATCTCCGTCTGTCTGTCTGTCCGCGGTTTAGTTTTTTTTTCGTCCTTCTCGTAGTGTGGGATATCGTTGGATAGGTCATTCAAAAATATTAGGGGTTTTCGAAGACTGTTTATGGATTAAGTAAACCGTTCGTGACTTATCAAGCTTTAAAGTTCCAATTTTCGTTAGAGTCAAGTGTCCCCCCCCCCTCTACCAACTAAACGGTTGTAGTTAGAAATTCAAATGTCAAAGCAATAGCACCTATATATAACGAAGTTTAAAGGACAACTATCACAGCTAAGTAGGCTTTACAGATTAACGAGTAATAATCGACCAACTTAAATTTGCAGTTTGAAAAACATCTTCTCCCATGTGGAATGTATGGAAGAACAATGTTGAATTTCAATGAACTACAATGTTATGTTTGTTCTTGGGATAAATTCATCCAAACTACGGAACTTGGCCGGTTTTTTATAAATGTATAACTATAGAGGCAAATTTTTTAAGTGCTTAATAGACCAAAGTGACAGATTTATAGTTCCTTAGGTTCATTCCTATAAATAGAGGAAAGGATGGTAATTTGGAATACCAATTTGTTTCAGACCTGCAACTTTTTTCCATGAGTTATTAAGAAATAAAACCTTGATTAAATTGAAGCAATATTATCTTACTATCAATGTGCAAGCTATCTAAATAAATAATAAATTAATACTAATATAAATTTTTTATATTTCATGTTTGACATTGATTTTTGAAATTTTGATTTTTGACATTTATATTCTTTGACAGTTTTGGTTTTTTTTTACATTTTGATATTTGACATTCTAATTTTGGTTCTTGACATTCGAATTGTAATAATAATATTGTTAATTGTAATGACATGTCAAATATTCTAATGATAATAATGTATTTTCTTTTGTTACACATATTTAATAATTTTTTTTTATTAATTTGATGATTTAAATAATAATTCAAAAATTAAAAATTGATATACTTAATTGTGATAAGAATGATATAAATAATCTAATCTAATTTTGCATGCCGATTGGTAAAATGTGGCTGAGCTATAATTATGTACTTAATCTTAAGACCTGTATGTAAAACCCATATTTGCGAAATAAAATACTATTACTATTACTATTATCAAAAACAATAATGTCCCTACGGGTTAAAATTTTAGGTTGAATACAAAATGGCACAATTTAGTTTTGGAGATGGGGTGCAGGTATTTTGGTATAGGAGTATTCCAAATTGTATTCACCATGCTTAACTCAGTTACTTTCGCTATTACTAAGTCAATGTTTAAGAAGAAAGTGTAAGGTTTGATATAACAAAATTGATCCCAGAGAGCAACTCTCTAAAATCGGTTCCTAAACCGATTGAAGGTAATTTGGCATACCATTTTGGTATTCTAAATTACCTTCAGTCAAGATTAGAGGCCGTGATAGTAGGTAAGTGATTTAAAGGTGAAAGGATAATAATAACTAAAGGATAATAAGAACTGGTTCATTCGTTCTTTATTGAATCCACGGGCTCTTGCGAACGAGGTTCCTGAAGGCTCGACAAACGATCTTTGTTTCTCTTCAAGAAACCATCCAGCCATATCATTTTTGAAAGGGTGTTGCATATTTTTTTTTTTCGCGAGTTGAAATGCTATTCTACGCATATCAGTCTTAGTCAATCCATATAAGGTCGATTCCATTTTCAAAGCATACTCAACCAGCTCATGTTCAAATTTAGTGTCAAAGACTGTCTTTCGCCCAATTTTATTTTGCTACTAATATAAAGCACTTAGAAAAAGTAGAACTGAATGTATTTTGGAATATTCCAAATTAACATCACCTCGGGTATTCCAAATTAGCAACAAGACATAGTTGGACATAACCACAATTTATGTATTTATAAATATACAAATTGTTGAAATCAATGATAGTATGCAAAATTTATTATCTATTTTACACTACACATTAGATATGAGCGCCGATGGCCAATTCCACGGCGGCGGCGGGGCCTGAATATTACCACAGCGGCGGCGGCGTCGCGGCGGCGCGGCGTGGCCGGCCGTGGGGCTTATTTTTTTTTATCAGGGATATATTTCTTAGAAAAAACTTAAAGGGAACCATATTGTTGTTACAAAAAATAGCTTTATATTTCATGTTTGCCGCATTCGCACTAAAATAATTATAACAACACGAGTTACTGATACAAAAAATAAAAATCATGTATTTGTCGTATATCGTCAAGGCCGGACACTAACACGGTGGGGCATACGGTGGTCTTCTCGGCTTGGGCAGAGCACCGCCATGTCCTCGTGGAGGCGATCGGTGGCCTGGGCAAGGGCCGAACGCGAGAGGGGGATCTCCAGATGGTCCAGGCCATGGTACGGAGTGAGAGGGCATGGGAGGCCGTCACCTCCTTCTGCGAAGCAGTAATGCTCGCGAAGGAGGAGGCGGAAAGCGTGAGGGAGAGGCAAAATTCGCGCCCTCACGCCCTTAGCCGCCGCAGGAGGAGACGCCCTGGGCGTCGGGAATCGATTGCCGATTCTCGACCACCGTAGACGCGGGCTTGCGGACGGTGAGCAATGGGTAGCTCGCCGTCCGGTAAGGACCAAGCCCGGATCGACGGCGCGTTGTGTTCCACGCGCGCCTCAAAAAGATGTCAGCAATTGAAGGGGTCTGATAGGACCGCTGCCTGCCGGGGTTACGGGAAAGTCCGAAAGGGATACCGTGGCCCCCTGGCATTGCACAGGCAACAGTTAGGAACACGGGTGGGTTTTAGTCAGTAAGAGTCTGACACGCCCTCCCGCTCCAGCCAGAGCGGGAGAAGTCATTTCATGATTTCCCACCAAAAAATAAAAATAAAAGGGGGAACACTGGACATAAATATGTTAGCATGAAATCTCCTAAATATTATGCCAAAATATATTATAAACGTAAAACCAGAAAACGTGCGGGAATCGCAGGAAAATAACAATCAGTTTTACTCAAATTACTCCTAAAATTAGGGTTTAATCGAAAAATCTATGAAGGTACTTTCAATTTAGATTATTAAGGAGAGCATATTGGCATCATTTGTTTTTCAAAAATCTTGAAACTATATTTTTGTAGTCCTATGTCCGCCGGTTTGTATGGAGTCGATCCATTGTGCGACGGCGCGCCGCCAACTCCACTCGGCGATGACGCGTCGACATGAACTCACGGCGACGGCGGCGCGGTGGCGCGGCGCTCATATCTACTACACATAAAGCTAAACAGCACAATCATAAGGAAATTTAGCGATGGGAATGGGTTGAACACGTATCTCAAAAATTTTCTCACGCGCTGTTCCACGTTTTAATCTCTGGTCGGCATCTTAGAAAAATGACAGACTATCCTTAAAGACATGTCGATAGATGACGCTACTTGTGAACATTTTATGATCCGTAAAACGAGATGGCGCTTTTCGTTTCTGTGAAACACTGCTATGCCAAATTAACAACAGTATTCCAAAATACCATCCTTTCCTCTAATATGATAAATGCGCTACAATCATCTTAGAAAAATGACAGACTATCCTTAAAGACATATCGATAGATGACGCTACTTGTGAACATTTTATGATCCGTAAAACGAGATGGCGCTTTTCGTTTCTGTGAAACACTGCTATGCCAAATTAACAACAGTATTCCAAAATACCATCCTTTCCTCAGTTTCCTCTAATATGATAAATGCGCTACAATAATAGTAATTGGTTATTTATGAAGTACGAATTTATTATTATTATAAACATTTATTATTATTATAAATAATATGAAAGTACTTATAAACAAATAAGTTTTATTTTAATACGCACTAGCCAAATGTTTAAAACTTCTGACGAGCGCAAGTTCAAAATCGAGGTCACCGTACTGCTGGAAGCACCAGACAAAGTTTCATCAAACTGCGTACTGCTAGCAGGACTCACGGAAGTCTTCCGGCAGAACCCAAACTCGTCCTTCCGGAAGAGCTTCCAGCATAACAAGTCATCGGGACGTCTATCATTAAAAAAGAGGCTGGGACAGAGTTCCGCATCCATAGACGAACCAGCGGGTGTTGTGAAGCAACTTGGTTGAGGCCTATCGCCTGCACTGGACTGCGATAAGCTGAATTTATTGATAATTCGTGACATGGTGTGGTACATTTTCAGCGAGGTGACACATGCGAAGTGCCGCTATTCAGCATGGGCTGTCTGCGGCCCGCGCTCGCCGAGCTGCGCTACTTCGCCAACACGCTGTCCGCGCTGTCCTCCGGCATCATCATCGTCATGGTAAGCATGTGTTGTTTAGCAACCTCTTTTATATGTTGTTCGCTAGCTAATAAGCCGACGGCCTCCCTGGTAGTAAGTGAGCATCGTCTTATGGATATCAGCAATATTAGTATCGCAAATGCTGTACTACCTGAGCTGAGCAGGGAACTAAGTCTGCTATGTTCAATGATCTGTCATCATGACAACCATACCAAGGCTACGCCACGTCTTTACCATCGAGTTAAAAGTTAATCTTTAAATTAATTATTGTTCCTGAGATGAGTTTGCGACTAGATTTTGTATGTTTTAATTAGGTAAGTCTACGATAACACTGCGAAGTAAAATGTATAGAAATATATGGAGACGCTTTTAAACCTCCACGTCCACGATAACGATAAAATAAGACATCGTAGACGTCCACGATAATATCGTCACGTTAGAAATTAGAAAAGCGCACACTGGCCTATTGTGATTCTAAATTCAAATATGGAGTGCAGTTTTGAGCCAGTTTTGTTTCTTAGGCTGTGACCCTGTTCGCGGCGGCGTACACGCTGGTGTCGGGCGTGGTGGAGCGCGGCGAGGCGCGCGGCTACAAGGCGCCGGCGCCGCTGCGCGTGGCGTGCCTGGCGCACCCGTCGTGCCCGCCGTGCCTGGCGCGCCCGCCGTGCCTGGCGTGCCCGCCGAGCCTGGCGTGCCCGCCGAGCCTGGCGCGCCCGCCGCCGCTCGTGGCGCTCACCGCGCCCACCGCGCTGCCGCACGACAGCTCTATGTAAACGAGCTCTAATACCACCCTGTACCACCGGAACGAACGGCATTCAGCACCTCAAACGGAGCAGTTCCTAGGCGACCAAGTAACACAGGCAACTGTCAGTTGTGAGTTGACGTCATATTTAGACGTATAACTGCACGAGGATATTTTAAGCGTGGACAAAATAGGAACTAACGCCGCCATCTTGTTTTTTGATACAATTTGTGTTTTGTACCTTTGGGTGTGATTCAGGCGCCAAAACGTCCATATAGCACTTCATGTGATCGATACCAACCTCAGCAAAATTAAAAACTGGTCTCGGTTTTTGGATACCGGATTATTTCCGGCGCATTTGGACGGTTAACGAATTGTGATGTGTTCCTACGACACTAAGGGCGACTTTCACTAATGAAAATGAAAGCGTTCAGCACATCGGAACCGCGTTCAAGAGCTGATACCGCCTGGCCACGGGACATTCGCTGCAGCGAAAATTCGCGCGATGGTACTTTTTCGCCACCTACTAAATGCTGGCAACCCTACCCCTGATTGCGTTCTGTCCGCTCAACCTTGTGTTGTACGCGTTCCCCAAGTAGTCAATCACTGTCTTCTATGATTGTTCTGTAATCATACCGCTAGATTAACACGATTCCGATAATCTATGCCTAAAGCTTTAGATTGTACGGTAACTACATTGCTCGACTGGCTTGGGTCAGATCAATAACAATGATACGATAATTGAATGTTTTCGTAACTCGTTGCCTTATCATTGCATGCATTTTTTACTTTTCCGCACATTTACATTCTGAATGCTGCTGTTCCGGTGGTGAGCTCTTGCAGCAGTTCGACGTGTCGATATCAACACAGCTCAAATTCGTTCTAAAACAGCGTATGTTAACGTATGTATGCCTATTGGAAGGCACTTTAGGGAAGATCTAGGACTATAATTTCAAATGTCCTTTAAAATTGTTTAAAGTCGTATGTAAATGTGTAAAATAAACGTCTTCGTTGACAATATTTGTTTGCTTTTCTATGCACGGCTGGTAGAGGAATGAATAAAATTAAAAGTCGAGGATATCTTTTTAATCGTAATTTTTTGAACACAATACAACATGCAAGCATTAAAATGCTTTATGAAAATCAAAAACAATCATATCTTTTTCTATATTTGGTACCTATTTTTGGTTACTTTCAAATTATACAAGAAAAACGATCTCTATATAAAGTCAAACAAAAACTATAATATATTATGAAAAATTTGGTACAACAGGGCGCGGGCGCGCGGGCGCAGGCGGCCGAGCGAGCGGCCGCAGGGGCCACTCACATAACATACTACACTATACAAACGTACGCACTAATGATTCCATTCAGTCGCTCTCACTAACTTAGGCCGGCTCGGCGGGCCGCGCCGCGCCCGCGCCAACAATATACGGCCGGCGCCGCCCCGCGCCCCCCCTCCCGCCCCCGCCCCGCAATTGCTAAGTACTCGACGAGTCTAAGATAATAATGTGAAGCGATCGACTTACGTTTAAATTTAGAATCGGAAGGGGCGGCGCGGGCCCGCGGCGCTCGGCGCGGTAACATTAGATCTATCTAGAATAAATAGAGGCAGCCTCCGTGCGGCGCGCTCAGGGCGGCTCTAGCGCCGCGCGCCGCGGTGCTTGCGGTGCGCGGCGCGGCCCCGGCCCCACCACAGCGCCAGCAGCGTCAGCAGCAGCACCGCCCGGCGCGCGCTGCGGGCACACGCGCGGTCACTCTCCCGCCAGGCCGGCCCGCCGAGCGGCGCGCGCGCATGGGCCTGAAGGCCGGCTCCGTACGACGAGCGAGTGAGCTCGAACACGCCGTAGGTAGACGCGTTTTTAAGGTGTGCTTTCGCTCGTAATATGGATCCGACCTTCTGGACCTATCTATTGTGTTGCGGCGCGCTGCTCAGTCCGGTCAGGTCACGTCATCAGATTTAACTAAGTTTAATTTGTTTCTCCAACTATCTATGACTAGCACTACTCTGTACATCATAATAATTATACAACTTTTTATTCATTCTAATTGTAAAGAATGTTGCAAACTAACTTTAAATTCTAATTCTATCTAATTTTTTAAACTAGTGGGGGAAGGTGAAAAATAACAGAAAATCGATTTTATAAATAATAAAATTGTAGATGCAAAACTTAAAAGGAAGTAAATTCTCAGCGTGACGCATTCAAGATGCTCAATTGATATCGAAGCAAGAGATAACGAGATGTAGTTAATGAGTAAATGATAAAACATGCAACATAAAATGATTCTAGAATGAATGTCCTCAATTTAATACATTTTGTATTCGTGAACATGGCAACCCTGTCCTTTGTAGGCTAGAGTTGTCATGTCGAAGAATACAGTACAGGGTACAAATGTACAAACTACAGTGTGACAGCTAATGACTCTGATACATTGATTCTAATTTAATTGATTAAGAAATAAAATTAAGTAATTGGAAAAGTGCCCTTGGACAGCTCTGAGCAGAAGTGAATTGTTCCGTTTCGGCAGCAGTGGTAAACAGTGGGAATACAAGCAATATGTGATTTTTTTGTATAGAGACAGTGACAAGAATTCCTCTGTCCAATGAAGAAACATTGTTCAGTAGCGTACATAATAAAGATCAATTTTGCATTCCTAATTTGTTTAGACGCTACTTCATCATACCAAACTGACAGAGGAACTATTCAATGTCTCAACCCCTTAGCTGCCTGAATTAAAAACCAAAACCATAATTATTAAAACCGATGTAATTAAATCAAGGACTCAAGCTAAAAACACGTGTTAATAGAGCAGATGTATGAATGAATAAGAAGAGTGGGGATGGTTACCGATGCACACAACACGCGAGATTGCTCACCAAAGTAGCACACTGGCTGCCCTGCAACAAGCATTAATGCGATCACACACCGACACGCGCCGTCATTTGACACCACCGACAGATCCCCCCAGTAGTGTCACGGAGAATGATGTTCCCTACAGCACGGAGACGCCTCGGCGGCCGCAATTTACAATTGTGTCGTATTACTGACGGTTTTGAATGGCGGTCCGTGACATGTTTTACGGGTTATTCCGTCTATCCACCGCAAAAAAATCCACCCTAAGGTGGATACTCGGAAACGTATGTCCGAAAATTCACCCTAAGCCTATAATAGTAGATTGTTTGCCTAGGGAGCAAACAACTATTTTTAAGGCGAGAGTGTTTCACTCGAGCTTAAAATAGTGTTGCTTCCGAGGTGAACACTCTACTTTGTATCACCTTCCATAAGAAAAAAAAAATGACCGTGCTGTGGACTGCACACGTTTTTTTCTTTCTCTCACGTATGATTTAAAACTAAAACAAAATTTTCGCAGCTGCCATCTTGGATTTATTTTTTGACCTCTTAATCGACTTTTTAGTGTCGTTTTCATGGTTTTCGAGGGTACCAAAGCTGATAATGACATTAAAAAGATGGCGGCTGTGATCAATTTTCAAATTTTTATTCATGGGTATCGTTTTCATAGTGTTTATGGGTGCTTAAGTCGATAATGGCTGCGAAAATTTTGTTTCTGTTTGAGAAGGAACTTCGTTCCTGACGAGGTTCCCCCGAACGCACACTTTTTTTTTCTCTCGAAATAATTGAATTATGTTTTATTTTTTTTTAAATGAAGGAAAAATACGAAGTTTATCATGTTGTATTTTTTACCTTTAGAGATCGGACAGGGTTTTTTTTTACATGTTGTATGTTCTCGCTGCTGAAGTGAAAATTTGTATGTGTTACACGAGACCAAAGTTATTTGCATCTCGTGTCTTTGAATCCTTCGCTTACTCGGGATTCAAAATCAACACTAGCAGCAAAAAACAACTTTGCTCTTTTGATGCACAAATAACTATTATCTACCTAGGCCTAGGATGGATTCTCGGGCATACGTTTCAGAGTATAAAAATAGAAAAGGGGGATAACCCAAGTTGTCCTCTTAAAGCACTTTCGGCGCAACAAGTACTGACTCTGTCTGTTTCTAGACACTGCCGGCGCGGTGATTCCGTGCTCTGTGCTATATTACCATGACTCCCCATGACACCACCGACTATCAGTGATGTCGAGGCGCTAGCATCGAGGTGTACAAAGCGATTAGTTCAAGCACTGAGAACGAAGACACACGGGCTCGATGAGGATGGCAGGAGTCAACGGTCTCAGACCAAATAGCGCTTCAAGTGATTTCTGTTTTCTTTTTTAAAATAAAAATTAGTGTCAAATTCGGAGTGAATTTATGTATTTTAAAACAACAGAAAAAACTAGTAATTCTAAGTAGGTAAGGATTACTCTAAAATGGTAGCGACTTGTTCCTGTCAATAGTGAAAAATACTTGAGTGGAAAATAATGCGCGTTCCGTCCTGCCAACCTCAATTCAAGCCAATGTGTCGCTGTGTGTCAGCTGGTATGTGACGCACCGTGCAGGCGGCGCAGTGCGGCGGCGCGCAGCCGCCCAGCTGCAGGCGGCGGGGGGGGCCCGCGGCCCCGGGCCCCGCAGCCCCGGGCCCCGCGGCCCCCCCCGCGCCCGCGCCGCCCGCGCAGCAGCCCGCGCCCGACTCCCCGCACTCCGGCTCCCAGCAATCTACCTCACCAAGCTGCAAGCAAACAACCACAAGCATGGACTGTTAAGAATCGACTATGTGAAACTTCACCGTAGAGATCTAATCTTATATTTTGGCTATTGTTTCCTTCAAATTCAACGTCCAAAAGTATGAAAAGGTCAGTGCAAAGAAGAAGGGAAGTGAGCTGATGCTGCTAAGGACAGACTGTGTAGTATTGAGAGTGGGTTATGAGTATTGCATTCCAATCCTAATCCATGTTTTTAATGTAATTGGATAGCAAATAAATACCCCACCCACTCGATGAACACCAGAGGCATCACAGGTGCATTGTCATAGCAGAGACACACACACTCACACTGACACTGACAGAAAAAATAATGAAAGACTTTACTCACGAGACACTCGCAGATCTGGCACTGGTAGAGCCAGCGCTCCCCGCTGCGGAAGGTGACGTGGTGCATCTCCTGGTGGCGGCAGTGGAAGCGCGCCTCGCAGTGCGGGCAGCACGACGCTGGCGCCAGCGACGGCAGCGACGTGCTCTGTAACTGGTAAGATATGGAACTATGAGAATGTGGTGATGGATACAAAAGAAGTGGCAGTATATGGGCATAATATTAGGTACCTACATGACGCTAGAACCCGAAGAGATCCACATCGTGTAAAAGAAATCTGGACTGGATTGCTTTTTAAACTAATGGAAAAATCTTATTGCTCTTTGCCCGACAAGGGGATCATACCCAGCCGCGCATTCGACCAAAAGACTAACGAGGCAGTCCGGAATGTTTGGACGAAAGCTGTGTTGTGCAAATGTGCAATAGTTTTCGCTTTGATGATCCTACTGATACTGCCCATAGATAGACAAGACTATGCGGACGTGGTCGTGAGCCTGTCATCACGCGGCAAGGATCGATGCCGTATTTCAGAATCGGGGCGCAGGTTGAACACCATCTCCTTACTACCCATATTCAAGCAGGTTCTATATATTCCGTTCTAAGCATAATTTATTCTGGAGCATTTTACTTACAATCAGTCTAGTTCGAGCGATAGTTACCGCGGTGGTGTGGTTGTCGAGCAGGTCGCAGGCGCAGGCGGCGAGGTGACAGGTGGCCACGCCGGCTGCGCACGCGCACGCGCGGCAGCCGCCCGCCTCCGCCCACGCCGCGCCGTCCGACATTGTGCGGCCTTGCCATAAACAACCTAGGAACATGCAAATGCTTAGCTGTAAAATCCCCACAAATAATCCCGGAGTCTCATTATAGCTAGAACTGGCACTGGACTGGAAGTGAGAAAGTGCTTTGTCGTATCGTAGTAGTGATTATCGTATTGCACATAGGTTAATTAATAAACTGGCAAGCTAAATACGAAAAATTTAATGGCGTTGATCTATGAGTTTTTAGTCGACTCTTTTAAATAACGCACACTCATAAAATTTTATGGGTAGCATAATAAATATTTCCATAATCAATTCATCGTGTCCTAGATGTCGTCATCTGGGGTCTAATGGGACCCGCTACCGAGCCAGCGTAGGTTCGTGTGTTCGGTCCTGTTCAATCAGTTAAAAAACTCACTTAATTCACAGTGTTCTTCCGAGTCACATTCACATCTGAAGCCGCCCTCGATGTTGACGCAGCGCGCGCTGGGGTGGCACGTGTGGAACCCCTCCGTGCACTCGTCCACATCTGCAATATTAAACAGGCTCTTTTACTAGGTGTGATGGATGACGTTTTAGAAAGAACGTTTATTTGGCACAGTAACGTAAACAAGGAACACATTCGGGTGACCTCTGATAATCAGCGCTGAGCTGTGAGCATAGCATAGCACAGTAACATGCCGAGAAGAATCCTTCTTATCACAGTCACCGCGTGCTGCTGCCGACTACTTACGTTCCGTGTTCATAAGTATAAATCTGTTTTGTTCTGTACCTTGACATGTATCCAGCACAGCATCCCTCGTGTAGCCCGGCGCGCACACGCAGTAGTAGCTGCCGGGCGTGTTGACGCACAGCGCGTGCGGCGGGCACGCGGGCGGCGCGGCGGGCGCGGGCGCGCGGCACTCGTCCACGTCGCGCTCGCAGCGCGCGCCGCCGAAGCCGCGCGCGCACGCGCACAGCTCGCGGGATACGCACGCGCCGCCATTCAGGCATCCTCCCGTGCAGATCGCTAAAGCCCAAATGAAAGATGTATATGGAAATTGACACTCATGGCTAAATATTAGTAAACAGCCTCACGGGTCGATCTTCAAGGTTAAGCAACGGTTGCCAAAGTCTTTCCATGGATGGATGACCATCCATTACATACCAAGACCCCTCCGTGCTTCAGAAAGAACGTTAAGCCGTTGGTCCTGGCTGTGATTTGTAAATCTTTGTCAGTTTGTCAGTCAGTAGTCAGAAGCTCGTACGTCTGACAACCAGTTTTACCAAGGGGTATCGTGTTACCCAGTAACTGGGTTGTGGAAGTTAGATAGGCCAGTCGCTCCATATAAAATACTGGTATTCAGCATCCGGACTGGAAGCCGACCCCAACATTTATTTATTTTAACATACCTAGTTGGGAAAAGAATAGGCACATGATGATGATGGAAATTCGAAATGTATGGAAGAAGAATAAATGCTGGGTTGACCCCAAATTGGTATAAGAATGGTAAAGAACCGTTTCAGAAATATTTTCCAAATAATCACCACCCACCGCGTGCTGATAAAAAAACAGTGAATCTATTGATTTGTCAAGTTATTGACCGCTGCGCCACAGACACCAGAAAAAAGTCATTTGATGCTAGAGGACAGAACCGAACAATCAACGGTTCTATCTGACTGTGACTGAAACTGTCATGAAGAGGTGGTACATACGCGTGCACTCGTATCCGTCTCCGGTGTAGCCCTCCCGGCAACGGCACGTGTACGAGCCGGGCGTGTTGGTGCACACGGCATGTGCGTGGCAGCCGTGTGTCTCTCCCGCGCATTCGTCTACCTGAAACAGAAATACAATCGTTGGTAATTGTCGCACCAATCAATTTCTCTATGAGGCGTGTTTGACTGGGGCCTGTGGACCGGTTCGCTATACTGGCAATGTTCTAGAATATTTGTATTATATTTAAAAAAATGCCTATGTTCATTCAGATCGGCAGAAAAGGCGACATAAATTAGCAGTGGTGGTTCAGGTTGAAAAACTTGAAATGTGGCAACGTGTTCAATTTCTTAAAGCATACAAATTATTAAAAAAAAAAGTCTTTCGATTGGATAAAGAATATTTCCAGCATTAGGACTTCATTGCGGCCCGTACCTACACAATGTAGTATGGCATCTGTTTCCTCAAATTTAGCAGTCCATATTTTTTTAATTCATAAAAAAAGCACACATCTCGCGACTGTAGTAATTTTTTCTGGGTAAAGCAGGGTGACAAAAGAAATTACTTCAACACAATTGAACTTGTCTCTCCGGGTGTACCCCGGCAGGCACTGGCACACGTAGCCGCCCACCACGTTGACGCAGCGCGTGTTGGAGTGGCAGTGGTGGCCGTCCAGACCACCCGCGCGCTGGCATTCGTCCACATCTGGAATATAATTATGTGATTCAACAACACATACTAAAATCAACAAACAACAAGTAGGTATGTGAAGTAATGGGCCATTTAAAGTACCTATCATAAGCCGTCAAAACACAATCGCCATTTGGGCAGACACGTTCTAGAGCTTAGAGACTACAATAGTCTGTGAGCCAGCAACAGGTTTTTCGGACCAATTTCCTCTCAAGCGATAACTCGTGAAATGCTTCAGAGAGTTGTACTAAACAGCATGGTGAACGTCAGCTGCCGCTCCGTGGGTGGGTGGGTCAGCGGCAGCCTCTCAATCACGTAAAAAAAAAGTTTTCAATCATTTCCTCCCGACTGAAAATTTGTTAAATGATAGATAACGCAATTATTCGAAGATAAAATTAAGTCAGCTGGTACCGTGGTGGATTATACGTAAGCTATTCACACGAACATGCAAAAAAAAAATCGTTCAGTGATGTCCTCTCACTTGAAAATGTGTCAGATGATGGTTTACTTGCTATTTTGAATAAATAAAAACGTCAGCTGGTTCTGTGTTGGTGGAAAGATCGTCAGCTGATGCAGTGAAAGGTGGAGCTTGGAAGCCAGGCGTGAGCGCCGATCGCTTATTTAAATACCTCAGCTGACGGTTTTTTTTAGGTACTCTTATTTAAATTTTTGAATTGTTTTTACCTTTTTATTACGGACGCTTTTTACGTGCACGTCATATGATTTAAAACAGTGTCCGTGGAGTTTCTTGCCCGTTCTTCTCCATAGGAACCTACGCTTTGGAATGGGCAACTAGTTTAATATTTCTGACTGACTGATCCCATGGAAAAACGTAGTGTATAGCCAGGCGCCAAGTTTTATTAAGCGACAATCTCCACAAGTGTTGTGTTGTGGTAATAGATGAATGACAACTCAATGCTGACCATTGAGTTCGATGGGGTGTAAAACAATGGAAACTCACTATAACAATCCACCAAATGAACCCCACGACAATCAACCAAAGTGATTATTTTTTAACTGTTGGTCTTGCCTCTGACTACTATATCTATTGATGGTAGCGATAATGCGGTCGAAGATGGCACCCGCTTCATCATTCTCTTGCCCTTATCCCACTTTATTTGCAGTCGGCGCAGCATGTCCCTTTCTTCCATACTTCTCTATTAGTCGTCACCCACGACGTCATCTCTGTAGTCACCCCCTTTCTCCTTTCTAGCCATATCACCTTTCACACAGTCCATCCATCGTTTCTTAGGACTTCCCCTACTCTTATATCCATTGACATTGATACTCAAAAGTTTCCTCACGACATTTTTCTCATTCCTCCGCATCACATGCCCATACCAAGACACAACCGATTTCCGCACAACTTTTCGGTCACCGGTGCCATTTTCAGACTCTCCTATGTATTAATTTCTTATTATATCCATTCGTGTGACACTACACATCCCTCTTAGCATTCTCATCTCAGCTGCATGCAATTGCCTTTCACTCATCCGTTTTGTGGCTCAACATTCTGATCCATACAAGACAGCAGGTCTAACCATTGTTTTATATATCTGCCCCTTAAGTGTAAGGGGAATGCGGGAGTAGTAAATTGTTCCCGTGACCTGCTGCCATTTCATCCATCCAGTGTTAATTATGTGCTTAACCGTCCGATCTTCTTCGCCATTGCTTTGCACGTGAACCGAGTTTCCGAAAGTTGGAGCAGACTGGAAGAAGCGTGCCATCAAGCGCTATGGCTTCAGAACTGGAGAGACCGCTGAAATCGCAGAATATATGGTCAGTTTTGGTTCTTCTGATTTTCAAACTAACACTCTCCAGCTCCTGTTGCCATTTCTCCAATCTGCTCTGGATCTCAGGTTAATTTTCACCGACAAGAACAATGTCACCGGCTAACAACATACACCAGGGTGCCTCTTCCTGTATTTCCGACGTCAGAGCGTCCATAATCAACAAGAAGAGGTAAGGACTTAAAGCCGACCCTTGGTGCAAGCCTACAGCCACACTAAACTCGTCGGTATTGCGTACGTATGAGATTGACAGACGTTCACACAAGAACTCGCACAAGGTGTTCATTGATCTGGAGAAAGCGTATGATAGAGTACCTCGGTATGAGTTCAATTCAATTTCAATTTATTATTCAAAAGTTTACAATTTCATGATAATAACTATAAATACAAAATGTTAAACTAGGTCAATAAAAAATGCATGGTTCATGGTTCTAGGATGGTAGTTGTGGTGGGCCTTGAAAGATAAAGGTTTGCCCGGGAAGTATGTAGAGTTAATTCGTGCTATGTACTAGCACGAATTAACTAACGCACGGTAAACTTTTGAATAATAAATTGAAATTGAATTGAACTCATACCGAGGTACCCTATCATTTGCTTTCTCCAGATCAATGAACACCTTGTGCGAGTTCTTGTGTGAACGTCTGTACTTCTAGCATAATTGGCGGGTGCAAAGGTGGCGTCCATTGTTCCTCAACCTGGCAATAAACCCAAACTGGTTTGGGGTAATCACACTCTCCTCTCGCGGTCTTTTCTCTATTAGTTTCTCCCATGCCTTCATACTATGTGACATGACCTTTATCTCTTGATAGTTGTTGCAGTCCCCTTCACCATCACCATCACCTTTATTCTTGAAGATGGGCACTAGCGAACTATTGCTCCATTCTTGTGGGATTCCTCCTTCATGCAACAAGTTATTAAAGAATAAAGTCAGATGGTATATGATCTGGGCCCATGGCCTTTCCATTTATCATACTTTGAACTGCATTTCTCACTTCATCCATGCTAATTTCCCTTACCAAACTCATATTTACTTGTACCTCTTTGAGCACACCATTCCATTTATTCTCTTCGTTCAT
The DNA here is from genome assembly GCA_963853775.1 of Xanthia togata. Classification (NCBI taxonomy): domain Eukaryota; kingdom Metazoa; phylum Arthropoda; class Insecta; order Lepidoptera; family Noctuidae; genus Xanthia; species Xanthia togata. Next base: position 26,720,178 of record OY970794.1, on the reverse strand, counting down.
TAGCTTTTCAAAATAAATCTTCCATCGTTCTTTTATTTCGTCATCATTGGACAGAACCTTACCGGTGTCAAAGATGGCACCCGCTTGTCTAGAAGAAACCTATTCGCTTGAGACTTGAAAACTCTGTTTACCTTGACAAGAAAGTCCGTCGCCTTGGAAGCCCTGATTGCACTTGCATGTGTATTTGGTGTTCAGGTTCATACACGTCGCGTTCTCGTCGCACGAGTGCCCCATGCTGCAGTAGTCCACGCCTGACAACATAAACCACAATTCGGAACGAGAATTATTTCTTATACTTTTTCTCTTTTGTGGAGTCATGTTACATACATGCAGGCACATACATAAGTGCTTTAAAACAGATGGAGCCTGGTCTGCAGTATGCAGCGCAGATGCACTATTATGACAAGGCCCATCTTAATCTGGCAGGCCAACACCACCCTAGAGTGCGAATGATGGCCGGATTTTCACTTCTTGAGTCACTTCGAAGCCTCGTTGTGTAACTGACCTGGACAGAACTTGCAGCACTCGCCGGGCACGGTGAACTGGTCGGCGATGTCACACGGCAGGGGCGGGCACGCCACCTCGGGATCGACCCGTGTGCACTGCATGTTGCCATCATGACACACGCATTCCGCGCACTCTTTCGGAGCGAATCGCTCCCCATGCTCGTATAATGTTCCCTTTAGAAGGCACTGCCCTGAGAAAAGTTAATTAGTTGTTGAAATTGTGGAACAAACCCTCGGAAAAGTTTTAACACAAAGTAAGTGATTGGCGCTACTATCTATATATATAATCTACTTAGACATTAATATCAAGATGCCACATAAATACTGCACATGCCTATAATCCATGGTTCCTGTTGGATTAAGCTATGTATACGTACTCAAGCATGTCGGACAACACTCCCCTGGATGCAGCACCGGGTTCTTGCACTCTGCTCTATCGCACTCAACTGGCCTGCACGTTATCTCACCGTGCTGAAAAAGAAAGTAATCACCTTTTTAAACACAATAATGAAGAATTTTGTTATTGCTGTTATAGCTCTTCCTCAATCTGACACATCTCCGTTGTCATCAAACTTCGGGGTCTAACTAAAGCCATTGACTGGCAATGAAAAGCCTTGCTGTACCTTGATGCGGCAGGAGATCATACAATGCATGCCCTTGAATAATAGGAACCATTGTTTACTGGGGCAGCAATACTTCGAAGCATGAGCAACCTGATTAGGTACACCATATCATGTCATACTAACCAAATGAGTCAAGGTCAACCTAAAGTCAAGTCAAAGTCAATGTCTAATAGATAGTAATTTAGTAAACAGTGATTAATTCAAGGTCGCTCAGCGCGCTATGCAGAATTAATTTGAAGGACAAAATCAGAAATTAAATTATCCGGAAAAGAACCGAAGATAGCTTGCAGAGTAAGCCAACTGAAGTGGCAGTGGGCTGGCCATGTTTGTTGAAGGACCGATGGCCAGTGGAGCAAACGAGTCCTAGAGTGGAGACCGTGTATCGGCAAGCGTAGTGTGGAACGCCCCCAGCTAGATGGACCGACGGAAGGCGAAGGACAGGGTGTGGTGGCGCAGCTTGGGAGAGGCTTATGTCCAGCGATGGACTGTGATAGGCTAAGTTAATTGAAACAGTGCTTGTACTACCACACAGGAGCAGCGATTGCAGTCTCGTTGCCACGTGGCGCCGTCGGCGTGCACCGTGCCGTTGGAGAAGCACGACTTCTGACAATCACATTGTTCCAGACGTGCTAACCTTGCCTCCGTGCCAACCAACTGTGAACAAACATTATTGAAATCAGCTTATATTCTATATCTAACTGCGAAGTGAAATCTTCTTCGCTCATCATGTAGTAAATAGTGTAAGGTTAATAAGCCAAGATGTGGGTATTTTTATAAAATACTATTAAGAATTAATATTTAGAACGATTCTTAAATTGTGATATTTACTCATTTTAATATATTGGTATTAAAATGAGTAAATATTAAAACCGTAGCTATTATTATTATTTTAAGTCAAATACTTAAACGATTATTTAATTGTATCGAATCAGACTTAATTATTTTGAATGGCAACACTTCATATAAAGTTTGACGTTTGAAACGAGGTAAAATGGAGCCATTCCTTGTTCGACGATTGAACCTAGCAGTTGTGTCAGAAAATAAATCCGTTTATATCACAATAATCTTCGTTTAATTTGAGAGATAAAGAATAGATCCTTTATCTCAGAAGTGGGATTAGTCAACTACGCCTACAATTTTAAAGAAATATAACCAAAAATCACCACGTGTTTTTGTTATTTACAAAAGTTGTTGGTTATTATCCGAGTTTAAAATGGATAATAAAACTAGCAGTAAACGCAAGAGCAATGCGCGAAAACGTCGCCGTGACCGGAGCACAGAAACAAGAACAAGCACTACGCATAAACGGAAGCAGCGATCGAGCGTTCGTGATGATTCGTTGGAATCTCTTCGTAGTGTAGGGCGCAGTTCCCGTGAGCAGCCTACGAGACGCAGTCACCAACCGAAACGGAGTAGCAGCCGTGACGGGTGTCGCAGTCGGAGCAGCAGCCATGAGCAGCAGCGTCGGCGACATCGTTCCAGCCGGGGCTTGGATGGGAGACGCAACAGGCGAGGCCGCAGCAGCCGCTCAGAATCCAGCTCAACGCGTCACACACCTCCACTTTCTGGTCACGTGAGTGCTCCCAATATTATTAATAGTGACACGCAAGCGTTTTTAGCTACTTTAGTGGAGGCTTTAACCAATAGTCGCCCTCAGAGTAACAAATTTCCCATGCTAGGCAATGTGATTCCAGATTTTGACCCTATGGTTAAGAGTCAGACTATAGTTATGTGGATCAATAAAGTTGAGGAATGTGCGAAGCTCTACGGTTGGGGTGACGACCAGATAATACATTACGCTTTGCCTAAACTGTCAGGGATTGCAAAATCCTGGTACCAGGCCCTTCCATCTATGTCGTATTCATGGTCTGAGTGGAAGGGCAAACTGGAGCAATCATTTCCGTGTAGTGAAGACTATGCCGAATTACTTACCGAGATGTTGTCAAAACGCGTAAAATATAACGATTGCTTAGAACATTATTATTATGAAAAAATTAATCTACTTAATCGATGCGAAATACATGGTAAACGTGCGGTAGATTGCCTACTTTATGGGATTGAGGATCGGTCGTTGAGATTAGGCGCGAAAGCAGCAAAATGTCAGGAACCGGAGCAGGTCCTCACATATTTTCAATCAATTAAGCAACAGCTTCGTGAACCCGATAGATCAAAGGTCAACTATGATAAGCGTAACAACCCTACCTCCTCATCATCCAGTAATAGTGCTAGGCAGACGGCTAATGGCAGTGAGACTAAGACTTCGAAGTCACACAATAATGCGTCAATTGTATGCTTTAATTGCAATGAACCTGGGCATTACAGTTCCAAATGCACAAAAAAGATATTGAAGTGTAATATATGTGCCAAATTAGGTCATTTGTCAATTAACTGTCCCAGATTACCCTCTGACCCAGCCAATAAAATTGATAAACCGAAAGAAAAAGACGTGATGCGTATTGAAACAAATAATTATAATGACAATAAATATTTAATGTATTTGAAACTCAACGGTGAGGTTATTCAAGGTTACGTGGATTTGGGTAGCCAATGTACGCTAATTCGTCATAGCGAGGCTGTTAAAAGGGGAATCACGTGGACTAATAGCAACTTGCCGACTATGAGGGGTATAGGTGAGAGTATTGTAGTACCATTAGGTGAAGCAAATGTCATTATTGAAATTCAAGGTATTGTAGAGAACGTTAACGCGTACGTTGTTGATGATAGCGTTATTAAATATTCAGTTTTAATTGGACACAGTTTCACAGAGAAGCCAGATATAGTCATTACGAAAACTACGCATTCATTAATATTTTCTCGCGACAATTCAACGAAAGTACAATTAAGCCTGAAAACTAGTACTGTAATACCTCCTAAGGAAATGTATCCGTTACCGTGTATTTCTGCAAGCAAATATTCGGGTGTAGTTCACGTCAGTGGCTCCTTACGCGGCAAGCCACAGAACGAATATTATTTGATGCCGGGTGAATACGAAATAAAAAACGGAGAGGTTAGGATACTGGTTCAAAACCTTAGTGATAGTACGGTTTTTTTAGATAAGGATACGCTCATTACACGAGCTCCTTGTACCAGAGACTACTTGAGTGTAAATTTATTAGATCTTGAGAACGCTGAGACTAATTCTGTTTTCCATTATGGCAAACAACTTAGCGAAGATGAGGTTAACAATTTAAAAAAGCTGCTCAAAAGTTATGAAACGTGTTTTTCGGATAACCTAAGAGACCTGGGGTTGACTAATGTAGTTCAAATGGAAATTGAACTAAGTGATTCGCAACCAGTAGTTTATCGCCCGTATAGGCTCTCCTTTCCGGAGCGTAGACAAGTTCAATCTATGGTAAAGGATATGATCGATGCGGGCATAGTATGCGAGTCAAACTCGCCTTACGCTAGTCCAGTGTTACTGGTAAAGAAAAAGACCGGCGAAAGCAGATTATGTGTCGATTATCGTGCATTAAATAATAAAACTAAAAGGGAACACTATCCGCTACCTTTGATTGATGATCAACTTGACAGATTAGCTGGTAATTCTTTATTTGTAAGTTTAGACCTTGCATCTGGCTACTACCAGATTGCAGTAGAGGCAAAATCTCAAGATAAGACTGCATTTGTAACTCCCGATGGGCAATATCAATTTAAACGCATGCCATTTGGACTAGCCAACGCTCCTTCTATTTTTCAACGAGCAATGAATAAAATACTGTCGAAAGTCTGTTATACGATCGTTTATATGGATGACGTATTGATCCCTTCAAGCTCTTTTGATCAGGGAATGAGACGGCTAGAGGAGGTGCTTCAACTTATTAAAGACGCAGGTCTTACACTTAAGGTAAACAAATGTAGTTTTTTCTGTACCGAACTAGAGTTCCTAGGATTTCATGTAAGCGGTGAGGGCATACGCCCAGGAAAGCGCAAAACATTAGCTATAGAAAACTTCCCAGTTCCGCAAAACGTCCATGATGTCAGACGATTCATCGGCCTAACTAGCTTTTTCCGGAGGTTTGTAAAGGACTTCGCCCTTATTGCTCGTCCACTAACAGACCTCTTAAAATCTAAATTCGCATGGAAATGGACGGCAGATGAGGTGGAGTCATTTAGAATGCTAAAGGAAAAATTAGTTGAACGCCCTATATTAGCTTTATACGACCCCCATTTAGAAACCGAAATTCATACGGACGCTTCGAAACTAGGTATTGCAGGGATTCTCCTACAGCGAGGCGTAGACGGTTTACTTAGGCCAGTGGCGTATTACAGTCGTAAAACTACAGTAGATGAGCAAAAATTTCACTCTTTTGAGTTGGAAACTTTAGCGGTTGTCGCATCTTTAAATCGTTTCCGAGTCTATTTATTGGGGTTAAGATTTAAAATAGTCACCGACTGTAACGCCCTTCGTACTACCTTAACTAAGAGGGATCTTGTACCACGAATTTCTCGCTGGTGGATCCAGTTTCAGGAGTATGACTGCGAGATTGAGTACAGACCCGGTTCGCGTATGGCTCACGTAGATGCTCTCAGTCGTGCCCCTGTTAGTGAACCAACCGATGTGGACACGGAGCATGTTTTAGATGTTTTACACGTAGACGTTCGTGACTGGATCGCTACTGTACAGGGTGATGATAGTGAAATAAAACGTATAAGAGACATTTTAGAAGACGACAAGACAAAGTTTGTAGCTGACGTCCGTAAGAATTATTTGTTGAAAGGTAGTTACGTGTATAAAATTTTAGACGAAGGATTGCGATGGGTAGTTCCGAGGGGTTGTAGGTGGCAAGTGTTGCGCATGAACCATGATGAAGTGGGCCATTTCGGTTTCGAAAAAACCTTGAATCGTATCAGAAGCACATTTTGGTTCCCAAAAATGCGTAGGTTCACTAAGAAATATGTCTTAGCTTGTTTGGAGTGTGCGCATCATAAGGCACCTGGCGGTCCCAAAGAAGGGGTACTTCATCCCATACCTAAGTTAGAGAAACCATTCCATACACTTCATGCCGATCATTTGGGCCCGTTCATTCGCTCTAGGAGAGGCAACATGTATTTGCTTGTTATTATAGATGCCTTTACAAAATTTATTAATATACGAGCTGTAAAAGATACCAAGACGACTACGGCAATCAAGGCATTTAAGGAACATTTTAGCTATTTCGGCGTTCCTTCTCGCCTTATAACAGATCGCGGCTCTTGTTTCACAAGTGCAAAATTTAAGAATTTTATGGATCATTTAAAAATAAAGCACATTTTGAACGCTGTAGCTACCCCGAGAGCGAATGGACAGGTCGAAAGGTTTAATCGAACCATAATTGTTGCTTTGAGTACAAAATGTCATGGTGGAAATGACAATTTATGGGACGATTACATCGGTGACGTACAGTTAGGTATTAATACCACTATTAATAAGACAACAGGAAAGAGTCCCTCCGAGTTGTTATTCGGTTGCAGATTGATGAATGCGTCTGAAAATGTATTAACTGACGTAATTGCCGAAACAACTGAACGAATCGATGGTGATGCGTTAGTTAAACTAAGGTCCAATGCTAGGGAAAGGATAGAAAAACAACAGGATTATGCTAAAAAGCAATTTGATAAGCATAGGAAGGTTCAGGCAGAATATAACGTAGGTGATTTAATAAGGGTAGAAAGGACCGTAATAGACAAAGATCATGTAGGAAAATCACATAAACTCGTCCCCAAATTCCAAGGCCCCTATCGAATCCTCAAAATATTACCTAATGACAGATTTCTCGTCGAAGACACCCCTTTAACAAGAAAAGGTAACAAAAGATATGAGAATGTTGTAGCATTAGATAAAATCCACCCCTGGTTAAACTTTAAAGGTTACACCAGTGAAAGCACTGACAGTGATCAGAGTGAGGATAGAGAAATAGAGGCAGAGAGAGAATGATCTATTATTTTACATAGTTGGTGGGAACAATAATTAATTAATTTTGTCGATTATAATAATATGCTATAATTTATATTGATTAATCAGCTTCCCTAATGATATAATGAATTGAGATTGCGTGTCATTATTAAGAATATATATCTATGTATACATGAGCAATCCGTGCAGATATGAATGGCATTGAGGAATCGATGTCGCACATATGATTGCAAGATAGTGAGTAAGATTAGTGATAAGATTAGATGTGAGCACAATTTGTCATAGAGGTCAGTGCAGATTATGAATGGTACCAAGATAACGGTGCCGCACATTTGACCAAAGATCATGACAGATTGTGCAAGAAACAAAGAATGAGATTACAGATCCAGATTCAGGAGTTTAAATAATTGTGATGAGAATTGTGACAAATATAGATTGTTATAAGAATTTTGTACCTTAGTTCAACTATAAAGTAAATTAATATTGAATAATGAAATTAGATGTAGAAGCTCGAACGATAATGTATTTATAATCTAGGTATTATGTACATTTTTTTTTTTCTCTTTATTTTTAATTATACCAACAAGTGAGAGGACTCACTTAAACAGGATGGCCGAGTTGTAAGGTTAATAAGCCAAGATGTGGGTATTTTTATAAAATACTATTAAGAATTAATATTTAGAACGATTCTTAAATTGTGATATTTACTCATTTTAATATATTGGTATTAAAATGAGTAAATATTAAAACCGTAGCTATTATTATTATTTTAAGTCAAATACTTAAACGATTATTTAATTGTATCGAATCAGACTTAATTATTTTGAATGGCAACACTTCATATAAAGTTTGACGTTTGAAACGAGGTAAAATGGAGCCATTCCTTGTTCGACGATTGAACCTAACAGTTGTGTCAGAAAATAAATCCGTTTATATCACAATAATCTTCGTTTAATTTGAGAGATAAAGAATAGATCCTTTAATAGTCACATAATATTTTCGGGCACGCGAAAAAGTGTCCAATTGTATTATTTTGTATGGTATATTCCAAAGTAATATACCTATCTGATGATGAAAATGTAAACAAATGGATCAGAAAACGGGTGTTTTATCGTGGACCTACTTTTTTGTCCTACCAGTAGGTCCACGAGGTATCAACCTGTGGATGCCAAATTGCCACTTACAAATTGAGTGCTTTGATTTGATTTTAAATCACCTCATATATGTTTTTCACTTGAAAATTGTGGTTAATTTTATAACCTAAATTTTCGTTGATGATTTTCCAATTACTTACAATTTAATATTTTTATTTAAAAAGTAATTGTTGGGTAAAAGTAAACGTGCTAAATATAAAGTTGAATCCTTCTAAATACAGAGGAATGTGTTACTAATTCCGTTTAGTGGGTGATTGCATAATAATTGAACCTGAACAGGGTTTGTTTACACTGTAGGGAGATACTTTAGGAACAGACTGTAGTAGTATAGCTCTTCACGAAGGAGCTTCTCTTCCCAGCTTTGTCTCTGGGATGAAAACGGAAGGTTTTAAACAAATTCAGATAAATAACAAAGACACGTGACGTCACCTTGAGTGATAGGTCATGGATATGTGTTGTGAGCTCCTGCACAGTGGCCTGCAGCAGCGAGAACTGGCCGCACGTTGGGCACTCGGAGTCCAGCCCCGGGCACTGCGCCAGGTAGCCGTGCGGCCCGCTCACCAGTCTTACTTCTTGTAATGTACCCTGTAATCAGAGGCGGAAATTATTACTTGTCTGCGTGCAATAGCTTAGCAAAAGTTGATCGCTACATATACACAGCCATTGCATGGAAGAAATCATCAAGCACAAGTAATATAATGATAGCAGGAACTACCTTAAATAAGGAATGTTTGCTATTCCTCTGGCCAAGCCAGAGCGCTAGCTGCGGCTGCGTAAAGTTGCGGTCGGGCGGCGGGATGAGCCGGCGGTACAGCGGGTGGCAGTCCACCAGCAGCGTGGCCTGCGCGCCCGAAACGGCCAGCGCCAGGCGGTGCCACGCGCCGTCGGCCAGCCGGAACGGGAACGTCTCCACGCGCGGCGCCGCGCCTCCGGCCGCCACGTAGTGCAGCCGCACCTCGTCGCGCCGCCCGCTCGACTGCACCTCCAGGTACCTGCACACACTCACTACACGTCACACCACCGCCGCACGGAGCGACTCCGCCCCGCCGAGCATACTGTTCCGAGGTACACACAAACAAAGCAAACAACACACATATCGCACGACGGGACGGGCCGGCCGCGAGCGGACCTCGGCTCGCTCTACATCTCAATATCGCTCGGCCAGAAGGGGGACCATGTACCTCGGAACGAATTGCGTTCGGTGTCGACAGAGACGCAAGGTGTCTGTTAGTCGCTCCGGGTGCGCGGGCTCAGCCCGGCTCGCGGTGTCCGCTTACGTAGTTTAAGGGAGAATTTTTGACCGAACAGTTAATTACGAGTTAGCAAAGGCGCAGAGACGGCCAGTGCGCCGCGCGAGGCTTTAGACACATACGAGACAAAAAGGATTCCCATGTCGCTTGGAATGCAAGTGCGGAACAGCTCGGCAGTCCCCTCGTGCCGCGCGATGGCGGCCGCACGGCGCGCCTCTAACAACAACATCCAGGTACAGAACATCGAACGAGGAACGTGGGGGGCGGACATATACAGAACACAAAACGTCAAGACACAGAACACAAGACGGACGGCGGCGGGGGCGCGGGGGGCGCGGGGCGCATGCAAGCCGGCCCGTCCGCGCACACAACATCCATGCAGATGTGACAGTGAGCGCAATCAGGTCAACGGATGGATCGAGGAGGACATTCCGAGGCACAGGACATTCCAAGATACATGATTCTCCCCTAGACGCGCGCACGCATGGCGCCGAGGAGGCATGCGTGCGCGCAGCGATGTTGAGATCTAGAACTCACCGTGCGTGGCGCGTCGGCTGCGGCGCGGGGCCCGCTCGCCGCCCGCCGCCTCGCCGGGGCAGTGCGAGCGCCGTCCACTTCCACTACTCGATACCAGATGAATACATAATTAAGTCGTGAAATCGGGACTTCAACAATTTAATTATCGAAACATCAAAAAACATTGGTAGCTCTCTAGTCTGTGGTCGTTACAAATGCTACGCCGCGTAGCACTTGCTACGACAGGTGCTACGCACACTGTTATCGATCCTTTTCTGACAAAATTCTTTAAACATTTTGTAACTTTATTTGCGACCGATTAAAATAATTGACCCACCACATTGTCTTGTCATAATAATATTCAAATATTACAGACTAAATTACAATAATAAGTAATACAGTTAAGCAAGAAACGTGCTACTAACTTAAAATTAAACGAAAGTATAAGTAAGTACAACAACATCTAGTACACAGCGGGCAAGTTACCTGTTGTATCCATGTGAGAAGGACAGGATGGTGCCCGAGTTGGCAGGCTCTTGTCGAAGTGACGCGAGTACTGTGAACTCGGGCGATCGGCGCAGGAGTTCTGCCGCGCGCTCGAATACGGCGCCTTCCACTTGTAGTGAACGAGATTCTCCTGAGATATACATACACAGCAATATAATACACATAAAACAATGATTTATGTTTACAATTAATATATTATAATCAATGTTCACTATTCTAATCTTTCGTCAAGTCAACAATTTTAGTGGCCTACTTGAAATAAATTATTTGACTTTGACTTTATGACCTATTAATCTTTTTATATCATTTCGATGTATCGCTTTTAAATACGAATGTGGTGTAAAATATCGTAGTATTGATCGAAATCCACTGAAAATATAAGTGGTAAAGGAATATTCTTGTAAAAGTGCATTATAATAGCTCATAAACATAAAACCTTTTATGTATAACTACAAAAAGTTTTCCCGTAGCTATTTTCCATCGGTTCATGGCTCAATAAAACCTATTGCAGTAAAATAAAGCAGTCAGCTGCTATCGTGGCCTATACGTGTACCATAGCCGACATGTGTGTGTGTGTATGGTAGCCTACTCGTGTGTGTGTGTACTATCGTGATCTTGGAGTCCTTGACTGGTAACGATCGCAGCGCGCTGGCGCTCCGCCAGATCTATTATCTTGATTCAGTGATTTCTCCGTAAGATTTCCCCTTGCTTGATTGCTTTTCAGATAATTCTAGAATTAATTTTCTCTCTGAAATTCTGGAACAATCTGGCTTTAAATAAGCTCGTCGGTAGTGAAAGTTTGGATTTCAATTGGTCAAGTTTTGTATTGGACAAAGACTACAAAGTTTAGTCTTTGTCACTATACACAATATTGTTGGAAATTAACCGGAATAGTGTCGAAATTAGGTATATTGTATTATATCATAAATTCAAAATACTGTAGCTTTAATCAAATATGGATTTATGTTGGCTATTTTAGACCAATGAAATTGCAAATATAAGCTTTGGATGTCGTAAAATGTAAACTGTTCCCATTTTAAAGGTATAACAATCCCAGCTACGGCAATCAATCTGCCTAGCCTTTTCCCAACTATATTGGGGTCAGCTTCCAGTCTAACCGAACACAGCTGAATACCAGTATTTTACATGGAGCGACTGCCTATCTGACCTCCACAACTCTGTAACTGTGTCATACGATAACTCTTGGTAAGACTGGTTGTCAGCTTCAACCAGCTACGGCAATATGTAAAGAAAAAAACCAAATGATAATTCATAGATTAGACATTGAATGAAAAGTCGAACACATCAGCTGTAGGTACATATTATTGTGACGTGCAAGCTGCATGAATCGAACACATGCTCCTTCGCCAAGCTTCCGTGCCGATTGAGGTAGCTGTCACAATCACGCTAGTGCTATTTTTAAAACAGACATGTTATTCTACCACCATGTCACTTTACCATCGTGTTTACTACTTACCATTTGACTAGCAGTTCCAGAAAACGTTTGTCATGTACGGGTTTTGAACGTGTCGATTTGTTTAAACTAAGTTTCTGAAATTGTCTATTTTCGATGTCTAGAGAGAGCTTTCGAGTTTAAACTTTATATAAATCGCTACAGAGATTTGGAAAGTTGAGCCCTATTTGTAGGAAGATAGATGTTTTCTAAAACTCTTGAATATATTATTTAAGTGCTTTTTTTTCATTAGAAACTATTTAGCGCAATGGGTTGTTAAAAGTGGGATTTAACAGACAAAACTTTGTTGATCTTATGGGAAATTGTCTCGTACAAAACACGCGATTCGTATTTATTCGTTCAGCGTACCTATTCTGCAGTGACTACGACTCATGGAACACGTACAACTAAAATACTCTCAGTTCAAATTCAAATTATTTAATTTCACATAAACCTACATGGGCAGAAACGTCAGAAGCTAGGTGCACGGTTCCAATTAGTCGTTTCCTATGGAGAAGAGCCGGCAAGAAACTCCACGGTTACTCTTTTAAAAATAATTGGCTTTTACAATATTAGGTATAGGAGGACAGTATAGGTCTTTCAACGAGTACCAGGTACTTAACAAAATAATGATGGCCAACAAATCTACAGTCCACTAAGTCAGTGCTAAAAAACAGTGTTTGCGTGAAACTATATGCAATATATAGTAATAATCATTATAACTTTGCTCGATCTCAACCATTAAAATGATGACATTCCAGATTCTAATATAGAAACGCTATCAAATCGAGTTAATGCTTTATTGGAATTTCGCAGAAATACCTAGTTTAGTTACCTACTTGTGTACAAATGTTTGCCAAACCCGAGATTACCGCAGTTGGGCGACTGATTCGCGAAGCTATGCTGCAATGCAGCTGAAAACCCCGAGAGAAACTATAAACTATGAGTGTTGTGATGCACACTTATTGCAGATGTGAGTTTCAAGTTTACTAAATTTTAATAACAATGGATATAATTTCGAAAACACAGACACCTTAACGAACGGAAACAAATTACTTTCTCTTTAGATAACAATAACATTTTTAGGAAACGTTTGCATTTAGAAATGAGCGGTCGCATTTGCTTACTTTTAGCAGACGTTTGTTTTTAACCGACTTCCAAAAGGAGGAGGTTATAAATTCGGATTTTCTTTTTTTATCCCTGCATCAGGAAAATTAATATTTTGTAAAAATTTGATGAGCAGTTGACATTAGGCTATTCTAACTTAGATAATGTACAAACTGACCCACTAAAAAACTGAGACATAAAAACCTTTTCACAAAAAAAAATCGACTGACTTAAAAAAAAACACTTCAAAGTGAAATATAACTTTTTCGGAAGTCGGTGGCAAGTAACGAAAATAAAAAACCAAAGACACCGAGCGCATGAACCTCAATTAAACCTAACGAATATGAATATCAATAATACAAAATTACCTGCTAGATTTCACTCGTATCAGTCGTGTTCTCGGGGAACTATTTCATTTTCCCGGATGTAGTAGTATAGTTTGTTAATCTAGTATTATGGTCATCTGTGTAAACTTCAAACTTGCAAATTTATAATAATAGTCGGATTTAATCTAGCGCAATGAGCATTACCGCACCTAGCTCTGAATTCATTAAGTGTTCAATTGAAAACGCTTACAAATAAACCCTCAGATCTATTCGACGGAATGTGTCAGCGAAATCACACAGAAATCACGAGCGGGAATAAAGTGCGCAACACAGAGATTTAAATCGTGGAGGGGGGAACGAGATGACGAAATAATATCGCGAATGAATGACGTGACAGCCCCCTGCGGCGAAGGCATTCGTTCGGAAGGGTGGCACGCGACCCACCGCCGACCGACTGAATATTTTTTTTCGTTTTCAAATGAGAATTCAAATGAATAAATCTGTCATTCAATGTATCTGTACTGTAATTGATTCAAGAACAAATGATGTGTGTTTATTTCGATGATTTATTACGGTGACAGTAAGACGTCGACTTTTAGGCGAATTCGTACAGTAATGTTTCGTTTTTATTTGTTGAGCGTAACAAATGGCCGTCCTTAGCTGTACGCGTGTCGTACGGGGTGACGGCGACGCTACCGGTCACGTGACCGTCTGTCACGAAGATGTGAGCCCCGGGGGTGGCACGACCACGAGGGAGTTTTTAACAAGCAAGAATTCCTTGATTAGTACCTAAACGAGAGTAACTTCGTCGCAGTTAATCAACAACTTTCGCATGGTAAAGATGTACGATTTTCAAACTCCAATCATTTGCAAAACTCAGTCTTTAAATTCCCTTTCCAAAACTTTTGAATTTGCTCCCCTTGTCTCTATAGAAAAGGTATTTGAATCATGAATACAATAGAATATTCAATCGGGTAAACTCGGCAGTTCAATCTCAGTATTTCGATACGTTATTGTGAGAAAGTTTCCCGAGCTCCACAACCCCGAGAGTTCGATGACCCCAGACACACCTACGATATTATTGATAAAGTCGCATTTCCACTGACCGACTATTGTTGATGTCTCCCGTGATAAAGGCAGTATTTTCCTTGAAACCTTTGAACGTTGGAAAAGTTTAGTTAATGACTACACATAGGCGCTTTTGTTTTGTCAGGTTTATCCTATATATTATACATTTCTCTAAAAAATAAGGATTTAAATAAAATTTTATTTATAAACGTTGCTTAAGTAAAGTTAAAAAGTAATGATTTCATCCGTATTTTTTTATATTTAAATTTTCCTTAACTTTAAAAGTAACATTTATATATAATCCCCAAGTTGTGTAAACCCTTCAACTATCGGCGTTTTTTAGCAGATTTTAAGTAGGGTTTCTACTCGCTTCACTAGTATCATCAAGGCGATCCATATTGTTCGCTTAGTGAATACTTTGCTTAGCAAGCACATTTTATTACAGAAGAAGATTGAACATAAACAATAGAAGGGAGACAGTTGCCCGAACACTGAACAAGCGACGATTACGAAACCCTTTCGAGAAGCTGACGAATCCACTAATGTAAGTGGATTGAGTAATACAATGAAAATATATCGTACGATGAATACGATTCTACGTATTTGACTTCACCAGAAAATACTATCTACATATACTTTTTCATAACTGTAATATTATAAATGCGAAAGTGAGTTTGTTTGTTTGCTACGCTTTCACGCTAAAACGGCTGAGTGGATTAAGATGAAATTTGGCACATGAGTAGACCATGACCTGGATTGGGACATAGGATACTTTCATCCCGATAGTCCCACGGGATCGAGACTTATGCGGGTGAACTCGCGGGGTGCAGGTAGTAATATTATAAATATAAAGGTAATTATGTCTGTCTGGTACCTTTTCACGCCAAATCCACTGAACCGATCGTTATGGGCTACTTTTGATCCTGGATCGCAGACAAAGTCGCGGGCAGCAGCTAGTAGAATTTACATTAGTTAATGTTATCTTTTGCGAAAATCGTTTAAACATTTTTCCACGTAGTCTGGGAAAATACTGAATTTAAAACGTCTGAAAGATGGCATGGTGGGCTTTCAGGTGTGTGTGGCGGTAACCAGTTTCCATTAGGCGCCACGTGGCTTGTTTGCATAAAGCCCACATGCCCACCCTATACATAAAATATTGTAAGTAATTTGTATACTGAAGCTCGCGTACGCGAAATTTTACTTATTCATAAAAGTAAAGTTTTCATGAGCTGCTACATATTTTTAAGACATTATTATGTATTATGCAACTACAAACTTTTAAAACGATTCAAATTAATGATTATATTCAGCGCTTCTTCGCATAATAAAAGTCTTATTCTTCAAGCTTAAACCAGTTATCTCCTTGTTTTTGCCTATCATTTTTGTGTCAGGCACGGAAAAGGACATTGCTCTAAAAAAAAACCACGCATGTTCAATGTAAATTATGGACTTAAGTGGTAGCTATCGAGTAACTGCGGCCTTATTTAAGCTGTCAGTAAACACGACGCTAAAATAACCAATGTTTACGTATGTGCCCCAAGAAAAGCAATTTATTTAATTGCTATATTTTCCAAGTTCATTTCTGAAGAAAACCTTTCAATGAACCGTCGCTGACGTCACCAAGTTTTAAGGGTTGCACGAACAAGTGATAATGTTTGAAGAACAGAAATATGAACACGTTTTTTGGTTTCCAAAAGGGACGAATCTGGGGAAAAGACTGCAAGGACTAAAATATTGTTATTTCATCATCAAAATTACACCGAAACAACATACTGAAAATACAACCGGAACATATCAAGAGTCCTCTAAAAACAAAGCGGAAAAGCATCTGTTTCCTGAGGCTCACTTTCCACGAAAATATGAATAATGCATTCCTCGGGCCCTTAGCCCCGTGGTGAGTCCCCCGCCTCAATTATTATTTAATATCAATTAGCTCGCACTGCTGCAGTCAATAGATAGTTAAAGAATCACCCAGTTACACGAGAACCTTGGGTTCCTTTATATTATAAAGGCATAGGGCCAAAAACGAGGTCCCTATAATTTGGCGGAGGCAACCCTAGTCCGGCTTACGAGGGGTTCGTGAATCTTATGCACTGCTTCATATTTCATTTGTTTGTTGCTGAAATAACATAAGGGGAAGATTCTGTATAATGCAAAGGTTTTATCATTCATGTTGGTTTATTAAAATATTTTCACAATACTTCAGATATTATGGAAATTGAATTTTTATGGTGTACCTAAGATATTTTATTTTATGGGCCGGGTAGATATGCATGATATGACGTAGACCCTTCAGTGGAACGTACACCAATATTTTTTCTGTTTTATTGGTTGTGTAATCGCTTGAAAGGTTGTAAATATTTCAAAAAGCCGACGTTTAAGGCTTGTAAATCATTTTCTAAATGGTTTTTCATGTATTTTAGTCTACAACGACAGTACGTACACCTCATTAACTTCTTCCAGGCATTACTTGTCTAAAGTTTACACTAGTTTTTGGGTAACTACCTAGCTAGGTAATCTCTTTTGAATATTACTATTCGCAAAAATATAACATATGTACCTACTAAGTACCTATCGGATCAGTGAACCACACAATAAATTGTACGTTTGGTACATTTAAGCATTAAACAGAGCTTCAAGCTGCATAAAGGTATTACGGATGTCCCAAAATCTCAAATACATTCGGATTTAATTGTAATCGACCCTCGTCGGTGATGTACAAACATCGAGTCTGCTTTGTGTAAACACTCATTGTGTGACAATGTTGTGTGGCAAATGGATATATTTTATTGGAAGTCGTTTGTCACTTCCTACACGTGCCGAGGTTTGCCTGTCTATGCGGATAAATAGATTGTAGTTGGGGATAAAGTATAATTAAAAGTTGGCTGTATACTTAGGTATTTCTTATTTTCTTAAGTTTGAACGCTTTAATTTTCAATGCACAATGTAAAAAATTGAAGATTGAAGGAGCATTACATCAATCCTTATTATGCCTTAGAAGCTGGAGAGTTGCACAGAAAATTTATATAGTGGGGTGTTAAAGTTTGTATGCGAACGAAGTCACTTTCTCACATGTTTCCCGAATCAAATAAGTAATACTACCCTCGGAAACGTGTGAGATGCGGGCCAAGCAAGCTACCAGCTAGTGTTACTAATGTAAGGGATGTATAAGTTACAGTGCACATGAGTGAGGCCGTGAGAACACGTCTATGGCTCTATCTAACAAGCTATAAGTAAATTTCTTTTTTTTGAGGCGTTATGTTGCAATTTGTATTTGACAGGGATATTTGACCTTCCATAAGAGCCTTAAACAAAATGCCTAGATTTGATGTAAGAAAAATTGTTTTTCAAACAGTGATTTACAGACCAAACAAGAAAATAACATCCGTGTGAAAGTCTAGTTAAGTACTTGTTTTGTACACTTGTCACCTAGCTACTTAGCTAGGGTAGTGAGAACCGTGAACTGAACATTCTTATGAGGTGGTAGCATTTAATTCCGTGCGAGACCTGTTACAGCGCCGTCATTATATCGTGAAATGTACACGCGAACCAGGTGGTTTACAACACACCTATATCTACTGTCGGTATTTTATATGAACGTTAAAAGCTCTTGAACTTTTGGTTAAGCTTATTTTGAACGGAACAGTTTAACGACTGGATAAATCAAAGTCAATTGAAACAATATTTTTGGGTTAGATAGAAAGAAAATACATTTATTTGACCCAGGTTTAAGGCACACATTACAGTCGGCACTACGTACTTAATTTAATTAACAATAAATTGCTGTCGTAAAAATTACTACAAAATACTTTCTGCAAGGAAAACTTTAAAGAAAAGACCACTATTGACTAACTTGAAATAACTAGGTCAAGTTCACATTAAAAGTGAATGTTTTCATAAATTAAGCACGCATTTTCACGTGATTGAGCTTCGAACACTGTCGTTCGGCTCGCTGGACAAATAAAGATCAGTGCACACCAGTGGCGCGTGTTAACATTATAATGTGCCTAATAAACAAAATATTTCACATATTAAAGTACTTGCCGTGTGCCCGATGAGTTCTCCCATGCATGGGCAAAAATTATCCCTTTAGGAGTTAACCCTTTCGAGGGTTTTGAAGAAATCACTTTTGATTTTGATTTTGAGGAGGTGAATTGTCAAAATTCCTTCCTTATGTAAGGAACTCTAGTGCAAAATGTTCATGCTTCCAGATCGAGCAGCTTAGGCTGTGCGTTGTGTCAGTGAAAGTATGAATGAATTTTAGCACGTCGTAGCATTCCGAAGTTTTCAACTGCTCGGGATCCCATGGGAGAAAGACGTAGTGTTGTTGCACTAATTGTCGCAAGAGCGGTGCTGAGTGCCCCAGATTTTATTCCCTATGTTGGACACAGTACTTAATATTGGGTTTTTCCATTTGAAAATTCTCAGTAGCTGCCTGAAATCTTGATTTGGGCCCAGTTTATGGTAATTGGCTGGCCCCCTATAACAGATTTCTAACATAACTACACGAATATACCTACCGACTTTTTAATAAATTATGAATACTAAGACGCTTAAATACTTTTCTTGAAAATAGAAATATACACATTTTGATCCTGCTGCATCTACAAAGCTCAGTACGTGTCACTCGCCACAACAATCCCAGTTATTATTTATTAACTGGTTCTGTCCTTGACGTGCCGACCTATCCGGCCATTATGCCAAGCATGCATATCATTCATAAGCCTACTAGCCTGTCTGACACACGCCTCTGTCTGCTAGTGAAAGCTGTGCCACAAAGCTTTCGCGACCATTAGTACAAATAGGTATCTTGCAAATTTTAGCGTTCCGTAGTATTCGGTATCGATGAACCCGATGTATTCGGTGATTTAAAACGGCTTCAATTTTCTGATAAACAGAACCAACTCCTTGATTTAGAACTTTCTGTAATCGGACTTGGTAACTGAAATAAATTCTTTGTTTTTCTAGTTTTATGTATGTCACCGCCACATTGGTCACTTCAGAGTTTATGTGCTATACAGCTCAAATTTGGCATAGATGTTTCTGGTTAAAGACATTTAATTCTCATAAAGAAATTTACATTTTAAACATGAGAAATATTTAAACATAATATACAAACTAATAATTGTCCTTCGGCACTCGGACTTACAATTATCCTGACGTATTTTATTGTATAATATTACATTAGTATTACAAATTATTTAGGTTCGTGAGTCAAAAATCTAACACTGTGCCACTATGCGTAACTCTACCCTGCCTTGAGGTAACGAGTGCGGTCCCACTATCAAAATGCAGATACAACAGTCAGTAGTGAACACCTTCGATCAAAAAAGAGTACAACTTTTGTTTACAGCTGCTATTTTTGAGTTTTATATTTGTTATATTATTTTTCGTTTTAGTTTTATGTTAAGTTGGTAGCATAAATCTTTTATGGTTAAATAATGCTGATATTTTGAAGAACATATTTTTTGAGTTTTGTTTTATAGAAAATATTTCTAATGCCTACTTAGTAAAATAATTAAATTGAGGTAGCTCTGCCACATTTAAAGTGGAGGTAATTATTTCGAAGTTAAAAGGGGAATTATAGCAGCTAAATAGGCTACTAGCTTACAGAATATTCGTACAACTAATAGATAGGTGTTGTTAAGTTCGTAAAAGCTGCGAACTGAATAAATAACTTTGTGTTATACAGTTCATTCGAACTCATCTAGTTTTAAAACGGAATTTATTTTTGACGTTTTAGAGTGTTTTAAACCAATTTATAAACAGAAATAAATATTATTTAATAAGAGTTTAACCAAAATAACTTGTTACGCTCGTCGTAGACTACGGAACCCCACACGCGTGTAGTGCAACGAACACTTTGCCGAGTTCTAACAGATTATCTTTTGTCGCCACTCTCAGTCAATGAGGCAAAGTGTTTTAATGAATGGTCCGTATTTACGACATTGTCGTTGCGTCCCTAATCCGACGCTTTTGGTGTTTGACACTTGAATCAGCACCGAGTCCACGAGACAATATGGCGTGGATCCCCACAGGGCTCACAATTAGGGTGAACACCCTCCGACAATTACTCGTTGCGCGCGAGTCGCTTAATGGCAGGGATTAGGTTACGCGTAAGTGAAATGCGAAAACGGGACTAACTAGTAGGGTTGCCCCGAACATGAGACAACTATCTATTGTGACATATTTTTTAATTATAAAATTGTGTTTTTTTAACAACGGATTGGTAACAAAAACTGGAAGGGTTCAGTTTTATTAGGGTGCTTGCGAGTGTCAAGTTTGGACATTCTTTTGAAGTAATTAACGATGTTATATCTCTATTAGATGCTTTTTATCTTTTCAGGAATTAATTGTGTAAGAAGAACACATCTCTTTTGTAAACACGAATTACTCATCAATGCAACGATGCTTTATTTATACACTGAGTTTAGTGGCATGAGGAACAGGGTGTAAAGTTTACTCATCCACCATAGAAAAGGGAGGATTCTCCGACCAGACGTGTGTTGTGTCTGGCGGGCCGACTGCCCGACTGTTGTTGTCGGATAGTCTTATATATGTCGTCCGCGCGGTAAACTCTAATTGCGCAATGCAGGATTTGTGTGACGTCATGTCTTTGATGCGTAGTTCGTATGTGGCGGTGTAACCGCTACACTGAGTTTATTACTGTTTCTAAACTGCAACCTGCTTGCACCTTTTGACAACCCTATAGATTTACGTCAAAATTCAGGGCGATTTAGAGGTCATTTAATCACCGGTCGCGGCAGGGGAGCCGTGTCGACCGCCGGTTACAGACCCCGAGTCGGTAATAGCCGGCCGTCCGGTCCCGGACCGGCTGGGACACGCGTTACCGGCCGGATTACAATCAATTAACTTCATCAACTGAACTGGCTGATTCATTTTGGGACTAATGAATGTACTGCTAAATACCTCCCTTATGTGGTGCAAAGTTATACTCGTATTTTAATGGACTGTTACATTTTGATGGCTATGTCAAAATATACTTAGTCTGGCCATAAATACTGTTACAATTAAAAATAAGAAAGACGTTACATTTGAATTTGGAATCTGTCATTTTTATACGATTGTTCATTGAGTTTTCTAATTTTGGCGCCAATAGGTACATTGTACAATATTTTGCGATATTAAAATGGAGTGGAGTGATAAAGACGACCGAATCGCTGTGATTGCATTACACAAAGTTGGTATGGAGCCAAATGCAATTTTTAAAACTCTCCTTATGCTTGGTATTAATAAGGTTGGCTGTTTGTAAGGTTGGTTGTGGTTGGCTATTAATAGGTACAATGAGACCTCCTCTGTTTGTGACAGAAAAAGATCTGGCCGTCCACGTAGTGTTCGTACGAAAAAGGTGGTCAAAGTAGTAAGGGAAAGAATTCGAAGAAATCCTGTCCGAAAGCAAAAGATTTTATCTCGGGAGATGAAGATAGCACCCAGAACCATGTCACGTATTTTAAAAGATGACTTAGGACTTGCAGCCTATAAGAGACGCACTGGTCATTTTTTAACTGATAATTTAAAAAAGAATAGGGTGGTAAAATCGAAACAACTACTGAAGCGGTACGCAAAGTGAGGTCACAGATTTTTTTACGGATGAGAAAATCTTTACAATCGAGCAACATTTTAACAAACAAAATTACCGTATTTATGCTCAAAGCTCTAAGGAAGCTTCCCAATTAATCGACAGAGTGCAACGTGGGCATTATCCGACTTCAGTGATGGTTTGGTGGGGTGTTAGCTATGAAGGAGTGACAGAGCCATATTTTTGTGAAAAAGGTATCAAAACATCAGCACAAGTGTATCAAGATACCATTCTTGAGAAGGTAGTTAAGCCCTTTAACAACACCATATTCAATAACCTAGTATGGTCCTTCCAACAAGACTCGGCGCCGGGTCATAAAGCTCGGTCCACGCAGTCTTGGTTGGAAGTGAACGTTTCGGACTTCATCAGAGCTGAAGACGGGCCGTCGTCTAATCCCGATCTTAATCCGCTGGATTATGATTTATGGTCAGTTTTAGAGAGTACGGCTTGCTCTAAATGCCATTATAATTTGGAGTCTCTAAAACAATCCATACGATTGGCAGTGAAGAATTTTCCCATGGAAAGAGTGCGTGCTTCTATTGATAACTGGCCTCAACGTATTGCAGCCAATGGAGACCACTTCAAATAAGCTTTTTATATTTTAAATTGTTTTATATTTATGTATTAAACTAACACACTGTAAAAGTAATAAATATTATTTACAATAAAAAAAAAAAAAATCTTCGTGACAATATTTATGGCAAGACTACTAGGTATACAATTATTAATTAATTAATGGAACATAACTGGCGAAATGTGGGTGAAAATTTAGGTACACCTCTGCTTAACCCTTCGTGGAGTACAGGCGTGATGTTAAATTAGTAATGAATGGTGCGCGTATGGCCGAATATAGTTAGGTATGAACGCAGAGAAGTTTGTAAGAATTGTAGCACATGATGTTCTGTAGTTTTTATCTAACGAGGGATAGACAAAAACTACAATTTAGGAAAAAGGCTTGAGTAGGTACGGTAGAAAAGTTGTTCTATTCAACGTAGAGCATTTCTAAATATTTTAGATCTGCGGTGAATTTAATAGTGGTATTTTTATGACTTTATAATAAATCAAACTACATATCTATGTCTACAATTCAATCGATCAATTTCGGACTATATCTCAAAAGGAACAGGGGCAGCACAAAGCCTTGCTCCCCTAACAACAGCGGTTGCAGAAATAACATCAATTGTTCACTCCCATCAAATATTACGAGTTTATTAATATTTTAGAAGGTAGGAAGGAAGGGAATCGCGAAAAAAATACAGCTGCCCCATACAGTTTAGAACAGTAAGTAACAGTATGGAAAAGCTGTTTTTTTTCGCGATTTCAAAGCTGTTCCCATAGTAAAGTTAATTTTTTAACACCTAATAATCGATTTTACTTTACATAAAAGTGCAACATCTTTCAAAAACTTATTTTTGAATTTACCAACTTCTAATCCATGACAATTTTCAATAAACTGTAGGTGCTTTTTTCGTTTCTTGGCACCTCTCCCAAAGTTAGCACTCTAAACCGACATCTAGCCCATTTTTTTGGAAACAGCACCCGGTTATCTGTTCCCAGAATCAAGGTTGAAAAAAAATTAAGTTGACTAACGCAAAAGTTGTATACCTAAAGTTAAAGTAGGGTAACCAGCTTCAACTTTCTGAATAACTGGCAAACTCCCTGAAAGAGTACCTTTAAATTGTTTAATTCAATGTTTTGAGTTTAAACCTCATTTAATTTATCTTCTACCTTCTGTCCAAAAGGCACGAGATAGCCTTGTTCCAACAATTACATTTGAACCAAAAACAAAGCAATTCAATCCATTACATACACCATGAAGACCTTATCAAAATAAAATACCAGGCCCGATACCTTTCCTCCATCAGTAATCAAATTGAAACCGATACGGATACCGCACGTAAGTTCTACCGTACGTAGGGTGCATTAAAGAGGCGCACCTCTAGTGCCACTAATGGATGGCTACTAGAGAGGGGAAATGGAATTGCAACTGAAATGTATTGCATTCATACCCGACAGTGTTTACGCTGTTACCAAGGCGTACGAGTATATTACGTGGTCTTTATGTACGTTCAGCAAAAGAGATAGCTAGCTACATCTCCTTTTCAAACCAAATGAAGCGCCAGGCTTAGTTCATTGTTAAAATCTTTATTATTGTTTGTGTGATTGTTATTTGTGTAAAAAGCTGTTAAGCACTACACAAGTATAAAATGCGAATTTTGTGGCGTTGTGCAAATTTCTTGATTGCGATTAGATATTTATTTTGATATTCCTGATAGAGATGGGTCAGTGTTCAAAAGGATGCAAAACTACCTACACCTACAAGAGTTTAAAGAAACTTCGACACTTATGGTTTATAAAAACAGATTTAGGTACATTTTAAGAGTTTTCCTGTTTTCCGAAGCCTTATTTAGTTACAAATCGTCACTAACTTAACTTACTAACGTTCCATGACCGCTGGTTGCTAGTACAACCGTGAGAACAACGCACTTGACCCTTTTGAAGGACGTATCAAATAAGGTCAATGGAAGTCCTTTCCTGACGATTCCTCACTTCCTTATCACATTACTGATCACTGAAGTTATGGTATATAATGTATGATTTATAAGTACAATATAAATTATCGTCCAACCCAAACAGGTTCTCCAAAAGTTTGGTCTTCTTTTAACCACGTGGATTTAACCGTATAACCCGTCTGCCTTCAAAGCAAGATAGAACAGGTATCTTCTGGGCACGCTCGATCCATCATAGACCTCATCCATCGCTTTCCATCGGGCAAGATCGAGGTCAAGAGCTGGCCCATACAGAAATACAAAAAAAATGCAATATTTTCTGGTTATATCATGACATAATCATCTCATCATCATAAATCATTTCAGGCAAAAGACGTCCACTGCTTGACATAGGCCTCCCCTAAGCACCGCCACTTCGATTGGATTAAATACAAGACAATCATCAGAAAGCTTGAAGTAACATAAATGAAGACAAGACAATGACGAAGTAATGACATTTTTGCGCCACGAATAAAAAGCCAGAATTTTTCAAAATATCTACTACAGAGCAGGTTTTACGAAGGGTGGAAGTCAACTAGTGAAACATTAAGGAGTATTCTTGGTATGTGAAAACATTCCCAAAGGTACACAACATTATAACATTAATTCAGTGTTCGTAATAACAGCGAGCGCTAGTTTTCACGTCGCCCGACAAACGAACCTATATTTGCTTAGTTCCGCCGCGACCACGCGTGGAACGGAGACACTGACAGTATAAACTTGTGTGTAGACGGAATGAATAAACTCATTTGTACATATTTAGAACACTTTATAAAACGTCCCTCTTTATCGTGTTAGCTTTAACTTTGAAAATTGTTAATGACAAAACCCTCCAAAGGTTTTTAATAACTTTAGATTCTGTACGCGGAAGTACATCACTTCTTTGCTGCAATACATATTCTTATGAAAACTTAATGGTTGTTTTCGGGAATACTGCTGTAAATTGTAAACACGCTTAAAATACGAGACTGGAGCAAGCTGCAGATGGTCGTATCACTGCAGTAGAAGTAGTAACGAAACTTGCACTTATGTCACTTCACTTTCGCTAGGGCTAGCTTCAAGTTAGGCAAGCGTTTGCTACTCATATGCCCATTTTCACTAACACTAGGCAGCAAGTGCGCTGTTGAATTTTCAAAGCTCTGCTTAGCGCCAAAAGTCGAAAACGCAACAGCGCGCTTAGTAAGGCAATAGTGCTGTTCGTGTGATGTTAGTACTAACAGTGTAAGTGTTACCTTGTAACGTATATGCTGTGCGCTGCGGCTGCATTCCAGGCGCGGCGGTGACGCCTGCGCGAGACGTGTTGTGCAGCGACAAAGCGCCCAGCAGATCTAGCTCGGTGGCTGCAACAAATATCACATGGTCAACAATACATACTTACAACACAACAAAATATGACCTAAAAACCCTGTCTCCACCGCGTAGTGAGTAACTTGCACACCTACTGGTGACGGCAAGTAGAATAAAGTCAGTCAACCCACTCTTCACTTTTAAGTAAGTAAGTAAGGTCCTTCTTATGTTTAGTATGACTGATATAAACGATCAAAAGTTGGGTAAGATTAGTAGGATTCTTAATAGGAATACATAATTCTAAACGTTAGTTGGAAATGCCTGCATAAGTAGCTACCATCCCGAAAACCTCTTTAAATATGCCAAGCCTCATACCAATAAACTCTCATGATTAATTCCAAAGAAGGTTCTTATAAATACAGACATTATAAAAATTCCAGCACGGTTCGTCTCATACATATTGGAAAGCCTCTAAATAGCTTATTGGCTAGAAAATGTATATTGTATGTCACACTCGTAAAATATTGCTTCGTACCCTATTTATTCTTCAGAAGCAAGACACGTTTTCTATTACCCACGACACGTAGATACACGAGGCCTGGATATGGAGCAGGAGGCATAATATTCAAACAACACGCTTTATACATTAGCTAGGTCACACAGGTATGAGTGACAGAAAATAAATAAAAAAAATACGTTTATTTGCGGTTAACATGACGCTAAGAAAGAACACAAACAAGAACAATTTAGGGGAATTATGCGTCACATCCACGCAAAACGGCCATCGCTCAGCATAATGCAGACAAGCCGGGCAACGCCGGCTGTCGCTGACAACCAGTGCTGGGTTGGGGGTGAGATATAAATAAGATATAAAAACAATACTTATTTCTAAAGGTTTATATAAATATAATAACAGCGATGACGATCTACAAAGCCGTAGTTTTTCTAACTTCAATGTGACATATTGACGGCGACCGACGGTTTCCTAGCAGAGCGATGACCGCCACATAGCGTCTGCAATTTACCGGCGAATGACGTCACTGAAACGTTATTTATGAAAGTACATGGTGTTTTCCTAGTGAGCGTTTGACACCGTAAAGTCAAACCACTGCCATCATTTTCCAGCGGCCATTTTGGTGGTCTTCTAGGACACCGTAGCATTATGTATCTACATGGTCTCACACTATCTGATAAGATTATGCCTGGACTTTAAGACACTGTGACTTTGTATAAATAATTATTTCTTCTCAGAGTAGTAGGATAGGAAACACCGACCTCATCTAGATTTAAAAAAAAAATATTAACGTGTAAAAGAGCTGGGCTCCCGATAGATGGAAGGAGTGGAGGGAGGCCTTCGCCTAGGAGTGGAACAGCCCAAGCTAGAACGAGAAAAAATATATTGTTTTCTTCATACAGAAATAAATTTAATTTATTAATTTATTAAATATCGTAACATCTTGCTGAGATAGGAGCCTTTTGGCCTCGCACACGACTTTCTGCTTTTATTTTAATTTTACTTTGTTTTTATTTTGATTGTTTTTCAATTTTAATTTTTCAATATGTGTTTAGTTTAATTTGAGATCTCCTGTGCTTGTCTCGATGAATAACAACAGCAGCAACATCGTTTATTTAATCGTCACATAAATCTGCCATTTCGGTTGTAAAATGTCCTGGAATTCATGACAGTGACCATAAAGTCTCTATAACGGAAAATGATAGATCAGTATACGTTATTGTTTTCTATATGTAACGAATATTTACGACCTAATAAACTCGTAGTGGCCTACATTCGTATAATCAATAAGAATGGTGGAATCCAAAATATTGAGGAGCCTCGGGTGTATCGATCTGAGTAAACAGTAAACACGTTGCTTTTACACACATATATAAACTCATGCCTACTCTCCATGGGGGTAGGCAGAAACTACAGAACGCCCACTGCTACGATCCTTACATACTCCTTTTGCCTCGTTTACGTTCATACATCAGCAGTGCTATTCTGTAACCATCTCACCGTGACAACTTAGGTGAAGTGCGCTCGGAGTGAGCTGTCAGTCCCTAGCAGCAGGTGGAATGGCAGCTCACTTCACCTAAGTTTTCACCGTGAGATGGTTACAGAATAGCACTACTGGTCATCATCACACTCACGCCGGTTGCGAGTACTACGCACCTGACCTTTCTGAAGAACATCACCAAGATCATTCTATGTCCTTCAAGGGTGTCCCCTCCCAGCGTTTCCACTCACATCTGACTTGTGCCACGTGGCTTTTATTAAGTCAAAAATAATGAATTTTACGTAACCTTGTTGATACGAAACATTTCAAAGAAAATTATGTGTTGACAGTAACATGTAGGTTAATCACAAAATAAATTACCTACTTATTGTAATAGTTATTACCATGGCATAATTTTCACGCTGATGGTGACAAAAGCGTGATGGAAACCATCAGTCAAAGCAACTCAAATTATCAAGTTATCACCCCGCGTCGGTAATTGGTTGAAGTTCACAGAAAGAGAGGGTTGTATTATAATGTAATTTAGCTAATAGTTAGGTGATGGGTTGAATAATTTTCACATTAAGGGCCTGTCTCGGAGTAGATACTATCCACTAAATAAATAAAGAATTGAAGAGAATTTGTATGGAATTATCTGCCTGATAATATAACTACAACTTATCTGAAGGTGGTTTTACAGGTCATGAGTATATCAACAGTGTGCATTTTTATCAACACTTTTTAATTTTTCTCCAAAACGTGTACATTTAAAAACATCTCCAAAAAGATTGTTTTAATTCATGTATTTACATAATACCTTAGCATGTGCCCATAAATCTCTTTTATACATACTAAGGTAGTATTTAAGCAAATTCCTTCGTAGAATTCGGTGGCGCAGGTTCTTTGTAGCCGTAGCAGAGAGCCATCTATCACTAGTAACCCGGTCACGTAGCGCGCTACGCCGGCTACAGCGCGTAGCACCGCTACAACTAGGCTACGGCTACGAACATTTCGCATCGTATAAAACTATGAGATTTTTAAACTGCTAAGTGAACATTAAAGATTATTTTATTTATTTTGTGTTCTATATTTGTACTGTAATGTATAGTTAGTTAATTTATTTATCTGCCTTTTCCCAACTATGTCGGGGTCGGCTTCCGGTCTAACTGGAGGCAGCTTAATACAAGTATACATGGAGCGACTCCCTATCTGACTCTAATGACTAGATAACACGATACTCCTTGGTAAGACTGATTGCCAGATCTACGAATGACAGCCAGGATCAACGGCTTCACGTGCTTCCCGAGGAGTTCCTATTACATGGCACTTACACATAGTATATATATAGTAGTCTATGCACATAACAGTACCAAGTGGATGCTCTAGGTCACCTTTGGCTAACCGTTCGGGGAAAACAGGCGTGATATTGTGTTATGTTAATTTAGTACCTAAATAGTTAGTTGTATAATAATTTACTATTGTATATAACCTTTTGTCTTTATTTGATTAATTTAACTAATATTAAATCAGGTAATAAATTAAAGCCAAATTAATCTTAAAACCTCATTTTGCTGCCCAAGGGCACAGTACAAATATGGACAGTACAGAAACTACATAGTAAACTTTTGAAACGGCACACTCACAGACTCACTCATTGACGAGACCTCAAGCGATTGTCGCGGTGCCGTTTCGAGACGAGTGGTCGCCGCGATCTTTTTAAAAATGGAGGTTAGGTTATTATTTCAACAAATAGGCCTAGTTTCCATACTGTCACTATTTAAACTATTCCATGGGCCACCACAAACCAAACTCCAGACCAAACCAAACTCTGACACCAGGTTAATCTCTAACCACACCAAAAAAAAAGAATGACCTCATTTTGCTGTAGTATTATAATTTATAATGTTCAAGCATTTTGTTACCTTCCAAAATATTTAATTAATTTTGTACTAACAAAACCGGTTAGGTACGCCGCCGGGTAAGCGAACTTTTATGAAAAGACAAAGTTGATTGTTTGGGTATTCATAACAAAGTTATGATAAGCCTTACCTAATTGTTATTAATTAAACTTTAGACTTTTAATCATATTAACGCTTAAAATTGCGGGGAAACCTTGAATAGGGGTAAGTAATGTATGTGGGTATATGAAGAAGTTAGTGTTGGCAGTCGAATATACATACATAGGTTCGAAGCCTGCATTTTGCAATCACTTAATTGCGATGGATGAGTCAGCCTGTTTAAGCCAAGCCACAACCACAGATATTACTCAATAGAAAACATCTGCCCATCCTTTTCCCAAATATATTGGGGTCGGCTTCCAATCTAACCGGATGCAGTTGAATACCAGTATATTATTACTCAAAAGAAAACCCGGTATAGAAATGAAATAAGCAATATTCTGTTCTTTAAAAAAAGTTATTCTCCTTAATGTGCGTTTATAATTTCTAACGTGACCATGTTATCGTGGACGCCCACGTCACGGCATCACACGGCATCGGCATTCAATATATGAAGATGGCTTTTCCGTTCAAACTCAAACTCAAAGCATTTATTTCAATTAAACCCTTTACAGGCACTTTTGAACTGTCAAAGAGTCAGTCAGTTAGTCAGAAAGTTGAAGCTAGTTGCCCATTCCAAAACGTAGATCTCTATGGAGAAGAACGGGCAAGAAACTCCAAGTACACTCTTTTAAATATAGAAATTACAAAATCCTGGGTACATTACTCTCGTTGATTCTATATGTGAGAACAATGTAAAAAAAAATTAAAATCAATCACGATTAAACGTTCACGATAACATATATAACCTGCACATATTTCCATACATTTTATGGACGTGGACGTCTACGATAATATCGTCAGGAACAACGCTAGGAATTATAAAAGCGCTTAAAGACTATAATATTATTTCTCAAATAATATTTAGCAGTTAATAAACCAAGAGTGGTGACATCATACATAAGCAAGCACGTGTGGTGTCAAGCGAGCTTAGTGCCACGCGTAGCTTCAAGTGGCACCGACCCTTGTGAAGGCACCCGCTTAGGTGACCTATTATCCCTCTTTAAAGAAAATTGAGGCGATATTTGAAGGTTTGGTGGTGAACATTATATAATCAATATATTCATAATATTATATAACATTTAAAAACAGTAACAATGGAGTTTCTTCTCCATACGAAACAACTTTTTGGAAGAGGACTAGAATCAGTTCTATTTCCTTGTAAATTTTGACTTTCAACGTTCATTAAGATACATTATTTAACTTTGACTTTGAAAATAGATGGCTGGCATGTTAATTCACCCTTAACGAAAACATTGAATGCTTCTACGAAATAGTAATTGGATCTTCAATTTTATTGCCGTCATTATTGTCACTCATTTCCCATTTTACGAAACGAAACTCATATATCGCTATTACAATGAGCAGCCTTATCTGTATCTTAATAGATATAGTATCGTAGCTTCAACAATAAATTAGGAGTTTGTCGCACACTACTTTATTTATGGGCCGAAAGGAGTCAGCCAGAAAAGAAAATTTTGGAGTTAGTAAACGATATATCGGACTGTCTGGAGCATAACAATTGTATAAATTAAAATAATACAACTTGTAAAAAAAGGTTACAAGTGCATGACGTCATTTAAACGCCCCTAAAATAATCGAAACACGTAATGCTGTGATAGATCTTTCTCATACCTACTACTGACATAGAAAATAAATATTATTTTCAACATTTCCACATGAACACGACTCTCTTAATTTGTACGTGAATTTACAAGCGCCTCAGATTGTGTCAAGGGTGCCTTCTCAGCAGAAGGCAAGCTCCAATTTGCGACGCCTGTGTCTCACAGCGTATTTTACAGTCGAAATAACATACACGCTGCATCAAGCCGCACGCAAGGTAGTCAGAGGACAGGTGTATAATAAATAATACCCTCAACTTATCGCCATAAGTGTAATCCTACTTCTATCAAATTTTAAGAATATTTCCGATATTCATAGTTTAAATACCAGGAATAAACACAACCTTGCTGTACATCGCACTCGTCTCCACAGAGTAGGCAACTCGTTCATGGGTCAATGTATACGCTTTTACAACAAACTTCCCATCGACATTCGAGACTTACCCATTAAACGAGTTAAAAGCTGTATTAAAACCCAACTTTGTAAAAAAGGGTACCTACGATAAAATTTCAGATTATTTAGAAGATAAAAAAGCTTGGGATTGAGCTGCTCGCTCTGCTAAGCCTTGTGATAAAATCATGAAAGTTAACATTATACCTAATTATTCAGTAAAATCATCAAAATACACCAGTATTATATAAACATTGACATTGTTGAATATATCATACAAAATGACATGATTACTTTGTACAGTATTATATTATTTTAATTTTTGTGAATGTGGATTGTGGATTGGGAGATGTGGACTATGTGGATATTTTTTTTTTCTTTCTCAGTTCGTTTTAATTATGGTCTGTCAGTTTGAGTAGTTTATGCGGCCTACCCAAATGTCCTTTCTTTGGTATTATTCGTCGATTACTGACAAATGCTTGCACTGACTGAACAGGTCCACTCAAATCTGTGTGGTTCTTTTCTCAAAAGACCATTTCAGACTAATCTACATGGTCCTTATATGGCCTGACCAAGATTATGTCTGGACTTTAAAAGAGACTGTGACCTCTGAGTTTGTTTCGGCCTTTCTTCTCAGAGTAGTCAGATAGGAAACACCTAACTCATCTAGCTAATTTATAATATTTTTTTAAGATGACGCGTAAAAGTGATTCCAATATCTTATTTACAGAATAAACAATTTCATTTAATTTCATTTACTCTGTTGCCAAGAACCGGGCACCGATCTACATTCCAGGCTGCTACTAGAAATTCCCAATGAAAAAATCCAATATCGTTTTGACCGATCTGGGGATCGAACCCAGAACCCCAAGCTCAGCAACTTTGGACGAGGCACTTACAAATAAAACAATGGTAGGTGAAATATGAATATAATAGCAAAGAAATCATTTGTGACGCTCCCAGTCCATTAGATGTCGAAAGAGGAGAAACTAAAGTCATTACCGTGAACACTCATAAATTGAAGGAAATACCGATGTTAACCAGGAAATATTAGTCTGAGGCTTAGACTTTTTCAATTAGGTACCTACAGCTTAATAAATCATAAATATGGTTGGATTGTCAAAATAAAATATGTTTAATGGGCGCAGATATATTATTTTAAAAAAAACAAGCGGCCAACTTTGAGTCAGACTCGCACACAGAGTATTCCGACGTACTTATCTACTGGTACAGGCCCAGACAGCGACACCTATCGGGTCCAATTGTGAATATAAACCATCCAGGGACGCACTCAAATACATACAACTTTCATCATAAGCTGTCCATCCGTTTAGGAGGAGTTCAGTGATATACTGACGTAGAGAAGAATTATATATAAGTATATAAAGATTTGGAAATCATTGGGGGAGGCCTATGTTCAGCAGTGGACGTCTTATGGCTGAAATGATGATGATGATGATGATATAAAGATTAAGAGGCTTTTCGTAACGGAAACATTTGGTAACACGCATGAGTGTTATATACGTACGTGTTCTATTTGTATTTTTTATGATTGTTTTATTTTATTTTATTTTTTTGGGTCGTTACTATCTCTGTAGTAGTAACATTGCATTGGCGTTATAGCTGTTAAGGTGTTATTTACGAAATTTTGAATAAGTAAATACCTATGTCTGCGTATTACCTCCAAACTTAATAATCAACTCCCTAGTAAAGAATAGTCAATTCAGATTCTAGACTTTTCTAAACAAGCTCTGTATCATGTACCAGCCACATTTATCAATGTACCTACATAAGTACTTCTACACAAATTCATAGAACTTTGTAACAATACTATGACACAAACTTGATCTACATCTACAGCCCACACAAGTCCGTCAAAACGCGCCGGCAGCCACATCACCGAGCTGGGAGCGGGCGCCGGCGCGCCACCGTGTCGCCGGCCCGTCTGCCCCTCCGGCACAGATACGGTCTACATAAAAAGAGCTGCTATGGCTGCTCCAGATTGCCTCGTAAACTGTCGCTGTGGACTCTCCGTGTTTGCAGCCGACCCATAACTGTTGTTTAGCTATAGGAATAAACGAAGCTTTTGTCACTGCAAATAATAGACTTGGTTTCTGATTGTAGCGGTGAGCTCTGTTGGTCTAGATTTATAGAACACGGTACATTTATCCCTAGATAAGAGTATTTTTTGCTTTGCCTCTTGACAAACAACACAAAACACGGCGCGAGCTAAACCAGGTGTAAAAGTGAGTACCTATGTGAGCAGATACGGGTGTACTTACATACCTAACTGGATAATGATTATCCATCAACAAGCATATAACTTAGCTCCTGCGTTTTTCGATTTATTTCGTATGCTTTCGAAACAGCATACATGCAAAGCACTTCTTTTTCTCTATAATAAAGGAGCAAGCTACATAAAAATAATTACGCAGTTAAACTTTTTAATAATCTGTTGGATACGTGTTCTTCAGTAATACCACAGTTCCTAACATATACGGCTATACTCCGAACTCCACACCACTATCGTCTCCAACGGCTTGCTGAAAGCCGTAAATCGTATTTTCTAGGCGATCGTAAACACTTCGACTCCCACACTAGTTTATAGTAGACATCGCTACTAGATACAGTAACGACCAGATAATACTACATTACATTTGTGGAAGCTCCACACTGCTACAGAACTATCGCCCTTAAACCAAAGACGTAAGGAATGTGTTTGGTAAAACGAAAATTCGGTTTACGAGAAATGTAGTTTCGTGCTGCATCAAATGCATTTTATGAGTCGGAAATTGCGATTGGCATTAGGAGTTGTGAGACCGGACGATAACGTTTTAATGCACTTTAATTATGAGCTGTTTTGTTGCTTACGAGTAGAAACTTTAGGTACCTATCTAATGTAATAATATTATGTAGCTGCATCCGGTTAGACTGGAAGGCGACCCCAACAGAGCTGGGCAAAGGCTAGGTAGAATATGATGTAATCGTTCAATTGCGACAAGCTTGGCATAATTCATAAAAAGCAGTTTTTGGGTATGATGATTTAAAAGTTTAAAAGCAGCGATAAGAGTGCGACAAACCATATTGTCACCTTTCTAGCTCCCTCATGTTTAGTTAGACAGCGTAATGCAATGATTTCAATCGTAGATTTGCCCTGACACGTCAACGGATGGTCGGGTTTCTTTCTCGTTTTGACACCTCTGACACACACAATGTCGCAGAGACTTGACTTAATTGGTTTGAGAACGCCATTTTATTGTGCGAGCTCGCTCTTCTCAGTATGGACACTTTTTCGCACGACTTAATACGGTGCGGGCAAATCTATGATTTAAATCTTTGGCGTATTTTTTTTTTTTTTGCAAAAATTATAATACTAGCCGCGTTCACCTGGCTAATTAACTCAAAAGCAGATTCTTTTGTTATATCACCTTTCTTGCCAATGACAAAGTTGTTATGAAAAGATCTTACGTGGAAATGTGGAGACCGTCCGGTATGCAGACAATATCAATTATTTTTTTATGAATCGACCGCCATGTTATTGTGTCAGACCACGAACTAACCCCTAATTAATTAAAAAAAGCTATAAAACTCGATTGTGTGGATTAGATTAGCAATAATGGTGCCCTAATTGAATGGAAGGGAGTCACGTAGGATTAAGTCAGGATTTCTACGAAATTGTAAGGTCATTGCGTGACGTAATGCGTTTACCTTCTATTCATCCCTTATTGCACGAAACTTACAGTATATAGTATACCTACACTCCGGGGCACAGATTGTGGCCCAAACATAAACAACCCGATAACAGCCAAATTTTGCTAACGCGTACCTATGACAATTTGAGGTGGCAGTTGTTACAATGTTTGTTAATGTTAATTTAAGAGGGTAAACATAAAGAAAATGTTCGTTTCATAAACACATAGAAGACGGGGTATACCCGTCGGTAAATTAAAATTTTATATTAAATTGGGCGTGCATTTAAAGTCTAGCTTTCAGAATAAATAAAAATGCCTCTAACTTCAGCTCAAGTCGCTCATGCGGTATTTCTTCAGAATTAAGAGCGAACGCAGCTAGAAATCGATGCAACTTTAAAAGTACCGCGTACAACTGTCAGGTACGCATAAACCTGGGGGTCTACTACCTAAGGGAAATCCGAAGTTACGGGCGCCTCGCTCTCCGTCTCTCTTACCGGATGTCCGTAAGTGAGACGGTGTACGAAGGGCCCGTAACTTCGGCTGAAACGGATTTCACGTAGGTTGTACACCCCCAGGTACGATCAAACTGGTCTGTACACGACGAGACCAGGAAGTGGTGGAATTAGGTGCACTGCAGCACAAGATGACCGATTTATTGCTCTGGCAATTTTAATAAAATCGGTTCCTCACTGCAGTCGAGATACGGCAGCGCCCACAAGAGGCCAGAGAGGTCAACGTAAGTGAGCGAACAATTAGAAGGAGAATAGAGGATCGGGACCTGCATGCTCAAAGACCAGCTCGTGGTCTAGATCCTCCGGCAGTGTAGTAAAGTTCAATGGCCAGATAATGCGGTGTGGCCTTACGAGCTACAGACGGCCGCAAACGGGTGAGGAGAAGGCGGTGAGTGGTTTCTACCGATCACCACCAGGCAAACTATTAGTGGCTTTTGTGGACATGATAATTATTCAGATTTGTTACAGCTGTAATAGCAATCACGTCATTTCGTTTAAAATACGTTTTTATTTTTAATCATTTATTTATCTTTATATATGGATCTTTTCTATTTTGTGAATGTGAGAATTATGTGAAATAAAATATTTTGAATTTTGTTTTTTTATTTTAAAGCCGTCAATTTTCATGGTGGGTCTGTTATGATTTGGGGAGGATGAAGTTCGGACGCTCGCACAGGGTTGGCCGTAGCTGAAGGTCGTCTTACAGCAGTGCGGATCATCCAAGAACACGTTTTACCATACATGGGCTTCATTGGTAGTGAGAAATTTATTTTAATACAAGATAATGCCCGCCGCACACAGCACATTGCGTGGATAGTTACCTCTCAGAGGCTAGAATTGACAAATTGGAGTGGCCAGCAAGAAGCCCAGACATGAATCCCATAGATCATGTATGGGACATGCTTAAAAAGCGAATCCGGTCAAGTCTCAACCCTCGTCTGATCCTCAATGATTTGAAAACCGCTCTGGTGGCTGCCTGGCACGAAATTCCCCAAGTAAACAATAAAACATCATCCAGAGCAAGCCTGATCACATGCAGGCGGTGATCAGAGCCAGAGGTGAAAACACACGCTATATATTTATTTTGTAAAATGTTTTTTTTTTTTTTGTTACAAAACCTTATTTTAATGTTTGTGTTAATTGCCATTTTTATAATTTAATTAAGTTTAAATAATTTTTTCAATCATTTTTTTCGGAATTAATGATTTAAATTAGGTATCAGACCATCCTCTAAGCTTTATAAAACAAAAACATGCCCTTCGAGTTTCATTATGACAATAAACTATATGCTTGGGCCAAATTCCGTGCCTCTGAGTGTATATAAATTATTGAAACGTTCTCGATCGAAATCGATTGTACCTATTGAATTCGGCTGTAGGTACGCTAAATGGGATTTCTGCGTCTAACACACAAACGCTCTTTAGAAACACAGCCATAGTATGTCTGGATTCGTAGCGATTCCGACTGCACTGTTATATAAACACAACCTTACATTACTGTAACCCAATCTTGCGCATAATATTTATCAACTAATAACCACTCGATCGGAAGGTGATTAATTAATTAATGAAGTCCCTTGTAACTGGAGACGGCACGCGCTGCCAACCTGCCGACTTGTTGGCCAAACGACCATATGGCCGGCAACACTGACAGGATAATGTTAGTAATTATGTAAAACCTCAAAACACGAAGGGGTGACATACACGGTACACGCTTGAAGACATTTCTTGGAACACTTGTGGCGGGGCACGCGTCTTTTAAATTATTATTAGCTATGGCCCGCACCGGGCCGTTTATCTGCACCTTCATTGCAAAACACATTACCAATTGCAATCACTTTCGTTTTGACAATTCTACAATACTGGCTTGCTCGAACTACAAATACTTTATTGCAGCAAAATTATATCCTACAAACCAGATAAGAGAGTGGCCAAAAATAAGACATCTACAAAAAACGAATGACTACCTATACAATTTTTTTAACAACAATTTAGGCGATTATCACACTGCACCGCGTCACGCTGCATGTTGCGTGTCTGTGATCTGAATGAAACGCGCGTGGATGCATTTCCTGTGTGTTGGACTGTGCGTGTTTTCTATACAAACGGAGATACTTACAAGCAACGTTAAAACACGCATTCACGCGCTACGCTGCGTGGTGCGTGGCAGTGTGTTAATGGCCTTAAACTTTAAATTAACGTAAGTTTAGCTGACTCATGCACCATAAAACCCAAATAGGCCAAATTACGGTAACCGCCACAAAAACTAAGGCTCAGTGATCTGTATTGTAAGAGGGCTAGACTGCGACATATGTCTAACGGCGGCGGCGCGTGCGCCCCTCGTCTTGTAAAGCTCGGCTTACATGACGAAAGTAGCACTTCGTGAACACGTTTTTTTTTCTATACCTACCAAACGTGCAGCTTGCTTTTCTATAAGTCATAAATGTTTTTATTTCTGTAAATAGGTTTGTGCAAACACTTATAATAATATTTTAAGAACTAGATGAGGTCGGTGTTTTCTGACCTGATAACTCGAGTTTGTTTCGGTGTTTCTGTGAAGAAACACCGAAACAAACTCGAGGTCACTGTCTCTTTTAGAGTCCAGAATCCAATGTCCATAATCTTGGTCAGATCATGTGAGGACTATGTAGTTTAGTGTCTGTAATGGTCTCTTGAGGAAAGAACCACACAGATTTTGTTTCTTGATGACCACTCTTATTGAGCGAAAATGCGAACCAAGAGTTACCGTCCAAATTTAAAGTAGGGAATAATTACTTAAGTATAATCATAAGTTCATGCATAAGATAGGTTCCACACGCAATAACCAACAATACCTACTACATTCATCGAGAATCATTAATTGTTTGGTTAGATTTTCCATCAGACCAGTTGATATTTTTTTAAATAGCGAAAACTAAGGCCCCGCCCTAACAGATCTCTCTCCTAAGCAGAGCTTGGAATACTGGTATTTTTGGGAATCGGTAGGTACCATTGGCCTTGGCGTTATTCCGGTACCAGACGTAGTGCCTGTACCATTGGTATTTCTAACTGTGTCGGCACCAAAACCAGTACCAAACAAATATTTCCGTAAGTTAGAGTGAGAAAACAGATATAGTAGCTAAAAAGTATAAATAATAGGCATTAGAAAAATAACTTCAAAGTTCTATTCGAGAGTACCGATACCCATCTGGAACAGGTACCTACCCAGGTACCGAAAAGGCAGACCGCTAAGTACCGGTTCCAAGCCCTGCTCCAAGTATTCAAACTCAAACTCAAACTCAAAGCATTTATTTCAATTAAACCATTTACTTGCATTTACACTTTTGAATTGTCAAGGGGTTGGTCAGTCAGAAATATGAAGCTAGTTGCCCATTCCAAAGCGTAGTAGGTACCTATGGAGAAGAACGGGCAAGAAACTCCACGGACACTCTTTTAAATAAAAAAATTGATACAAAAAATTGCTTACATCATTCATTTTGAAATTATGCATGTGAGAACAATGTAGAAAGATGTGCACGTTCGTAAAAGCGTCCGTAATATAAAAGAAAAATTAATGAATCATTCAAAAACTTTAAATAAATTAAAATAAGCCATGGTAGCTAAGAGATGACCAGTCCCAACTGTCGGCGCCCGTTCACGAACATGACGCATGGATCAGCACCATTCAGCTCAACCATTTTGAAGGGAGCTAAATGATCCAACACACACGCCACCATCAGCGAGACATTTGAGTGAGCATGACATACTCACAGCCGCCAGGGCACATTCAAGTCAATGAAATACTACATATTACCCGGTAAATGGTAGCTCTTTAGTACATAGTACTAACACCTGTGCTATGCAATTATATAATACAAAGGAAATTGAGTTTATACAAAAAAAAATTATTGAAAATTAATATTTAGGTCTTCTAATAGGTACCTACGAGTAACAAAAACTAAAGGTATACGGGCCAGCACATTTTCTTAACGTGGCTTTAAAATAAAAGTTGTGTGTAGCTAAGCTAAGCGTTATAGTTGGTTATAGTCACCCACGCCAAACCACGCTAAACCTAAATAAAAGTACCTACATAACTCTTTTACAAGCCCGAAACAGCCTTGACATTTAGTTATTTATAGATCTAACTGAGTGTACACGATCTATTGTCTATTTAGTAATGTAGTGGATTTCTTTTAGTCAGTTCATCCTGGAATATTAAATAATTGTAATTATTATGGCTATGAATGATATTATTATAATAACGTAAGTGGTCGTGGTACTCTACGCAATCTATCAACTCATTGACAGCAATAGTCACGATAAAGTGATCCTAGTCGTGTAAGTTGAA
The DNA here is from genome assembly GCA_963853775.1 of Xanthia togata. Taxonomy (NCBI): domain Eukaryota; kingdom Metazoa; phylum Arthropoda; class Insecta; order Lepidoptera; family Noctuidae; genus Xanthia; species Xanthia togata. The sequence continues at coordinate 26,679,745 of OY970794.1, read as the reverse complement.
GAACTAGGTCGAGCAATATGCAATTGAATTTCAGAGCAAGTTCCTGCTACTCATCGACCAGGTTGTCTCTGTGCAAGTAATATACGGTCTAATAAATAATCCCTTTTCTATTACCAATGATTAAAACGTATTTCTGTTCATTTAAAGTACATACAGCTTTCCAAAGAAAGTATGCGCTTCTCCGGAATCACCGTATATCTTCGGGAATATGAACACAGTAGTTACTAAGTGATAGCTGCAAAGTGGTTTGCTTCATAAAAATATTTTGTTAAAATGTCAAAACAATCAGACATTACGAAAGAGTCAATCAATCTCGCGTGATATGTACATCAGCAGAAAATATCGTATGATGTGTGGTCACACAACACATCATACGATGATATTTCTCACGTTGGCAAAATTATATTCACACCTGCGCATTAATTGTTTTAAATTTTACCTAACACACACGAATAACTGATGACCTGATAAATCGATGTCTAGTCAAAATTCTAGGAAATCTATTTACTTATAATTACATATTTACTAGCACACGCAATGCACTATACTGAAATTAATCTATTACGAATTATCTACGAACGATGGAGTTGGCGGGACAAGAAACTAACAGAATTATAATATTACCTATAATTAAGCTTCGTTAATAATATTTGTATGTCGTTAACAGCCAAACATTAGTACATGCAACGAGTCACATGCAAAACCTACGGTTAACAACGATATTATTCTGTTTGATTCTTACGTTCGCTGTCCTACATCGATTAATTCAACACACAAAAAATCTTGAGCTAATTCCGAACATAAAACACGCAGGATTTTGGAATATAAATTCAGTTAATAAGGCAGCCGTGGTCGAGGGGTGGCCGGGAATCGAACCGGTGCGCGGACAGGTGGCCGACACGCGCGGCTGCCCGCGCCCGCTGCGCCCGCGCCGGCAGCCGTGCCCTACCCGCCACGACACTTTGTAGGTGCAACTATGGACACCGTCTTTAGAATATTTTGACATACATACTTAAGTACTAAGTATGGTTTTGAAATTTACTTTATCCGTAAATTATCAAAGATAATTTGTAGATTGACACTCAGGCAATAATACAGCTTGTATTATTGCTGTTGTATTGATTGAACGTAGAGGCGAAAACATTTATAAATAGACCCTTTGTTGTAGAGTGTTATTGTGATCCAAAGTCTTGCATAACTGACCATAGAAGCTAAGCGAAGCTGGATCATTGGAGCTTTAAGCAGCAAAAAACTAAAAACTGCTGTTTTCCATGATGAAATTCTCGACACCTTTAAGATAATTATGTACATGGAATTACCATTTTTTTAATACACCGTTAGTAAGCAAAGATTTACCTACCTACACAATTTTCCCGTGGATTCTGTATAGCTTATAGTGCCAGCTGTGATGTACAGCTGTGACGGAACATGATTTCACTCGCCGCATTATTTCAGAATTTAAACGAAGTTCATTGATCTTGTTTATCTCTGAAAATGCTCCATATGAACTGGGCAGGTATTTTACTGTATTGTCGTGAATTAAATTTTAAAAAAAAACCGGAAAACTTCGTGTCGGACCACGCACAATGAAGGGTTCCGTAGTTTGGATGAATTTATCCCAAGAACAAACTTAATATTGTAGTTGAAAAACATGTACTCCCATGCGGAATGTATGGGAGAACATGTTTTTCAAACTGCTTAATTTAAGTTGGTCGATTATTACTCGTTAATCTGTAAAGCCTACTTAGCTGTGATAGTTTTCCTTTAAACTTCGTTATATATAGGTGCTACTGCTTTGACATTTTAATTTCTAACTACAACCGTTTAGTTGGTAGAGGGGGGGACACTTGACTCTAACGAAAATTGTAACTTTAAAACTTGATAACTCACGAACGGTTTACTTAATCCATAAACAGTCATCAAAAACCCCTAATATTTTTGAATGACCTATCCAACGATACCCTACAATATGAGAAGGACAAAAAAAAATGTATCATCCCCACTTTACATGTAGGGGAGATACCCTAAATAATTGTTTTTTACAAAATGTTATTTTACCACTTTTTCGGCATCATTAACGTGTATACTCATGCCAAATTACAACTTTCTAATACCAATACTTTTTGAGCTGAACCGCGGACAGACAGACAGACAGACAGACGGACATGGCGAAACTATAAGGGTTCCTTGTTGACTACGGAACCCTAAAAACCTACCTGTTTATGAACAAACCAGTCTGTATACTAAAGAGATAGATTGATTCTTGATTCTATAATATAATCAAATCGCGGCGCCATACCGTATAATAATCTAATCTGTTAAAGTCCATTCATAATTCACCACAATGTTTCTTGGCCATAATTCTAACGCCCTATTTGAAATTCTGATACGGAGTGTCCTTCACATACCCTTTGCAGCTATGTACTCAAATGAGCACAAACAACATCCGGTGGGTTACAATGCCAATATGTTATACAGTGTTAGAATATGGATTTGATACCTAAGTCTAATATAAGCTATAGATATCCTTTGTAAACATGCATCTACTGACAGTGATATATGTCACTGCAGTGCTCTAAAAATGATAGTAACATTTCCAACAATTTGTGAATTTGAAACATCAAGAGGTACCTAGCAACCTTAAGTTAGAAACACGACCACATAAAAACATATTGCTTAATCGGATCAATTCTATATATAAACTGCTAAATCTGGTAATACTATAAAAGCACATACTGCGACTTTTGAAATATTTGTTTTAGCTAAGACATCACGCCTGTATGTGTTCACTGAAGGGTTGGGAAGAGGTGTATATACCACTAAACAAAACGTCAATGGCAATGGATTCCATTTTAACGGGTTCCAGTTTTACGCCAGCCAACATTCATTATTTTATGTGTTGCTAATTGGTCAGCGAACTAGACACACATTATTCGCAAGCCATGCTCATAACCATGAGGATTATTGAGAGTAAAGCCTCTCGCAGTATAAACATGCTCAAGTATACACACACGATAACGAAAGTATGAATTAACCTGTACTGTAATAATACTGTAGCTAGTTACAGTAAGGTTAGCAAAAAGTCAGATATACGAGCAAAAAATAAGCAGTATCCATAACGCTGTTAATAATCACAGTTCAGTTTTTGGGCACCAATAAATTATTAAACTAAAAACAGGTCTCTTTTCTCAACCATTCTAAGTTGTTACAACTCTTTAATGTCAGCTGCCTCAATCTGCCTGTACCTACACCTAATTCACTTTTTTGTGGACCGTGCATGTAACTCATGAAGTCATTTCATCATCATATACTGTTGCAGTACCTTATCCTGTGTTATGATTAGCAATATTATTAGTATGAAGCATAAACATCTAACCTAAGTACTTAATTGTAGTCATGGAATTTGCCGCATTTCATCGCAAAGTTCAATCTACAAACTCATGGCTACGTATCAAGCTATACATTTCCAGTATAAGCTGATCTCGCATTAAATTGTATAGGATTTCTTACAATCGAAATTCAAAAGTCAGACAAACAAATAAACTGAGTATCAGCACTTTTTGAATGTACAAAATTATGAAAGTCAACCCGAACCCTCCGTACACCACTTGCTAGTATTTATGCTGGGAATACTTTAATCAAGATAGCTTTTCATTATCTCCCTAGAGGTGTAATGTCTTACGTATAATAAGTAACTTATGTTGTTATATTAATTACTAGCTGCGCCCCACGGTTTCATCCGCATAAGTTTCGATCCCGTGGAAATATCGGGATAAAAAATCCTATGTGTTAATCCAGGTTATAAACTATCTGTGTGCCAAATTGTATCCAAATTCGTTCAATAGTTTTAGCGTGAAGAAGAGACAAACGTACACACTCACAAACTTTCGCCTTTATAATATTAGTGTGATTTAGACATTCAGACTTTTAGAATTAATAGATAACTTTACTTTTAGATAAGTAATTTGTAATTTTAATTGTACAACTTCTTTAAATGCTTGCGGAGTTTACCTGTAAGTGATTGTTGTTTCACTGTTGCACTTACATTTTCGCATGTTACTTTTAGCATACAACCTGTGTAAACAATCGTTGGTGAACCAATAAATAAATAAATAAAATACGAAGTGGCGCAACAAACCCTGCAACAAGCAGCCATAAACCCGATCTATTTCGGCGTCGTAACCTTCGATAAATTCGGAATGTCTTTGACATTTTGAACTTGACAGTGGACGCCGGGCGCGGCTCGGCGTGCGTCTAATCCTGAGCACACAGCACGAGAGATAAGCACACCGCACGTGTGTACAAGCCGCTATTATACGACACATGTACACACTGCCCGCTTCCTGCACCTTGACATCCACACACTGGGATATTGGACGCCTCATTCACACTACATCCTATCTTGAAGACCCTTGTTAAAGAAATTATATACTTAAGACTTATGACTCTCTCATGGTTTCACTACGTAATACGAAAACTGTCTGGATAATATTGACATAACCAATTGTTACCAAGCACACAATTACATCAACAAATATTCTTTTTAATCCAAATTAAAAAGGCTAAAAGTAAACTATCTGAAATATCGCGTGGTCGTCAGCTATAACACAGAATTGTAACAGCAAATAAAGTTACGTTCACAGATCGATACCGAGTTCAATGTTACTGTGAGCGATACAATTTATTTCGAGATCTTCGCTTCAGAGTTTCAGACTGCAATACATAAGCGTTTCTCGTCTGATAGATTGCGTTTGAATACATTTGCGGACCCCAAGGAGATATTAAACCATGATCATTATTGCGTGGTTTTATTGGCAGTCGAATAAAAATGTAGCGGTGTGCGTATTGAGCAAACATTTGATACGCACGGTCTGTGAGGTAAGTACCGCGGTGATACCGAGGGGTGGCGACAACCTGTCGGTTTCGGCACGGCAACCCTCTGTGAATACATTCCGACCCTCACCGCCGAGCCAATTGGCCAAACTCATTGCTACGTTCATAAAAGTAAAATTTACAAGTATAATAAATCACTTGGATACAATTACAGTCATTACGAAGACTCCCCTTCATATTTGCAAAGTCATTTAGTTTTATAACTTCACGGAAATATCGATTAAGAATAAAGCAGGGAAGTAGGTATATTGCATTGCAGTAGGTTCTCTTTTTGACGAATATGCCCTGAAACATTGCCGACAGGAAGAATTATATTGATTTTTCTTCTGGGAATGAAGTTCAAGTCAGAATATCTGATAGACTGGCTTTGTCCACGATTCTTTTATATATCCAAAAAACCTAGTCGACGTTATGGAATCAGATCGCCTGTCAAGCGTAAGTGCAATATAGGGTCCTGTTATACTTAAAACAACGACTGTTATAAAACCCTCTCTAATAAAACAAAAGACGTTATTAGCAGACGTCAGTTGTTTATCTACTTGTAGATCTTCAACGAGTTAGAAAAGCGTATGTCCAATGTAGTACCTGTTCGCAATCAAATAAATTAACTAGGTAAGTGGTTGGCTGATAATTAGGTATATAAGTAACTTTGTGGTTTTATTAGAAAAAAAAAATATACCTTCAAAATGAATCTTAGCTACAATTTGAAATTACCTCTACCTATCCAGTTGGATGTTGATGATTCTCTTGAAACATGGCTATTGTCATTAAGGAAACCACTAAGATGAGGGAATACGAGTAAGATTTATACCAAGTATATTATTATTAAGTTTACCTAACCTACATATTCCCCTACGGGAGGCAATCTTCCTCTTTCTGACACGTTCTTTTGATCTCTTTTACTTCCGACGCACGTTCACACACCTCTGAACAGCTATATCTCAAGTTACGGCAATAAATTTAATGTTATTTGGATATCAGAGAAAAGGTGGTTGCTGTTAACATTTTCCAGCATGCATTATTTATAAAACCATCTAAAAAGTCACATACAGGGTTATAATAACAAAAACCCTAATGAAATAAGAACAATATGGACGATAGCTATGAAATTACAATCAGTCCTGTACTACCTCCAAAACGAAGAATCTCCGGTATTTTCCCTTTAGAATTTTAATTACAATTACACGCAGAGTTACTAAACGCAACCAAATTAAATCATTTGTAACACGACATACCATATAATATGATGTAGGTACCTTTACAATATCCGACCTAAAATATTCAACATCGAACTTCAGAAAACTACTAAGTGTCGACTAGTCCAACGGTAAGGTACTTACATTACCTTAATTTAATTTGTGCCTAAACTTAAAAGTTTGGTCTCTAAAGCTCGATTGGAAATATTTACGGCCAGTGTCTATTTTTGGGAAATATATCTTAATAGATAGAGAACATTTACATATAACATTTGGATGCTGAGAAATATGTACACAATTGATTAAACTCTGTCTCTTAAACTAGGATATCCTGTATCTGGCTATTAATTTATAATTTAAATTTTATTTTGCGTAATGTAAATTATCTTATAAATTATTGTATAGAATCATTTTTTTTTTCCTAACTGAACAGACAGCTGTGCTGCTGGGGAGTTTGTTGCGCCACTTCTTCTTCCCAGCAAAAGCACTAGGAAGTGGTGAAGGGTGGGCGTTTTGGGGGACTGTCTTATGTAATTTTGACGTTCGAAAAGTGCTGATTCTCAGCCTAATTTGAATAAATGACTTTTGATTTTGATTTTGATTTGATTTTGATCTTAAGAGACAGTGATTTGCAATGAGGTTCCAATTGATATTATGTATGAGTGGTCTGTGTCAATTTACCTTCAGAAGGGAAAAAAAAAAAAAGTGACGGTCAGTCTAACACACTTTTAATCAAAATCCGAGGGTTTTGAAGGATATTGCTAATCCATTGCTTCAAAGGTTTGAAAAATTCGTCGGCTCAGCAACGTAAATAACGCAATGAACTTGGCTGAACTGTCAAAATGAAACCCATTGCGATCAGTTTTCATTTTATGTGTGTTACGCAGTTACCCCGCCGGTTATCTGTATACTAAACTTCGCAGACAACAGGACTGCGAAGAACATTAACATTTAACCACGGTGGCCATAACGAAACAGACTGATATAGCGGTGATGATACACCGATAAAACTATTACCACGTACACATAATATTATGAGCTATTCTGACAACAGGACAGGACAGACACATTGGGGAATAGACGGGTCGGCCTTGAACCCTCCGGGGAGCAACACTCGTTCCATTTAGCGGACGCGACGGTGAACGATTCAATTTTGTGGACACTTCGCACATAATCATATCGATCACCTTATGTGTGACGTCAGCTGATAAGATTACTGCGGAAAGCTTTTTGGGCCGTTTTTTGATAAGTTATTGCTAATTTACCTACAGGTATTTTAAATTACTAATTTTACACTGAAATTTGCGTAAATTTTTGGCCTGCATTGCATCAGATTTGTATAAATTTAGGTATTTAAATTACCATTTTTGTGTTGAAAGTTTTTGGCATCCATTGCATCCGCATTGTAAATTTTCTACATAGCCTTTTTTCTAGGTGGGAAAAAAAGGTGTATTTTTTTGCCAAAGGGGGAAAAATATCTCCCTATAACTAGGTAAATGCGTTTTGCGGTTAGGTACAGACAGAAAAACAGTAAAATCCAAATAAAATCCATTTTTACTAAGATCCCCAATGAACTATAAATATTGATAGAATATTATAAGACGAATACGCGTTAGATTACATAGAGTGGCAAAATATAAATTTATTCAAGGTAAGTAGAGTAAACAGCGTAAAGTAGTGAGGCAAGCAAGGGCGACCTAATTGTGGGCTCTACGCGTCCATAATTTAACGGCTGCTTGGTATATTACAGTCGTGCCGTTTTACAGCTACCCACCTGAGGTATGGCTGAAATAGAGATGTCAGCAATTGAAGGGGTCCGATGGGACCGACGCCTGCCGGGGTTGCGGGAAAGTCCGAAAGGGATACCGTGGCCCCTGGCAATGCACAGGCAACTGAAGTAACACGGGTGGGTTTTAGTCAGTAAGAGTCTGACACGCCCTCCCGCTCCACTCAGAGCGGGAGAAGTCATTTGATGATTTCCCACCCAAAAAAAAAAGGTATGGCTGAAATTTTACTACCGAAAAACTAAGCTATAGTAACATGTATGGGTTAGGTATTAGTTAAACAGTTTCAGGCTGCAGGTATCTCTATGCCAAAAAAAATACCACCACCAAAAAAAAAACGATCACCAGCAAAAAAAATAACAACTTTAATAAATTTGCGAATTAGCTAAGTACATTCAAGTAAATTTACGACAATTTATCGTGGTACAGCTGTCAAATAATGACAGTTGTAATTGAAATACAACGGCTAATTTAAAAATTTGGTAGCCAATTTTCTTTACAATTAATTTCATTGACATTAGAAGTTACACTCCCTTACTTTAATTTGAATATATGTTGCTTATTCTGCCGACTGTACGAAACCAATACGCCTAATACGTTTAGGATACTATATCACAGTTAATTGCGTGTGGTCGATACTGTACTTTTGGGTGGAATCCGTCGCCCGGTAACCGGATGGTAAATAAACGTAACTTTTTAAATTTCAGATCAATAACCTCGATTGTTACCTATTAATTGTTACCAAACGTTTGGATTCTGTTACACAGAACTTCTAATAAAGATTGGTAGAAGTTGGTTTTAACATTCAAAAAATGTTCAATAGTAGTCAATATCAAGAAAATAATCGTAAAAACATAACCCTGTCTTTGCTATCGCGCAGTTGGGTACAAACTAAAGCATTTTTAAGAGTCTAGACCAGAAGTAACCAAATGGCGGACCGCAGTCCGACTCCGGACAACGACCTATTTTGTAAAATTTGTAACTAAAACTTAAACTAAAAATATTAAAATAAAAATGTTGAATAAGTACCAAATTGAATTTAGACCCCGCTTTGTCTTCAGACAGATAGTTGAACGAAAAAAATGTGTTATGTTTTCACATAACATACTTTGTTATTTTTGTTAATTGTATAATATTTGTTGACTTTTCTTTTTATTTCTTAATCGATATTTTTAATCTTGGTAGCTAGTAATGTCTATCAAACGGACCACGACAGCCATATTATTTTGAAAAATGGACCTCCAATGAAACTAATGAGGAGACACGCTGACTTTTTATCCCGGTAGGTGGCGTATAATCACTGGTGCTGATTGAACTGTCAGAATTGTCAAATACCATACATTTAGTCTTCAGTCTCTAGGCATACGGCAGTCCCTTCATTATTAATACCAAAGTTTTTATCGTATGATTCTAGTCTGTAATAAGATAATATTGGAATTTAAATAATGTCAACAAAAAAATGGTGACGAAACTAAATCCAAGATTTATCATACTTTTACTTACCTTGCAACAAGATCCGCTTTTTTCCCAGTTACACAAGTACTTTTTTTTAAATTCTTGTTTAAAATCAGCTACGGTCATTAAGGAATACATTTTTTAGCGTTTGTTTTTGCAGTAAAGTTTATATTTTTTATATATTTCCAACTATAAACTTAATGACAAGAGCCAGTTACGGTGGTGACATCTGTAATTAGCTTTGCCCGTCCCTCCCCATTGGTGATAGACGTCTAGACGTAACTTTGTAACTGCAGGTCGGCTATATCCTAGTATACATTCTGAGAGTAGTTCAATAAGAGTTCTTATTGAATTTTTTGGTGCACGACTATGGCTAGCCTATATATTATATTTGTAGTCTGTGACGATGACCCTATATAATATTCCTCGTATTCATATTTTAAAATTAAAGCTGAAGAAATAGGCAACTCTGTCATGAACAAAATATAAAAATATTGCATCGAATTTCTTATTTAGTTAAAATGCGAAACGGCTATGACTTTAAGAGTTGAAACTTATTTCCAAGACGGCCGTAAACTGAGGTCACACTAGATTTAGTAGAAGCGCCGCATTGCGCTCACTGCGCCGCCTGCAATCTCTCTCACTGCGTTATCTTACTGCCAAGAAGCCATTTATTATTTAATAGTTTAGAATAATAACACAAGAAAATAATAACAACAACTTTTTACCTTGAGCTGGCATATTATAATAGTATAAAGCCTAGAACTTCTTACTCTACTCTACCTACTGCAATATTTTATTAAATATATAAACTGATTCCACGTGACTTGAGTCGCAGTCATGAACATAAATCCAATAGTCTGATAAATAAAAACAAATGAGTAGAAAAATTAAATTCCATAAAACAGCAAAGGTTTCCGAAGGTTAACAGACACAATGATTACAGGAGTTGAAGGAGCATTCAATATGCATGTAAATTGCTGTCGTCGAGTGCTGGTAGCCAGTCAAGGTTCCGGACTGACACCTGTCTCTACTAGCCTGGAAATATACCGCCATTACGTCATCGGTGAGATTTTCCAAGAAAATCGTATTCTGGGTGATTTTTCATGGAAATCTAAGGTACGGCACCGGTGTATATCATGAAATATTAAAAGGCAAGTTCGCTACACTTAAATGTGTCAATGCCAAGGATTGAATAAAATAAACATACATGCATTAATGTATTAGCAGATTATAATATCCCCCGAGGGTCCAGTCGTTACGTTTAGTGCCAAACCACGGGGTACAAACCACTTTTGGGATTATGTGGTGGGTTAAATAATCCCTGGAGGGTTACACTGTGTTACCATGCAATTTATTAGTGGCAGCAATCATCCAAAACTGTAACCCTTTTGGGCATAAATAGGCGAGATATATGCCTAAAAATAAATAATTAATTATAATTTAAATATAAATAATTTAGGTAAAACACCATTTCCTTATGCTTTCTTCATAGCGCGACATATTTTGTTATTTTAACATCAATATTTTAATAGATCACTTGCCTAGTGGTGATACTCCTAATAGTTTAAATCCTGAGGAATCTCTGTCCACAGAGAACTTGGCGTCAGAGAACACATCTAGAGTCCAAAAATACTATTTAAAAACGTGTGGTACACATGTCATATTAATTCAAATTCAAATTCATTTATTTTGTGTACATAGGTTAGAAGATGTTAGAATATAGATATTACAGAGTCCGTCTATGTCCCGCCGATAGGCATACAAAAAATCACAATTTTCAAATAAAATTAAATCATGTCATTTATGTATTCACAATTAATTAGGTCTACAATTTATTATAATAACATGTCAATTTTCAAATCAAAATCATACAGCAAATTCACAATTAATTAGATAAGATACAATTTCTAATGATAACAATTATTACTTTATAACATTGTCCGCTTCTATGATGACATTCAAAGCAAACTTATATAAAGTAATTCAATACATAGTAACATCGTTTTAGTAAATAAAACTCAAGGAAATTAAAACAATTTCTATAAAAGAAACTCATAACAATAGCTACGAAAATAACTGTTCGTATTTACTTTTGATTGATTGATACGATATTTTATTTAAGTACTAAGTTTGGTGACCCACATTTAGGTAGGAAACATGTCAATCATAAAATACCTCGTAAAATATTAACGTAAAATAACCGAATATTCAACTACAACCGGTAATAATTAAGTCATGAAGGCGCTTATTCAGTAACTTGGTCAAATTGCCAAACTTGCGTAACAAGAAAATTATAGTTAGTTGGTAACTTTGTAAATGTCTGTAGACTGGGTACACTTGGCCCGGGCACGACCTACCCTCTGAATATTTTACGGGCACACTTCTACGTGATAAATAAATTTTCCGTGTAGCACACAACAGTACAATTTTCCGCGGTACAAAACTTGAGGAATTACTCGTGTTATGGGATGTTTCACCTTTGATAATAAAGAGCAAAGTTCGCGTTGGCTATGCCTTCCGGAATTTTTGAGGCAGTTTCAGACATTGTTTAGCCATGTAAGAAACTCGCAATATACTTAGTCGACTTTAAACGGCAATTCTTATTCATCATATTTTCTTTTTCTCATAATTTATTAGTAACATTTGTAACCAATAAAATATCTGATACGTAGATACATAAAAGCGCTTCTCAAATGGGACTAGGCCGAGAAAAAAACTTGAAATAATATACTAGGTACGTGTAACAGAATAAGCACATGTATACGTACCTACTTATACTTGTTCTTTTCGTGTAGGAAGTATTTGTTCTTTCTTTGCGTCATGTTTACCGTAAATATACGTAATTTCTTTATTTCTTCTTATTGCTTCTTAAATAATTTGTTTAGAATCAACTAACTACTGAAACAAATTCAGACATGTTGCATGTTTGCTGAAACAAATTCAGCCGACTACGCGCTACGACGGGTGCTACAGAGGGGCGCTACGGCGGTGGCGGCGGGGCGCTTTGGCAGCACGGACGGGTTATTATTTCAGAAGTCTGGTTATATTTACTGCTGTTTTTTTTTAACGAAATTTTTACATATTGACGTAACGACTTCATAACGTAGATGTAACATCTGTAAATAAGTAACGTAGGACGTAAGCTCCTGAACAAATTTGAAAGTAAAGCCAACGCAAAGGTAAAAGCTACAAAGGTCCTCTCATTGAAACGGTGTGAAAGTGGTATAATGGTTTTCTGCAGTGACAAGTGTTATTTCTTATTTTACCTTGTTTCAATCTAGGGCCCGCTTTTATACGTATTTCATCATCGTAACTCGTACTCGTATAAGAGACCATGATACTAAAGAACAACAAAAAAATAATGTTCACTACTAGAAAAACTATCTTCGTATTGTAGAACCATACAGACTTCTGCAATAATTATGATATTATGCTTTGTGTTTTTATTTTTATTAAAAGTAAGATGTTTTATTGTTTCGTGTGAACTAGGTAGGTATTCTGTTCGTAGCTGCGCTGTAGTTCAGCCCCCAGATAGTGCGCGGCCACCGGGCGGGCGGCACGCGATCTCCACTTTTCATTTTATTATTCAACCATGACGAACGATGAACTTTTTAGATTTTACTTTCTTTTTACTTTAAGTTCAGAAATTGTGACGTCTGAGACAGTCACTGTCTAAAAATAGAGTTTTGCATCATGTTATCTGTGTTTCATGTTAAACACGAAGTCTCTCACATTTTCTTCGTTCAGTCGATTTAAATAAAAATACAAACTAAGAAAGTTCAAAGAACAAGTTCAACGATCGTAGATAAAATATAAACATTTCATTGATTTGAGAAATGGTCGAGTCGCCACCGCTACAAGTCTGTGATGACTCCAATTCAGCATTTTATTGATATTGAAGACATTATATTTGGTACCCTCCCCGGGTTCCAAATATAGGAATGCCGTAGATTCGGAAAAAGCCGTTGAACCGTTCCCTGTTTCTATAATAAATTATGAATAGCTGACGCAATTTACTTCGGTAACAGACAGTAAAGGGAAAATGGTATAATGCGGAAACTAGTAAAGGAAAAACTCTTTGGCTCCCTAACACGCATGGCGCGTTTAATAATTTTTATCTGACATGTCGCAAATTCTAATTTTAATTTGAAACTATGCAATCAATCCTAATAATCTCTGTCCTGTAATAAATACATACACTGGATCGCAAAAATTCCGGGTCGCTAATAAATGGCGTGATAGTTTCTCAAATACATAAGACTAATTTGCGAAGCGATAGTATATTGTAGATGACTGATTAATATATATAATTGTATTTCCTCCACGAGCCCGTATCACTTCATTATGACGATGTGCATGTTGTAAACCAAATTTTTAATACGACTTTGGTCTATGTTTGCCCATTCTTCGCATTCCTTAATTCGTGTAAGGTAACGGGAGCAGGAGAGCGTTGTCTCACGCATGTTCTATGGGATTTAAGTCTGGGCTGCGAGCTGGCCACTCCATTCAGGTAATACTATAATACTGTAATACTATAGTATTACTATATTATTAATACTATAGTATTACCTGCAAGTATTACTATAGTATTATATAGCATAAAAATGGAATTTTCACCGATATTCACTAAGAAAGGACCAGCATGCTCATTTAAACCTCTATCTGACAGCAGTCAGAGAACCGTTTTCTATGATCACTAACTCCGTGCGATCCTCTGAAGATATCCCAGACCAAAACGTTATTGATCCTCCACCGAATGGCACCTTTTCTTCAAAACACGCTTGATGATACCGCTCTCCTGGTCGTCTAAATACTCTTCGTCTCCCGTCGTGCGTAAATTAACAAAATCTGTACTCATCGGAAAACATAACCTTGGACCAATCTTCATCTGTCCATTGAATGTGTTCTCGAGCAAACCGTAACCCGGCAGCTCGGTGTTCTCTGAGTAGTTTGGGGCCATTTGCTGGTCTATAAGGCTTTATATCAGCTTCACGAAGACGTCGCAGAATCGTATCAGAGCTCACATTGTTGTGGTGAATTTCTTGAAGACTGTTTCGGACCTGAACAGCCGTGAGATGTCGATTTCTTAACATAGTGCTCACGATGAATCGGTCTTCTCGTGTGGCGGCTAAGGTGCACCTTGGCCTGCCTTTTCCTGGTCTCTTGATGTTCATGCTGGTCTTTTGAAATCGCTGGAGTACTCTTTGGACCGTTGATAAAGATACTCCTACCTTCTTCCTTCTTGTACCATGGTAATATTCCGTGTACATTCTTCAGGTGTTAACGACATGATATTGCACTGAATACTCTGATCAATCCAAGGAATCATTTATAACGACAGCTCGCTTTGAAACAAAAACAGAAAAAAATATTATTTTCCTAATTTTTATTTTTATTTAATAGCATTTTTTTTAATCTGTTACTTATACAAATGAAACCTCTTTAGAGATTTAGAACAAGCATTAGTAACCTGCTTACTAAATATTATTTATTCTAGCGATCTATAGGTATGTAATTTATGGAGATATCACGGTTCTTATTACTGATCCGGATTTTTTGCGATCCAGTGTATTTTATGTGCCTAATATTTGCACGCCACACGTGGCAGAATGTAACGAGAGCATTTTCCTAAACTTAAAACCATATAATGTACCATATTCTGACAAGTAAATATAATGATTATGAATTTAATGATTACGGTTGCCACTATCACACAGTGTATCTAGCAGGCTACCTATGTTGCTTCATCTTAGACTTAGATGCAATAAATACTTCGTTTTATGACGCAATATTCTATGTCAATCTCATATTTAGTGCCGAACGATGTTCTATCGATTATGTTTGTTTTATCTTTCGTTAGTAGTCACTATCAGGAAAGGCAAGTCAATTTTTGCAAGCATGAAAATTCATAGAATAACTTAACATAAAATAACATCACGCCTGTATTCCCCGAAGGGTTAGGCAGAGGTCTACTTATAGTATACCCACATTTCGCCAGGTATGTATAATTCCCATGATATAGGGGGGCGAGCCTTTTACAATAAACCGTGCGCAAATCCAGCCTCTGAGTTGGTACTGTAAAGTTCCTGATAGAAAAACCTTGCCTGACCTGGGAATCAAACCCAGAACCGCATTCTCATTAGTAGCGCTTGCGACCACTAGACGAATAAGGAGGCAGTCCAGGATTCATAGAATATAGGCATTATAATTACGAAAGCAATAACAATAGTGTTACAAGTGCGGTTACATCCGTCTCATTTATTTTGTAATTATTCAGGGTAAAATGGCTTTCCATTTTATTTTTCCTGGCTGAAAGAAATCATAAATTAAAGTGCCATAGTTCTTGGTAAGTAAGGTAAGTTTAAATATGGCTTAAAACTGTTAAAAATAAATTACTTTAAGTATGAGGCACAAGCTTTTGCGATGTCGGAAATTATACCACGACAAAGCACTACCGAGATAAAAGTATCCTATGTGTTAGTCTAGGTTATAAACAATTTGTGTGCCAAATTTCATTAAAATCCGTTCAGACGTTTTTGCGTGATTGAGTAACTACTCGTATCATCCAAACATACAAACATCACATTTATATATTACTAGCTGTTGCCCGCAACTTTTTCTGCAAACCTGAATGAAAAGTAGCCTATGTCTTTCTCCAGGTCAAGGGCAACCCATGTGCCAAATGTTATCCATATCCGTTCAGCCGTTTTAGCGTGAAAGCGTAGCGAACAAACTCACATTCACATTTATGATATTAAGTTAGGATTAAAGAAGGTTAAAGGTTGGTAGGTTTAGTAGGATTTATAATATTAGTAGGATGCGTATGATTTTTGTATAGATTTTAATAAAGCTTGCCTATGTATACGTTTCTTTTGCATTTTGCTCCAGTTTAATGGCCGTAGAGAGGGGCCACCTATCATGTGTCAATAGGAGGACAACGGTCAACACGTGTATTTGTTTTCGACAAATGTTCCCACGCTGAAAGCGTTCCAAGAACATGTGTATTTTAAAGCCTTTCTTCTGACTGAGATTATTCCAATGTTGCAGAGTTTGACAGTTTTATACTGCTGGGTACAGATTTATGTAGGAACACAAATGAGCCGATGCAATGCAACTTTTTGGTCACAATAACAGAGTAAGAGCCTGGTTGGTGGCATATTTACTGGCTAATCTTTTATAAGTAGCATTTTGATAGTTTGACATAGGTATGTGACCTATTTTCCATTTTGTATACAAAAGCTGTCATTTCGCAATATTTATTCCTTAGTTTAATGTTATCTGAGTATTGAAGAATCAGCCCTAAAGGTTCTATATTTAAATAAATCATGAATGCTAATGTATTGATGAAGATCCTTGTGCCGGCTTGTCTGTACTCGTGGGTTTTCTTGAATAACCACTTTATCAGTCAGCCATTCCGCAGATATGGTTTTTTGCTTATCCCATGGAAACTATGAAAGTAGCTGCTAATCAGTTAGAGTTAATTAACCACAATAATCTTCCTTAATTATATAGGTATGACGGGTTTTGAGCATAGGAAACACATTCCCCATAATTATCTAAAATATAGGGTAAGAGTTTCGTACCTATAGGAAAATAAACTATAAATTAGCGACTTATTATTTGAAGTTTCCATTTGAGGAATTCCACTAGTTATTATAGGATATGAAAATCCACTGGACGGGTTTTTCCTAATCCGTTTTTTGATATACCTACACCTACTGACCTATATATTCCTGTAGGAAACATGCGATTTCTGGTAAATTACGTAACACCAAATTTAGACCTATGTACGTTATTGTGTGGTCAGCAAGCAGGCGGCCCTTATGGTAAGTGATGACCGCCGCTTCTGCTGAGACAACACTGCTACGTTGACACCCCACAGATGAAGCTGATCGTCTGAAATGTCTCATGTACCGGTAATGATACAGGCGACCACGCTCTTAAAGTCACCACACAACAACAATGAAAAAGAAAGAAAGAAAATACGTTTATTTGCGATACACGTGACGCAAGCACAGGAAAAAAAAACACGAAAATAATAATTTGGGGGAAAATATGCAACAAAGTTGCTAAGCAGAAGAAATGTTACGGCAGCTTCCTCATTATCAACCATCACACCACTGGTATCGACGTTCGACGTACGTCAGTGGTACCTTATCAAAAGTTGCTAAAATATTTATTTTCCTCGTAACAGCAAGTAGTTTACCTAATTAGGTAGCTAAGTGGTTAGTAGATACAGTGTTACTAGGTATTAAACAGCTCCCGTTTTGCGGCGGAATACAATACTGATAACAAAAGATTATTCTCTACAAATAGATTAAGATGATAAGATAAGTGGGTACATAACAGCAGACTTTACTATTGCTGCGTTAATATTATTGATAATCATGTGTGACCATGTCCAGAGGATGGGCAGCGTCTGCCTGGAGGAGCTGCAGATAGGTGGGTATAGTTAAAGTTGACCAAACCGCGAACCCTCAAAAGGGCCCCAAGCTTTGAGATGTTTTTATTAAGTCTTTCTGTCGCGGATATCAATCAGAGAAACCCCAAGGCGATTTCAAATAGTTGGAGAATTCGGCAGAATTATCTGTTCAAAATAAATAAGCAGGTGGTTATTGATTCTTAGAAGCAAAGTTTTCCAATAAACTTAATATTCCCGAGAATTCGCCAAAGTGAATAACCAAAAAGCAAGCCAAACCAGAGCAGAAAATGTTTAAAAGGCAGTTTCAAAATAAAATTATGAAATATTCGCACCTCGCTTGATGAGCGATGTGAATTCGTTGCCAAAAGTTGGCTAAGATAAATAAAATTACTCCTTGTATTACGTTTTAAGTGCTTATTGCCAACTTGTGACCTACATAGTACTCGTCACAGCGCGTGAACCTACGAATTGTCCTCGCTAATCAAATTATCATGTTATGGCTATTATAAAAATCCAAAGAACTAATTGTAAACCAGAGAAAACAAAAAATTTTTGTTAAATATTATGTTCTAATAACTAGGAACGTTTTATTTAATGCCATTCGGGAGAAGCTGCGGTTAATAAAATATCCAGAAAATCCTATTCGACTCGAAAAGTTTCCAACGAAACGAAATGCTATTTCTTTAATCATTTCAGCGAAAATTGTTCCTCCTCTAACAAGGAGGAGTCCTTGTTAGAGGAGGAACAATTTTCAAGTAAGCCCTACATTGTTGATTAGGCGTGTTAGCTCGAAGTTTTCCTACAATACTAAAAGCAATAAAAGTTGAATGAGATGGGTTGAGGTGGGGCTGACGGGGCTGGAGGGGCCCGCACCGAGATAGTGAAACTTCAATGAGAGGCTTACGTAAGTGTAGACAGAGGAACAGAGGAACAGCGGTGAAAACAACGCAGAGCTAATCTTATTAAAATTTAATAAGGAAATCTTGTTCTACTTACATCAAGTATGTATTGTATTAAAGGTGTAACATTAAGGGGCTCTTTCGGTCTCAAGGTAGGCACTTCCCACTAGATATAATTATAAAATGGAACAGAATTCGAATATGAAATGACAGTTATCCGTAACTGAATAACTTTCGGAAGTCCGAAACGGCCCATGGATTATGCAAGTCGAACGCAAGGGTGGATGCTTTTCTGGAAGTAACAATCATCAGATTTTCATGTTGGGTGGTTGACCTATAACTGACTCAGTAGTCCGTGGTTTAAAATCATTTATTTTAATACTTTCTTAGGAGAGTCCTTTTCGCAAAAGTGATAGTGTATGGCCGATTGAAATAGGTTTTTTTTTTACGTTTTACCCATTTTCTAGTAAGTACCTATAGATAGTGCAATCCACGTTGACGTGCCCCAATCCGTTCCACTCAGTACTAAAGTACAGCTTCCAGTACAGTCATCGCGGAGAGGGGCGCGTCGTCGTGGATTGCACTATCTGTAAATGTCGTAAGAAATTAAGTAATTTAATTCTCACCATGATGAACACCTAGCTTAAGCCCAATATTAAATTGATTCTCTAAAAACTTGTTGTAAAAAAATTAACTGACCCAGTGAGCAGGTTGGTAGACGAAGTTGGTCAAATTGAACGAAGATAAATGACGAGTTTAACTAAGACTTTGACGTATCGGTTTTCTAACTTCGTAAACTTGGGAAACTGGGACGTTAATTTCAAAGTTGGACATCTTAACTTATTTATGTAAACTTTAGCTTTAACTAGCTGTGCCTGCAGTGCCGATCGCGTGGAGTTAAAATAATGGCATTAAAATATAAAAAAATCCATAAAGGAAACTATATACCACCACGTTTCCAGTTTAAATATTGAAAACAAAAAGTTTACAAACTCAAACTCAAAGCATTTATTTCAATTGACTGCACGGTTGGCGCAGTGGTTTAAGCAATTGACTGCTGCACTGCGTGTTGCGGGTTCGATTCCCGCACGGAACAAATATTTGTATGACCTACAAGTAGTTGTTCCGGGTCTGGCTGTTTGTGTATGTGAGTATAAATGTTTGTAAACGCACCTACGATACAGGAGAAATTCATAGTGTGGGGAAACGTTTAAAAAAAAAACCATTTACAGGAAATTTGAACTGTCAAGAAGTGGTTCAGTCAGAAATAGAAAGCTAGTTGCCCATTCCAAAGCGTAGTAGGTCCCTATGCGGACACTCTTTTATATTAAAAAATGTTTATACAAAATATTGGTTACATCATTCATATTTAAATTATGCATGTGAGAACAATGTAGAAAGACGTGCAATTTCGTAAAAGCGTCCGTATTAAAAAGAAAAAACAAAGAACCATTCAAAAATTTAAAATAAATTCAAATAAGCCATGACAGCTAAGAGATGACCCAACTGATGGCGCCCGTTCACGAACATGACGCATGGATCTGCAGTGCTATTCTGTAACCATCTCACCGTAAAAACTTAGGTGAAGTGAGCTCGGAGTGAGCTGTCAGTCCCTAGTAGCTGGTGGAATGACATCTCACTTCACCTAAGTTTACACCGTGAGATTATTACAGGATAGACCAGCAGATACATTCATGAAACTATATTTTTGTTTAAAAATCAATACGTAGCAACTTAGGAATGACAGCTCACTTCACCTAAGTTTTCACGGTAGTTTTTTACAGATTAGGCCGCCTGATCGCAATCAACACTTCTAAACCGCGTTCCAGAGCTGTCAGTGTCAATATTCCACAAAAATGATGACACTGAATAGATCGACGTTTTCATTAGTCAAATTCGGCGTGAAATGGTGATAACACGTACGGCAATTTGACATAGGGTTTCTATTTGCTTAACAATTATTTACCCTGACTGTACTTAGTAGTGTCAAAGCCTTATCTGAAACACATACACAGACGCGTCCGGGAGACTAGAATTATGGGGTTAGGAGGAGTATATTTTGTGTACAGAACCCATCGCCTACTTCCAGTTATTACTTCAAAGAATGATCGATCGGAGCTGAGTGTAACTTCTTTTATTTTCTTATAACAAGGCGACTCAAAGCTTTTCATCGCTACGAAGACTGATTTCGACAAAAAGCGAGCTCTTAGGCAAGTAGCCCTACCTGCCGAACTAATGAAGGCGTAGTATTTTGTTAAATTAGTTTCACCCACAAACTTTTTCTCTTAATTATGATTAAGACAAAAAGTTTGTGAGTTCGTGTTTGTCGGGACTTCGGGAATAATCTCTGCAACTACGTTCGGATCAAATCGATCGAATTTTCTAAATGACGTCACGTTTCGACCCTTTTTTTAATGCAAAATATAATTTTTTGTTTGATATCTCAACTATTAAATCGAAACTATGAGAAAAGTGCTTTTGAACTTCGCCAAGCGTACATTATAAGCTCTATTCGTTCAATACTTTAGGTACTTAATAGTATTTCAAAATGCTTATGTTATTGATAAATTTTATTGTCATACAAAATATCATTAAAGACTACACCACAGGTTCAATATGCAACAAAATCAGCGATGTGGTGCTAGCCAACATTAGGAAGGAATTTTTGGTACAAAGGTGATCAGATAAAACTTTAAAATTGTCATTTTAGGAAGATGTAATGACAAATATGTTTTTCTACATATTAATATTTGATAACTAAAATGTAAAAAATAAAATAGTTTTGCCAAGTTTGCTTATATAGATAGATCTCAACACAATATGACCCAATATTTTAAATTTTAACTTAGCGCGTTGAAGTCTTTTAAAAGAGATTAAATTTTAAACTTACAATAAACACATTTGCGCAGTATTTTAAAACTATACGTTTATTATAATAGGTTATCAAAAAATATGTCTAACCTTCATCGATAGTGCTATAACGACTGATAGTTACAAAAGAGTCCCCAAAATGTTAATATTATAAAGTGTGAGATTACTTGACAGTGGGTGACTGTCGGCTCTTCGGCAGGTGTCGGCTCGTCTCTCCTGCACTTTAATCCTGACTTCCTCAGTCACAGTGGCGTGATTATGATCAATATTGACGCAGATGTGTCACTGTTCGCCGGGTTACGTAATAATATCAAAGTTTGTTTAGTAGTGGTCGCAGCAAGGACGAGCCTGCTCAGCAGTGCCGGCTGGCGATAACCACTGCATGCGACACCACACTCGCACATTATATAATAACCTTCTACCTAATCAAATACCATTTTAAACAAGGCTGCATCCACTAACTTCTGTTCGTAACGATTTAACATAACCTTACGAAACTAAAAAACAGACACCTGAGACCAATTAAATTAATTTAATCGAAATAACGCACCGAACCTCCACGCGATCGTAGTTAAGCATAACTATAGGGGTTGCTCGTTAATAAATCACACACAGAACACAACCGTATTCATGAAACTGCTACGAAAAGCATGTAACGTACGCAACACCGGGGGAAAATCGTGAAAAGTCATGTGTCGACGAAATCAGCCGTTCAGAGGTCACGACGTGGGAAACAGCTGATCGGGTGCAAGGTCGAGTGAGGAGCGTGTAGAGTATGATGGGGGTACTCACCGGCTGCGGTCATCAGCCACCACCAGCAGCAGCAGGCGGTGACGAGCGCCCGAGCGCCGGCCATCTCAGCGGCAGCGCATGACACGCGCGCTCTAGCCGGCCGCCCCGGCGGACTGAGCGCGGCTCGATCGATGCACGCTCGCTCCTCTCGGACACGCACCCTCCGACAGCAGCCCCGCCCCGCCCCCAGGCCCCCC
The DNA here is from genome assembly GCA_963853775.1 of Xanthia togata. Taxonomy (NCBI): domain Eukaryota; kingdom Metazoa; phylum Arthropoda; class Insecta; order Lepidoptera; family Noctuidae; genus Xanthia; species Xanthia togata. The sequence continues at coordinate 26,657,233 of OY970794.1, read as the reverse complement.
CTCCTCTGCCCCCCTCCGCCCGTCCTCACTCCCGCCACCATTTCCCGAGTTTCCTCGGAGAGCGCGCGCGCTGCCCTCTTTTCTGGCGGATCGCTGACCGCCCCTAATTGATTGGGCCCGTTCACTTGCCGAACACGTTTTAGGTCAGTTCAGCCGCAGAGCCTTGCGCCCCGTTCTTAGGAGCTTGATCTTAACTGTGGCTCGGTGAAGAGTTGTGACGGAGCATGGTGGAATCACTAAATGTAGAGGCAGTATAAAGCGTTATGCAAACGCCATGTGGAGGAAACTTTTTAACACACAAGATAGAATTTAGTTTTCTAGGTACCTACTGAGAATAATGAAAGAACTTTTGGAAGTAAACATTTTAAATAATGTTGAGACCAACTTCCAACCACGATGTCATAATATGAACTCTCACAGTGGCAGATATTTCTCTATCTTCAAAAACTTTTTCATTTAATAATGTGCTCTGTTTTATAATCTCGTAGTTGACAACTATTGTGTAATTTATTCTTGAAACCGATTTTCCCTAAATTATTTATATTGCCTACCCAACCTATTAATAATTGCAATTGCCGGAAAGCGATAAGAAAGACAATACACATAACAAAAAACAACTAATAAATCGTACAGTTTACGGTCACTATTTAGTTTACGGGATTATAAAATAGGGTTTACCTTAGAGTACCTACATTACATCCCAAGTAAATAGTTACAGGTTACCTAATCTACTATGGGTGTTTTGTGGGTGTAATTAGTTTTAATAACGGTCACACAGGTCGATCGTCGCTTGCCGCGATCGGTTCGTGAATGGGTCACCATTCCCGCCGTGCCTTGAAAGCACTTTAAGCCGTTGGTCCCGGCTGTCATTAGTAAATATTTGACAGACCATACGGGTAGTCCGAACTTCCAAGTCTGACAACCAGTGTTACCAAGAGATATGACCGTGGTACTTGTTGATAGGCCTACACTGTCCTCTCATGCCTATTAACACTGTAATTTGAAAATATTGTAAAAAAAACATTTATTTTTAAAGAGTAACCTGGAGTTTCTTGCCGGCTCTTCTCCATAGGAAACGACCAATTGGAACCGTGCACCTAGCTTCTGACGTTTCATAAGTGCCCTTGTAGGTTTACGTCTCAGGTTTACGTGATTAGCAATATCCACCTTTGACCATTTATATATTTTATTTAGGCGGTAATTTTTCATGTCTTTCGTTCTAAATATCGCAAACTGCAGCATCGTATTATTATTTATATATTTTATTATAGCTACCCTTCTGCTTCCATAGGTTACGTAAAAGGTGACTAAGATCACGCTGCAACAACAGATCCATTTGTCATACGCAATTATAACTGCATCTAAGAGTAGGTAAGTGCCTTCGCCACACGTTCCGGCTGCCGGATGTGCTACTATATTTGAAATCTTTAAATTCATTAAAAAAAATACGGATTCGGATCACGTGAAAAGGCACTAAACTAGCAGAGTTCGTGTATGGAAGCAGGAAGGAAGAGGCCTGTGACCCAACAGTGTGAACAAGATAGGTTGATTATACTTTTGATCTTTATTCAGGAAATAATTTGCACTATTAAGTAACACTTATATCGACATTTCTAGATGAGGCTGGTGTTTCCCAGTATCTCTGAGAAGAAACATAGGAACAAACCTAAAAGGTCAATGTCTCTTTAAAAGTCCAGACAGTTCGTATTATATCATGGCATTACGCGAGCACAATGTACGCTAATGTCTCAAATGGCATAATGTATTGAGCGAACGCTATGCAGATTTAAGTGCACCTTTCCTTAAAGCTGGCTATTGATTTGTCACATGTAACCTATCATTCTGTTTCAGGATTTATCATCAAAAATATCGCTCGATGCAATCTCAGGGTGGTAATTTTATGTTTAGGCACGAATCCCTACTGGATTCGTGCCTAAACATAAAATAAAAAATGCAGTTTTGTTGAACCAACTGTCAACAGTTAGTAGAAATGTAAAATGTTACGTAAAAATATTTAGTTTTAATCCCGCAATAACTAGGTCCAGGTCAGAATGCATCGCCGCCCTCAGCCCGCAAGAATATGCACATGCAAAAGATGCGGCTATAATGATGCAACATGAAACCCAAACCTATAGTTCAGGAACAGGTTCTGCATCCAAGCCTGGACCAAGTTATTGCGGGGTTAAAACGAAATATGTTTACATATATTATTATTTTACTGCTATGGATTTCCACAAAGTAACGTCTGATTTCCATAACGTACAAACTACGTTTTGTAGGTCGGTAAATGCAAGTTATGAAAAATATATAGTAGGTAAACATACTTCTTCAACACTTGAGATCGTTTCTCTCTAACCTACTTGCAATCCTCACCTCCTACTTTCTTGTATAGAAAGTCCCATTTTCAATAATATGTCGGTTTTCATATCGAAAAACGGATCGTTGTCTTAACAATCGCTGGTCTTTGAAAAGATTGTGAAAGCCATTTCAGCTGTAAAAGACACTCTTGAGAATGACAGCGACCCAAAGTTATGCTATGAAAACAATTACACTATTATAATAGTGTCAGTTTTAACTAATGGCGATCTAAAATCATAGATCTCTAACTCTAGACCTAAAAGGAGAAAACAAATTTCTTTTTATTGGAACGAAGTACCTTATCATAAGTTGTATTCTGCACACTTGACGAATGAGAGCTAGACCGAAAAAAGTGTAAAATTTTGACCGTCACGACACTTTTGTTAGGTAACAAAGGTGTCGTCACTTACACAAGCTCTGAATTGCCAAGTGTGAAAAAGTGAAAAGAACTTCTCGTCCAACCGGTCCCACGACAGTGACAATGTCCCACGACAGCGACACACACATTTTTACTTTTGTCAGTAACGCGCGATACTAACGCAGTCTCTACGCGGCGTAGGCGTCTACGCAAAGCCTACGCTGCACGTACGCGCCTACGCCTGCCTGTGCTGCGCCTGGGTGCCTACGATACGCATACGTTCGACGAACAAACTCGCTGGACCCATGGCATACTATAGTTTTTTTTATTTTATATATAAATAATCGTCCTTGTCGTGCCATCATCGTGGGTCGAGCGACTCTGTAATCTTTAACTTAAATGTATTGTCGCAATGACTGTGCGGCAGTTCGAGTTTTACTTTTCTTTTTACAGAAAACTCATCGAATGCATAACCTACTCTTTTTTTAAGTTAGTTAACGCGGGGACTATGTTGCCAGAGCCCTTTATCTCAAAACTATACAAGTTTACAATTTTACAAAATTGTTAAATGGAAAAACTTAACACAGAAATCATATTATATAATTTGAAAATGAGTTTGATTGTCTAAGTATTTGTTTGTTTGTCACCTACGCTTTCTCGCTAAAGCGGCTAAACGGATTTGGATTAAATTCGGCACATGAGTTGTATTAGGACACCTGACACCACCTGTATTAGGACATAGGATTATTTTTATTCCGATATTCCCACGGGATTAAGACTAATGCGGGTGAAATCTCGGGACGTAGCTAGTTACTAATATGTGTGAGTTACAATAATTTACAATCTATAATTATTTCGCATTTTTAAAAGCGTAACACAAAGCATGAGGGCTACATAATTGTACGAATTGTAGATATTTTGTAGAAATACAAGTCTACAATAAAATTCGTAAAACTTATCCAATCTTACAAGTTTTCAGTTGTAAGCTTACAAATACCTACTATAATATAATCACTCACTTATTTAATGAATCCAAATTCTATGACATTTTCAGTAATTCGTTCTGTGATATTATGATGTTCAGCGTATTTTGTACGTTCTAGGTTTCCTAATTACTATACTCTCTTCTTCACTAATAAAATTGTAATACCCTCTGACACACGCTTCGTGACTTGTAGACTCGTAGTGTAGCTACAATATTCTAAAAATATGGAAACTAATATCACTACAATTGTAACACAAACCTTATTCTTACAATTGTTTGTAGGGTTTTCCGGAAAACTCATGTCGTATGTAAATTTTTGTGTTACGCTAAATTGTAGTGTTGTCACTACAATTTAATTTGTAAAGTTTTTCCGTTACAATTATGTGGCTTAGAGTCTGGTGGTACCACGGCTACATATCAAGCTGTGGCAGCATCTATATCACCACATGCGACAAAGACCTGACGTCACACAAAATCCAGACGTCACATAAATCTTGCATCGTGCAATTAGAGTTTACCGCACGACCGACATATAAGACTATCCGACATCAATCGTTGGGCAGTTGCCTGCCAGACAAAACTCCCGTCTGGTCGAAGGATCCTCCCTGTTCAATAGAGGATGAGTGAACTTAACACCCTGTTCCTCATGCCTCTAAATTGGTGACTCCGAATATGAACTTCAGCGTAGCCTTCGTGCAACTACTTCAGCGTGACGTCATCATCATCATCACTCCCGCAAGCTTTCGTGAGGCAAGTCACACAGCTAGCCAGCACCCTCGGCTTCAACGGGTATCCTGACCACCAGCATGCAATGAACGCGCATTCCTGATCATCATCCCGAGCCTCATCAGCTACCTTGGCACAGCACCTGCTCTTTCGGCCGGTCTCACAAGCAGTAGGTACCCATTCATCACTGCGTGGATCGCCCGGAGGACATGGTGGAGCATATGGTGGAGGCCTGCCCGGCTTTGGCAGAGCGCCGCCGTGTCCTCGTGGAGGCGATCAGTGGCGAGGATCTCTCGCGTCCGGCCCTGGTCCAGGCCATGGTACAGAGCGAGAGGGCATGGGAGGCCGTCACCTCCTTCTGCGAAGCAGTAATGCTCGCGAAGGAGGAGGCGGAACGCGTGAGGGAGAGGCAAAATTCGCGCCCTCACGCCCCTAGCCGCCGCAGGAGGAGACGCCCTGGGCGTCGGGAATCGATCGCGGATTCCCGGCCACCGTAGGCGCGGGCTTGCGGACGGTGAGCAATGGGTAGCTCGCCGTCCGGTAAGGACCAGGCCCGGGTCGACGGCGCGTTGTGTTCCACGCGCGCCTCAAAGAGATGTCAGCGAGTGAAGGGGTCCGATGAGACCATTGCCTGCCAGGGTTGCGGGGCAGTCCGAAAGGGATACCGTGGCCCCCTGGCATTGCACAGGCAACAGAAGGAACACGGGTGGGTTTTAGTCAGTAAGAGTCTGGGGTGGAGCGGGAGGGCATTTGATGATTTCCCAACCAAAAAAAAAAAAAAAAAAAGTAGGTACCCATTCTACCCTCTCTTGGTCGACGCCAGTAGTCAGCCACAACCATCCGATTCACTGGATCATGACGCAGCGCCATCCCGACTCACTGGGTAATCACCACAATCACCAAAACAGTTAAGATTCACCGCGAACTATGCGGCACCTGCTTCCGACTCACTGGAACCTCAACTGGCACTGTTTAGCATCGCAAGATACAAGACTCAGCCCGATTTTCGATTATCTCGTTAATTAATTAGTGTACAAGTCTGAAATTTCACATGTATATAATTGAACTGTATTTCTAATTATTGATCTAAAATTCAGTTACCACTACTACACTAAACTCGGTTAATCGGTGGTCAAATAACCCAGATGCGCGCCGTGGCCGGAAAATCGTCTTATCTTTTTAATTACGTATAGGATACCTACTAATGAAACTTCAGTACCATTTAAAGACAGTAATTATCGATATAATAACGTTTAAGTTTAGTCTTTGGGGCGCATAATGGAAGTGCTAGAACCTATTAAAGCAATTTTCTATTTACTAAAATAACTTCAAAACGGTGCATTATAGTGGATTCGCTTATTGCGTAACAAATTATAACTAATTAGCCAGATCTCATGTACAAATATTACAATCATCCGTATAGTCAATTCCGAGATACAGCAATCGTGCAAACGTTACTCCAGCAGGATTTTAAATATCTTCGCAACCATAGCAAATTCAAATACAAATTAAGTTGTACCATTTATTTCAAATTCATTTCTAATTATTTAGAAAAAAATTATTTCAAAATATCCATTAGAAAACAAAATATCTGGCTGGGGTAACGTTACTCCAGCCGGAAGTGTTTTTATCAAATATTTAAAAAACTATCGGCATACCAAATTTAAAAATCTGCTTACCAATTACAGAAGCTGTATTTCTAATTATCAATTGCACTTAGATGACGATTTTCGACATTATCTGGCTGGGGTAACGCACACGAAATTAAATTAAATTGTTTATTCTGTAAATAGGATATTGGAATCACTTTTACAAATCATCTTTAAAAAAAAAATTAGCTACCTAGATGAGTTCGGCGTTTCATGGTCAGGCCATATGAGGACCATGTAGATTAGTCTGAAATGGTCTTTTAAGAAAAGAACCACACAGATTTGAGTGGACCTGTCCTGTCATAGCGATGTGGGGGTTCAGAATATGGGTCGAATTTTACAATTATTGGCAATTATTGTATGTATTATTTTATGATATATTTTACAAAAGTAGGTAGATACCATACATATTATAATTATTATACTATATAAATAGATACATTATATAGACTAGATAATATAGATATATTATATAGATACAACATACCTACATATTATAATTATTGGGTAGGCATTGATAAATATTTTTTATCAATCAAATGTAGGTAGTATTCAAAATTAATTTCTATTATCTACAAAATTATAATTAACAATTTTTTTTATTACAACAATATTATTATTATGTAAGTATTATTTGATAGACAGGGTGTAAGGGACAGCCCTCCGCAAACTATCAGGGTGCATTCAGCTCCTTATTTTGAATCATATTCCACTGAAAATTTTCATTTTTTTATCGGGTTTTCAGTTCACTCCTTTATTTCAATGTAAAATTACATTCTCTGTACGCAGTACTCTACTACTGTAAATAAAACTGCTAAAATAAAAATAAAAACAGCAATGGATGTTGAAATTGTGGGATAAAGATAAACGGCTGCCGGTTTGTTTATTTTATTAGACTTCTTGGTACAATGTATTTTAAGGGCCGTGGTTGCGCGCCATGACAGGGCAGGCCATAGACCACAGAGTACTTTTTAATATAGCCATAGACTGAAGACAAGACATGTTGCTATAACTGACGCTGACACGAACTACGCGTGAAATCAGCTGTTCAACCACCGCGGGGTGGCGGGGAGGGCGTCCGAAAGCTCGCTGCGCTGCCGTTCGCTACGTACGTTTTGCCACGGTAGCGATACATTGCATGTAAGGACAAATATTGGTGGAGCGCGCAAAACTATCTGTGTTGACCTCTGAGAGGTGTCAAAATGTGGGCCAGGCCCGACCAGGCTCGGCCAGGCAATGTAAGTTAATAAAACAAATCAGGTTTATTGGATTCTCATAACGTTCCCGAAATAATTTCATGTACCGGTCATCTAATATGATAAACTGAATTCACCCCATCAGTCAGCGGAGGGCTGTCCCTTACACCCTGTATACTTTACAACTATACAGGGTTACAGGGAAAGTCGTACTGAATATTAAAGGAGGTTATTATTCAGGTCATTTCTGATGATTTTGATTCTGAAATAAATTGTCCGAAACTTAACCGTTATGGAGATATTAAATTTAAAAGATTATTTTTAAAAATCCTTTATTTTTTGGCTTTTAGTCGTTTTCTTTGGGATTAGAGCTCCTAGAGTCGTTTTATTTTATGTATGTTTAGAAGACATGTCCATTAATAAAAATGATCAATAGAAACTGAACCTACTACTAACAGCTTAAAAAACTGCTCGACAACGGTTAGCATTATGAATTTTCTAATAGAGTGTTCTTAACTTTGATGGGCTTTAAAAAAAAAAAAATATGGAACTTATTCTGCGAATAACTTTACAAAGTTCTACGTCTCTTTAGCTATTCAAAAAGGTATATCATTTACTAGGTTTGTTCATAAAATCTTAAAATAATGTTATTAGAATAGGCCCATCTGGTAGTACAACATAACAGAATTTCGATACAAAAGATTCCGGCTTACTACCTGGCACTTTTAAACAATGAAAAAAGGTTTGGGTAGACATTTTTTGTGCCCGGGAGACGTGCGGTGACAGGTATTTATGTCATTTTAAATCATTTTCATTTTAAAATAAAAAGTGGTGTTTGTTTAGTCTGCTCATGCGATTCTTCCATGGTAGATGTGTTATCCGTGCCCCTCTGTTTTTTTTTTTTGTAACAACGCGACTGGCTTGGATTTTTGGACTGTTTCATCTTCTAACTGTGTGACGTGACTTGTAACTGGACTTTGATTTGTGTTGTGAATTTGTGAACATGGCAACATTTACCAACGAGGTATATGCTGACATCCTAATGTGTTATGGATTTTGCGAAGGAGTGTCGTTGCGTGCACGCAATGAATACATGCTAAGGTATCCTACTCGCCGAGTACCTGATATTGGCGTATTTGACAGAGTTTATCGAAGACTACGAGAAACTGGTTCTGTGCTAGTACGTCGGACTGACATGGGACGACCTCGTGTTCTTGATGACGACGACGAAGATAATGAAATACGACGTCTCTTTGAAGCCGACCCAACCACGTCAACAAACGTTGTCGCTCGACGGCTTGGTATTTCCCAGTGGAAAGTCTGGTTCGTAATGCACAGTTCTGGGCAATACTCTTACCATTACACGCCAGTGCAAGTAGGTAATTGAAGAAGGGGATCCATTGAGACGACTAGACTTCTGCAGATTTATGCTCAATGCCGAAGACCAAGCCCAAATCGAAAGCCTAGTATACGACCAAATGACACCGATCGCAAATGTCGATATTCTAAGACAAAAAATTATTGATGCGGCTGAGGAAATGAGGCAGAACCTACGAACTTCTGTCGTGAAAAGTAATTTAAGAAAAAGAATGAGACTTTGTGTAAGAAATAGCGGCGGCCATGTAGAACATTAATTTATAAAAATATTGCTAAAATGTTTGTCTTTTTTTTACGAATTTTAGCTACTTTTACCTCAAACTAAAAACCTCTCCTAACTTAACTGTTATTTGGGCAATGTTTTGCCTATTTAATAGCAAGTGTTATACCTTTTTGAATAGCTAAAGAGACGTAGAATTTTATAAAATTATTTGCAGAATAAGTTCCATACAATTTTTTTTTATTAAAAGCCTGTTAAAGTTAAGAACACTCTATTAGAAAATTCATAATGCTAATCGTTGTCGAGCAGTTTTTAAGCTGTTAGTAGTAGGTTCAGTTTCTGTTGATTATTTTTATTAATGGACATGTCCTCTAACTAGATACATCAAAAAACCGACTCTAGGAGCTCTAATCCCAAAGAAAACGACTAAAAGCCAAAAAATAAAGGATTTTTAAAAATAATCTTTAAAATTTAATATCTCCATAACGGTTAAGTTTCGGACACTTTATTTCAGAATGAAATTCATCGGAAATGACCTGAATAATAACATCCTTTAATATTCAGTACGACTTTCCCTGTAACCCCGTATATGTAGGTATTCAAAAATTAAATACTGTTAATAACTACGAAATTACAATAGACAAGGTGACAATTTTTTTTTATTACAATAGGTATTTGTGCAACAAGAGAGCAAAGTTGTTTTTTGCTGCGAGTGTTGATTTTGAATCCCGAGTAAGCGAAGGATTCTATAATTGAATCACGAGCGTAGCGAGTGATTCTAGGTTAGAATCCTGAGCGCTGCGAGGGATTCAAAGACACGAGATGCAAATAACTTTGCTCTCGTGTAACACATACAACTTTTCACCTCAGCAGCGAGAACATACAACATGTAAATAAAAACCTGTCCGATCCGTGAGGGTGTTGTTAGGTATCCTACTGTGAGCATATTTATGTGGAAATTTTCAGGAAAAAGGTATCTCCACATTTTTTTTTCAATGGTGAATTTTACCAAATTTTACGTTTGGTGCGGGCGGCGGCCGTCGTAGTACGAGTTTTGCAATTTTTTTATGGATTTGGGGTAATTTTGGAACTAAAAATGTGAATTTTAAATACCAATAACTTTTTTACTATAAATAATAATAAAAAAGTTACTCTTTTGTAATTTATAGCAGTACCACATGCCCTTTTCGGATCGGACGAGGTTTTTTTTTACATAATCTTCATCACCTCGTATTTTGCAGCCACCATCTTGGATTTACATTTTGACCACACTATCGACTTTAGTACCCTCGAAAACTATGAAAACGACACCCATGACGAAAATGTGAATATTTTCGCAGCCGCCATCTTGGATTTATATTTTGATCTCACTATCGGCTTTAGTACCCTCGATAACTATGAAAACGACACCCATGACGAAAATGTGAAATTTTTCGCAGCCGCCATCTTGGATTTTTATTTTGACTTCACTATCGGCTTAAGCAACCCTAAAAACCATAGAAACGATACCCATGAAGAAAAATTTGAAAATTTGCGCAGCCGCCATCTTGGATTTACATTTCGACTTCACTATTGGCTTTAGCAACCTTGAAAACCATAGAAACGATACCCATGAAGAAAAATTTGAAAATGTTCGCAGCCGCCATCTTGGATTTACATTTTCACCTCACGAATTCACGATCGGCTTTAGCACCCTTGAAAACTGTGAAAACGACACCCATTAAGAAAAATGTGAAAATTTTCGCATCCGCCATCTTGGATTTCCATTTTGACCAAATTCACAGTTACTATCTCACTCCGTCTTTCTTTCTCTTTGAATCAGAAGAAGACGGCCGCAAGCGCCTTTTCCCGTGACGAATTCTGCCAATGCACTCTTACCGCAAGCCGCATATAGAAATTCGTTTAAAAAAAAAAACAGAATTTTAATAAAACCTTAACAGATAATTTGGAATTTTAAGGTTATTATGTGAATCCGAACGTTTTATTGTTTGTTTCATTTTAGGGCCTACTAGATACGGAATTTTTAAATCGAACTTCGAATCGACTTGTTTCTATCTCTCGCTTTTTTCGTATCGAAGTGAAAGTGACAAAACTAATTGAAGTTCAAATCTTTAGAATTCTGTGAGTAGACCCAACACTATTCACGGCATTTAAAAAAAAAAATTTAAAAGTTACTTTGTCTCTCGCTCGCAGCAAAATCGAATTTTGCTCACTGTTTTTTGACAGCAAAACCTGCTTGTTTGAGGTGCTGAGGTGAAAATTATTATTTTTAGTTGTGTAGTTATTATTTGTCATTTATATTATTTTACAACAATGTAGGTATTCAAAATTAAATACTGATATCTACAAAATTATAATAGACACATTATTTTTTATTTCTTACAACAAAATCATTAATAAGTAGGTATTATTCAAAAATAAAAAAATACTAAATTACAATAAAATTAAATTACTACCCCCCCTTAAAAGGAAAAGTTGCGGAGCCCCCCCCCCCCTTTTTGAGTTTTTTAAAATTTTTAATTCTGAGGAAATTTCCCTCATTTTAGGGATTAAAATTAATAATAAGTGTAAAAAACCAGAGGGGACCCCTTGGGGGAAGGGACGTTCCCCCGTACAGAAAGGGGGAACCCACTTCAAGAAAAAAAAAAGGAGGGACACTGATTCAGAGGGATTTCATATTTCATTTCGCCTTCGGCGACCAGCCTCAGCCGCTCCGGCTCGTCCGATGCCTACGGTTTGTTACAGCAGGCGGAGGCTGCTCTCCCTACGTGCCTCCGGCTCTATAAAAACACTCTAGGGGTAGGACAGACTCGTACCAGGTGGAGTCGGGGTCAATCAATTCGGTTCTTTGACATAAGTTGAACCTAACCTATTTTTTTTTGCGTGTCTCACGTTTCGTTCCACAAGCCGGCAAAAGACGGTAAACACTAAACATTATAATTTTAATAGCTAGTAATGAAAATAGCGCTGTAATTTAAATATAAACTGTTAAATATATGTGTGCATGAAAGCTATTGAAAATATAATTATTTACGTAAATAAATATGAAATAAAATGGTACCGAACGTATGACAACTTAGCCGTAGGTAAAACGAAACGTTCAATGGCGAGAATTCTGTATGATCTTTGTTAAGGATTGACATAAATATTGCAAAAATAATTGATTTTCAATAAAAATTTTCTCAAAAAGTACACGTCTCCGCGTGTTGAAACTTTGCGTGAGTGCTTATAATAAAGTAACCTTTCTGTAAAAAAAATATCAACCTCCAACTCGTTGGACGTCAATGGAAATGTATGCCCAAGTCGTCAATACCTGGAACAAAAAATTATAACACTGAAGTTTTTCTGACATTACTGTTTCCACAACGAAACACTGTATACCAATAATTTACACTTACCAATTTCAATATCATATGGCGGTATTAGATCCACGGCCACGACTTTTTCCTCCGCACCAATTTCCATCGCAACGTCTGGAGAAAATAAAAACAGAATATGATTTTTACTTAACTTACTGGACGACTTAATGAGCTTACAGGTTTCTAATCCCTTGCTATAGTTTAAAAAATGAAAACAAAAGCGTGTCAGTTCGTTTTTATTGAGCTTTTATTTCTAATCCCTTGCTGACGATTTTGACGAAGACTGTTTATACAAATTTAGCTACTTACCTTCCTTTAATTCACTGAGCTTAGATAGATAATTCGGTTGCGATATGCGGCCCAGTGTGGGAATCACCACATCAGAGGGTTAAAAATGCATCATTGGATTCATTTCATTGGCTGCATGGAGATGGAGTTTGGACGTTTTTACAAAAGTTTTTGACAAGCAACAAGTGTCAAATTCTTGCTTGGCAAAAAGAAAAACTCAAAAACTTCATACTTATTACCCGAAACTGTCATATTTTCCCAATAAACTTTGTACCATTGACATCTAAAACAAAGTCAATGCTTTGTACCCTATATCTTAGGCATAAAGTAGAAAATCAATTAAAGAAATTTGACAGAGTGTAGTAGGTTAGCGTCTGTACTTTAGCTTTGTACTAAAATTGAAGGCATATTCTATACAGTTATTTTATTATAATATTGCACAGTTTTCAACTTTAAAGTGACGTAAACTATGATCCGAGAATAAAATATATCTCTACTCTGTTTGAAATAAAATCGAGCAAATTATTTTTATGCTACTAGCATTATGGCAGTGGTGATTACATTTGGACTTCATTTAACTTTCTCAACTCGCGAAACGCATCACAGTTTCGCATGGATGGGTGCTTTTTACTAATGAAATAAATGAGAATTTTCTAACACACAAACCTTGTCCTGACAATTATGAACCGAACAAAAAAGAAATCCACATTGTATAAAAGGTGACAGATCAGTCTTAGTGTAACTTCATGACCTATGCGTGCGCCGCCTGGGCACAAGCCAAACCCCGATACGTGCATAGAATGCAAACCCTTCAAAACCGTTTCCTACGAATGGCAACGGGAGCCCCCTGGTACGTTAGGAACGAGATCCTCCATCTCAACCTAAAAATCCCCTCTATAGCCCAATTTCTAAAACGCAATTCAAAGCGTTTCTTTGATAAAGCCGCCCTTCACCGCAACCCTCTGATTGTGAAAGCGGCCAGTTATGTCCCCTCTAAAATCAGTAAGATTCGCCGTCCGAGGCATGTTCTCTCCGACCCAGATGACCCTATAACCCTCCTTCAGGAAAGCAATAGGGACACCAGCACGGTACAAAACAATAAAAAAAGACCCGCATTCCGACCTCGCCGACGAGGTCCATTGCGCCCGCGACACTCCCGAATAAATAATACTCCCACCCGACCCTTGCTCGCAGAAGCGCCAGCCCGCGTTACGCTGAGAAACGTAGATTTAAATTCCCCGATCAATAATAATGAAAATTTGATCCAGCCTGTCCCACTTTGCTGTCCCCCCGCCAGCGACGCCCTAAGCCGAGGTTCGTACCCCACAGGGGGTGCCCTTAGCGACCGTTCGCTTAATTTAACATAGAATAGTTTATGCCCCTGGCTGGAGGCTTTAAGTTAGTAGCTTAAGGCATCCTCAGGATAGTCCGGTTAAGCAGCTGCGACCTCAATCTGAGAGTCAACTGCGAGATGCCATATCAAAAAAAAAAAAAAAAAACTTAGTGTAACTGATTCGGACTCTTCATGAAGCTCATCAGTCCGAATCACAAAGTGAATGAATCATAATATTATAAATCTCAATGTCAAACAAACATGAGCAATTTGTTGATGAGAATATAAATCTTTTAAAATCAAATCAAATCATTTATTCTTGCAGAAAACACAGCTAAGTACTGTTAGGTTATGATGTTTTAAAAATTTACATGTTTCAAGTGATTCTACCAACTGTGCGTTTTTACACTGGCGAAACATTCACAACAAAACATGTTGAAATCTCTATTTTCTGTCAATGTTCCATACAATTTTTGACAGGAACTATAGATTTCAACATGTTTTGTTGTAATGTTTCGGCAGTGCAAACCATTGACTTATTATGTTTTATAAGTCAATGGTGCAAACGCACTGAAATTGTTAACTTTGACATTCAACTTGTGTAGTTTTGTCAATGACTAGGCGGCATGGTCTCTGACTCTAGCCGGTTCCAAAAGGAACAAAAGGAAAAAAAAAAACAACTGGTGTCAAAATAATTGTCAAATGTCAACTCACAGCTGATGGTTTAGTATCAAAACAAAATAAAAAGGACTCAACAGCTTACGATAAAATCATGTTGAGATCACACCAATTGGTTTTTGAGTATCGCAAATATTATGTTTAGAAGAATACGTTAGGCAAAATTTTGGTTTACTATCATTGCATTCCAGTTATTTTTCCAGACGTTATCAGAAAATAAAACAAGCAAATGAAAGTAAAGCGTGGTTATTACGATGTTTTCGTAAATACATGTGCCAAATACCCATCCAGCATCGCCGTGAGACACTACGTGGATGATGTTTACAAGAACTACACGTACTCTGAGCTGTACGGAGTGTGTGAGTACATCTCACAACAGCTTCAGTTTCGTCAATGCAACAAAGGCGTAATTGGATTAGTGTCGGAGAGAAATATCATCATACCATGTGTAATAGCCGCGTGAGTACCACCAGACATCCACCTGTGAATTGTAGATTAATTAAGTAGCTCAGGGGATCCCAAAGTGTGCGGCACGGCGCCCAGGTGCGCCGTAAAGAGTAAAGATGGGCGACGGGAGGCGATCTTGTTTACAGTTCTCTGGAAACAAAACTTAGTTATTCGCGGGTACAAAATAAAAGCTCTCATATATGTGAAGTCCGATTTTCAGCTGTAGCTGTAATAAAAAGTAAATGTCATTCAAACCTGCAAATGTGTTGTGAAGTTTAGGAGCCCCTGAGGTAGATCATTCTGTTATCTAAAGTTTTTTTTTTTTTCAGAGCTCACAAAAGTTGCACAACATTTATGTTTGTGGACCCGGCGCAGGATTTAGCGGCAATAGCTAAAGATATTAATTTTACAATCATAATGACCATCAAAAACAAAAAAAATTATTCTAATTCTGAGTTATTTGGTAAAAAGCCTGACCACACTGTTTCAGTTTTTGACTTAACAATAAGTTTTTATGACTTTGATGGTACAAATGAACCACACTATAAGCACGTACCTCAACACTCATTTATAGCTATGACTTCAGGTAGCATGGGGGAACCTAAACATGTACAGGTACCAATTCAATGTAT
Source organism: Xanthia togata (assembly GCA_963853775.1). NCBI lineage: Eukaryota > Metazoa > Arthropoda > Insecta > Lepidoptera > Noctuidae > Xanthia > Xanthia togata. The sequence goes on along the minus strand of OY970794.1, from coordinate 26,641,627 downwards.
ACAGCCTAACATAGATGATTTAACCAAAATGTTTAACATTACATCAAAAGATGTCATATTCTTCTCAACACCCCTTACTTTTGATCCTTCAATGATAGAAATATTACTGGCATGCATCAATGGAGCCTCTCTACTCATTGCACCAGATAGAGCAGATGTATTGTTCCCAGGGAATAGAGCTAATTCTGTAACAGTCTGGCAAACAACACCATCAAAGTTTTTACAGTATTCAAACACTGATATTAAAAACAAAATTTTATGCAAAAGCTCAACCCTGAAGATATTAGCATTGGGTGGTGAACCATTCAATAGTATTAAAAGGCTAAGAGAACTGAAGCACTGGGAAAATAAAACTAGGATATTTACATTGTATGGAGTCACTGAGATGTCATGCTGGGCCTGTGTGGCAGAACTTGACCTCAACAGTATTCTGACTGACAGAGAAGTACCGCTAGGGAACTGCCTCTCAGAAACAGAAATCGTAGTTCAACATGCAGAAAATTCTAAAGAAAACATTGGAAAGATAATGTTAGGTAAGTAAGAAACTTGCTTATATCTGATTTAGTCAACAAGTCTGATTGCAAACACTCACTTTTTGTAATTGTATTTCAGTAAGCAAATCTAGAAAGTGTGTTATTTTAAACAAGTCGAATGGCCCTGACGAGCAAAATTCTCTGAAATTTGTGGACACTGGTGACATTGGAGAAGTTAAATGTGGTACTGTTTACTACAGAGGGCGCAAAGATGATGTCATCAAGAGATTTGGGCATAAAATTAATCTGCTTATGGTGGAGGCTACTATAATGCAATGTCCAAGAGTGCGAACTTGTTCATGTGTATGGCTACCAAAACCAATGCTCCTTGTTGTGTATTTTGCATCAGAAACTCTCAGCAGCCAAGAATTATCAGACTTTCTAAAATGCAAACTTGATGATAAGCATTGGCCTGATAAAATTGTTAGGGTAGATAATTTGCCCACAAATCCTCATGGGAAAATATCAAAACTAATAATAGCCAAGATGTTTGAAAGAATGCGTGTACCAAAAACAATAGATTCTTTAAAAATGGTCTTCCTGGAGGAGCTCAACACTGCTATGACTGAAAGCTTTACATATGTTCAAATCAAGGATAAAAACTTCTTTTCTTTGGGAGGAACCTCTTTTCTAGCTATATCTGTATGTAACACAATATCTTTGACATGCCCACAATTTGGGAAGTTGATCTTGCCTTACCTGATGTCACGTAAAAACACCATAGATGAGATTATACAAATAGCCCAGAAAAAACTATGTGTGGATATTGTAAAAGCTAAGAAGTGCAAAAGGTCGAGGATGAACACTGAAGCAGACACACAGATTCCAAAGATTGCTTGTAGCCAAAAAACAAGTATCTTGTCTTGCAGCAACGCTGTCGAGTTCAATGTAGTGTGGAGCATAGATACTGGGAAGTGTGTTGATGCCTCACCAACATTATACCAGTCAAAATTGTAAGTAATGGTCTAGGTACAATCACTGAAATTAATTTTTCATTTTAGGAGCTAAAGGCGATACACCCACACGATTTACGTAGCTCAATCATGTTGATCGTCTCAGTTCTCAAATGTTCTCAAGTGACCTATGACCTATGTCAGGTCTAAACAAGAATTTGCAGGACACTAAACGTTTAAGTGCGTTTCCTACGTACTTAAACGTTTAGGGCCCTGCAATGTATTGAATCGCCCCATATAAGACAAGACAACAGACGCGATCTATAAAATGGGTCCTCGTGAGTCCCTTAGAAATAAATTCAAAGAAATTGATACACTATTTAATTCAGCCTATAAATTCAAAGAAATTGATACACTATTTAATTCAGCCTCCTCTATACAGGGTGTTTGGCGCATGGACCGACACAATTTTTTCAGGAATTTGGGAGGTCATTAGCTAGGTTCTACCCATACACCCTTTGTCCCAAAAGTTTTTTTTATAATTAATTTAGAAGTTGTAAAATTTCATTCATAAAATAAAAAAATTAACTTTGGAAGCTTGTAAGGAATTTTCTTGAAACCAGTTGTATAAAACAAAGATGTTTTTAGATTTAAAAGACTTTGGAGAATGCAACAAAATTTGTTTTGTGCCACTACACCCACAAACAAAAAAGTTATTTCAAATTAAAGGACACATTTTGGGATTTTTTTTCATTTTAAAAAAATAATCATATGTGACATTTGGGACAAAGGGTGTATGGGTAGAACCTAGCTAATGACCTCCCAAATCCCTGAAAAAATTGTGTCGGTCCATGCGCCAAACACCCTGTATACACTGGACAGCAAATAAACCGAGCCACCCGCTACCTAGGCACTCTAATTCGATTTTCTCAATAACAAAAAAACCTACAATTATCAAAGTTGTACCTACAGAAAGTGCGTTTCATGGTGATTAAAATGAAAGGAAACTCATTGGGTTTAATCAATATTTCTGTGTTTATTAAGGATTTTACAAAGAAGAGTCGTTTTCCAGTAGTGACAATCGTTAGTAATGATAAAGTGAAAAAAAAAAATTAAAGCCAAAAACAAAGATAAAATAAAAAAAAAGTTTTTGGTCAATATTCCGCAGTTATCCGAGCAAGGGGAGGGATCCCCTTGCTCGGATAACTGCCAGCATCCTTGTATTCATCGACCTTACGAGCCTGACGATAAAATCTTGAGGAATTGTATTCCACTCCTCTTCAATTGCGATTCGCAGCTCTGGAAGCCTTGTTGGAGCAGGTACCCGGGCTCGAACCCGACGTTTTAGCTCATCCCATAAGTGTTCTATCGGATTCAAGTCCGGGCTTCGAGCTGGCCAGTCCATCGTACGAATGCTGACGTCGCGTAGATACTGGGTCACCACATGAGCAACATGAGGCCGTGCATTATCATGCATCAATTGCATATCCTGTCCGATATATCCTGCGTAAGGTACCACATGGTCTGCGAGGATTTCAGTAATGTAGCGATGAGAAGTCAGTCCACGTGTACGGCCCGTCGGCGTCGGTTCGATGAAAACTAACGCTGTATGTGCTGTTAACAAGATGCCGCCCCAGACCATTACAGATCCTCCTCCATAAGCAACAGTTTCCTCGATGCAACACTGAGAATAACGTTCTCCAGGGCGACGATATACTCTCTGACGTCGATCACTTCCATGTAGACTCACCCTGGTCTCATCAGTGAAGAGTACATTATTCCACTGCTCTAATGTCCAATCCCTATGCTCTCGAGCAAATTCAAGTCGTGCTCGACGGTGTGCTACCGTTAATGCTGGGCCTGTTGCAGCTCTTTTTGGGGTCAGGTTCCGTTCAGCAAATCTCCTTCTGACGGTATCTGAACTTATGACCATTTGGCGTTCGTCACGCAGACTTTGTTGGACTTGAACTGCGTTGAGGTGGCGATTTCGCAGAACAGTAAGGTGGATATAACGATCATCTGCTGCTGATGTAGCCCTAGGTCTGCCCGTACCTGGACGGCGATCGAATGCTCCAGTCTCTAGGTATCGTCTGTAAACTCGTTGCACCGAAGATCTGCTGATTCGAAGCCTTCGAGCGACTTCACGTTTCGCAATGCCTGCTTGAAGTAATGCTACAGCTTGAGCTGCTTCCTGAGGTGTTGTATCCATTATTAATCGAAAAAAGTAGCAAAAACACACGCGTCTGAGCAAACGATGGACAAAAACTAAAGAAATGATAAGAAATATCCGACTACCCTCGTTGTAGAGAAAAAGAACGCTAATTTCAAACTCTGGTGAAAACAGAGCAAATCGTTAGCATTGTGTTTGTTGCTTGACTACAATGTGAGTTGACGGTACTTTCGAATTAATTTGTAGTCATTTTAATCACCATGAAACGCACTTTTTGTAGGTATAACTTTGATAGTTGTAAGTTTTATACTTTTTGAGAAAATCGAATCAGAGTTCCTAGGTAATAGGTAATACGGGCTGGTTTCCGCAACTCCACGTCAAAGCGCGTATTTTGCGTACGGGTGGGAAAAATCGGTCATTCAATCCACCCCAGCTCCTCAAAGAATGCCAGCAACGCCTTGGTATTACTGGCAATCTCGCGTAGGGTACCTGGGTTACCGAAGTATTTTGCCCTGTAAGTGGCGACCACCGGGCAGTTTAACAGCACATGAGCTGCTGTCTCGTCGTCCTCCATGCAGGCTCTGCAGAGCGGACTGTCTGTGACTCCTATGACTAAGAGGTTTTTATTAAATGGCCCATGGCCAGTTATAGATGCTGTAATCACACGCAGCTGTTGTTTAGTTAGTCGAAGAACCTTTTTCGTGAGGCGGCCATCGATTGAAGGTAGTGCCTCCTTAGCCTGTCTGCACTCGCCTTGGTCCGACCATAGTTTCTGATGCTGATCTCTAGTTCGTTTCCTTACCAGAGTGCGTAGGTAACCGAAGGGGAGTGGCACGATGGGTTCGGGCCCCACTGGTGCCAGGCTCGATCCTCTCCTGGCAAGTTCATCTGCAGCATCGTTCCCCAGCGAACCGCTGTGTCCTTTGATCCATTGAATGGTTATTTTGTTGAGGTCACCCACCTGGTTAAGGCGCTGGTGGCACTCGTATATAAGTCCAGAGTCCACAATGTGACTGTTCAGCGCTTGCAGAACAGCCATGCTGTCTGAGAGTATGCGTATCGAGTGGTCCTTAAGTTCCCTAGCCAGAATAGCCGAAGCGGCAAGAGAAATACCCATGCATTCGGCCTGGAACACTGTGTTAAAGACTCCCAATGGTGTAGCTATGTGGATGTTGAGGTCCTCCGAGAAGACTCCAGCACCTGTACCACTACCTGTTTTGGATCCATCCGTGAAGATGCGCAGCTCTGTTGGGCGCAAGCCCTCACATCGGCGATCCTCGTGAAGTTGGATTCTGTATTTTTTATCAAAGATAAATTGTTTCGGTACCCGGTCATTTATGGTTTTCGTAATGGGGAACTCCTTGCAGAGTCCCTCAAGCAGCGCGGTGTGTTGTGTATCTCTCTTACCCCAGAGATTTGCTGCATTTAGGCGTACTGCCGCCATCGACGCTTCTTGCTGTTTAAACAGGTGCAGCGGTGGTAGTCCCAGCAAGGCTTCCATTGCAGCAGTCGGAGTAGTCCTCATGCAGCCTGTGGTCGCCATGCAGGCCAGTCTTTGCATGCGTTATAGTTTGTTGGAGGCTGTAACCAGCTGGGTGCGGGGCCACCAGAGTTCCTAGGTAGCGGGTGGCTCGGTTTATTTGCTGACCAGTGTATATTAGAAAGTATTTTGTATGTTCGCAAAAACTTAGGACTTTTCAAAATAAGAAGCGATTTCAATAATATAAATAGGTACACATATTAAACATGAAATTGTGATACCCAAATTTAGATTACTAAAACTTCATGTCATGTCATTTCTTTCGCCTTTAAAACAAGTTGCCAAAGTCGGTTACAGAACTTAGCGGTGGAAAGTTCAAAACCCATATCAAACGTGTCCTTATCAAAAAAGCATATGATTAAAGACTACGTTGAAGACAAGTAAGTTTGGCAAGAATTAATTGTGCACATGTGGCTTCCCTGGTACCTCACGGCGCAATATTATTATGATATCTATACCGAAATCATCAGCATTCTCTTGTTCTTATCCCAATTTATTTGGGGTCGGAGCAACATGTCTTTTTTGTACATACTTCTCTATTAGCCCACGTACGCACGGAGGTGTTAAAATCACGGCGTTTTTTTTTTCGTGCACTGGATTTTCAACGCTCTGCTTAGCGCCGAGAGTTGAAAATCCAACAGTGGGTTTTTTCAACGCGCTGCCGTGCCGCCGCTGGGACGAGACTGCGTCCCAACGCGTTGGATTCTCCACGCTCGGCTTAATACCGAGAGTTGAAAATCCAGTGCGCGATAAAATCCCACCGCGATATTTTTTCGTCCGTGCGAACGGGGGCTTAATCGTAATCTCGGTACCTGTATTCTATACTGAAACTGCTATTTAATTTTTTCAGCAACCTGTACGTGACAGTAGGCAGTCACTCCGGCAAGATCGTCATAGTGGATGCAATAAATGGCACGCTTGAGCGCACGCTTACCTTGAACACACGGATAGAAGCCCCCGTGCTGTGTTACCATGACGTGAACGTCATGCGCCCGTTCGGCGTGGTTGGCGGGTACGATGGTACCATTGTCTGTTTCTCCCTAGAGACCTACGAAGAACACTGGAGGATTAACATCGGACACATGATCAAAAGCAAAGCCGTCTGCTGTAACGGACTGTTGTATGTCGCCGCTTACGACGGAAATGTTAGATGTATTTATGTCGTGGTACGTATTTTATTACTCCGTTTGCTGCAAAAATAGGGAAATTATTACTGGCGAAACGGAAAGTTCTTTCTAGCTTGGCGGGTGCCGACCGCGTGGGACCAAGGTGCAAGGGACTCGGTACGGAGTTAATAGAGAGACATCGGCATCTTTGTCTCTTAAGCAGGCTTGGGGCTTACGACGGTTAATCAAAAGAAGGCTATTACTATTTGATGGCATAATAAAACAGTACTTCGCCATAGATAGATTTGGCTAAATCCATTTTTGACAGAATCTTATGAACTAAAACCACGAGATGTTCTTCTAACTTCCACTAGCCCTGGCTGGAACACGCCCGCATTTCCAGTCGTCGCTCTGCCGGCGGGTAGATTGGGGTAGGGGCGGACCCCGTCGTCTTCCTACCTCGCAGTTCCTTTGCATAATCCTATCTAACAAGGGGGTTCCCTTGGTATCACAGGTTTTCTTTCTACGTTAAACGTCTTTTAAACAAATGTTTATAATGCAATATTAAGTTTATAATTAAAAATAATGGTACCTACCTACAGAAAAAATTTTCCTATTACCTTGCACTATGACGCGAGCAGTTATCTCACAATTAAATAGCTATAACTAGTCATCTGTTACCTAGTTATTGTATAATAATGACTAATAATATTGTAATATGTTCCTAACGATTAATACTTATCTGGTTTAACAGTGTTCATATATTATAAATATGACAAGTTACCAATAATTCGTGATTGTATTTCATGTCCGGTAATAACAAAGTACTTAAAAAAACGTTTATCCTCGTGGAATAAGAATAGGTAGGTACATAGTTGCGTAAAAATGCACTGCTATGTATACTGTGTACTTCTCTTTCTCTTTTACTGCGCACCTGCAGAAACTCCTAACCCATCTCGGCATGATCGCCCTAATAACATTAATTTTTCAGTCCGGTGCCCCGAAACTTACAATAAACATCTGCGATGAATCTATATCTGCTGACCTTGTTCTTGCTAAGAAGGAGTTTGTTCTGCTGGGCACATTATCGGGCGTGTGCGCGTGTATCCACACCGTCACTAACATGATAGTATGGCGCGGCACGCTTGCCAGCCCGGTGTTCGCGAGCCCGGTTTTGTATGACGACGATAAATACGTAATGTTCGCTGAAGTCGCCGGCGATATACATTGCAGAACTGTGGAGAAGGGTATCAAGGTAATCACGACATCTTACTACAGACTACAGTACCCATTTATTAAAGCCTCGTTCACACTAGCGCGACGCGACACGAACAATACAATTTCTAAGAAAACTTCACGGTAGAACAATAACCGGTGTCGCGTCGCGCTAGTCTGCACGAAGCTTAATATGGACATCGGCTTTAGAAGATAAAGCAGGCTGCCACAGGCAGTGTTGTAAAAGACTGACTTTTTCATTTCGAGACTCAAGTTTTTTTTTTCAAGACTTGGGACATATACCTACTCTCACGGTTTCTTTGAGTCTTTTGGGTCATATGACTGCTTAAGAGTTCCTTGAGCTGAACTGAGTCATGAGCTTTAAAGTTGGTGTATTATGCCATCAATGTAAAATAGGTATCAGTATTTAAATATTAAATTAAATCAGTTCAAATTTTTGTATACTCACATTATATTGTAAAAAATTGTCTATAATTATTATTTAATCGTTCTATATTTAAAAATAATAATTTTATACTCTACGGACTCAAATGATACAGTCCAGACTACGAGTTCTGATGAAAAGAATCGAGTCTCGAATTCTTTTGAAAAAACTCGAGTCTTTAAAAACAACCGAGTCTTCAAAGAGAACTCACAAGTCTTATTATTTTAAGAGTTAGGACTCGAGTTTTACTACACTAGTCAGAGTTATTAAATAAATAGGTACAGACTACGCTCTAAAAAGCCGAATCTTATCTAAAACACAATGCGTCATATTACAAACCGGTCTTTGATCCACCTAATTAATTGCGCTGCGAAAACGTTCATAAAACGATCTATTATTTATTCGTTTTCTTGATAAGAACAGCCATTGCACAAATTAAAGTAATATTTTTTTTAATTTTCAGATCTGGGAATATTCAGGTGCTAAAGGAAATATATTTTCTTCAATCTATGTAAGGCCATTAGATAAGCTGACATGGCAAATGGTATTTGGTTGTCACGACAAAGGGGTGTATAGTCTTAGTGTTAAGAATTTTCAGCCAAGTCTGCTTTGGAAGACCCTACTTTCCTCCCCAGTTTACTCAACTCCTTGTGGTTTGAACAACAAGCTGATATTAGCCGCATCAAATAATGGAAAACTATGTGTACTTGATGCAGAAAATGGAATTGTATTAGAAGAACACAGTTTACCAAGCGAAGTATTTTCATCACCAGCTGTTTATGGCGACTACATATTTGTCGGTTGTAGAGATGACAATCTATATTCAATTAAATATATTTTGAACTTGTAATTTGTGATTTCATCTAGTCTAGACGAAAAAAATGTGATATTTAAATTAATGGTGGGTGTACCTGCTAAAGGTACACCTCTGCCTAACCCTTCAGGGAAACAAGGTGTGATGTTATGTTATTTAAATTAATTAAAAGTTTAAGTATAAATTGCATAAGGAAAAATATAGCTTTGTTGTTATTGACCTGAACATGTGACAAAATAAAACACCTCTAGTTATTATTATAACTTTTATTCATGATCTTACACAACATACAGGTATAGTGAGCATTCAAAAATTTTGACTTGTTACAAGTATGATATGGTTACAGAATCATTATTACCAAATTGGAATGCATAACATCTGGTACAAATAACCTACCACTTGTGCAGATCATATAGCTTTGTATACTTTGAAAGCAGCTTTAAATAAATTCCTTTAAATAATATTTTATTTTTGGCAATAAAATGTATAAAATCAGTTATGGAACCACTGGGAGCATTGTACATACATTAATACTTGATCTACTGCCAATACATCTAAGCTCTTAATAAAATTGATAACCCAAAATCCCTAGAGTATCATTATTGTTGCCAGAACAGTTCTTAAACAAATATAAAATTAACAAGCAATGTACATAAACATGATATTATAACATAGTTCACTGTTCCTCTTCTCCAAGCTCAACTTTCACTTTGGAGAAGTCAAACTCTTCACCCGTTCCATACTTGTATATTTTAATCACATCTAAACAAGTAGTCTCAAAGTGTGTGGTAGCATCATAAGATTCGGAAACAAAAATCTGGCTCTGAGTGCCATCATCAAGGGGCTCATAGTAGTCTGTCACAGACACAAACTTCTGTCGGATAAGACCAAGCAGATCCAAGCCAGGTTTAATCTCAGTTTCTGGGTCATTGGTTTCAACAGTGGTCGACACCATGGCAATGAACCAGCCCTTAGCAGCAACCTGGTGTGTGTATGACACAACAGAGATGTAGATGTCAGAATGCCTGCCTACTTGCTTCTGAGGAATGATAATTTGGGTGGATAAAGCATCCTTTGTATTTGGTATAGGATGATCCAATAAACAAATGCAACGAATCACCTGAGCCTTCTTGCGGACACGGTCAGGTACATAGCTAGGGTCACAGTACACTTGCTTGCACTTAGCTATTTCATTGCCAGAGCGGACACCAACTACCTTGCCACCTTCTCCAAGCACTATCTCATCTATGGGTTTATCCAGCATGTACGTGCCTCCATAAATAGCAGAGAGGCGGGCAAAGCCTTGAGGCAGCTCCCCTAATCCATACATAGGATACAAGTATGGAGATTTGCCATATCTCGCGAGTGAGTCGGAGTACAATTTAATGCGGTGGATGGTTTGTATAGCTGGTTGTTGGAGGTAGTTATCATTGAGGTAGAGAGCCAGAGCATGCCCAGTGAAGTCTTGAGTGTTCTTGTCAAGACCAAACTTATCATAGAGCGACTGCATGTTGGCTGTACTCGGGTCCAAATCTTTCCAGGTCTTAGAGTCATCCTCCTGGAAATCTTGGACGTAAATAAGGAAGTTTCGGAAGCGTCTCTTTTCGAACATCCCCATCAGATCCGATGCCAGCGCCTCCTTCTGGTCGACGGGCACTTTTGAAATCTTTCCGCCTTTGTAGACATAGCTGCCCTCCACAGACTTGAATTCCAGGTATCGAGTCACACCCGTGTGAATGAGCAGTTTCACAAGAAGCCCATTTGCCATCAACAACTTGGGAATCAAATCTACATTCCAGTCGCGACCTCGGCCGTATGTTTCGTCGGGAGCCGGTGCGTTGAACTTTGCGAACAATTCTTCTAACGGGGTAATTGACGCAGATTCACCACCGTAGTACTTATTACGATCAATGTGCAATACCTTTTTCCCGGACACGGAGAGCATTCCACTTAGGATGCATTCCTTTAATCCCGTTCCCAGAACTATCGCGTCGTATTCTTCATCCATGTTGAAAGATTTAGAAGAATTATTCCAATATGAAATTGCAAACCGGGTGGTAAATGTCAAAATGTCGGAAAGAATATGGCCGACTTGGATGACGACGACGTGTGAGCTAGTGTTGCGCAGGTAAATATTTAATAAAATAGTCGATAATTCTATTTATTAAATGGCAACAGGAATAAATATTTTACAACCTGTTTCTGGAGTTTTGTGTCAATAAGTATTTTATTAATAAATTCTCCAAATTATGCTTTCAATACCTATGTACCCAACCGCACGAGGTTCCGCTTATGTGGCAATCATTACTAGCATCCCGTCACATTACCTAGGTACCTTTTTTTTTTCATGATACGGGGGAAGTCCTCATGGATGTCTAGGGAGGGCGGAGGGTTCTGTCAGACTCTTACTGACTAAAACCACCCATTACTTATCTTATCCACCAAACACATTTTTTTAAATATTTTTTTGAAATTATATTATAATAATATGTATACTGGTAAAAATAGCTTCGGAAATAACATTTAAAAAACTGAATGATAAAAATGGTTACTGTGGGTCATCCAATATATTACTTTCTTAGACGGAGTCATCCTATAAGATAGACGTAATGCTATCGCGGACTTTTCTGATGATCTTGATAAGATTTACAATCCAGTAGAAATTAATTTTATCTATCAGTTGTGGTTTAGTCAGCAAACGCCATATAAACGCAAATTATAAGTCAATGCAAAAAAGCGACTTTTCAATTTTTCTTAATGACTTATTAATCCAATGACTTTTCACGACTTGACAAAACGTCAAGTTTCAGTACCTACTACGTTTACGTTCAATAAAAAATAATTAAATAACTACTATGTATTTATATATTTTTATGTTGTATATTATTTTAAAAGTTTGTAAATTAGAATACATCTGTTACTAACCCTTGTTTTCGTCCTCGCAGCTACTAACATTTATCTACCCGTAAAGTACAAAGTCCGACGGCCTGCCGTCTCTACGTGACACTGGCAGAGGAAGAAAAAATTTTTTTTTTTTTTTTTTTTTTGTCTAGGGCATCTCGTAGCTCACCTCTGAGGTGATGACTACTTAACCGGTCAATCCTGCGGCTGCCTTAAGCTACTAACTCAAAGCCTCCAGCCAGGGGCAAAACTATTCTAAATTAAAACTAGGCGAACGCTCGCTAAGGGCACCCCCTGTGGGGTACGGACCTCGGCTTAGGGCGTCGCTGGGGGGAGGACAGCAAGTTGGGACAGGCTGGATCAAAGATGATTCATTATTATTAATCGGGGAATCTAAGTCTACATTTCTCAGCAAAACGCGGGCTGGCGCTTCTGCGAGCAAGGGTCGGTGGGGAGTATTATTTACTCCGGCGGGTCGCGATCGCGGAGGACCTCGGCGGCGAGGTCGGAATGCGGGTCGGTGTCTGTGTTTTTTGTGCACTGTACTTGTGGCCCTATTGCTCTCCTGGAGGAGGGTTATGGGGTCGTCTGGGTCGGTAAGGATTTGCCTTGGGCGGCGGGTCTGACTGATTCTACTAGTGAAATAATTGGCGGCCTCGACAACCAGTGGGTTGCGGTGTTTGGTGGCGGACTCAAAGAAACGCTTGGAATTGCGTTTGAGAAATTGGTGAATTGTGGGGATCTTTAGGTCGAGATGGAGGATCTCGTTCCTAACGTAAAAAAAATATATTTATACATATTTATTTATAGACCTTCTGGTATACATTCTATGTTGAAAACCTATCAAAATCCGTTGCATATTTTAGAAGAACAACGCGGGTCAAAATACTTTTAAATATAGGCCCACGTTCTCACGGACGTAATAAAATCACGGTGGATTTTTTTTTCGTGCACTAGATTTTCAACGCTCTGCTTAGCGCTGATAGTTGAAAATCCAACAGTGTGTTTTTTCAACGCGCTGGGAGAGTTCAGCCCCAATGAGTTGTATTCTTAACGCTCGGCTCAACACCGAGAGTTGAAAATCCAGTGTGCGATAAAATCCCGCCGCGATATTTTTACGTCCGTGCCGCATGCCGACGTGGGCTTATAATATGTAAGCTCAATCAGATTTGAGACCAGCAACTGCATTTTATACTGAAAGTGCGATGCGGCCCAGCTCGTCTGCATAATGAAAGCCTAGCTATAACCATAAAATCAAAACATAACAACAACAAAAATATTGGGTCGGCATATAAATCGACAGGTAGGGTCAAAAAAAAGAGAACTTATTTTGAGGTTGGCAAACCCAACTGTGTCTTGTCATGTCTGGCGACCAAGCAAGTTGAAGCAAGCAACGAAGGAAATGTCATGTCAGTCAGTCAGTTATTGAGTTCAGTCAGTTACTTAACTTGTCTCGTGTTTTTTTGCTTGTTTTTAAGTTTCGTACTCTACCGTGTATAATCACTCCGTGGTGGTCAAATAATTATTTTAAAAGTTCTTAGAATATGTATACGCGGGCTACTACAAAACTTCTGTTCGTCTAGTGATTATTGGAAATAATTATTAAGTTATAGTGATGTGAATCTGTGAACGGATGAGTTCCTACCATATGTTTGATTTCGTACTGCACATTCTCAATAAATCACCTTCAACAAATACGTTACGGTACGGTGTGGCGACACAACAGTTTTAAATGAAAGGTAAAAGTGGGGTGAACACCGTTCAAATGAATAAAAATGTCAACAGAAGGCAGTGGAGAGACAACTTCTACCGTTCTATGTTTACCCGGGGCACCGGAGCAGACTTACCTGTTTCCGAAAGCGAAAGGACACTCGAGGTCTGTAAGTCATGGAGGCACTCCTATGCTTGCGGGGAATCCCACCGCGCCACGGCCTTCGCTCAAGTCTGCGATGCGTGGTCACCAGCGTGCTCTGTCGCACGGCCAGATCGGCGAGGGCGGGCGGCCCAGCACCGGGCCCGGCCACAGCCGCGCCGGCAGCCGCACGGACTTCATCTTGCCGCCGGGGCACCGCGACCCGCCCGCCCCCAGCGCCCAGCCGCGTCTGGGGTCCGTGCGCATCCACTCGCGGCAGGCCTCACGCTCCGACTCCATCTACACCATCAGACGCACGTCCGTCGTGAGCCCCTGGAGGCGAGCCGCCTTCTGGCTGCTGCGGCGCCAGCAGCCTACTGTTGACACCAGACATCTCTTAGTCACCCCTAACCTCCTGGTACCAGATAAAACACCACTCAAAGATCACCCTAATGGGAAAAGATGCGACAATAAAATTAGGACTACAAAATATACTTTATTATCATTTTTACCCAAGAACTTATTTGAACAATTCCATAGGATTGCAAATGTGTACTTTATATTCATAGTGTTGTTGAACTGGGTGCCTGCAATCAGTGCGTTCGGTAAAGAGATTGCCATGCTGCCCGTGTTGTTTGTGCTTGGTGTGACTGCCATAAAAGACTTATTTGAAGACCGCAGAAGACACAATTCTGATAAAAGAATAAACAACTCATTTTGCAGAGTCTTCAAAAAGTAAGTTATAATCTTTATTTTGTATTCTTCGTCCTGCCAGAAAATGTATTTTGCCTCAGCTGAGATTCAGAGATTTTTCAGTTTTCAATACTGTTTTAAAACACTTAAAATGTATGGAGACAAAAGTGCATGGAAATACAACATTTTTATTGTGTACAATGTGTGGTTGAAGACCTGCTGGTCCCTGACCTTGACCCTGTCACTTTTCAGGAGCAAATAATAGTGGCATACAGACTACTTCCTTATTTCATTGTTTGTCATAAAGTACTATGGTACTTTATCTTATGATTGTAAGCTATTTATCAACCATGTTTTAAATGTATTGGATCATCTTCCAAATCCCATAAAAAATATGTTTGTTTGAGGAGCTACAGTATCACTTTTGGAATAGGTGTTTAATTAATGAAAACTAAGTATTTAAAAAAATCATCAAATTGTGATGAAATATGTTGTAACGGTGGAGTTTCTGGCCCATTCTTCTCCATACGAAAACTACCTTTTGGAATGGGCGACTCGAATCAGTTTTATTATTTTTTTGTAAAGTTTGACGTTCAAGTGCCTTTTTCGTGCCTAATTGAAATAAATTATTTGACTTTGACTTAGATGTGCAAATCCTGCCGTACAATTTCAGTAGACTTAAAATAATACTACTTCAAATTATGAATTGCTAAAAAAAAAAACTCAGTTATGAATTATCTTTATTTCTGTGAAAGGTAGTGGAGTAACAAAACTATACAAAGAATTCTTATAATTTTATTTAAAAATATATATACATATAAACCAACCCGCATGCCTGAGAGATATTTCTCGACGGCATGTGAAGCCAAGTCAGAGGCCCCATGGGCGGCTTTAAAACTCTGACACCAGGTTAGTTACTAACCACACGACAAGAAGAGAACCAACCCGTCTTGAGCAAGAGTGGTGATCAATGCTCTTGCCTTCTCTGAATGAGAAGAGGCCTTTGCCCTGCAATGGAACAGTAACAGGCTGGAATTTTTTATTTTTTTATATAAAACTGTCATAGAATTGCAATGGATGCTGTACACATAGTACAGGATAATTACCAGTATTTGAGAAACTTGAGAAAGTATGCTTTTGTGAAAAGTAAGTTATTTTATTTTGAATGTTTGCACAGACATGTTTGTTGCATACAAATGTATTGTATTCATTAATTATTTACATGTTTTAGTAGTGAGAAATATGTAAGCCCGAAAATCTAGCAACCATTCTATTTAAGGGGCTGTGTTACCCAGTAACTGGGTTGTGGAGGTCAGATAAGCAGTTGCTCCATGTAAAATACTTACTGGTCATCGTATTCATCTGCATCTGGTTAGACTGGAAGCTGACTAGCCAACCAAAAAGGCTTGGCAGATGATGATGAATAGTCGGAGATTATAAGCAGCGTCTCATGTACACACGGCTACACATCAAGAGATACATTTCCAGTATAAGCTGACCTCGCACTGTACGGAAATCTTATACAATGCGAGATCAGCATAAACTGGAAATGTATAGCTTGATGTGTAGCTGTGTGTACAGACAACAAAAGAGATAAATAATATTATATTTATTTGAATAAAACATGGTATAATATAAAGGTACTTACAGCTAACTTGCAACTACTTTAGACCAACTTATATTACAGTTAAAAATTATAAAGAACTTTCAAAATAAACTCAACAAGTAAAATTTTTCTTTCATAATATTAGATTTAAAATTACTGAATTCCGTTTAAATAATACATTCAAATATACAAATTGATTAATTTCGATATTATGATTAAAATAATATAAAATTAGTGTGCTTACCCGAAGGGGGTATGCCCCAGGGGTAGGGGGGGTACCCCCTCCAAATAATTCCAATTTTCTCTATCTGAAGCGATTTTCACTAGTCAGTCGTCCAGGATTCGCAACAAACTCGTCCTTGCAGCAGGCGCTCAGCCGGCCTCTATTTCTGGCCAACTTACATGTCACACAGCAATGCATGAAGTGATGGTCTACTAAGTATATTCATATAAAAACTTATTCATCACGCAGACAATAACAGCGAAAATTTGTTAATCTCTCAATTTAAAACTTAAGCATGAACACAACAGTAAATCTGTCCTCATAGGTATCAGTAAAAGTTGATAGCTTTAACACTAACACGCCTCAACTTTCGCTGGTCGATTTTTATGACTTGTGTGGGAAGGTGGCTGTCAGCATGTCAGCATACGGTATACCTACATAACTACTACATACATCAAGTCACTAATTAATCAATTTCTTCTTAAGTAATTTATCGTGATTCATCGGTTTTTGTAACAAATTAATAAGATTAATTAAATACAATAAAATCAAATCAAATGAAAATAAATTATATAAAATCAAAAGCATAAAATGAATAGCCTCTCTCCGACACTGGTACAGCAACATGTTTGCTGGAACAATGCCGAATGAAGGGGCAGTCCAATCTTCCCGCAATCATCGCCAGTATGATGTTGGGGCTAACTCGCGCACCAAGGACGCAGCATGCTTGCGCATGGTCGCGTGAAAGCAATCGGTGAGTGCCTCTGCGAACATACCCGAGGCGCTGCAGTGTCGGGGTAGCCCCATCACCGCCCTGAACGCGTTATTGTTCTGGACGCGGATGGCGCTGTAATTTCTGTTAGAGTAGTGAGCCCAGCATGAGTACAGCGAAGTACAGTACGCTCTAAAGAGCGTAGCCTTAACCTCATTAGAGCATCGCGCAAATCTGCGGGCGATCATGTTAGCTCTAACAATGTCCTCTGCTCCCGTTCCATGTCTACGTGATCTTTTTGGTCGACAGTCAAAACATGCCCCAAGTATGTAAAACCTAGTCAACCCTTTTCAAAGGAACCCCATTGAGTCTGACCGGAGATATGCCTCCCGGGCATTTTGCACTGGCGGTCTCGAAGATCATACACTGGCTCTTCTTTACATTATACAATAAACCGTGACCACAAGCATATTCCTCGCGTATCTGTAACAGCTTCCTCAAGCCACACAATACCTAGCGACAATGTTCTCAAAAAGTAAGCGGAATTTGGTCAACTAATTTCCTGCTGATTTTTTTATGGGAACCCTGGTACCTACCCATAACTAACTACTTAACTGGTAACTACTTCCTACTAAAAATAATCGCACACACTAGAAACGCCGAGAATGTAATTAAGAACAATATCGCACGCGCAAGGTAGGTACTATAAATTATGCCGTCTCTTATCTTAAACATTGTTAGTTAAGGCAAAAAAATAATCGATATGACCAAATGGACTATTTACCGTTGTACGGATGCGCATGATTTATTCACTGGGTGTGTTACCTAGTTAAATACCTATTGGTCAAACGCAAGCCTGTAGGATATCAATGAATAAAATCAATTTAGCACGCTATACGCGGTCGACAACCCGTACCAATACCCAGTTACTGGCGATTATAGACAAATTTTCTTAAGACAACTAAAAGCAAAACTCCATTACGGAAAAAATAGACTAGAGGTCATAAAACAAGAAAATATTCCTCTCGGAAATCATAATGTAGCCGATAAGGATTATGTTTTGTGCCAGAGGCATCATTACATAGAATCGTACCACTTCATTAGGTATCTCCGAAATGGAGAACAGCGATCCGAAGGTGGTTTCTGGTTCCTGCTAAACAAAGCCAAAGGTGACAGTGTGAACGAAGTCACGTTACACACTGTCGATACAGTAGGGAATACGTTCGAGGACATGTCGAGGGTCTAAGGCATACACAACTTGTGATGAGTCGATTAGAATTTGGGAAATTAAATTCAGGCAGCAGATACAATAGCTGGTGAAAATACTTGTCTTGTTTGTGTTTTTACGTGGCAAACAACTAAAAGTTTACAATGACTCGAAATGTTGGTTACATTTCAAAACGACTAAACTATTAAGTTTTAACGTTAAAGACCGTCGATCCTTCAATCATTGGTTATTTTAACTTATCAGAAGCTCTTGACCGCTATTAATTCCACTTAAGTACGATTTAAGTGTGGCTGTCAGCTTTGTTGATATTGTTGTGTTGACATTTTGTTTTATTTTATGTAATTGGATGGCAAACAAGCTGATGATGACGGCCCAACAAGCCGACGGATGTTAAGCGGTGCGGTAGCCGAAGCATCGCAGATGCGTAACCATCTCGGAAACTGTCTCAAGTGCACGTAATTTCGTTGATATTTGTAGCTAGTGTTTGTCTTCATCTTTGCCTCATTCCTGGCCAATGGTTTTGCTTCGTTCCCTTTATTTTACAATTCTCCTTTTTCACTCACGAAGCTAGCTTGTACTGTCCCGGTACTTACCAAAGACCTCCCCATTCTTAACTCTTAAGGAAAACATCGTCCCGCCATCGCCTTCGTGGTCTACCGGGAACCCAAGTTGCTGTTTCATGGCGTCAATCCTGTGTTCTTTGGACCCACAGCTCGCTCGACATGCAACATGGAATTCTATTTATTTTCTGAAGAACCTAACCCTGACCTAATTACCCTACGTAATGTTCTTGTAGTTATGCATAAGGTGGATACAGACCTCCATGTCATCATTGAGCGAAAGCCCACCTCGGTGCCATGTCCATAGCGCAGCACATAAGTAATTCATTCGACATGTACTTACAGTGAATTTCTTATGATGTTTGCTACTCCAAGTGGTTGGGCGGTTCAGCCACTCGGCGAATAAATTACCCATTAATATTACAAGCGTATGATGGAAACTGAGCATGTTTGCCCGTAAATAATCGGATATTTATTTATTCTATTAGAGAGTTCATAGCTTTTCTCGTCCTTTGTTCCATTAACTTTTTGTTGAAGTGAATTTTATACGAAAGAAAATCTTTGTTAGCAAATATACTCTTTAATATGTTTGTGGTCTTTCAACGAAGCTTGTTAAGGATCCTAGGGGAAAATTCTACGTAATAATTACAACGCTAATTAGGCGCACAAATGAATTTTACCTTGCGCACTTCGCGAGGTAAAATTCTAATTGCTCAACAAAACGATTTGATCTACAAGTAGGTACCTGAGTGATTATGGGCGGAAGAAGTACTCATAGATTTGATTCCACGAAAGAAGTCTGCGTAATAATATGAGCAAGACCTATTTATCATTATTCCTGATTTGCATTTGGCAATAAACATTTATGAATATAACAACGACTGCAGAAAATTAAAAATGTATGTACCTGTCCATATTATTTGCAGTCGCTCAACGTTAAAATGTCAAATGATAGTGTTGTGATGGAGGTGCGCTTGGCTGTAACTTCCGTGTCATGCATAAAACGAGCGCATGTAAAGCCAGACGGAACTACGGGTATTTTTGAGCACGTGCCGTCTGATCGATGACACGTCTAAATATTTCATAAGTTCCACAAACATCGTTAATTTTGAAGCACCTTTCAGGTGCACACCTCGTTAACTGTAATTCAATAGATTTTGTCGAGATTGCTGGACTGGCGACATCAAGGTTGCCACTCACAATCACTGTAGTTTATTATTTCTGGCCTACACTTTTTTTGGTTAACATTTCCCGATTTCTAGACAAACGATCTATAAATGTCAATGCTGACATGAAAATTAAAAAAAAAAACCAAATGTTCATTTGCTCTAACGCTGATTACATTGTCAGTTAGCTCATAACACTTTCACACCTACTCCGTGTTGATAACGATCGGGAGTTAATTATTATTGACACGCAAATAATTGTTGTATACATGTACAATACATACACAAACCCAGCCATTCGTCATCACGCAGCAACATATAAAGAAAATTGACCAATTTATTGATACAATACAATATCACAGATCAATGTTCCTGTAGATGGTTCACTCCGCATTTTAGGTAGGTATGGAAGCTACAAGCACGCCGCGCGCCGCTCGACTTGTTGGGCCAATTCAGTGATCAGAGATTCGCGATAGAAAGATAGGCATCTTCTAGGTAAATATATGACTGTAGGTAATTAGCACTGTGCGACCTGCACGCTTAGCATGACTACAATAGAAACTGATTTTGTCGACGGAAAAATAGACAAAATTACAGATAAACAATCTGTCATTTTGTCTATTCTTCCGTCGAAAAAACCCGTAGAAAACCCGTTTCTATGGTTGTCATGCTATGCGTGCTGAATTGCACTTTATTGAGTCAAAGCAAGAGTCGCTTTTTATTTAAATAATTTTGCGGAGTGACCATCTGTTTTAAATCTGTGACAATAAGCCAAGCAACGTCTTAACTAGAAAACCTTGATTATTATTAATGACCACTTGTTAATTAAGTCACGCTAATTTATTCTCTTTTCTTGTTCCATCGGTGTGTTTATTACATCAAATTGATTAGATCGCATCGTCCATGGTGGTTAACGTATAATATTTCCGTCGGGTCTAATTGACGGATATCATAGTGGATTTTGGCAATTTTATTCTATAATGAGTCAACATTATGCTGCCTCGTTGGAGTAGTGATGCAAGCACTACTGCTGAGCATGATTCCCGGGTAGGGCAGTGTTATTGAGTTTTTATCAACTAAACTGGCGAAATGTACTATATCTACACCTCTGTTGTGCTCTGCTGTGCGATGTTATGATGTTGACAGTAATGTAAACATTTTAATTAACATAACATTTCAATGCTTCTAATTTTCCTCTTCAAACCGCAGTCCAATTAGATGTTCCTATTTTACAGATATTTTGCACTAGATTTAGAATCGTTATCATAGTCTAGTTACTGCGGTGTGAATGTGAACTGAATGTTGTAACCTAGCAACATCCACACATTACATCACTAATGGAAAGATTTTTTGCAGACTGCCTAGTAGGTACTTCTATGCTAAATATTGCATAATTTTTCCATACAAGTAGCCCCGTTGCTGCAAACTTTTCTGTACTTAATAAAAAATTATATTACCCATGGTAAAATGACGAAGCCTAATATTCTGCGACTAGTTCTTGCCCGCAACTTCGCCCGCGTGAAATTTCTTACTTTAACATAAAATATATCCTATAACTAAATCGCATCGCATCGGCCGCCCGCGCAATTACTTAAGTTTTCGCTTAGCGTTCTTTCTGACTATTTTTCGTTTTGCTCGGCTCCTAAGGGTCGTAGCGTGATGTTAAACAGCCTTTTAATGTTTTTTTTTTTTTTGGATGGGAAATCATCAAATAACTTCTCCCGCTCTGGGCGGAGCGGGAGGGCGTGTCAGACTCTTACTGACTAAAACCCACCCGTGTTCCTTCAGTTGTCTGTACGTTGCCAGGGGCCACGGTATCTCTTTCGGACTTTCCCGCAACCCCGGCAGGCAGCGGTCCTATCGGACCCCTTCAGTTCTGCTGACACCTCTTTGAGGCGCGCGTGGAACACAACGCGCCGTCGACCCGGCCCTGGTCCTTATCGAACGGCGAGCTACCCATTGGTCACCGTTCGCAAGCCCGCGCTTACGGTGGCCGGGAATCGGCCTGCGATTCCCGACGCCCAGGTCGTCTCCAGCGGCGGCTAGGGGCGTGAGGGCGCGAATTCTGCCTCTCCCTCACGCGTTCCGCCTCCTCCTTCGCGAGCATTACTCGTGAAATACTTATTATTGAGTAGTTCCGGTGGCCATCTGTGGTCTTCATCATCAGTTCCACTTCACCAAATGGTGCTTTCCAATAGCAACTGCACGAGTTACTATAAAAAAAAATACCCAAATCGTTATAGTAGTAGGTGTGCCTATAATATTTGAAGAGTTCCCTCGATTTCTCCAGGATTCCATCATCAGATCCTGACCTGTTGACAATGGTACTATCTCAAAAGTATACCTTTTTAACTTAAATCCACAATCAATACGTAATTAGGATAGCGCTTATGAGTTTTTTGAGATCAAATAGTACAATCAACGCTTACATTATCTCATAAAATGATCAGACTTTTGTTACTTTTGTTTTGTTTCAAGTCAATATTTTTTAAAATTATTTTAATGAAAAACCTTGTCTCAGTTTTTTTCTGTTTCTCAGAAATGGCTTCTAAGGAAACATAATGAATGCATTTAAAGATTTGTCACTAAGCGAGGCTCTCACTCTGGTACACAATGCCCTGCGGCTGAAAAAGCTGTTTCGGCTTCTACTGACGTGGGAACACTTGACAGTAAGCAATTGTTTTGTGTGTGTTTTTACCGGTAATTTATTAACCGTCAAAATGGGCGGTTTACCGGTAAAACGGTATTGCATGCCCTAGTCCTAACCTAGGTCATGGTCTACCCATGTGGCACATTTTATTCAAATCCGTTCAGCCATTTTAGCGTAGCAAACAAACTGTATACAAAAAATCAAATCTTTTCTCTAATATTAGTTTAGACATTATATAACTAGTTAGTTACATTTGAGGAAATGCCCTGATTTCTTGCACAATCATTATTATCACATCCTTGTTTCCTGGCATTTGGCGGATCGCTGTCCATCGATATAAATAAAGAAGAATAAGTTATGTATGATGTACTACTTTGTATCATTTTCTGAACTTTGCACGAACGTATGATATGTTTGAACTGTTTTCTAAGACTTGGGGAACAACTATCGCTCTGTATTAGGATTTTAATAGACCTCAGCTCAATAATTCCGACTCATAAACAACATAATAAATGGTTCATTAGATCTTTCAATTACTCCCTTTAAATGGATAGATTATGATCGATAAAGGAACGTTTTATGTCCACAGTAACATTAGCGTCAAACTATAACTATTTTATGATGCAGTGGCATAAGTGGAAACCTTCATGAATACCCATTAGTAGGGGGACAGTGATTACGATCCGAATGAATGAAATGAAATAACAGCCGAAAAAATAGACAAATATACAGGCAACTTATTTTCGACTACATTTAATCAATGTTCTGCATGTGCTGAGTAGTCGAGTGATAGATATCACTGTTGTAATGTGTCTTGTCGACAGGGCCACCCAAATGTGTATGGTTCTTTCGTCAAGATACCATCTGAAACACTAAAAGAGGCCTTGACGTCTGAGTTTGATTTGTTGTGTTTTCTTTGTGGTAGAATAGGAACCATCGATCATATCTAGCTTTCAAAATAGATTTAACGTTTTAAAACGTTACTTCTAACAACTTAAAAAATAAATATAATTTAGTATAAATTATAGTATAATGTTCCCACTGCTGGGACCTGGGACACCACGCGGAATTTTTGGTATTTACAGCGAAAGATGATTATTTACTTTACTAGTCGACAACCTCCTAGGTTGACTTGCGAGATGCCAAAAACATAAAAAGATGTGCCTTACTCCTACTTCATTTGTTGGCTGTACTGGATGCCCTGGACACGCAACTCGTCTCTAACTGGGTCATTGGTCAAGGTCTGTTGGGACGTGGAACACAATGTCTTTCCCAAAGTCCTCGTAATAAAATGTCTGCGTGTTTGACAGGCATTATTACAGTATGTTGCTGTTGTGGACTTGGTTAGGTACGTGGTTGAAAAGGTTAGCCTGAATACTTTTTGGTGGTCATGTATTTCAATCGCTTAATTTATTGAGTCGTTACAGTTTTTATTGGTTTTTAAAAGGTTTTTTTTATGTTGAAAATAATCAGACGTGCTAAGAATTAAAACGTTATTTTCTCCAAAATTTGTACCTTTACTTTTTTAAGTAGACTGGTCTATAGTTAGAGGGATGAGGTTAATGTTCCTTTGACTCAAACCACGAGAAATCGGCTTGAAATAATGACGGGTGATGTATGTTCTGATAACGGTATCAGCTCGGCGATGGACGCAGATTATATCAATGAGTTGATTCACTTCGTACGATGAACGTATTTTATGAATTATGATAGTACATACAAATCAAGGTGAGATAAGTAATGCTATTTGGTTTACTCAACATGCTTCAAAGAAATCCCCCAGCGATGTATCTGTTTGAATTGTTGGAATGTTTTGTGAGCTCATTCTGTACTGTTTATTGCAATTCTTCGATAATTGAAACATGTTGTTTGCTCATATGCATCTTATTTTATAGCTTAATTATTTATTTTATGTTTTCTGATCACCTGTTCACATGAAGGTTTAGTATGAATTTAGATGGCTATAAGAGTAGGGGAAGACCAAACAAACGATGTGGATGGACTAAAAAAGATGATATGGCTAGAAAGGGAGTGACTACCAAAATGACGACTAGCAGAGAAGTATGGCAGAAAGGGACATGTTGCGCCGACCGCAAATAAATTGTGAGAAGAATGTTCTGATCACACGCAAACGTTTAGTGGACACTATAAGGAAGCTCCGCACCCAGTACATGAGCATATTCAAAGTTCTAGAGACACTGTCACAAAGACCGCACAAACCCATAAAAAAGAAATCGTGTTTAGAAAGTAATATTTCAACTGCTTATTATCGGAATTGGCAATGTATCTAATCGTTACGTAGTCGTTTGTAGTTACATCTGGAATCTGGACATAACTATAAAATAGTGTTGTTTTATGTCCTTTACATGTGTAATTAAATCAGCAGCCAAGCTTAATGTGGTAATAACGGAATCGGAAATTCCCAGTTCCACACTACCATGTCATGTGCAAAAATCCAAACCCATAAGCAGTGATTGAAATAAAAGTTATTTTTCAGTACGGTGGAAGATAAAAACTGACTTAAGAAAAAACTTTTTTACAAAAAATAAAAAAAAAAACTACAAAGTGAAAAATAAATTTGATTTTGGAAGTCGGTGTCTTTGGTTTTTATATTTTTGTTTTTTTTGTCACCGACTTCCGAAATCGAAAGTTATTTTTCACTGTGTAGTGTTTTTTTTTTGGAAGTCGGTTTTATTTTTTGTAAAAAAAGTTTTTATTTTTCACTTTTGTTGTGGTACCTACACAAACCCTCCACAAAAATTTGAATACCACTACCTGCTATGTAAATTACAGTGACAGGAACTATTAGAACATCATCCACATATACTAGGTGGGAGAAATACGTATTATTGAAGCTAACTCACAAACCCCTCATCAGATCTTGACCAAGCTTATATGGGACCACTTCTGAACTAAGCCCTACCAAAAACAAAAGGAATAATCAAAATCAATTCATAATTGACGGAGTAATCGCGTAACAAACATTAAAAAAAACATACAAACGAATTGAGACCCTCCTCCTTTTTGAAATCGGTTGAAAAATGGCCGTCATTGACGTTCCATGAGTTTCATTATCATTCAAGTGAAGGCATTAGAAGCATCTTAGAGCTGATCTGAATATACTCAATATCTTTATTGCTTTACCATAATGTGTACTTAGGTGGTAACTATACAGGGTGAAATTTAATTCATGGGTATCCTCTTAAGGGGTCATTGTACTCGTAATTATGAACAACTTTGACTATGGGAACAAACCTGAAAACGAGAAAAAAAAAATTGCTGTTCCCTACATTTTGTCGAGTTATGCAAACATAAATGTAGGGAACAGCTGATTTTTTTTTCGCGATTTCAGGTATTGTCTCATAGTAGAAGTTGTTCATAATGATGAGTACAATGACCCCTTAAAAGGATGCCCATGAATTCAATTTCACCCTGTATAATTTAGAATTAGATCATTATGGACCCGGTAGGGCACAGCAAAAAGGGTCAAAAATTCAAATTAAAAATATTTTATTTCACTTAAACCTACATGGGCACTTATGAAACGTCAGAAGCTAGGTGCACGGTTCCAATTGGTCGTTTCCTATGGAGAAGAGCCGGCAAGAAACTCCACGGTTATTCTTTTAAAAATAATTGGCTTTCCTACAGCGTTCTCACATTCACAAAATAGAAAATAATCTATATAAAGATAAATAAATTATTAAAAATAAAAACGTATTTTCAACGAAATGACGTGATTGCTATAATGGTAGGAGAGAGGAAGTCCTGTTTTACGAGATAATTTAATATTATTGAATAATATTACGAGGTTTTCTACCAAACAAATAAATAAAATTTAAAAAAGGCGGGTATACATGCCAGTAGCATTTGCGTGTGGTTATTGCAAAAAAGGTAATAGTAGCATGCAGCATGCAGGTCGCCATGCGCAGTGGAAAGCAATACGGTTCGTTTGACGTGTCTTCTTACAGCTAAGCATGATAAAGCCCAGTTCCTGCTTTAACTTCAGCTGAATAGTTCCTAACTTCCAAGAAAGAATAAACTTACTTAGTTAAACGTCAACTTGTGTACAATTAGCTCAAGAATAATTACGTGGTAATTCTCAATATGACGGAAAAGATTATCAAATACGACTCCTTCGTTGAAGTCTTCTTAATTAATTTAGGTTCTTAGGTGTTTGCATATTCAACCAACTTGGATTCAGTTCCTAACTGAAGGAGCAATTGATTGGAGTGGAGAGCCGGTCAATTCAATGGAGAGCGAATAAATGAGCACTCAAGTGCCTAACAGTCTAACCAGGAAAATATAACAGGAATATATTGCAAATGGCACACGTACGTAATATTTGCTTTGGGTTTTCCGCAAACGAATCATTTTTAACCACTGCTGCTCCATATTGAATTTAATGGTAAAAAAGTTATTTTCAACACGGGAACTCTGGGAAAAGTATGATTTTTCAATTTTCATGTTTTGAAATTGGCCTTTTCGTGTTTTTATTAGAAACGTCATGAATTCAGTTGAAAAAAACAAAAAGATGATCTAACGGAAAAGGCAGACTAGCAATTTCAAATACACTGTAATCGTATTCTCGAATTATAGTATTTCAAAATGTTCAGTGTTAAAAGAATTAAAATGTTAAGCACCTGAAGGAGAATGTTTACTTGCACCGTATAATTTCACGACGTGTTGCCAACATTTTGAATGAAAATGACAGTTCGAAAAAGTTACAAGCGCCCGCAATGTGGGAAAGAATATTGTTGGTTTGCCTAAGGGCTTCTTCACACGTACCACAACCACACCACGTGGCCGGGCGTATATTTCGTAGTGAAAATGAATAGTTGCGTCGCCGCAACGACAGTGAGTGGTCAGTCAACACGTGTTTCCGCTATGAAAACCGGCGTCGAAATGTGTCTGCACACCACGTATCCGCATCGCAACTACTGGCGACAACGCAACCACATCGACATTTTGTCGGTACCACAAAACAACTACAAAAAGCTGCAGCGACACTATACACGTAACCACTGCTTGACAGCATTTTGTCGTTGCGACGTGGTGTGGTTGTGGTACGTGTGAAGAAGCCCTTACATTTGCACTCCTGTACCGTACAATCTTGATAAAATATTTTTTAGGTACACTTACTCCAATAGATCATACTTGGAAGGTGCGTCATCCACACATAAAAATATAACAAAAAGTACGTACACTACGTGGGCAGTGTGGCCAAACAACACTTGTGCAAACTCCGTGTTCGTGGATGTCATCACATCATGACAATCGACAGATACAATTTCAGTTCGACGTCGTTATCGTAAAACGTTTCGTTACAAATGCATCCTGTAGAACGTTAATTACTATGCTATAAAAATGTCCATATATTACGTTTGCATATATTTCAGATAAGCGCCAAACAGTTATGTCTGTAGTATGTAGGACGTAGATAACTAATTTGCATTTTACGTAGAAGAAACACATGCTGGCTACTAATTCTTTGTAGATGATTTGGTATTGTTGTATTATTTCATATCGGAGTTTCCCTAATTGATTCACTTGTTCGCGGTTCTGCCACGTGCGCAAGAGTGCATTTTGTAATAATAGCTGTAATGATACGAAACTGTAGGCACTTTTTACAACTTTTATAAGGAAAATATTGCTATTAAATCCTAATTCCAGGCTTTTACGCACTTGGCAATAATAATTCAAATGTATTTGGACTTTTTTGATAAAAATTCATTATTTATCCTTGTATTAATAGACATGCTTGTATTGTATCCATTGACATACTTAATATACGACAACATCTATGTACCAATATTATATGTTTGCAAAGAAACAAATGATTTGATTTGATGATTTTTTAAGTTAATCATCAATACCCATAAAGCAATACACCCATATACCCATTAAGTAATCAGTATAGGAAACTTTTAGTTTTTGCGGTCTTATGTTATTCCGCAAAATACTCATAAGACCATAGCCCTTAGACTCATAGCTCTATCGGCTAATAGCCAGCACACGTAGCATGACAATAGCAGCAGTTGCTGCAGTTGTCCCATGGCCCTCATTTATTCGTTGGTTTATACAGGGTGTTTGGCGCATGGACCGACACAATTTTTTCAGGAATTTGGGAGGTCATTAGCTAGGTTCTACCCATACACCCTTTGTCCCAAATGTCACGGTTTGTTACATATGATTATTTTTTTAAAATGAATAAAATTCCCAAAATGTGTCCTTTAATTTGAAATAACTTTTTTGTTTGTGGGTGTAGTGGCACAAAACAAATTTTGTTGCATTCTCCAAAGTCCTTTAAATCTAAAAACATCTTTGTTTTATACAACTGGTTTCAAGAAAATTCCTTACAAGCTTCCAAAGTTAATTTTTGTATTTAATGAATGAAATTTTACAACTTCTAAATTAATTATAAAAAAAACTAAAAGCTATTTTGAACTTAGCTTTATTTTAAAAAGTTCTTTAGTTGATACCCTTTCTAACGGTATGCTACATGTCATAGAAATTATTCATTTATGTTGTAAAAATAAGGGATACTACTATGCCACGGCCGAACCGCACAAAACAATGGAACCAGTTGGAACGATACCGTCGCGTCAATGTAAGCGCAGGTAAAAAGTTCGTCTCTTTCTTGCACATGTAAAATGATTTTTGTCTTTGTCTAACATTGAGTTGGACGTTCGGGATGTGACAGGTACGGTGCAGTCAGTTGAGGTCTGACTATCTCTGCTGTTGGAAGTGCCCGTGTGTTTCACATTCTTCTCTTTTTTTTCATTGAGTTTTGTTTGTTAAATCTTGTTATTGTTATTGTTTTTTCCGCATTTAAACTGTTTTATTGTTGTGTTTATCTTCGGTGTTGATAGTAAAATGCCTACCTTCAGTAACGAAGAGTATGCCGACATGCTACTCGCGTATGGCAGGGCTAACTGCAATGCGCGCGAAGCGCGAAGAATTTATCAGGAGCGATATCCTGATCGACGTATACCACACCACGAAACCTTCTCTACAACCTATCGACGTTTGAGAGAGGCAGGAAACCTAAATCATCAAGAACCTCGAGTGAGTGCCGTGCAACATAATGTAGCCGTAGATGAAATGATTCTTCAAGCTTTTGATGAGGAACCTACAACAAGCATACGAACTGTTGCTGCAAGACTTAACTTAACAGTATGGAAAGTCTGGGCGGTTCTTCGGGCAGATGGGAGGCATGCATTTCATTACACCCCTGTTCAAGGTAAATAACACACCAGCCCTTTTTTATTGTAACAAAAAACCCGTTTTAACCTATTTCAATTTTCAATGACTAGTTATTTCGTCAAGTAAAGATACTTTTTTTTTTCGTGGTAAAATCATCAAATGAGTCCTCCCACCCCGGGCAGGGCGGGAGGGACTGTCAGACTTGTACTGACTAAAATCCACAGTGTTCCTTCAATAGCCCTTTACGTTCCGGGGTCACGGTAATAAGTCCCGCGACCAAGTAAAGATACTTAATAAATTTTTAGACGTTTGATTTTCTTTGTTTCAAGTTATTTATTCATGTTTGAATTTTTTTTAAGTTATTTCCAGAAAAACGAAAATCTTTTGTGGTATTGGCAGTACCTCAAGGATTTTTTTTTGTTTTAGGGCTCGAAGATGGTGATAATGCTAGACGGCTGGATTTCTGCAGATTTATACTGCATACAGACGTCGAAGATGGCAACTTCTTGAAAAGAATTTTGTGGACCGATGAATCAAATTTTAGCCGTGAGGGAATAGTGAATCTCCACAATCTTCACCACTGGAGTCACAAAGACCAAAATCCTCGCGTTAAAAGGCAGAGTTCTTTTCAAAGAAAGTTCAGTGTCAACGTTTGGGCTGGTGTTATTGGACGCAATCTCATCGGCCCATATTTTTTGCCAGAAAGGTTGAATGGAGACATTTATTTAAATTTTTTAATCAATGATCTACCCGAACTTGTTGTGCCAGTTTTGGAAGAAGGTGTGCCGATAGTTTTCCAAAATGACGGCTGTCCAGCACACTACCAACTGAACGTGCGAGAGCATTTAGATAATGCCTTTCCAAACGCATGGATTGGTAGAGGCGGCCCTATTCCGTGGCCCGCACGGTCCCCAGACCTGACACCTTTGGATTTTTACGTCTGGGGACGTGCAAAAGAATTGGTTTACCAGACAGAAGTGCCCACTAGGGAAGTTCTGATTGAACGAATAACCGGCGCGTTCCAAACTATGAAAGAAGAAATGCGACTACGTACAACGACAGTTGAAATAAGAAACAGATGTCGTGCATGCATACGAAATGGAGGAGGTCAATTTGAACAAGATTTATAACTTTTTTTTAACTAGCCTATTCTGTCCCACTGCTGGGCAAAGGCCTCCCCCATTACTTTCCACCTTTCCCAGTGTTTTGCCTCCTTTTTTATAACTTTAGTTTAATAAAAACCAAATAACCTTAAAAAGTCTTTTTCTTAACCCTGACTCTCCTAACTAGTATTTTGACTACATAATGAATAATTTCTATGACATGTAGCATACCGTTAGAAAGGGTATCTACTAAAGAACTTTTTAAAATAAAGCTAAGTTCAAAATGGCTTTTAGTTTTTTTTTTATAATTAATTTAGAAGTTGTAAAATTTCATTCATTAAATAAAAAAATTAACTTTGGAAGCCTGTAAGGAATTTTCTTGAAACCAGTTGTATAAAACAAAGATGTTTTTAGATTTAAAAGACTTTGGAGAATGCAACAAAATTTGTTTTGTGCCACTACACCCATAAACAAAAAAGTTATTTCAAATTAAAGGACACATTTTGGGTTTTTTTTTCATTTAAAAAAAATAATCATATGTAACCAACCGTGACATTTGGGACAAAGGGTGTATGGGTAGAACCTAGCTAATGACCTCCCAAATCCCTGAAAAAATTGTGTCGGTCCATGCGCCAAACACCCTGTATAACAAGTACTTGTACCAGTTTTCCAATTAACCGTTTTATAGATAAGGGTCGTTGTAGTGTTTGACAACACTTAAAGGACCGCTTTGTAGGGCAAGCCGTGATTACCTTAGCCAGTGTACAAATCGTTACTAAGAAAAATGACTCCACAAAGAACCCACTTATTGTGTTAGCTCTTACACCAGTCACTATCGTTAAATCGACTCACTGAACCAATAGAATTATTTAAATCGTTTAATTCCAATCAATACCTACTAACCATATCGTCAAAATGATATCGGTCGCTAACGACTTATTAAACAATCATGCGTTTGCCTTGCTTTTCTTTCAACTATTAATTTGATGATTGCTTGATGTAAACTAAAAAAAATACACGTTATTGTACATTCACGTAATTTGATTGTGGAGCAGATGGACGCACGTCGATTTGCCGATAGCCATTTCATACGACTGACAAATAATGACATATTCAATATTGTGATATTTCATATAATATAATATCTATAATTGACGATGAATTTAAGTTGTTACTCTTGTTAGTCAATTTGCTTTGTAACGTTACATTCACGTACCTATCGATATTGCAAACCAAGATTCTTCAGTGGTGATGTTGATCCATGATTCGGAAATGTAATGCGAGGATGTCTCGATCTCAGGGAGATCATAAACAGCGGTTAATTGTTTAAACGTCATAACATATTGTCTAGCTCTCACCATCATCTTGCTGCCCATGCCCATGTTACGTGGTGTCGGCGCAACACGTGTTCTCCTGCCACTCTCCCCTGTCAACCGTCACGCTATCATCACTCGCTTCCCTTTCATATCATTCCTCACACAGTCCATCCATATTTTCTTTGGCCTTACTCTCTCTCCATCCATCAACATTATTGTCTAGCTCTATTGAGAAAATAATAACGGGGGGAGCCGCGCTTGAAATGCTGTTCGTGTAAATCGGGTATATTTACAGTTTTACACGAAAAATTCCAAGAACAGCACGCGCGGGTTGGCGATCTTCTGAATATTAAATGACTTAGATTAAAATGATATAATAGAGCTGAATAATACCCAACACATTCCTTGATTGTAGTGCACATACCCAATTTTTTTTTTTTAATTGAAATTTAACTGATCCATCGAAGAAGTTCATATCTATACACAGTAAGGACTATTTCTGCTTGCAGCGCTCGGTCGCTGTAGATCCGGGGCGGTAACAATTGTGGTCATCGTGTTCACGGGATTTTGTTTTCAAACTGCTTAGATATGAAGTTCTTCGATACGAATAACTAGATTTGTTTGTAATGTTGTGTTTTATAAATAAGTAGTTGACACGTAGCTATACCCACAACCATGTGGTTACAGACCTGAGACAGACGAGTGACCCCTGCCTCCGTCATTAAGCCGGTTACCTCGATACCCAGATGTTAACAAGTAAATAATACAACTGGTTATGCTAAAGCTGTATTTTCTATCATGCAAATTAAGCACAAAATTTCGGAATTCTACTTAATTTAGTTTGTCGTTTTAGAGAAAAGAAGGCTTCATAAAGTACAGTTATTTTCCCTACTGTGCTGGCGGGCCATTGGAATTTTAATTCTAAAAGTCAATCTTATTATACCTGAAACGCTAAGCGAGTGTTAGCTCTATTTCAGGCTTATTGCTTGATTCGTACGAATCTCTTTTAAATAATATTATTTATTCTGTAGGCGATTCGCACGAAGTTAATTTATTTGTGGACTAATTGAAAACTCCAATACCTATTAGGACCAACCAATAAGCCCTATTTCAGCATTGACACTATCGCAGAGAGCATTTTAAAACTTCATCTAACAATTAAGTAAAATTAAAGGAATATAGTCGATATTTACAACCTCCAGTATAATTAGCAGCTCTCATCCTTCAACTTCAGACTACTACGTAATTCAGTTGGTTCTAGTATTATGAGAAGTAATTGAAATAAGCAATGGGTATTAATTTGAAGTCTAAAGAACTACTGAAACCACTAATTGCGTGCTTCACTGCGGCCTTGGCAGCGTGACCTTAGCGGCCTACGAAGTAAGGCCATTGGCATTTACTGCTATATGTAAAACAGTTTTTATCAACAAAAATACTGTGTGAACTATACCGGCCTGTCGTTTTGTGCAATGGAATGATTAAATGTGTCATGATTTTATAGGATTCCGTATCCGTTACTTCGGGTACGGAATCCGCAGTCTGTCTCTGTCTATAAAATGGCTGTAACTTTTTAACCGTAATACATATAGGTAAGTAAGTATGGCCTTAATTTCGGGATTAGTTTCAAGTAAACAAATCAAAGCACTCAATTTGTAAGTGGCACTACAACTTGTCATCCGCAGGCACGTATTCTGATCCATTTGTTTACACTTCCTTCACATAAGTTTGAACAGACTATAGGTAGCCACTTGGACGGGTCACTATGGCCTCTATCAGTTATCAGTGCAATTATATTAAAACAGGGGGAGTCCCCAAACAATAAGTAACTAGAACATGTATTTTTATCAACGCGATTACAACTTGAACTTTTCTGAATTTTTATTTGTTTACCAGATTTTCATGAGAACTCTTAATCAGAGTCCCGCAGGGAATTATAATTTTATTCGTTGACAATATTGACTCCCTAGGGTCTGAGGTAAGAATAGAAAGACAAATGCGTTTATCAGCAGAAGAACAAGAAAATATGTAGAAAGAAAAGAGAAGAAAGATCATGCAATTTTACCGAAGTGACATGATAATACTCTGTACTAAATCTCTAGTGGTACCTACTCTAAAACATGGACAAAAGATTAAGTGCTTGGTTAGTTACGCCCGTATTACAGAACCTCACTCAAGACTCAAGCATTACTTAAAACTAGTTTCAACCAATCAAAAGGCTTTAAACGAGTTTTTAGTAAAGCTTGAGTTTTGAGTGAGGTTCTGTAATACGGGCCTTAAATTTAATAACTAACCAAGCACTTAAATCAAGCGCTTTCAAGCGCTTCTCCCCCGGATTTATTTTTTCAAGACAGATAGAGTTAGACAATATTGTTGATGGATAGAGGAAGAGAAAGGTCAAAGAAAAGATGGATGGACTGTGTGAGGAACGATATGAAAGAGAAGGGAGTGATGATAGCGTGACGGTTGACAGGGGAGAGTGGCAGGAGAACACGTGTTGCGCCGACACCACGTAACATGGGCATGGGCAGGGCAGGAAGATGGTGGTGGGAGCTAGACAATATGTTATGACGTTTAAACAATTAACCGCTGTTTATGATCTCCCCGAGACCGAGACATCCACGCATTACAGTTCCGAATCATGGATCAACATCACCACTGAAGAATCTTGGTTTGCAATATCGATAGGTACGTGATGTAA
Source organism: Xanthia togata (assembly GCA_963853775.1). Lineage (NCBI taxonomy): Eukaryota > Metazoa > Arthropoda > Insecta > Lepidoptera > Noctuidae > Xanthia > Xanthia togata. Next base: position 26,607,000 of record OY970794.1, on the reverse strand, counting down.
AGTTTCATAAGCAAATTGACTAACCAGTAACAACTTAAATTAATCGTAAATTATAGATAATTATTGACATGACATATTGGGATATTATATGAAATTTCACAATATTACAATATGTCATTATTTGTCAGTTGTATGAAATGGCTATCGGCAAATCGACATTCACGGAATTTGATTGTGGAGCAGACTCCACAATCAAATTCCGTGAATGTACAATAACGTGTAATTTTTTTTAGTTTACATCAAGCAATCATCAAATTAATAGTTGAAAGTAAACAGGCAAGGCAAAGTCATGATTGTTTAATAAGTCGTTAATGACCGATATCATATCGACGATATGGTTAGTACTGATTAGAATTAAACGATTTAAATAAACTGGTGAAAGAGTTTAATACACTAAGTGGGTTCTTTGCGGAGTCATTTTTCTTAGTAACGACACAGAATAAATAATACTTAGTACTAACGGTAATGATTTGTAAATCCATCTTATACATAAATACAAGTAAATAAATAGGGAATTTGACAAAATAAATGAACTTATTTTCCCAATTAATTAGCATCTTAAATTCAATTTTGACAAATATTGTTGGGTGGGTTAACAAACTGGGTATACCTAACACACATAACCTCTGTTATCACTTCCGTCTGTGTTATCCAATGAATTGTGTGCAAATTTAATTAAAATATTTATATTAAGATTAATTGTTTTTAATTATTAATAGGTAGGTACCTAATACCTATATTTTATTCGTTTGAATCGCTTCCTTAAACAGGACCAGTGTGATGCTACGTTATTTTTATCTGCTGCTAATTGTGTATTGACTACGTGTTAATTGTTTGTGCTCGCTAGTTGCTGCTAATCACTTCACATTCTCTTAATATGTTTCCGTTGAACAACTTCTAGAGTTGTGTTCATTTGGTAATAACGCAATTTTTTATTCATATGCAAGCACAATATTTCATCTTTTTTTTTTTTTTTGGTCGACGACGTCTTGTGATGTTACTTGAAGTAAGTATGAGTTGAGAAAATCTGTTTTTGTTTTATCGTGTTTAGATATCAAAACCCGTCATGACTGAAGTTAAGCAAGCAAGTTGAAAAGCAAGCTAGCAAACAACTTGGAGCTTTTTCTTTGATAACTACATGCACATCATACTCCAAAACATTGCTGGCCTTTTCTAAATAAATCTGACCAGCTAGAATTATTGCAAAATCAAATCAACATAGAAATAATATGCTTAAAAGAACATTTTGTAATTTCTGGCCAAGAAACACTGATTAAAATATCTAACTTTAAACTGGCGTCATGCTACTCTAGAAGGGAGCAAAGACGAGGTGGTTCATGTATTTTAGTAAAGACTTATCTCGAATGCAAGGAATTAAGCGATTTAATGAGCTTTTCTATCACCGGTGTTTTTGAATGTTGTGCGATAGAACTGCCAAAACATAAGTTAATAGTAGTGTGTATTTATAGGCCTCCCTACATGTCTAACATTAATAGTTTTTTCGAAACTTTAGATGCCTTATTAAAAAAGTTGTGCAATAAGACTAATGTAAAGGACTTCAACATAGACATTTTAAAACGTAACAGATGCACTTTGGACTTTGAATATTTGCTCCTAAATTACAACCTTAAATTGAAAATAAGGCAGGCCACAAGACCAAGCAGTCTTACTTGTCTAGATAATTTTGCTGTTGATGCGAACCTAAAATGCACTAGTGATATTATTGATTTTGCGATATCGGATCACTCAGCTCAAATCCTCGAAATTCGAGTTATAGAATTTGCAAATTAAAGTATTGGCGCACTCAAAAAAGGGATTATTCTAAAGACAATTTGGTTAAGTTTAAAAATTTTTGCAGAGTTTGTCGTTTTCAAATGTATACGGTGAGAGCAACCCTAATGATGCATATAACAAATTTATAGAAATCTTTCAACTCCTTTATGATCAGTGTTTTCCAATTAAGTGGATTAGAATTCAAGCAGAACACAAAATTAAATGGGTTTCTAAAGGCATTAAACTTTGTAGCAGGAAGCAAAGAAGCCTATTATGGAAATGCAGGTGGAATCCATCAAGCGAAAATAAAAATAAATTTAAGTCATACTCACAAAGGTTTAAAAAAGTCGTCAGACTCACTCAAAGGGCACAAAATAACAACTTTATAAATAATGCCCATGATAAGTCAAAGGCTTCATGGCAAATAATTAACAATAATAACTATATAAAATAACCTGTTTCAAAGATTACTAACCAAAATAGGACAATTGACGATCCTAAAGAGATAGCAACATCATTTAACGACTTTTTTACTGACCAAGTACAAAGTGTAAGTAACAAAACAAACGTTAGAACTATTGACCTGAATTACAACTCGAATTCAATGTTTATGGCCCCAACTGTCTCAAACGACTTAGTAAGGGTGATCAAAAGCCTGAGAAATACACAAAGTCATGGTTATGACGGTATAACTACCAAGGTTGTCAAGTTTGTCAGTGATATTGTAGATGCGCCTTTAAGTCACATAGTGAACACTTGTATTGCTTCTGGTATTTTCTCTAATAGCCTGAAAACAGTTGTAATTAAACCAATACATTAAAAAAATAGCAAAGAAGATATGTCCAACTATAGACCAGTAGCATTGATCCCTATATTCTCCAAGATACTTGAAAAGATTATTTATGAAGCACTTGACAATTATTTGACTAAATATAATATATTATGCAAAGAACAAATGGGATTTAGAGAAAACAAAAATATTAATATGGCAATCTTTAATCTTCTATTTCCCGTTATGAATAATGTTGACAAGAAAGTACCGGTATGTGCCATATTAACTGAGATGACTAAGGCGTTCGATTACGTTAGCCATGACGTCCTTTTATATAAACTTCACCGCTATGGCATTAGGGGCAATGTCCGGGACCTTATAACCTCTTACTTCAGTGGTCGAAATCAGGTAACAGAAATATCGAGAACATCTCTTGAAACGAAACGCGAGCTTAAATATGCATCAGACGGTAGAGTAGTCAAATATGGTGTTCCACAGGGTAGCGTTCTTGGGCCACCTCTATTTCTGCTCTATATCAATGATTTGCCACGTCAAATCCAACATCCTATGGTGCTATTTGCGGATGATAGTACTGTGATAGTAAAATGTAATGACATTAAAGATTATGAAGATGATATCAATACAGCATTGGAAAACATTATTGACTGGCTTGACATAAATAACTTAGTAATCAATCTTAAAAAAACAAAAAAAATTGCATTTTTACCAAAGGACTTGCCCTCTTAATATTAACATTGGTCATAATGGACAAAATGTTGAAACAACAAATATTGCTATTTGCTAAATTCCTAGGTATCTTAATTGACAGCAATCTTACTTGGAAACCTCATGCTGAAGACGTTTGTTGTAAACTTAGCAAGTCAGCCTATGTGCTGCATAATCTATCGCATAAAGTAAGCAATAATATACTCGTAATAGCTTACCACGGTATAGTGGCGCCAATTTTAAGATTCGGAGTAATATTCTGGGGCAATTGCAGTGAGAGGGAACAGATTTTTAGAGCCCAAAAACGTTGCATAAGATCTATGTTAAATCTGAAAACTACAGACAGCTGTGTACCTGTGTTTAAGTCGCTGAAAGTACTGACCTTCCCATCACTGTACATTTTAGAGGTCGCAATTTTTGTTTTAACAAAAAATAATAATTTAGATTTATTTCCATCACTAGCCGATATTAGAATGCGGTCAGGTCCAATGAGACTACAATATAAAAACTTATTACATACAGGCAATTACAGAACAGCACTACTAAGGAAAAATATTATGTCGATGGGACCTATCATATACAATAAAATTCCGCAGTTTCAAAGAACACCCTATTCGAACATTTAAATCTAAGCTCACTGCATTATTATTGGATAAATGTTATTATTGTATCAATGACTTTTTAAATGATAAAGAAATTTGACAATAAAATTTGCAAATGACATTATGTTTGTAAAATAATATTTCACTTAATTCTAATTCCGAGTTAATGAAATTAATTTTATTGACAAGATTTATTTATGTGCAATTGACTATTTGATGATTATTATTATTTTATTACTATTTCCTTTTTTATGTTTGTTAGTGTTAATTAGAATGACATGTTAGTTGTTAATTTATAATAATATTGTATGTAATCTATTAGTTTCTATGAATTTGCATGCCGTAAGGTAGAATGTAGCGGTAACCTTCAGCTATTTGTATCATCTTAAACTTGTACTTACATTGATGGCAAATAAATAAATCTGAATCTGAATCTGAATCAGAACCTAAACAAAAAAATAATTTAATAATAATAAAAAGTTTTATTTTAATTATGGGTTTTTGATACTTGCGGTTGAGAACCGCAAAAAAAAAACTGCAGCAAATTAATTTATTTTTTGTTTTATGTTTAGATATAAAGTGATATGATATCCATAAAGTCTGCGTAGTTTCGGTAGCAAATTTTATTTGACCCTATATTGTTTACCTCAGTTGCCCACCATGTTTCGCCGTCAAAGTCAAATAATTTATTTCAATTAGGCACAAAAGAGGCACTTTTGAACGTACAAATTTTATCCTAGTCGTGTTAAATAATAGTAATTTTCATACGACGGATAAAGAATGTCAGTTTCTTTTCTTCTTCTTCTTCTTCTCCGGCGTGTCGATGGCAACCTTGTGTTGGCCGAGACTGTTGACAGAATGACCATTGTGATTTGAATATTCGAACGATTTAAGTTGATAGTCGTAGTAATAGTAATCGATTCTAGAAGTCCAAAACAAAAAAGATTGTTCGTTTCATGTTCATATTTTATCTTCATAAACAGTCGTTCGTTTCATATTCTTATTTTAATTTCAGTTAGTATGCTAAAAATATGCTATATGCTAAACGACAAAATAATATGCTAGACAGAATGAAAATCTGCCAAATTTAGCATATAAAATGCTAAATTGGCAACGCTGATTTATTGCTGCACCGAACGACGTCAATACGTCGGCGCCGGTTGTCGCTGAAAACCAGCGCTGGGGCTCTGTCTTGCATGGGGTCGCAGCATAATGCTTAGCGATAGCCGTTTTGCGTGGATGTGACGCATGTTTCCCGCAACCTTTTCTAATTTTTTTTTGTGTAAGCTTTTTTTTGCGTCATGTTTACCGCAAATAAACGTATTTTCTTTCTTTCTTTCTTTTCTTATTCTAGTCGCCCCTTCCAAAAGGTAGTTTCGTATGGAGAAGAATGGGCAAGAAACTCCACCGTTACTCTTTTAAAAATGTTTTATACACCTAATGCTTTAGTTTTGTCTGAGCAGCTAGCATCTTAACATTGAGCATTTCTATGATTGTATGGCATCCATGACATGACCCGGACTAATCCCCGGTGATATCTTAATCGGATTGAAATCGGACGTTTCGAACTCGAACCGAAGCTATCTATAAGAAAAGAACCCTGTCGAACTATTTTGCCAAGTGTACCTACTTCGTCTGGAGCAACGTACTCTAACATACACACAAAAATCGGAGCAAATACTTTTATTTATGCGTCATCGGTGAACATTTCTTGTAATTCACAAGGCGTGTCTAGTCCAAAAACTAGAATTTAAAATCTTTAATGTGAATACAGCTATAAACGGTCACCACTCCCTTGGTAAATGTATGTATATTGCGGTCACGGCGACCTTTGTCGGAGCTATGAGTCTGGCTGGCTATAGAGCGTGCGACTCCGTTCGCGTGGATAACACACGCGAAAACAACATCGTGAAGCAAGACTGTTCGCAATGACGTTGCAGAATGCGAATCTGATAACAAATAAAGATAGATAGGAATTAGGATAGTCTGAGTACGTTAAGGGTTCAAGAATTGAACCTTGTACCAGCTAGAACTTATTTGGCAAATCGTTACGTTTCTCATGAGGTAATTACTATCGAATTAATAATTTGTAAAAACGCGTTTGTTGATCTGAAACGTATGATTGGGAATTGGTAAACGATCCCTGCAGTCTGCAAAGCCTTAGCCTCGTTTAGGGTTTTCGCGATGTCACCCGTGTGACGTTATCTTCAGATCAATGTTACCTTGGCTAAGCCTTCTAAGTCCTTCTTCGACCGGTCATCAAAGCCATGTCGTGGCCTACTGACGTCATGTCGCCGCGCCCATGTTGTTTTAAGTGCAGTAGAAACATAATGCAATTAACGATAAGTTGCTAACAAGTGGGCGTGTATGTTCGAGCTCCTTATGTGAAATGGAACTGCTCGAAGAGGATACCTTTGAGGTTTAATGAACGGAATGTTACGTATGTTATGGAAGACAATATTTAGTTTATCATTTATGACTATTGATAACAAAACGTGACCGCTTTGGATCAACAATAATAAATCGTGATCGGGGTCTGCGTTGACTTTTGGTCATGGTTGATTTTTTGCTTGCTGCAAAATTATATAGTTCAAGCTCTCAGATACAAAACTGATGAAAAAAAAAACCAAAGAATTTTCCCCAACCACAAGACCACAATTTAGAGATAACATACTCTCACCCATAGTAGGTCATCCCCGTGATATGAAAGTCTATAAGTAGAGGTAAATGTCCTTGATCTAGTTCTAGATTATAAATGTTAATGTCCATTGTTCCATGCCGTCCTGAACTATAATGTCGTCCACATAGACTCAACTGGCGCTAGTATACCACTTCAGAAAATATCTGGCCGTTTGTAGATGCTGAGATGGTAACCCTTTCGGTATGGGCACGCTCAGCAAATTTTTTCTGCAATTTCTATTGTTATGTTTTTTGTTCTCTTTTTTTTTAATGTGTTTGTTGCTGTTGTGTTGTGTCTGTGTCGAATAAATGTTTTCTATTCTTTTATTCTATTCTTTTGTCGGTTTTGACAAACTTGCGTCAGTCCGAATTCATGGCAAATGGCGGGGATTCTGATACAGTAATGGTTCTTTTGATCACTGTCAATCGATTATGCTTTTAGACTGATAATGCTTTGGAAGTTTGGAACACAGTACGTCCTGGGCTAAACTTGGACTCTAGACTTATCTGTACCAACAGTTGCCGATAACGGAAAGTCAGTAGAAACGGCAGCTGTATCAGAATCATGTAATAATCAGCATCATTCATTTATTCTGCGTAGAATCAAAATCTGAGCTGTATAGCCTTTACCCTTTAGCAATATAATGAACTAGCTGCGCCCCGCGTTTTAACTCGCATAAGTCTCGATCGCGTGGGAATATCGGGAGCAAAAGTATCCTATGTTCTAGCCCAGGTCATGGTCTACCCATGTGCCAAATTTCATCGTAATCCGTTGAGCCGTTTTAGCGCGAAAGCCTTATGCTGCGGCCACATCTGCGTCTATCGTGACGAAGCTTCGCACAGTGGCGGCTCGTGCAGACGAGCTGCAGCGCGACGCGACTCGAACAATTTCTAACTTCACGGTATAACAATAACCGGTGTCGCGTCACGCTAGTCTGCACGAAGATACACGCAGATGTCACCAACCATTATCGGCTATCGTCGGGATAGTTCGGGTTGCGTAGCACTTATCGCCCGGGTGGTGGTACATAATAAGCGTGGCGAATCCGCGAATGTTACCACCACATTAGCGCGATAACTTTTTAGCGTACAAATCATACGAAGCGTCGTCACGCATTGCTTTGTCACGATAGACGCAGATTCCAAACAAACAAACTCATTTATACTCGTAATACCCACATCAAAAGTGTCTAGGAATCAAGTAAATAAATGTATTTTCTTTCTTTATTTTCTTTCTAAGTACATTTTTTACAAAGAAATATCCAATTAATATTTAACAAATCTAGTCTTCCAGACTGGCTTCTTACTTTAATCTTATCCCTATATTTTATTACTATTTTTTTTTGAAAATTGTAGGAAATTAAGTTAATGTCGTCAATTAAATGGCAAAAAAGAGTAAGTATTTATTTAATGTAAAGATAAAAAAAAATCTTTGTTTCCACCATTGACAAATCACTTTGAGGAGTGGCTGCCCACAAGTCTTTCTTACAAGTCAAAAAGTTGCCGTGTGGTATGCACGGCATCCATACTCGGCAGAGCTCTTCTTTGGAGCATATCCCCTGCGTGATCAATTGGGTTGAGGTCTGGCGATTGAGCAGGCCACCGCAGAACGTTGATGCGAGCATCGGCAAGAGTGCGTGTGTGCACGTGCATTTTCGTGCATTAGTCGAAACGAATCACCCAACCGGCTTCGCAAAGGGATGATCACGTCTGAAACAATCCTCTCCCCATAAATCTGAGCATTGAGGTTGCCTCTGATCCAAATGAGATCGGTGTTGCCACCGATCTAAATACCGGCCCAAACCATTATTGTTTCCCGTCCATATGAATGAACTTCCTGACAAAATTTCAAACGTTCGTGACGTCCAGAGGTCCTCCAAACTCGAGTACCTAAGACTTGTATCCGGCGGAATTCCGGCCTCATACCGAAACGAGATTCATTGGCAAAGCAAACACAACGCCAGTCTTCTTCCTCCCCATTTCTGTGTTACGATGGCGGGGTGGAACTCTCAGCGGCCTTCAGGAACGTAGACCCAATTCAGGTAAACGATTCGGATGGTTTGGTCGCTTATCAGCAAGCCTGAAGAGCTGTGGAACCTCATAGCCAACATCGGGTCATGGTACGATTCCGTCGAGCAGTATTTTGGATGTACCGGTCCTGTCTGCGAGTGGTGATGCGAGATCGACTTCCATGTGTGATACGATAGCGTGTCCAGAGGCGGCTTATGACGCTCTGTATAGTGCCAAGAGCGACAGCCACATTACGTTGCCTGGAACCAGCTTGCAACATTCCGACGGCTCTCATCATCTCTTCTCGTGTCAAATGATATCGTCGCTCCATATCAATGATTTTTTTTTCAGTTCCAGTTGCAGTAATTGTAATGGTTTATTAAAAACACTATTACACAGAATCCTGATTGACAGTTGATTTTCTATTTTTAATCAAAATTTAAAGAAAATTCTTTATTCAAATAGTGAAATTTACTAAAAAAGAATCAATAACGATCCAATAAAGTTAAAATAATCCTCAAATGCGGCGATACTCTACAAACGGCGGTGTATTAGTTAGGATTATGTACACTTTCCTTCCTCGTATACAACATTCAGGGCAAAGGAAATAGAAATAACAATGACTTCCAAAAAACGATGGCTAAAACTAATTACATTTATATTGAAGTGGACACTAGAGTATTAATTTCTATTGACCTTAGAGCCTGCACTGTCACGGAAAACTGAACCTTGAGTCAACCCAGACAGCACTTCTAATTGCTTTTTTTTCCGTGCTCGTCCATTATGAACAATTGATTAACGGAATTGATTGACTTTCTATCAGTATTGGGTATCTTAGCATTGCACACGCTAACCCGATAAACAATGTATTTCGTTTGTGGTTTAATCTGAATAAATAAACAGCAATGACGGATGTTTGTTCTGCGATTTGTAGCTAGCATGTCTGCCTGGAATCATTCACCCCTCACCTCAAGATAATGAAATGACTCACTGTGTTTTCCCCTTTACTTAGACACTTTGATAGTACATGGGATTCCATTGCTCGTGAAATCGTGCTGTGGTAAAAGTTTCACCAGGAGGCAAAATATGTTGCTCAGGGTGCACCGGAAGAAATGCATGATTCATCCTTGATTCACTGTTTAGCATCAACATTTTAGCTTGCGATAGGAAAAGGACCATTATATAGCACCCAAAACAAACCGAGCCTGCATGTGTTCATCATTTAGGTCCGACCTCGCGACCGAGCATGACGGTCGTGTTCTGTCAAACGCTTTTACGGTCTAGATGCGCTATAAACATAATTGTGCCTATGACTATTGTGCGACTGTTAATATTATAAGTGCCTTTTCAGCACTAAATTACATCTAATAAAATATTTGACCTATAAACCTACTCTTAAGATAATGCTTCGGCGTGATAAGCAACTAACGAGCTCATGATTATTACTTCTGTCATAAAGAGATGCTGTCACCCATTCAAAAGATAGTGGTAATAATATTCTCTTTTCAATATAACGTTAGTTTTCCGCACGTCAGCTTCTGATAACGATACTTTGCACTGATTGCATTACAAAAAACGTAAAACGGTGATCTTCTATTGTACCGTACTAGACTAGAATATTCATGACATTCGTCGCATGCGGCAAAGAGAATGGTGACCACGAATCACGATGCACGGTCAATGTCAATCGATACAGTTGCGTGTACAGCGAAGCCAGCACTGACGACGCGCCGTATCCGGGTCACCTATAAGCTTTTAACTGTCCGGTTTATGTCTTATCATAAAATAGGAACTCAAAGAACCTAATTAGTCACTGCCGACACTAATATTATTATTGTCAGAAACGAATTTCAACCTTGATCTTGTTAAACTTTAGACAATTCCGCAATCTCTTTCGTTTACTCGCTCAACATCATTGTGTGTTCGACTTTCGCTGAACTACTAGTCTTGTAACGGTTTCCAATCAGTGTGTGGTTAATAAAGTAGCTATTAACTGTAAACATTGGCTCGATTAAAATGAAGACTATCCATTAGCTCCTGTCTACAAGTCTTGATTCGATGCGCAGAACATTGTCTGCATAAAACATTGGCGCTAGTATCTGTCACGTCGAATTGGTTTAATTTAGTGCATAAGTTGTTGAAATTGGTCTTTAAATGGTATGCTTTATATGAATGTATACTTTATAGTATATTAACGAGCTGAATCGCTGGCGAAGGTCTTCCGAGCTGGGGACGACACGGGACAAACTAATAAAATAATATTGACGCTAAGTTTATGAGCTCGGCGCCATTTGCACTCACTGATTTTGATGTAACGTCGTTCGATGGTACGACCTTCAATAAGCTCGGTACGGTTATTAAAACCAGAGGGATGCACATAATAGTGTCTTCGTGTTCTAGAAAAACAATTGGCCCAACTCCAATATTGAACCAAGATTGGTCAATCTATATGCAGATTTATCATTCCTTGGAGCTAGAATGGGTATAAAATCGCGCATTCGTACATAAACAAGCTTAGCATACAAAATTGTGTGGAGTACCTATTTTAAATCATTCTGTTAAAGCTGAGTATGACTTTGAATTGCATTGGACAATTCAGCAAGTTTTTCAACTTGTGTTGTTGAGAGTTTACGCAGTTATTGTTACATTTATAACACAATCTCTATTGTAATAGTCGGAACTAGTTCCAAGTCCCTGAGGTGGATGAAGGTTGGCCAGCATCCGGTTTTAGTCCGCGGTACAATAAGTCTCGCGAGGCATAGCTTGGAGCTGTTTTTTCCGCGGGTATGACTTTGTTAGTTTGCCGAGGCCAGTCGAGATGTCGACCGGCCTGTTACTTCCTGCTGGTGACTGTAGCGTTCAAATGTTAAAATCACAAGTTGCTCTCTCCTCAGCCTTAAAAGATACACAGATTTCATGCCAATGACCGAGCAACATTGTATTTCGCTCATAGGTCACTGAGTACGTCAAAGTGTACGGTTTAACAGCTTTTTAAACATTTGTTTAACGCTCAATTTATTGCTTTGGTGCGATTTTCTCGTGAAGAAAATGTCACTGAAGTGACGTTCAAGTTGAAATGTATCGTTCAGTTTTCGTCAACAATGTTAACAAAACTCCTCACTCCATTAATAATGTCACAACGGTACATTAACTTTCGACTTCACATAAGCTATTGTTTGATTGTTTGTGAAGCAAAAACCTAAACCTGAGTAATGGCTTATCATTTTTATCTGACTTTCCGTTTCGTTTATCTTAATATTGTCTGTATTTGCGTTGGTATGTTAGAGGAACCAGCATTTAAATTCATATAAATCTCGGCCATTAGATTTTTCTTTAGGAGTTTCATAAATGATTTTTAAATACACCGGTATTTATACATACATAAGACCTGCAAGAGCTGTTAAGTATTTTTGTAAATGAAAACCCGCCATTGAACATGGATTGTGTAATTTAAACAAAACATGTTTTCCTTCATTCTCCATGTAGTTGTTCCGCGAAATCGTTCCGCATGTGTTTGGATCATGAATTTCTCCCGGCGAGCGGCGGCGCGCGCGCAGGCTCTCGTCAGAAAAGAAAGCGAATAGGTAACGGTACTGCGCGACTCAGCATAATAACTCGTATTTTGTTAAACCATGGTGCCGTACCTTTTTACCTTGTTTTAAATTACCTAACATGCCATGATTCAACTTTTTTAATTACTTCTGCCACAGTATAATAAAGTAACAGACGGTTTATGTGAAATACGGTATTAAGATGCATCCGGGTAGACTGGAAGCCGACCCCAACTTAGTTGGGGAAAGTCTAGGCAGATTGATTTTGACTGTACTTATAATAAAGTATTATAGCTCTTAAATAAAAACCGGCCAAGTGCTTGTCGGACCACGCACAATGAAGGGTTCCGTAGTTGGGATGAATTAATTTTATCCCAAGAAAAAACTTATCATTGTAGTTGAAAAACATGTTCTCAAACAACAATGTTAACCTGTAAAGCCTACTTAGCTGTGATAGTTTTCCTTTTAACTTCGTTATAATTACGAGTATATCATATCCGTGGAGTATATACTACGGCCGTGATTTTTTCACATATCCAAAACACATTTCACATATCCCCACTTTACGTATATGAGAGGTACCAAAAAAAAAAATGTTTTTCTTGATTTTGTATTACCACTGTCGAATGTCGGCGTGATTAATATGTATACCTATGCCAAATTACAGCTCTCAGTCATTGAGCTAAGTCGCGGACAGACGGTCAGACAGATAGGCAGAAAGACAGACGGACATGGCGGGCGAAACTATAAGGGTTCCTTGTTTACTACGGGACCCTGAATATTAGGTTATTGTGATGCAATTTTGCCTAGACTCATTAAAAGCATACATTTTCCTTAAGTCTTTATTTATTGACAGCTATGTATGGACAAACGTGAGCGTAGGTTTAATATGAAATCACGTCATCTAAGTTTAGTCTCAAGGTGCCCAGTAAGAAGTCATCGTGTGGGCAGAAGGTTAATACGATCCAATTTCAGTTAAGTCAGTTAATTTAATCAACTGGACAATATCTACGACCACAGCTACAACTTGTGTGCGTATGTACTGTACTGTCACTCCTATCATAAATAAATCGTTTAATAAATCATCAAACAGTGAGCTACAAATTGCAATGTCTGGCGAGCAATGAAAAGCTAAAAATGTAATATTGGTTTTGCCTAAATTACTTAAGTTTTTTTTTTTTTTATATAGCCCAATTCTATCCATTCGCGGACGAAGTCGCGGGTAGAATCTAGTCCTAATCATATAATACCTATTATAAATGCGAAAGTGAGTTTGTTTGTTACACGCTAAAAGGGCTGAACGGATTAGGATGAAATTTGACACATGGGTAGACCATGACTTGGATTAAGACATAGGATATTTTTTATCCTAATATTCCCACGGAATTAAGATCTTTTTGATGTTTTTTTTTTGGGCCGACCGACAACGACCGCTTGTAGTATGAGTTGAAAAAATCTATTTTATTTAGTTTTATCGTGTTTAGATGTCGATACCTATCACATACACAAACAAAAACTGATTTGTAAACCGGTATTTCAAGTGAGTGACTACTCTAATTGCGGTCGAAGACAAAAACCGGCCAAGTGCATGTCGGCCCAATGAAGGGTTCCGTAATTGGGATGAATTTATACCTAAAACAAACTTATCATTGTAATTGAAAAACATTGTCCCATATATCGATATGCATCACGGTCAATTCTCCAATTGAGCAACTGATATCTCCACGCTTTCCTGGTGGCGTGGAGATAAAATAAAATAAAATTAAACACGAAAAATAGCCGTACTGTTTCAATAGCCTACCTAATTATGTTCATGACTGTACCTATGTTTAATTATAAGTACTTAATTATACTCGTGTGGACTTCTTTCAGTTTCTACTTATTATTTATCTACCACAACATTCATTACTACTACGTTAGTGTAGGTGTAATTATTCAGTTAACCAATAGTTCTCATCTTTACTCACATATGAATGTCCTCGATACAAAATACCTTAATTATTGTTGGTATTTTGTCAATACGAACACGGTGAACCTTATCTGCCTCGATTCCAAAACCCGTTCGTTTTGTAACTTCATTAGAATTTTATTACCCACAACGTGTTCGTCACAGATCCGTCGATTGAACCAATTTGTGTATATTCAAACCAGTGCTATTACACTGTTACAATCAGCTATATAACGCAACACATTTTCGTGAACGATTACGACAAATTTATTTTGACAGTTTAACAACATTCATTGCGTTGTTTACGCTGTAGAGCATATTTTTTTTCGAATTTATGAAGCAATGGGTTGGCAATTTGTTCCAAAACGATTCAAATTTCGATTGATCGTGTATTACGTAATTAGGGTACTATCTCCAGCTGTTGTAGACAAAACAAACGCATGCAATGGCGCAGTGCCCGATAGCCCCCTGTTCATTGCAATATACGCAATTGTATATTGAAACTCAATTCATTTAATAAACCTCACGCGCTGGTGTCATGGTAGCCAGATATATTATATGGAAAAAAAGAAGAAAGAAAGTCAAAGTCAAATAATTTATTTCAATTAGGCACAAACAAGGCACATATGAACGTCAAAACTAAAAAAAAAAATGATTCTAGTCGCCCCTTCCAAAAGGAAGTTTTCGTATGGAGAAATAATATATTTAGCACAGACTAAAAGGCACACAACCATAGTTCAGACTAGCACTTTGCATAGTGATGTGACATGAATGTTATCGCAATTTGATTTCTTTTCGTTTTCAAATTCACTTTACATAAGTATTGGCAAAATGGTCGATTTTCGTTTCTTGGTCAACTACTAGGCACCATTTCCCTATGAAATGGATCATGTCTGTTATGCTCCTGCTCAAGTAATCTTGTAATTCTACTAAAATATTCGCCTGGGACTAATCGCTTGCTAAACCAGTCAAGTTGGTTACATCAGATAACCCATACACATTACCGCGGGTCGTTCAACACATAACTTTCTAATGGTGGAAAGTAAAAGTGAACCATACAGCCGAACCTCTAATGGAATGATATAAAATGATGTCGAATGACATCAGCTTGATATAGGTATGCTCCAGGACAAAAATATCGCTCCGTTTTTAGAATGAGCAAAGTGAATTAGAGACGAAAGGAAATAAACTGCAATAATAGCAGTGCACAGATGAGTCAAAAACGAATTTGGAAAAATTTACAAACAAGTTACTGTTAAAACGTTACTAAACAACCTAGTACCTACAGATAGTGCTATATATATTCAATTGGTAGATTAACAACTAGCGGGAGTGTGTGTGAATCGCTCAAGCTGTCAAAAGTGTATATAGGTTGTGATTAGAGGTGGGTTACAATTTGGATATACAATAAAGTGTATCTATCTAGTATATATCTTGTGGTGACGACTGGCGATGGCACCTTCGATTCTCCAAAATGGATGAGTTCAATGATACCGATAAACTCGTCAAGTTCGTGAACGCTATCAGTTTTGAATTATACCTTGACTCCGACCATGACTTAAAAAGGCCCAAGTTTACCAACAGAAATTAGGTATTTTTGTACAAACGATCATGGTCAGAATGTTGTACTCATATCAATATATCTTCCTTGTGGCAGTGTTGAAATAATGGGTGGTGCAACTGCAAAAATACTTTTACTGTCAATAACACACGAATTAAAACGGTCTTAGCCATCAACAGCGTTCATCTCAAAACAATTTTATCTTTACACTCTTGGATCACCATAAAGCCATCCTATTGAAATGTCAATATTGTGCAAAAGGCGAACAAGAAAACTTATTGCGCTGTTCTGTAGTGTCCATTTTGCAGTTTTAGACAGGCGACCGGGGAAAGGGAAACTTGTGACGTGCCGTTAAAGCCTGAATCACTTCTAGCATTTTATTGCTTCAAGAACAATTATCAAGTAGTTCTCAGTATTAGCGTCAAGGCTAGTAATAATAATTAGCTAAAATAAATAAGACTGAACGTATTACACGTGTACTGATGGAAATGAAACGGGTGCGTTGTTCTTTATTTATTGTTTTTTAGAATGTTTAACTTGCATGTCCTTGCCAAACTTCGGATATTTGATAATATACCTACGTGTTTTCTAGCACACGTTTTCTGTACCAACTAAACTTATAAGTTCAACTGCTACTAATGAGACACAATAGAATTTTAATTGTTATCGATCTCCTGGAGTCTTTGTAACGGACGGGGGAGGTTTTCAGAAGTGAACAGCACTGATTTTAGTCCATTGTTCTGTAAAGCCACAATCAGTATTGTGTATTAAGTATTTTCCGTGGGTCCTGAAAAAAAGAAACCTTCAGTTTAGTTTTAGTTGCAGTACTCGTAATAGCTAATAGCAATAGTTGTAATAAATTTTTAAACGGTAATGATCATTTTTAATATTTTCCAATTCTAGTATTGTTTTGTTAGTTGACAAACTCGAATCCAATCTAATCGTCGCTTTCACAATTAGCAATGCACTTTATTAATTATTGGTATGTATGTAGGTGCAGTGTTTGTGCCGCGTCAATCATGAGTTTTATCGCAATTCCGTTATTCATAGTAGCAATTTTCTATAACTGTTTTAATGACTAACTATTTACCATGGACGTTAGCTGAGTTCCTTGTCACCTATATTGTTTAAACTAAGTATGCTGTAAACATAAACGATCGGCCAATTACTGCTAAAAAAGTAAAGCAATTTGCAAATTATGCAAATGTTTGTTCACTGTCTGTAATTAGCTGAAGACAAAAAACGTCCAATTCCTTGCGCAATAAGTATTTCGTTCGTGCTCCAACTGTCCTGGTGACAACTGACGAACAATGCTTATAGTATAATAGTGTGTATTTAAAAAAGCGATCTTACTAATGAATGGCTATAAACATAGACAGACTGAAGAGGAATGATGGTAGGATTGTCTGACATATGCTAATTGTATAGCTATGAAGGAAGTGAACACTGAGATGACGGCTGGTAAAGATGTATGGAAGAAGGCAAATTGGAATGAGGACAGGAGGATGAGGAATCGATCACAATCAAAACATCCCAATCCTAACTAACATTATAAATGCGAAAGTCAGTTTGTTTGAAATGGAATGAAATGAAATTGTTTATTCTCTAAATAGGATATTAGAATCACTTTTTACACGTAATCTTAAAAATTAGCTAGATGAGTTCGGCGTTTCCTATCTGACTATTCTGAGAAGAAAGGCCGAAACAAAAGTTTGTAACGCTTTCACACTAAAACGGCTGAACATGTTTGGATGAAATTTAGCGAATGGGCAAATATACCATGACCTGGATAAGGACATTCCCGAAATTCGTGGGAATATCGGAATCGAGACTTATGCGGGTTAAACCGCGGGGTGCTGCTAGCTATAGGTAATATACACTCGAATTTACTATATTACTTAAATATTTGTCATACCATATTTAGGTATTTAAATTTAATAGTTTTTAAAGAACCATAAAAAAGCAATTAATGATTCTATTACAATATTTTATACGTCTGCCAGACTGTTCGTAAATGTAGCTGTATTATCACAGATTTGCAAGCATGCAGGCGTTGATGGGTCGGCCGGCATTGAGTGTAGACAGACCGAGGCCGCTTTCTTTTGAAAATATACGAGGATAAACAGGCAATAACATCAACGCAACTGGTAGGTATGGAAATACCGACCTCGTGAGGGTACCCCGGAAAAAAAATATTTACCAGTATTTGGTAGATTTATATGGGTCGATGAAACAGTATTTTCTGTGATCGGAAAGTTTATAAGTCAACTGGCGTGAAACATGCAAACAATATGTCATCCACCCTGTTAAGGAAAAGGATTCCGCAAGGAATTATTCTTGGCCCTGTATGAAGCTATATCATCATCATCATCATCAGCCTATAACGTTCCCACTGCAGGGACACGGCCTCCTCTCAATGAGAGGGAGTGGGCTATAATCCACCACGCGTGCCCAGTGTGGATTGGTAGATGTCAAATGTCTTCGAATTTTAAGCTATATGCACGAGAACATCATGTGGTGTTTCAGAAACTTCAGTAGTGATTAGTTTCGGTACTCAGGTGTTGTAAAGTTCCTCTAAGTACTTAATTTAGTACAGATTGTAACGACATAATGTACTTTTTGAGAGGAAATCACGTTAGTTCGACTTAAGCGTTTGATACGTTATATAATTTCTTAATGAATTCAAAATTTTGTGCACGAGAACATCATGTGGTGTTTCAGAAACTTCAGTAGCGATTAGTTTCGGTACTCAGGTGTTGTAAAGTTCCTTTAAGTACTTAATTTAGTACAGATTGTAACGATATATAATGTACTTTTTGAGAGGAAATCACGTTAGTTCGACTTAAGCGTTTGATACGTTATATAATTTCTTAATGAAATTCAAAATTTTGCTGATTTAGAACGTAAAAAGATCTCATATTTTTATTTTAACAATATTTGTCCAAATTTCTGTAACTGTATACAGTATGTACATAACAATCACCACAAGTAGATTAATCTTGCAAAAATCATAAAGTTTATTTTCAATCGGAAACGACCAATTAAAAGCATGAACGCGTGCACGAGTACACAAAATTTTCGCCTTTTTGCAAAATTATGCGACATCATTTTCGAAGAGTACGTTTTGTAATTACACGAGATTACCGGCCAATAGTGAACGTTTCGACCTTCACATTGCCTGTACTGGCCAGCCATGTCGTCACTGCGGCTTTCGCAGACTTAACCGACTGTGGAATCTTGAAGATTTACAGAATATTTTACTCGTTTACGCCTTGCCCTATAAAACTTTATTAGAAAATAACCTATCGACCTAGCACGTTTGGGAGGTTTCATAAAAAATAACAAGGCTGTGTAAACAAAGAATAATGAATCCGATTATTATGTAGACAAAATCTTTCAATATAGATTTCTACTTGGATATTAAACAGGATTACAATCGGTACGCTTACATTTTGATGATATGTAAATAGGTGACCTCTGTTTTGCCAATATCACATACATACATGTATTTACTTTGAGAGCAAAGTAAACTCTTTATATTTTAATGGCCTAGATTACATACGGCTTTTGTATTACTTTGGCTCTTTCATTCGAATATTTGATTAATAGTTTCTTTTTCATTTATGTGATTGTTTTACATTACTCACATGTTGTTAGAAATACAATTGTGGTGGAATTCTTAATACCAATGTTCTTATATAAACTATGCGAAGAATCGATGGAAAAGACGAGATGTTTGATTCAACAGAGAGAGATAAATTGCACATCTTACGAGGCAGTTGCCGCACGCCATCCTATCATAACGTTATTGAGCTGTAATGTTATACAATAATTTTTTATTATGTTTATTCAAGAATTTTCCTTTTATAAATAAGGTTTTATCTTACAATCTTTATTCTGGTGTTTGTGCAGCCTTTATCAAATGTTGGTTGGGATTTGATGCTGTTAACACGGAAAGATGTTTGCGATAACATAAGTAGAAGAGATGTCATTTATCTCTTTTTTCTTTTGTACATAGAACTATCCTCAGACCCGCGACTGATTCTACAGGCTTACTTTGAATTCATCAGTATCTTCCTGGGAGTAAACTTTCTCAAAAAAAGTAAACTTATCTGCTGTTTCATACTAAATTGCTAGATGAAATTGTATATAATGACAGATGCTTTTTTTCACCATTGCAGAGTAGGAGGTCCCATTTGAAAAGTTCATGAATACTTTCACCCCATAAAAGATTGCAGAATGATTCAGTGTCCGCTTGTATTAGTGCCTCTTGCCGAAGCACTACAGTGAATGTCACAAAGCATATAATGGAATGTGATGAGTATAGGGATGATAACATTAGTGCTATCTAGTAGTCGGTAGCTGACTTATCTCTGAGTCAGACTAGCCCATCCTCAGGGCTTAGGTGACTCATCCAAATCGTTGATAACGTCCTATGTTTTAGGATTGTTACGATACAGTTTTATATCTTTATCGGCGAACTAAATTGACATATCTTTTTGTTTTTAACGAATCTTTCCTTGATCCACAATTTAACACACAGTTTCTTACAAATAACACAATCAATTTTTGTTTGGGCTAAAATGTTTTGCCTAAAAAGTAAAAACCAAAAAATAAATAGTAGCAAACGTGTTTAGAATAAGACGTAGCTACGTAAGCCCCTTGGCTTTGTTCTTCACGAAGTCTTGTAACTGCTGTGCAAACACTTGTATTTTTCGTACGATGATTCATGCCTGTACCTTTTACAAATTCGTTACACGAGCCTTACATCATCGATAAGACAATATTCGGTAAACAAGCACTTTTAACAGTTTCCGCCTTGTAATGCTCTGTAGGCTGTAAATATTGCCACCAGCGAGCAATTGGTATTTTGTATCCGTGTGTTAACCGAGTATACGTTATAAATAACTATATTTGTAGTGCATCAGTGACTTCAAACGTCAATCAGCAAGCACATTTTTCCGCATATTGTGGACTCATATTTATTATTGCTTTTGATAAAGATGTCGTCAAAAGTTGACAAATGATTGCTACATGTCTAATGCGATTGTGTGTGCTGTTAATTGCTTAAACAACTTAACTTTCATTTGAAGATTCAATATTTCATGTGTAAGACATTTCAGCCCCGTTTCTGGGATGGTAACGCACAAGCGATTTCTCTGAATAGCAAAGGTACTACAT
Source organism: Xanthia togata (assembly GCA_963853775.1). NCBI lineage: Eukaryota > Metazoa > Arthropoda > Insecta > Lepidoptera > Noctuidae > Xanthia > Xanthia togata. The sequence continues at coordinate 26,586,197 of OY970794.1, read as the reverse complement.
AGATGTCGTCGAAAATCAGTTAGACCTCCATCTGCTTCTGTGCCATCCAGTGAACGAAAATAAACATTTCGTTCACTGGTCCACGTACCTACCTATTGGTTCACTTCTACCTCTGCAACAATTGCATTCACTATGAATGTTTTATAAGACTCACAATGCTTTGTTTTGTTGCCTAAATAAACGTAAAGCTCGGTTAATAGTTGCATTGTGTCGATGACACAGATTCTCAGGCGTCACTCGTTACTCCATTCAGTCGAGTAAGCTGCCACACACACTTCGAATATTATTGTTTCTACTGGTATTTATTACAGTATTGTTTCATTTGATTTTAACGTCTCTAAGAACTGCGGTACTTTTAGCAGTAGAAGGAGCTCTTTATAAAAGAATTCGTCCGTGGAATCGCAGTTCCAATCGCAGTGCAGTCCTATTTCTATCGTTACGTAGTGTGGCTGTGTTCCGTTTTGAAGGGTATGAAGGCCTTGTAATTCCACGTATAATCATTAAGCTTCTTTACACGCTTCGGATGTCTTTTTAATTTATATTACTTATTTCTTAATTCTATACTTAATTAAGAGACAGTTTATATTTCATCCAATCTTTCATACAAGGATAGGTTGCGCCAGCGACGGGAAGCCGATGGCGATATGTATACATCATCATCATTTAATTATTTTTTTGGGTGTGAAATCATCAAATGTCTTCTTCCGGGCGGTATTCTCTGGGCGTGTCAGACTCTTACTGACTAAAACCCACCCGCGTTCCTTCGGTTGCCTTTACGTTGCCAGGGGCCACGGTATCCCTTTCGGACTTTCGCGCAACCCCGGCAGGCAATGGTCCCATTGGACCCTTTCACTCGCTGACATCTCTCAGAGGCCTCCTCCCTTTTGTGCTGTCTTGGTCTGGCTGCTAGTCGAATTTAGTTCTTAGCCTTCATACCCTTGGTCCTATGTGGGTCTTCCACCAAAGTCGTTGTTCATTTGCCAACAACGATTCTACCGTCTTTTGGGATGAAATCAAGCACGATTGGTCACCGGTAGGTACTGTGTACAGTCTTGCAGCTGCGTGTGGAAGCTTTCCACACCTACTCATACACAGCTGCAAGACTGTGTAAAGGGGGCTTACCCTGAACACTTCGGCTCTGTCCTGCCACTTGGCATTACTTTGGTTTTGTCTACGGCATTTGAAACGTGCTCTTGCTCTATGGAGTATTGTTTCGGCTATGACTCATGTAACGGCTAGCGACAGCATTAAGCACACTTTCCAATTTTACGTCATTGTTTGCCACAACAAACATTTTAGAAGATTTATTACCATTTTTTGTAAACGCGTTTAGCAATAGAAAATAGTTGCAGCTGATTCAAAACTTTATGTGCTTCCAAGTTGATTATGATGATATCGACAGCGATAGCCGGTAAACTAATGTGCACAGGTTTCATTGATTTTATAAAAACTTGAGTGGCGTGACACAGAAAGTAAGACGTCTATAGTTATTACTATTCTTTAATAATTGAATGAGTGTACGCGTGACTGTCAGCAGTAAATTCATTGTTATTCCAACAAACAACAACTTAAAGAAAGACAGTTATGTCGGAAAGTCAACTTTTATCGCGAAATGATCTGTAAAGTTCATGAAACCGTAGAAAGTATTGCCCTAAACGGATATCACGCCACAATCTCAAATCGCGACCTGTTGCTTGACTCACGAATTTGGCCGAACCACTTACAAGTAGGTACCTAGTTTGAGTAACTTGGAGTGTCAGACAGCGTTCGCTAACTCCCACCGATAACATTGACTACAATGACGTTGTTGAAAATTCACGGAGAGATATTTGGGCAGCGTTTTAAAGGGAACAGCTGCAATACCTACATTTCATGATAATTCTCTATTTCGCTATGTGCATCATGTCGATCTATACTTTTATAACACCCTTTGACAAATAGTACGAATGGAATTTACGCACTCAAACAGGTTACTAACTGTACTTACTACGAGTACCAACGTATGTACTTATAGTGCGTCAATGACGTACTTGAATGTAATCACATTTCACTACTGGTCTCACGGTATCACGGTAATACGCGACAAAGGCTGCAAAGTGAATGTCTACGCATGCAGCTATGGAAAGGCAATTTCATTTCAATGCGTTGATCGTACAACATTGATGTAAACATTGTTACGCAATGCAAGGGTATTGACGTGCGTGAAGATACATGACGTACGTTACCTGTGAGATTTGGTCACGGTAGTTCTGTAACCACAGTTTACATGTCGTCTGTAAAAAAAAACTATTGTATGGAGCTTGACTTAGGTCTTTGGGATTGATTGAAATTGCTGCTTGGCTCACTCAAGTCATCGAGTGGTTAAAAGGGTACCTATAGCCGCAATCAGCTTTCTAATTACGCAACATATTTTCGTAAACGATAAAGACAAATCTGTTTCATTTTGACAGTTCAACAACATTCATTGCGTTATTTACGTTGCTCTGCAGTTTTTTTTTCCGAACTTACGGAGCAATGGATTAGCAATCTGTTTAAAACGATTCAGATTCGGATTGATTTTGCATTACGTAATTAGGGTACAGGTTGAACCTACATACAGTTTGAATCTATAAGTGTGCTACGATTAGATACCTAAGTAGATTGGGAACAAAGTTCTCTTGCTGATGTTATTTCAGAATTTCTTCGCTATTTCTAACCCGGAGGCGTGAAACGAGAACAACATCAGCACGAGTCAGTCGTGTTAGCGAAAAACACGTGTTGTATAAACTGATTACCTATACCTAGGTACTGCAACACAGTCTGCATGAAAATCTGTTGAGCTGTTCATAAACCATTATTGATTGTTTCTATTTCTGTCCGGCAGATCAGCAGACCGGTACGTGCGAGTGAAATGGCGTGATGTGCGCGTCGGGGATCTCGTCCACCTGTCGAACAACGAAGCGGTGCCGGCAGACATCGTGCTGCTGCAGTCTTCCAACCCCCTCGGCATCTGCTACTTAGACACGTGTAATCTAGACGGGGAGACCAATCTCAAGCAGAGGCTAGTAGCTCCTGGATTTAAGGAAAAGGTAAAGAAATCTGAATCAAAATCACAGGTATATTCAATTTAGGTTGGGAGTCAACATTTTTTAACGGCAAAATTACATAAGAGCCCCAAGACGCCCGCACCACTTCCTAGTGCTTTAGCTGGAAAGAAGTAGCGCAAGAATCTCCCCAGCAGCACAGCTGTCTGTTGAGATTAGAAGAACTTGAACTCAGTTCAGATCTACCGAACATCTCTACCGATCATCGGCATGCTGGGCTTATTGATTGGCATGCTAGATATCCCAACCCCCTGATTCTCTCTTGTTACACTTCTAGAAAAGAAAATGGGTGAAGTACCGCTACGAATTTCTTAAAGAAATATAAAGCTCGAAAAGTTTTTCAGTAATAATTTAAGTTGTTTATTTTGTTTCTACTCCCGGCTGCAATTTCGAAACTCAATAAATAGTTTAAATCTTCTAATTTCGTCCGGGTTTCTATCGTGTCACTGGGTCGATGGTTTTATAATTGGATGAGCATCATGGTGGTGTTTTTAGTTTCGGTTTGTTATGCGTGCAATGCAAACCACCAAAAAATCAGAGCGTGGGATCACTTTCTCCAATACCTTGTAGAATATCACAATGGTCGTTGTAGGACCGCGACCCAGTTTACCAAATCATTTGTTTGGTCTAAAAGGTATAATATATAAAATTATTCTTTTTCAGCAAGCAGAGTTCAATCCAATGAAGTTCAAAAGTACTGTGGAAGTGGAGCGACCGTCTACAAAAATATATAGGTTTACGGGCTGCATCTCACACCCTAACGGAGCGCGCGTGCCGCTGACCTCGGAGAACCTTCTGCTGAGGGACTGCACGATCAAGAACACAGACTATGTGGAGGGCATCGTCGTCTACGCGGGGCACGAGACCAAGGCGATGCTCAACAACGGAGGACCAAGATACAAGTGTTCAGGATTAGAGAAAAAAATGAACACAGATGTGATATGGTGTGTCTTAGTGTTACTTTTTCTTTGTTGCGCCGGCGCAGTCGGTTGCAAAATGTGGTTAGACAAATATTATCATACACAAGATAACTCATACAAGTTAACCCCATTCATAACTATGGTGAACAAGCCGGCTTTCGAAGGGCTTCTCATATTCTGGACTTACATCATAGCGCTGCAAGTAATGATACCTGTGTCGTTGTATGTGACGATAGAGATGACGAAACTGTTACAAGTGTATCATATACACCAAGACATTCAGATGTACGATCCCGACACGAACATGCGGACGGAATGTCGCGCGTTGAACATTACGGAGGAGTTGGGTCAGGTGGCGTACTTGTTCACGGACAAGACGGGGACGCTGACGGAGAACAAGATGGTGTTTCGACGCTGCGCGGTGAGCGGCGTGGACTACGACCACCCGCCGGGCGCGCCCGCCGAGCCCTCGCCCGAGCTGCCGCCGCTCGTCACGCCCGTCACCAGCGTGTCGCCTAACAGACGACTGCTGCAGCATTTACTAGATAACAACGATGCACAACACACGCAAAAGGTAACGACTCGACGATTCATTCAAATGAATAGGATACTTGACAGTGTTTTGTTTTTGTTTTGAGTTTTCGAAACCCAGAAAAATCGTAAAATTTACCGGTTTTCATGGAACAAATTGTGAGTACCGTAATAAAATTCCAGGTTCGCGAATTCCTCCTAATCTTGGCTGTGTGCAACACAGTGGTCGTAAGTCAGCCGCACGTAGACACGTCACAAGTGAGCGCATCTAATTCGGGCGAACCCATAACCTCGGGGAAGGGCTCCCGGTCGAACGGAACCCTACGATCAAACGACAAGTAAGTAACTAGTAAGTCAAACATCTTAACCTTCTCATTAGTATATTGTAGTGTTTCTTGTAAAGGCTTAAATGCTACTGCTGACAATGGCAGGCGTATAGACTGCCACAGTGGACGTTGAAAGGATGCATCTTTTAATACCATCTCTTAACAGCAAGATAGTTTTGACGTATTTTTGCTGACCACACAAATGACCGCTCGCAGCCATGCATTTTTATTCACCTAGGAAGGTAAAGCATAAATTTGCCTGAAAACTATGGTGTAACTTTTGTTCGTCCCGCCTGCAATACCAAAATTAATAATGCTTCTTTTTATTCTCTTTTTTTTATTATTATTTCTCATTCCAAATTACATTTAAACATATAATTTGTATATATTTTTGTAGTCACCTTTCAAAACCCCTTATTTTGATACCTCACTCGATAGGGTAGTTTTTTTTAAACATACATTTTAGGGCCTATACCCAGTGGATTCTCTAACTTAAGAAATTCTGGGTTTCCAAAACAAACTTTCATCTCCTATATCACCCCTTTTAGGATAATTATTGAGACAAAAAGTACCCTATGTCCTTCTCCAGGATGCCATCTATCTCCTTGCTCCGAATCCGTTCAGTGGTTTAGACGTGAAAAGGTAACATACAGACAGACAGACAGAGTTACTTTCGAATTTATAATAATAGTATGGATGAATAAGGATATTAACTCAAGCACGTGCTTGAGTCTATAAATCCTTAAAGCGTGATAAACGGAACTGTCTAACTGTTAAGATTTTACCAGAAAAGAAAAAGAAAGAAAAATGGTATATTCCGCACTAATAATACGCACATTATAAAATAGACATAAAAGCCAAAAGCCATGTGTTCAACAAATAAAAAACAATAACAATCTCAAGAAGAATCTAGGAAGTCTGGCCAGATGGCCCGAATGCATGTAGAAACTTTACTGACTGAGGCTACGGTCGCCATTAAACGCCGTCGGCCACTTACAGTGTCCCGTACGTCGCGTCACGATGCTTACTTACTATAGAAATGTACTGTCGTGGTCTCTTTCTCACGTTGACGTCAGCGTTGCGTTCACACGTCGAGCGGAACGTTGACGCTGAAGTCTGACGTCGCATATAGCATGAAATAGGAGACCAAAGCCTTACTAACTGTTTACATTCAACCTCCCTCAATCTCGTTCAGCCCTTAGGCGATCGATTTTAACGTCGTTACATCCACACTCGGTTCGGATATTAGTCAGATCAGTAGTATCTGAAGGTAGACCATGTCTTTTCTGTACTTATTGTTGTTCTTGCTCCCCGTCCCACCCCGTCGCAACGCGTCACCTGCCCGCGTATTAGGTACTTCGTTTTCACTAATTGTTCTTTCTAACTTTTTTTCTTTTTGCTCCGTTACTAAGGGTCGTAGTGTATTATGTTAACAAACAATAAACCAACACTCTTCAGCTTTATTATTAGTATAGATTTATGAAGCCGTGTGCACGACGGGATTTCCCATCAGCAAAAATGTCAAAATTTCATATTAACTTTTATCCTCTATACACCTTTACTGGGTGAATTTTTAAAAACTCCTTCCTTAGTGCTCACAGTCGGTATTTAATGAACCCTTGTGCAGATGCTTCTAGACCCAGTGGCTGGCTGTGCGTTGTCTGTCTGTGAATGAATTAATAGATTTCTTCGTCTCGCTATCAGATACGCTCGTCTGACTGAATCCCGGTCTACTACTCCGTCACCGCCGCCATCCACCGGTTCACCTCTCAGGATAAGACTCCCGAAACTCATTCGAGGTAGCAAGGAGGACACCAGCGAGCCCAGCACCTCAGCGGACCACACTGTGAGTACCTTATCGCCATATTTTAGGTATTCATCATCATATCATTATCCAACTTAATGTTCATAATCTCTTTTGGACTTGCCACATCAAACTCGTTTACATAATAACCATTTGCATAATATGACGGTTCTAAGCATGGTTAAGGTTTTCGGAAGTAAACCCTCCTCCCCGAGACCTCGAGGTCTTCTGCGAGTAAAAAGACACTTAATGAAGACGAGAGTCACTGGTTCTTCCCATCATTGTGATATTTTTTTTGTACTGGACCACCTGTGAACCTTCTGTGGTTATGGAGATATTGAAGGTCACGGCTCCAACTTTTTCTGAAGTTTTAATATGAAAACAAGTTTTAAATGTTATAACTTAACTTTTAATAGCCCCACGACCGCTGTACCTTAAACACGAATGTGTTGCGTGCGTTACATTGAGAGCTAGAGCTACCATAAATAGCGATTTGCACACCAAAAATATTCATTTCCCTGCATAATTTTCTGTGCAATATTAGTTTGATGTACAGAATTCGAAGTTAACTGCTATTTGATGGGTTATTTACACTGTATTGTTTGTCCAGCTGGTTCGCTACGAAGCGGAGAGTCCGGACGAACTGGCTTTAGCGGAGACGGCGCTGGCATACGGCTATGAGCTGCGGAACCGCGCCCCGGATGAGGTGGAACTGGGCATCCGAGGGGAACTCACCAAGATGAAAGTCATAAGGGTGCAGCAGTTCGACGCCGTCCGAAAGTGCATGTCTGTGGCCATGAGGAAGCCTAATGGACAGGTGAGCACTTACATTTGTAATTACAAAAAGCATCAATAATAGCCGCCATCTTACATTTATATTTTGACCTCATTATCGGCGTCAGTGCCCTCGAAAACCATGAAAAGGACACCCGTGATGAGGAGTAAGTGAAAGGAGCAATTAGATTTCGATCAATCGATGATACCGTGATATATTCGAGGCGATCAATATCTCCTGTTCGACGTCGAACGACTGCAATCTAGTTGCATCAAACGTAACATCTAGAAAGAAAAGAAAATATGTTTATTTGGCACTTGTTATAAATACACACACTTAAAAAAAAACATAAATCTAAAAAAAAAATGTCTGTCGTGTGTTAGTGAGCTTATAACTTGAGAACCCCTTTTCCGATTTATGTAATTTATTTTTGCTTAAACACTTTGTATCATCGAATGCAGTATAATGGGGGACCTCAATTAGTTCAAAAGTTACTTTTATGTGCCTAGACACATTATAAATTAAGGTCGCATTTCGTGTTTGTCTGTGTGACCGCGTTGTTCTTCTAAACCACGCAACAGATTTTGATGAGGTTTTCACCAACGTTTAGAGAATTTATTGCGGAAGGTTTATGTGTATAAAACGTTAGTAAGAAAAAGTAAAGTTACATATACTAAGAAATTTCAATGTTTTGTCAAGTCCAAAAAACCGTGCGAAGCAGGAGCGGGTCGCTAGTTTTAAATAAGTGATTATCTTTGACTTTGACCATCGATTTAGACCTCAATTGCCTGTGTTTTTGATTTTTATGATATTTAATTTCAAAATTCGTTCTAAAAGTAATCGCTGAAATTAAAATAGATGTTGGGCTATACAGAAATATTACTGTAGATGAGCGCCGCGCCGGCGCGCCGCCGCCGCCGAGCCTGAGCGGCGGCATTCAGCTTAACCTAACACGCGAACCGAGCCGAACGTACGTCTATGTGAATGCTGACAAAATGGCGGCCCTAGACGTAGACGTTGCGGTCCATGGCCCTTTACGGGGCACCGGTGTGGGGGCGTTCGTTGAGGCGGCGGCCAGCCCGCCGGTTGAACGCGTCCCAGAGGATCATGGCCACCCGGCTGGTTCGGGGATACCGCACGGACCCCGGTGAGGCGGCGAGCCTTGTTGCCGGATTGCCGCCATGTGATCTGGAGGCAAAAGTCCTCGCACACATTTAGGAGTGGCGCGAGACTATGTAGATTAAATTTGCATAATAGGGTCCAGTAATCGTCTGGCCTTTTGGCATGTAATCAATAAAAAGGATTCCTCCACTATCCCAGAACACTGAGGCCATAACTTTGCCAGCGGTAGGAGCAACTCGAAATTTCTTAATGGATGGAGAAGATGGTCGTTTCCAAGACATGCTTTGTCTCTTAGTTTCAGGATAGAAATGGTGGACCCACATTTCATCCATGGTGACAAGGCGACGGCAAAAAATATCCGAATCACGATGGAACATTTCGAGATTACGCTTAAAAAATTCCAAACGTCGCTTTTTGTTTTCGTCGGTTAACATTCGTGGCACCCATCTTGCCGACACTTTTTTGAACCCCAGTGAATCAATTAAAATGGATTGAACGCTACCAAATGATATCTTTAAGATCTCAGTTATATGTTTTAAAGTTATTCTTCTGTCTTCCAAAACCAGATTCTCAACCATTTTGACATTTTCTTCCGTAACAGCCTCCGCTAACAGCTTCAACCTCCGGTTGAAGGCCGCCCAGAACGCGGGTCATCTTTACAGCTTGATCTACCTCTTTTAAATTCAGCCACCCAGTACGCAACCGTAGAATAGGATACAGCATCATCCCCTAATGTCTGCTGAATGTCCGAAAAAAATTCCTTCGTAGACATTTTTTTCAAACTGAGATATTTTATCACCGCACGTAACTAACTTTGATCCATAATTTTGGGTTTTTAGCAACTCGTTGCACAAAACAATTTATTACGTGCGAACGAACTGACAAAAACAAGTGACAGTTTGCATAAATATTGTGTGATTGACACTCTTTAATTTGAATATCGAACTTTTCCCAAAAAGGTTTTATATATATGCAATTCTAAGAACTTTTTGATTCACCTCGTACAGTGTAGGGACGGCATTGCCAATTCGCAAATAAAGGTTTTGGCACAGCACGACGCGTGACACATCCAGCACTGTATAATGAAATACTTTCGATGTCACGGACAAATGGACAATTCTACTGGCGCTGGCAATTTAGCCCTCGGTGCTTTAACTGCATAATAAAGTAGGACTGTGAAACCGCGCGGTTTTAAAGTGATTTCCATGAATGACCTGACAATGACTAGCTATTTATACTGCGTTCACGATTTAGTTCCTAAACATGTGTTTTTGTAAAATCAACTTTTTACTCACCCATAAAGTGAGTGAAAAAAGACTTTTTCTCAAGTACTAGTCATTTTGAAATAAACTTAATTTACATTAGCATTAAGCTGATAATTTTGATAGTCGTTGAAATGGAAATAACATCAACGGGAAACAAGAATTTGAAAAGACTTTAGCTGCGATTTTCTTTACCGTGAATTTCCAAACACATTCCTTTTGCCAGCGACTTCACGATGCGCCTCGCGACGTCGCGCTGCGTCTCGCCGCGCGAAAGCATTGCGTGGATGTGACGCATATTGTCCCCCAAATTGTTATTTTCGTGTTTATTTGTTTTTCTCTTTGCTTGCGTCATATTGTACCGCAAATAAACTTTCTTTTTTCTTTCTTCTTCTTCTTCTTCTTTCATTGCCTTCTTCAAGCATCGTCGCGTCGCGTCACGTATCGGTGTGAACTGAGCCTAAATGATTTTGACTGTACCTAACTTATGTAAACTCCATATCGTAATCGTATCCTAAACTAACTGAAAAAAAAGAACGTTATAATTTAACTAAAACATCATTATATTATTTCTATATCAATCTACCCACATGTCCTATCACCAGATAGTGCTATACGTGAAAGGCGCCGACTCCAACGTCCTGGGAGCGCTAGCGCCGATGCGCTCGGGCTCGGCGGAATCTGCCGCGTACGAGCGAACACGGTCCTTACTCTCCGAGTACGCACGCGCCGGACTGAGAACACTGGTCATGGCCAAACGGACCATGCAGCCCGCCTTGTGGGAGGAGTGGCTGGCCGGACATCATCGGGCCATGGAGATAGGAGAAGGTATGTTTTAACACGTTCAGTCCCGGGAGCCCTCCTGGAGGGTTCACCTAGACGCATATGGGATGCCGGCAGCCCTCACGGAGGGCTCATTTTAAATGTGTTTTTCTTAGCGAATACAGCATTATAAAAAGTGAAAATAAAACCTGATGTATCTAATAGCAAGATTTATCAATATATGCAAATTATGCATTGGTTTTAAAATCCAATCATTTTTTGTTGGTTTATGGTTACAAATATTCACTTATAATTTAAAAAATCGGAGACTACGTATAGCGACAAGACACCCTAAAAACACCATTTTACTTCGTTTGACAGTGTTTTATAACACGGTTTTAAATCTAATGCCGTTGACCGTCCGCGATGGTTACCTTTAGCGCAATCGTTTTGCCGGCAACCCACCCGAAGGGTCCACTTCCAATATGTATAGCGGCATGGCGTATGAGATCTATGAAAAGTGTGTGGAGTCGAAAGTGTTAAAGATCTGATAGACGTTGGAACAGAGGAGTCGTCGTGTGAATATATCGGCAAGCTATCATTCCCATCGGCAAAAATAACGAATTTCCATACAAACTTTCATCCCCTATTTAACTCCTTTAGGGGATGAATTTTCAAAAATCCTTCCTTTGGTGTACCAGCGTTATATAAGGAACTCTTGTGCAAACTTGTATGCTTCTAGTACCAGCGGTTTAGGCTGTTCGTAAATAAAGACGGTGAATTTAAGACTTTTACTAAGTAGACTTTACCATTGTAAATTTCATAAATAAATATAGTATCGATACCTACCGTGATCTTCAACATTTTATAGGTGCATTCGCTATTAATAGTTTTTGTTTCACTCTTTATTTTTACGCACGAAAAACGATATATAATTTGTCGTTCGGATTCTTACACTCAAAAATCAATTGCTGCTGGATTTAGATGTAATAAAACTACTAGTGATGCAGTTCATGAAGTCATGGACTTTGTTATCAATAATATTGACAATAAAAATAAGGTTCTGGCAATTTTTCTCGATTTGGCAAAGGCTTTTGACACAGTCTCTGTCCCCGGGTTGCTGGTCAAGTTTGAGCGTATGGGTGTTAGGGGGTTGCAGTAAACTCTCCACAGACTATGTTAGTAACATATTTCAATGTATCAGAGTTGGTGATTCGATAAGCGATGACCTCCCCATTACTTATGGAGTTCCTCAAGGTAGCGTCCTTGGATCTACTCTATTTCTCATTTACATTAATGACCTTGAACTCCTAAATGGGAAGATTGTTGACTTTGCAGATGATACAGCCCTTCTTTTTGGGGGTAGCTCGTGAGGCAGCACGTTTCAACATGCTCAATGTGGTTTTAAATAAAAAAGCCGTTAATCAGTGGCTAAGATGTAACCTCTTAACATTAAATGTTGACAAAACAATTTTTTTAAAGATTTCTCTCCGAAATGCCCCAAAATCGAATGATAATAATATAGATTAAATTTTTTCCTACTCCCATATTTGCAGTCGTATAAAACCCGGTAACTGTCCTTCGCTTGATCAAACGAGCACTATTAAGTACCTTGGTGTCCTAATAGATAGCAGACTTAATTTTGCTTCCCACATAGCCCTGGTTTCTTCAAGGGTTCGGAAATTAATATACAGGGTGTTAAAGCAATTGCGTGCCATAGCTTAGGGGTAGGTTCAGTATCGATAAAGGAAGCCTGAAAAAAAAAAAAAAAAAACGGAATTGTACGTACCCACCTAGTTACCTATCCTTCACCCGGCGTTATCGAAGCGTTATTAATTAGCATTTAAACAAAATAAAAACATTATTATCGCATCGCCGCCGCGCCGTACGAAGGGAAAATTTGAATTGTAATTTACATACCGTCGCGTCGTAGCGTTAGTTCGATTCGCGTTCGATAGTAAGTAAGTAATTAAAGCATTTAAACCAATAAAATAATTTTAATTGTAAACGATTGCTATTTTAAGTAGGTGCTAATATATCTTTTTTATCTGGCTTCTTTTATCGATACTGAACCTACCCCTAAGCTATGGCACGCAATTACTTTAACACCCTGTATATTTAAAAAAAACTCAGACGTATACTTAGTCCTAAGGTACTAAAAACCGTTTACTCCGCCTTATGTCAGTCACTATTGATCTATTATATAACTTCCTGAGGCGGTGCCTGTAAAACAATAATTTTGAAACTTGAGCTTTGAAAATTAGTGCGTTCCTTCCATTCTTTCATCTATCGTCCACTACTGAACTTTACAAAACCTGCGAAGTAATAACAGTAAGACAGCTTGTCATACTTTACACTATCCTCAAAATGCATGGCTTAGTATAGTATATGTATAAAGTATACTACAGCTTTTCAACAGAAACGTAGAAAACATACAGTCTGTGTATATAAAGCTTGCCACACCTGTTTTGCACAGAGATCTTTCAACTTCATAAACGGCTATTTGTAAAAAAATAATTATTATATACTAAAAATATATCCATTAACTAAACAAAAATGTAAAATAGTGGTCACCCAATGGCTTTTGAGCCTTGATTATATCAATACCGGAAAAAAACACACCTACACGTTCGAGTACACACTCACACCCTTTACCTATATTACACTCGCCACACACATTCACACCCTACACGTTCGACTACACACTCACACCCTTTACCTACCTACCTTACAGGTTTGCCTGGTTTACCTACCTTTATTTTATTGAGTCCAAATAAACTGCTCTAACCACGTTTGTTTGGCGCCATCTATACCTAAACACAACCCTCAGGGCGCGACAAACGCATGCGCGACTCCCTAGCGCGCCTGGAGAGCGCGCTGAGCCTGGTGGGCGCCACGGGCGTGGAGGACCGGCTGCAGGACGCCGTGCCGCGCACCGTGCGCGCGCTGCTGGACGCGGGCGTGGTGCTGTGGGTGCTCACCGGGGACAAGCCCGAGACGGCCATCAACATCGCCTACTCCGCCGCGCTGTTCTCGCAGAGCGACCGGCTGATGCATCTTATGTCGAGGGACAAGGTGGGCGAGAACCCATCAAGAATATCATTTTGTATAATGTATATACAGGGTTATTTTTTATCCCTGTATAAGTTTTTCAAGCTAAATAGTTTTTGATGTATATGTGTGTGTACAGGAGCATGCCGAAGCCACGATAAAAAACTACCTGGAGAACGACGCGACGTCCGTGGGCGGCGGGCGGGCCCTCGTGGTGGACGGGCGCACGCTGACGTACATCCTGGACCGGCGCTCGGGGCTCGTGGCGCCCTTCCTGTCGCTGGCGCGGCGCTGCTCCGCCGTGCTGTGCTGCCGCGCCACGCCGCTGCAGAAGGCGTACATCGTGAAGGTACACACACACACACACACTGACGTACAGCCTGGACCGGCGCTCGTGGCTCGTGGCGCCCTTCCTGTCGCTGGCGCGGCGCTGCTCCGCCGTGCTGTGCTGCCGCGCCACGCCGCTGCAGAAGGCGTACATCGTGAAGGTACACACACACACACCCACACACACACACACTGACGTACAGCCTGGACCGGCGCTCGGGGCTCGTGGCGCCCTTCCTGTCGCTGGCGCGGCGCTGCTCCGCCGTGCTGTGCTGCCGCGCCACGCCGCTGCAGAAGGCGTACATCGTGAAGGTACACACACACACACCCACACACACACACACTGACGTACAGCCTGGACCGGCGCTCGGGGCTCGTGGCGCCCTTCCTGTCGCTGAGAGAATGCTCCCTCTTCTTTGCTATGCAAGAGAGAAAGAACTGTCCACCCTGTTCCTCATACCCCTATACTGTCCCCTCATAGTGCGCCAGACATTTTACCTACATGCAGTTTATACGGCACATTACAAAAACTTCAGCACCGTAAAGCGTTATATCTATCACTCATTCCTGTGTGACAGTCTTTTTCTAAAGCCTGGTGCGTCGCGTGTCATATTGACGCCCTAGTACTGTATTATGTGTATTAAATAAAATTTGTTTGATTGATAGTAAATGTTTATGTCCTCAGGCTGTGAAGGAAGAGCTCGGCGTCACGACGCTGGCTATCGGTGACGGCGCCAACGACGTGTCCATGATACAGACCGCGGACGTCGGGGTCGGTGAGTTATTCACTTTCATTCATCTATGTACAGCTTTCCAAAAAAAAGTTTACGCTTTGATAATTCTGTGATTAAATTTGTAATGTAGTGTACGCACGGGGACTTACAGCTTAGTACGGCCGTTATTCCAAATGCGTACAGTGTGACTACGTTCGAGACAATTGACCCTAGTACCTACTATCTAGCTAAGACCCTACTGACTACAAACCTAGCCCTATATAAATTACCTAGCACCCTATTATATAGTTACCCTACAGCCCTAGCCTACCATACAAACCATACCAAACGTAGGTTACGTTGGTTTACGTGCGGGAAGTCTGTTACAAGGAGACCTACGGTAACAGACGGAAGTTGGGTAGGAACAGGGGTTTGTGTACGTCGTCCAATGTACACAGGAAATGGTTTTCTCACTGCCGATCCCACAGACTCATAGGACCGATGATGGCTAAAGGTGTCTTGGCCACAGTGAGAGGAATTATAGGAGATGGATCAGGCTCCACTCCAGCTTGATTACTAGTTTATTACAATAATTAACTTAATTATATACAGTCACGAGCTTTAATTTGGGACCCACCTAAGGTTGAATATCGTGTAGCAAACTTTCGCCATTTAGAGCTATTATGTTTACGCTGTCACTGCACAAACAATAAACGTCATAATGTTTACCATCGACAACTTTACGTTTCTAGGGGCTAACGTCAACTGGAGCGAGGGCAAACGATCATTACCGATTTCCGAGTAATAATTACTTTTTGGTCCTGTGGTCCCATAAGAAAAAAGAAACAAATAAAAAAGAACAAAATTATATTGTCAATATATGATAGCTAGTCAACTAACCCGCTTATTCTTCAAACCTATATTAGTTAAAAAGTTTTGTCTCTTTCTCAAACATAAATATCAAAGTGACGGACCAAAACAACATATTTAAAATAAAATAGGTTTAAAGGCCGTTTATGATTATGGGGGCTTAGAAGATTTCAGCTAAAATATTGATTAATAAAATCTTTAGAAAAACAAAGTTATTTATTCTTTATATTTATAAAGACATTTATGACACAAACCTCAATCTTAACACAATTATATAGAAAGCATGGTTAGCGGTGCACAAAATAAACACTTGTCACCGAAGGCTACGACTAAATTAATTTAAATCTCTCCAGTAATTTTTTTATCATAAATATTCAAAACCGCGTATATCCACCTTCATTGTCAATCACAGCCTGGAGCCGGTTACGCATGGATCCAATCAATTTGTCACATATGTCAGTACCCCTTAAACTTTCCCAGACTGTGAGGCAGTGATCCATAAGTGCTTCTCTAGTTCTTTCGTTTCTATTTGACCATTTTTGAACCATTAAGCCCCAAACATTTTCTATAGGATTTAAATCGGCACACTTTGCAGGCCACGGAATACGATTTAAATTTGCTCTATTATTGTCGAACCAAGTTCTAACGATTCTTGCCGTATGAATTGTTGCGTTATCTTGAACAAAGTTTATTGGAGCAACATCATCTTGTGGATAATATAGTTGCAATGTTGGAAGGACACTCTCGTCTAATAAATCGACATAATCTTGAGCACTGGCCCTGGATGGTAAATTTATTAGTTCTCCAATGCCGGCTGAACTAATCCAGCCAGACATGTCAACTGTAATGCGACCAGACGCGTTGTTAGCTATGACGTGGTCTTCCGTGTATCGCGTCCTGTCAATTCGCCACAAATGTAGTCTGAACGTTTGGGAAGATTGAAAAGTCTTTTCATCGATGAAAGCCGTCGTCGTCCAATCAAAATTTAGATACTGACGTGCGAAAATAAGTCGAGCAGCTTTATGGGCATCCGTCAACGCAATTTTTTTTGCAGGCCGCCTGTGATGCAGTCCCATAGCTTTAAGATGCGTTCTAACTGTTGAAGGGTGGACTTCAAACGCTTCCGCAAAATGCCTCGTTGGCGTAAATCCATTCATCAGGTATTGCCTTTGCATCAAGCGGCTCTGCTCTTGTGTTATAACTTGCGGGTGATGGTTGTTTCGTCGTAAGTCAATAATATTTTCCTCGTTCCCGTGGCGTCGAACCCAGCGGCGAACTGTGTTTCTTGTCACATTTATTCGTCGCGATATCTCGTGAATGCCTACTCCTTGTTCGTGCAAATCAATAATTTGGAGCCTTATTTGGTCACGATTAGCCGCAAGCATTTTATTAATTGGTAAATTATATTTTGTGAAAATATCACATTAAACTATTTTCTTAAATGACACTGACACGACACATGTTCGTAATTAGAAAATCGTAATGATAGCTTTTTGCAACGAGGTTATCATTTCATAGGTCGATTAGATAAGACATTTTATGTCTTAACTTGACTTTCAACATTTCAACCTTAAAGCAAAGTTTCAAAGTTTCGACCTTATTGCATTATGATTGTTCTAACAACATTTAACGGAAATGGGTCCCAAATTAAAGCTCGTGACTGTACAATATCTGTGGTAAATACACATTGATACGTATTTGCATGTGTGTTGTGTGTGTATCGAGCCGAAGAAGTGAACATTTCAGTAGGTCACTTCTAGCGCTGGCGGCGCGCCGGTGTTGCTGGCGCGCAGAATGAATGTATGTCGCTCTTAACGCTGCTGCTGCGCTGCTGTTGTTTGTTCATGGTTGATCATGTAGTAAATAAATTGTGTACTTGGAGAATCCACTTAGTTTTGATCTTTGTTATCATTCAAAAGACAGTGTTTACGTCCGGTTTATTGTTATATTTTTTACACAATGGTGACCAATTAATTCTTAATCACTTCATCTATTTCAATCAAAGTTGTCTGCGTACTTCGTTAAGATTTTGATGTGCTATAAATCTGCGATGACGTGCGTTCCTCTGTTCTATTTAACGCATCAAGAGACTTGAAGGCAATGATTTAACCCAATAATGTTTTATGTGCGTGTTTGTTATTCGACGCAATAAAATTAATAAGATAAGATTGTGAAATAAAGTGGTGACAGCTTGTCCACTCTGAAATGACGCGCCCCACTACCGCATTACCTTGTGCGTATGTGTTAGAGGGGCGCGTAATTTCAGAGTGGACAAGATATTCGATCAAATGTTACATGATGTGACTAAGGAGAAAGAGGAGCGCAGTGGAGACGATATTCCGATGACATTGAATAATAAACTTTATAATCAATATTTCGGTCAAATATATGGGGCTAAGACGAAAATAGAACCAGCATAGCTATTCACAACCATCCGATGATTCGACAGGCTCTGGTTCACGCGGCCTTAGTGGTCTTTTCGTCAACTTTAACATGGTATATTTGTTCCCCAGGTTTATCAGGGCAGGAAGGCATGCAAGCGGTGATGGCGTCGGACTTCGCAGTGTCGCGGTTCAAGTACCTAGAGAGACTGCTGCTGGTGCACGGACATTGGTGCTACGACCGACTAGCGAGAATGATACTCTACTTCTTTCTTAAAAATGCCGTAAGTCTTACACCGGTTTCTGTATTGAGAATTTCAAGTTTAGATTCTATTGGTTAATAATATTGGCACATTTCTCCGCTCCGCTGCCTCGCTCCGCTCCTGTGGACAGACAGCCTTACTCCTTAAAAATGTTTTCACAATATCTTATAATTCTGTAAAGGCGTATTTGTTTCGGTCGCAAATCATATTTTAATCAACATTCAACCTGACACTGATCTGCAAATTGCAAATAAACGTAAGAAAATTTTAATTTCTCGGGCGTATACCGTAGCGCATCCCCCTTAATCCGACTTATACTATACTGAATCCTGAAACATGCGTAAAACCTGTGAGTAACATAAGTAAATGTTTGTGTCCGTAGTCGTTTGTGTTCCTGGTGTTCTGGTACCAGTTCTACTGCGGCTTCTCATCGATGGTGATGATAGACCAGGTGCATCTCATGACCTACAACCTCATGTTCACCGCGCTGCCGCCCATCGTCATCGGTAAGTTATAACTGCTGTTAAGTTGTTATCGCTTAGTAATAACTTGTTGTAACGGCTAGGGCTGCGCAGGGCAGGCCGCGCAGGCCGTTAACTGATATAGCTAGGTAGTTAGTAATTAAACAGCCAGATGGTTAATACATTTATTTTACGAAGTAGTAAAACATTCGGCTAGGTCGGGGTAAGGTCACTAACAGAGTCCCGAGCGGCTTGCGCGGGAGGGGCCGGCAGCTCGGCAGCGTGCCCGGCAGCGTGGCCGATCTATTCTGTAAGAACCTCACCGTGACCACTGAGGCGAAGTGTGCTGTCATTGGGTACGTCACAATTGCGGCGATTAGTCCCTTCTTTGAAAAGTGGCTAGAGAGGCGCCATGGCATCCACACCTTCCGCAGTACAGGCAACCGAAGGAACACGGGTGGGTTTTAGTCAGTAGGAGTCTGACACGCCCTCCCGCTCCGCCCAGACCGGGAGAAGTTATTTGATAATTTCCCATTAAAAAAAAAAAAAAATGTGCTGTCATTCCACTGATGCTAGGGATGTAATAGATGTGTAGTCAGCTGCAGAGAAACGTCACCCCCTAGTTTCTCTGCAGCTACCCGTACACTATTGACAGCTCACTTCACCAAAGTTATCACCATGAGATATTTACAGAATAGCACTGCTGATAGCTCCGCATCAGCGGTAGGCAGCGTGCAGGATTGGGTGGCTCTCTCTCTCTTTCTTTATTTCTCTTTAAATTAAAAGAAGACAATTGCAACTTTTTAGCGTGACGATTTCTGAATGAAAGAATGAAGAAGAAGAAGTTGTAAAGAACAATGACCAAAACGTCCCCACCTTTGTAGCATTTTAAAACCTATGTTGATCGGAGGGCCTTAACCATCTTATCATATTATTGTATGACAGCGACACTGAAACGTCGTGAAAAAAGTTATATCGATAAGAAGAACAATAAATTAGTCAAAATTATGTTGCCGTTTAATGTTCTTTTTCGACTTGATTAAACCTAAAAATACATTATAAACATAGAATAATATTGTAATAGACACTGCAAACACAGAGTAATCTATCTATTTGTTTCAATAAAAGTTGGATTTAATTAGTAATTAAGAAGGTATTTTTATTAAAATCCTAAAAAAAACGTCATTCGTTACTTCACGAAAACGATATCCAACAGAATTCTTCATAGAACTTTTTTCTAGCTGCCCGGGAGTTGTATAACGTGCGGGCCAGTCACCATTTTGATTCCAAAGAGTTGTTTGAAACCTCGAAACGAAGGTTTAATCATCCCAGTAAGTTAAAAAAAAAAAAAAAAATGAAGTCAATGCTGATATTGGGGGTGCTACTACTCCGGCAGTTATAATGAGTATAGGCTGTGACATAGTTGGAACACAGATCTCCAATTATTTATTTATTTTTAATGTTCATAGAACATTAAACGGCAATATTAGGGGTTAAAGTATGAAATTATTTTTAAATTGACATATTCATTTAATCAAAATAATTACCATTATTATCTATACATCATTTATGCCTTTGCGATAGAACTCTCGTGATCTAGATTCGACAAACTGTGTGAAAGCATTTTGAACTGCCTCCTGAGAAGAAAACTTTTTATCACGTAGAAAATTGTCCAAATCACGAAAAAAATGGTAGTCCGTTGCAGCAAGGTCTGGTGAATACGGAGGGGGACGAATGGTTTCTAATTGCAGTTCCTGTACAGTTAACACGGTTTCTCGTGCTGTATGAGGTCTCGCGTTATCATGGAGCAATAATGGTGAAGATCGTTTCACGAGTCGGGCTGTTTCACTGCTAGTTTTGCTATCATTGTTCAGAGTTCGGCACAGTAGACATCTGCCGTTATTGCTTGACCAGATCGGAGAAAGCTATAGTGAATAACACCATGCTGGACCACCAAACAGTTACCATTTTATTGGTAAGCTTTGCTTTAGGACACTGTTGCGGCGTTTGACCTGGGGTCAGCCATTGCATTTTTCGCTTACGGTTATCGTAAAGAATCCACTTTTCATCACATGTCACAATTCGATCCATTATTCCTTCATTTCTGTATCGATTCAACAAGGCAACACAAGTTTCAACACGCGTTTCTTTCTGCAGATCAGTCAAATCATGAGGCACCCATTTCTCATATTTTATTTTATTTTATTGATTTGACGCAAATGAGTCAATGTTGTTGGTAAGGTAACGTAAGACCATGCCGCTAATTACTGGGTAGTTTGGCTCGGATAGGCTTCCACCATCTCTTTCAATTCATTGTTATTCACCTGTGTGGGCGGTCTTCCACGTGGTTCGTTCTTCAAATCAAAGTTTCCATCACGAAAGCGTTTAAACCAAAATCTCACGGTGCGTTCATTAGCAGTCGCCTCTCCAAACGCAACATTGATATTGCGAGCTGTTTCTGCCGCGTTAGTTCCGCGTCGGAACTCTTATTCTTATTCAAAAATAACAAGAATTTTCGAAGTATTCTATATATCTTTCTTGTCTAAGCTGAATAAAAAAAAACAACTGAAAGTCGATAATCGAATGTTGCACATTTTTTGAAAGAAGAACTTCATAGGTACCATGTGAAAAAAGTTTCATTCAAAAATCTCAAACCTAGGTTCTATGTCAATTCGAAGTACCTATTACAATAAAAAGGCAATTTCATAATTTAACCCCTATTCAAATTCAAAATATATTATTTCACATAATCCTACAAGGGCACTTATGAAACGAGAAACGTCAGAAGCTAGGTGCACGATTCCAATTGGTCGTTTCCTATGGAGAAGAGCCGGCAAGAAACTCCACGGTTACTCTTTTAAAAGTAAATGGTATTTACAATCTTTTCAAGTTACAGTGTTAATAGGTATGAGAGGACAGTGTAGGCCTATCAACAACTACCAGGTACTTAGCAAGATAGAAAATGGTCGACAGATCTACAAGTCTGTTAAGCCTACAACGTTCTCACATTCACAAAATCTAAAAGAAGAGAATCTATATAAAAGAAAAATTAAATTATAAAATTAAAAACCTATTTAAATCAAATGACATGATTGCCACTACAGCTGTAACAAATCTAATTTAATAAAAAATATTGAAGTTACATAATGTCAAATAACGAAAAGATTATGTCGAGGAAGTATGTAATAAGACCTTCCATAATATTGACATCTTTGCTGTTTCTGTTGGAAAATTTCGTGCCTTGTTCGCAAAACAATCATAGATTTAACTCCATAATGTTTGAACTATAGACTGTATTTATTATTTTTGCATGCCTGTTTTTATCATTAACCACATTATGCATACAATTATGATGTAATTGTAATCGCACATCGTAATAATTTTTAATATCCTGTTTTAATATTATGTGGAAAATGTCGTGGGTTACATTTGCTCACTCTTTACTTAGCTCTAATTATTGTGTAATATTGTAATGTGTAACCGTTTATTTTCCCAAATAAATAAAATAAAATAAAATAAAAAAAGATAAAATAAAATAATCATCTTAATTTGGGAGCAGTTAATAGACATTTACATAGTAATGCCGTTATTGAGGTACCAGGGAAGCCACATGTGCAAAGGAATTATTGCCAAACTTCCTTGTCTTCAACTTGGTCTTTAATTAATCTTATAATATGCTTTTTTGATAAGGACACGTTTGATGTGGGTTTTGAACTTTCCATCGCTAAGTTCAGTAACCGACTTTGGCAACTTGTTAAAAAATCGAATATTGTTTATAAAAAACTTTTTCACAAAAAATAAAACCGACTTCCAAAAAAAACACTACAAAGTGAAAAATAACTTTGATTTCGGAAGTCGGTGTCTTGGGGGTTTTATTTTCGTTTTTTTGCCACCGACTTCCGAAATCAAAGTTATTTTTCACTTTGTAGTGTTTTTTTTGGAAGTCGGTTTTATTTTTTGTGAAAAAGTTTTAATTTTTCACTTTTTAGTTGTGGTACCTACACAAAACCCCCACAAAAATTTGAATACCCATTACCTGCTATGTAAATTACAGTGACAGGAACTATTAGAATATCGTCCACATATACTAGATCGGAAAAATACGTATTATTGAAGCTAACTCAAAAACCCCTCATCAGATCTTGACCAAATTTATATGGGACCATTTCTGAAGTATGCCCTACCAAACAAAAAAGAATTATTAAAAATCAATTCATAATTGGCGGAGTAATCGCGTAACAAACATACAAAAAAAAAAAAAAAAAAAAAAAAAACAATCGAATTCAGAACCTCCTCCTTTTTGAAGTCGGTTGAAAATGACTTACTAGTTTTAGCTAACCTAAATTTGGGTATCACAATTTCATGTTTACTACGTGTATTTATATTTTGGAAATCGCTTCTTATTTTGAAGTCCTAAGTTTTTCCGAACATACAAAATACTTTCTAAGATATAAAGAGAAGTCTGAGTTAGTATATCAATTTCTATTTCTAAGGGACTCACGAGGACCCATTTTATAGATAGCGCAAATAGCCCTCTTTTGTAAAATAAAAATGGAATCTACATCAGCTGCCGATCCCCACAGCAGAACGCTATAAGACATAATACTGTGGAAATAAGCAAAGTATACTAACCTAGCTGTGGCTACATCAGTCATCTGCCTTATTTTTCTTACTGCATATGCAGCTGAACTTAATCTACCTGAAAGAGCTCTAATGTGGGCATTGCAATCTCGAATCTAAAATAATTCCTAGAAATACGGTTTCCGTAATAGCATCTAGTTTCTTACCATCAAGTTTTAAATTTAGACCTACTCGAGGTACATTTGGTAATACTTAAGACATTTAGTTTTGTTCGCATTAAGTAAAAGATTATTAGCTGCAAACCATTTCGAAAGAACTGCCAGACTATCGTTGACATGTATGAGATCTGTATCTTTTCTATCAACTTAAAAATTTATAAATAAGAGAATTGTCATCAGCGAATAGAATTATATCTGATAAGTTAGCCATCATGTAAGGAAGGTCATTCATATAAACTAGGAATAGGAAAGGGCCAAGAATTGATCCTTGAGGCACGCCCATCTTAACGAGAGACCCCAAGGATGTCGCCCCGTTAACGTTTACTTTTTGCTGCCTGTTTGATAGATAGGAAAGAACAAGATCACTAGCTTGTCCACGAATTCCGTAGTGGTCTAATTTACAGATCAGTGTTTTGTGGTCAACGCAGTCAAACGCTTTTGAGAGGTCACAGAAAATGCCAATTGCATCCTGGGACTTTTCCCAGGATTCCAATATGTGACTGATGAGTTTTACTCCAGCGTCAGTCGTCGACCTACCTTTCGTGAAACCAAACTGGTGAACTATGTAAAATCCCATTTGAATTAAAATGTGACAACATCTGGTCTAGCATGATTCTTTCATATATTTTACTCAATGCTGGTAGTACAGATATAGGTCTATAATTAGAGGGATCACTCTTAGTACCTGATTTGAAAATTGGTACTACTTTACTATGTTTCATTAAATCAGGAAACGTACCGCTATCTAAACATTGATTAAATATGCCTGTTAGGACAGGGGCAATTGAGTCAATGATATCTCCAAGAACCTTAGCGGAAATCCCCCATAAGTCTTCAGTGCTTTTTATGTTAAGACTTTTGAAAGATTTTGTAATTGTGACAATAGAAATAGGCTTGAATTCAAAACTTGGAATGTCCTTACCTTACTGTAGTTTTCTTTTAGAAGAGATTCAGCTAATATAGATGATGTTCGTAAAGAAATTTTCTAGTGCCTCAGCAACTTGTTAACTTATCTGAAATGGTTTCACTATCAATTTTTAGACCCAATTAATTCTGATATCGCTGTTTTGTGTTCCCAGTTTCTTTGTTAATTACCTGCCACACAGTTTTTATTTTATTGTTAGAGATACTAATTCTGTTACTTATTAATTTAGATTTAGCTTGGGGGCGCAGACTCGTTTGAATATTCTAGAATAGTTTCTGACATAATTATGAAGGGCTTTATCAGAAGTCAATGATTTCTCGTCAATATCTTGAATCAGAGATTTTTTTTTAACCTAACAAAAGAGAGATTGTCTTGGATATAAAAGTAGGCATAGACCCAGACGACCAAGTCCTGGGACGAAGGTCGGGGTACGAAGTCCTCTATCCAAAACTATTCCCTAAGGAATTTTACTAGGCAACAAACGGGGATTTTAATAGACAACTAACGGGGGGTGTCCTTAGTGTCCTACGTGATCTTTCCAATCCAATTAGGACGACCCGTCGTAGATGCACCTCGACCTCACGGCTACTTGTGATTATAGCATTAAAAAATAAGTTAATTGATCCAGCGAGGGTCATTAAGTGCCTGCGAGTCTTAACACCGCGATTCAAAAATGCGCGTCATAGGCACAGCGCTATCTAATAGTGAACGGTGGAACTTTGCAGACCACATAATCAATGAACTTAATATTATGTTACTTACATGACAGGATGTGTAAATATTGAATATTAAAACTAAACGTGTGTTACACAGTGTCAATAAACCGTTTCATTAAATTCCTATGTATTTCTATCTACATTTCTATTAAGATTTTCATGCAAATTAGTGAATATAAGTCCCAAACTCATAAAACAGCTACGAATATGTTATTCAGTCTGCACATTTTGATGAATTCGTCAGATAATCTGAGAAAAGTAAACACGGGAAACAATACATTCTATTTAATTTACAACTGCCAGTCAACCATTTCATATTTATCGTAAAGGAAAACATTAAAATGTTTGAAAAAACCATCGCGTCGTTTGTAATTTATAGTATTTGGGCTAGGACGGTCTGTTTTATTTTTCAATAACCTTGAAAATCATGTTTGCTCACAAAGCCAATAATCACACAATAATCTACATGCGGCCCATCCTAATCCTACTGATCCCACTAATTACCTTTGAAATCTACTCTAAATAAGTAATTTCAACTTATTAAACTATCTACTTACCCAAAATATCTAATTACAACGTACTTTTCTTTCATTAAACTCAACACATAAACACTATCATAATTATTCACTGTTCTGTTGTTTAACTGCAATAATAAAATAATGAATTCAATTTATACGAAGCGAATAAAATGCAATTTAACTATTTATTTTGTACAAATTTTAAGCGATTACGTCAAAATACAACCACACAATCGAATGATGAATTCAACGACAACAAACGAACAACTGAGTGAACCTGAACTGACCGAATAACTCAGTCATTCAGTCACGACGCGCATGCGCAATACATCGTAACTCGGTAAAAATCGGCTTACAAGCAGCAAAGATTTCGCGGTGTCACGTGACTGAAGTGACGTCAAGACGGACTTATTTTCTATAGAAATTTGATTCACGAAAAGCCGGACGCGCCTACGAGTTATTTTAGAGCAAAATGTTTTGTTGTTGGAACATAAAGACAAAAAATTTAATGTAGGCGTTTTGTAATGTTTTAATTTTATGGTGTATTTATTCAATGACGATAGAGTGGTTGTGTGTCGAATTTCCGAAGGGAAGCCGGTAGGAATCGGCTTGTAGGAAGCAACCGCCCCTGCTCGTTGTACAAATTATATAAAATATCTCTGCTTTTTCTAATGCCAGCAGTGGCCCATTCATTAAATTTTGGTTTAGCATTGATTGCTACTTTTTTTACAGGACATGCTTTATTGAATTCATTGCATACTGTAGAAAATAATGTACCGTAGTTTATATTGGGATCTTGTGAATCAAAACTAGCAGTTGAGAGATTGCTAAGAACATTATTATTAAACGTTTTCAATTTATTTTTAGTGAGAGGTCTTAATTGAATGGTTTTATCTAGGTGTAACTTTTTATATAAGTCAAATGATACAAGTTGACCAGTATGGTCAGACCTGACGCCACTAATTAAGCACGAGTCTTGTACTTTACAATTAGTAAATATATTGTCAATGCATGAAGCTGAGGTTGCTGTTATTCTAGTCGCTTCATTAAATATACATTGAATGATTTAAACAATGATATGAGTTAACTATTTAGGTCACCACAAACAAAAACTAATTTATTGTCTTTAAAAAAATTGCATAGTATTTCTTCCATAATTATTTAAAAAAGATGACAAGTTTGAGGCTGGTGGTCTATAAACACATAAGAAAGTATGGCCCTCAACCTCTGCACATGCTACCTCACATACGCGATCAACAGAGCAAGCAGTGATATCCTTCCTTTCCTTATGTCTGAAGCAACGATTGTATAATATCAAGGTACCGCCCGCTATTGAGGACCTGTTAAACGCACTGGCAACTGAAAAATTATTTACATTAAACAGCATCCTATCCGGTCTTAACCAGGTTTCACAAAAACGTCGATATAACTTTTTTTGGATGGACATTGCAGTTTCGCTGTCATACAATAAACTGATACGGTGGCTATGGCCCTTCGATCAACATGGTTTTAAAGTGCTACAAGGATGGGGTACTGAAAATGTATGGACACAGTTTTTCAGAAATCCATTGATTGATCTTTGATTTCGAAGTTCTTTAGAACTTCGTTCTGAAAAACGTCTTCAACATCAGCATAGTGCGACTTAAAATACATATGTGCCCCCCCCCCCCCCAGGCGCGTACGACCGCGCGGCGCCGGCGGCGCTGCTGACGGAGCGGCCGGGGCTGTACGGCGCCAGCCGGCGCGGCCTGGCCTACCGCGCGCACTCGTTCTGGGCCGTGCTGGCCGAGTGCGTGTACGTCAGCGTGGTGCTGTACTTCACGGCCTGCTGCGCCTACTGGGACACCACCGTGGACATCTGGTCCTTCGGCGTGTGCTGCATGACCTGCTGCCTCGTTGTCATGCTGCTGTACGTCGCTATCGAGACGAGGAGTTGGGTGAGTTGTTGTGTATTCTGTTTCCTTGCAGTGTTATCAAGATTGATGCTAAAATTGGGAATATGAATGTATTTTTTTTTCTTTTACTCCGTATCAATAAAAACATTAATCTAAACCTTTATGTAAATTAAATAATAAACTCAATAAAAGTATTAAAAGTCAAATTCAATTCCAGATTGTTGCTCAAAAAAAATTTACTCCAACAATTTTCTACTACAGTTCAAACGTCCGCTATTGTAGCGGTCATGATGTGACGTCATTATCCATGATACTGTTTTGTTTAAAAATCAGTTTTTTAACCCAACATCATATAAATTAAATTATTTTTTGTGCTTTATCTGTAGAAATCACACTTACACTTTACCTTAGTGATGTTGATTCACATGGCTTTTTACGTCACTTTCGGCATTGTCGAAGGCTGTGATTGTCTTTTCTAGTATGCGTTCCGTTCCACAAAAAAACAACCTTAATAAAATTACTAAAATCAGTAATGCATTAAAAAAAATAGGAACTTGTTTCTTGAGTACTTTACAACGTATATTTCTATAGTAGTCGTTTTGATTTACATGCATATTCCTTAATGCGAAAAAAAACTTCGATAACCTTATAAAATTATTTATATACTTGTACTTATTCATCAATTAATTACATGCAGCTTTTTAATTTCACATTCGTAAGTGTATGTTACAGAGTGTGTGTGTATGCATGGAATGAGGAGTTAGACAATAGTAGTTGGAGTGAATTAGTAGTACAGTCAACCACGTATCCGTGGTAACAATTTAGCTTTTACAGCACCTTTATCTCGTAGCATTAAAGGCGATTTTCGTAGTGCACTGACTATAATATGCGGTTGATTGTACGATTTTATAGAAAACTAACATGCGTAACAGTTTATACCAGGGGGCCAACCACAAATTCTTATAGCAGCATTATTTTAATTATACTTCAGTATGGGGAAGAAATGGAGATACACACATGTCCTGTTTAGGTCCTTCTCTTTCTCACACTGAAGTAATATTAAAATAATACTGCTGTAAGAGGTAGTGGTACAGTCACAGTATTTACAGAGTGTGTGCTAAAAACAATTTCCTATCACGAATCCGATCACAAAGAGTTGTTTGGCAAACTATTACTTAATAAGCGATAAGGAGGCCGGCGAAAAACAAATTTTCTTCCCTTTTTTTGTAATTTGTAAAACTTTTTCAATTTTCTCTAACTTCATATTACCCTATTGAATGACTATTTCATGACATTTGAGGCAAATTCTAACTGAGATAGTTGTATTGATAGGTAAGTCCCATAAATATTATATTTATAACGGTCGCGAATCATATTTTGATCAAAATACAACCTGCAATATCCAAAAAATTAAGAAAACCTGAATTTCGCGGACTGCCCTAGCGCTTTCTTCACCTTAAAAAAAACTAATATTAAATTCATAACATTCTCAGACGGTGATCCATCTAGTGGCTCTGTCGGGTTCTCTACTGTCGTTCTTCATCCTGACGCTGCTGTACCAGACCATCTGGCCGATGTTCCTGGGCCTGCCCTCCACGTACCACGTCATGCTGAATACTATCAAGGAGCCGGTGTACTGGCTCGTCCTGATCCTTACTACTGTGGCCGCGTTGGCGCCCAGGTCAGTATCTTTTATTTATTACTAGATGACTAGACAGTTATTGTCCTGTCCTGGAATCGTGAGTCATGATCTTCAGTTTATACAAAAATTCCATAGAAAAAGGAGGTTCAGATTTTCCCGAATTTTAACAATTTCCGGGAAATGTTTATTTAAAAAGAAGTTCGTCATTTTTGCCGATGAGAAAACCGATCGGGCACCAGAAATACTATGATAATACGTCATATTTTAAACTTAGTCAAAGGGCCGTGTGAGAAAGAGATGAAGCTATAAAAGACGGCTAGTGCCATCTTTTTTCGCGCTATAAGGCCCTTACTTTCAGTACGTAATTCTTACCATGAAGCTTATCAACTTTCCCAAAAACACTTACAGCAAAATTAATTTTAGCGATTCTCAACATAGGTACATTTTGTGTACCGTCTTCATAGAAAGAAAAGAAAAAAAATGTAAAGCGTTACAAACAAACAACCTCACTTTCGCATAATTATACAGGGTGTTTGGCGCATGGACCGACACAATTTTTTGGGGAGTTGAGAGGGTCATTTGCGAAGTTTCACCCAAAGATCCCATGTCCTAAGTGTCACGGTTAATAAGATATGATTTTTTTAGATTTTTTCCAAAAATTATGAACATAGTTTTATTTAAAAAAGTTCTTTATTTATTTAGAATAAGAATACATTGCAGAATACAATAAAAGTTATTTCGTGCAATTAGAACAATAAACAAAAAAGTAATGACTATTTAAAGGCGAGATTTCGGGTAATTTTGTGAAAAAAACAAAAAAAAACATCTCAATAACCGTGACACTTAGGACATGGGGTCTTTGGGTGAAACCTCCCAAATGACGCTCCCAATCCCCCAAATAATTGTGTCGGTCCATGCGCCAAACACCCTGTATAATATACTATTAGTTAGGATAACGCGTTTATAGTTTATAGCGGATTTGAACATCAGTCTCCCGTTGAGGTTTGGCTCTTAGGGTTATAATGAATTGCTTTCGTTAGGTTTGCATGTTATATAATTTACATTGTCAAGCAGTTGCTGTGAAATAGTAGATTGTTTGCCTAGGGAGCAAAAAACTATTTTTAAGGGGAGTGTTTCTTTAAATACAGTAGTAGAATGGTGAGCCCAACGAGGGATTCAAAGTAAGTCACTCGAGTTTAAAATAGTGTTGCTCCCGAGGTGAACATTATACTTTTTATCACCCTTTATGAGAAAAAAAACCTGTTCGGCCTAACCCCCGTCGGGAACGAAGTTCCTTCTCACGTATCATTTAAAACAAAAACAAAATTTTCTCAGTCGCCATCTTGCGTTTATATTTTGACCTCACTATCGGTTTTAGCACCCTCGAAAACAATGAAAATGACACGCATGACGAAAAAAAATAAAAAATCGTCGTTATCTTGGATTCATTTTGACCATAAATTCACACTTTCTCACTCTTGCCAGACTGTTACTTGTTCAGACAATGTTCGTGATTGATCTCTTTGAGGATTAGAACTTTTACTAACAATATCCACAATCCAAATTCAAATCACTTTTAGTCCCTAGGGATTAAAAATCTATTTTAGTATTTTTGAATATATGTGATAAAAAGAATGTTATGTTGATACAGAATGGTGTACCACGCCATCCGCAACTCGGTGCACCCCAACACGCTGGGCCGCGCCCTGGCCGCGCGCCGCCGCGCGCGCCCCTACGCCGCGCACTACCGCTGCGCGCCGCCGCACGCCACGCTGTACCGGTACGTGCTCACACTCGCTCTGCTCACACTCGCACTGTCACACTCAGTACTCTCGCGCACGCCACCATACATACTAGAGGCCCATTAGACGTGTCTAATGAAACGAGGCACTAACCGACGATTATCCCTGTACGCACTTATCTAGTGCACCCAAGGACAACCCCCGGTTAGTACATGACTATTGCGAGATATGGAAACAAACACATTGTTTTTTTTTTTTTTACTATTATTTTCCACTGCAGGGCAAAGGCCTCTTCTCATACAGAGAAGGCACGAGCATCGATCATCATGCTTGCTCAGCTTCACCGATGTTAGTATGTCCAAGGTAAACTTTCCCTAGAACTTGTAACAAATCCGGGTCTCCCACAGGGCGCGCGACGAGGACGGGCTGCACAAGCCGCAGCCGGACGTGGCGGCCATCACCTGAGGTGACGTCACGCGCCCGCCGCACTACCTCCCGTTGCACTGAACTAGGCTGTGATCTGTCGATAAACCTATTGTAATACATGTAGATTATATTGTGCTTTTATACTGCAAAGCGGGACCAACGCGTCCGTGACGCGACCGGCACGTCGGAGACGTATCCAGCTCGCCGCAGCCAAGCGCGCTCGCGAGACTTAGCTAGCATTTATCTTGGCTCACAGTTTTGCAAATTGAGTGAATTTATGTCTTTTCTCACATAGTGCGAAAATAGTTCTCAGTGAGTCAAGAAAATAATTATATTGTACTACACAACTTGAATCAGAATTCTTTTAAATACACTATTCTTGTTTCTTTGTAAATATTTCATCGCAAGTGTTCAAAACGATAACGATAACCTACCATATCATCGAATTACTTCCGATGTTGTTAGTTACCATAATTATATGTATAACATTATTATTTGTGTAGTATTTATAGTACATAGTACTTACGCGCCGCATCACGCGGTATCTCATAGATCTGCCAATGTTATTGACGATACACGAGGTGTTGCTGACCGTACCACATTCAAATACCACGATTTCAGTAGTAAATAAACAAAAAGTTTAATTAAAAAATCCTGCAAAAAAACATTCTTGGGAATATATTTTTTGTGGTTTTAATATAGTACGGTCACAACCACCTCGTATTTCGTTTGTTAATTTTAATCAGTATTCTGCATGTCGATGTACTTTGACCATGGATTTAGAACCGATAGATTCTAAACCGACAGTCAATATTATAAATAATAATAATATTTGTCTCACGGTTCATACAAAACGAGGTGTAAATTCTATATATTGTGTTTAAATCCATGACGGATAACATCATGGGACATTAAACGTCTAACTGTACTTGAATGTGAACCTAATAAGTTATACCTGCATTTCACAAGCGCGTCAATAGTTGCAATTTAAACCTTAAGTCAATGACATGAAAGTCTAACGACGAGCGCTCGTGACATGCAACGACTATAACCGCTTCGTGTTACTGCTAAGACAGCAATATGTGTTGTTTCGCTGCTTCAATTTCAACAGAATGTGTTCAGTCAGAATCTTGGTATTAACAAATTAATGTTTGATGTTGTAATCAGGCTTAAATCTAGTGCGTCATAACAATACAACAAACAACTAAACTGGACGTGTAGTATGACATCCATAGAAACGGGTTTTCTACAGGTTTTCAAGAATAGACAAAATGACAGAATCTTATTGTTTATCTGTCATTTTGTTTTGTCTATTCTTCCACCGACAAAACCTGTTTCTATAGTGGTCATGCTAAGCGTGCTAATGACATTCGCGGTCATCAAACGTGCGAAAAGGACGGTGAATTGAATATTTAATGAGAGATTTCTGAAAACTCTATATATACCGAGTCTGTTGCCGTCTCGCTCCTACGTTTTATGACTGCGCATGCAACCAATGTTGACGTTTAGTTAAGTGCGCTGTACAATAATGTTAATTATAAATCAATCTACGGTTTACTACGTCTCAACTATGAACACCCGTAAGTAGGAGAGAGCGCAAATATGCGCTGTCTCATTCCCACATTTGATTGCATGGCGTGGAGCAAGTTTTTGATCGAATATAGTACAGTCGTCAGCTTTGTTATAAGGTTTGCATCTGTGTGAGTGGCAGCCAAAGACAAGGACCATTTAACTATTCTATTTAGCTTTTTCGGACTCATCCAGAATTTTGTAAGAAGAAATGATATTAAAAATAATATTTTAAGTATCGAAACAAGGGTTAGTATTTCGCAAATCCATTCTTAGCCCTCTGTGGAAATTGATTCTCACATTCACACAAGCGAACCTTATGAAGCGATATTCGAGGAATGCAATATTTGTTGTAGGTAACACGTTGACTAACATAAGGGAAGTGGCAAGTGGACTCTCGTTAGTTCTTAGTCTGTGTTGAACTATGCTAAACGCCAACGTTTGTGACGCGGTCATAAAACGTGCGAGTAGGATGGTGAATAACACTAAACTCTATACAGTCTCGTGTCGTCTCGCTCCCTCTTTCTATGACCGCGACTACCACGGACGTTGGCGTTTAGTAAATAGACGTTATTGTCTGTCTGTCTATTATATACCTGGTATGTAGTACCGTGTTTTGTGGCAACGTGCGACACGATTGTGATTGTTGATGAAATCTTGTATTTTAGTAGGTTACTAGTGTGTGATAACGGTTGACTTCCTTCTCAGAATATTTATTTATAGAGAAACGCTGCCTTGCCTGAGACTGCACCCGATATTGGGGCATACATATTAATCGTAGCGAGGAATACACTCGGGGAACTGTCGCGTTCACGTTCAAATGTTCGTTATGACATTGTAACTTTGTCCCAACAGGCTAAAACGCCGCAGTTTTGATTCAGTAAACAGAGTATCCTAAGTCCCTGATTGGATCTTGGATCTCTAATTTCCGACATTTAGCAAGTCCGCGTCGTTACCTGTACCTATTTTATGTTAAAGCAAGCATTTAAGAGATTTTTTTTAAATGTAATTATATTCTAAAATAATTCAACACATTGAATTCAGGTGTATAAGGTTAAAATAATGGAGGTGTATAGTGCCGGAAGCGGCACTTAATCCCTATCCGATAAAGTGCCGCTTTCTGCAGCATAATAGTGGCGCTGCATCGGCCTGGTTAAAGTGCCGCAAGCATTGCATTGTCTTTGACACTTGTTATTTTGTTTGATTGTTGAGGTTATTTCGCCGCCTTTTGTATTGATTGATCGTATTTGTTTTAGAGAATTATATCAAAAGTCACTACAATTACTGAATTTACGAAATATTAACAAATGAAAATGGCTGAAAGGTAGGTTAGGTTAGAACTGTGACCACACAACGCCAGGGTCCGTTTAGGCACAAGAGAATGTAATGTTTTGGGAATGTGGTGTTTTTCAGCGAACTAACCTCAACAATCAAACAAAATAACAAGTGACAGTGACAATGCGGTAGCGCCATTATTATGCCGCTAGCGGCACTCTATACACTGCCTAAAATAATATTAAAATACCTACCTATTACCCATCGATCCCGCGCGAACGTCAATTCAATTTTGTTAATACATAAAGTGCCTTGAACGCATTCGCCGAGTGTGCTCCCCGCGACGTCCCGACGTCGTGTAGATTCCTAAAGATGTAACTATTTTTACTATCGTTTCTAGTTGTGTACATAGACACAAATATATTTCTATATGAATGAGATGATCGTTACGTGTACAGTAGGATATTTTTATATGAAACAAATCTTTGTGTAAATAACTTGTATGTTCTAAGACTGTTGTTTACTTTAGAGCTTTTAGTTTGTTCAGTTAAATTTAACTATGTAATAGGGTATTGTGATGAACACATGTATTTTCCAGTCATTTTGTTATCATGCTGACCAACTTTGAATGGTTCTTTCCGATTTTCATTCTTGCCATGTTGTTAACAAGGTTTAGTACAATTTCTGTATGTTTATTAGTACTTGAATGTTTACGTACTTCCTTCGTTTTAAAGAGATTCGAATGTAAGCAGTACGTTTATATTGCCAGTTTAAAATTATTGTATTGTTTATTGGAGATATTATGTATTAATAAAGGCCTGTTTTACATTTCCGGATACGAAATTACCTGCAACTCGGGGTGGTAAAACAAGCCATTATAGTTTAAATTTTTACTAGTCTTATCAACGAAATATAGATTTTGTTAAAATCTTTTTAGTAAGTATTATGAAAATTAAAATCTTCCAGGAATGTATTTAAAGCATTTTATCAATGTACAGTACTGCGGAACTAATTTTGCGCCTCGACAATCAACATTTTTCGTCAGAAAATTAATACGAGAATCATATTACATTCGTATTTTTGAAGCCATACGAAAAATATTGCTCTAGCTTGGTTACGTAGTACTTTATGCATTTAATCTGTTGCTTATTCCATTATATTATAAATCATGTTGATTCTTTCGTATACTAATATTGTGCATTTAGTTTTTGTGATATTATCAAAACAAAAATCTGTTTTATAGTCGCTATATCAAAATGTAAGCACGGCAATGACTAGAAAATACATCATATAGATGTGTTGTTTTATAATAATAACAAATTATTTAATTTCATTACAAATATTGTTTTATTATTCTCCTCGTCATACATATCTTTTGAATTTGTCACCATTTCATTTTAATAGTGGTTTGTGCAGTTTAACATTGATTTTTACATCAGTTTTTAAGCAAGTGTAGAAAACATTAAAAAATGCGTCATTCCATCTTCTTTACACGAAATAATTAATGGACACACAGAGACTGATGGATATTTTTTGCACCTGCTACTGTCACATCCGCTAAAACTACGGAGTGGCTGTCGGATACACAAGCTACTGACTTAAATATCGCATAAGGGCCAGAAGACAACGACGAGGCCGCATCGTATTTTCACCAAAATAGTAAGTAATTATACAGTTCTTGAACTTCGCTAGCACAGAATTGTATGTACAGACGCCAGCACATCAACCTACTAAAATCTGTCAAATTTCGTTAATATATTTTCAACTTTATAACTAAAGCATAAGGTTCAAAGTTGATTGGGAAAATTTGACAGTTTCGGGTAGGTTGACCTGCTGGCGTCTGTATTTTCTAAAACAAATATACTCTATAATGTTTATCTAACCCTAATGCTGCGTCCCACTTGTAACATGTTGTGTTCGCAACTACATTTCTAACGTGAAATACGAGTAGCAAAATGTGACGTCTCAGTGCTACCCATTCCCAAGTCTCATAGAAAATCACGTTATCGAACATACCTATTAAAAAGATTGCGACTGTTACAAAATTTGCTTGGACGAACCTTCGATCCGCCCGTCGGTTTCACAATTCTGTGCGCTCCGTGTATGTCAACTCGGTATGTATGTTGAGAATATTCGCCGTGTGATTTAAATAGCCTATGGAATCCCCTTTTTATGTTTCTTTTCTTTTATTTACATAAGTTCGTTCGGGTAACATAAGTTCAATAATTTGTTTAAAGTCATATGTAGAAATACAACCCTGACACCCATGGGTTCAAGGGGGACATTAACATTTTAATTATTTTTGGCCTAGGACTTCTAGTTTTAAGAGGTATTTGCAAACAACTTATTAAGGGGGATTTCAAGATATACACAACCATTTTAGAACCCAGGTTACAATACGACTTATCAACTTCATATTTATTTTGATGTGTAAGATTATGCTAACTGGTAGATAATCAGTTTGAATATTTATTTGTTATAGATAACCAATGTACAGTAACTACACTTATGTCCAGATGCTGTTTCAAACTTAAATTTTAAAACTTTAAATTTCAAACACACATTATAAATATAATTATTTGCCAATCATGGGACCGTCACTGTCTCTCCTTAACACAGGCTAAATTCTAGCCTATCTAGGAGAAAGTACTTCACCCGTTTATACTGTATAGTTGAATATTAAATACCTAAAAATTACATATATGCAACATTTGTAAACTTTGCAATCCCATTTTGAAATTAACTAAAACTATTAAAAATAAAAACCAGCAGCGTAAATGATGGATAATAAAAGTCAAATAATTTATTTCACTAATTGAAATGCACTTAAAAGGCACCTGAAGGCATCAGATCCTGTGGATAGCTGGCTCAGTGCAAACTGGTCAATCAGTTTGAAAAGCTTTCCGGATAATTAGGTATATCAATTTATAGACATCTTGTCTGGATCATAGAGAGTTCATGGGATGTACGTCACAAGAGGGGACGCAGCTCTAGAAAACATTTTCAACAAAAATATAATTTGTAGCTGTCTTTGAGAACAAAATAACACACATATATGATAAACTTGAATATTCTGCATGTATTGAAAGGAAACATAAACCAGATGGTATATAATGGGTGTCAAAATATCCATTGAAGTTATTTATAACAGAAACAACAATAACAAAACAAAAGAAAACTAAAATTCAAGGAAGCTGGGCAATTTTGTATAACCAACAGACATACAAGAGAATGGTTCCTATACCAATATCGGTCAGTTTCCTTTCTTCGCGTAGATACCTATTAAATACTTATAATTAGTAAAACTACTAAGTAGAATCGAAAATGCCGAGGATAAGAGGACAAAGCTTCCCACAACAAGTTTGACTCATCTAGGTCATAATTAAGCACACATGTATGTACAAGAGGTCTATGACCTTTCAAAAGATACAAACAAAGCGCAACTCACAGTTTACAATGAAGCTACTTAGTTCATAATATACCTTCAGAGGCAAATTATCGAAAATATTTCAATAATATATTGCATTTTAGCCAGACCCACAATTTTGATATCAACATGCATTCATCACATATCTTATATAAAAACAAACGAAAAATGGCTCGAATATTCTATCGGACATTAATATTAATTTGTTAAAAAATTCGTCTTAAAAATGCAGCACTTAATTTGCATAGCAATTACTTAAAAGATAAATAAAGGCATTACGGTATAATTTGAACCTTTTTACGTATGATTTTTTTAAATCTCTAGACAAGTCGGGTCTGGCTGATTACATAAGAAATAAACACTATTGCACAATCATCTAACAAGAACGCTGTCACTAACAATAAATTATTACCACCGAGTTTCTGAAAGGCTGAAATTTATGTCAGATAATTTGATTGGCTGTTGTTATGTTCAGTCAGCCAATCACAACAGTGAACATGAGTTTGTCAATCTGTCATCCAATTTATTGATCATCCTTTCAGAAACCGGATGTTAGTTTCTTTAGCTACAATCACAATAAAAAATCACAGTATAAATTGCAGTATGGCGTTAACGACTTCGACAGACGGTTCGTTCACCAGTACTATGTCGAATTTGTTGAGATAGTTTCTCAGGTTGCCTTCAGCATTGTTTCCTAGGAAGCCTATTTTGACGACGACGTCGCAGTGCTCCATGCCCTCGGCCATGCCCGCGTCGCCGATGTTGTCGCCCATCAGTATGACGTTGGACCGCTGCTGTACCAAGTCGTAGTACTCTGTGTGTTTAATCGCGGTTTCGTTCTTGTTGTAGGTGTGAATGACCTCGCCTTTGATGCCGACTATGTAGTCGTCGTCGTCCATAGCTAGGAAGTTCGATACTACCTAGAAATTCAATATTAGTTGTTAATATTATGCATGCTGTTATAAGCTGCCATAGTGACAATAAAACTATAGCAATATCTTTCGAAGGCCGACAGCTGGTCCCATAAATTTTTGCGCAACCTCCTTTATTTAATGTTCATTCGGTGATCCATGATTACCATAACTGATTCGAACTAGAATATTTCGACGGCAGCAAAGTACCTACAAAAGGTCAACTGCACTTTTTACGAAATTAACTTTTGTACATAATTCGACACAGAATTCTTGATTTTATCATAGGATTCTTTTTTTGTTTAATTCTCATTTTTTACTACCAAGTCACGTACGAGTATGTACAGATAACTACACCTTTTTTTCACAAAGTAACGAAGTAGAAATGGACATATACCATGAGTCCGTGTATACGCTAGACAATCGGCACGTTCGCCATTTATAAACAAAGATATCAGTCACATAGCCGTTTTAATGTCGATTTTTTAAACGTCATTTTAGTGCAATAACAATATTAAGTCACGATACTTATAATAGCAAATACGAGCAATAGCAAATTGTTAATTACATTGCAATGTTGACTGCATTTGCATAAAATACAAAATAATAATAATACTTGTTTAAGTTTAATAATAAGTAAGGAGCTTCACGGACGCTACTTCCGGGCCCTACATGGACCCGATGTAGATTTATTAGCGTCCGTATCCTGGCTGCGTTTTGGTGACCTCTTTGGGGAAACCGAAGGTTTTGTCTGTGGAATTATGGACGAAGTTATGACGACGAACAATTACCGGAGATTCATTGTGAAGGACGGCACGGTTGACATCTGTCGGGCATGCCACCATCCGGGAGAATCAATCCGACACATTATCTCCGGGTGTTCTCGTCTAGCTAACGAAGAGTACTTGCATAGAAACAACCTTGTAGCCAGGATTATCCATCAGCAACTTGCTCTGAAATACAGCCTTGTGGAATCGGAAATACCGTACTACAGGTATGTGCCCGACCCAGTTCTCGAAAATGGAAATATCACATTGTACTGGGATCGATCCATCATCACTGACAGGACTATTGTTGCCAATAGGCCTGATATAGTGGTGGTGGATCGAGGAGAGCGGCGCGCAATGATCATTGACATAACGGTCCCGCATGACGGGAACCGCGTGAAAGCCGAGAAAGATAAACAAATTAAGTATCTTGACTTGGCTCGCGAGCTTGTCGACATGTGGGATGTGGACTCAGCGTTCATTGTGCCGATAGTAATATCAGCCAATGGCTTAATTGCAAAGAGCCTCGACCAACACCTAAGGAGGCTCTCATTGGGCAGCTGGATTAAGGGCTTGATCCAGAAAGCGGTACTCCTTGACACGGCTCGCATTGTTAGGAGGTTCCTCTCTCTGGAGCCCTCACCGCCGGTAGCTTGGACCCTGCTCCCGATACCGGTGGGCTACTATTTTTCATATTTTTAAATGTTTTTATATTTTCTTTTATTCTAATATTTAAAAATATAATTTCTATGTATTAATGTAAAATAAAAGAATAATACTTGTTTTAATATTTAAAATTAAATAAGCTTAAGCAAAGTCCCGCGTTAGAAGCGGATATTTATGGCAGTTGACTCATAAATATTACAATAATTGGCGTTAACCATTTCCTTGGCAATGCCCTATTAACTAAATTTTGTAACACAAAATAAAGCTTTGTTTTTCTATTATCATAGTTTTACGTTGAAAACGCTCTCTTGTTAAATCATGATTTTGTAGATAACCATATACTTTGCGGCCGTCGATATAATAAGCAGTGTCATAGGTAACACGTGCTTTTCATTCATTCAAAGTTCTTTTCATATTCCATACCCTTTAAACCTATGTTTAATACACAAATAGTTAGGTACCTTGACATGTGGAAGCAAAAAATTGGCAGCCTTCATAGCAGCCAGCACAGACTCCCCGAGACCTGCTGAGAACACCAGCACTGGCACTTGCTGGGACTTGCTCCACTCTATCATGTCTTCCACTCCTTTTCTGTTAATACATTTAAGTTTTTTTATTATTACTACGACAATAAGAATTGCATACAATAAAAAACAATAAATTACATTGCATACACTGAGTAAGCAATGTATTAAAAACTATTTTTTTTTATTAAATCCCAACTAATAATATTATACAAACTCACTAGTTTGTTTGTTCGTTACGCTTTCACGCTAAAACGGCAGAACAGATTTGGATGAAATTTGGCACATGGGTAGACCATTACCTGGGTTAGGACATAGGGTAATTTTGATCATGATATTCCCTCGGGATCGAGACTTATGCGGGAGATACCGCGGGGCGCAGCTAGTTTAATATACTTAATGGGATGCCACAAAATACAATACTGTTATTTTATTTTCTGGAAATGCTCAGATTAAACAAAAAACATTGCTTTTACATTAAATAACACCAAATTCTTAGATTAATGTAAATAAGTATTTTTACTTGTTGGATTGTTTCAATACCTTGCGTATTGTTCAGAAATGCACTACTAAACATTGCGAGGGCCATTTTGAATACATAATGCCGACATGTGCACAGATGTAGCTCAACCAAACAGAAATAGTTTAACATCTAATACTTAACTAAATATTTTATCATACCTGAAACACTCCACCATTCTGTGAGCTGAATCCATTAATTCATTTCTTGGGAACTTTACACCTCTGAAAACATACAAAAAAATGTTTAAAATCTTAAAAGGATAACATATTTATCTGATAACATTTAAAACAGATAAGTAAATTCATATTTTATTGCCAGCAGGTGTACTATAGTGACCAAACATTGATTATACAATGTTTAATTCCCAAAAAAAAAAATACAATAAAGAAAACTTTATCAATTAAAAACAGTCACTATCTGATTAAAAATAAAAACAGTCACAATCAGATTAAAAATAGTTAACATTGCAGAGCCATTTGCTGTCTTCAGATTGTTGCTCAACAACATTACTACTCTAGCCACAACAAACTTCAGCTGAATGGATAGATAATAAATTAAACTAACACTGGTTAACATACATTTTGAAATTGAATAACTTATATTATGATAGAAGTTCAAGAGATACTTACTTGAGCAATGCATGTGCAGCCACGTACCAATCAATCATATGTTGGGTTTTCTCCTCTACACTCATCACAGGGTCACACTCAATGGGCTTGTAGATGCCTGAGAGCCGATTGTCCTCATCTTTATAGTGTTGCGGTATTGATGGACACTCACGGAACATACCTGCAATAAAATTTAAAACATTGAATATAGTATAACTACCAATTCTTGGAGTTTTGTCTGTTGTGCTGGCAGAAGTTATGCAGGCAGATCAGCTTATATCTTTATGGAGACGATAAAAAGCAACTTGTTTGAATACATGAATACTAAACTTTATGATATCATGAATAGTCGTAAAGATCGCATTCAGTTTTTATTTTCAAAGTTGAGAAAAAAAAAATAGCTTACCGAAACTTGTGAGTACAGTGTTTCCATTGTCCAGAGTGTGTCTTGTCAGAGTGTGATCGAAATCGGTTACAATCTGTAGCTTACTATGTCCATCGTTTATCATTTTATTTAATTTTTGTAACAACTCGGCTTCATCCCTGATGTGGACATTCTCTTTCTTGAGTGCCGGTACATCGTTCAAACTTGTCAGAAATTTCATAGCTACAACAGAGAAATCAATCAGTAAGCGATAGTTGCTGATTACGTTATTATTTTGTGAACTAGTTCTAACAAAAAATCGTGTTGAATCTACGATACACAAAAATCAACAGTCACCAAAGCAATCGAATTTTAAAAGCTTACCTGCTAAAGGACAGTTTACTGCAATCAGTCACAAAGTTTTCTAATGACAGATTATTTATTATATGGTTACGCTAAGTAATAAGTAGCGTTAATAATAGAACAATAATTATTGGGGGACAAGACGACCAGCCTACGTACGACCTTGATGAATAAAATGGCACTGACATCTGTCAAGGAATAAACAAACAGACAGATTATGGCCGCTTTCCGAATTAGAATATAGGCCGCTTTCCGAATTAGAACATAATCTCTCAAAGCGCTGTTTCGGGAGGTTCCTGTTTAGTATCAGGCGGGAGGAAACGCCCGGGTGTCATCACTGCATGGATCGCCAGGAGGACACGATGGAGCATACGGTGGAGGTCTGGCGATCGGTGGCGGGGATCTCTCGCGTCCGACCCTGGTCCAGGCCATGGTACGGAGCGAGAGGGCATGGGAGGCCGTCACCTCCTTCTGCGAGGCAGTAATGCTCGCGAAGGAGGAGGCGGAACGCGTGAGGGAGAGGCAAATTTCGTGCCCTCACGCCCCTAGCCGCCGCAGGAGACGCCCTGGGCGTCGGGAATCGATTGCCGATTCCCGGCCACCGTAGGCGCGGGCTTGCGGACGGTGAGCAATGGGTAGCTCACCGTCCGGTAAGAACCAGGCCATGGTCGACGGCGCGTTGTGTTCCACGCGCGCCTCAAGGAGATGTCAGTGAGTGAAGGGGTCCGATGGGACCATTGACTGCCAGGGTTGCGGGAAAGTCCGAAAGGGATATACGCCCTCCCGCTTCTCCCAGAGCGGGAGAAGTCATTTGATGATCTCCCAGACAAAAAAAAACAAAAAAAAAAAGGTCTGTCAACAATTCGGAACGCTCATAAAAGCGCTCACAGTACTCGCTCAACGTCAAAACTTGCATATCATATTTCTTTGTGTTTTTACACAAATTTCTTCTTCTTCTTTGTAACCAAAGAAGAAGAAGAAATTTGTGTAAAAACACGGTGGCGAACGGTAGCCAGAAGCACAATTTTGAAAATGCCATTTTCAAAGATAAGATACGAGTCAAAACAAAAGAGCAAAACTGTCACTTATGACAGCGCTCACGGTGATACAAAGATGGCGCATGTCATGACGTCATCTATGACTATTTCATGCCACATCGTTAACGCGCCCACGGCCACGTTCGCTCGGTACGGTTGCTTGTTAGCACGCTCAAATCGATTACAGCGTAACTCGGAATGCACCCGCGTTATTTCGCGTCACTAGCTACAATAACTAGTTATGGGGCATGTAGCCGAATAATAGCTAGTTTCGAGTCAAACTGTAGACACGTTATTTTGAAAGTAGTTACAATTTCGATACTGTATCGAAAATGTAACTACCTGCAAAATAATCGTCCTAAGCCTGAGAAGGGAAGTTTATTTGTACGTTAATGCAGTTACAAACACAAATAAACTTCTTAGATATGTAGCTACAAAAACTTATTTGTTCCAAAAACTTAAAGCTAAGTGACGTATTACGTAGGTAATCATCTATATTTTCGTTTCGCAAATAACTGTATTACTTCGATAAAATCACCATGTTGAATCACCGAATAGAATTTGAAATAAAAACTATAGGTACTTCATAAAAGATATAACCGCTATAAAGCTATAGCCGCCGCAGGAGACGCCCTGGCGTCGGGAATCGATTGCCGATTCCCGGCCACCGCAGGCGTGGGCATGCGGACGGTGAGCAATGGGTAGCTCACCGTCCGGTAAGAATCAGGCCCGGATCGACGGCGCGTTGTGTTCCACGCGTGCCTCAAAGAGATGTCAGCGAGTGAAGG
Organism: Xanthia togata; assembly: GCA_963853775.1. Lineage (NCBI taxonomy): Eukaryota > Metazoa > Arthropoda > Insecta > Lepidoptera > Noctuidae > Xanthia > Xanthia togata. The sequence goes on along the minus strand of OY970794.1, from coordinate 26,542,061 downwards.
GGTCCGATGGGACCGATGCCTGCCGGGGTTGCGGGAAAGTCCGAAAGGGGTACCGTGGCCCCTGGCAACGTAAAGGCAACCGAAGGAACACGGGTGGGTTTTAGTCAGTAAGTCTGACACGCCCTCCCGCTCCGCCCAGAGCGGGAGGTCATTTGATGATTTCCCACCCAAAAAAAAAAGGATAGCACGCACGACTCTGCAGACGCGCTAGCGACCACAAGACCAGCCATGCAAGCATGCGAGTTTGTTTGCCCTTATGTACTCTAAATTATCATAAAACAATTCGATTTAGAGACGTTGTTAGTAACACTAGCTATTAGCACAGAATAGTACAGAAGGCGCACTCCGCATTTTAGGTATGAAGCTAAAAGCACGCGGTGGACCCGTCTTGTCGGCCCAATTCAGTGAGCGTAACGCAAGGAACATAATAGGGATGATGACTGGGTCAAAAAAAGGAAATTCTATTTAGTCCGTCAGTCAGATAATAAAAAAAATATTAGACACGTATTAATTGCTTTATCATAATAGTAAAAAATGACTTAGATACAACGCATTTAAGTTGGGGAGTGAGGGTTGATACGTCACAAGTAAGGTCAATGGGTCGAAGACCGTCTGTCGGGCAAGACCAAACAGTAAAAGATACGATGAATTCTGATTGATTACAAAGATGGCAACCCAAGATACTTAAATATAAAATTGTTTTAGTTTATATTTTTTAACACAGATGACGCTATTTATGACGCATAGTGAAAAAATCACATTTGAAATTTAGTCGGGTTATCAACTTCCATTACGACCAGTACACGCTGTCGAAAAAAAATGTTTTAAGTGGTATTTTAAGAGTTTTCTAAGGATTTGTGAAGGTAAGTTCATTAATGATTAATATATTTACCTAATTACTATATTAGAATTGAATTTAACACATTTTTCACGAAATTACACCTGATGAAAAAAAATTAACCTCAAAGAGCAATAGTGGAGAAGTCCGTCTAGTTCTTGGAGGCGAAGATCGGCATACTACGGTCTTCGCCGATTTCAGATATCATAAACCTTTTACACCTAAACAAATTTTCAAATTATCTAATAAGTGATTTTTATCGCGTATTATGTTTTCTGCTTTAGGCTGTAGGCTCACCAATTGTTGTTTATTCTTCAATATTACGTTTAATAAGAATGTATTTATATAGGTATTCATGCTTTTTTCAGGTATTTCTTTTATCAATATGGGCAAGTACCAAAGAAAATCCAATAGAGGAGCATACTGTAAGGAAAAATTAAAAGAAGCTATACGAGAAGTTGAGTGCGGTAGAATGAGTGGGTATAGTGCCTCAAAAATATACCAAATACCACGTATGACTATCATGGAGTTTTTCGTACTTAATTATGTAAACTTTCGTGGTTTCTATTTTCTAAACTTCTTCCTGAAAATATTATATATGAAAATAAAAGCTGATTTACCAAAAAATGCATTTTATTTAAAGTGATCAAAATTGTTTTTTACCCCTGAATGGCGAAATATGCCGAACTTACCCGACAAACGCTTCATTTTGCAATGTATGCAGATTGGAACCTTTTAATAAGAATATCGACAGCACACATTGAACTGCTGTTGCACACACACGCGTACTAAATGTCTGTATTCGTGTAAACCGTCTATTTCTAGGTTTTTTTCCCATTAGACGGTTTTATCCGACATGGTAGAGAAATCCGTCTATTTCGCCATTTTTTAAAAACTAGTGTTTATTTTATAAACTGATAACGTTAAAGTAAATTTGATAGTTTCTATTAATACTCAACTAAATGTTCGATCACCCAATATAATAAAATTTGCCTTAAATATGAAAGAGATGGCCATTTTTGGCAAATGAATTGAATTTTTAATAAAGTATACCGGTCTTCGCCCCATTGACCTTATGTATAAAATCTACATACAAGTGACGTCATGGCACATTATAACTCAATGTATCGCCGTAATCTTTTGATAACGTAAAAAAAGAAAAAATACGTGTGCGTTATTTTTTCATAGTCTTCATGACGGACAAAATACATTTTTTTAGTCATCATCCCTAATGCTATTATACGGGCGTAACGTAGTTAAAAATTATAAGAGTTACGCGATAGAATGGCATAACGTGATCACAAGATATAAAAGTTACGCGATAGAAAGAGAGGCAACTTCTAGGTAATTAGCACTGTGTGACCTGAATTGCACTTTATTGTTTCGCAAGTCGCTTTTTAATAATATAAAAAATAAATACTTTTGTACAATCGATTTTGCGGAGTGAACTATCTGCATTCTATGCTATTAATAATACGGCCTTGGTCGACTAAGGCCGTGTAAGTAATTTTTTTCTGCTTGAAACTCGGGACTCGGGACACACCCTACACATTTTGGATCATCCACTGCAACGGACACACAGCACACCAATAAAAGAATGTCCAGACCGTCAACGCTAATCGCTTCCATATTTAGTAATTGATTAGTACTTGTAGCGGTTACACCGCCACATGTATACAAACTACGCATCAAAGACATGACGTCACACAAATCCTGCATCGCACAATTAAAGTTTTCCACGCGAACGACATAATATCAGACTATCCAACATCAACAGTCGGGCAGTCGGCCCGCCAGACACAACACCCGTCTAGTCGGAGGATCCTCCCTTTTCTATGGTGGATGAGTGAACTTTACACCCTGTTCCTCATACCCCAAATATTTAATTGGTACTAATTAGTACTGGAACAACAAAATTGGTACCTTAGTAGTTTTCGAGAAAATCGACTTTAAAAGTGGTCACATTCCCTCCAGCAGGACCAAGAGCGCCGAAAAAGGGGCATGCTACAGCTATCCTAAGTATACAAATAATACCCATAAATGTGATTCGATGACGTCTTGACGTTTTTTGGCAGGAGTGGCGATAGGGGTGCAATAGTAAAACATTATTTTCAAAATATTCATATTATATGTATTTATATTTTTGTTATTTCTCTTCAGTATCACAAAAGTATACAAGATTTACATTCAAATAGGTTACATTAATTATGCTTTTGTTTATTAAGGCCATTTACACGAGGAGACTGCCGACTTTCGACATGCGTGTATCGTACATACGTACCGCATACAGGAGTCAACTTTTTATCTTCTTTATCTAATCGGCCGTTTTTACGGGAGAAGCTCTTCTCGCGTAAATGAGCCGTTAAGATAATCGATTAAATATAAATATATTTTTCAACTGTCACCAGTACAGCCACATAGGTGCCAGGCCACTGTGAGAAAGTCTAAATTAAAAGATGAAAAATTCACCGCTGTGAATATAATAGTGTGAAAAACCAAATTTAAAAAAAATACTATGCACATGCCATGTGGAGAAAATATCTTGAGTGGTGTTCATTTTTTTTCACTGCATTTAACAAAGTATAATATTAGATATAATTGTCTCTCTCACATGTGTTATATTAAATTGGGGCAAGTTAGATTGTATGATTTTATTTACTGTCTTTTTATTTTACGTAATAAATTCAGAATAATTTAATATTATACATAAAATTAATATAATATAAGGGTCGTACGGCAAGTTTACGACCCGTGAGTTAGAGTCGGTCAATGGGCGCTCGCGAATGGTTCGTGTGCGGTTACACTATGATGTGGGGTAGTGTTCGTTGTAACAACCCAGGTTATTGCAAAAGCTTAAGAACTTATAAAGATACTATAAGGCATAAAGGATATTCTTACAACAGTATGAAACAACAGGCTTGAAGCATGAAACATATATGCAAAAGTACTAATTCCGAAACAAAGTCGCTAGAATTAATGTAACTCACAGTAATTAAACTAATAAAATAATATAACTTAGTTAATTAATTATTTAACAAACCTCTACTAGCTATCATTGAACAGACGTTATTAAGATAACCCTATAGTTGATTTATTTGTGATAAATATACATTCATGCAGACGACAGAATTGTCACGCAACAGAACAATACAATTTTATTATTTCAAAGTTGGCAAAATTCCAATTTTTTGTAAATATTTCAGGGATGCTAAGAAAACAAGTTTTTATGTAGCATCATTTCTGTTTGTAAATTTTAAAATCGCGTAAAAATTGGCAGTTAGATTTACATGGATGCAAGAATAATTATATATTGGTATAATAATAACCTAAAACCTTGTGCAAAATAGTACCTACTATTTTGCACAAGGTTTTAGGTTATTATTATCATTAAGGTCACGCGACCAAGAAGATCTAAAGTGAATACCATTTATTTCAGGCAACACCGGCCCATAGAAAATATAGTTAGATAGTTATGCAGCGCAACAACCCTAGCATACGTGGTACTCTTGTATATTCTCTCCAGATTAGGAAAAAAATAACTAAGAAACAAACCTATACTTACTAATAATTGTTTATTCCAATTCATTCGTCAGTCTATCCCAACAAACCTAACTTAGCTTGGTACCAGCAATATATAATAAAATAATAAAACTTACAAACTTATCTGTAATCGTAAATAAATATTTAATGTTTGTGGTATAGTTGTCTATTGCACATTTATAATAGATCTGATAATTAAAATTATGTAAATGTTGATCTACAGAAATAACCCATGTTAATACTTCATATTATCCAATCAACAAGATGGTAGATGTGCTATTCAGCCCAAAATGCGCATTATGACGCATTTAAATATCGTCAGTAAATAGATAAATATATAGTACTCGCGATATGAACTGAGTCGTCGGGCCATAAACATCAGTAGCAATAGTTTGCTATCTGCAATAAGCGCGAGCGACACAGACTAATAACAATGATTTATGGCCCGACGACTCAGTTCTTAACGCGGCGACAATAATAACGTGTTGTGAATCCGATCAGTTCTCCATTATGAAAGCTAAATATCAGTGCTTGTTACAGTAAAAAAGCAGACAAAATGTACATACAATACATGATACACATGAGCGAAGAGCGAGCTATTCATTAAAAACTCAATAACTAATTCACTTTATACAAATACACAAATTATTTTAATGTACAGATAACTTATTGAAATAAGACTATTTATTATTGGGAGACAATCAGTTGCAAATATTGTTTAAACATTTAATTGAGTTTAATTGATCCCTTGTAAAAACATGACTACCTAGTGTTAAATGATTGTCTTCTAATTGTCTGTGGTCGATAGCCGGTTAGTAGTTCACTGTCGGTCAATCATCGCTTATACGTCGCCCTTTTTTAGGCTTTTTCTTCTCCATAGCCTCCATTCTCATGTCTTCTAAATCTTCCATAATACCTGGATGAAAAACAATATTATTTTTAAAAGGTTTCTTTTCAGAAATAAAGTCAGGAATCTCTCTGGTTGTCATGATATGGGCATGTGACGCCGAAGAATGAGGAAAAAATGTCGTGTGTGAAAGATGATTAGAAAGGAGGTGAAGAGATGACGACTTGTTCTGCCGAACCCAAATAAATTGGGATAAAGGCAAGACCTTATTGGGGATGTTCTTCAGAAAGGTCAGGTGCGTAGTACTCGCAACCGGCGTGCGTGTATGATCAGATGTATGAATGTAAAGGAGGCAAAAGGAATATGTAAGGATCGTAGCAGGTGGCGTTCTGTAGTTTCTGCCCCACGGGAAGAAGGCGTGAGTTTATGTATGTAAAGCCAAGATGATGATGACCCAAAAGTCGAAGTGAGTTGATAGATGCACTGTTTTTGAGTTAGCCCTCGCCGAAAATCGTAATAAATCATAGCACGAAAATTTTCACGAGTTAAATCCATGGTGATAAAGACACGCAATTTTCAAAATGACGCCACAAAAGGAAAACAAATGACAGCTACATGAAACAAATTGTGTTCTTCGGCCAAAGAGTTCCATTTTTAAATGTTATAATTACTTTTTTTATTATTGTTCTGTAACTGGCCAGTTCCGGATACATAAAAGCCCTCGTAGACGAAAAGCTGCGTGTAGATGCATTCGCGTTAGCACGCCGTGAACCAAGTGCGAACCCTTTGTCGCGGGACAAAAAACCGACACAGATAGGGGGACGGCTCGAAGCGTGAACGCGAAACCATCTCCACTCGTGCTTCACGGCTTTCGCAGGCATTCGAGCCGCGAGTGTAGAGCGGGCGTTAGACAATGAAGACTTACCAATCTTTTTGCTGATGTACTCCTCACGCTGTTGCCGCGCGAAACTGGACTCCATCATCGGATCGTCATCGTCGTCCATGTCCCGATACCTGAAATGTTTATTCAAGCTTGTTAAAACCGAGATAAAACAACAAAACATAACGGCTGTGCCGAATATAATTATGTGTGTAGCACCGATAACATGTCGGGACGCCTGTGTAATGAGTCTTTCTTTTTACGTGTCAATGGTTTGATTACAGTAGTGTTTAGTAATAATGCACTCCCACCGAGTGCTATTCAGGTGGCCACATTTGGTGGTTATATTGAGAATTTGAGATCGTTCTTTGTGGAGGAGTTTGTGTGAGTGTGTTTGTGTAATAAATATTAGTCATACAATAATGTTTTTGCTCAGCAGTAGCGCTTGGCACTCTAGACCGACGAGGCAGTCAAATACAAAACGTGCTCATTTAACTTCCGAAGGCGACCGCAACTGCAAACCGCAAACGGAAATGATCGCCTATCGCAATGATAGACCGCAGCGACACAACTGGTTTCTATGTACCTCTATGAAAACGGCGACAGACGGCAATGTCGCCATCTTAGGAAGCGTTTTCATAGTTACTTAGAAACCAGTACGAGCACGCTTAACGTCGATCAGCCCATCCCATCCTATAAAATTTTCATTCCTGGATAGCATACTACCTAGGAAATAGGCTTAAAAACATTTACATAACTAGTTTGACCGAGACCGCTGTACCGCGCCTTAGGTATGTGAGCGGCGGGGGGAGTAAAGCAGGCCCCTCATTCGTCAACGCTCACGGCGTCCCGCCGCTCATTCGTCAACTGTACCCCCGCCTGGCCGCGCAATTCTAAGGCGCGGCGAGACGGTCTCGGTCAAACTATAGTACGCGGTTACTTTACCAAATAAAGAAAAGAAAGAAAGAAAATACGTTTATTTGCGGTACATATTGACGCAACCAAAGAAAAAAACATGAAAAAACAATTTGGGTAAAAATATGCGTCACATCCACGCAAAACGGCCATCGCTCAGCATAATGCTGGGACCCTATGCGAGACAGAGGTTTTCAGCGACAGCCGGCGATGTTAGAAAAAAATATACACTATACATAGGCAAGCAAGCGTAGTGATCAATGCTTGTGCCTTCTCTGTAGTCTTCTCCGTGCCTGCCCTTCAGTGGGACAATAATATGATGGTACTATTACTACTTACTTGGATTTGTCATAGCCGAATATCTCCTTGATGTGTTTGGAGTAGTCCATCTCATCGTCGCCGTCGTCAATGAAGTCATCGAGTTCCGAGTCGTACTCCGACTCCGAATCTAGTGCACGACCTGTTAAACAAACATCATTATAAAAAAATAAAGAAGCATCGTCGTCAACACAATTAGTGTGCCTTCCCTCCAGAGATATGCTATGCAGCTGTGCCGCGAAGATGTGCAAGCTAAGCTGTGAAACTATGTGACAGTTTCCACTAATGCTAAGCTGTGTAGCGGAGCGAGTAAGATGAGCTATGAAGATACGCCGCCGCGAGGTAGCTGTGCCAGGTAGATGCGCAGCTCGAGCTATGCGATGCATCGACAGTAGGGAAGGCAAGGGGAGCGGCTGTGGCCGCTCTGCACATAGCTACACCACTCGCGCATCCATAGCACGCATCCTTCCATATAAAAAAACATAGCTTAGTTAAACCCGTTGTCCACCAGTGCTATGCTATGTGGACCGATGGTGTAGCCTAGCACATCTCTGGTGGAAAGGCACCCTTATACCCCGTAATCATTGAGAAAAAAAATAAAATCAACAAGCTGACCACATGGTTACAGCAACATACTTTTGAGTTACAGGCAACACGGTATGTTGCAGTGTGGCTGGTAGGGAATGCAATCTCGAGACATTTTTAGAGATTCAGTTTCCATTCAGTACCTTTGTTTCCAATGAATAAAGAGCTTATAAAACATCGTTTTTTTTTTTATGAGTTGTATTGCAATATGTGGTTAGCTAGCGACCTCGACAATTATTTATTATACCTCGCTGGTCCTAGTTTATCAATTGTAACTTCTAGTTACAGCTATATGTAAGCGGGCGCGCCCTTTATGCCTGTAGGCTTTTTCTTTTTTTTTAGATATTGTTTACTTTTAGTTATTTTTATTTCTGCTTGAGTATGTTCTCGATGCTTTTGGTTGGTATATTGGCGTGTGCTAGCTGTCATATGGCTATTAATTATAGCTATTTAATTTATAATTTAATTTATTTTTTGCATATAATTGTAAATTTTCTTGCATACTGTTGTATAGAATAATTTTTTATTTTTTTTCTAACTGAACAGACAGCTGTGCTGCTGGGGAGTTTGTTGCGCCACTTCTTCTTCCCAGCAAAAGCACTAGGAAGTGGTGAAGGGTGGGCGTTTTGGGGGACTGTCTTATGTAATTTTGACGTTCGAAAAGTGCTGATTCTCAGCCTAGTTTGAATAAATGACTTGAATTTTGAATCGGACAACGCTTATAGGAATTACCACTAACACAGTGGTATATTATAATTTAATAATTAGACGAAAAAAAAGTATATTGAAATGACTTAACGACGACGTATTACATATTTACAATACAATTACAATTATTTATTTTTGAATTACATATTTATGATATTTTAACTTCTGCCTGCCTAGGTTGGCTTAGCTACCATCTAAAAGTAGGTACAACGAAAATCACTCTTTTTACCCGACTACGGAGAAAAAGGTGGGTTATGTATTTGACCTCTATGTATGTATGTCCTTGTCCGTCCCTATGTTCCCTCGTAACTACTAAACGACTGAACCGATTTTGATGAATGACATGTCATTAGATTCGTCTTTATTGCGCTAGTGTCACTGCGTACCTATATTTAAATTATAAAAATTTAAATGGCCGATTTTTGGGGACAATAAGTATGTATTTCTGAGTGCGTTTTAATACCGGCTTGGGTTTACGAAAAAGAGATATACCTCGTGCTACCACTATCAGTTCATTGCTTTGGAATATTTTGACTATAATATGTTAAACAACACTTACGTTTCTTGTTCTTCTGATCCGGATGTGCTTTTCTCTTGACATCGCCTGGCGGGAACTGTCGCGAACCATCAGGCTTTCTCGCACCATTCTTGCCCAAACAATTAATGTGTTTATCAAAATCAAATGTATTCGTTAGCTTCGGCTTACTTGGGCCTGCTTTGTCATTAGGGGCACCAACTTTCCTGTCATCAGGTCTTTTGGAAGGCACTCCTTTACTGTCAGGCATTCTTTTATCGTTCTGCTTCTGAGATCCTTCGCCCGACGCCCTCTGTTTCGCTAGTAAAGCCTTGTCCTTGACGCCGTTCTGTTGTGGTTGCTCTCTCTGCTTTGGCACAGGTTTACCTTGGCTGCTATGGCCGTTTAAGTATTTACTATCAGACTGCTTACTTGGTACGGATAATTTCCTTTCATTAGAATTCTTATCTATCCTGTATGTGTTTTGGCTCTTTAAATCTATCTTTTTATTAACATCTTGCTTTAAGCTCTCTTTATAATTTAATCTTGACCTATCTACGGATTTGTCAACATTTTTGATTACCTTGTCAGAAGATCTACTGCTACTTTCTAATTTAGATTTTGCCTTTTCTAATTTTTCTCTGTCTCTGTTTAGTCTGTCTATGTCTCGTTCGATGCGTTCTCTCTCTGCTTTCAACTTGTCAAGTCTCTCTCTATCTGTTCTTTCCTTTTCACGTTCAGCCTTATCTTTGTCTAGTCTTAATCTATCTCTTTCTTTCTGTAGTTTTTCAATTTTCTCCCTCTCAATTCTCTCCCTGTCAGCAAGCCTGTCAGAAGGTCTGTCTGGTCTTTCAGAAGGTCTTTCTGTCCTATCAGATGATCTGTCTGGTCTGGAAGGACTGTCGTTTCTAGAGTTGGAGTTGTTTAATTTGTCGGAGACTTTTGGGATGCGGCCGAAACCAGTAGTTGGTTCTGGTCTTCTCTCTCTTTCCACGTCTCTTTGTTGTCTATCATCTCTTGGAACTGAAATACATAATCGAAGATTATTTAATACATTATTTGAAGTTTGATTAAAAATTACTTTATAGAATAAAGAGCTCATGATAAAAACGCGTCGGAACGCAACGCGATGCGGATCGAAGCGCACTTTCACACTACCTAAATTCGTACGTGTGCAAAACACGAACCATCTGTATTTGTTTACAATCCTTACGTACCTTTCTTACCACCTCCTTTCTCTGCATCCAGTCTTTCCTTTTGTCGTTGACGTCTCGCCTGTTCCTCCTCATACTCCCGCTTCTGTTTCTTAGTCATCGGCCTCTCTGCCCCTGGTTCCATCTCAGCTACAGCCTCCTTCCTTTTACCGATATCCACCGGCTCACTTTTCTTTTGCTCAGCCAGTTTCAACAATTGGTTGAAGTCCATAGGAGGCGGAGCTGGTTTACGGAACTTGGGTTTATCAGGCTTAGTGTCTTTTTTTTCAGGCTCATATTTTGTTGGGGGGCTCGACTCCCGTTCTTAAACAAAAAATATAAAGTTGTAACACTATTGACGAGTTTTTTTGAGTTAATTAATTTCTACAACTTGGAATATTCACTACAACATTATGCCAACATTACTGCATGTTGCATGACACATCCATAGAACATACAACAGTGTCTTCACATATAATTATATATTAATGTATACAAGATATTGTGAAAACATTTTAAAAGAGTAATGGTGAAGTTTCTTGACCATTCTTCTCCGTACAAAAACTACCTTTTGGAAGGGGCGACTAGAATCAATTATTATTATATATTTTTTTTTTAATTTGAAGTTCAAAAGTGTCTTTTTTGTGCCTAATTGAAATAAATTCTTTGACTTTGTGTGATGACCAAACATTAGTGTTCAAAACAGGTAGAAATTCACATGTAGAAAAACTTAGTAAATAGGAATGCGAAACATCATGTGGTGTGATAGCGGCTTCACCGCGTCATATCTTTTATTAATCATAGCCTATGTCAGCGATATTATAGCATACTACCGGTGAAAGTATTTTTCTTTCAGTATTTTTTGAGTATATCATTACAATCAAAAATGCAATATTTTCCTCTTTATAATAATTATTAGTGTAGATAAAGCTCATTAAAGGTTGCTCTTCCGAACGCGACGGCAACCGCTAGCGCAACGTCGCCCAATCAGACGACAGACCGCAGCGATTCTACATGCCGTTGCAGTTTTAATTCCAAACGCAGCGTCACAACTTCGACTACGGCGGCAATTCTCTTCTTTAGTTCAGCGATAGTCATTTGCATAGTCATAAAATACGTGTGTTGTCGGTCTGTTAGAAACAGCCAGTGACGACACTACTGGTTCGCGGTCGGCTAAGCGTCAAGCAATAACGTAGCGCCCGCGTCGCCATTCTACGGAAGTGTTTTCACAGTTACATAGAAACTAGTCGTATTGCTGCGGTCTGTCATTGCGATTAGGCACCGTTGCCGCTTGCAGTCGGTCGCCTTCGGAAGAGCACATACCAAAAACAAAAACACAAATTATTTGTTTTACCTCCATTTTCAGCTTTCCGCCTTCTCTTGTGAGGCACAGGGTCATCTTCATGTCTCAAGGCGTGTTTCACTCTCTCTCTCGTGCCATTCAGATCCTTTTTCACGGAATTGTCTAGAAAAAACAAACATAAGCAATTAAATTAAATACTTTTTCTCAAACATGCTTGGAAAATCGAGCATTATGTTGACAAACTTCAAACCTTCTTCGAGATAAATCGAAAATGCTGTACTGGCCGAATACATGCGAGCGTCTTTGGCCGGCAATGTTTGTATGAAAATCCATATCATTCTATTGTTTAGCCGCCGAATAAATTACTATGACCCATATCAATTTTATCGACCGTAGCAAAATTTCAGAAGCTGTACTTCAGCGATGAGCAACATGGCTTCGTGGAGTCTAGATCTCCAAGTACCAACCTGGTACTGTTCACTAAACTATTTCACGAAGACAATACTCAGGTTACCAAGCTAATATCAAATATACAGATTTTAGTAAAGCTTTCGATAAGGTGTTACATGGAATATTGATGAGTAAAGAGCATATTTAACTTAATCTAAATGTATGTGCTATTTCTCAAAAAAATACTTATTTATTTTTTCCCCGACTACCCCCTACTTATCCACATATCAGAACATCTTTTCTTGCACTTTTATTTAGCTGAATAACTTCACACATTCCGGGTCACTGACAATTATTCAAAATTATGACCCGCAGAGCTACAATCAAAGAGATGGAAGCAAAACTGAGAGCTACCTTGAAGGATCTCGAAGCTTCTCAAGCTGAATGCAAACAACTGCTCCAGGAAAGGGAAGACAGTGAAGTGGAAGTGGAGAACATTATCGTCAAAAACACCTTCTTCAAAAATGAGCTGGCTGAGCTACACACAGAACACATAAACTTAGCCGACCAGTACAGCCATTTACTACATCAAGTGTCAACATTTCAAGAGTGCAGTGACATCCATGAATTGGCTTTGGACCAAAGTCAAATCATTTATTTCAAATAGGACCTTGTAAGGCAATTTTGAACGTCAAAATTTCTAAAATATTGAATAGATTCTAGTTGCCCCTTCCAAAATGTAGTTATCGTATGGGCTATTAAAAACAAAATCTTTCAAAATTAACTCTTTCCCTTAGAAAGGAACTTGTTTCAAAAAGTTTAAATAAGTGTACTGTTGAGTTAGATAAATGTAGGGAAAAGTAGGATATTGATACTAAGCTCCTTTATAATGATACACTACACAAGGAGCACTTGCTGAAGGATATTTTTGAGAAATATGAGAATTCACAACTACAACTAAGTGAGTGCTTGTTTGAGGCTGGTGAACTACTGGATTTGGTGAAGTGCAATGCTGAGAGGTATGAGTCTTTGACTAATAATCTCTCATGCAGCTGTGCCTACTCTTCTAGCTCTTCCAGCAGAGACCTGTGTTAATATACAGAATAATAATAAATCTATAATTTTTTGTGACAAATTAGGTACAGACGCCAGCACATCAACCTACTACAATCTGTCAAATTTCTTTAATCGATTTTCAACTTTATCACTAAAGTATAAGGTTCAAAGTTGATTGGAAATTTGACAGTTTCGGGTAGGTTGACGTGCTGGCGTCTGTACCAGAAAGGACATAGTGGATGGTGTGGGTGGACACCTTATCAATGTTAAATATAGGAAAGCTAATTTTGTGTGCTTTACCTTACTCTGATACTTTATCAGTTTATGAAAATAGTTATGTTTAATACTCAATTCTTTATTGCATTCATATGGTATTACATAATGGTATAAAAAAGTAAAATATTATTATATACCCTGTCGGGCACAGAACAAATAGGAGACAGGTTGAATAGTACTATTCACAGGCTGACATGTTGTCATAGTGACAAATTATTGTAGTTTGACACTAACAAGTTTGTTAGTGGTTCTAAGTAAACTCAGAGAACTTTATTTCTGTCTTGGGAATGTAGACATATGATTGCTATGTTGATAGCATATAATATTAATGAGGTTATAACCAATTGTAGTAATAGTGACGAGTCTGTGTTGTTTATACTAACAACATACTGAGTCATCATGTTGTACGAAGGAGAATCCACCTATAATACCAACATCTTTGGAGGCCACTACCAGTCAGATAGGGTATTCTCTTCCTGCTGGAATTCATACAGACATTCTAGACTCTTCAGTTGTAGTTGTGGAGGTCACTCCGGATAACTTTTTAAACTAGTTATAAGACAATATAAGTTATCCCTTCAAATAACCAATTATTATTAGAGAATAATAAAAAGGTGTTATTATTGTGTAATATTGCCAACCGTTCGAGGAAACAAGGCGTGATGTTATGTTATGTGTAATATTGGCAGAAGATCTGGCAATATTACACATAATAACAATAATAAAAACCAATGGCCAACATACTTTAAAATTATTCAATCAAAATATCCAAGGTTGCTCTTCCAAATTACTGGAAATAGAATTGTTTTTAGAAAATACTAAGTTTGATGTTGTTTGTATAACAGAACATTGGTTAAAAGATCATCAAGTAATGTCAATAAACTATGAAAATAGTTACTTGACATTAACATCTATTTTAAATGTGGACTTGGACGACCGTGCGTGGCTGCGGTGCGGAGCGGATGCGGTGATGGTGTCGACTATCTCGGACACCATGGCCTATCCTGCAGTAAGAGCGCAGGCCGGATAGCACGGCACGCCAGCATCAATGACATCATCCGTCGTGCTCTTGTCACCGCCGGAGTGCCAGCTGTTTTAGAACCCAATGGCTTGGCACGCGACGATGGGAAGAGACCAGACGGAAAGATCATAATGCCTTGGAAGATAGGTAGGCTTTTGGTGTGGGATGCAACGTGCGTCGACACCCTTGCGCGATCCCATTTTCCAAGCACGGTGGGCTGTGCTGGGGCTGCTGCTGCAGGTGCGGAAAACCTCAAACGGCGCAAATACTCCAATCTTATTGGGACTTATATGTTTGAGCCGTTTGGGGTTGAAACACTAGGGCCATGGGGTCCGAGTGCCCATTTAGTTTTTCAAGAAATCGCCAAGCGGCTGGTCGACTCTTCGCGTGACCAGAGGGCTGGCCTATTCTTTGGCAAAGAATCAGCATCGCCATTCAACGTGGCAATGCTGTCAGCCTTTTGGGCTCTTTTCCTGTTGACAGCGATGCGGATGAATTTTTTGTGCCCTCCTCTATTTTTATATATACTTGTAAGTACATATTATTATTATTATTTTAAGTCTGTTAGTTTTTAAATCATGTAAATACGTCCATTGTTAAAATAAATATTACTTTTGATTTGAAAAAAAAAAACTGAAAATTAACGTGTAGTTAGCCATTTCAGCCGAAAACGTATGATACATGGCGGTTTTTTTTTTTTACTAATATAAGGATACTTATTAGTAAAAAAAAAAAATACACACTATTGAAGTGTCCTGTGTTGAACTTGATAAGAATGTTATAGTATGCGTATCTGCGTATGCGTATATATGTAACTTTATTAATTTATTAGAAAATAAATCTAATACTGTCAGACTATTACGAGGGCTGCTATTTATGTATCCGGAACTGGCCAGTTACAGAACAATATTAGAAAAGTAATTATAACATTTAAAAATTGAACTCTTTGGCTGAAGAACACAACTTATTTAATGTAGCTGTCATTTGTTTTTCTTTTGTGGCGTCATTTTGAAAATTGCGTGTTTTATCATCATGAATTTTAGCTCGTGAAAATTTTTGTGCCATGATATATAAAAACAGTGCATCTATCAACTCATTTCGACTTTTGGGGACGAAGCACCATCGAAAACTACTGTGTATCACTGGTTTAGTGAGTTTAATCGTGGGCGGTCTGTGCTCACGGAAGAATTTAAAGAAGGTCGCCCTAAATCGGTTGTTGTACTTCAAAATATTGATGCTGTGCGGGAACTAATACTGCAAGATCGTGTTGTTACATATCGCGAGATAGAGGCGTCTCTGGGCATACCTAAGTATGACGAGTATAAATATAAAAAACTACACGAACATTTAGCTGTAAAAAAAAATGTTCATGTTGGATTCCGCACAACTTGATAATTGACAAAAAACGGGCTCCTGTCGATTGGTGTAAAAAAAATGTTACAAAAGTATAATCAGGGTGCGTCAAAAGCTGTCTATAATATCTAAACAGGTGATGAATCTTGGATATATGCGTATGATCCTGAAATTAAACAACAATCAACTGTTTGGGTGTTCCAAGATGAGCCAAACCCAACAAAAGTCATCGTTCAAAAAGCATTTTGAAGCAAATGGTCGGTTGTTTTTTTGGTATAAAAGGACATAAAATAAAGAAAGAAGAAAAAAAAAGGAAATAAATTTATTTGACTCAGGTCCCAAGATGAGCCAAACCCAACAAAAGTCATTCGTTCAAAAAGCACTTTGCAGCAAATGGTCGCTTGTTTTTTTGGTATAAAAGAACATAAAATAAAGAAAGAAGAAAAAAAAAAGGAAATAAATTTATTTGACTCAGGTCAAGGCACACAATATTCACACAAAAACAAAACCATAAAAACAGAAGAAAAAAAAAATACTTAGAATAGTACTGTGTGCCATATGGCGGCGCCAAATAGGCATCAAATAGGTATCATGTGGCTACCCGCTACAGTACCACTAGAGGATCGTAAAACCGTTAATTCTGAATGGTACACGAGCATTTGTTTGCCAGAAGTCTTTAAAGAAATAAGAAACAACCGACAACGCAGAATCCTTCTTCATCATGACAATGCTAGCTCTGCCACACATCGGCCGAAACAACTCGGTATTTGGAAGGCCAAAAGACCGAATTAACGGGTCATCCGCCGTACAGCGTAATTGTTCATTTTATTTGACTTTATATGTCAATTTATTTTAATTTTATTATTTTTTTGTTGACATTAACTACTCATTAGAATGATTTTCATGAGTTGTATCGCAATATGTGGTTAGCTAGCGACCTCGACAAACTGATCATTTTTTTTATTTTTTTTCCTGAAAAACTGGCAGCAAGTTCGTCATGCTCCCTTAGATGTCACTGCTTGCGGTAGCGTCGGGGGTCGGGTTGCCTCCTTCCCTCAAATATGGCGAGGGGGGTAATGGCTGATCTTTGCGTTAAGCTCGTGAACGGGTGCTGCTTGTGGTGACTGGTCGTCTTGCTGATCATGGTTTTGTTATTGTTATTAGTAATTAACTGTTTATTTATTTTACCTCGATGGTCCTAGTTTATCAATTATAACTCTAGTTACAGCTATATGTAAGCGGGCACGCCCTTTATGCCTGGAGGCTTTATTTTCTTTTTAGATATTCTTTACGTTTAGTTATTTTTATTTCTGCTTGAGTATAGATCTCGATGTTTTTGGTTGGTATATTGGCGTGTGCTAGCTGTCATATGGCTGATAATTTATAATTTAATGTTTTGTGTTGTGTTATGTAAATTATTTTGCATAAGTACTATTGTATAGAATCATTTTATTTTTCCTAATTGAACAGACAGCTGTGCTGCTGGGGAGTTTGTTGCGCCACTTCTTCTTCCCAGCGAAAGCACTAGGAAGTGGTGAAGGGTGGGCGTTTTGTGGGACTGTCTTATGTAACTTTGACGTTCGAAAAGTGCTGATTCTCAGCCTAATTTGAATAAATGACTTTTGAATTTTGAATTTTGAGCCCCGACTTGGCCCCCAACGACTTCTACTTATTCCCAACCGTGAAGAATAAATTACGTGGTCAACGTTTTTCAAAAATTCCAAATTTAAATTAGGCTGAGAATCAGCACTTTTCGAACGTCAAAATTACATAAGACAGTCCCCCAAAACGCCCACTTTTGACCACTTCCTAGTGCTTTCGAGCCGTGAAGAGGCCTTTAATGTATTCAAAATGCACTTTTTGGAGATACCTCACTCCGAATGGAAAAAGTGCTACGAAAATTGACTCCAACGACGTATGCAATAGTGCATCGAACATCATGGCGAATATTTTGAAAAGCAATAAAACCATAATAAATGCTATATGTTTGTTTCACTTTGTTATTTCGGATACATAAATAACAGCCCTCGTAAGTCTTTTCAGGTCATTTGACTTGTCAAATGTTTTTATTGAACCAACCCGCCCGAGTGACATCTTCTAGATAATATTTTTTGTAATTGTGATTACATAAATACACCGATTACAAATTGTAAATAAGTTGCCATCTGATTACAGTGGACAAACAATAACATTTTGCTCCTACATGCCGTTACAAAAAATTAAAATAAGGTTTAGGCCAATTACGAAAACTAATAATAATAAAGAAAATTTAAAACTCATTTAACAATAACACTTTGTAAACAAGCATATTACAAATTAGAGGATTGTAGACAAGATAAAAATGCTTGGAAACATGCTGGTCCTGCTCCATAGGACAATTTATAGTCTAGACAAAATCAAACTGGTTGCTAATTTAATTGTATAATTTTAAAATATTGATTTTACATTCTGTGATTACTTGAACTCACACACTGACTACAATGTACGACGTATAATTTTACAATGTTTTCTAAATATGTGAGCACCATGCATCTATAGATAATTAATTTATCTGTAATTGTTTCATTTTCATTATTTTTACCTATCGTGGTATAGTAATCTTATTCAAGGTGCATCATCCTC
This sequence comes from Xanthia togata, assembly GCA_963853775.1. Taxonomy (NCBI): domain Eukaryota; kingdom Metazoa; phylum Arthropoda; class Insecta; order Lepidoptera; family Noctuidae; genus Xanthia; species Xanthia togata. Next base: position 26,523,702 of record OY970794.1, on the reverse strand, counting down.
ACATAATATATAATTATTAATGTATACAAGATATTGTGAAAACATTTTAAAAGAGAACGGTGGAGTTTCTTTCCCATTCTTCTCCTTACGAAAACTACCTTTTGAAAGGGGCGACTAGAATCAAATTATTATTTTTTTTTTTTTTGTAAATTTTGACGTTCAGAATTTCAGAAGTGCCTAATTGAAATAAATTATTTGACTGTGACTTTGACAGATTTTCGTTTGTGGTCATCAACGGTTTTCGATCAGCCCTACGTGTATATCTCGTCAGGCGTGCCACAGGGATCTCATTTGGGGCCAGTTTTGTTTTAATTTCTTTATTAACGATATTCGCAGTTGTTTTCGGTTCTCTAATATCTTTATTTAAGCAGACGACTTATTGTTAAATCTAATGATTATGCCTCTGCCCTAGAGAGCGATACGAATCGATCAAACCAACAAGATGCATCTTAATCCAAGCAAATGTTACCATGTTAAATACACACGAAAGCATTATGTAATAGACCAAGACTATTATATCGATGGAGTATTTACTGAACAGAACACAATGGGAACCTTGGTGTTATGTTTGATCGAAAGCTAACGTTTATTTCACACATCCTAACTAATATTATATTTTATTTTGTTTGTTATGCTTTCACGATAAAACGGCTGAACGGATTTGGATGAAATTTGACATATGAGTAGATCATGACCTGGGTTAGGACATAGGATACTTTTTATCCCGAAATTCCCACCAGGCCGAGACTTATGCGGGTGAAACCGCGGTGCGCGCTAGCAGCTAGTATACAATATAATACAAAAGTCCTCTAAAATCGTTAGATCGTCGATCATAGATTTGTTATAAGGTACTCCAAACAGTTTATGTGTTTAATGACGCAATGTTTGTTTGCAAAGGAATGAACCGTAAAATTGATTGCCCACAAATATTGCACACCTTTAATTTCCGTGCTCAAGAATTCCTCGCAGTCCCATAACACCACTGACCACCGCAGAGAAGAACGGTTTTGGGCGCCAATTCCCCCTATGCAAGGTTATGCAAGGACGTAAGTAACCCCGGAACTATAAAAAATATTTAAAGAAATTTAACCAGGCCGCTATGATACGGATTGTAACTTTTTTTATTGTTTTTTTTTTTTTTTTTTAATTCGTTCTTGCCCCTTGTGACACGCAAAATGTCTGAAAACAACCTTTTCGTAATACAGTTACGAAACCTATGTACATTTTTAAAAGGGAACAGGGTCTGCGGTTTTCCATACAAATGAATTCCTTTTATCTTCCTGAATAATGCCTCTAGCTAGAGCAATCTTTTTTTTTTTTTCATAAAATCAAGGTCTGCTGTAGACACGTCCCTGTTATTTCCTTTTTTTCAGCAACTAAAGAAAATATGACCCTCCTAAAATTACAAATATGCCCCATTTTTTCCACCGTAGTTAGAGGACTCCCAGACAAATTCGAAAAGTTTTTAACATCAAAGAAAATGATAGGATCCTAGACAGTCTTTCTTAAAATTGTAATTTAAAAAATAATTGAATCAGTTTTCGAGGAGAAAAAAGAGGAATACGAAACGTCGATCTCGTCAACTTTTTTGTGATATAATCGGTCTGAGCTGTAGCTGTCACTTTTCCGAATCTTCAACAATAATCGTTATATTTCAGCCAATTTACACAAAACCTTAATGAATTATACACCAAAACCTTCCTCATTTATCACTCCGTCCATCATTGATGAAAATCCGTTCGGTAGTTTTTGAGTTTATCGCGTTCAGACAGACAGACAGACGCGGCGGGGACTTTGTTTTATAATAAGTAAGGGATTCTATCAAACATTTTTGTCTGATTATAACGTGAGACACTAAATTTTTCTGATATAATTTTTTTTCTACTTCAGGGCCATCTTTTGCATCATGTACAACAGTTTTCAGACAGAATGCTGTTACCGATCGGTAAAAATTTTCAACAGGTTCAAAATGGTTTCTTTACGTTTAAGGCGATTAACACACTGCCACGCACCACGCAGCGTAGCGCGTGAATGCGTGTTTTAACGTTGCTTGTAAGGCGATTATCACACTGCACCGCGTCACGCTGCATGTTGCGTGTCTGTGATCTGAATGAAACGCGCGTGGATGCCTTTCCTGTGTGTTGGACTGTGCGTGTTTTCTATACAAACGGAGATACTTACAAGCAACGTTAAAACACGCATTCACGCGCTACGCTGCGTGGTGCGTGGCAGTGTGTTAATCGCCTAAGTATCTCCGTTTGTATAGAAAACACGCACAGTCCAACACACAGGAAATGCATCCACGCGCGTTTCATTCAGATCACAGACACGCAACATGCAGCGTGACGCGGTGCAGTGTGTTAATCGCCTAAAGTTAATTTAAAAAGTATTGGTTTTACAAAAAAACGTTTCCAGTTAAAGTTGTTCAGAAGATAATTTTACACAGGGATGAATGATTTTAAAAAATCCGAAAAAACGAATTATTGTATATTTTTGGCCCTGAAACCTATAATTGGAAAAACGAAAAAGTGAGTGAAAAAGTATCTTAAAGACGTTCGAATTTAATAAAAATCGGGTATTTTGTGGCTATTGTTATTATTAACAAAGTACCCCGACTTTGTTAATAATATTATATTGTGGTCCGATCGCAAAATTTCAAAATGGCGGCCTACTGCAAAATTATTAACAAAAAAATTGATTAAGCAATAAAACGTGTCGCAGCAGCCAGATCCGAACCATTTTTTTTTGCAATCTGTAGACCGTTGCATCGTTAAGTCGCTGAATCGTTTATGGCAAAAGGATCGTCATAAACCTTTTTTAAATAACTCAAAAACCAAAAAAGAGCCGGTTCTACAACTATTTTGCAATATAAAAGTGTGACGCTTATCTCGGTTTTTCTAGAGACTGCAGGATGTAACTATACATATTTTTTTCTTAATTTTGTACCATTTTTCGGCTTGATGGCATCGACCAACACTTTTTTTGATGTCTCTGGGGCCGTGACTAGTGGGGTGTCGTTGGAAAGGTCGTTCAAATAGGTAGTGGGTGTGTGAAAACCATTTCAGGGATCCGTTTGCGAAATATTAAGCATTAAAGTGCTAGTTTTTGTTAGTCAAGTGTGTCCCCTGCCAGCTAAATGGTTGTACTTGGATTTGTGAAAAATTCAGAGCAATAAAGTAAAGCTGTTTTTTAGCTGTATGAGAAGTTTGGATGGTTATTGTCAATGGTTTGACAGCTGTCAATGTCAAACTGTGTTCACATTTCTGTTCAGTAAGGTTTGGCAATTCATCATGAATCGTATAACGCCAGAACAACGCTTCAAAATTGTGGAAAATTACATTGAAAAAAAAAAACTGTTCGTGAAGTTCATACGAGCACTTCGTCAATTTTACGGCATAGATTTCCATTGCCGTCCAACGAGTTGGAGGTTGATATTTTTTTTACAGAAAGGTTACATTATTATAAGCATTCACGCAAAGTTTTAACACGCGGAGACGTGTACTTTTTGAGAAAAAATATATTTAAAATCAATTATTTTTGCAATATTTATGTCAATCCCTACCACATACTATATAGAATTCTCGCCATTGAACGTTTCGTTTTACCTACGGTTAAGTTTTCTACCATTTTATTTCATATTAATATTGTATGTGTTATGTTATTTTTAAGATAGTTAATTAAGGACCACGCTACCGCATTAGGAAAATCCTGTAATGATAGCAGTGTTTGTGAAAAATAAATAAATATTTATTTACGTAAATAATTATATTTTCAATAGCTTTCATGCACACATATATTTTAACAGTTTATATTTAAATTACAGCGCTATTTTCATTACGAGATATTAAAATTATAATGTTTAGTGTTTACCGTTTTTTGCCGGCTTGTGTAACGAAACGTAAAACAGACGCAAAAAAATAGGTTAGGTTCAACTTATGTCAAAGAACCGAATTGATTGACCCCGACTCCACCTGGTACGAGTTTGTCCTACCCCTAGAGTGATTTTATAGAGCCGGAGGCACGTAGGGAGAGCTTGCTATGCAAGGGCGTAGAGGCTGCTCTACCCGCAGTGCCGGAGAAGTTGCAGTTTCAAAATAGATACAGAAATCGCTCTGAATCAGTGTCCCTTCTTTTTTTTTTTGATGAAGTGGGTTCCCCCCTTCTGTAGGGGAGAACCTCCCTTCTCCCAAGGGGTCCCCTCTGGTTTTTTACACTTATTATTCATTTTAATCCCTAAAATGAGGGAAATTTCCTCAGAATTGAAAATTTTAAAAACTCAAAAAGGGGGGGGGGGTGCTCGCAACTTTTCCTCTCACCCTAAATTCGTTGGACGGCAATGGAAATTAGTACCTTTTGCTCTTCTCGATTCAAAACCATAAAGAAGACAAAGAAATGTGCGTACCGAAGAGAATATTGCTGCTGTAGCGCGAAATGTTGAAGAATATGCCGAAATGTCGATTCGTGGCCGTTCTCAACTTGTTGGCCTTTGTCCTTCAACTACATGGAAAATTTTACGTAAGGATCTTGGCTTATGGGGCTATCTCAAAGATCTCATCCGTGGGCTATATTAAGTCATTGGTTTATGCCGACAAACCAGCAACTCTTATAGCATTGGAAGCCAATAATCAAGCCACCATTGACGCCATATGGCCAGATTTATTGGAAAAAGTAGTGAAAAATTGGACTTGAAATTGGACTGTTCGAATGGACCATGTAATACAAAATACATTCCAACAATATTTCTGTCTTGTATTATTATTTAAAGTTCTCAAGCTCTTAAAAAAATACCCGTCATATATAACGAAGTGAAAAGGAAAACTATCATAGCTGAGTGGATTTTACAGGTTAACGAGTAATAATCGACCAACTTAAATTTTCCGTTTGAAAAACATGTTTCCCATACATTCCGTATGGGAGAACATATTTTTCAACTACGATGTTAAGTTTGATATTGGGATAAATTTATCCCCACTACGGAACCCTTCAATGTGCGTGGTCCAACACGCACTAGGCCGTATTTTGTTAATTTTCTCAAATAGTCTCCTGGGTACGTGTTACGCTACTGGTTTCTGAAAATTGTGTTTTAGGAATCTAAAATCAATCGTTCAACTACATTCTGAAAATCAGACAGATTGCTATGAAACAGTTCGTTTTTTTTTTTGACATACCTATTTAAAAATTTATAATAAAATATTTTATAATAGATTACCAGATAAATCACTTATGTACTTACACGCGCTAACTACCTACCGGCCGCCGGTTCGCACGCGAACCAATTCTCAGTGGGTTGCTGACAGCCGCGAGGCGCGTACGTACGCATATAATTTCGGTCGACCTGACGTACTTAGTTTCAAATTCTTATGTTATGGCTGGTTCTGGTGTATTATGTGTAGTTGATGGATGTAGATCCAGAAAGAGAAGAGATAACAACCTATCTTTTTTCAGTGTACCTGCTGATACAGAAATGTGAGTGTATATTTGGCTTTACTATCGTTTTATAAACAGGTTAAATTGTTTAAACTTGCATTTTTCGTGTTTATTATTTTATTGGTAGGTACGTATAATTACTTCTACCACGTAATCAGTGCTACTACTATACATCTGAGATAATAATAGAAAGGTCAATGACCTCCATTTGTCAACTGTCATTTGAAAATTACGTTTAGCAAAAATCTACTTTGGGCAAATTAATTTTCAATAATATTTATTATCGGTATTATCTTGTAATGTTATTTTCATATAATTACTGTATAAAGTGTTGAGAAAAGTGTGCATGACGTCACAATATAGCGTCAGCCCAGGTTTGTTCATAGTGTAGAAGCATAGTAGTTACCTATTACCCTAATTGTGTAAATGAACCTATAAATCAATAAATCGTGTTTTCATTTGCCTCCATTTCGTATTTCATTCGTATTTTTAACAATTCATCATGCTAAAACATTAAAAAGTATTTTATTATATTTCATAAACTGTACTACAAATACCTACTGACAGCTCTATCGAAAGAGGCAGCCCTGGCAATTCACAATGACCACGCGGCAGTGTGCAGCTACAAAGCAAAACTCACTTTATGCTTGTAAGGTTAGATACATTTTCAATCGCAGCATCTAGCGATTCGAAGGTGTAGGGTATTATATCAGTAGGTATTGAAAATTTTGTATGGAGTAATTTATCTGGCAATCTGTGACTGAACTACACTTGTTTCATAGTTGGTTTAACTCTAACAGACCAACTGCAACCTTATGGCGTCAACAATAAAGATCACTGTGATGTACAGTTCGCGCAAAACTTTATGAGCTCTCGGAACATGCACGCTAGTGGCTGCGCAGTATGCATATTATAGGTATCCGAGGGACGGGACAGGGCGTCGGAGAGGGCACCGGCCCCCGCGCCCCACGCCGTACCACCGCTCGCGTCCCGTTACGCCGTGCCTTAGTGTGAGTGCTACGTTCGTACACAACACTGGCGCGCGTTGTAGACGAAAGTACAGTCAAGTGCAACAATTAATTTTCATTGCTTTTGTAAATTTTTGTTACTGTTTGTTTCTGTTAATGCCGTTGTTAAGTTTTGTCACCGTTATATTGTATTTGTTATTTGTTTGTTCTATTTATGTGGTTTCTTGCTGTTATCGAACTTTTTGGTTTAAATATGCCTCGCGGACGCTTTGCGCTACGTCGCCAAAAACGTAAAATGGTGTTTGATGTTTTCAACTTTATGAAAAAGGAAGCTGAAGACGGTCTTCAGTATGACCTGAAAATGGTGCAAAGGCGAACTGCGGCAGCTACAGATGTCTCTTTAAGTACAATAAAGAGAATTTAAAACGCAAACATGCCAAGTGTCAGTATGGCACCAGTTTGAAGAAATGTATATGGAAGGTGTAACTCTGTCATAAATAAATAAATTTTATATTAATATTTTAATTTACTTATATAAATACCTACCTGTTTGTTCTAATATCTTACTGCACGTAAAAAATACCTAAAATCTAAATACTTTTTGATATGCATAAATGTACTATGAAAAATTTAAAAAATCTTACAATAATGATTGTGCGCTCAACTGTACCATGCGCGGTTACGTACTCGGGCCTAACTTCAGAGGGCTCATAAAGTTTTGCGCGAACTGTAAAATCAGAGGTAAAAATCATGAAAGGACTGTATCACCACTTTTTTCTTGTAGTGATAGAACAATCCCAGAAAAAAATAATTAGAGATGGCCTGACATCTCTCAAGTACCTACTCAAACTCAAGACAATTATGTGATTTTGACGTTCAAAGGTGCCTTTTTTTATGCCTAATTGAAATAAATTATTTGACTTTGAAACCCACAATTTTACTACATCTTAATGCATTCCTGAAAAAATCATTTGTTGACCTACATACATATTACTAGAAATAGAATATTTATGTACACTTACTTGCAACAGGGAATTTAGGTACATCAGGCATTTTACTGTACTTTTCCATCATTTTTTCATATATAGCGGCTGCTTCCTGGGACTCATAGCCATAGTCATCCTGATCAGGCTGGTCCGGGCCCTCACGTGTGACTGCAGTGTTGTCCCGATCAATGGCATCTGCAATCACAGACTTGTTGGCTGACTTGATGACCTTTAAGGTCTTCTGTATTTTCCTCAAGGCTTTAGGATCTCTCAAGGCACTTAGCTCCTCTCGTTTCTTCTGGGCGTCCATTCTCTTTTGCTTTTCTTCCTCATCTTTCTTTGCCAAAAACTTTTGAATGTTTGCTGACAACTTGTCTTTTTGCTTCTGCTCCTTTTTGGGAGGATCGAAGCGAGCCTTGTAATACGCATTTTCCTGAAATCACATTAGAGAGTTGGTGGTAAGTACACATTGACAATAACAACAATGTAAAAGTACGTCCAGGTGCATGTTCAAGTTTGTAACGAAAGTCCTTCTATTACTATTGCACAAACACTCGCATTATCATCAAATTACTTATCTGATCAAAAAGTATGCGCATAATATTTCGCAAATTAAGTACTGAAACTCACAGATGATTTTTGTTGTTGATTTCGTTGAGCAGCTAATAACGTCTCGCGGAACTCCATGTTCTCGCGATTTAACAATTCTGCAGAGGTAAAACTTCTACGAACATAACAGCATTGCAAAATTTTCACAAATTATTTTATAAAAATCGTAAAATACGTGTCATGCCCGATTTTGATACACAATCCCACCATTTTCTGGAAACGTACTGAGTCCAGTGTTGCCACCTGCTAGGCGACCAGAGATTAGAGACCTCTCTGCTTAAATTATTGCCTGTGTGCAGTGAACGCTAATAAAACCTGTGTGTTATCTAAAGCTTCGTGCAGACTAGGGCGACGAGACACCGGCTATTGTTATACCGTGAAGTTTTCCTGGAATTTGTATTGTTCGAGTCGCGTTGCGCCATCGTGTCGCGCTGGTCTGAACGAGGCTTAACCAGTTAGAAAAGGGCAAAGTAGGCAGGTAATTTGCCCACTTTTTAATATTGAGAAAGACAACGGATCTTAAAAACTATATATTTTTTCGTTACATTATTACAGAAATCATAACCCTCCAAGTCGTGCCCTTATTCCATTATATTTGACGTAGGCGAAGCATGTCGCCTTTCTAGGTATATCACCTTTCATACACTCCTTCCATTGTTTCTTCGGCCTTCTTCTACATAGACTAGAGCCATTCACATTCATACTCAAAGATCTTAAAACAAAAGTATCTGAGTACTACTTCAATGACGTCCAGCTTGCCCACAAAACCACAAATAAAAAATAATATATAAATAATTCCGTTGAATCTGGGCAATCTGACTATATAAATCAGTATATTTTGGTTTGCGCTAGTACTAGGCCGCACTGTGCTTTCGTTTGCGTGGTATTTAGCCGCATTAATGTGCATTTGTATAAAAACATGTTAAAATCTCTATTTTCTGTCAATGTTCGAAACAATGATTGTTTGTGCACTTGTACAGTTGAAAAATATGTATTTTGGCCACGACATATTTTTGTACAATAGTGTGCATCTAACTGGGCGTTTGCACTGGCGAAACATTCACAACAAAACATGTTGAAATCTCTATTTTCTGTCAATGTTCCACACAATTTTTGACAGGAAATAGAGATTTCAACATGTTTTGTTGTGATGTTTCGGTAACTGTGGCCGTGCGTTTGCACTGCTGCACTGGCGAAATAAAACATGTTGAAATCTTTAGTTTCTGTCAAAGTTCCATACAATATTTGACAGGAACTAGAGATTTCAACATGTTTTTTTGTGATGTTAAGCCAGTGCAAACACACGGTTACAGATTACAGGTTTCTATGTTGCAAAACTGTAATCTGTAAGGTGGCCTCTGGCTTACACTATCAAGATAAAACAAAACTGCCTGAGTGATCATCATAGGCCCCCCTGATGCAAAGAAATCAACTAAGCGATAGAGTGACAGCCCTAGGAAGTTACCATAGACTGACTGTGCTGTCTGTGACAGTGACAGTTTATACCATCTCTTTTTCTCTTTTCAAAACTTGACGGAAGACGAAAATATGGTTCGTGTGTATTTCTACGATTTTTATCTGAATATTTCAATAAAATCACTTATTGAATATGTTAAATTAAGTGTGGCTTATATGTTATAAGTGTTATCAGTGTCATACAGCACATTATTTCTAGATAAGATGTGGAATCATTTTTGTAAATCCTATTTGTTGTTCCGCTGCAGGCCACCTCCAAGAAGAAGACCAGGAAGTTACGAGGACACGTGAGCCATGGCCACGGTCGTATTGGTAAGTTCTATTTCTTATTTCTATAATTATTGTGACAGATACAAACATTACAGGCAACTTGTTTAACCTAACCTATAAATTGTTTCAAACTCTTAGACCGGGCTCAACATGCCTCCTAAACAAGTAATTCCTGGTTCTGTATACACCTAAGCGAAATGTGTATTATGTCGATATTGTTAAGTTCCTTGTCTAATAATGTTGTTCTTACGCATGGCTTTTGTTATTCATATTCTGTTAGTTTACCATGACATGATGTAAGTACTTCCTGGTAAACAAAGATGAGGACTGAGGAGTGAAACAAGACATTCTACTTCTTGGAAAATGATCTAATAACAAATGACACTACTTGTGTACCCCATGATTTCCATTTGAACTTTTGGTTATTCATGTGACAATGTCATTGTAATATTCTAGGCAAGCACCGCAAGCATCCTGGAGGTCGCGGTAACGCTGGTGGTGAGCACCACCACAGAATCAACATGGACAAGTACCATCCTGGATACTTCGGCAAAGTAAGTCACTGACCTGGCATACATTATAAAGTTATTCTTCTAGTACATGCAGTTGAAACTGTAGTTAGTTGTTTTTTCCTAATAGTTATTACTCAAGTGTGTGTGTGTGTGGTCTGTAACTAAAGTAAACTCCCCACAGTAATTATAAAAGGATTGCAATGTTCTTGAACACAATTTAATAATTTAATTATAGAATCAATAATGCTAATTCATATTAGATTCAACTTTAAAACAAAACAGATGTTTGACCAAAACTTTTTATATTGGTTAGGTACATGAATTGTATACAGACTGGAAGGGTAAAGTGACAAAAAAAAACACAAAATAATGAAAACAAGACCAACTCAAAACACTACAATTAGCTAACAAAACTGAAATTGTATTAAAAGACTCAAGTATTTGATGGTGTTTAGCTTAATATCTATGTTCATTTTGCTATAGAGAATATTAATGTTTCTCTAAATAATAATGTGCTATTCTGTTTATTCTAGCTCGGTATGAGGAATTACCATGAGAGGAAGAACAAGCTGTTCAACCCTGTGTTGAACCTGGACAAGCTATGGACCCTCGTGTCTGAGCAGTCGAGGCTCAAGTATGCCACAGCCACCGATGGCAAAGTGCCTGTCATCAACATTGTCAAGGCTGTAAGTATAATGACAATGATAGATAAGCTATTGAATATTCAGGGTTTTTTTTAATAGATGCCCACAATAGGGATGATGCCAGGGTCAAAAAAAAAGAAATTCTATTTAGTCCGTCAGTCAGATAATAAAAAAATATTAGACACATATTTTTTGCTTTATCATATGAATAAAAAATGACTTAGATACAATGCATTAAATTTGGGGAGTGGGGGTTGATATGTCACAAGTATGTATAAAATCTACATACAAGTGACGTCATGGCACATTATAACTCAATGTATCGCCGTAATCTTTTGATAATGTAAAAAAAGGAAAAATACGTGTATGTTATTTTTTCATAATCTACATTACGGACAAAAAACATTTTTTTAGTCATCATCCCTATTCTTGTCAGGTCTCCAGTAGATGGCCCAATACTACAACTTTTTGTTATTTGCATCATAATACGCGGCGCGAATCGCCCAATAAACGATTGTGTTGGTGATGCAGGACCAATTTAGTAAGTAGAGGATGGTGAACAGTTTTGACAAAAAAATCTGTGCTGTAATTCATATCGAACCTTCCTAGGGCACTGACCAAGTCTAGTTTTACTTACATGCAATCATCCTCTGAGTGTAAGAACCACTCTAAAAAAAAGTATTTCTAAATAGAATTAAAGAAGTCCTCGGAAAACGAAAAGCATGCGAAGGACGTTCTTCTACGGCGACCCAGCGTTCGTCGCTCATGTGAGGTGTGCGTCGAACATTAAAAAATTGCGCTAATGAAATAAATTTCTACTAATTTCAGGGTTACTACAAGTTACTAGGCAAAGGCAAACTCCCCAAGCAGCCCGTCATAGTTAAGGCGAAATTCTTCTCCAAGACAGCCGAGAGGAAGATCAAAGCTGTGGGCGGTGCCTGTGTTTTGTCTGCGTAATTTAAGTATACATTAAAAAAGTGAAAATCATGCTTGCAGTTCTTTTGTTCCTATCCCCCAAATCTATCGTCTACAATTCTGCAATAAACTTAAACTACACAACACCCAAACTTGAACTAGCAGATCATAGTGAAAATTGTATATAGTTACTATACTCTTTGGTGAAAATAAAGCCACAGTTCCAGTGCTGCCCACTGGCATGCTACGCATGATTATGTAGGCGGGATCACCCACTACAGAGTCTGACCACCCACGACCGCGCTACGTACTAATATGCTTGGCTGGCAAATTGACCTGCACAAGAGATTTCGAAAACTAAGGTTGTATAGTAACCTTAGCTTTTGAAATACAGATTTGGGATATTGGGATAATTGTTTGATTATCCTACAACCTGAAACCTGATACTGACCTGGAAACGTAAGATTTGAATGTCACAGACTGGGTTTGCACAATCCCCATAGCGGCAGTAGGCCCTAGTGCGTCTGCGACCGATTTATCCCACCATCAGGGATTTTAATTATGATTTAACACAAAAAATTACACTTAGTCGAAATTCGTCGCCAAATACTGTATCAGAATTTGTCGGTCACTGGTTTTCAAAAATTTATAAGGGTTTAGTCGGGTTGTAGTTTAGAAGATTTATCGAGTTCTATTTTTAAGGTTTTTTGTAGTCGCAAGACCTAGATCGAAAAATCTTCGACTAATTAGCGAGAAAACAAGATCTTCGCTAGATGCCCTAGCTTTTGAGATTCAATTGGGCAAAGCAGGGGCGATGCTCCCCAGATCGGCCACTTATAAACCCTTATAACTTTTTAAATTATTAACCTTATAATATTTTGCGACAATTTTTTTGTGATAACAAAATTAAAATCCTACTATGGTGATGGCCAGTCACACGATTTATCCATATTCACAATTTAATCCTAATTAGGGCTGCATCGTTAGTCTAGTGGTCACTAGCAAGGGGGATACCGGAGTTCGATTTCCAGGTCGTTTCTGTCAGTAATTTAACGTATTTGTAGGTAACAGCAGTCTGTATAGGTCATTTTGGTTTACTGGCGTGTGCTAGCTGTCATAATATGGCTATTAATTAAAATATGTTTTATGTAATGTAAATTATCTTGCATACTATTTTAAAGAATCATTTTTTTCTAACTGAACAGACAGCTGTGCTGGTGGGGAGTTTGTTGCGCCACTTCTTCCCAGCTAAAGCACTAGGAAGTGGTGAAGGGTGGGCGTTTTGGGGGACTGTGTAATTTTGACGTCCGACAAGTGCTGAAACTCAGCCTAGTTTAAATAAATGACTTGAATTTTGTATTCTAGATGCCCGAGTGAGGGCAATGGCTTGCCCCCAATGACATGGAACTTAAATCTAACACTGGCGAAATATGTATGTAACACAAACCCATAGGAGAATACAAGCGTGATGTCTCGGTCACCAGCACCATCGAGGTGCTCGCGAACATATTATAAAATAACCACTGTACGGGATTGTGATGGCACTGATTGGAAAATAGGTTTAAAAAAAAAGCATGGCTCAATTTCATGGTTTTTGAGGATGCTAATCCCAAATTCTGAAGCCAAAATGAAAATCCCTGCGAAAATTATCAAATCTATCATCATGGGTTTCGGTTTCGAGGGTCCTCCTAAAGTGATAGTGAGGCCAAAATGTAAATCCAAGATGGCAGCCGCTAAAATTTTGTTTTAAATCACGTGAGAAGGAACTACCGTTCCTGTAGGTATAGTGTAGGCGTAAAGGGTCCCCCGACAGCACACGTTTTTTTTCTTGTATCTACCTACTTACAATAAAAAAAAACGTGCGGTCCTCCTACCTTTAGCAGGCGACAGTCTCTTACCGACTTAGGCACCATATTCATGGAAAATAAACAAGTTGCACGACATTGTTTCAGCTTACAGCTATATGCTTGTGTCGCTGGGACCACTTCTTAGTTACAGTTTCGAGTGTAACGTATCTTGCTTGTTGCTTCTCAAAATGATGTTAACGGTGCTAAACTATTATGCAGTTCCACACATTTACTGCCTGTTAGGCCACATGGTTGTGTAGGCTTATGCATCGCTTTGTCAACAATCTCAGAATGTTACAACTTGAAAATATGGCGGTACATAACTGAGCCAGTTAATTGCCACTAGAGTGTAATGAAGAGGATCAAGTATTCCCATGAACACCATTAGGTTAACATGACATGTTGACATGTAATAAAACAGCAGTCTTATAATATAGATAGCGTCACATGTAATAATACTTAAAATATGCTTGCTTAAGTAAACTTAAGGTTCAGCACGATACATAACTATCGGTCATGCGAAATACTCAATACATTAAACTAAAATGATTAATTAATTCATAAAATTCTTAAATATATTCAAATAATGAACTATATGCAGCATTTTAAATGCAATTTCATGTAAAAGCAAAACAACACAACGTCATGTATGTACTAATTAAAATTATAATTACGAGTATGGACATACTCTTAAGGTGAGTACACAACTATAACATTTCCATGTAACGTCCTTTCGAATGATCGACGAATCCGCGGTGTCAGCGTCGCGCCGTTGTGATGTGGCCGATGGCCGAGCCCCGAGTGACGTGATTTGTTACAAATGCTCAAATGTGGATTCACCTTTACAATAATGTACCTATTTTTTATAAGCACTGGGTTTCGAATTATTATAAAGCAAATTATACCATGAGATCAGTAAAACAATATCCTTCAGATTTTTTCTTATTCAGTACTTAAATTAAAGCAGTTAGGTAGCTAATTCTATATGTGTAGTACTTTATGCTGGAGTAACTATGCTGCAATGACAAAATATAAGGCATTACATATGATTAAACATTGTTAGTTCATGGGCTACGAAAACTAATACTATAGCTGTATGTAGATTTAAATAAAACTGTATATCCTCAAAGTAACAAATGTCTCATGTGTTGTTTTTTATCTAACTCATATAATTTATATGGAGTATTTTTGGCCTTGCATTCAGTCACTAGAATTGCAAGTTATTGAAACAATTTTGTGGATAGAATGTAGATTCTATCCACAAAAAGATACAAACTTGCATGACTGGAATTACTCCCAATAAGTTGTGATAACAGACACTTTGAATGATCAAACATTACCAATTTGAGTTGATTTATGATTCAGTCAAACATTTTAGTTTTTGTGGCGTTAAGTGTATATTGTTACTGTGTGTGTCTGCCTCATCTGTGGCACTTGTTCTGGGGGAGCTTGTGTCTGGACCACATCTGCGGGCCTCGCCTGCTTGGCTTTCTTGCGAGCAGCATCACTCTCAGCGTAGTACATCCCAAGCCTAGTTTTAATAGCTGCCAAAGCTGCTCCATTGATTTCATCATGAAAAATATTTGTGTATCTCCACTGTTTCACCATAGGACCCCTCTTCCGTTCTTTCTTAATTTTCTTTTCTGGTTTTGGTTCAATATGATGATGCATAAGCTCTGCAGCATGTCCATAGGGATTGTCTATTGTGATGGTGTGTTGATGGGGCTCAGGTTTAGCCTGAAGCACAATGAATGCTGTTGTGGGCTGTGTCGGTCTTGGTGCAGCTGACTGAAGTAAGATCCCCATGCTCTGTCCTCCATTTGGAGTTTGATAAAAGTTAGTAGCAGTGCTTGTAGCCAATGTAGCCGTTTGATATTGGTTTTGAAAGTAGTTCTCAGCTATGTTGACCAGATGACCACTTCCTGGATACGCAATGGTCCCCAGAGAGTCTTGAGAAGTTTGTGTTGTTTGTTGCTGTGGGGGTTCCACCTGGGGCACAAGATCCATGCTTCTCTTAGATTTTGGCATAGTTGCTGATATGTTATCTGGGTCAAAAGTTTTGATGTAATCTTTCCACATTTTGGAAATATTAATTTCTAAACCAGCAATTTTATCCAACCTGATAAAATCTTTTAATCGGTGTGTGTGTACAATAGAATAAACATGATTTCTTATTTGATCTAACACTCCAGATGGCAAGCGGACCTCTCCAGAGCGACGATGACTATTCTTTCCACGATTGTCACTGGGGAACATGACACCATCATCCATTTTCTTACAAAGAACTCTGACTTTCCTCTCAGTTATGGCATGAATATTTTTGAAAGCTGTTTGGCAGACCTGAGTCTCTCTTCCCTTCACTCTCACAAAGTATTCGAACGTGCATGTGCGGCGACTGCTCGTTTTCACCCTTTTTCTCTTAACATCCACTTGCCTCATAAGTCCAAACAAATATGCATTTTGTTCATCATGGGTTTTCATTGAATAGAAGCCTTGAAATGTTTTTAATCGTATCTCCTCTGGAACTTTTTGGAAGCATCGTCTTCGGCAGTTACAGTCTGGACCAGGCTCTTTAGGTGGCACCACTTTTCCATTTGCGTTTATGTACTCTAGTCCAGCTATTCTTAAACGCTTTTGTTTTTGTTTGTGCCATTCTGTAAATAAAAAATATGCATAATGTACGAGTAATACGGTCGAGTTAGTAGTACACATGTACCTATATTTACGTATTCTTTCTACATTAATTAAATACTGAAACACCTACGTACGTACGTACGTTATAAATATTGCGCTAGAACTTATGTAGTTCCTACAGTGTTTATTGAGCGTTACTATCAAAGTATCAAATAAAGTCAAAGCACAGTTTCAGAACAATCAACAACTACTTACAAAAATGTAGTAAGGTAGTAAGAGTCAAAAACTGGTTGAAGTAATGAAGACCTAACAATGAGAACAATATATAAGGAAAAGTTAAGCGACGGATCATGTGCCTCTATCTTGATAATCATTTAAAGATAAAACTAACCTTCAGGATTCCTTAAACGTCTTTTGATGATTTTCCCATTTTTAGTTAACTTTACTTTTCGTTCACTATTTGAGACATCAGCCATTTTCATATCAAAGCATAGTGTTGCTGAGTTTGGTTCATAACCAAATCATCGTAACTACCACACACAACTCAAGAGGAAACAAAACGCGTGAACAACAAAACGCAACAAATAATAGGTAACTAGTATGTAATTGGAGATTCTATAACCAGCTTTTTCAGATTTAATTATCTGTGGATTGGCGCGCAATTCGAAATTCGAAATTGAAATGAATTTTATTCGAAAGACGTGTGAATTTAATTTCAAATTCAGTCATTTATTTTTATATAGATTTTGTTTTTGTGACATTGTGGTAGTCATGGTATAATATTGGTATAAAAATTGTTCGAGCTAACAGTTTATCCATGGCGCCAAAAACTACCACCATGGTATAATAACAGTATGACAGTATGTTATTATACCATGGTGGTAGTTTTTAGCGCCATGGATAAACTGAAAACTCGTACAATTTTCGAATATGAGTTCCTACGTGGAAATACCGCTGCGCAAACAACACGAAACATGAACTACGTGTACGGGCCTTTAACCGTTAAATGCTAACTAAACATTCATTTAACCTAGGTTAAATGCTCTAAGGTACGGGCCTAACACTACTTGCATAAACACGGTCCATTATTGGTTCAATCGTTTTTAATCTGGAAATTTTGAGTTGAAGAACGAGCCTCGCGGTCGACGACGTCATCACAATCCAATCAAAGGATGATTGGATTGTGATGATTTCTTTGGCCTTCCTCTCCCTCTCCATACGTTATAATTTATTATTCATCACTCTTTTGGTTACATCAACATGCGATTCCTCCCTCCTCATCACATGCCCAATCGTTAGGCTTTCCAACTTTTCTGTCACTAGTGCCACTTTCAAACTCTCACCTTAGACACTCACTTCTTACTTTATCAATTTTCGCCACTCAAAACATCCATCTCAATATTCTCATCTCCGCTGCATGCAACCTTTTTTCATCGGTTTTCTTCACGGCCCAGCATTCCAATCCATACAGTACGACAGGGCTTATCACGGACTTGTTGATTTTCCCCTTAACTTGAGACCTGTCGCCCTTTCATTCATCCTGAGTTGATATGGCGCGTTACGTCTCGGTCCACTTCGCCATCCCCTTGGACAAGCGAGCCAAGGTATCGAAAGTCGGAGCAGATCGGTAAGAGAATAAGGGCGTTCCGGCGAGAGATGGGCTAGAGAGACACGTACTCCTTTTTGGATTAACTTAATCTCAGGCTAACGGTTGCCAGTCTTTCTCACCACACCTCCAATCTGCTCTGGACCTCTAGACCGCTATTGGCAACCAGCATAATGTCATCAACGAACAGCGTACGCTAGAGAGCCTCTTTCTGGATGTCCGACATAAGAGCGTCCATTATCACCAGGAAGAGATAAGGGCTGAGTGTCGACCCTTGGTGCAAGCCGACAGCCACATTGAAGCTGCCAGTAGTGCCCACTGTATAAAAACTTGGGCATTGCATCGACTGTACATCGCTCGAATCACTGCACATAAATAGCTCACCACAAAACTTCACGAGGCACTTGGTCATATATGTTTTCGAGGTCAACGAATACCATGTGCAAGTTTTTATGAGGACCTCTGTATTTCTCGCACAGCTGGCATGGACATAGCAAAGATGCTTAGACCATTTAACCTATTTCACTATTTTCTCTCAGTCCTTTCAATAACTTTCGCCCAAGCTTTCATACTTTGTTATCAATCAGACAACCGTAGACAATCAATGTAGCATCAGTTCAATCCGATTGATTGAAGTGTACAGACGCCAGCACATCAACCTACTATCTATCTACTATCTGTCAAATTTCTTTAAATTTTCAACTTTATTGATACAGATTAAGGTTCAAAGTTGATTGAGATAATATACAGTTTCGGGTAGGTTGACCTGCTGGCGTCAGTACAATGATTTTTTGGTGCGTATCTCCTCTGAAGATACGCACCAAAAAAACATTGTACTGACGCAATTCCCATATTTTTAAGAACATTTGCATTCTAATCTTAGTCTCATAATCTAATAAACAGCCTATTATGTTCCCACTACTAAGGCACAGGCCTCCTATCTGTGAGAGAGATTGGGCCGTAATCCACCACGCAGTCCCAGTGCGGGTTGATGGATGTCACATGTCTGACTTTTCGGTTCTAGAACATGCAGGTTCCCACATGATGTTTTCTTTCACCGTTTTGAGAGCAGTGGTGATGAAATAAATAACACAATGTAAGTAAAGCACCTGCTTGCCACTAGTCTCAACTTGTTAATCTGACTGTGCGTTTGCACTGGCGAAACATCACAATAAAACATGTTGAAATCTCTAGTTTCTGTCAAAGTTCTATACAATATTTGACAGGAACATTGACAATGTGAATGTTTCGCCAGTGCAAACGCACAGTGACATCCCACAGAGCTTGCTTTCATGAAATCGTTTTTTATTGTTTTAATCTCTCATGTACGTCTGTGTTCTCATTGTGTTTGCACGCACAGTCAGACTATTGACAACTATATTATTATACTCGAAAGTCAGACTAACTGTGCGTTTGCATGGGCTGAACATTCATTCACCTAAAAACATGTTGAAATCTCTATTTTCTGTAAATGTTCGTTCAATACAATGTTTGACAGGAAATAAAGTTTATAATATATTTTTAAGTGAATGTTTCCCTCTTCCTATTAACTTCCCCTCCCTTTTAACATATTCCTCTTCAGAACTGCTGGTGGCGCTGATGATTTTCATCCGTCACAATAATATAAAATTATAAAATATTCCAAAATATTGTGTGGATGTGTTGATTAGACATTGGCAGAGTAGTCGACATCGACTTTGCTTGCCATAACAAAAAATAGAATAGAATATGTGAATATTGTGAATGTCTAACTGTGCGTTTGCACTGGCGAAACATTCAAAACAAAACGTTGAAATCTTCAGTTGCTGTCAAAGTTCCATACATTATTTGACAGTAACTAGCGATTTCAACATGTTTTGTTGTAATGTTTCGCCAGTGCAAACGCACAGTAAGGAATGTTTCGCCAGTGCAAACGCACAGAGTAAATTAGCTTATTGATTGTTAACCATAAAATTATTACTATAATTACATACGTAGTATCCCTATGTAGTCTGTGATTACAGCGTTCAGCGGTTTTGTTTGCAAAATAGTGCAGACTTGCATAGTGGCAACTGAATTTAACCGTCAAAGTCATGAGATATGACATCATCCATTTCATTCAGCTCTGTCAGTGTCAGGTCAGCCAATAATTTTGTAGCATAGACGCTGTGCTTACGTTTGTCGATATTGTTAAATTCGATAAAGCACGAAGAAAATAGAAACGCGTCTACAAACAGTTTATCATTGTTTATTATAGAAATAACCGTTGGCCGCTCTTTATTTTGAGTTACTAGAACAATACCATCATCGTGTTTTAAGTGTTAAACAACAGTAAAGCCAACAGGTGAGTGAGTCAACAGTACAATAGGTACTACTTAAAAAAAAAGTTAGATCCTTGAGTCAACACATTTGCTTCGTTTTTTCATAATTACTGTGTCCTTTGATCATCCTATCTTTTTGTTTATTATTATTGTATTTCTTAGTAAGACACAAACACACAGACTTTAGTTTCTGCAGGTATTACATCTTGCAGTTTCTTTTGACTTCCAATTACCTATATGCCTTCGACAGTGTTCATCTTTCATACAGATGCAAAGCAAAGAACATAATATGTTAGTAAGTCTTACTCCAGATGTAGACTAGGTATCCCTGCATAATTATATGGAGCCAGTAGCTGGACATATTTATTTGTTTGTTTTGATGGAAATCTAGATAATTGTTCATACTCATTTTATACAGTTATAAAGAAGGCGACTTAGTTTTTGCAGGTTTGTGTCAAGTCACAATTACTTAATGATAAGTCTTGTTAATAAAACATGAATGACTTATTAAAATGAGTACCTTTGTTTATTTACAGACCAAGATGACATTCCAATCTCCTATGCCGAGCCGGGAGTTCCTCTGGGATGTATTTAGGAGGTACAACTTAATTTTATTCATTAACAGTATTTAAGCACTTGTTTTGTTCACAAATTCATTTGAGTCAGCTTAGTAACTATAATAATTGTTGCACCATATAAACTCAATGGTAAATGTCATGGTTAGGGATGGCAGTCACACTTTATGGAATCTGATCCCATTATTTGATGTTGAAGTAACTCTAAATTATGGTGGATCCATGATTATGTATTTAAAGTTCAACACCATTATGTTGCATTGTATTCTATTGTATGTTTAACTTTGTTGTTATTTGTATGTTTTAACTTGTGAAACCAATGTCAACTGTAAAAATGTCCAATGATTTCATATTATTTATCTTTAATGTGTAGATACACAGACCATTTATGGTCAAAAAAAAATACTGACAAGTCTTCACAGAGATGGGTATAAACAATTCTAATGATGATAGAACTAAATGATTTTCTAAACTCATTATTTCAAGTTAATATACATGTTACCCTGTAATCCGTTTACTTGAAATTATGAATTTACAAAATTAATTTTATATTTTCCACTAGCTTTTGCCCGCGGCTTCAAGCGCGTAGATGGCGGAAAATATCCCACAGGAACGTACTACCGGGATTTCATACCGAATAGCAGAGGAAAAGGTCATTGACTCCTACCACTGCGCCCGCGTTACCATTAACCATAATTACTTTGTTATGTTTCATTTTGAATCTGTGATATGTTTTAAACTATTCATTGAAATGATAATTCAAGGCATATTTTAATCTAAATTAATGTCCAATTTATATAACATATTTTATTGGACAAGGGTTAATATAATACCAGTCAAAATAGCTTCGGAAATAACAATGAAATTTTTATCAAATTCTGAAAGATAAACATGGTTATTGTTGTTCATCCTTACTGTGCGTTTACACTGGCGAAATATTCACAACAAAACATGTTGATATCTCTATTTTCTGTCAATGTTCCATACAATGTTTGACTGGAACTAGAGATTTTGTTCAACATGTTGTGTTGTGATGTTTCGCCAGTGCAAACGCACAGTTAGAAGATATATATATATATGCCATAGCGGATTTTTTTTAAATGATTTTTTTAGGATCCAATTCTGTAAAACATAAATTTTATTTATCTCACCGTTTTCGCGGCGCACGCCATTAAAGTTCCCAGTCGGCATGTTTTTTCCGACATCTTCAACAATAATCGTCATAATTCGGCCAATTTAGAAAAAACTTTAATGAATTATACACTCAAATCTTCCTCATGAATCACTCCATCCATTAGTGAAAACAGTTTGAAAATCCGTTCGGTAGTTTTTGAGTTTATCGCGTTCAGACAGACAGACAGATGCGGCGGGGGACTGTTTTATAATAAGTAAGGATAAGGATTATAATGCAAATTCAGATAATTTATGAGTAATTATATATTGCAGAGTTGACAAGGACCGCAGTGGGTACATCTCAGCTGATGAGCTGCAACAGGCACTGTCCAATGGAACATGGAATGCATTCAATCCTGAGACTGTGCGTCTCATGATAGGTACGTTTATAGTTTGATTTCTAGACGTTTTTTGTTGGGTTGCCAATCTGTGTATTTCGATAGGCGTTTCCGGCAGCTCAATTAGGACAGTTATTTTTATCATTTTTTTTTAAATATGTGTAGACGTTTTCCTTTTGTTTTTTTTATTCTATAGTTTTCCTGTACCTTTCAGTATTTCAGTCCCATGCTTTAGGATTTCCCAGTCAGTTAAGAAGGAAAATGAATCTTAATATTTTCAGTTGAAATCTAATAAAATGTTTCTTTATTTTTTCAGGCATGTTTGACAAACAGAGCAGAGGTGTAATCAATTTTGAGGATTTTGGTGCCCTATGGAAATATGTAACTGACTGGCAAAATTGTTTCCGGTCGTTTGACAGAGATAGCTCCGGGAACATTGATAAGGTGGAATTGAAGAATGCACTTACAGCATTTGGGTATAGATTGTCAGATGAAGTGGTCAACATCATGGTCCAGAAATTCGACAGATTTGGCCGCGGCACCATCTTGTTTGATGATTTTATCCAGTGTTGTGTCACTTTATATGTAAGTTGAATTATGTTTTTATCAGTCATCCTTTATAGCATAATTAAAATGATTATGTCTAGGTACAGACGCCAGCACATCAACCTACTATAATTGTCAAATTTCTATAATAGATTTTCAACTTTATCACTAAATAATAAGGTTCAAAGTTGATTGGGAAAATTTGTCAGTTTCAGGTAGGTTGACCTGCTGGCGTCTGTACATAATTCACACTCATAATATAGCTCGAAATCGTCTACGATTTCGAGGCAAATTAAGATTAAAATATTACTTTTGTTTTTACTGGTAGAGTGCAGTACAGTTATTTGGGTTTTGTTTTCAGACTCTGACGTCAGCATTTCGCAGTTACGATACGGACCAAGATGGCGTTATAACTATTCACTACGAACAATTCCTTAAGATGGTGTTCGGATTAAAGGTAAAAGTATAAATGTCTCCATAATGACTATCAATATTTTAAGCCGTAAAATATTAATAGTCAAAATCAACACGATTTTCGCTACAATCGAAACTTCCCATCAATCTCTGTATGTTCTGTCAATCACTCTTGTTTGTTGGGTGACTGCGAAATTATACGCCCCGCGTTGTGCGTTTACACCGCGAGCATATGGGCACTCATGCTCGTAGCCGAATACTCGCACTGCGGACGCGCCTTGTATTTGTATCCAGTTCTGGCCTAGTACAGACACCTGCATTATATGTGACTCAGGTTGGCTGGACAAATCTTCAAAATAGCTTGCATTTAACTAGGTCAATAGGTCACTTTATGTGACGGCTAAACACCCTTATTTCAGAATTTGTGACGCTACAGAATCTTAGATAATCGATCGAAAACGTGTCCAGCCATCTTGAAAAATCACTTTTCACTGGTCTCTCAATCTCGGTAACGGAAGTGATTTGGACGACTTTTTGCATATCAACGGGCGTCACATAAATTTGTGACGGGCACCGAGCTAAAAGTTTTGTGATAAGTACAGTGGTTTAGTAGAAAAATGCAAAAATCTGTGTCCAGCCATCTTGAATTTACGTATAAAACTTATGGCTGGCACTTCTGAATCTCAATAACGGGGGCGTTTTCGAATATGGTTCCTTTACTAATACTTGGTGACGCAATGTGTGACAGTAATAACGTTTGATTTATGGCGTCACATGTAAGGGTTTACGAGAAATCAATAAAAACTTAATGTCCAGCCAACCTGAATTCAAGATGGCTGGACACATGTATCTCCACTGCCTGATGATCTACGACCTTCGAAATGTGTTCAAAATTTTGTGACGGGGATGATAATGATAACCTGAAATTGTGACGGAGAAACTTTGCGTAGTTTCAAAGATATTGACCATTTAAATTTTTCCATACAAACATCCATTAATATTGTGAGGTGACCATAATTTTACATAAATAAAGGATTTCTTTTTAATCGATTAATTGGCCGGTAGCATCCACGCCTGCTTTGTATTTGATTTCCCCGTGGGAATAAAAGGTTTTCCTGCAGTGAAAAGAGTAAGTATGTGTTAATTCAAAATAATATTTGACCACCAGCGCTGCAAGAGAGAGCCCACTTTTATTTCGCGTTTAGTTCATTATCTTATGTAACTGAAAATGAGAACTAAACTCGACAGCCGGCAGTGTACGTACTTACTTTTCGAAGTGTTATCACTAATCAGAGTACTAGTAACTATTAATTAATCTGCGGTAAGACAACCTAAATAAGAAATTCGACCAGTTGTCCTAGTAGTACCAACTTTAAGCAATAGATGGCGACACCAACATCAGCTATCATGATAATATGGTTTGTCTTGTCCTTCGACGTTTTCGTGGTAGCCCGCGAAATTCAATTTTTCTTGAGTTTTTTGCAGTTATTTTTTTCGTCCGCGGAAACAAATAACTTATAGATATGTATGATGATTCTTATGGTTATAAAAATTACCCCCCCCCCCCCTTCCTCACTTCTACATTTTTGTCTTCTATTGATTTAAATATCTACAGTTGTTCGTATTAGTATCACCAATACACGGATTTTCGTCCATTAAAGAAAACACCTTAAAATATACTTGTCCTACATAAAACCTACAATATTGGTTACCCTACTGCAGTGTTTGTATGGGGAAATTTAAATGATCAATATCTTTGAAACTACGCAAAGTTTCTCCGTCACAATTTCAGGTTATCATTATCGTCCCCGTCACAACATTTTGAACACATTTCGAAGGTCGTAGATCATCAGGCAGTGGAGATACATGTGTCCAGCCATCTTGAACTCAGGTTGGCTGGACATTAAGTTTTTATTAATTTCTCGTAAACCCTTACATGTGACGCCATAAATCAAACGTTATTACTGTCACACATTGCGTCACCAAGTATTAGTAAAGGAACCATATTCGAAAACGCCCCCGTTATTGAGATTCGGAAGTGCCAGCCATAAGTTTTATACGTAAATTCAAGATGGCTGGACACAGATTTTTGCATTTTTCTACTAAACCACTGTACTTATCACAAAACTTTTAGCTCGGTGCCCGTCACAAATTTATGTGACGTCCGTTGATATGCAAAAAGTCGTCAAAATCACTTCCGTTACCGAGATTGAGAGACCAGCGAAAAGTGGTTTTTCAAGATGGCTGGACACGTTTTCGATCGATTATCTAAGATTCTGTAGCGTCACAAATTCTGAAATAAGGGTGTTTAGCCGTCACATAAAGTGACCTATTGACCTAGTTAAATGCAAGCTATTTTGAAGATTTGTCCAGCCAACCTGAGTCACATTGCATTATTTAGGTGACCCTTATGCATTGAAATTCTGCACACCTACTCTGCTATAAAATGTGATAATTAATGCAGGCTTGCATAAACAGAGTGAATGATTAAAATCGGGAAAAATCTTTTCTCGATTTCGGTATTTTATCGATTTAAGGCTGATTTTTAGTAACATTTAGACCAAACTAGACGGCATTTTTAAACACAAACCTCCTATCTATATCGGTTAGCGTAGCTGCTGTAGAGATCCCTTAAAACCTGGGTAGATGATACGTTTGTTTTTCTGCATGGTAACAGATTTGTACAGATAGTTCACTTTGCAAAATCATTTAAATAAGAAGCGACTCATGCTGCGACATAATAGAGTGCATTCAGGTCGCACAGCGCTAATTACCTACAGTTATATTCACCTAGAAATTGCCTCTCTATCGCGTACCTAACTGTTTTTTTTTTGACTACGCTACGCTCACTAAATTGGCCCGACAAGACGGGCCCGCCGTGTACTGTACTATTCTGTAGCATGGTAGACATTACCTTCATTGTAGAATTTTAAAGGGCGTATCTTCTGCAGTCATCGCTAATGTATCACGATTATTCAATCACCTTTTATGTATTAAAATTAAGCTAATTAAGGTTTGTGAACAACGGAGAAGGTTTAACTTTTCAGATAAATGTTTTGTGATATAAAGAGGCAGAATGTGTGTTTTTATAAATGTTAAGATAAAAATGTTATTTACTTGTAAATTCTGATTGTATTTTGTAAAACTGTATACTTAGGTCTGAATATTGCTAAATGTAACTCGATGTAATCTATGTTATATCTTATATGTAAAGAAACGCCGCTGGTCTTCCAACTTAGCTTACTTTCGCATGATTTGAGAAAATCTAGCTCAATAATACTCAACCTTTTTCTGCCTTCACCGCATGCGCTGAAGCTCTCTTTCGAGGCAAGGCATGCATTCCGTAACGTTTTGTATGCAACGTTACTTTTAATTCGTTGGCAAGATTCCAAAAATGTGTTTTGAGTAACTCTAAACATATATTTTTTAAACAGGCAGTCATGGGGATTGCCGACAAAACTGAAAACTGGTATTAGCGCCATCTATATTGTATAGAATCCACAAGTTTACCCCTTACCAAAAATCGCTTAAAGAAGTTTTTACTTCAAAATTTTTTTCACAATCCCGTTTGTTTTTATTATAAGAAATCGTCCCATCACGCCTGTTTTAGGTTTAGCCAACGAATTAAAAGTAACGTTCGGGTTATGTTCTTATAATCCTGCTGCGTGTCTATTGGATACGGTCTATTCATAATTACTTCTTACTACATATTTAGTAACTTAGTGGCTCAGTTGTTGACTGCTTGCGCTTCGACACCCGTCATCGTATCAAACACGGCACGGCACGGGTCAAACAGTATATTATTGCATGTCAGAAAAAGTAGTAACATAATTTCATGTCACATAGGCTTGTAAACGATGAGTATTTTTGATCGACACTAAACGCCAACGTTCGTGGCAGGTGCGGTCATAAACGTAGCAGAGAGACGACACGAGACTCGGCATTAGAAAACCCATGACTAAATATTCGCCATCCTACTCGCACGTTTTATGACCACGATTGCCATGTGTCTTGGCGTGTAGTGGTCTTATTCTAATGAGATAGCTGTCGAAAATGTTTATTACGATAAGTTATTTTTTTAAGTTACTCTTTTGAAATTAAATTGCTAAAAAATATCGTGGCTCGATGCACTAATAGGAAAATTTCTTTTTCGTCCAGTGTGTGCCGTAAACATCGCAGTTGAAATGGTCCCGGGAAAATGCTTTCAGACCAACTGATACCCACCAATTTTATAATAAAATTGTAAAAGGTAATAATTCAATAAGAAATATTTATATTTCGATGTATTGTAAATCTGTGAACAAATAATTATCATGTTGTAGTACTTACAATGTTTCCGTGGGTCTATAATTTCGAGGTATGACGGGGGATTCCCCACTAAACTCTGCTCCTTAATAACCTTCTCAGGTAACCAATGTAATATGCTCAAACATAAATTAAATTCAAAATCATACTAATTAGCATTTGAAATAAGATTTTTTCTCTTTTTATTCGTGTTTAAAATGACAACTTGAACATGAAAACGTGTTCAAAAATTGCCTTGCCAAGTGTTTCATAGATCTTATTTTTTTGTTATTTTTTTATAACTATACGATTTTTTTTTACTTATGGTGAGAGAGCTCAAAAAATGTGTCCGTGCATTCACCTCAATTTATGAAAGCTTTGTATACCGATAATTTGTATAAATTTATAAGAATAGTACACCTACATATTTCAAGATTTATTCTGCTTTATGCTATTGGTGTACTTATTGATAAAATAAGTATCAAGTTTAAATTAATCTGCTTTGTGTAACTGTTAAGATGAAAATAAAACAAATGTACAGTGTTACTTTTGGTATAGTGACAGCCCAAAACGTTATTCCCGGTTGCAGGTTTGCACTATACTGAAAAATAACATTGTTCATGTACCTATAATAATGTGTCTATGTAAAATATATTAACAAATGATTTAAAAAGTACATTCTTATAAAGTAGATATAAAATGTAAGTACAGTAACACTCCGCTTTACGCCACCCCGTTAGGTGCGGTTTCGGTATTACGCGAATTACAAATTTCGCGCTAAAATGCCTCGTTTTACGCGGATGCATTGATTGGTCCCTTATCAGACTGATATTAATCGCATTATAAGTGTTCGGCAAGCAATACAAAACAATGTTGTTTGCTACGAAAGACTTGCAAGAACTCAAACAAAATACTATAAAAAAAACATTAGATAACTATTTCTTATGTAATTCTAAGGATTAAATAAGTAAAAAGTTTTCTGTAACAATTAATAAGATTTCTGATTATTTTTTGCAGAAAAGAAAGCAAGACACTAATTATTTATTTGGCTTGATATTTCATCATACCCCGATATTCGCGAATTTTAGCTTAACGCGATTTTGTCCGGAACGCATCCCTCGCGGAAAAGGGGGTATTACTGTACTAAAAAGAAAGAAAAGGGTTTTCCTATTGTGTATCAATATCAAAAATAAAAGCTTTGGATGCAGTCAATCATTTTGCAGATTAAAAGTAAATCTTTGATATTCTTTTGCAATAGGAAAAATAATATTTTGTAATTGCAAAGAAATTGCAACACAAGTTCATAAAATTATTTATTACTTTTAAATGTGTAAAATCATTATTACAGCTTATATAATATGAATGAATGATCACAATGTGCAAACTATATCTCATCTGTTTAGGGTAAATACCTACAGACTTCATTAAATGTTTTTAAATTAAACCGTTCATTTTAATTCTAGTCAAATTCTTGTTTTTAACAAATGCGTATCAAATAAAAATTTACAAGAAGTAACATTGGAAAAGATATCACTGATTTGATAAGAAAGATGCCATCCATCATATTCTCATTATTGTTCATGGTATTTATTAATAGAAGCCCATTATTATTGATAGTTTCATATATCATTTTTTTTTAAAGGTTTGTCTAATCTGTCTTCGAACTCTTTATTTTCCAAGCTCCTATGGTATATTTGAGCCAAATAAGGCCCAAGTCACAGCCCATCTGTAACCACGAAAGCACCGGCGTCACCTTGGAGCCCTCTATCTCCGTCCATCTAACTGGAATCTCGGCAATTGGAATGTTTAGTTTTTGTGCTATGTACAGTAGTTCTACGTCAAACGCCCTGAAAAAAAAAGTCAACTTGATTATTGATTCATATTGTAGGCAAAATTCCTATTCATATTGTGCGTGAGGCACAAAAAAACAGGGCCCAGTCGCAAAAATACCAATTCTCAAAATGCCTCCCGGACGCAAAATGTCTCTTTCGCAAAATGACCACTTAGTAAAATGTCGAGCCGTGCCTCCTCTCTCTCGAGCACTGGCCGGACCGCCCCGATGGTGACGGGGCGATGGTTGGGCGTGAAAGCCTGTCCCGCCATTCCGCCACCAGGGCTGCGCGGAGCTGTGACCGACGCAGCTCCAAATGTCGCTGCGTCAGCCAGTCACCTCGCGCCCTCGAGTCCTCGCGCCACCGATACAGTGACGCGAGTACCTTCGCCTCGAGGTCCCAGGGCGGGGATCCGGCCAGTACACAAGCCGCCTCGTAGGATACCCCCTGATGACTGACGGCCATCGCTCACTGCGGCTTCCGCAGAACAGCGATGCTGCCGGCCGTCAGGTCAGCCGCCCAGATCGGGCGTATAGTCCCAGTCGCCCCCACATGGATTGCCACCAGGTGGCAATTGGGAGAAAAAAATCCCAGTTGCCACCGGGTGGCGACTGGGACCTTATTGCCCCCACTTCAAATCGCTGTACATTGCGGCGTGGATCGCCAAACCCCCTCATCGCTATATTTCTTACGGCCGCGATGACGGGGTTGGCGGTCACATTTCCAATGTGGTTTTATTAGTAGATATTTGTGATATTTTTTAGGAACATACAAACTAGATTTTCTTTATTGTAGTTGCTTTTAATCACTTATTATTATTAATCATAAAAACCTGGTGTAAATTCGTATCACAGAAAATCTTAGTTTTTACAATAATTATAGGAACAAAAGCTAGTCATCATCAGTCACAGATAATCAAATTACATATTTACAATAACTATGTTTTATCAATCAAATTACTTAAACGTAAAAATTACCTCATAATCATAAAAACTTGGTGTAAATTTGTATCACAGATAATCAAAATATTTACAATAATCATGTTTTACAAAAAACAATCGTTACCTACGTTTCTTAAATTTTTGTAAGTATAAAAAAAGCTTAAACATATAATAGTAAAAAAAAACTTAAAAATAACAGTCTTATTGCAAGAAAATCACAGAACAAAATATTAACAATAATCAACTTTTGTTTTTATAAAAATATTTAAAAATGTAAATAATATGTCTAAATATGAAATAAAAGATAATTATCAACTTATAACAATAGTGAATAGGTACCACTTTATAACAATGAACATAGGTACATTCTTATAATCTTGTACCGAAACGTTAAATGGAAATCGTAAAATATTTTTAGTGTCTTATCGTTTCGAGAAAATGTCCCACTGTCATATCGCCTTGCACCAACTCTAGCTGAATTTCTTGTATAAATTGATCTCTAAATATTTGTTTCGCTTTTCTTTGTTTTAATGGATTTTTCTGTTTTACTCTGCTAGTACAAATACTGGAATACGAAGAATCATTTCGCAAGACATGTAGTAAACACATGAGGTTGGGGTGCTTCGTGCCGACTTCGTGG
Source organism: Xanthia togata (assembly GCA_963853775.1). Lineage (NCBI taxonomy): Eukaryota > Metazoa > Arthropoda > Insecta > Lepidoptera > Noctuidae > Xanthia > Xanthia togata. Next base: position 26,492,765 of record OY970794.1, on the reverse strand, counting down.
TTTAATTTGTTATGCCTTCTAGATAATTTGTAGTTCGGTGCTGTTGCCCGTATACACACCAAACATCCATAAATCCATCTCTTAGCCACTGTTATTCCATGTAGGTACGGAATTTTTTCATATTCTCATCTTCACAAGGTTTGCGCGTGATGTATGTCCAGCCTTTCATAATTTCAGTTGCGGGCAATAAAGGAAGCACAGCGCTGAGTGCTACTTCTCGTATTTTAATTGAATTATGGGATTTTGTGATACCCAGTTCTTTTGCCTTTTCTCCAAATTGCTTTATTGTAATGGTATATTCTCATCTTCACAAGGTTTGCGCGTGATGTATGTCCAGCCTTTCATAATTTCAGTTGCGGGCAATAAAGGAAGCACAGCGCTGAGTGCTACTTCTCGTATTTTAATTGAATTATAGGATTTTGTGATACCCAGTTCTTTTGCCTTTTCTCCAAATTGCTTTATTGTAATGGTAATAGCAACCCCTTACTATTACAATTGGAAAAACAGATCGAATGGCGCTCATCGCTGCCTTTTCGTAATCAGTTTTATACGTTCTTGGATTCCATTCGGGTATTTGGGATTTTATTAATGAAAACAATATGAAGTACGATTGTTCTGTTCTACTACTCATATGAGCATAAACGAGTGGCACTATGTTGGTACTGTTCACTGTGCTTCCTAAATCCCCGTGGATTGTATATAGCTGTATGAAGGGTATTGGGCAAGACTTAAAGGCGCTATAATAGTCAACAATTTCAGTCAACGTCAATTTAGCTCTTTCAGAACAAAAAACTATAACTCTTACTCCATTTTCAGAATAATCTGCCAAAACTAAATCTTGATAGTCTAATGGAATTTGTACTTGATCAACTTCTTTACACTGTAGTCTATCTACACCAGCAACTTTATTGCGAAATCTATACAAAGAGGATTTCACACTAGAATATTTTGGTAAATCACATAAAGTTTCTTCTGTGTTTTCGCACGAAGCAATCAGTGAATTAAATGTTTGAGGAACAGCAGGAAACTTTTTATTTATCAGCGCTTGCTTGACTTGATAAAGGCGCTCTTCGTTTTCATTTTTCTTAAAATCGGCTGCACATGTATGATTGAATTCGTGTACAATGTTGTTATCCTAAAAACAAGAATAAGGCATTATACTATTTTTTAAAATTAAATGATTACATAAATTGTTGTTAGTAAGTGTTACAATTTTTTTTCAATAGAGTATTTTTTATATTATAAGATAGATGTTCTGCAAGATTATAATAAGCTGGAAACGCACACACGCATCTACATACTTATACAACAGAAGTTTATAAATAACAGCCGCGGCTGGAAGGTAGAATTGAAAAGTTCTTAGGAACGTGCATATATATTATTGCCTGTGAATATAATTACTCAAAAATAAGAATCATGCGGCTGCACGCAGTGATAAATCATAGGCGTTAGTGACTTACTTTTATCTTTATAAATCCCTTGCATTTTTCCTTTGGGTGCACTCCCACGTTTCTACGTCACTTTTGTTTTTTCTTTTCAAATTATACTGATGTCCTGCACGAAGAATAAATTGTCCCATGTCGTCTTTTTATATATAGTATACCTACTTTGTCCGGAGCTGCAAGACGCACTTTGCTCTGACATGATTATAGATAGACTAAATTGCATTTCAATGTCATAGATGCAAAAGCCGGTAAAGGGTAGGGGAAGGGAATGACACATCTATTGTGATTTGTGTACTCCTTATCGCTGAGTCGGTTTTGGAGTGCTTCAAACAAAACACGTGTTTTATGACTTAATCCGTCGGGTAGTTTATTGTGTGCATTGTTTGTATTGGTGTGGTTTTATTGATAATATTTTGTGGTTTTCTTTAATCTTGTTTGTATGTCCCTAAAAATATCACTTATCTACTAATAAAACCACATTGGAAATGTGACCGCCAACCCCGTCATCGCGGCCGTAAGAAATATAGCGATGAGGGGGTTTGGCGATCCACGCCGCAATGTACAGCGATTTGAAGTGGGGGCAATAAGGTCCCAGTCGCCACCCGGTGGCAACTGGGATTTTTTCCTCCCAATTGCCACCTGGTGGCAATCCATGTGGGGGCGACTGGGACTATACGAAAATTACGAGATCAGGGGACCCGACCCATACAGGGCCATCGATCGCACGATCCCCACGTAGAGCCGCCTACAGGCGGCGCTCGGGCCCCCCAGATTGGGAAGCAGCGTTGACAGCGCCCCAGCCCATGTATTTTCTTTAAACTTCTTCAAAAGTCGAAAACAATGCGGCCAAAAAAAAAGAAATGTTTGAGAATGTGCAAATAGCGCTCTTTCATATGATACCCCCATGCCCTGGTAGCCCCACTTCGAATTTTTAAGATCTCCATTCAGTCCCTGTTGCAAAATATGTATATTTTTTTTTATTTCTTTCTTATTTGCAAAATAGGTAAACATCATCTAAAACTATTCCAAATTTCATGATGATAGCATTAGTAGTTCTTGAGATGTCCAGCTGTGACAGACAGACAGTCAGACGGACAGTCAGACTGAGTCGCACCATATTCCTTTTTACCATTTTGGTACGGAACCCTAAAAACTAAGCTTATCACTATTTTAATGTACTGAGAATTTACATAATGACGAAACTAATTCTATCAATATTTTAACGCATTAGTTATGTGCTGGAGATTCTTACCATCTGTTTACATGTAGACTTTTAAAACAAATTTCAGCTGCTTTCCTAGTGAATAGCTTGAAGCCGCACTGTGTGTCCTTAATGCCTTTGACAGTGAACAGCCACACGAGGAAGTGGAAGCCATACATCAGAATATTCCTAAAAAAAATATAATTATTTGAGTTTCAAAGCTTATTTTACACGGCGACCAAGAGACTAAAATACCATTAGATTTTTATTCTTTAAGTCGGATACAACATATTACTTCTGAAAGTAAATTAAATAATTTTAGGTTCTGTTCTGTCCGTTTGAAGACCTTCTATATATAGATATATATATATTACTGGCATTCTCTTTTCTCTATATCTTACTTCATCCGTTTCATTATTCATTTATTCATGTATGTATATAGAGCTGCTGTCCGCAACTCCACGTCAAAGTGCGTAATTATTTGCGCACGACGGTATCAGTGTCATATCTATGGGCGTATCACTAATACCAAAGACATCTTAAATCTCTTTGACTAATAATACTATGCGCATAATTATCATAGAGAGGACTGTGAGTAGTTCTTATTATGATGTCACTAGCTATTGCCCGCTGGAGGTTCGCCCGCGTAAAGGTCGGGAAATATCCCACAGGACCAAGGTACTACCGGGATTCAGAGTATCCTATGTCCTAACCCAGCTATCTAATTATGCAACACATTTTTGTAAACGGTTACGACAAATTTGTTTCATTTTGACAGTTCAACAACATTCCTTACGTTATTTCCGTTGTCAAGCAGATTTTTTTCTCGAACATACGAAGCAATGGATTAGCAATTTGTTTCAAAATGATTCAAATTCCGATTGATCGTGTATTACGGAATTAGGGTACAGATCATGGCCTATCCGTATGCCTTTCAACCAAGTCCGTTCAGCCCTTACGGCATGAACAGGTAACAGGCTGATATTAGGGTAGCGTAACTCAAAATGAAAAATTGAAACCCTTAAAGGATGACTTCGTTCTGTCAAGACCCTTTTTCTCAGGAACTCGTGGAGGCATCAAGTAGAAAAAGATATCAAAAACTTAGGTAGCTATACGGAATAGAAAAAAACAGTGGAAGTGCCCTTAGATATCTTTAATACGGGAACCAGTGTCGCCAAACACACATTTGCAAATTAAAATGTACATTGTAATACACTCAAACTCAAACTCAAACTCAAATCATTTATTCCAAATAAACCAATTACAGGTACTTTTGAATTGTCAAGGGGTCGGTCAGTCAGAAAGATGAAGCTAGTTGCCCATTCCAAAGCGTAGTAGGTTCCTATGGAGAAGAACGGGCAAGAAACTCCATGGACACTCTTTTAAATTAGAATATTGTTACAAAACATTGGTTACATCATTCATGTTGAAATTATATATGTGAGAACAATGTAGTAAATAGTGCACGTTAAAAGCGACCATAATAAAAATATAAAAACAAAAATAATTAAAATAAACCATGGCAGCTAAGAGATGACCAGTCCCCACTGACGGCGCCCGTTCACGAACATGACGCATGGATCAGCATCATTTAGCTCAACCATTTTGAAGGGAACTTAATGATCCAACACACACGCCACCACCAGCGAGACATTTGAGTGAGCATGACATACTCTCAGCCGCCAGGGTACATTCAAGTCAATGAAAGACGTACTCAGTAAATGTTAAAGTAGGTAAACAGTGCTCACATATGTGCAATGCAATTATATAAAACTAAGAGATTGAATTTATACAATGTAAATATAGTTTTTCAATCTTCAGCAGCTCCAACAATATTTTCCAATGCTAATCAATTAGTTTATGCGCCCTTGTGGAGCTGGACCAGCGTTGAGCCAAGCATTTTTGTCAGCGATGTAATCCCCCAACTTATAATATGCTTGGCAGCATAGTGTGCGTTTTATGCAAGATTTAAATTTCGTTTCATTCAATTGGAGTATGTGGGGAGGTATTTTATTGTAACATTTTACACAGTACCCCATGAAAGATGAGTCTACTTTAGCCAGTCTGAAACCCGGTTGAACTAATTGGTCCCTATTTCTAGTCCCATAATTGTGTCTATCACCTATTTTACTGAAAATACTTAAATTTTTCCTTACGTACATGATGTTCTCGTATATATATTGACAAGGTACCGTCATAATGTTAATATCTTTAAATAGTTCCCTTAGGGAATCGCGTCTGCGGAGGCCATATATTGCTCTGATGGCTCTTTTCTGCAGAATAAAAATCGATTCGATATCTGCAGCCCGTCCCCATAGTAGTATACACAGAAAAGATGATATAATTGGCTACAAATTATAAATGCAACTTTGTTGAAAAGTTTATTTATTGTTGTTGAAAATTAAGTTTTATTACAACCCGTGAACGTTGTTTTTATTTTACATGTCAAAATCAATGAAGACCATTTTTCCAGCTTACAATCTTCTTCTTTTCGTAAACTAACCTGGTGTCAGAGTTTTAAAGCCGCCCACGGGCCTCTGACTTGGCTTCACATGCCGTCGAGAAATATCTCTCAGGCATGCCGGTTTCCTCACGATGTTTTCCTTCACCGTTTTTTTTTGAGCAAGTGATAATTATATAATACGCACATGAATCCGAAAAGTCAAAGGTGCGTGCCTTGGGTTCGAACTCGAGACCTACGACATGTCAGTCTGACGGTCACACCACTAGGCTATCACTGCTTAGTATACAATCTTAGCTTACAATCAAATTCGAGCAATCAACTACGAGTTCAGCTACTCAACGCTAGAGCCGGGCTCTAAAACTAATTTACTCTATTTAGCACGCTATAATCATTGAAATAGATGTCATATTCGTATGCACCTGTTATCTATTTTTCTACTCAGCCAGGGATGGGGACAAGATATCGATAATTTAATGTCGATGTTTTTACAATGTAATAATTCAAATATTTTATCTTATGTAATGGACCAAAGTCCGATTAGTATACAATGTGGAGCAGGACGCTTGACATTCCTCAAAACCACATAAAGAGTGTCATGTTCTTTACCCGTATACAAAAAATCAATCAAATCCAATGAATACTTTAGCCACAGGAAATTATTTTTCATTTTCTTATTTTTCAACATGATGTAGATCTGAGTCCGTAATAATAGGTAAACATTGTAAGGTCAAGAACCTGTGCAAAACGTACGATTCTATTCTCTACGTCTCAATATGCTTGAGAGACAAAGAAAGGTGTCATACGATTCCACTCTGACGCGCCCCGCCCAGTCCCACAAAATAATACTACAATTAGAAAGACAAAGAAATATTACTTACGCAAATTATGCATTAGTGGTGCATAGACAATTGCGAGTGTGTGTGTGAGCGGAATTTTTTCGGCAAAAAGTCTCGGGACTCGGTCACTATGTCAGTCAGTGCATAGCGGCGCCCTTTGAGGAGCGCACACGGCTACTTTTTTTATTACGAGACGAGCCGCGCGCGCATTGTCGTGATTTTGTGAAAAAAAAAAATTGTTATTTGTGATTAAAGACGATTTAGTGTGACTTATTGTTCAGTGTTAGTTTAATATTAGTTAGTTAATTAGGTATCGATGTCGCTTGTGCATAATGAACAACGGTGGAAACCTTGAAAATTTATAAATTTGACTATTGATGTAAATTCTGATTGTGATGTGATATTATGTGATTAATTATTCAATCAGTGATCTTTTAATTAACAACGCGCAACTTAGTGAGTTTATGCCGCTAATTTGTTGTTCTCCGACTAAACTACCTACCCACGTCCACCTACGCCCCGCACCGCAGCGCAGGCGCCGCCCCCCGCCGCGACCCGCATCGGGCCGCGCAACAGGTTAGTGACTTTTCGTAGATAAAGCGTGTTTAATTTTTATGCAGTTGATTCTGCTATTTATTTTGTTTGAAAATTGCAATTTTTCAATTTTCCATTAACTACTAATCTTCGTCTTTTAAAATGTTTCTATGGACTAGTACTGTGCTTGTTTTAATTTAATGTCGTAAGTCCAGATCCACATTGTATATTTAATTTTAACAAGTGATGCATGCGAATATTGACATATTTTTCCGCGATGGCTTTAATTAAATTCGTAATGTGAATCGATGTTGGAAATTCTCCTAACTGATGATAAAAAAAAAATTATTTTGACGGCATTCAGTTCTGTCTTCGAGAAGATCGACGACGAGTACATAATATGTCATGGTAAGGTATAATATTTCACTATATTCAACTTTGGACCTCTATCATTTACGCATAATGTGATACTCATTTCTCGTTATTAAGTTCAGTAAAGTTAGTTTATAAATACACATTTTATTATTTTATCGATACCGAACTATTTGAATGTGTCCCATCCCTAAACGAGTAGCGTGGAAGTTTCTAGATTTCTAGAATACGATGATATTCAAGACAGCGAGCAAGTTGATTTAGACTTTGAACAATGGACATAGGATAGTTTTTAGTTCGCAACAAAGTAATAAATATAGTTTTTTTCAATAAAAACAATTTTATTGAAATATATCATAGTTTTATACATACCGGTGATACGATACACCTCAGCAATATACATTTTTTGTCCGGCTATCTTTTTTGCATGTAATAATTGCACAATGAGGCATGTTTATAATATTTTTCGTTACGTTCGAGACGTCGTCGTATCACATCAAGTAGCTAATCGCGACTGAGCCGGTGTTGCGGAGCTCCGCATAATTGTGACACACGCGCGATAGCTGCGTGGCACTTCCATTGTTTTTTCCCAAAAAAAAAAAAAACTTTTTTGGCCTGTCGGCCCAGTAGCATGAAGTTTGGCGAGAAGCAAGGTCAAGTAAAGAGGAAAATCCAAAAATGTATAATTCATAGTTTGTATATCAACTGCAAAGTGAAGTTTGTTCTTCAATCTGGGATCAAGAAGTCATACAGGCCGTGTCTTGAAGTAACATTTAGTCTGTATTTCATTCAAATCGGTACTCTCTAAAAACTATTATTCTAATTTTTTTTCTGTTTAGTTTTTATTTACTTTGTGTTTTCATTTTACGTACCTACTTTGCCGAAAGGTAAAATATGGTGATACTAAGACTGTGATATACAATAATTACATGAATGTAAAACATCTGCACATTATTATTTTATCCATATTTACAAATAAGTACTAAATTTGAATTTCAATTGAAATGTTAAATTTGTCCTTCAATCCGGATTTGGAATTGGCAGCCGAGCAAGCACAGCTTTGAGAACCCTCAAGGCGCAAGTCCTACTCACACTAGTCCGGTTTTTTCAAATAAATAAAACAGGTTTAAAATGAATAATTAGTATTTTAAGGAATATAGAATCATTTCGAAATTCCTTAAAATACTAATTTGTTATACCTACTCAGTGCCGCCATTGACCAGGTAATAGGTACCTACCTATTAGAATGATCAGTTTTACGACTTTAAATTGTAAAAACTTGATAGTAGGCCGATTTTTATCGAATTAAATAAAGACTAAAAGTTAATTTAAGATACGGACTATGACTATATTTCCACTACAACTATCTTGAAAAAAAGACAAAAAAATCAATATAATTTTAAAATCATCCCCTATTTTACACCTTTGAGGGATGATTTTACAAAAAATGCTGAAATGCATAATTATTTATTTCTTACCAAAAGCATAAATTTGAATTTTCATATCTCTAACTTAAGAAATGCTGGATTTCCCATATAAACTTCCATCCCCTATATCCCCCCCCCCCTACCCCTTAAGGATTATTTTTGAGACAAAAAGTACCCTATGTCCTTCTCCAGGATGCCATCTATCTCCTTGCAAAATTTTATTGAAATCCGTTCAGTGGTTTAGCCGTGAAAAGGTAACATACAGACATAGACAGAGAGACAGTTTACTTTCGAAATTATAATATTAATAAGGATAGTATGGATGGATTTCTACGTAGTTATTAACTGGAGCATATAAATGGCGATGAGCAAACATTGTTTACACAATAATCAGGATGTCAAATAGTGTTATCATCAGATTTAGAAGATTGAAATTATGTTTGTGTATTGATTATTATCTTTTAATTAAGAGGGAACAGGGCCTGCGATTCTCCATACAAAAGTATTCCCCTTTTTTCTTCCTGAATAATGCCTCTAGACCAATCTTTTTTTTTTCATAAAATCGAGCTCAGCTGTTATTTCCTTTTTTTCAGCAACTTATTGGTAAAGAAAACATGACCCTCCAAAAATTGCAAAAATGCCCCATTTTTACCGCCGTGATTAGAGGACTGCCAGAAAAATTCGAATAGTTTTTAACATAAAAGAAAATTATAGGAACCTAGACATAATCATTCTTAAAATTTTAATGTAAAAAATAATTGGATCAGGTCCGTTTTCGAGGAAAAAAAAGGGGAATACGAAACGTCGATGTCGTCAATTTTTTTTGTGATTTAATCGGTCTGAGCTGCAGCTGTCCCTATCGCACTCTACGGAGGCAGTTTTGAGGGAAGACGACGGCAATAGTTTCTCCAAATACCTATTTTACAAATTCCTCGCAGTCCCTGTTCCCTCTTAAGTAGGTTGATTGTTGCAGAACAGAAAAATATTTACTTTTTAGGCTCACTGGTCATTGAAATTACATTCAAACATAAACTCGGGATTATTTCTGAAGGAGTTGGCAGAAACTACAGAACGCGACGTGCGATGGCTACGTCATGCAGCTGTTCAAATAGGCGCGCCGGCAACGGCGCCCGCGCCGCGTTTAATAGACCACATTTTCAATAACATCATTTTGTATTTTAGAGTATTTTTACGTCTGGCCAAACTGAAGCGAATACTGCGCTAGATGCTGAACGAAATTCGCACGCGTCGATTGTGTTGACACAACTTTAACTCATTATGTCTTTAAGCTGGCGCGAACAATAGCGTGACTTCTTGCGCGCAGTCACGTTCCGCGTGGTAGTCGTTTCAGTGTGGCTAGAACTTTATGCCTGCGTTTCGACTAACAATTGCCTAACAAATTCCTTTTTAGAATGTCCTTTCAATTATCCTGTTTCTTAAATGATATTTGACCAAACCATCTAGCACACTTTAAATTTATCTTCACTATTATTACAATACAATAACAATATTTTACAGAATTAAAAAGCAGAATTAAAAAAAGAATTACATATCTCTTACCTAAAAACGCTACGCGTCGCCAAAGATTCTTTTTCGAGATGCGCCCTAGATCCGATCACAATGGCTATGGAGTTGCTGATATTACTTTGCTGGGAGTATGGATCACACTTTGTAAGGCTCTTCAAAGCAACTTCTAGTTTTGTTAAGTCTTCGAATTTAGATGCCCCATCTGCATCAGCAAATAATATGGTGGCTCCTCTACAGCTCTCAATACCCTGAAATATAAAGATGATTGATTGGACCACATTAATAATTTCGCACTGATAATACAATACTGTTGTAACTCAAAATGTGACTTTTTTGAGAATCGACGAAAAACTGATTATTTGCTTCCTGTTATAGATTATAAAAAAATGGATACATTATTAGGTTTATTAATACAATTAACGCAATTATCTATTTACCAATAATTTTAAAAAAATACAGATAGTCATTTTATTTTCAATTTTCGAGTTAAGACTATATTGCCTTGAATAAAGTTTTCAGAAAGTTGAACTATTTTTAGTTGTGTAGTTATTGTTCAAACATTTAGAGTTACTACAATTTTAAGGTGGCTTTTTTATGGTTTTGAGTAACATTTTTTTATTTGCATCAATTTTTATATTTAGTTTTAATTTTTGTAGTCACCTCAAACACAATAATTTTCAATCTAAAGTTAGGAAATTAGTAAATAAAACCAGATAATCAAGAAATATCAGTAAGATTTTTGTTTTTATTAGCTGTAAGTCCTCCATGTACTAAATAAATAAATAAATAAATAAATAAAATAAAGATAATCAGCTTTTATTTATATAAAATATAATTTAAATTTTATATAAATATTTTGTACAACAAAAAATAACAAAATTAATCTTCCAAAACAAAAAACAAAATTAGTCAGTACAAAAACATAGGAAATCAAAATAATAATTATAATAATTGTTCTTATACTTAAATAATCAGTTAATGTTGGTCACTAAACTGGACTTAGGCGTCATACCACGACTAATATTACTATGGTTTAGCTGGAAATAAAATGCGGTGTTCAATTTACGTAAATTTTGAGTGGATAAGTATCTGTATTTCGGTTTAATGACCGTAGTATGTCTAATAATAAGTCTCCCAAACTCCAATAATTGTTGAAAACTTCCTGTCTTGATGCCTCATTTATTTTTGAACGACAATTTAGCTTGCATTTTTCGCCACACGTCTGACCCATCTTCTTTGCAGCTACTGGTTTTTTAGTCGCCAGTTGGTATGCTTTAACAGTATTGCGCAGTGTTTTTGCTATTTTACTTTTCCAATTTATACATTACGCAGTTACGTAGGTACCTACCCTCTTTTTGCCTTTTGTGATGTCCTGCACTTCCGAAGCAACATTTGACTCTGTAGTAATGTGAACTGCTGATCCACTAGTTGAAGCAACGGGGTTTACAATATTCTCAGCTGCATCATCTGAGCTACTTGATGAGGAGCTACTGGAAGAAGAGCTACTTGTAGAAGAGCTACTTGACGAAGAACTACTTGACGATTTTGTTGCTCCACTTTGAAGTAAACTCGGGGCTTTACTAGTTGGACCAGGTATAAAATGAGGGTCACGGTCGGAATTATCAAAATCACTATGATAGGTGTGCAGGGGTGAAATGTAATATTTCCATTGGTTGGATTCAGTCATCGATTCAACATGTACTCAGTGCATTGCTCACGTAAATTTCTTGAAGAACTGGATTTCTTGTAGAAGGTGAAGGTATCCAGGACGCCGGTTGTTCTTTCACAGCTTCGTTGTCATCATTCTGGGACCATTAATTGTTTGTACTCACTGGTCTCAATAATAAAGGTGAAAAATTCATAGGGAACGAGGTTTCTTCAACAGGTTCTTCGTTTTCTTTCTCCTGGTGATTGTTTGACGTTGTTTTTGTTGCCATATCAACAAGTAATCACCCACGGTGCATACATTTATTGAGTAAAACACCTTTAATATTGTACCTACGTCACCTAGAATGTAGTAACTGCAAATTATTGAAAAAAAATAGTTAATGAGAGTATTCTAATGTTTACTTTAACATCTTCGAATGCGTGATTTTAATTTCTGTGATCAACAAATAAGTATTTGTTTAAATATTAATAAATTATCACAAGAAACCAGCTAATTAAAATTCTTCAACAATACTGTATTATGTCTAAAATTACTTAATAAACCACCAAGAATGACGTAAGTAAAAATATTATTTTAAATCGCACTTTTGTGAATCATTATCAGTGTAACAACTAGAAATACTCCAAGTTCATCTTTAGGTTTAAATCAAATATAATGTAATAACTCGAATTAATAGTTTAACTTTTACATACCTGATTCATTAATAACGTTCCATTTTGAATTAATTCGGTCTAAAACGCAAAGCTGCACGTCCCTCCTAGCCGAATTTTGTTCGTAACTAAAAATGATGCATTATTGGGTGGCGGATTATGACAGTCGGTCATCATGAACAGTGATTCATAGTGCCATCTCTTATTTGTTTCTTGCACTATTCTAACGACGGTTTTATTGACGCGTAGGGAAATTAATTTTATGTTTGAATATGATGTTATCTCAAAATTTACATATTTTGAGTTACAGCAGTATTGTATTATCAGTGCGATTTATTAAATCATTGTGATGAGTGTGATCAATAAATTAGGCCTAAGAAAAAAGCACATGAGTGCCATAAAATAAGGGCAATGATGATTATCTGTATATCTTTTTATTCATTGAGTGCCAATCTAGCATGCCGCCCAACTGAGTGCTGGGAGCACTTCCCCGGATGAGTTCCTTCACAAAGCTCGTGCACTATACTTTTACCGGGACTGCTAGACGAATGAGCGGCCTGCATTGCTCCCTGTCTCACTGCGCACATACCTAACACAAACTATAGTCTATACCCTGTTCCAAAACCTTTTTGTTTCAGTTTACACAAACCTGGTTAAATTCATAATTACATCAAATTGTTTTGGAACAGAGTAACATATTAATTTCTGATTAGTTTAGACGTACCAGCCGCACAGCACCACCTTTCCCTCTATTCTTGATCAGGTCAAGGCACCTCACTTTCTCACTGCCATACTTTATGGAGTAACCCTCAGTCACTTGCACGGTGTTGTCTCTACTGCCATCACTTACTACTATTATTTCATATTTGTACAAAGGCTGCTCCTTCACTCTACTTTCTAAAAATTCTATTGCTTCATCAAGCATAGGTGGTACTAGAAAGATAGTATTAATGTACATTAATTTTAAAAAGGTAATGAGAATGGGTAGTTCTTTATTGTTATAAAATTAGTCATTGCTGAAAAAACAGGAGCAAGACAGGTGTAAATGAAAAAGAAGGATACCATGAATAACTTACATCTCTCTTCCTCATTGTAAGCAGGCACTACGACACTCAAGTGTATACTTTGCGGCTCTGTAATGTTTGGGAACTCTGCTTTAGTCTTGGTTTTAGGATCATTGTATGTGGTCTCTTCTTGGAAGCGTTCCACCACTGGATATGGGTTTGTTACCACGTATATTATGATGGATATCTACAAAATACATGAATAAAAACTCATCTTTCAGTTAAATCTTGAAGGAGTCTTCATTCATAAACTATATTAAGTACATTTATATGAATAAGTACTTCTGCTGGAGAGAATTTTAGGTTATCACCGATTATTTACAACACTTCCATCCACATATTTATTTGAATTTGTTGTTTTACTTACCGAAATAAGTAAGGTTACAGCGGTCGCAGAACCGTATAGAATAATAGTCCAAATAAATATAAATAGATCCATTGTACTATTTTTAAGTACTAGCTTGTTTTAATTACTATTTATTTATTGTTTTTTCTTACTTGTTCAAACACAATTTCAAGATTAATCAGAGGAAATACCTTGAAAATACGCCTAACCTACTGGATTGATGATTTGTGTTGTGTGTCATTTCGTGACGTTGACACTCGACGTTTAGTTATTTTAGTAATGTTCGTTTAGTAACCATATTGATACGTTCACAATAAATGTTATAGCTAACTATTTATTTATGACAAAGTTGTTAAAAGATAGGTACTGAATAAATTAACTGCCTTGGTTTTACATTAGATCTTACAATTTTTTGCGGTAGAAAACTGCGTTGCGAGACTAGCATTTTTGTGCATGTTGTTTTTGATAGGATCCTTATTTCTTTTTTTAGGTAGTTAACCCGATACAGTTGAGCTGCTCGAACTTACAATTATGTGGGTTAACTCGACAGGTCCACTCAATCTGTGTGGTTCTTTCCTCTAAAGACCATTTCCGACACCAATATACATGGTCTTCACAAGACCTGACCAAGATTATGTCTGGAGAAGAGACTGTGACCTCTGAGTTTGTTTCAGCCTTTCATAACAGAGTAGTCACATAGGAAACGCCGACCTTATCTCATTTTTTAAATTTGATTGACGTGTAAAAGTGTATGTACTAACCTACCCGGCGCGGGTCCATATTGGCTCAACTAAAGTTCTTTACCCGAAATTGTTCTTCCTAACGATTTGTAATCCGAATGATCACTCTTCCTAAAATTTTTCATCCTAAAGTTTTCATTCATACTATTTGTAGTGCTACCGGCGATGTTCATAACACTCATGTTTCCGGAAATTGTAATTAATAATATCATTAATGTAAATACTATATTTAAACTCCTACTGTTTTTTATCATAACGCTTTTATCCCTAAACATAATTACCATAATATTTTCACTCATACTCAGAAATAAACATTTAACATTGTCAGTGTCGTCTTGGGGGCACTATGAAAAAAATACTTAGAAAAATTTCGCGACCAATTTCGGGGTAGCACAGGTCAGTCACAGTTCTAACCTAACCTAACCTATGCATCCCTTCCACATCGTTTTTACGACAAACGGTTAGTCGGAGACAAAAAAGACCAAGACACTTTTAGCTTTAGCTATTTAGGTGTATTATACGATAGAATCGAAAAAATAAACGATTTGCAAAAATAACACTTTTGGCAAAAAAAATCTAAGTCTTCGCTTCGTAGCGCCCCCAATGCTACACTCCAACCGAAAATCATAAAACACGACTCATTTACGGTTATCTTTATGGCCTGGGAGTTTATACCGCAGATTTAACCGTACCTAAACCAATAACTATAGGACTGATTCGGTTCTGGCACTTCGCCGGCCGCTGCCGCGGCACGCTCGCTTCGCTCGCTCGGCTTGTGCGTTGTGGTCACAGTTCTAACCTAACCTAAACCAATAATTATGAATAAGACCGATTCGTTTCTGGAACTTGACTGAATGACTGGAGCGTGACTCTGGCTTCCAAAAATACACCAATAAAAGTGATTATTTGAAAGCTATAGCCGCTAATATTAAACTAATTTAATTGAAAAGTGTATATGAAAACATGTATTTAACTACTTGTACCATGGTACTATTATTCATAATGTATGTTATGTGACAATAAAGTTACGCAAAATTAATGTATATAATACTGATTATTATGAATAAAAAGAAATCTAAACAAAAAGATATGACTTTGAATAATAGTGTAAAAGATGGTTATGTTGAGAAAATATAGGAAAACAAATAAAAGTATAATAGATGTTTATTGCTACTGACATTATGAAGTTGAATGCTTCGGAATTATGAACATTAGAGACAGAGTAGTTAGGAATTGTGATTGTTAGGATGAAAAATGTTAGGAAGAACATTTTCGGATTTCCAATTATCGGAGTTGAAAATTTAGGTGAACTTTGGCGCACCCACCCGGCGCGACTCGACTCTGCTGGACAGTGGCGGCGCTAGCTAGACCAAACTTGGACGTTGGCGACATTAGCTATGCGAGGCCCCTTTCATTTCCCGAAAGTCGAAAGCAAAACGCTAAATTGAATGTGCTGAATTAAACACTAACGTATGAATATACTTATGAGTTTGATTGCTAATCAAATGATGGTACATAAACAAACATAAATTAAAATACTTAAATATAGAGTAAAATTTCAGCTTTTAGCCTCCTTGTTTTTCTTAAAGATCACTAGCCGGTATTTCTAATGCAGAAAGTAGAATGCAAGAGCGAGCGAAGTGAGCTCAAAAACTATAGCACGCCACCTCAGATGACTAAAATTAGGTTATCCATTCTTACAGAAATAGGAGATATTTGTTAGGATATACAGAAAAGTTTGAGAATTAAAAGAATGCAGGGCGACTCAGGAGCGATCTTTTATTTTGACCATACATACAGAATTAGCGAGATACTATGTCATTGTTGACGTATGCAGAAAGGTCTGAGTATGAGAAGAATATAAGGTGCTAGAGCGAGCGAAGCAAGCTCGAAAATTTTAGCACCCAGTCTTAGAAATGTACCTAACATTTGATCATATAAACAGAAATAGGTTATTTTGTCGATCTTTGCAGATAAGTTTTAAAGCGAAGAAAATGTACGATGGAAGAGCGAGCGAACCGAACGCGAAATTTTTTGCATTCTATGTTTATATTTTGTACGTTATAGTGCCTCCAACTACAAACTGCCTGTTTGTTACTGAACATATTTCGGCCTTGTTAAAGTTAAAAAGTACTTCTCTAGATTTGGGGGGCCCAGGAAGAGGGCCGCGGGGAAAATTTTAAAACTTTTCTGCGAGGCTCCCTTAGGCGCGAGGCCCTCGGCGGCGGCGGTCACTGACACCTAGCGCCACCACTGCTGGTGTAACAATTGCTATGATATCTTCCTGTCAATTGTTTTACCGGTGTCACGTCGCGCCAGTCTCCGGGAGCCTTTAATCGGATTTGCCAGATCCAGCCGCGGCCTTATAGCAGGAGTCGGGGTTCATGAACTCCCCCAATCATCCAAGCTGGTGACGGCCTATTAGTACAAGGTCAAATTAAATTATATCAATTTACACAACACGATTTTGAGTTGAAAAAAACAGTTTTGTTTTATCGTGTTTACATAATCGATGTCCCGATACCTTACTGTTACCTGGATATTTCAAGTATACTGACGGTCATTGACCCCATATAAATCCGTATCAAATCATCTGTTTTGTTTTATCTTGTTATGATAACCAGTACGTGTCCGTAGTTTCGCTCAGTACTCCTTCAGCCACCTGTGTATTTGCTTGAAGAGGATGGGTACGATAGGCTCGGGTCCACAGACTGCCGTGCTGGATCTTAGTCTAGCAAGTTCGTCAGCCGCGTCGTTACCTAGCAATCCGCTGTGTCCTTTTATCCATTGTAGTGTTACCGCTAGATAACGCTTTGTTGCAGCTAGATACCGTTATTTGTTCTAGTGCATTGTGACATTCATAAGTGCCCTTGTAGGTTTGAGTGAAATAAAATATTTTGAATTTGAATTTGAATTCTAGTGTTAGCTTCAAGGTAGTATATTTTTTCCGTAAGGTTTGGAGAACTGAGGCGCTGCCAGAGAGTATACGTATGTGGGTATCCGTAACCCTCGTGGCTTCTAGGGCGCGGACAGTTTGTATAATGCCCACTCACTCCGCCTGATAGACGGTGTTGAACATTCCCAGCGTTCTGGATATGTTTATGTTGAGGTCGTGTGAGAAGATTCCGACTTCGATCCGTCGGTGTATACTCTCATCTCTTTCTGGTTGTTCTTCTGTAAGTATTATGTTGTAGTGCCTTTGAAAGTGGTGTTCTTTCGGGTGGTCTCAGGGTGACGCCATCTTCATTTGATCACATCTTCCTTTATTCGTGTGTTTAACTCATTGCATAGGGTTCCTGATAAATGGAGCCTAAAAGCAGCCAAGGCCACCTCCTCCCGCACGATGAGGTGTAGAAGTGGCAGTCCCAGCATTGCCTGTAGGGCGGCGGTGGGTGCAGTTCTCATACTACCAGTGATTGCGACGCAAGCAAACCGCTGCAGTTTTCAAGATCTTTTTGGACTGTGCTCCGGTCTCTCTATCGTGGTTATTGTAGTGTTGTCAGTTTCCTCTTCTTTGTGAAGAGAATCAGTTCGGTTTTTGTAGGGTTCACTGAGAGTTCGTGCATGTTGCACCATTCCTCTACTATTTTCCGGGCTTGACGCATGAGGTTGCATAGAGTGTTTTCGTGGGTCCCGTTAATTATTATGGTTATATCATCGGCGTAGCCTACGGTGAAATGAGACTGTCAACGTTGAGTGTTTTGATGAGACTGTCAACTACCAGGTTCCATAGAAGCGGCGGGAGGAGTCCTCCTTGCGGGCAGCCCTTCGCAACAATCTCGTATTGTCATTTACTGTGACTTTTTCAGCCCTCAGTTTGAGTATGTTGTGATCCAGCCACTAAGTGTCGAGTCTATGCTGTGTCTGTCGAGAGCCATGTTTAATGCTGTTGAACATGGTTTTGTCAAAGACACCCTCGATGTCAATGAAGGCAGCCAGTGCCGATCATTTGTGGTCCACTGCACATTCAATTTTAGAAACCACGCTGTGCAGTGCTGATTCTGTTGATTTGCCTGTGGCGTACGCATGCTGTTGTTTGTGTAGTGGTGTTTTACCCGGAGAGGTCCGTCTTGGATGTGCCTGTCACAGTCTCTCAAGGGTTTTCAGTAGGAAGGATGTGAGGCTTATGGGGCTATAAGCCTTGGGTTGTGTGTAGTCGGTGTTGCCAGGTTTGGGTATAAAGATGACTTTCACCTGGCGCCATGCGAGATGTACGAGCCTGAGTGTTATGCAGGCTCGATATATCGCCACCTGTCCACTAGCCATGGCCTATAAGCCTTGGGTTGTGTCAAAAACTCAAACTCAAAGCATTTATTTCAATTAAACCTTTACAGGCACTTTTGAATTGTCAAAGAGTCAGTTAGTCAGAAAGTTGAAGCTAGTTGCCCATTCCAAAACGTAGATCTCTATGGGGAAGAACGGGCAAGAAACTCCAAGGACACTCTTTTAAATATAGAAATTACAAAATCCTGGGTACATTACTCTTGTTGATTCTATATGTGAGAACAATGTAAAAAAAATATATAAAAATCAAAAACGATTAAAAATAAGCCCTGGCAGATAAGAGATGACCAGTCTCAACTGACGGTGCTCGTTCACGAACATGACGCGTGGATCAGCACCATCCAGCTCAACCATTTTGTAGGGAACCGAATGATCCAACACACTCGCCACCATCAGCGAGACATTTAAGTGAGCATGACATTCTCTCAACTACCCTGCTCTTTAAAGTCATAATACAACACAGTAAACGACTCTATGGTACTCACATTTACAAAAATTGAAAATAAAAATGCGTCTAAGTTATACAAAACTATAGTTTGTAATGTATTTGTAACCTTTTAAGAATTTTACCACCAAAAGAAAGAAAATCAATATTATTTATTGGAGTATTCAATAATTAAAATATGGCTAAATAAAAAATAAACATTATATTCGTAGTCAGAAAAAAGAAAAAAAAATAAAAAGGGGAAGCAACTCCATTTTTTTTTTAACGTGCACCCCGCACTGCAGCAGTGCTGGGAAGATGCCATCCAGCCGTGCCGACTTGTATGGCTGAAAGGTGTTAATAGCCCATTTTACTCGGTCTTCTGTTACTATATTGCGGGCTCTTGAACAGTCTTGATCCGTTCGGGTCCATTCTGGTTCAGCCTCCCACGTCCTGTCCTCCAGGACTCTATAGTCTGGGAAGTGAGTTTCGAGAAGGACCTTACTGGTTTCATGGTCAGTTAGTGTGTATGAGTTATTGGGGTTTTTAAGCGAGCCGCGGGTTCGATTCTGATCGGTTGATAGGATCATCATTTATCAGAAGTTTTACGAGCAAGAATTTTAACTTTGAGGGAAGAAGTATACTCATACTCATATTCATTTATTTGCTCAGAATGTAGGTATTTACAATAGGGTGGTTACAATATGAAGAATCCTCGTACATTTTACCATTTTGGCATGCAAACATTGATGCAGTTCATCATCAAACATTGAACATTTAAACAATAATACATTGGATACAACTAAAATTTATCAGCTAGAAAATCCGATACGGAGTAATAACATTTACCTAATAGAAGGATAGTTAATTTCTTTTTGAAAATTGTTACTGGTTCCTCTTTTATGGAATTAGGAATGTGGTTAAAAATAGCCGGTGCCATACCAAAAACACTTTTCCTCAACAAAGCAGTCCTGTATCTGTGCGTAACAAGTTTTGGTATTGAGATCGCAAAGCTACATCTCGGTATCTGCTTTCCGATAAAGTTAAAAATAGATGTTTATTACATTTAACAAAAAGACCAGTTTCTAAAATGTAAAGGCACGGAAATGTCAACAAATTATGACTTTTGAAAATTGGAACACAGCTGTCAGTAACTTTCAAACCAAATAATGCTCGTAGGCAGCGTATATTCCACGAGAGAAATAGCACGCAGAGTTGCTGTATCCCAATCTTGTGTCGTGGCTACGCCAGAGGAACCACGGCATGGATAATTCAGCTGATCGACCCCGCAGTGGTCGCCCAACTGTTCTGATTGCTGCTCTGGACTTGAGGATAGCACTCAGACCATTCGGAATTTTTTACACCAAGCTGCACTACGACCACGGAGGTCTTGGCGAGCACCTCTGAATTCACGGCAACGTTAGCGACGGAGATTGAAGTGGGCTAGGCTCCAGCAAAACGAAGAAGATGAGGAGGAAAATATTTAGCAAAACTGTCTCTTCGTTGACGAATCGTGAATCAGTACTCATCCAGATAAGCGACGTGTCCGGCGTGTCCGACGTGTCTGAGGAGCTAGAACGCCTTTGATCCCGTATCGAGGCTCCATGACGGTTTAGGCGCGATATGGCGCCCTCTAAATATGCCTTAGACCAACTAAGTGTTGTCAGGTTAAATCTAACAGTGGGAACCATAGATAATTAGTTGGTTCGCCACACCACCTCCCTACGGAGAAATACAAGGTATATACAGAGAAAAAAAAACAATACAAGTAAAAAAACTATAAATCTAGGACGTCCCTAAATTTAACCCGTCTGCCAGCTCTGGTGGTGACAGTGCTTGAAGGGGATGGAGTAGTTGTTGGCGAGGCGGGGCGAGTTACGTCTATGGAAGGAGAAACCGGAACGGGAACTGAAACAGGTCGTGAGGAAACCAGTTCAGGGTCCAGGTATGCTGATTTAACACGGTCTATGCCTCTCTTCCCTTCATCTCCAAGGTAAGGGTTTTGTTCCTTCTCCTCAGGATGCGGTATGGGCCAGTGTAAGGAGGTTGCAGAGGCCGCCGAACAGTGTCGTCGCGGAGTAAAATGTGGGTCGACGTCGCCAAATCTTTAAACACGAAGGTTGACGGTCGAGCGTGTCGTGAGGCTGGTATTGGACGTTAAATTTCCATCTGGCTCCTCAACTCTGTGACGAAATCTGTGATGTCATTTGGGCTCCTGGGTTCTTCTGCTGGCATGATTAGTTCTCCAGTAAGTCGGAGAGGTTCTCCATAGACCAGCTCGGTGGACGAGGTATTCAGATCCTCTTTGAAGGCAGTTCTCATGGCAAGGAATACCAGTCGAAGTGCCTTGCTCCACAATTAGGGATGGCACATTAAAGAAGCTTTTAGTTGGCGGTGCATGCGTAACTGGTTGTGCGAATCCGCTTTGTTGCTCACACGTTCATAAGGCGCCCAAACAAAGCGGATTCAAACTGACGACCCTGGTCGGCCATCACGGTGCTTGGCAACCTGTAATGGGATACCAAACCAGTCACCAGCGTGTCTGCCACTTCTTCCGCCGTGATAGATGTCATTATAGGCCACGCTTCGGGCCAACGCGTAAACCTGTCAACCTGTGACCTGTCAATATGTGAAACTGTCTGAAGGTGGTAGAGGTCCTATGATATTTATTTATTTATTTAGGCAAACCAACTAAATACACACAAAGACATTCAAAGTACATGAAGGCACAGGATCAGATATATTGTAAAATAAAAGAGGTTCTTTAAATAATAAGAATTTAGATTTTCTTATAAATTATTTAATCAATTAATTTTACACGAAACTACACTTAATCAGTTTCAAGACACAAATAGCCATGACACCCAGTAATAGCTTAGTTTACACAAAATAGTGACAATGTACAGAGAGGCAGAGTAACAATAATTGAAAGCAATACAACCTGTGCACCGGGCAACGCCTGAAGGTAGAATGCCATTTCGCCGCCGTGCGGACTCTTTTATACGGTAGTATTGTAGGTGGGGCAAAGACGTAGCGCGCTACGACGTAGCGATCACTAACTCCGCCCAGCAGCGAGGAGGTGGGAGAATGTCGCAGCGCGCTACAGCGCCATAGTGCTACAGCGTAGCCCGATGCACGTGTTGTTTACAATGTGACGCCGACACGGCCATGCTGACGTGCGGACGTCCTCGCACGCTTAGCCCACAATGCCACATCTAGAACATGAAAAACTGATTAAGTATCGTTTGGTCATCCTGCTATTGTTTCTGGTCCGGTCTACTTATACCCTTCAGATATTTAACCACTTGGTCCAGTCAGCTATGACTCTACAAGGCTTGGTCCGGTCAACTTCTGACCCTCCAGATATTTGACCACTTGGTCCAGTCAGTTATGACTCTACAAGGCTTGGTCCGGTCAACTTCTGACCCTACAAGATCAGTCCCCTGGTCCGGCAATAGTTTTGCCCTTCAGGTGTATCCCTTCAGTTAAACTGGACCGGATCTAGCTAGGCCGAACAAGTATCGTTCCTTTAGCTTAATTAACAAATAGCTCAATACTTTGGTTGATGTACAAGTGCTTCTGTTACAATGTTAATTGATTCAGGTCCAATAGATTCTACTGAAACAGCACGTAAACCAGGGTTTCTACAATATGCATTACTATGAGAACTGGTAGATATAGTGTCACTTTTAGCAGACATGGTATCACTATTGACAGAGGTATCACTATTGGCAGACATGGTATTATTATCGGCAGAGATAGTATCACTATTATCATGAAAGTTAATATGTTGCCTAGTCTCGTGAACAAGAACCTCTGTGTTGTTATTATCCGCCGACACGTCATCCTCATCAAAATTTTCTGTGATTTCCAAAAACAATGACTGACCACGGGGTAATGTTTCCAATTCATACGAATGATAACGACTTTCAGCACTTGTAGTTTTCTGACTAAAATAAGCGACAACATGAGGTAGACTATTTTTTTTTTTTTTTTTTTAGTATAACCCCATATCCTTCCCTTTTTGCATCAGTGTGGAGTTCGATGGGTAAAGGGTCAAATTTTTTTTTTTAGTGTCTCAGAAATGACATATTTTGCTATTTTCTGATGTACATCATTATGTTCACAGGTCCAATTAATAGTAACCTTTTTGACCGCGGTTAGAGGATACAAAGGTTTCATCAATTTTGAGAAATTTGGAATTAATTGTCGAAAATATGCGGCCAGGCCTGTAAATTGATGAACCTGAGTAGCAGTGCTTGGAGGAGGGATATTTTTTAGGGCTTCAACCTTATGAGGACTTGGTCCAACCTCTCCAGAGGATATTACGATACCCAGATTAAAGTTAATCTATTTAAACGAACCAACCCTTCTTGAACGGTCTCTGATTCAGGAGGTTTAAGTGCCGTATTTATAGCCCTTTGAAAAACCTGTGGAGCGTTTCGTAAAACAAACGGCATGGTTAGGTACTCAAATTGACCCGAAGGTATAACAAAAGCAGTTTTCTATAGACTCCTTATGGACGCAAATTAGTGAAATCCAGTGGCCATATCCAAATTAGAAAAGAAACAGGCCCCATGTAACTTATCGATTTGATCACTAATTAGTGGTAAAGGATAGCTGTCTGGTCGAGTATTGCTATTAAGTTCCCGATAATCAACACACATGCGATCGCTACCGTCCCTTTTTTTAAATTAATAATATGGGACTCGCGAAAGGCGAAGAATTTTCTCGAATTATGAAAACATCTAGTAATTCTTGAACCTTGTTATTAACGATTCCTAACTCGGTGTAAACTTGTGTTGTCTTGTGTTTCTAAATAGCCTGTAAGGTCGCCTATGTACAGTTTCATTTGGATTTATGAGATCGATTTTAGCTCCTTGGTATTAATACTCGTAATGGGAAGATTTTGTATAAAATATGAGGAATATTTATTTCAATCAAAAGTTCCTTTTCTTTACCGGTAAGATCTGTCTCAATCGAATTAATGTCAAGAGGCATTTCCAATTTAGAGCTAAGATTTGAAATTTTATTTTTGGAAAAAGTTAAGGCATCGTTACTAACTACAACGGATATTCCTTGCCCCAAAATGACGCGACCTCATAATACGTTTTCATTGAGAAATTTGTCAGGCAAGACATGATATGATATGTAACATCGAGAAGACAGTTTTGTACCATGGTTGGGAATTTTATTTGGAGTGAGCAATTAACGTTATTAGAACCGATCGAATTGCAATTTCTCCGAAATGGTGTTGACGGACGGGGCATTTAAGTGTACGATTCAGACGTACCTGGTTCTTCAATTCTTCTCTTTAATGAGAAGCTGCGCAGTATGCGGAAGAGTTGATTCTTATCGTTTATAACGACAGAATTGAGTTTAGGCCAAATTTTGTCATCGCACTGTGACAGGATAGATATGCCAAAACCGGTTAGTACATTTTCCGGTAAATTCGCATTCCTGCCTCGACTTTATTATCAATTTGAATTTTGATAATTAAATCAAAATGATCTTTAATTGTCATGGATTTGGAAAATTTAAAGACCAGAATTTCCTTAACAACAACCCATGAAATATTATCTGGCTTGATTTTAACGCACACCAGTTGATCATGTCAGTTTCAGGTGCATCAGGATCGAAAGGAACCAGCATTGACTGCGTACTGGGTGTCATGTAGCTAGGTGTCATACTATCTGCAATTTTTTTTTTTTTTTTTTAATAATTGTTTCCATACTAGCCGAAAAAAATTACATTTGTTCCTGTATTCAATTACTGGCAGTCCCAGATAAAGGTGGGAGTGGTTCTGATCCCGCTTCTGATGAAGGCACAGGATCAGATATATTGTAAAATAAAAGAGGTTCTTTAAATAATAAGAATTTAGATTTTCTTATAAATTATTTAATCAATTAATTTTACACGAAACTACACTTAATCAGTTTCAAGACACAAATAGCCATGACACCCAGTAATAGCTTAGTTTACACAAAATAGTGACAATGTACAGAGAGGCAGAGTAACAATAATTGAAAGCAATACAACCTGTGCACCGGGCAACGCCTGAAGGTAGAATGCCATTTCGCCGCCGTGCGGACTCTTTTATACGGTAGTATTGTAGGTGGGGCAAAGACGTAGCGCGCTACGACGTAGCGATCACTAACTCTGCCCAGCAGCGAGGAGGTGGGAGAATGTCGTAGCGCGCTACAGCGCCATAGTGCTACAGCGTAGCCCGATGCACGTGTTGTTTACAATGTGACGCCGACATACATATCATTAATAAATACAATAGAATTGCATGCATCTAAATTATAGGTAAGTACAGCATTTTAATTAGATCTCACTATACAATAATAATCAATATAAAGATGGATAACAATGCAATTAGAACCATAATATCATTTATATTTTATAAGTACATAAAATTAACTTATTAAAATGAATTGAATTAAATGAAATTGAATTGAATTGAATTAACTAACTAACTAAAAACATAACTAACTAAAATTATTATAATCAAAGCACACACACAAAAAAAATAAACAGACACAAAATGAATTAAATTAAATTAAATTAAAAAACAAAAAGAGAGACATTATTGAGCAAGAGTTACATATTATTGTGCAAAGCTCGTTTAAACTTTGTGATGCTGTCTGAAAATATGTCGAGGTCACAATCGTGAAAAATGTCGTTACACCTTCTGAGAATATAGGAAAGGGGGGCATTTCTCCCGTACTTGGTTTTGCGGCCACTAGGAGCAAAAGGCTTATAATTATGAAGTCTAGCTGACGACCGGGGCGTACTAATATTAATCGAAGACAGAAGCTGTGAGCAATCCACGCCTTGATTTAATATCTTAAATAAGAAAATTAGACCTGCAAAATCTCGACGCCAGTGCAAAGATTTCATTTTAAAGTGATTCAGTCTATCTTCATAGTTTTTTACTGTATTCCTTATACCTGCTTTATAAGAGTCTTTTTATAAATTTTATTTGAACTCTTTCGATGTACTGGGTACCAGACGATAGAGCAGTATTCTATATGACTACGAACTAATGCGGAAAACAGAACTTTCAGTGCTGTCAAATTACTGAATTGTCTTGTGTTACGGTTTAAAAATGCTAACATTCTATTGCTCTTATTTATGACGGTTTCGGTGTGTGTTTGAAATTTCATTTCAGAGTCGATAATGATGCCCAGATCTCTAACTTCAGACGCTTTATTTAATATTTGGTTCCTCATTATGTACGCAGAATTAAATTTATGTTTTTTACGAGAAAATTTCATATGATAACATTTGCCAACATTAACTTGCATGCTGTTTTTCTCACACCATACACAGAGCCTATCAATATCCTTCTGCAAAAGATCTTCATTGTTCTTTGTCATCACAACCCTATAAAATTTTAAGTCATCGGCATACATTTCAAAATTAGAGTTGTATGGAATATTTAATATCATCAACAAACATTGTGAACAATACTGGGCCCAAGTGTGTCCCCTGTGGTACACCAGATGTGGGCGTGAATTTGTTGGATGAGTGTCCATTTACTACTACTCTTGCTGTTCGGCCAATTAAGTAAGACTGGAACCATTTCAGAAGTGACCCATGAACACCGAATGTTATTTCGAGCTTTTGTAGCAAAATGCTATGGTCAACTTTGTCAAAAGCTTTGCTGAAATCGCTATAGATGGCGTCAACTTCGTTACCGTTACTCATGTAAGCTAGAGTTCGTTCGACAAAGTTGGTCAAGTTTGTGGCAGTCGATCTATTTTTAAAGAAGCCATGTTGATGTTCCGTAACAGAGTCTTTGATATGCCAATTCATGATGGGACACAAAAGTGATTCGAGAACCTTTGCCAAAGTGGGTAATATACTAATAGGCCTGTAATTGCAGACATCAGTCTTAATCCCCGATTTTGGAATTGGTATTATTATGGCTTCCTTCCATATCTCCGGAACAACTCCATCAGATAACGATCGGTGGTAAATTATACACAATGGCTTAGATAAAACATCAGCACACTCTAATAAACAGTGGGGGTATACCGTCAGAGCCGGGCCCTTTAACAATATCTAAGTTCTTTAGTTTTCTCTGTATGCCAAGTTCAGATAGTGTTGCTTGATGTAAGCTGTTACTATTGTTGGATTTATAAATATGTGCAGGGTCTGGACCACTGCTAGAAATAGGGTTGTATACCGATGCAAAGTTCTCCGCAAATAAATTAGCTATACTTATGCCGTCGGTCGCAGTGCTATCGTTGAGCCTCATGTACCTTGGAATAACGCTTTTGCTATCACGTTTGTTTTTTATGTATGACCAGAAGTATTTAGGATTCTTAATCACATTACTTTGTACATTTTGTAAATACTTCTAATACAACTCTTTTATTTTTCGGTTAGATCGGTCCTTAAGTAATACATATTCAAATACATCTCGTTTATTTTTATATTTTTTCATCCTCTGCCGACATTTTTCTTTTTCTTTTAACATTTTTATCAAACTGTTATCATACCAGACTGGGTATGACTTTTTACCAGCATTATGTCGTGGGACCAATTCAGCAATAATCTCCCGTAATACAGAATATAAAGCAGCAACTGATAGATCAACGGTATCCGAATTTAAAACAGTGTCCCAATCCGTTTTCTCAAGACGTTTTCTAATTTCACGATAGTCGGCTTTATGGAATTTATAAATCTTGGTCATTTTATTCGTAAGTGTCTTAGGAAGGTTGAGATGAATGGTGATCTGTAAAGGTGGGTGAAAATCATCGACTCTTGATATGGAATCACAAGACCGAGTTACCTCAATCGCATAAGTTAAGTTGGATATAACTAAATCTAGAATCCTATTTTGTTTATTATTGAGTTATACTGGTATAGGTCGTTAGAGGATAAGAATTCTATAAAAAAAATACTTATATTATTGGTGCCGATATTTGGTACCGCATGTTGATGTAGAGATGTTTTGTCCATTCTACGTTACTTAAGTTGAAGTCACCTATTATAATTACGGGTTCGTCATTAATTATACTACTAACTCTATTCGTAAAGTACGTTATAAGATTAATGTTAACCGGAGGAGCCAAATAAGTGTCGCACAAGTGAATTTTTTTGAGCACGATTAGTTGATAAGTCTAGTGTCACCCATAAGTCCTCACAACTAGACTCGAAAGATTTTCTGTAAGCATTTATTGATTTATGAATTGCGATAAGCACACCACCTCCCTCCTTGCCCCTAGAAAAAGTTCCCGACTGCCGAGATAGGCAGTCGGGATTCGAACTTTTTCTTCTAGAAATCTGATAACGGCTATCAAGAATTTCTGAATCTAACACATTTTCATTCAGCCAGGTCTCAGTGAGCACAATCACATGAAAATTCATAGTCAACACAACATATCAATGTGGACATGACAGAATCTGTTTGATGAGATCAGAAAAGACATCAGCGGTGCAGATGTGTGCCTGGTTACCTTACTGCGTTGGCACTTTAGGCATGACTTCGCCCAGTTTCGGCAGTCGGTGTTGATATGTAGCCATACGTATCGCTCAGCCACCAATAGTAAGGTTGCTCTCATGCCTGGGTGACTGAGACCATGTAGTCGATCGAAAGCTGCTCGACGGAAAGGTAAGGTGAGGTATGGGCGAGGTCTACCTGTCGACGTGTCGCAGAGTATTGAAATGTTAGTTCCGGGAACAACGATTTTTATCAATTTCAAAGAAGTAATGAGTCCGCGTCTTTTAGTTCCTCGTCTCTCTCTTGCGACTCTGCGAGGGCATGGTAGTTCTCTTCCAATGAAATGGATTCAACCCGCGACATGGCATCTGCGACCACGTTATCGGTGGCCTTAATATATCGTATGTCGGTGGTAAACTGGCTGATAAAAGTTAGTTGGTTGAGTTGTGTTGGTGGAAGCTTGTCGCGACGCTGCATGAAGGCATACACCAAAGGCTTATGGTCAGTAAAAACTGCTGCGTTTTGGACTTCTAGTATATTTATTTATTTATTTTATTTTACAGTTTTTGGAAAACTTACAGCTAGACACTTTTGCACGATTTAGAGTAACAAAATAAGGCCAATTAAAAGTTTTCACGGTTATAAGAGAACATAAACAAAAAGTATTTGAGAAGGTAGACAGTTGAGTAAAGACAGTATCTTATACGTTTCAAACAGCGCAAACTGTTAGCAATTAATTTATGCCGAAAGTGTTGAACGCTCTCATACACAGCTAGAAGTTGTCTATAATTAATAAGCAGGTCACTGAGATTGTTTCTCGTTTAGCTTTTTGCTGAAATATGTATACTAGGGGGGTTGTCAGTTGTCAGTTATCATGGACTATTTGATGTAAACATTCACCAATGTGTTTGCTGGACGCATCGGTAAAAAGACCTAAAGGGGCCTCACAATTTGTGTGCGATAGAGTGTTAACATTAGCTAGGCTCTTCTTGCAGTCATAAAAGCATTGTTCGAGCTCGGGCGTCCATGAAAATGGTTTTGCGCCTTTGCTCTTAGTTGCAGCGACTGTGTCGATTAAGGGAGCCTGATACTTGGTGGTGTCGGGCAAAAATCTGCGGTAATAGTTAACCATACACAAGAACCTACGCACGCCTTGCACGGTCTTAGGGGGAGGGAAATCCACTAAAGCACGGATACGGTCTTCGGGAGGGAAAGTGCCTGCAGCATTAATACGGTAACCCAAAAACGTTACCTCGGCTGCCCCAAGTACACACTTCGCCGGGTTGATGACTACTCCATATTGATGCAGGCGGTTAAGCAAGAGACGTAGGTGTTCAGCATGTTGCTGTGTGTCTCTCGAGTACACAAGGATGTCATCGACGTATGCGAAACAGAAATTAAATCTCCGCACAACTTCGTCTATGAACCTTTGAAATGTCTGTCCGGCATTTCTAAGTCTAAAGGTCATATAGGGGAGTCCAAAAGGTGTGATTATGGCTGTTTTACAAATATCATCAGAATTTAATGGAATTTGCTGATATGCTTTAACTAAATCTAGGGTACTGAAAACTGAGCATCCGGACAAGTTGTGGCCGAAATACGGACAGGGTAGCAGTCCGGAATTGTGCGGGCGTTCAGAGCGTGGTAGTCGCCGCATGGACGATAAGTCTCGTCTTTTTTAAGCGCGAGATGTAGCGGGGAGGACCATGAGCTGCTGGAAGGTCGGGCTGTGCCTACGTGAATCATCTCCGCGAATTCTTTCTGAGCGGCTCGAAGCTTCAGTGGGGCAAGGCGACGTGGTCACGTTGTCACTGGTGGGCCATGGGTAGTTTGTATAAAGTGCACTGTAGTGTGTTTCACCTCTTTAGGTGCGTCAGGGGGACGTGATATGCTCGGGAACTCGGTCAAAATGTGCGAGTATGGCGAGTCATGTGATTGAATGAGTTTAACGCTGGGTTGGTCGATTGAGGAGAATTCAGTTTCAGCTGACAACCCTGTTTTACCATCTCGCAACCTTCCATGAGCGCAGCCTAGCAAAAGGTGGTAATGAGCCAGGAAGTCTGACCCAATTATTGGAGTTGCTACTTCTGCGACTATGAATTTCCATACAAAGTCGCGTCTTAAACCTAAGTTTAACTTGAGTTCGACCAGACCAAAGGTATTTATTTTAGTGACATTGGCTGCTAAAAGTTCGTATCCTCCTCCTCGTGGCTCCTTTTTACCCTGGCAAAAACATCTAGGTAGGCACGAAAGATCGAATCCGGTGTCGATTAAAAATCGTCGGCCCGAATACCGATCGGTAACGAATAGACGGCGACTTGCTAGGGAGCAGTCAGTGGTCGCCACTACTGATTGCTGTATAAGTTTCCCTGTGGTACGGGGGCAGACCACGTGCACGGTTGTATACACCTGAAAGCTTTTGCAGCGAATCGCCTGTGGTACCAGCATTGGCCGTTAGAAATGCGTGAGTGATGCGCCATGTTCGTGAACGGGCGCCATCAGTAGGGACTGGTCATCTCTTATCTGCCACGGCTTATTTTTAATTTTTGAATTGTTTTTATCTTTTTTTACGGACGCTTTTTATGTGCACGTCTTTCTACATTGTTCTCACAATGTATAATTTCAACTTGAATGATGTAAACAATATTTTGTATGAATATTTTTGTTTTTAAAAGAGTGTCCTTGGAGTTTCTTGCCCGTTCTTCTCCATAGGAACCTACGCTTTGTAATGGGCCACTAGCTTCATATTTCTGACTGACTGACCCCTTGACAATTCAAAAGTGCCTGTGAATGGTTTAATTGAAATAAATGCTTTGAGTTTGAGTTTGAGTGAGCGCGAGCCTGAACGACTGCGGTTATTCCTGTTATTGCTTGTAGTGAGGCCAGTCACAAGCCGTGTCAGGTCCGCCACTTGTTGTTGGAGCAACTTAAGTTGCTCCTGGGTGTCATCACTACATGATGCTGATGAAGTCCTACTTGTTGCGTGGACATTCACTGGTTGCGGACTGATTTCTTGCAGCTTATCAGCCAGCTCGCCCAAGTCCTCGAGGGATGAATGCATTTGGGCAACTAAAATGCCTTGCATGTAATGAGGCAACCTATTCATATAAATAGTTTGGATGAGCTGCTCTGGGAAAGATGAACCAGCAAGAGTCCTAAGGTGACGCAAGAATGACGAGGGTTTCCTATCCCCTATCTCCTCTTTCTCATGGAGCCTCTTATTTTTTTCCTCATAGGACTCAGAGAAACGAGAGGTGAGAGCCTTCTTTAGACAAGTGTAAGGTTGATTCTTAGGTGGCTCAATAATTATATCTTCAACTTCAGTTGCAGATTTCGTGTCGAGCTGACTTACAGCATAGTAATATTTAGTCAACTCCTGTGTGATGCCACTGATATGAAATTGTGCTTCTGATTTGCGAACCAGAGGCCGGGCTGGTCAGGCCATAAGGGAGGGACACGGATGGATACTCTATTGATTATTAAAGGTTGATATCTAGATGTGGGGTCAACAGACTGTTCACCACCAGTTCCAGGTTCTGGATCAAGGAAAACCTCCTGTCTCTCGGTAGGCATTGCGTTACTATGCAAATTATATTTCACAAACAAAAATGCACAACCCTAAGAAGAGGGATACAGCATGTATTATACAATAGTAGTACAGCAGTAAAATCAAAGAGTTAAATAATCATCATGAGGAAGCACATTCATAATAAAGAGTATTTACACAGTAAAAAATTATACATTCAACACACGGGTAAACAAAATGTAGGTAAAACTAAGGGTGCAGACAGTAAAAATAACAGAATAAAAATATTTGTGCCCCCAATGGAATATAAGCAAATAAAGACCTATTCTATTTTATTCTAAACCCAATAGAGCACGCGTGGGATGCTCTTAAACGAGCTGTTTGGAACCGTCAGCCACATCCCCAGACACTGCCAGAGATCAGGGATCAGGGAAGCCGCTCTTCAAGAATGGGTCAGGTTACCGCAATAAATGCTGGATAACTTGAACCTCAGCATGCCCAGGAGGATCTCCGCTCCGCATGTGCGCTAGCCGGGGAGGAGTTATATTGTATTAAATAAAAACCTTCTAATATAAATTGTTGTATAAGTTTGGTTAAACAATAATTTTCTTTCCTTAAAATTTCTGTTACAATTACATTAGGACTTTAGGAGTAAATTACTCAATTTTTGTTATTAAAAAATAAAATAAAGTTTTATTTTTTAATTTCAAACAGTGTATTTCTATTTTTAAAACGTTAACACTTTTTCTTGATAAAGTTAAATTAAAAAAATATACTTTTGCTAGTAATCACAAACTTTTTTTATGTGTGTACGTATATGTAGATAGATACCTACCTTACCGTAACTTCTAAACCAATTTCTCTTAAATTGCAACTTGACTTCCTCGTTGGTCTAGTGGCCGTAAGCGTTACTGCTGAGCATGAGGTCCTGGGCTCGATTCCCAGGTCGGGCAAAGTGTTATTGGGTTTTTTCTATCTGTAGTTTCTCAGTAGCAGCCCGGAGTCTGGATTTGAGCCCGGTTGATAGCAATAGGTTCGCCCCCTATTACTAGCGAAATGTGGGTGTACCTGCTACAGGTACACCTTTGCCCAACCCTTCGAGGAACCAAGGCGTGATGGTATGTTATGATATGCTATAAATTGCAACTTTGAGAAAACCTATTAATATGGGTTCGATGCTACTACCTACTATGTTCATAATAACATAATCAAAATTCATATCTTTTAATACTTACTATGACTTTAAGACAAAATCGCTTTTGAATCTTGCGCAAGTCATCATCATCATCTGCCCAGCCTTTTCCCGTCTATGTTACGGTCAGCTTCCAGTCTAACCGGATGCAGCTGAGCTACCAGTATTTTACATACTGACCTCCGCAACAGACTGGAAGATCTGGGCAAGACTGGATATCAGAGTGACTTTGCGACTGGGTTAATCCGATATATCCTTCAAAATGATTCAAATTGTCTGCTCAACAACGTAAATAACGCTAAAAATTGAACTGTCAAAATGAACCAGTTTGTGATTGATCCTGTGTTACGTAATTAACACTTTCCGGGACACTGAACGAGACACAATAAAAGTTTTATTGTTATCACGTTTATAGGCGTTTAGTGTCCCGCAAAGTGTTAAGGTGCTAATCTGTGTGTTCTTGAAGCACTTACCTACTTTGATACGCAATTTAATTTGGTTAGAAGGCATAAAAGGTAATAAAACACTAGTGAATTGGTTGTTTCATATATTTTATTAATTTGCATTAAGGTTCTACGTAAACGTGAACGTGATGTTAATTTGAATTTATAATACATTTTTCAAAAATCGAATACATTATGTAATAAAGATAACATAAATAGTTATTATAGATACTGGCGAAAAGGCTCTTCAAATAAGTTTAAGAGCGGTAATCTAAAAATAATACTACTTGATTTTCATTCTACTATAATTATAACACCGATGCCACTGACAAGGTATGATCTACTGTTACGTATTATAAAAGTCTAATAAAGCCTGTACTACACTACTCGCGAAGTTGAGCGAATACGATAGACACTTCGGTTCACTTCGTGCAAACTCCACTCGCCTCGGGCGACTTCCAATCGTTGTCGGTTTTTGCGCCCGAGTCAAATAACTCGTAGTTCTTCGTACGAGTGTGTAGACACGTATTTTCGGACTTCGGTCAACTTCAACAAGTACTTCGTAGAAGCAAATTCGGAAGTAGTGTAGTGGAGGTCTAACGATTTTCTGTCACAAATATTTACAAAAAAATAAAACAACACACAAACTTTACAAATAACTTATTTATGACATTGCTATCTACTATGGGGTGGTATTTAATTGCATGGGTATCTAAGTACCTTTATAATAGCAATATATGAATACTACATTTAATCGCCCCCTTACACGTATGGCAAGGCAATAATTATAATGAAAGGTCCAACTTGACGGATTACCCTATTGATAGTCTCCATGAGTTTCGCTTCATACAGACGCTCCATATTTAAACAGTGCGAAGAGTGCCCGTGTATCTAGCTCAAATTGGTCTGTTTTGTAGTGTTCTAGATTTAGGCCTAATATACACACTTTTTATTGTTCTCCTTTGTCTTTAATTTAAATACGTCAATGACGGTGAATGACATGCATAACTCTCTTTTGCATTGTCACTGAAATATTAATTATTTTAGATTTTGTTTTATTTGAATTTTAAGTTAAGTGACTGTGCTGTTGGTGTGCTTATGATAAATAAATAAAAACCAAGTTAAGGCGCAGCATTCCGAAAACGGGGTTTTTTAAAGCAGTGTATCTCTTAAACCATAAATAATTTTGACCAAAAAAAAAAGAATGATATTTTCAAGTCTTATTTTAATACAGTGATGGAACTCAAATCATAATTAAACATACATTAACGCTCCAAAAAAATATTCAAACACACCTCTTAATTGTCTTTAAAAGCAGTTTATACCTTCACTAACAATTATAATTATAATTAAAAATATACCATAAAATGTCTAATGTCAACCTGCATTCAGTGATGGATTATGATGAGTAATATGAGCAATATTAAGAAAAAAACAACGAAAAACATTGAAAAAGTACAAAAGTGTGGTTATTTTCCCTACTCTTTACACGTAAAGAAAAAGACAGAGACAAAGGCAAATCGGAACACTTCGCTTATGATTTACAATTATTGTAAATCATAACATAATTATGTCACCTATGTAGTCTTACTACATAGGTGACATAATTATGTTATGATTTACAATAATTGTATAAAACAATACTTACAAACAATAGTAATAAAATCATACAAAAAAGGCTAATGTCTGTCATCAAATTGCTCCTACACCGAGGTAGCGAGGTGGAGTGCCAGTCTTGTGACAACGCTAGTGCATTGTCACAAGCCTGGCAGTATTAGTCAGTATTTTGGACAAAGAACGAATCCTCTGGTCACACAATGTTAACGTGCAGCAGGATTAGGTTGCCAATTTTTTTTAATATCAATATAATATAGTATTATCTCGGAGCCATTGTCTGTTAAAATATAGTAGGCAAATTACGAAAAAAAATATTAAAGGTATGTTACAAAAATATTTTTATTCTATAAATATGCATATTTTTTGCTACTATGAACCTTTTTTAACGGGTTTTTTCGGTCTAATGTCTCATATCAATTTTACACTCTAAATATTAAGGTTACAAAATACCATTAATTCAGTGTGAGATTAATAGTGGCCCTATTGTGATCGTTGCGACAATTTGTTTTGAAATAAAAATTATTGTAGTTTCGCCTACTATATTTAAAGTATTTCTAGGCCTCTAATATAGCAAGATACTATATTATATAGTACGGTTGGCAACTCTGAACAGGATAGACCATGGTGTCCGAAGCTGAAGCAATTCAAGAAGCATCTAATAACAATAATAATAAACGGTATGACCCTCCACAATTGCGAGATATGCAGTCTCAGGGAATATTTCCTAGAATCCGACGTGGGGATGCATCGAAATGGGGTCGCGGTGGACAAGGACCTTACCCCGCTATTCTTGGCTAAACAGAACTTGCGCAAGCCTGTAGAGTATCAATCCGACAAATTATTTCCGGGTGTTCTCGTCTAGCTAACGAAGAGTACTTGCATAGACACAACCTTGTAGCCAGGATTATCCATCAGCAGCTTGCTCTGAAATAACGGTCCCGAATGACGGGAACCTCGTGAAAGCCGAGAAAGATAAACAAATTAAGTATCTTGACTTGGCTCGCGAGCTTGTCGACATGTGAGATGTGGACTCAGCGATCATTGTGCCGATAGTCGTATCAGCCAATGGCTTAATTGCGTCGACCAACACCTAGGAGTGTCTTTTTGGTAAGCTGAATTAAGGGCTTGATTCAGAAAGCGGTACTCCTGGACACGGCTCGCATTGTTAGGAGGCTCCTCTCTCTCGAGCCCTGACCGCCGGTAGCTTGGACCCTCTTCCCGATACTGGTGGGCTATTATTTTTTAGGGTTCTGTACTCAAAGGGTGAACCGGGACCCTATCACTAAGACTCCGCTGTCTACCTGTCTGTCCATCTGTCACCAGGCTGTATCTCATTAACCGTGATAGTTAGACACTTGAAATTTTCACAGATGATGTATTTCTGTTGCCGCTATAAAAACAAATACTAAAAACAGAATAAAATAAATATTTAATTGGGGCTCCCATAAAACAAACATGATTTTTTTTTTGCCGCACTTGGCCGGTTTTTATTATTTTAAATGTCTTTATATTTTTAAAATCTAATATTTAAAAATATATTTATATGTATATCGTGAAATAAAGGAAATAATAATAATAATCCCACCGCCATATCTCTACGTCTCTAGGTCTATGCTGGTAGAGTTTACTTTGTCGGAACAGGTCTAGGACGAGGAGCCAAACCATGAGAAATACAGAAACCCGCAGGGCAGCATGTGGCGAGCTGTTGGGTAGTAGCGACCCCACATACCCTATCTCCCGGGAGAAGTCTTGTTCTTTATCTCTGGCTTGCCTTTATCGACCGGCTGGAGTGATCACTGACAAAGAACAGAGTTACCTCCTCATTCTTGCCTTTAATGGGCGGCTTGAGTGGAGATTCACAAGAGTAAACGTGCCCGAAGGAAGGAAGTATTTGAGTAAATGCTGGTCTCAAGTCTCTAGCTTGACGTCGTGGTGGGGCTTGCGCGCTCCGAACTCTAGGTCTGCGCAGGTAGGGTTTTCTTTGCTTTAGCGGTAGAGTGGTAGCGGTTGAGTTTACTTTGGGGTGACTTGCATACTCCAATGGGCTCCCAAAAACGTTCGCTAGCACATAGTGACGTAGTGACAACACTTCCTGAGGTGCTTGAGGAGTGGAGAGGTATTCCATGGCTATCAGAACTATCCCAGAGCCCGGAAGATGGTCAAATTCTATACCAGCACTTACTGGAATACTTCCTTGCTCCAAGCACGTTTGCTCTTGCGAATCTCCACTTAATCCGGCCAATAAAGGCAAGAATGAGGTGAGATCTCTGTTCCTCGTCAGTGTTCACTCCAGCCGGTTAATAAAGGCAAGCCAGAGATGAGGAACAAGACTTCTCCCGGAATATAGGGTCCGTGGTCTGGCTACACGTCCTAAACCTGTTCCGGCAAAGTAAACTCTACCGACACAGATCTAGAGTTCGGAG
Source organism: Xanthia togata (assembly GCA_963853775.1). NCBI lineage: Eukaryota > Metazoa > Arthropoda > Insecta > Lepidoptera > Noctuidae > Xanthia > Xanthia togata. The sequence continues at coordinate 26,455,127 of OY970794.1, read as the reverse complement.
TGCACATGCACCATCAAATAAAAATAAAATCTAAAGCCCCCAGTACACGTTGGGTTAGCCCGTTGCATGGCCAACGTATACTGGGCCTTTTTTGCGTGATTTTCCGTTTGAATTGCGTCAACCAATAGAATTCTACAAAAAAATTGTCATCTAAATTTAGTGTGATTCTTTTGGTTAATTTTTGCACTTCTTCGCTCCACTCCACCACGCTCCAAAAGCCAGGCAAATTATTAAGAGACAGTTTAACCTTAAACTATTCCAATAAATTCAGCAACCCACCCCGTGCCGCCATTATTCATGGTGGTTACAAACACTATCTTCACAAAGTTATCCTCACTCGTGTAGTCGGCAGGTACGTCCTCACAGAACGTTCGCACTACTACACCCTTACTGTCCACCAGCTGCACGTAATTCTGATCGCAACTAATACCCAAGTCGAACGTAGGGAAATGTAGCAGTAGACGTGTTCCTAAGGGAGTCTCAAGCTCCCACTCGCAGCTCGATACCCGCCTGTAAACGTTCGGGTACAGGGGACTGGTGACTTTACCCACCACACTTTGCAGTTTTCCACCGCACCCACGACCCTTATCGGATATCACGTAAACCAAATCGAACATGACACGATCACCGGCATTTTCATGATTGTGCAATAACAAATATCTACCTGTGGAGAAGACAGGGTTATTACTCTCATATTCTGTAAGAATTTTAGAAAGTCTTGGCGCACTGGCATTATTTCCGTCAAGAATTTCAAGATAACAATCAGCGTTCCAGTAACTTGGGACGGCGTTCAAAAAATACGCGGATATCGTATAGTTAACTGGAGCAGTGATCAGCGTGTAACAGTCATGGATGGGATTACTATCAAAGTCATTTACATAAATAGCCTGAACTCGTCCGTGAGGCTCCGTATAATTTCTGCCACAAAATCCTGTGAACACTGCTTCTATTTCCATACCTTTATATACACTGGCATCTGAGTCTGCTGATGTGATTAAGTTTATAGATGTAGATCCATAAACATAAAAGTCCGTAGGCTCCTTACGCCCACATAGCTCAAACCGATTGGGAAAGCGCAAAGAGCTGTCGTAAAAGGAACTACGGCTAAAGAATTCATCCGACTGCCGTTGGTTCAAGATAAAATCTTTTCCAAGCGAGGTATTTTGAACGCCTGGATTGCTGGATATCAGCAGCTTGTCTCTATTGCAGCGCTTTACGCCTGTACTATCAGTGACGGGGGGCTGTATGTCTAAATGTTTAACAGTGATACGTAGTAAAATGTAAGGAGACGCACTTACATCCAAGCTATATACGCAATGAAGCCCCCGAGGAATGGAGCCTATTTCATAACCGGGAGATTTTAAGCGTTGTGGCGTATTGCTCACTGAAATGACGGAAGGCCCACATACTGCCGGCAGAGCTGTTAATGTGGACACAAACCCTTGACTTCCTATTTCACCATCCGTGGACAGCCTGACGCTCATCACATTTCCAGATGAAATTAATTGCGGTGGGAGGCTGTGACCACAATAGGTTCCTATTACTAGGGCATTAGGATTTAATCCATCCATTATTTCAACTAAGTCGCAGTCACATTTACTGTACCCTATAGCAGTTTGGTTTTTGACATTTTGGCAAGGGGCTACGTGGAACGAGGTGAATTCTATTTTTATAACAGTGTCAGGTGGTGATATTATTGACCAATGACAATCTAAGAATTCTTCATATACAGTATGATTCATGAAAGGAGATTTCAGAGCTTGCGATGAAGCGGTTGTTAAATTAATAAGTCCACCACATTTAGCTGCTTCAGAATAGCTAAAGTAAACTTGTACTTTGAAGCCTTTAAGGTTTACACTAACGTCTGATACAAACTGTAACAACGCTGTTGTCCCTTTGCTTCTAAGCGTTGTAGTTGAGTTGATATTACCACACATAAGAGCTAAACGCTTATCATCATCAATTTTGAGTCCATCATACACTGCGATATAATCATTATAACAATCAGTTTGGCTTTCTAAATCAATAAAAAGGAATTTAAGTACAACAATCTTGGTAGGTGGTGCTTCAATGAACCACGTGCAGTTCATATTGATTTCGTAATATTCAGAAAGCGATGATGTTAGTACAGCACTCTCGTTAACTCTGCCTCCACATGAATATATAAAATAAGCAATTCTAAATCCTTTCCTCTGTATATATCTATCACTATTAAATGTTAATGATACTTTTTCTGACTGAGTTGTGATGGGAGGAATTTTGTCACCGCAGTAAACTTCGTATAGATAGTTATAATCTGACTGGCCTGATACTGTTAAATTATCAGACAAACAGTCAGGAGCAGAGCCTTCTAGTTCAAAATCAAGGAACTTGAGTACAACTTTGTTGTTTGGAGCAGATATTTCATATTGACAACTCATACGTGGTCGGTAATATGGAAAACCTGGACTATATAAAAATTGTTCTTTAAGAGTTGCTACATAGTTTCCACCGCATATAGGATCCCATTCAGCTTTGAATCCATCGAGATTTTTATCAGCATCTGTACGTAAGACAACTTTCATGCGATTGAAGGTTGAATTATATACAGGTGGTGTGTTTCGTCCACATACCTTTGCTATCTCCATGTAAACTTCGTCTTTCCAGTCATAAATTATGACAGCATCTTTAGTGCAATTAGTTGTTTCCTCAACAAAAAATCGTTCTACAAATTTAAGAGATACTCTGAAGCCTAAATCAGCCTGTATTTCCCAGGAGCATTCCTGGTTAGGTAAATAATTTTTAGGATAATTTGGCGATACAAATGTGGTTTGATATGAACTAAGATATCCGCCACATTGGTCAGTAACAGCTCTAACCATAAGCTTTATATTTGTTTTGTTTTTCACATTCGAATGATACTGAATGTACATGTTACTGAAATGCGTAACTAATGGGCTATCTAAAAGTTTTCCTTTGCAATATTCACCAATTAACGGTGTGTTTGGTCTTGTGTTTGAACTTATTTTCAAGTACTCGTCATCACAATTTAACGTAAAATGCCCTTCCATTTTAATTTCAACTCTATTAGTCGAGCCTGTAAGAATCCAAGCACAGTCTATGGTATCATTATAAGAATCAGGCAATTTTAAAATATTTAAAGGATCTTCTCCTACTTGAATAACACCACCACATGGTTGAGGCTTCCATTCTAAATGAAAGTAAAACGAACTCAATGCACTTTTTGTTGCAGTAACATCAATGATTGGTGATGGAATTCTGTATGATACTTCAGTGTTCCCACAAATTTCCAGAGGAAACCTATTTTTAATAGGTGACCTAATAACGACTCGAGGATCAAAGAATTTACAACGTGTTCTGGTTATTGACGAATTTATCTTGGCCGTTAAAAATATGGAATTGTAAGTAAGATTTGTTATAAGAGCATTATAGTCATTATTTGTGTTTGCTTGACTATTATAATGCCATTCACAAGTATAAGATCGGTTTAAGTCTGGTGATACGAGAACCTGGTTCATATCAGATAGATCTCCGCCGCATAGTGCTTGTTCGTCAGAGCTAAATCTAGCTTTGAAACGGTGAGAGGAAAACGTACGGTTGCGCCATACGTAAAGTGCCAATGTGTTTCCGGATGACTCAAAAACGTTTGTTCCAGGAATATAATCGTTGCCAGGAATTGATTGTATAACAGTATGAAAGGCAACGTCATTGTAAATACCAATTCTGTGCTTTTCTGCGTCCATGTCTATAAGCTCTAAACGCACTCGTCGAGACTTATTTGGTACTTTTACTTGCCATTGGCAGTACCTTAATGTGGTTTCTTGAGGATAACCTGGAGAAGTTAAGTAACCGTCTGAAGCCGTTATTACCCCACCACACATAGGTCGGGAAGAATTAAAGCTGATTCGAAATCCTCTATTGCTTGATATTTGATCATATGTATTCGGATTACCGATATGAAGTTTAATACTAAACTCATTTCTTGAAGTTTCAATCGGCTCAAGGGAGTGATCATAATCATTACATAAGCTTTTTAGTACGGTGATAGTGTTATTGGTAAGCATAGTTTCTTCAATTGTTATTTTGGTTCCACAAGATAACTCAGATTGAGGTAACTCAATATCTTCGGGTTTGATTCGAAAAACGTGTCTTGGAGGTCCTATAATGTGCCACTCACAGACTGTCCCGTAAGGGAGCATTTGCATGTGTGGGTACCCAGGCGATGTCAATTCGCCGGCATCGGTGACAATGGTACCACCACACGTATCGATGGACACGTTGGCTTTGAATCCATTTCGCGGTTCTGCCAACTGAGTTATGTATTTAATATACATCGTATTGCCAGTACTCTTAATGGTTCCAGGTCTATCATTGCCACAATATTGATCATGTAGAGGAGAATATTTCGATGATCCAAATCGTATTTCGACGGCTTCAGTTCCGCAATCATCTACATGATCCAAGTCAAATCTATCAATAAAATCTATTCTAATAATTTCTCCAGGTGGGCCGGTAAAGACCCACTCACATTCTGAATACGGAACTGGCACTGATGGATAATTTGGTGAATTTATTATTTCCCAATTGTGGTCAGAAGTAAGAGATGATGTTGAGCCACATTCATAATTGTTCTCTTCGTAATTAACCACAAAACTTTGATATGTGAATGATCCTTTCGTGTAACTTATAAATAAAGTATTACTAGAAGTAGTTATATCTGCTTTATTTTCGTGATCGTAACCGCAATACTTACCACTTGCCAAAAGGGGCGCTTCCTCAGAATCACCATTCCGTAAAATAACGTATGTTGCGCAATCGTCATTTTTATTCGTAATATTAAAATTATTTAATTCTAATTTGATAGTCCTGCCTGGCCGCACTTTGATGACCCAGTTGCATTTAATTTTGTCCAACTGTACATCCCACCAAGTCGGACCGACTTCACCGGACAAACTAGTCACGAGTCCTCCACACTTAGACTTGACTCGAGCAAGAAATCCTTTCCTAGTAATGGATGAATCTGTTTTGAATTTAATTTTCATGTAAGTGGATGAATTAAAGCCTATTTTGGATGATTCTGTAGTACATATATTTTCATTTACAGGCTTCCAATTTCCAGGAGTGTCAGAGGAATAAATAGAAACTGAATCTGCAAAACAAGAGTGGATATCTTCGATTTGAAAATCTACGAAATCTAAACTTAAATGTCTTCCCATTTGTGATTTGTAAACCCACTCACAATTTAAATTATCTGAATAGTCCTTTGGATAATTCGGTGACGTTAAAGTAATCGTACCGTTTTCTGGCAAAACTGTTACGGTCTCATTCGAACCACAGTTTATTCCATCTCCAGTTTCAGATTCAGAAATTCTAGAAGCTTTTGTCCAACTCATATGGAACATTGAACCCGTATTTGATTCATCCGTTGTAAGGGTCATGAAAACTACACTGGAGGAGCTCTGAATGACCTTTGTTTCAACCAGTACACCATTTAGTTCTTCTAAAATTGGAGCAGTAGAGTCATATCCATCATAAATAGTTAATCTGTTATAGTTTACGTCGCTGTGTGAATAAATTTCCAAAACATCAAGTGTAATAGATATAGTATCTGAACCGGTAACGAGCACGCGCCAACTATATTCGCCAGATCCTAAATATCGAGTGGGGTACAATGGTGAAGATACCTCGCCACTATCTCCCGTAATATCATTTTCTCGCTGGAATCCATAATGTAAAAGAAAACCTTGACCACTGGTTTCAGAATTACTGTGGAACTTAACATATATTTGTGATGCTGTGCTATGATTACTAGGAGTTTCACTACTACAGTATACACCCAATAGTCGACCTGCACCGTTGTTTTCGCGAACTTCTACGTAGTCGTCGTTACAACCTTCAGAGAATTCTAAGTCAAATTGCTCGAATTGGACGTATGCAGTGTTTCCAGGGGACGATTTTAGTACCCATTCACAATCAGTGTTTACAGGATACGGGCCAGGGTAGTTCGGAGACGCAATGGTTCCTTCTTCTGAAGTTAATGCACCTCCGCAGGCGTTACTAAGGGGTGAATAGTGAGCTGCGAACATTCCAGTAGTTCTACCGGTATAACTGCCGAACTCTATTGTCAAGGCACTGCCGCGGCTAACAATCATAGGTGGAACTTTGCGTCCACAATATTCCCCGATTAGTGGAGCATTACTGTCATCTCCATCGAGAACTCGTAAGAATGAGGAGGGGCATGTTCTATTTGTGACAACATTACTGTCTTTTGGCAACGACATTAGTGTTAATGTTAAATATATTTTTTGATCGGGTGAATCCGCAAGAATGGTCCAAATACAGCTTTGATTGGTATGTTGAACAAAGTTATCGCTATGTATGATACCCTCATGTGCAGCACTTATAAGAGCACCACATGTAACAGTAAAGTTAGCTCTAAAACCTTTGGCCGTTCCATAAGCATCGGTTTTGAATTGTACAACTACGGTATTGTATTTGCTAAAAAATTGTGTTTCATTTGAATTTGGACATATACGGTACGTGTAATTTGAGGAAGGTCTATAGTTCTTATCATAATCATAGATTTGAATCGAATCTCCACAGACACGTTCGCCATCGTCGAACTCAGAAACAGAATAAAGATCAAGATCCATAAAGTTGAGTTCAACACGATGATATGCGGGGACGGAAATATACCAAAAACAATCCAAATTATTCTCGTAATTCTTTGGGTAGTTCTTAGAGTATATGAGCCCAGATTTAGAATTCATAGCACCTCCACATTTCGAATTGGCAGAGTGAAATTGTGATGCGAAGTGAACGTCCCTGAGCGTTGACCGTTTGGACAAACGCACCAACATGAAATTGCTATCAGATTGGAGAGACACGAATTCTCGGTGGCAAATTTTTGTAAGAAGTGGAGCCTTTGTATTTTGACCGTTATATATTTCAATAGCGTCAGTAGAACAATTAGCGGTATCTGTCATATAAACATCTGTAAATGAGATTGTGATACTCTTACCTACTTGTGTTTCTATCAGCCACTCACAATCAAGTTCCTGCACGTTAGTTTTACTTTTATCGAGGATTATGGAGCCAGTGGGTTTTTTAATATGTCCTCCACATCCATAACTGATCCATTCTAAACGGAACCCGGTGCGGGACATATAAATACCAGAGGAAAATTTAATTTGCAACGTATTACTCTTTGTGCTAATTGGACGCGGAGTTGTACTGCCACAGATTTTACTAGAATAATTTGGATCAGATAACTCTTTTGTTTGCAAGTAATCTAGGTGGCAATCGTCGTTGTTTGTTATATATCTCCGATGGATGGGAATCCAATGACCATAAAATCGGTGGGCTTTGTAAACATCAAAGTGTGTAAAAGTCACATTAATTTTATTTCCTTTGGGAACTGTGATGCTCCATATACAATTTAAGTTCAATGGGTAATTACTTGGAAAACCTGGAGTCTCAATTATTCCGTATCTTCCGGTTATATTGTGATTACATATTGTTTGATAATTAAACAGAAATCCTTTACCGCCCTGGTATATATCAGATCTAAATTTAACGTACGCATAATTAGTTGATGTTTCAATGCTAGCTAGCTCTGGTGACATGTAACAATGTTTTCCTAATATGGAGGCACTCGTATCGCGACCGTCAAATATTTGAACATAATCGTCTCTACAATTAGGAGTTCTTTCAAGATCAAGCTCTGTGAATGTAATACGGATCCGTGAACCTTCACTGGTAACTATTCTATAGAAACATTCGGCGTTTTCGTTGTAATCATTTGGATAGTTCGGCGACGATACAGAGCCAGAAGGGCTCGTCAGTGTTCCTCCGCATCCTGTTATAGTACCATCCCATTCAATTTTAAACCCAGTACCAGTTAAATAGAAATCAGAATGAAAATGGAGATGTATGGCATTAGATAATGATACGATTCGTTTTGACTGGAACATCCCACAATACTGGCCAATCAATGGTGAATTTTCGTTGCCACCATTTCTTATTTCTAAAAAGTCACCGAGATTACATTTGTCTCTTATAGGTCGTTCTAGATTAAACTGTGAAATGTTGAGCATGATCTGTTGGCCAACCGGCACCGTGATGACCCATGTGCAGTCGCGATTGGGTTCGTACGACCGAGGCCAGCCGGGAGAGTATATGAAGCCATGAGTTTTAATATACGCTCCACCGCAATGAGATTTTTCATCTAAAAATGTATACGATACAGAAAATCCGGAAGAACGAATACTGCCATCAGACTCAAAATTTAACATGAGCCGGTTAGTGGATGTGGTCAAGGCAGGAGGCGCATGTGAACCACAGAATTTTCCCAATACATTATTTACATTGTTATCGTCAATCTCTAGCAGCTCCAGGTAATCGCTGCCACAGCTGGGCATGTCCTCAATGTCAAACCTGTTCCATGTCAACTTTATGTGCATTCCTTCAGGAGCAATTAGTAACCACTTGCAGGTCTGGTAGTTTTTGTAAGTAGCAGTATCTCCAGATGGATGATTTATTAATCCAGTGGTATCTCTGTGAATACCGCCGCACTCTGTATCGATAGTAGTATAGTTAGCATAGAATCCCGTGCCCGAAAGGCTTAAATCAGATTTGAATCTTATGTACATATAATTAAGCGTGGATGTTTGAACGGGCGGCGTGTGTGCGGCACCGCCGCAGTATCTGCCTAGTAAAGTCGAGTTCTGGTCGTGGCCGTCCCTGACCTCAACGCTATCGTACCGGCAGTCGTAGTACCGGTTGTCTTCAATATCAAAATCTTGAAATGTTAATTCTATTGCTTTGCCGGGAACTGTTTTGATGATATAAACACACAATTTGTTCTCTGGATAACTGAACGGATAACCGGGTGATTTTATAATTCCACTATCACCTTCGATAGTTTTCTCGCATATGGCCTCGTACGTGATTCGAAAACCATCGGCGGGCATACTTCTATCAGTTTTAAATTTAAAATATAGTTCATTCGACGATGATGTATATGATTTTGGAAAAGTAGTGCCACAAAATTTCCCGACGAGTCGTGAATCCGGAGATGGACCGTCATAAATTTTTAAATAATCGTATTGACATCTAAAAGACCGTTCAAGCTTGAATAATTTGAAGTCGATTTTTACCTTGGTATCCAAGCTAGTTTTAATTTTATATTCGCATAATAAATTACTTAGGTAAAGCCCATTATAAGTAGGAGAAACAAGTTCCCCCTTATCGGTAGTGTAGTAACCTCCACAGCCGGGAATGCCTTCGACAGGCGCGTAAGCAATTTGGAATCCATGTCCCGCACCGTAAGCGTCTGAATGAAAGTGTATCAACATATCGGAGCCTGCCGACTGCACGGGCGCGGGCTGTGTAGTGTTACAGTACCTATTGATAAGCGGATCCGTCATATGCTCACCGTCATAAATTGCTAAATAGTCGAAACTACAGTTTGAATGTGATTCAATATCGAGAGCAAAGAAATGTAAGTTAATCCTTTTGCCGAGAGTAGTCGTTAGGCGCCAATAGCAATCACGATTAGGAGGGTACGGGCCGGGAGAGCCTGGGGAGCTGATGTGACCGTGCGTAGTGGCGTCCACCTCACCCCCGCACACTGGGTTTATACTAGTCCAGTGTAGTGCAAACCCGTCTTTAGCTACGGTTTTGTCTGAATGGAACCAGAAATATAAATTGTTATGACTTGATACAATGTTTCCGCCTTTAGGATAATTATTACCACAAAATCTTCCTATAAGTTGACTAGAAGATTTCCGACCATCGTGAATTTGTAGGAAATCGTACATACATTCGGGACTCCCTTCTAAATTAAATTTACTGAACGTAACATTAATTACTTTATCAGGAGCTGTGTGTATTACCCAAGCGCATTGAGAATTATGATTATACGTCGTATTAGTCAAAGGATAAACAATGCTGCCTTCTTCGTTATCTAAAACACCACCACAAGTCTTTGTCCTTACCTGACACAAGGCGCCCGAGTACTGTGCCGCGCACTCACAACGGAAGCCTCCAATTGCACTGTCGTCTGGTCTACAGATTCCTCCGTTGTGGCAAGGATTCACTCCGCAAACGGCGGTGGGCATTTCACAGTGGGCGCCACCATAGCCCTTGAAACAGATGCAGGTGTAGCCGGTACGAAGGGAATGACATTGTCCATGGATGCCACATGGATTGACTTCACAACCATCAGTGTAGTTGCCTCCACCTGTTGCAACGTAGCAGCCACTGATTCCTACTCCATCGCCTTCCATGCCGTCGGGGCATATACATTGTGCTGATTGGCCAGTTGGCGATATGCTTTCTATGCACTGCGCAGATGGGTGACATCCTCCATGACCGATGTTGCACGTTCCTCGCCAAGAGCACGTAACTCCATCACCTTGGTAGCCAGGTGGACATGAACCACATATTCGGGAGCCGATGGTGTTGTGGCATGTCACTAAAGGACTGCAGCCTCCGTTGGGAATAGTTCTGCATTCGTCGATATCGTAACAGCTGTGACCGTCACCTTCGTAACCAGAAGGACACTGTCCACATCGGAATGATCCCGGCAGATTGATACAGTCAACTTTGGGGTTCACGGAGCACCGAGGTCCTTGATATGATTCACATTCGTTAATATCGGTTAAGCAAGCGACACCGGTACCATTCGTTGTCCATCCCTGGTTGCATATACATTGAACGCCCTCTCCAGAAGTAACTTGTATACAGGTGCCATGGCCACACATTTCAAAGTTACCACCGGAACAATCCTTTTCCTTCCTAGTGCAATGTAAGCCAAACCAGCCAGATTTGCACGAACACTCATAAAATCCTGGTTTGTTGATGCACGAAGCTCCGTTTTGACACCCAAGGTCCGTTCCAGCGAAATTCCGGCATTCATTTACATCGACGTCACAATCTCTGCCTTCCCAATTTGAAGGGCAAAGACAATGGTAGCCGTTTACTAAGTTGAGGCAAGTTCCACCATGCTCGCACGGATGAGATTGACATTCGTCTTTTCCTCTATTATTTAATTGAATTTGTAGATTCAGCACTTTCCTGTGAATATTGTTAACTTTCCGCCAAAGCATTGTTATATTGGTGAGGAATTCATTCGGAAGCGTAGAGTCCTTGTTCTCCAATCTCTCAAGCCTTTCTAATATATCATTTATGTTCTTGTCGGTGTTTTCATTATTCGGTGGCTGGTATTGCGTTCCCTCACTCGGGATGTTTGGTTTGAGTACGTTAATATCACCAACAAAGATGCTCGATTTCGGTCCATTTGGGCGTAGATATATATTTTTATCAAATGCTGGTTCTAGAATTAGATCACCTCCCGAAGTCTTGATTTTCGGACGGTCCTGGTAGATTTCACAATCAAGAGGAACAAAACAAAGTACGCCTATCAGGAAGAGACATTTTCCGAGTGTGCTGGACATCGTCCATGTGTCTAGGTAGACGGTTGTGTTCGCACTGTGTGCTGCATTGGTGTTTCGAGTGCCACTATTATTTCTATTATGAAAGGGGGCGTATTGCTGTACGCCCCTAGTGATGATTAACTAATTCGGGCCATCTGGTGTAATCGATGATACGTGTTTTCGAGAATATCATGAGATTATATTACTTTGTACGATTATGAATTTAAATCAATATCGGGTTGTTGCTTTGTTACGCCTCATTTTTAGGGTTCCGTAGTGAACAATGAACCCTTGTAGTTTCACGATGTCCGTCTTTGTGTCTGTCTGTCCGCGGCTTAGCTCAGAGACGGTTAGTACTAGAAACCTGTAATTTGGCATGGGTAAGTATACAATGTATACTCGTATTAATCACGCCGACAAAGTGATAAAAAAAAACAAGAGGTTTACAGTAAACGTTCAAAACTGCATTGGCACGTTAAGAGTCGTTTTCTTGTGCGCAGTACGCTTTATCTGTATGTGTAAACAACACGGTACACACACCACAGAAATCGCAGTTTTGCATTTCATACACTGTCGTATCGTGTTTTTGTTTGCAATAATAGGTAATAGTTATTTGAAAAAATTGCTGTCACTTTTATGAATGTTTTTTTTTTAAACGTTGCCCCAGTCTAGGAATTTCTCCTGTATTGTATTGTGTTGCATTTACAAACATTTAAACTCACATACACAAACAGCCAGATCCGGAACAACTACAACTCGCCACTAGAGGGCGCTAACCGTATGTTTACTTTTCACGTTGCCCCGTATTTAAATAATAATATTTAGAGCCGTAAAAGTGTCTCACAATAGTATTTTTTTTGTTTTAAGTCAAAATTTACATGCTGCATAACGTTTTATATTATTAGCAGTGAAAGATCAGACCTCAAAAGTGAACATTGTTGTGATGTGAATAACTGTGTGTAGCATAGATTTTTTAATATTTTTGTGGTGTGTAGTAACAACCTACCTGATAATAATATTAATTTGAGAACTAATTGTCTGTCAGACTATAGGCACAACTACCAAGTGTTTACTGTGTCAAATGGTTATCAGATTTCTGTATTCTAACGGAATCTAGCTGAGTATTCAAAATTGCATAGTCATTTGCTCAATCGCTGGTTACTGGACTTAAGTTACCGCCCTCTATTGGTACTTTTAATACCTTCTGTCCATGCTCAGCCTACCGCCAGCCTTAAGAATTACGGTGACAACTACTCTTCTAATTGTCAACAGCGCAACGAGTATAAATTTATTAATATAATAGAATATATTTATTTGCTTTACAACATGGTACATTAAGGTCTTATAATATAATAATCATAAATAATCATAAATCTTTATTTATCTCAACATCGTATTACAGGCACTGGTTAATAAAAAGCACAGTCTTAAATAGAGAAAGGTGTCTGAGGTAGGAGGATCCTGAGTTACAGATCACCCGGCTCTCTTAGATAGGACATGTTAATTAACAAAACAGTAGTCAAGATATTAATGGTATTACAAAAGTTTGAAAGACCTAACAAAATTAAAACAAAATCAAAGAAAAGCAAGTAAACATAAAATTAAGAGAAATATAGATACCTACCTATTATGTAGGTACATTACGTAACTATATTATTATTCAGTAATACATACTTAGTTAGCTGAATAAGAAAATAAAATAATAATGAGCTTATCACAAAATGAAAAATGGGAATGGGGAATTGCTGTGTGTATTGAATGATTGTATTGTGTAGGTGTGTGTGTAAATGTGTGGGTGTAAAGACATTGGTTTTAATAAGTTTTCCGTGGAAATATAGTCCAGATTTAATAGCCAAGAGCGTAATTTTCTTTTACAAATAGCTTTTGTATGAGTATATATAGATATTTTTTTATTAACTGAATTATAAAGAAAAGTGCCAAGAAAACAGAAAAACTTTTGGGAGAAACTAGTGTTATAACGGATGATTGAACATACATTTGTTGATCGTCTATTTTGTGTAGGTAAATCGTGATCTAAGGGGAGTTCAGTGTGTTTTTTTAGTACTGTCATGAGAATGAACAACTGGCGTACCGTTAACACTTGGCAGTGTTGGTAAAGCTCAAAAGTTGGATAGAGGATTGGGAAAAAGCAACTAACTTTTAATAAAGCTCTTTGGGCTCTCTAAATGTATCAAATAACTTTTAGAGGTACCACACCCCAAGTGGTAATGCAATATACTAGCAAAGACTGGCATAGTGCAAAGTAAACTGATTTAATAACTAATGTATCAGATATATGTCTTAGATTTTTAAATATGAAGATTAGTTTTCGGATTCTTTTAACTAGGGTTTCAATGTGTTGTTGGAAGCTGAGACGGTAATCTATGATTATGCCAAGATATTTGATAGAATTCGTTTTAACTAATACAGGACATGAACAATGGTTGATGAAACTACATGAGTGGGCTTTCAAGTTGAAGTTTGGTTGATCCTGGTGTCTAAGGGAATAAGTCATGTATTTTGTCTTATCGACGTTGAGGGTAAGCAAATTGGAATATAACCATTTGTACACCGTATCAAGACCTTGTTGAGCATAATTTTTAACCTCATCCCACGAGTTAGCATCGAATATCAAGGCAGTATCATCGGCGAAAGTGATGATTATTAGAATGAAAATATTAAAGAATTGACTAGTCATTAAGTGTTTTAAAGTTATTAACAAAATCTTAAGAATTAATATAAACAAAGCTAAATAAAATAAAATAAAATACTGTAGCAAAGAAAAGGTGGCTAGTCAGAGTTCGCACTCTGATTTAAGCTTATCTAAATCAGCCTCCGAGTTTATACGAAAACGATTATCTCCTTCATTTTTTCGAATAAATATCTTGCCGTGGGCGGCCCAACAATATGCAAAATTATAGGTCTTAGCAAAGTCACGCGCTAAGAAAAACAGCCTTTTGCCTTTGCTCGTTAGATTTTCAGCTATGAAAATTGGTTTACTGGAGCCATGGATATGCAGATGTGATGTATTCAATTTATTTTCTTTGTGTTGCTTGTTGAAGTTTTTTGTGTGTTCCAAAATTTTTTCTTTAAGTAAAACTGAGTTAAAGTCTAAGATAATAGGCTTGTTTCCTTCCGTTTTTGTGTTGATTCTGAAGACATCTTTTATGTCACTATTTTGAATGGTCACATTTATGGCTCGACCGACTGTATTCATTAACTGAGCAAGATCATCTTTCGTTTCTCCTCTTCTAGGAGGTATATTTCTTATCTCTATACTGGAGAACCTTTGCGCATTTTCAAGGTTTTCAATTCTAGACTCGAGAGTGTAAATGTATTGTAAATTATCTCTTTTTTCCTTTTCGATTATTTCAAGCTGTTTTTTTAGGTTATTATAGTCTTCAGACAGATGCTCAATCGATTCTATAATTCCAATATTTTGCTTTTTAATATCGCTTATCGTAGTCAGGAGAGCGTCAAGCTTAAAGTTTTGTTCATGTTTAAACTCGGCAATTACGTTCCTTATTTCCGACATAAAATCGTTATTCTCGAAATCAGGCGTCTGCTTACTTGATCGCGTACGACTTGTTGTGCCCGTAGCGTCCGTATTGCTGACGTTAGTAGTCATGTCAGAGACACAGTTTTTTTTTTGCCGCCTTGGTTGGAGTTCGTTTAAGTGGCATAGTTATTTATATAAACGGTGAAAAATCTCAAATATTATAGAAAATAAATAGTTCAAATCAACCCAATTTAATGTTGAGAATAATATTCTGTAATTATTTTAATACAAAAAGACAAGCATTTCGTGAGATCCGAACTCACGTACTCACGTATGGGAAGCGCATATCAAACGAACGGGGTCAACGTAGGAGTTATTAGGAGTGGCGAAATTACTGTTCAGTAAGATATAATTTTTAAAAAGTTTGTTGGAATGTCGTTACCAAGCTTTCATTAATTCAAAAATCGACGCACTGTTTGAATTTTTTTAACACTGATTATCTTAATGATAATGATAGTTAGAAACTATTGAAATATGCCTGTACAAGTGCTCCCTGAGTTTGTATTATGGTTTTAAGTCACTTTTGTAGCACAAACACAGTTTTGGGATGAAAACGGATCATATATGTAATAGGGTTAATAATATCACTTTTTATAAGTCCACAGGGTTTGTTAACTTTAGATAACACTAGCGATCATTGACTGTACTAAATGGATCGTAATTATGTTAAAATTAGGACGGAAAAACTATTTTAAACATTTTTAAATAAAAAAACAAACGGAGCGCGATGTTTGCTTGATGGCAGCGCCATCTGTCCTATATAGTTTCGATCTTACATGTTTCGCCATGGACTGGCATACAAATATTTAAACATGATAAATAAAATAAAAACATTTTATAAGTACAACACATTTTTTTTTTCACATGTCTAATAACATTGGTTATTAGGGTTCCGCATGTATTTTAACACTTAACAATAATAAATAGGTTCATAAAGTAATATAATTAAAACTTATTATCTTATCTTATATTTATCTGTTACTTTTTATCAAAAAAATCTTTTACACTATAAAAACAATTTTCAATAAACCCTAAGTGTAATTTGGATTTAAAGTGTTTTAGAGGGAGTTCCCTTATTTCTCTTGGAATATTATTGAAGATTTTAATTGCTGTGATAAAGCTATTTTTATGAAATAATGTGCTTTGATGTGAAGGAATTCTTAGTAGTGTTGGGTCTCGACGGGTATATTTTGAATAGTCACATGTTATAAAAAAAAAAGAGTGTTCTTTCACAAATACACCAGCTTGAATTATGAGCAGACCTGTTAAGGTTAAAAGTTTTAATTTTTTATAGAGAGGTCTGCAGGATGTTAAAGGACTGATACCACAAATTGTTCTTAGGCATTTTTTCTGCACTAGGAAGGCATAATTTATGTTTGTCGAGTTCCCCCATAGGAGGAGCCCATCTGAGTAATGAGGAAACATACCCGTGGTAAGCAGTAAGTGCAACAGCTTCACTCGCGGTACGTCTTAAACGTTTAAGAACAAATATAAATTGGTTAAGTTTCTTGCAGACGTGCTCAATCTGTAATTTCCAGTTACAATGCTGGTCTAGAATAAGTCTAAGAAACTTGTATTCACTAACTTCGTTAATTTGTTGTCCTTGACAATTAACTTTAAATGCGATTTGTATGGAATTGTAGTTTTGAAAATTGATGTATTTGGCTTTATTTAGATTTGCACAGAGATAATTATTTTCGAGCCATTTAAAAACTTGTTGTACTGTTTCATTAAGGAGTTTTTCATGACTTGTTTCTGATTTACTATCATTAGTTATAATTACCGATATGTCGTCAGCAAAAAGTATGCATTGTTGTTGTAAAGCTGTAGGTAAATCGTTGATGTAAATGAGGAAAAGTAATAGGCCAAGTATGCTTCCTTGGGGTACTCCGGATTTAGTTAGACTATATTCAGAACTATATGATGTGGACTCTTTACTTTCGTTTATTATGCTTATTTCTACTTTTTGCTGGCGGTTAATTAAATAGCTTCTAATCCAATCAATAACTACTCCTCTAATTCCGTAGTTATTGCATTTATGTATGAGTAAATCGTGGTTAACAAAGTCGAAAGCTTTGCTCATGTCAAAGAAGATGACAGATACTGGAATGCGTTTATCTAAATTTTCAATTATATTTTTTATCAGTTTAAAAGCTGCTAAAGTAGTAGATTTTCCCCTTTGAAAGCCGTTTTGTTCGTCTTTTATTTGTTATTTTGATTTTGTGATGTTATGGGTCATGATGGTATTTTTTACTTCATTTTCATCACATGGGTGTAAAAACATGGTTTGCGTCATATTCGGTACATCGAAATGTTTTTTGTCTGGTGAAGTTTTATTTTTGCTATAGAAATCTTTGGCAATATTTATAAAAAAATCATTGAAAGTTTCAGCAATTTCTTTAGGTTTGTTTATATGATTATTTTCGATTTTAATAGTATCAATATTCGTTTTAGTGTTTATGTGGTCAGTTTTGTTTTTGATTATCTGCCATGCAGCTTTGCTTTTATTTTTTGGTGATGACATTATTTTAGAATTTATGAGGTGTTTTGAACGGCTAATGCATTTTTTGAAGATATTACTATAATTTGTATATTTTGATGTATCTTTTTCAGATTTGGACATGTATTGGCGATACCTTAGTTTCCTTTTTTGTTTACTTGACTTTCTGATACCCATTGTTATCCATCTTGGTGACTTACAGTTAAAATTGATTCTTACTTGGTTGATTGGAAAGCAAAGGTTGTACAATAAACAAAACGTATCATGAAATATATCAAATGCTGAATTTAAATTTTCTTGGTCATATACTTCTGACCAACTTAGTGCTGATAAACATTTTATGAATTTGTCTAGGTTGTCTTTACTGTAGTCTCTTTTGTAAACATACCAAATTTTTAGTCTTACTGGTTTATTATTAATGGGAAAATTTAAACTTTGACCTGTATTTGTGGTCGGAGAGAAATAATTCGTGAACTTTACCATTCGTGTCTTTAATGTTACTTATAAAGTGATCAATGCAGACTTTTTGTCTAGTTGGTTGGTCTATATGTAAGGAGAGACCAAAATTTACTAAAGTGTCTTTTAAACGTGATGCTATTTTATTGCTTTTGAGTGTGTCTATATTTAGATCACCTGTGAGAATAATTTTTTTTATTAGGTTTTTTACATTGTCTTATGTAGTAGTAATTCAAGTTTGTCAAAGAAAGAGTTTATGTTACTATCTGGTGTTCTATATAAGCAAATCACAATGCAGTTGAGAGAAGGAAATTCCACACCTCAACATTCAAATACTTTGTCTATTGACATAGTGTTACAAATCTCCAGATCTTTATAATCTAAGGAATTTCGGGCAAAAATACAAACACCTCTCTTTTTTCTTTGATTCTAGAGTATGACGTAATTAGCTTAAAATCTTTTAAAATAACGTTGTTTTCATTGCCTCTTTTTATGAAAGTTTCCGACAGGCAAATTATGTCAATGTAATTATTATTTTTATCGAAGTCATCAATGCATAATTCTAGATTTTCTTGTTTGTCTAATAGGCCTGCTATGTTCTGATGGAATAGTGTAATTGAGCTTGAAGTATTACATTCGTTGATATTGAGTTTTTTGGTTTTATAGAAAAAACGTGTTTTTTTGTTTAGGTGTCTTTTTTTATCCATATCAAACTTTTTTTTGCTCATGATATCGAAAAATTATAATATAGTTCCTTTGACGTGGTTGTTATTGCATTTTTTATCTTTTTTATTTTTACTCTCTGTATTTTCATGCCTGGTTGTATTTTTATGTGTTAAAGCTTTTTTTTGAGATAAAGTCTTGTTTTTAAGATTTATGTCACTCTTTTTTTAAGTTAAATTTAAGTATTTTGCATTATAGTCTAAAGTGTCTATAATAGAATTATTTTTTTTACATAGTGAATATACAGATAACTTATAATAATTAATAAAAGTACAGTTAACCATATTATTAGAAAAGTTATTCAACGTTTCATTTAATGTCTTTTCTTTTAAATGATAACTCTTATTCACACCAAGAATAATGATTTTAGCTTTTTCAAACTTTTTTAGTACATATGATAAGTTGTATATCAGCTGGATGGGGTTGTCATCATTTTAACAACGCTTATAATTATTTTATCTTCGCTTGTTATTTCAATTCGTTCGCAGCTGCTAAGTATGTTATTTGCTGAGGCTTGTGGTTTAGTAGTAGACTCAATTCTATATTTTTCATACCTGGTATTAGTTCTAGAATGAACCAATTTAGCTGCTAGTCCTACACATTGTTGAGAACCAAATATGTAGATAGATTTCTGTTTACTATTTATGACTTCTTCTTCTTTGTATGTCTGTTTGAATATGTCATTTTGTGTAATATTTGCACCTTCATTTGCCATTGGTACCTTTACAGACGGAATGCTCAGTATGCTCATACTTGTAGTTGGATTTAATTTCGAGTCATATCCGGTTGTACAGCTATTGTTTTTTCGGCGTTGTAGATACCGTGGCTCTCTTATACTTATAATAGTGTTATTATGAAATGCTTGTATTTTTTTTGATTTTGGAGTATTTAACCTCTCGTAAGTTTTTTTAGGTGACTTGCATGTAGATAGTTCTTGAACTTCCTTACGTAGTTGGATGTTTTCTAAGGATAGTTTATCAATTTCTGTCATTGCGTTATCTAGTAGTATTTGTTTTTCTTCTAATTCTTGTCTCAGCTTACTGATTTCATCTGACGGAGCGCATGTAGATAAATCGAACATACTCGTACTTAATGCTGTCGTATTAATTTCAGAGTTTATCGATTCTAGTGAGTTACGTTTGATACAAAGTGATTCGTATGATAATGTTCTCACAAGATTATGTTTACAACGCAATGTTATATTTTTTTCTTCGGACCCCATATTTGTATTTTTTCCCCCTCTACTGGGTAAATCTTGCATTTTCCAAGGAAATTTTCAAACAATTATAAAAAGCAATACAGTATATATAGGTAACTGTGTCAGGATCGAAAATTGTGTTTTCAATTCATCCATTATACATTATGACCGCAAGACCCTATGGACCTCTTTAAAGTTGCTTGAAGATATTATGTAGAGTCTGGCTAACGAAAGTAGGCCTTGGAATTATTTACGAACTTTTTATATAGCAACTCTGTATGAACGTCAACGTCAATTTGACAAGGTTGTCGTTCGGTATCTCTGGTGTCAAATTGTATGCGTTTGTGTAAATTGTGATTCTAATTACGGTTTAAAATGAACAAATCTATGTACGAAAGATGTTGTTTTGCATGATTGGCAAGTTCAACGAAAAACAACAACAGCGTGATGCCGCGTTTAAACAAAAACAAGATTGTCTACGTGTGGTGTTGAATTTCATAGGTTAGTAGACAATATTATTTTGATACTTTGAACACCTACCTATCCAGTCGTCTTAATAAAATTTTGATTTATAATTTACGTATCCTTACAAATAAGTTACTTTCGCTTTTTCGTATTGAATAAAACTAATTATATTCATTCGTACATCGCATCAGTCAACGTATTCATTTTAATAACATCACCTATGTTTTACGTATATACTCATAATGAATTTTTGCTGTATTTTTGTTGGTAATTTATTATTTATTATATGCTTTATTGCACATACAAAACGATATATAACAGAGGAAAAAAAAACAATTAAAATACATACAATGGTAATTTTAAAACGATTAACTTTCTTTAACAGAGAATCTGCAAGATGTCGAAGGAGTTGATGAAATAGTAAGAACTATTGAAAATCTCACTGAATTAGAGCAGAAAGATAGGATAATAACCCAGAATCAGTACTTAGAAGAAATAACTTCAATGACTGGTAAGTTTTTACTATACACTGGTGTTTTGAAATTATGCCGAAAAAAACCTTTGCATTTACGTAAACCAAGAATTAATTACATATTTTGTATATCTTCTTTGCAGAAGTGAGTGTCAGAACACTAAAGAGAGTAAAAAGGGAAGGTGCAGTAAATGAAGGTGTCTGGAGTACCCCGGGGAAGAAACGCCCACGGAAACCTACTGTGTCTAACCTAGATAACTTTGACATAGATGCTATGCGTAACAAGATAAACGAATTTTATATTGTTAAAAAACAAGTTCCTACACTGCGGACACTGTTGGTGGAGTTAAAAGAAAGTATTGATTTTAACGGATGCAGAGAAACTTTGCGCCGCTTGTTATTAGCCAATGGCTATGAATTTAAAAATAATAAAAATGAGCGTTCTGTATTAATAGAACGCTATGACATATCTGCTTGGAGACATAGATTTTTAAGAACTATAGCAGGAAAACGTGCAGAAGGCAAGCCAATCATTTATTTAGATGAGACTTATGTCCATAGAAACTACAAGCCTAAGAAGTCATGGCAAGGTCCTTCAACTAGTGGTGCAATTGAAAATGTTTCGACCGGGAAAAGGTACATTATAGTTCATGCTGGATCAGAGAAAGGCCCCGTACCACTCTTTGTTAGTGTTTAGTACTAAATCAAAAAATGCTGATTATCACCATGACATGAATGCTGAAAATTTTAATAAATGGCTTAAAGAAAAACTTATACCAAATTTGGAAGAACCAAGTGTAATCATAATGGATAATGCTAGTTACCATTCGGTAATTATAAATAAGGTTCCGAACACACAAACACGTAAAAGTAATATAAGAGAGTGGCTTCGTGATAATGGAATTCAATATGAGGACTACCACACGAAAGCAGAGCTGTTGTGTATTGTAAAACGAAATACGCCTAATCCAATATATGAAGCTGATGAAATTTTAAATCAATGTGGTCATGAGGTGTTGAGACTTCCACCCTACCATTGTGATTTAAATGCGATCGAGCTTGTGTGGAGTTTGGCAAAACGTAAAGTGGCTAGCAAAAATATTGCAGTTACTACAGCTGCATTAGAAGAAATAATTAAAGATTCATTTGAAAACGTAAGTTCACAGGATTGGAAGAAAATTACTGATCATGTAATACATGTTGAAAATAAATATAAAGAACGTGATAAAATAACAGAAGAAAATTTAGAAAGTTTTATTATAAATGTTGGAGACAGGGATACTAGTGACAGTGATGAATCTTTTGGCATTGAAGTGTTAGAATCTGATTTTGATTACGATGAATAAAACTAAGTTATTATGTATGGAATATTATCGTATTTTATTTGTCTATTTATTTTCGGATTCCGCTCATATTTACCTCATATACTAACACCTATACCAGATCAATAAATCCTTAAAATCCCGTTACAAACCTGATACATATCAAAAATTAATACATGTCTAGATAAATTCTGTTTCTTTATTTCCCTAACATAATGTTCTTATACTGTCTATATATAGGGTTTTTCATTAAGAGCGCTCGAACTTTGAAATGAAATATAACAACCTGTTTAAGTGATATTACTACAATTTTTATAACATTTTAAAGAATATTCAATGACATTATGTGTGGAAAATAATATCAGCCAAATGGCCACTGCGACTCCGCTGTAGATGGCGTATTCTGGTGGACTAATCTTGGAGGACGTCTTCGCATAAATGGTCAATTTCACGAAGAACGCGAGTTATGTTGGCCTTTAGGGCAACAATTGACTGGTTTATCTGCGTACACTAAAGATTTCATGTAACCCCACAGAAAGTAATCGAGCGGTGTTAACTCACACGATGAACGCCATAAATTGAACACAACGCACAGAACGTAGGCGAATAGACAACTGGTTTTGATAATAAATTTTACACAATTTCTAAGCGTTGTTGAAGCGTGTAGCGTTCCATGGTGAAATGTGATGAATTACCAAGTATCAAAGTAGGTTATTCCAATTTTCATAGTATAATTTTAGTGTTGTCATGCATGTATTTTTTAAATTTGCCGCCAATATTCTTGGGCTAACTTTCGTTAGCCAGACTCTATTACAATGTTCAAACAAGTGTTTCTCTAATGTTAAACATCCGCTACTATTTTTTATTAACAAAACAATGTTTTATTTCGTGGAACAGAGCTTTATTGAATGACAAAGTAAGTTGTCAGTGTCATACCACTACTCGTCACTAGATGGCACTGTTTTCATATGTTTAATAAGCAGTTTCGTGGAACAGAGGTTTATGTTTTAGGATTCCCTAATCAAATGAATTATCCTATTGAAATGTATGGAGCGCTTTTTGATGTTGTGCAAAAAGAGTACCAATCTACTTTCAAGACTAAAACTATTAACATTAATGGCACCTCCGTTGGCTTTAACCAATGGGCCACTCCGGGTATTTATAAAAGTAGAGCGAGACTATACGAGTTATATGGTTTGAAAAAATATAGGTTTGATACTCCTTTCCTAGAGTATGTCAAAAATTATTCAAAATTATTTAAATAGGTTAGTGTTTTAGCTAAATCAAAATTTTTAAGCGATACAATTAAAAATTCCAATAATAAAGTAAAAACCACTTGGAAAATTATTAACAATGAAACGGGTAAATCGGTTAAGCAAGATAAACAACTCGAGATTATGGTCGACAGTAAATTAGTTACTAAAGCAGCTGACGTAGCTGAGGCGTTTAATGAGTTTTTTGCCAACATACCTATAACTACGACTCGCTCCTTAAATTCGTCCCCATCTAAAGTCGAAAACCTTCTGCTTAGTAGTGTGTCTAAAAGTAGTCGCATATTTAGCTTCGAACATGTAACGCCTCGTGATGTAGTTAATGTTTTTAACACACTCAAGTGTAAAAACACTGGTGATTACTGGGGAATCTCCATTAAACTTTTAAGTAATATAATAGACATCGTAGCTCCCTATCTAGCTGTTACTTTTAATAAATGTGTTGATTTAGGAACTTTTCCTGATCTCATGAAGAGTAGTAAAGTCATACCATTATTTAAATCAGGTAATAAAAATGTCGTTGGCAATTTCAGGCCTATTTCTATTTTACCAGCATTCAGCAAAATATTTGAAAAGTTAATACTCAAGCAGTTGCTAAGACATTTTAATTTAAATAGCCTCCTTCATAATGAACAATATGGCTTTACAAAGGGTCGTTCGACTACAGATGCGGGTGTTGCTCTGCTGAAACAATCTCTCCAAAGCCTTTGATTGCGTGCACCATGACACGCTTTTGCGTAAACTGCGTCATTACGGTGTGCTAAACGAAGCTCTAAACGTTTTAAATTCGTATTTAAATAATAGGTCGCAATGTGTAGATGTTGATGGTGTAAAATCTTCCGGGCTACCAGTTCAGTTAGGTGTACCTCAAGGCTCAATACTGGGTCCATTCTTGTTTTTAGTGTATATCAATGACTTACCATTCTATTTAAAGGATATCTGTGAAGTTGTACTGTTTGCAGATGATACTTCTCTTATTTTTAAAGTAGACAGGAATAGACAAGATTTTGACGATGTAAACAGTGCACTGTCAATGGTTACAGATTGGTTTACGACAAATAACCTAGTTCTCAATGCCAAGAAAACGAAATGTGTAAAGTTTGCCCTCCCAAATGTTAGAAATCTAGGACCCAACATCGTCTTAGATAAAGAGGTGCTTGAAACTGTAAACTCGGCAGTTTTTCTGGGCATAACAGTAGATGCTAAACTTCAGTGGGGCCAACATATATCGAGCCTAGCGGGAAGGCTCAGTTCGGCCGACTACGCTGTCAGAAAAGTAAGACAATACACTGACCTTGATACAGCTCGGTTAGTATATTTTAGTTATTTTCATAGCGTTATGTCCTACGGTATTCTGCTTTGGGGCAAAGCTGCAGATATTCAAAATATATTTGTCCTCCAAAAACGAGCTATTCGAGCAATTTACCAGCTAGGTGCCAGAGTTTCTCTGAGAGATTTTTTCAAAGATATCGGTATCCTCACAGTGGCATCACAATACATCTTCGCCAACATCTTATATATTAGGCAGAATATACACTTATACACTAAAAACAGTGATATTCACAATGTTAACACTAGAAGTAAGGATAAACTACGTGCTCCCTCCCACCGGCTTCATAAGGTTCATAACTCATTTGTTGGGCTTGGTATAACCTTTTATAACAAGCTACCCTCTTGTTTGCTAGATTTGCCTTTTAATGCGTTTAAAACTAAAGTAAAGTCCAACCTTTGTTCAAAGGCATACTATTCTATCAACGACTACTTAAATGATAAGAATAGTTGGTCGCTGTGATTAACTCAAGACAATGTTTAAATGTTCTTTCTCCAGAATTAGTTTACCTACTGACAGGTTTTATGAGTTTATATAAAAGTTTATAATTTTACTTTTTATGTACATTTATTTTATTTTTATTTGTTGTTGACATAATCTACTCATTACAATGTTTTTTTTTAATGAGTTGTATTACAATATGTGGTTAGCTAGCGGCCTCGACAATTATTTATTTTACCTCGATGGTCCTAGTTTATCAATTATAACTTCTAGTTACAGCTCTATGTAAGCGGGCACGCCCTTTATGCCTGGAGGCTTTATTTTCGTTTTTTAGATATTTTTTACGTTTAGTTATTTTTATTTCTGCTTGAGTATAGTTCTCGATGTTTTTGGTTGGTATATTGGCGTGTGCTAGCTGTCATATGGCTATTAATTTATAATTTAAATTTTATATTGCGTAATGTAAATTATCTTATAAATTATTGTATAGAATCATTTTTTTTTCCTAACTGAACAGACAGCTGTACTGCTGGGGAGTTTGTTGCGCCACTTCTTCTTCCCAGCAAAAGCACTAGGAAGTGGTGAAGGGTGGGCGTTTTGGGGGACTGTCTTATGTAATTTTGACGTTCGAAAAGTGCTGATTCTCAACCTAGTTTGAATAAATGACTTTTGAATTTGAATTTGAATTTGAGGACGCCAAAATTCAAAATTTCAAAACAAACGGTTTTAAAGATCGGATTTTAAAATGTTATTGTTTTTACTAGCTTTCATCTAGATACTTAGATAATTTTATAACACTATGCACTTTATTCACAGTTATTAGTTTAGGAAAGAGTTTGGAACTTGTTAACAGCAAAATTAGAAGTTAGTTAGTGAAGAAACTTTATCAAAATGTTCGAGTAGCTTGATTTTATTGTTATGCACAGTTTATTTCACAAACGTCCTGTTGTAACTATTGTTTGTTTATATATACGTTACACAATACAATAGTCACTTTTAAACGAAATTACTATTTATATAACGGAGCTATTGCTTACACTGCCAGTGGCGACGACATATCCAGTAATCATTATCTGTCTTCGTTACAACCAGGCTGTATAGAGGGCGCTTGAAGTACCCTGGTGTTGTAAAACTACGGAACATTCAATTTGTCACATACTAATCGCACTAGATCCTTTATGATGGAATGCTGTAATGATACCTCGGCTCATAATATTCTCAAATGCTCCGTATGTTTGGAAAATATCACTACGAATGTTTGAATTTAACAGCTGACCAATTTATGGCTCTGAACGAGAGGTACAAGGCTGTCTGGAAGTGCCCTTCATGTAGTAACGTAACTAGACGGGCTAAGTCAAATACGTTCGCAGAAGGAGGTGACGGCCTCCCATGCCCTCTCGCTCCGTACCATGGCCTGGACCAGGGCCGGACGCGAGAGATTCTCTCCACCGATCGCCTCCACGTGGACACGGCGGTGCTCTGCCCAAGCCGGACAGACCTCCACCGTATGCTCCACCGTTTCCTCCGGGCGATCCACGCAGTGATGACACCCGGGCGTTTCCTCCCGCCTGATACCGAACTGGAACCTCCCGAAACAGCCGTGTCCGGTGAGGACCTGCCTCAGGCGGAAGGCGAGGACGCCGTGGTGCCTCTCTAGCCACTTCTCAAAGAGGGGACTTATCTCCGCTATAGTGGCGTGACCAGAACTGGGTTGCGACAATCGCACTCTCCATGCCGCCATGAGATCCCGTCGGAGCTCTGTCCGCTGTGACGCGATTTCTCGCGGCATCGGAGTCAAGCCCCGGCGTTTCACCTCCTCGCGCCATTCCCAAATATGCGCGAGGACTTTTGCCTCCAGATCCCATGGCGGCAATCCGGCAAGGAGGCTCGCCGCCTCACCGGAGACCGTGTGGTATCCGCGGACCAGCCGGGTGGCCATGACCCTCTGGGATGCGTTCAACCGGTGGGCTGGCCGCCGCCTCAATGAACGCGCCCACACCGGTGCCCCGTAAAGGGCCATGGACCGCACGATCTCCGCGTATAGCCTCCGGCAGGAAGCGTTTGGACCCCCTAGATTGGGCAGGAGCCACTTCAAGGCAGCCCCAGCCCGCTCAGTCTGGGAGCCAAACGTCGGAAGTGCTCCACGAAGTTCCACCGACTGTCGAGGATGAGTCCCAGGTACTTCATTGTCGACTCGACGCCGATGTGTACCCCTCCTACCGTTATTTGGGAACCCGACGGTAGCACGTTCCGAGGACCATGAAAACACATGGACTTGTGCAGTGCCACCTCGAGTCCCAACTGCCGGATTCTGGCCACGTTTGTCGCAACCCCGTGTGTCGCTAGTTCAGCCGCCACCTGGTGCAACCTCCTCTGCGCCAGGACCAATGTGTCGTCACCGTAACAGAAGACGCTGACGCCACTGGGGAGGTCGGCGCGCAGCACCCAGTCGTATCCGATGTCCCACAGATGTGACCCCAGGACCGATCCCTGTGGGACACCGCACGACATGTCTCGCCGGTTTCACTCTCCCTGGTGACCGGGGTAGATGATGGCCCTGTCCGTCAAATAGGCCTCGACCACACGACAGAGGTAGGTCGGCATCCGGTGATACCGGAGTGCCTCGCTGATGCAACTCCAGGGCAGGGTATTGAAGGCGTTGGCAATGTCTAGAGACACCGCCAAGACGACCCCACCCCGAGCCACCGCATCCCTCGTCGTGAGGGCTCGCACGCGCATGATGGCGTCTACCGTGGAGCACCCCCTGCGTAAACCAAACTGGCTCTCCGCCAAATCCGGCCCCACCCGCACCAGCCACCCAACGAGGCGGTCTGCAATGACTCTTTCAAAGAGCTTGCCCACCTCGTCGAGCAGCACGATGGGCCGGTAAGCGGACGGAGAGTCCGCAGGGCGCCCCGGCTCCTTGCCGGGTCTGGTCCCTCTCCAAGCATGAGCTTAGGAGCCCCCTTAGTCAAGGCTCGAGAGCCTCTGAGGCCAGGACCCAGGCTTTCCCAGGTAAGCCGTCGGGTCCTGGGGCGATATTTCTGGCATTCAGCCTACGTACCGCCACCCTCATCTCTACCTCGGTCACCTCCAGAGCATCGTCGTCGTCGTCGGCGGTGTGGTCCGCATCGAGCACCGCAGTAGGCGGAGCCATGAGGGGGGAGGCATGTTCCCTTCTCGAAGGGAACAGAGCGCTCACCACGTCCCCTACAAGCTGCGGCCGGAGACTCTGTGTCAGCGGGGGAGCCCATGGGCGGAGTTTCTCCCGCACCGTCCTGTATGGGCGTCCCCACGGATCTCTGTTCAGAGTCTCCAGCGACTCCTCGCGGGCCAGGGCCCTGGCCCGCAGGATTTCCGCTTGAAGGGCGGTCTCCGCCGCTCTGTACCCCTCGTACAGCTCCGCCTGAATGGCTTCCGTATCCGGAGATCGAATACGGAGCCTGCGGTGCCTGGTGTACCGGCGTCACGCAGCAACGCACTCATTGCACCAGTACACCTGGCGCGAAGCACGTCCGGGCTGGACCCGGGGCATTGCCACGTCACATATCTCGGACATGGCCTCCCGGAACCACTCCGCCTCGTCATTGATGTCGGCAGGCCTGTCCAGTGATGACACCCAAGCCTGCACGATCGAGGCTTCCAGGAGGAGCTCACGGTCCAGCTGCTGCAGCTGTAGTGATAACAATCACTACAGCTGCGGACTTAGTATATAGCCATATTTTTTATTGAGTTGACTTTACTACCTCTTTTTTCAAGGACAAGACGTTAATTATTATTGATAAACAGTTCTGTTCCATCAAATCTAAGACATTTTGGTGAAGCAGAATCCTTTGAAACACAAGAGTATTATTCGAAGCTTTGGTTCCAGTACCTATTTGTATTTGCAACATGTTTTATATTAAAAAAATATGTTATTGCTTGTTTATGACAGTTAAACTATTTAGACGGTTGTTGGAGAATTTAGCTTCTATTTAAAAATATTAATATTATGACGGTACTCGCCAATTCATCTATGAAAATATTATGTATGTGAGAAAAAATCTACATCTTTTTAATAAATAAGTGATACACCTAATTACTAGAAATAAAGATAAAATAGATCAACCATTTTTCAGACTATCTAAAGTAAATACATCTTTTACGGGGTACTGTGTTAAATGCTACAACAGAATACCTTGTGATATAATTAGAATTAAATGAAAGAACATTTAAAACTCATATAAAAAGTACACTTTGTAAACAAGCAAATTAGAGGATTATATCCATGATAAAAATGCTTGAAAACATGCTGATCCTGCTCCATAGGACCATTTAGAATCTAGCTAGACAAAACCTAACTGGTTGCCAATAATTTAATTGTTTAATATTATTTTTTGTAACATTGATTTTATATTCTGTGATTACTTGAACTCACACACTGACTTATTACTAGTATTACTTGTTAAAATGTTAAGAATATTGTATAATTTTACAATGTTTATAAATATGTGAGCACCATGACATGCATCTATCACATATTTAATTTATCTGTCATTCCTTAATTTTTCTTTCTTTTTAACTATCGTGGTATAGTAAATTTATTCTAGGTGCATCGTCTTCACATATAATTATACAATGTGGATCTGGACTTACGACATTAAATTAAAACGAGCACAGTACTAGTCCATAGAAACATTTTAAAATACGAAGATTAGTAGTTAATGGAAAATTGAAAAATTGCAATTTTCAAACAAAATAAATAGCAGAATCAACTGCATAAAAAGTAAACACGCTTTATCTACGAAAAGTCACTAACCTGTTGCGCGGCCCGATGCGGGACGCGGCGGGGGGCGGCGCCTGCGCTGCGGTGCGGGGCGTAGGTGGACGTGGGTAGGTAGTTTAGTCGGAGAACAACAAATTAGCGGCATAAACTCACTAAGTTGCGCGTTGTTAATTAAAAGATCACTGATTGAATAATTAATCACATAATATCACATCACAATCAGAATTTACATCAATAGTCAAATTTATAAATTTTCAAGGTTTCCACCGTTGTTCATTATGCACAAGCGACATCGATACCTAATTAACTAACTAATATTAAACTAACACTGAACAATAAGTCACACTAAATCGTCTTTAATCACAAATAACAACTAATTTTTTTCACATAATCACAACAATGCGCGCGCGGCTCGTCTCGTGATAAAAAAAGTAACCGTGTGCGCTCCTCAAAGGGCGCCGCTATGCACTGATTGTGACCGAGTCCCGAGACTGCCGAAAAAATTCCGCTCACACACACACTCGCAATTGTCTATGCACCACTAATGCATAATTTGCGTAAGTAATATTTCTTTTTCTTTCTAATTGTAGGTAGTATTATTTTGTGGGACAAGGCAGGGCGCGTCAGAGTGGAATCGTATGACACCTTTCTCTGTCTCTCAAGCATATTGAGACGTAGAGGATAGAATCGTACGTTTTGCACAGGTTCTTGACCTTACAATGTTTACCTATTATTACGGACTCAGATCTACATCATGTTGAAAAATAAGAAAATGAAAAATAATTTCCTGTGGCTAAAGTATTCATTGGATTTGATTGATTTTTTGTATACGGGTAAAGAACATGACACTCTTTATGTGGTTTTGAGGAATGTCAATCGTCCTGCTCCACATTGTATAACAACATTCATTGAGAAAGTCTTAATTTGAATCAGTACAGTGTTCATCAGGAACGGAATCTTCTTTGCCATCGCAAGATTTATCTTCTTTCGGAGTATTAAAATAAATTATGAGGATTTTTTCCTTGTTATCTATCTTCAATTTTATTTTTGTATTTTAATTCGTTTTGGTCTAAAATATAAAACAACATAACATAAAATCACGCCTTATTTCCCCGAAGGGTTGGGTTAGCAGAGGTGTACCTGTATTAGGTACACCCACGTACCCCCATATGTTCTTCCCGTATGGTCTTTACCCGAAAGAACATGACACTCTTTATGTGGTTTTGAGGAATGTCAATCGTCCTGCTCCACATTGTATAATTAACGTATATAAGATATTGTGAAAACATTTTTAAAGAGTAACGGTGGAGTTTCTTGCACATTCTTCTCCGTATGAAAACTACCTATTGGAAGGGGCGACTAGTTTTTTTTTTTTTTGTAAATTTTGGCGTTCTAATGTGCCTTTTTTGTGCCTAATTGAAATAAATTATTTGACTTTGACTTTGGCTTTGACTTCCATGGTAACATTAAAATCTATTGATGTCACCTTCAAATCAGAAATGTCTTAATTGTCATATTTTAATGTCATTACTCTGTGTGTGTATGTGTCGTTGCAAATATTTGTGGATTAGTTTGCTTACCTACTACACTGACCTGCAAAACTAAGTATCACACTTTTAAAATTGCAATAACTTTTTAAGCACACAAGATGTACTTTCGAAACAAAAAGGACTCCAAAAAGAGTTTAATTTTTTACATAAAAACCTCATAGTCGGTAACCTTCAAAAATCACTCCTTTACCCAAAAAGTCGAATCCTACTTTCTTTTCCGAATACCGTCCTATCTTTATCTTGCCTTTACTCTCCAAAGTCCTAGAACGCCACAATCAGCTTAGTGCTTTTCATTGTAAGAATAGTCTGCTGAATCCATTCCAATCCGGTTTTCGTCCTGGTCACAGCACCGCTACAGCCTTAGTTAACGTCACTGATGACATATGGTTAGGCATGGAACGAGGTAATCTGACGGTTCTTTGCTTACTGGATTTTAGTAATGCTTTTAATACTGACGATTTTGATATTCTGCTTGGCATGCTTCGCTCGCTTAACATATCTCCAACGCCGATTGATTGGTTTCGTAGTTGGCCTCCGGCAACGTATATGCATAGAAGAGTCTTGTTCTTCTTGGTGTTATACTTCTGCCGGTGTACCTCAGGGTGGCGTTTTATCTCCTTTACTCTTCGTAATATTTATAAACTCTATTTCCAAAAAACTTATTTCATTCTACCACCTATACGCAGATGATTTACAAATATATAAAAATCCCATTATTTGTTTTGTGGTGAAGTATAGAATACGAGGATTGTACGTAATCCAGGTGTGTAGAGATGATCAAGTCTAATGCAATGCCATAGGTTACAGTTGATGCTAGTAGATATGTGTGATGAGCATCGTATGGTGATGTGACGACAAGCATGAAGACTACCTACATGACGCTGTTCTAGAGGTCCAACGTGTAAAGGGCTTAATATAAAAAGTCAGCTACTAGTACCACTTTTCCCTTCAGTAGCCATTATTGGAACTTTTCATTTCCACCATCTTTGAATGTCATATACTGTTTACTCGTTGGTTTACTGCTTAGTAAACTCTTTAGTTTACTGTCATGGGGTTTGTCTACGGAGCCGCTTGCTTTTTAAACAACGTGGGCGTTGGGCGAAATCCAATATTTAACAAATATGCTGTGTTTATCTTTTATCTTCATTTGACCGAGATCTGTCTTTTGGGTCTATATGTTACGAATGTATGCGAAGTCTAAGTGCGATACCCTTTACATGGAGTGCTGCCTTTCTTCTTTATTGAAATCCGTTCAAAGGTTTTGCCGTGAAAAGGTAACATACAGACAGACAGACAGAGTTACTTTCGAATTTATAATATTAGAATGGATTAAAGTTAGGATTACTTCGGGGGAAACAAGGCGAGATGTTATGGTAAGTGAATGTTGCTAACTGAATAATAATAATAAAACAATTTTTATTAATTAGTTAGCAACATTCCGTCGCATGACTGTAGCGCCACGTCTGTGAGACTTCTTTCGTGATGATGCCCACGCATTGATCAGCCAAATCAGTTGCACTGTACCTGCGCAGGACAACCAGCGACACGCACTTCGTGTGTAAATAAGGATACCTCTCGAAAAGAAACAAACACCAGTTTAACACGTATCTATAATAATTTATTAATATGTAAAAAAGATTCGCATAAAAAAAAGCTAAAATTCAATATCATTAAAACAGTTTCGGAGCAGGTAATTTGACCAAAGGAAAAGAGATTACGAGAATTAAGGTAGGTATATCGGATGGTAAATCTTTGTTACGCATTTGGTTTCCGAACCAGGGAATCGATTGCGATCAGTTGTAAGGTTTGCGATCACTAAGGGCTGATTTCACCAATGAAACTGAACGCGAACAGCATTTCTAAAACGCGTTCAAGAGCTGTCAGTGTCAAAATTGTTACGGAATATTGTACACTGACAGCTCTTGAACGCGTTTAGATTTGCTGAACGCGTTCAATTCCGCACTAAATTACGTAAACTTTCAAATTTATATTTTCTTATTATGATGAACTTTAGTTATCCCGATAGACATAGTCCAGCACCCTAATTGCGTAACACACGACCAATCACAATCTGTTTCATTTTGACAGTTCCACAACATTCATTGCATTATTTACGTTGTTGAGCAGACACATTTTTCGATCATATGAAGCAATGGATTAGCAATTTCCTTAAAAAATGAATCTGATTGTGATTGATCACGTGTTCGCAATTAGAAAATTCTATTTCTTTTTTATTATAACTCTTTTCTTTTTTTTGTTCGTGTGTTACGCAGTTAGGGTGCTGGATAAAATCAACTAATATTAAAATGGAAGTACTAATTAAACCATAATAATGTAACGTTGTAGTTTTTTTAAATAAATAATAAAATACTTACATAGAATAATGATTAGAACTATAAAATAAAGCTTATTTTAAGCATTTTTTTATTTGTTTAATTATAATAAGTATAAAACCAAATTGCTAATATCATATTCAACGCTAAGCGCATAGCCTTGGCTCGCAACAGGAGAACTCGTTTGATTAGCGATCCCCTTTCCCTCCCCCTGACACCGTCCTGAGAAGCCCATCAGCTGTCAATCTGTGCGAGCCGGCTCGACTCGGGTGCTTGCGGCTGCTTGGGAGAGTAATTCCCTTGGGAGCAGTGCAGTAGCACTGCTCCCAAGGGAATTAAGGGAATCTTGTGACCATAAACCTACCTAGGTAACCTTTTCTAGTATTGTTAGAAAATATATTTTGTGGTGACAAGGTTAAGTGGTCTTATTTATAGCCTGTCCGACACAATAGCTATGTGTGATAGTTTAAATAGCAATTCGATCCTGACGAACTGCATCCTCAAACCGTCGCACGACTCGACAGCATCGCAGGTGACACGACGACCATGTGTCGCGCACCAACACGTACGAACTCTCGAACTACAAGGATTCTATGCGGCTGGTAAAAACAAACCATGGGCACGCAAGTCTGGTTCCCGGAAAACCTTTATTTTTATTTTCTAGGAATTTCTTCTGTATTGTGGGTGTACAACCACTCCAAACAGATGTCACGTGAGGTCGCAATACTGTTGAGGGTGCGTTAGTACATGTAGGGATATGATAAGTCACGCGCCTACTGAACCTATAAGCCTAACAGTCCCTACGACTATAATCCCTATAAGCCCTACAGCCCTAACCTACCATATACCTAGTAGTGATATATAAATATATAAATAAGTTCAGGATGTCTGCACCATGCGACCTAAGGTTACAGACGGATAGTAGACAGGATGTCCAGGTTCGGGAAGGATAAACTCACTGCCAGCCCGCAGACTCACGAGACTGATCAGAGATGGCTAAAGGTGTCTTGGCCACAGTGAGGGGTAATGAGACAAGAATATAAAATTCAAATCTGCTTTATTTTACAAAATGTACAGCTTATATACTAATTTAACTTAATACACACTATTATACAAAGTTGTATGTGTTTCATGCGTGTAAGATGCAACTCAGTCATTATTTTAACTAGGCCGCTCGTATAGTCGTCGCCGGGCCAAGTGCTGATTCGATGTTCAAAGGTTAACATTGAACATTCTGGCGACTCCTCAGGGACAGGACCGTAGTTGGTACAGCTCAATGGTTTCGTATGGTCTGGCCTGGCCTTCTCCAGTTTGCTGTGCTTGAGTGGGCACCCTGCGTGGTATGCCGTACGGCTGCTCTGTTAGTTGCGTGTGTGGTATGTTGCTGACGGTCGAGGGCAATCGAGTAGGTGGCGTAGTGTTTCTTCTCGCAGTAATGACGGCTCTAAGTCGATTCAACACCTGTGGACCAAAATAAATTAAAACAAATGCTAAAGTTATGATTATGAGTGAAGTACTGATGCTAGCTATGTATGTATGAGACTGTAACTGTTTCCAAATTGTGTTATCTAGTTGAGTCTGTAAGCTAGTTTCAGATGTGACTAAATGGTCAAAAATTCCTTTTGTCCTGTCTAACACTACTTCTTCTTTCGATATATCTTTAATGTTTGTTTGTAAAATCTGCGTATTAATGGAGAAATTCGTTGTTTTAGAATAAGAAGCTAGCACTGTCACAGTCGTTGTTCTTTTTGCAGCAAGTATGTTTTTAAGTGTTTTAATAACGCAATTCTCGGCGATATGTAGAACTCCAACATCGTGAATCGTTATTTCTTGTCTTTGTCCGTCACACACAATCGATATGGCTACTGGTTTTGTCGTTACGAAGAGCCAAGTGTTTTGCATGAATAATTGCTTCCATACAATATCTGTCGACATTTTGTAGATTTCTGACGTGCATTGAGTTTGTGTGTAGTTCTCAGTTCTAAAAAGTTGATCAACTATGCAATTTTTATTTAATTGCATGTTCTTGACAGCTACAGGATAGCAGACAAATTCTGTATTGCTATGAAGACAATCTTTAAATTCTTCTTGACTCAGTTCAAAGTAACGCTCGTTGTTGTAGTCGAACCCCATGAAAGTCTGCTGAATAGAGAAGCACTCGAACGATCCATCAGTTTTCCTCTCTGGAATAGGCGTGACATGTATGAGTGTATACTTTGTTACGTCGTGTATTGGAAAGTGAGCATATACTCTTATGTGTGTAGTATTTACATTCATCTCAGTCTGTATTATTTGATCCTGAATGATTTTTAAGTTTGATGGTAACTTTTGATTAGCCGTTTTTATTATGTTGCTGACATGTGTTGGTGTTAATATGCTATATACACTTGCTTTTTGTAAATAAATTTCAAGTAAACCTGTATAGTAATCCATTATTTCATTGATGAAATTGTTTGCTAACTCATAGGCTTGCATTACTTGTATTTTAACGTGGTTGTTGTCAATCTTTTTATACCAAACATTGTTCTGATTCATAAATGATATTGCTTCATTTAGTTTTGCTTGGAATTTATCTAACTTTTTTTTGATTTGCTCTTCAGTTTGGTTTACAGCTGTGATTTTAGATATCATTATCTTTGTTTGATGGTTGGCAGCATCAATAAGTTTCTGCTGGTTGTTATTTAATGTATCTATGTCTCTGTATACTTCGTCATTAACTCCAAACACCGATGTTAAGAGTTGACCTAATACACCTCTTTTCTTCCTATTATTTCTTATTTCTGTTAGGTATCCTTTTGTTGTCTTAAACTTTGTTTTTTCTTCGTTTAAATGGTGATAAAATTCATTGCAATGCGTTTCGTACATGATATTTTGCGTATTTATGCAAAATTGTTGGAATTGTGACGTTATTTTTTCAATCTTTCCTTGGTCTAGTTCTAGACTTTTTCTCTCGTAGTCTGTTTCAATTCTAAACATTCCTCGATTGATAGTTGCAGTTCCTATTTTTTCCACATACAATCCTGGATCTATATTTTTTAATGTGTATGTTGGCGTACTTGATACGGTGCCAATTAATAAAACAAGTATTGTTTGTAATAGTAAATCCTTTATCCAATTTTTCGGTGATCGTATACCTCTTCTGTTTGTGGTAGCTGTTGATATGTTACATTGTGTAGCCGTTTGTATGTCTTTACTCGTTGTACCAATTTCTTTGTTTTCGTTTACAGGGAGCGGGATCAATGTATGAATTGATCTCTTCTGTTCAGCTCCTGTTGATTTTTTAATTGTTACCACTCTAACTACACCATCATTTCCCGGGTGGACTTCTGTGATTTTTGCCAACGGCCATTTACTTGGTTTTACATTGTCATCTTTTACTAGTATTACAGTTCCAATTTTAGCATTTTCATGTGCTTGTTTCCACTTGTATCTTTGCTGAAGTTGATGTAGATAGTCTTTTGTCCAACTGTTCCAAAAATCTTTTTTCATCTTTTGTATCTGTTTCCATCTATTCATTAAGTCAGTATTAATGTTTTCCATCGGATCTGGTGTTCCTACTGCTTCTCGGCCAATAAGAAAATGACTTGGAGTTAGTATAGTGTTGTCATTAACATCTTCGGTTTGCGCACACAATGGTCTTGAATTCAAACACGCTTCAATTTGGTGTAGTAAGGTGGTCATTTCCTCGTATGTTAGAGTCGTATCTCCGATTACTCGTCGTAAATGATGTTTCACTGACTTTACGCCAGCTTCCCAAATGCCACCGAAATGTGGAGATGACGGAGGAATAAAATGCCACTCAGTTCCTATGTTTGTTATTGCGCTTTGGAATTGCGGCGATTGCGTGATTTGTAATATTTCTTGATGTAAGAAGTTGGCTGCACCTACGAAATTTGTTGCATTGTCACTATACATGTGTGACACATGACCTCTACGTGCCATGAATCTGCGTAGCGCAGCGATAAATGTTTCTGTTGTCAAATCTCCCACCAATTCTAGGTGTATTGCTTTTGTTGCTAGGCATACAAAAACAGCAATGTATGACTTGTAAGACTTGTGACCTCTTCCTTTCATAGTTCTGGTTTGTATTGGACCTGCATAATCCACTCCAGTATGACTGAATGGATATGATTCCGTCACTCGTACTTTTGGTAGGATTCCCATTTTTTGCGAGTTTGTGTCTGCTTTGTATCGTATGCACTTCACACATTTGTTAATAACGCTCTTCACTTTCCTTTTTCCATTAATGATCCAGTATGTTTGTCGTAAATATGCTAATGTTAATTTGTTGCCTCCATGCAACGTTTTTAAATGTGCGTCTTGTATAATTAGTGACGTTACATGATGGTTGTATGGTAACAGTATTGGATGTTTCTGGTTGTAAGGCAATCCAGAGTTTTGTAACCTGCCTCCAACTCTTAGTAATCCATCCTCGTCTATAAATGGATCTAAAGTGGATAGCTTTTTATTTTTCTTCATAGGCTGTCCTCTTTGTATAGTTTTAAATTCTTCTTCGAATTCCTGTTGTTGTATTTTCAGAATTATTCGTTTTGTTACCTCTTTTAATTCAACGCAAGAAATTGGTTTATTTATTGTTTGCTTGTTTGCAAATCTATAGCAGTAAGATAACACCCTTAACATTTTATTTAAACTGGAAAATCTATTCCAGAGATCGTTCTTTTCTATCTCAGTTGTAACACTTGTAACTGTGTGACACTTTTTGATTTCCTCAGTCGGCTGTGGCATACGTCTCGTGGTGGGTATCTGATCGGTTTTTAACCATAGTGGACCATTCCACCATAAGGAATAGTTAACAAGTTTTTCCGGCTCAAGGCCTCTTGAAATGATATCAGCTGGGTTATCAGCAGATATTACATGGTTCCACTCTGCGTTCGGTACAAGTTGTCTAATTTGTGATACCCGATTAGCTACGAAAGTTTGCCAGCGTCCAGGCTCTCCTCTTATCCAGCCTAAGGTGATCATGGAATCCGTCCAACAAGATATCGTGATTTTCTTACAGTTGAGCGCTTCTTTAACTTTTTCGATCAAACTGGCTAGTAGGAGTGCTGCACATAACTCGAGACGAGGTAGAGTAGTCTTTTGTTTCTTCGGTGCCACTTTTGATTTTGCTTGTAATAATGTAATGTAGTAGTTGTTATTGACTTTTACACGGCTATATACGACCGCTCCGTAAGCTTTCTCGGACGCGTCGCTGAAACCACATAGTTCATTCTCTGTGCTATCAGTTATGTGACACCACCGCGGAATTTTTATTTTTTCTATACTTTTAAGGTGTTTTTGTAATTCAATCCATTTTTCCTGGAGTATGTTATCAACAGGTTGATCCCATCCTATGTCGTTAGTCCACAGTTCTTGTATAAGCAGCTTCAATTTAATTATAATTGGTGCTAACCAACCCAGGGGATCGAATATTTTCGCTACTTCTGACATTATCCATCTTTTTGTTGGTTTTTCTTTTTCCATTATAGTTATTTGAAAATAAAAACTGTCTTCCCGTGGTGACCATGAAATGCCTAATGACTTCCTGGACTCGTCTAATGGTAGCTTGAGTAGTTGATCGTCTTTGTCTTCCGCAGGTATATTTTCGAGGAGCTCTGAACTGTTTGACGACCATTTTCTAAGTTTAAAGCCACCCTTGTTTAACATGGATATTAGCTGACTTTGAAGTTCTTTAGCTGTGCTTTCCTGGGAATCTCCAGACAAAATATCATCCACGTAGAAATCTTGTAATGTAGCTTGACTCGCCATTGGGTAATTATCTTTTTCGTCTATGGCAAGTTGTTGTAGTGTTCGTACCGCAAGATAAGGTGCGCTAGTTGTACCGTATGTAACTGTTGTAAGTTCATATTCACTAATTGCTTGTTTGGGAGAAAGTCTCCATAATATTCTTTGATGTGCGAAGTCTAATTCATTAATTTTTATGAACCTGTACATTTTCATAATATCCGCCATGAATGCAAACTTATGTTTTCGCCATCGTAGCAGTATAGTGGATAAATCTTGTTGTAGTCGTGGACCTTTATACATATTGTCGTTAAGGCTTATTTTTGTGCTGCTTTTGCTGCTCGCATCAAAAACCACGCGTAACTTTGTAGTAAGTGAGTCTTCCTTAATTACTGCCTGATGTGGTATGTAGTATTTTCCTAAGTTGCAGTTTTTTGTATCTACTTTTCTCATATGACCCATACGTAAATATTCGTTCATAAATTCAATGTATTGGTGTCGTAAATTTTCATTTTTTGCGAACTGTCGTTCTAGTTGTAAGAGGCGAGCAGCGGCCTTTTTGCGCGATTCGCCGTTTATGTTTAAGTTTAAGTTTGTATCCTTAAACGGAAGTCGTACCGTGTATGTTCCATCTAGGTTTCTTATCGTTGTTTCTTTATAGTAGTTTTCACAGGCCTGGTCGTCCTGTGTAAGTTTGTAGTTTTGTGGAATTTCTTCTAATTCCCAAAATTTCGTAAGTTGTCGTACCTCTTCAGTGCAAGCCACCATACTCAATATTTTGGCTCCACTATTCGTGTCATCGGGATAAAATCCGGATAAAATCCACCCTAACTGTGTGTTCTGAGCGATAATTCCGTCCCGTAGTCTTTCGAAACCCTGTAGTAGTATTTTGCTATGGTCTTGGGCACCTAATATAATATCAATTGGTCCCTTTTTATAATAAGTTGGGTCAGCTATCAGCGCATTATCCAAGATTTTTTCTTGTAATTGTTTTAAGTCATGCCTTGGTAATGAACTTGTTAGTTTTGGTAGTATTATTAGCGTTACTGGCAGTTTATAATCGCTAGAGTACCTTGGTTGTAAAGTAATGTTGATTGTATGGTTTGATGTTTTTGGTTTTTCATCTCCGATTCCTTTTATTTCGGCTCGGATTTTTTGACGTGGGTAAGCCAGCAGTTGTGCCACTTCTTCAGTGCAAAATGAAGCTTCTGATCCTTGATCACATAACACTCTCAACAACTGCGGCATCCCGTCATAAGAGGTAGTTTTTACTATAGCGGTAGCGAGTAAAGTAGTATTTTTAGTGTTGGTATTTGTTGCCGATAAATTCGACGTTGTTATATTTTGAGGCTTCTCTATTCCTACATTTTTTGTTGTGTATTTTTTGGCGTTATTACTATTTTGAAACGGTTTTGATTGGTGTAATAATGTGTTGTGCCCCTTATGTTGACAAATATCGCATTGTTTGTAAACTGCACTCACACACTGTTTCCGATCATCGTGATTTAAGCAACGTTTGCACATTCTTTTTTCCGTGACGGCTTTGTATCGGTCGCTGACGCATAACTCTTTGAAACTAGGGCAAGAATGAATACTATGATCCATACTTTGACAATGCCAACAGCGTTTATATTTTTCCGATGTTTGTTTATTACGTGATTGTTGACTATTAGTATGTGATAACGACCCGTCAAATGACTTAAGACAACTGAAACGGTTTTCCATGAATTTCATCATCTCGTCGAAGGATTGTAATTTATTCCTGTTTTGTAATTGGTCTTCATACTTGGTATTTGTTTCCTCGTCCCATTTTCTACTGACTATTCTTATCAATAGAGGGCCCCAAGATGATGTATTTATGCCTTGATTTTTCAGTGCCTCAAGACATTCATTTATAGTGTCGTGCATGTCTCGTAATTGTACCGCGTTTGCTCGTTGCATTTTAGGTAAATCTAATAATTTGTCAATAAACTTAGTAGCAATCATGCGCTCGTCTTCATATCTCTGCGTAAGCAATTTCCAAGCTGTTTCGTAATTTATTTCGCTAATTGTTAAGTGACGTATTAATCTTGCTGCGTCGCCTTTTACGTGTGTTTTAAGATACTGCATTTTCTCTGTAGAAGAAATTGAGTTATCTTCGTGAATTATTTTTCTAAATAAATCTTGGAATGTGTACCAAGAGTCATAGTTCCCCGCAAATATGGGAATATTTATTCGTGGAAGTTTTACTGACGATTTTGTTGACATAGCTTTTTCACCCGAGTTTTGGAATATTCTTGCTTCTAACAAATCTATGATAATATCATAATCTGTCTGTGTATTCTCGAAGCAATTCTCCTTGAAATAGCTATTGTCCAGTGTGCTTTCAGCCATCAGTAATTCGATGTGCGTCTCTTCAATTTCTAGCCATTGTTTTTGTAAGGTTTGTAATAGTGTTTGTAAATGCCATATTGGCTTATCCTGAGTAATGGATTCCTTAGCCTGAGATATTTTCTTGGATATCTGTGACATTCGGAACAGTTGTATAAACAGTTTTGGGCTACTGACAACCCCCTTGTCTTCATCTTCATCTAGAAGTCGTGGTTCATAAATACTATGTACGTGTTGTAGTCTTTCCTCACATTTTCTGAGGTAGTTGATTCCTTCGTCGTAACATTTCTTAACGTTACCAAAGTAGTTTGTAGTAATGTACTTATGAGTTGACAAGATCTCTTGATCTTGTAGTTTCAAGTGGTTTTCTTGAACTCGCTGGAAAACCTGGTCTAATATTTTCTCCCGTTCGTTGAGGTATTTTTCCGTTTTCCTTGTGGGCGAGTCCTTTTTCAGATTTGAGACTATCCTTTTGATCTCACTGTAATCCGCTTCCTGGCTCCTTCGTTCGAGTTCGTTAACTTCCTGTATCTCCATAGTGCTCTTCTTTCCCACTTCTCTAACGGCCCTATCTACCTAACTCAATAGTCAAGTCTGTCAAAGTCAATTCCTACAGTAATAAGGGGACCGCGTGATTGAAAGAAATTTCAAATGCTCGAAGGACCAAAATGTACAACCACTCCAAACAGATGTCACGTGAGGTCGCAATACTGTTGAGGGTGCGTTAGTACATGTAGGGATATGATAAGTCACGCGCCTACTGAACCTATAAGCCTAACAGTCCCTACGACTATAATCCCTATAAGCCCTACAGCCCTAACCTACCATATACCTAGTAGTGATATATAAATATATAAATAAGTTCAGGATGTCTGCACCATGCGACCTAAGGTTACAGACGGATAGTAGACAGGATGTCCAGGTTCGGGAAGGATAAACTCACTGCCAGCCCGCAGACTCACGAGACTGATCAGAGA
Organism: Xanthia togata; assembly: GCA_963853775.1. NCBI lineage: Eukaryota > Metazoa > Arthropoda > Insecta > Lepidoptera > Noctuidae > Xanthia > Xanthia togata. Next base: position 26,412,212 of record OY970794.1, on the reverse strand, counting down.
TGGCTAAAGGTGTCTTGGCCACAGTGAGGGGTAATGAGACAAGAATATAAAATTCAAATCTGCTTTATTTTACAAAATGTACAGCTTATATACTAATTTAACTTAATACACACTATTATACAAAGTTGTATGTGTTTCATGCGTGTAAGATGCAACTCAGTCATTATTTTAACTAGGCCGCTCGTATAGTCGTCGCCGGGCCAAGTGCTGATTCGATGTTCAAAGGTTAACATTGAACAGTGGGTGCGTTTACTAACATTTAAACTCACATACACGCACAGCCAGACCCAGAGCAACTACTTGTAGGTCATGTAAATATTTGTTCCGTGCGGGAATCGAACCCGCGACACGCAGCGCGGCAGTCAATCACTTAACCATTCCGCCAACCATGCCGTCAAAGTCAACTGGTTGTACAACTATGACACCAGAGAAAATGTAAAATATAACTTCCGTTGAGAGAGAACATAAGGGAGAATACATACCAAATTCGGAGAATCCACCATTTGTGCAGAACTCAACCATATAACTTGGTTGACTGCAGATAACACAACATAATATTTCTTTTTAATTCTTTCAAATTCATAAAAAAAAAATAAGGGTTGCGAGAATTAGAAATAGAATTGTCTAATTGCGTAACACATGATTAATCACAATCTGAATCTTTTTGAAGGATATTGCTAACCCAATGCTTAAGAAAAAAAAGAACGAAAGAAAGAATAATATTTATTTGGACACAGTTCGTGAAACACAATAACAAAATATAAAGGTAAAATAATCATAAAGCAATAGTGTGCCTCACGGTTGCGCCAAAAAGGTTCACACGTTCACAAAAACTTCACATGTTCGAAAAATTTGTCTGCTCAACAACGTAAATAACGCAATGATTTTTTTTGAACTGTCAAAATGAAACAGATTGTGATTGATCGTGTGTTACACAATCAAGGTGCTACTGCTGATCTGTTTTCTGGAAAGACTTACTTGGATAGCAATCTAATTTGGTTAGAAGGCATAAAAGGTAATAAAACACTTGTGATTTGCTTTGTTTCCCATATTTTAATAATTTGCTGAACTGTTTAAAAATATTAACATCATGACGGTACCTCGTCAATATATCTATGAAAACATCATGTACGTCAGGAAAAGTCTTAATCTTTTCAGTAAAAGAGGTGAAAGACACAATTATAGTGCTAGATATAGGGACCAATTAGTTCAACCGGGTTCCACAAATTACAACTAAATGAAACGAAATTTAAATCTTGTATAAAACGCACACCATGCTGCGAAGCATATTATAAATAAGCTGGGGGATTATATCGCTGACAAAAATGCTTGGCTCAAGCTCAACGCTGGTCCAGCTCCACAAGGGCGGATAAACTAATTGATTAATTAGCATTCGAAAATATTGTTGGAGCTGCTGAAGATTGTAAAAACTATCTTTGAATTGTATAACTTCAATCTCTTAGTATTGTATAATTGCATAACACATGTGTGAGCACTTTTTTCACTTTTCCGTTATAGTACCAGAAACCTCAGAAAGCAACTACGAATATTCATTAAACAACACTGTAGAATCAATAATGAACTGGTTAAAGGACAACAACCTAACAGCTAATATTTCTAAAACTAAAATTTTACAATTCTCTAATTATAACAATTCTCAATTAAAACCTTTAGAGTTATATTATAAAAACACTAAAATTGTAGAAGTACTTGATACAAAAATTTTAGGTATTATCTTAGATAGACACTGCAACTGGAAAGCACACACAACTCGGATATGCTCTAATCTAAACAAATTTGTCTTTGCTCTAAAAAAGCTTAAGAAGGTAGCAAGTCAAAAAACTGCTATGGCTGCGTACCATGGCTACGTCGGGTCAATTCTTAGATACGGTCTTCTTTTATGGGGTAATTCCTCTCAGGCTAAAAATGTCTTTATCACACAAAAAAAATGTGTCAGGGCAATCTGTGGGGCCGGACCGTTACAATCTTGTAGACCATTATTTAAGAAATTAGGATTACTAACTCTACCTAGTCTGTATATATTAGAAGTTGGATTATTTGTTAAAAAGCACTCTGAGCAATAATATACTAAAGCCATAGTAAATAAAAAATTCCTTTCAAGAGATCCAACCCGACTGGCTGTCACCAGATGTAGAAGCACACTAGTTCAAAACAATTGCTACAATATGTCAGTCAAAATCTTTAACCAAATACCCAAACAGATCAGAGAGCTGCCACTAAACTACTTTAAGAAGAAACTTAAGAAATGGCTCTTTATTAATACGTTTTATACAATAACTGAGTTCTTAAATTTTAAGCAAAGTTCGAAATACGATCTCACTAGTAAGTAGTAATATAATTAAATAACGTAATTTTAAGGATTTTTTTTACTTTTTACCTCAGTAGTAACAATATAAATGTAAGTGGTTTTGTACTATAATTTTATTATAAGGTATTTTGTTTGTTTTTTGCATGCTGAAATATGTAAGTAAGCAAAATATGTGGAACCTTTTATATTTAAGACCTTATGTACCATATTTTATGCAAAATAAAGAAATTCTAAATTCTAATTCACTGTGACCATGTACCTTATACAAAGCTACCATTTACTGGTTACGTCTTTCATTGACTTGATGTGCCCTGGCGGCTGAGAGTATGTCATGCTCACGCAAATGTCTCGCTGGTGGTGGCGTGTGTGTTGGATCGTTAAGTTCCCTTCAAAATGGTTAAGCTAAACGGTGCTGATCCATGCGTCATGTTCGTGAACGGGCGCCGCTGCGCCGTCAGTAAGGACTGGTCATCTCTTATCTGCCTCGGCTTATTTTAATTTTTAAATTGTTTTTATGTTTTTATCACGGACGCTTTTTACGTGCACATCTTTCTACATTGTTCTCACATGTATAATTGAATAATGTAAATAATATGAATGATGTAACCAATATTTTGTAACAATAATATGATTTAAAAGAGTGTCCGTGGAGTTTCTTGCCCGTTCTTCTCCATAGGAACCTACGCTTTGGAATGGGCAACTAGCTTCATATTTCTGACTGACTGACCCCTTGACAATTCAAAAGTGCCTGTAAATGGTTTAATTGAAATAAATGCTTTGAGTTTGAGTTTGCATACCCATTCTTGAGCACTGTACCAATTTGGGAAAACTTGGTAATAAATGATACTAGAAAAAAAAAGTTTTGACAAAAGCTAGTATTTTGTTAGTTTGTTGTGATGTTATTAACATCGGTTTATACTAATTTGTTCAAACATCTTTATTTTTGGATTCTCTGAATTTCGCTCTCCGGAGGGCAGCACAGTTAAGCGTACGTTTGTTATTAGATATTATTTATTACAGATAGTTAATATCGTGAATATTGTTTATATTTTCATAAAATAAGTATCTAACCTAACATTAAAAGTTATTTTATTGCAGTTATTTTACATGACATATAAAAATATAGTGACATAAATATTGGTGTGCCAATTTGGGAACAACGGCTACAAGTGTACTAAAAATAACCATTTTATTTACACAATCATTATGTATTGCAAGCAATATTTTAGTGGCACTAACGACTTTAGAGGCTAAGACGAATCAGCACAATAGCAGAGAATAGTGACGACAACTGGAGTATGATTTAGCCATCATTCCACCAGAGCCAAGTGTCATGACTGACGAAGAAGAAGATCATAATGATGTGTCACTTAGTCACACCCTACTAAACGATGTCTCAGGTAATATCGAGGTATTTGATCGGCCACGAGGGTACTCTTTCGGAATCCGAGGATAGCAGTAATGATAACCTTTGGCTGTTAATAGCCATAGCTCACGGCCTTTCTTTAGATCGAACCAACCAGAGCAGAAACCTGTATCTACACCAACAGTCATACAGTCTCCCGTTTTAGTGAAAGTGTTCACCAAATTACCCGACAATCTTCAAAGAAACTGATGATATGTTAGGTCTCGAAAATCGCGTCAAGCAGGAACTAAAAGATTTGACAACCGTTTAAATATTTGAGAAACTTTATGAAAAAGGGGTTTTTACAATGACTGCTGAGTTTAGTAACTTGGTAGTGTTGCCCAAAATCAGTCTTGGATCAAGACCTTGGACCAAGACTGTAAGGTCTTGGTCTTGGTCTTGCAGTGTTGGTCTTGAATTTTCGCAAGAACAAGACCAACTTATTATAGCAAGACCAAAACCATGACTGACCGCTGCAAGATTTGAGCAAGAACAAGACTAAGCCTGCAAGACAATTGCGTCTCGCAGTTAAGTCAAACTGAGATTTGGGCGTTATTAAGTAGGCATTTGGTTTCAATACCGACTTTGATAGACGTTCCCCAGTATCAAAACCGTATCATCATAACACTAAAAGGTATTGTATTGATTATTATATTTAGATGATTTAGTAAGTAGCGTGTAATTGCCTAAAAAAATTACGCACACTGTAACAAAATTTGCTAATCTCAACACACACACACACTTCCTTATTTTGGCCGCATTTACATTCGAGCACAATATAATATTACTCTCTCTGTCATGAACTCATGACACATGCGTAATACATAGCATTTGACCTTCGCGATTTACCCGTATTAGTTAGGCTCTGCCTATAATCTTCTATTATTGGTTGATCAACATTTTACATTGTCGAAGATTACAGTAATGGCTGTTTCTTAGCGCTTCCTTCCTTCCTTAAAAAAATGTAACCCAATTCCTATATTCGCGGCTAGAGTTTTCTATATTCGCGGATCTAATCGGTACATACATATAAAAAAGTTTGCAATAGGTATCCAACCCAATATCCTTTATAAACGCGTCGTCAAATGGACTAATAAAAAAAGTTAAATATACCTTATTACAACTTTGGCTAAAGTACCAATGTTGTTAAATGATATCGCCGCTGTATTGGTTCGGCCTTTGACATAAGCCGCCTTCGCCGCGGTCGGTATTTATAAGAATGTAAACAAATAGAATGAAAGCAACATTTTATTACTCAATACATAAAGTATATTCTTGAATGCTGCCACATATTAGACGTTCCGTCCTTTGGTAATAGCCGCGTTGCGTGATTTATTGTTTCATCTTTCCATTCGTTACAAAAATTGTAGTACTGAGATAAATAAAATAATCAATATATCAAAAAATTGGTAAAAAACTTCAAATAAATTGAAGTTTTTGACCAATTTTTTGATATATTTGTTTTTATTTTGTCACCTAGGAACGTACCTATGTTTGAAATTTTGAATAACAACTATTTTATTCCTAAATCAGCAGATTTTTTTAAAGTGCTGCGTGCATAATGCTTGCTTAAAGCTGGTGTGTGTGAATATGGATACATTGTAGTGTTTACCTAATTTACAGTGAAAATACGATGAATAAATATTAGGTGCTTAAATCCCTTCAAACAGTTTTCGATATTTATTTCAACTCGGCAACTGGTTTTTCTCGGTTTACCCGACTAGAAGATACAGGCATGTATTGTTATACTTAAATCTTTTTTTTTGTTAGATTTTTTTATCTAAAATTAATACACGTGTAAAAATAGTGAAATTGCATTTTTATTTAGAAAGAAAGAAAGAAAAATATTTTATTTGGGACACGCACAGGAAATACAAACAGTAATAATATTTAAAAAAAAGAACAAAATTAATAAAAAAATAAATAAAAAAGGAGCAGCAAAACTAACAAAAAATAAAATAAAAAAAGACCTGTGCGAGGGCAAAAAGGCCCCAGGCCCTATTTCTAAAGTGCCATCAGTGGGGAAGCATCCAGCAAGAGTTTAGACTAGTGGAATCTGCCCCGCCAATTCGAACTAGTGGGGAGAATTCCACTGCAAAATTTTAGGCATTCCACTATTGCCCCACCAGGCAGTGGGGCGGCTGTGAATATTAATGATTTTACATTTTTCAAAAATATAACAGTTATAAAGATAAAATAAATAATTATAACAGATACTGGCCAAAAGGTTCTTCAAATAAGTTTATGATACTAATCTAAATAATAATAAAAAAAATACTACATGTTTAATTTTCATTCTACTGTAATTTTAACACAGATACCACTGAAATTCCAAGGACTGTTACGTAAAACAAAAGTCTAATAATTGTCTGTCACAATGATCTAACTAACTAACTATGTATTACAACAACAACACAATTTACGAATAACTTATAAAATGGGAGGTTGCTATCGACTATATATCTATTTAATTGCATGGGTACCTATAGAAAACCAAGATAGGTAATCGAAAACGGTTGAAAACGTGCATTATAACGGGCTGTGTCAACGTAGTCTTAACTTAATGTGAAGATTTACAATATAACCTAATTGTATAAAACATTACAAACAATAGTAATTAAACAATACAAAAAAGGCCTTTATCATCAAAGTGCTCCTCCATCTAGTAAGTGTGGTCACAAGGTTGACAGTACTACCAGAAGGTAGTATTGTCTAGAAAGACAGACAATGTTAACGTGCAATAGGATAGACCATGTTCCAAAGCTGGAGCAACTCAAGAAGCGCCTAAACATAGGCATGGTTAATTCTATTTAATTATGTATAAACATTACGTCATTTGAAACCCATGGGCTGCCTGGCCATTGGAACGGAAAAAATCAAAGCTAGAAAAAATATTACCTAACTAATAGAATTAAACAAAAACATTGACATCTGTGGAATTCTTTTGGTTCATGCTTCGATCAATTATTGATCGAAGGGTTCATGTTTGCACTTCTTCGCTCCACTCCGCCACGCTCCAAAAGACAATTTCTTATGAGACAGTAACAATTCCAATAAATTCAGCAACCCACCCCGTGCCGCCATTATTCATGGTGGTTACAAACACTATCTTCACAAAATTATCCTCACTCGTGTAGTCAGCAGGTACGTCCTCACAGAACGTTCGCACTACTACACCCTTACTGTCTACCAGTTGCACGTAATTCTGATCGCAACTAATACCCAAGTCGAACGTAGGGAAATGTAGCAGTAGACGTGTTCCTAAGGGAGTCTCAAGCTCCCACTCGCAGCTCGATACCCGCCTGTAAACGTTCGGGTACAGGGGACTGGTGACTTTACCCACCACACCTTGCAGTTTTCCACCACACCCACGACCCTTATCGGATATCACGTAAACCAAATCGAACATGACACGATCACCATCATTTTCATGATTGTGCAATAACAAATATCTACCAGTGGAGAAGACAGGGTTATTATTCACATATTCTGTGAGAGTTTTAGAAAGTCTTGGCGCAGTAGCGTTATTACCGTCAAGAATTTCAAGATAGCAATCTGCATTCCGGCAACCTGGGCTGGCGTAAAAGAAATACGCGGATATCGTATAGTTAACTGGAGCAGTGATCAACGTGTAACAGTCGTGGTTGGGATTACTATCAAAGTCATTTACATAAATAGCCTGAATTCGTCCGTGAGGTTCCGTATAATTTCTGCCACAAAATCCTGTGAACACTGCTTCTATTTCCATACCTTTATATACACTGGCATCTGAGTCTGCTGATGTGATTAAGTTTATAGATGTAGATCCATAAACATAAAAGTCCGTAGGCTCCTTACGCCCGCATAGCTCAAACCGATTGGGAAAGCGCAAAGAACTGTCGTAAAAGGAATTACGGCTAAAGAATTCATCCGTCTGTTGGTTCAAGATAAAATCTTTTCCCAGCGAGGTATTTTGAACGCCTGGATTGCTGGATATCAGCAGCTTGTCTCTATTGCAGCGCTTTACGCCTGTACTATCAGTGACGGGGGGCTGTATGTCTAAATCTTTAACAGTGATACGTAGTAAATTGTAAGGAGACTCACTAACATCCAAGCGATATACGCAATGAAGCCCCCGAGGAATGGAGCCTATTTCATAACCGGGAGATTTCCAGCGTTGTGGCATATTGCTCACTGAAATGATGGAAGGCCCACATACTGCCGGCTGAGCTGTTAATGTGGACACAAACCCTTGACTTCCTATTTCACCATCTGTGGACAGCCTGACGCTCATCACATTTCCAGATGAAATTAATTGCGGTGGGAGGCTGTGACCACAATAGGTTCCTATTACTAGGGCATTAGGATTTAATCCATCCATTATTTCAACTAAGTCGCAATCACATTTACTGTACCCTATAGCAGTTTGGTTTTTGACATTTTGGCAAGGGGCTACGTGGAACGAGGTGAATTCTATTTTTATAACAGTGTCAGGTGGTGATATAATTGACCAATGACAATCTAAGAATTCTTCGTATACAGTATGATTCATGAAAGGAGATTTCAGAGCTTGCGATGACGCGGTTGTTAAATTAATGATTCCGCCACATTTAGCTGCTTCAGAATAGCTAAAGTAAACTTGCACTTTGAAGCCTTTAAGGTTTACACTAGCGTCTGATACAAACTGTAACAACGCTGTAGTCCCTTTACTTCTAAGTGTTGTTGTTGAGTTGATATTACCACACATTAGCGCTAAACGCTTATTATCATCAATTATTAGTCCATCATACACTGCGATATAATCATTATAACAATCTCTTTGGCTTTCTAAGTCAATATAAAGAAATTTAAGTACAACAATCTTGGTAGGTGGTGCTTCAATGAACCACGTGCAGTTCATATTGATTTCGTAATATTCAGAAAGCGATGATGTTAGTACAGCACTCTCGTTTACTCTGCCTCCACATGAATATATAAAATAAGCAATTCTAAATCCTTTCCTCTGTATATATCTATCACTATTAAATGTTAATGATACTTTTTCTGACTGAGTTGTGATGGGAGGAATTTTGTCACCGCAGTAAACTTCGTATAGATAGTTATAATCTAACTGGCCTGATACTGTTAAATTATCAGACAAACAGTAAGGAGCAGAGCCTTCTAGTTCAAAATCAAGGAACTTGAGTACAACTTTGTTGTTTGGAGCAGATATTTCATATTGACAACTCATACGTGGTCGGTAATATGGAAAACCTGGACTATATAAAAATTGTTCTTTAAGAGTTGCTACATAGTTTCCACCGCATATAGGATCCCATTCAGCTTTGAATCCATCGAGATTTTTATCAGCATCTGTACGTAAGACAACTTTCATGCGATTGAAGGTTGAATTATATACAGGTGGTGTGTTTCGTCCACATACCTTTGCTATCTCCATGTAAACTTCGTCTTTCCAGTCATAAATTATGACAGCATCTTTAGTGCAATTAGTTGTTTCCTCAACAAAAAATCGTTCTACAAATTTAAGAGATACTCTGAAGCCTAAATCAGCCTGTATTTCCCAGGAGCATTCCTGGTTAGGTAAATAATTTTTAGGATAATTTGGCGATACAAATGTGGTTTGATATGAACTAAGATATCCGCCACATTGGTCAGTAACAGCTCTAACCATAAGCTTTATATTTGTTTTGTTTTTCACATTCGAATGATACTGAATGTACATGTTACTGAAATGCGTAACTAATGGGCTATCTAAAAGTGTTTCTTTGCAATATTCACCAATTAACGGTGTGTTTTGTCTTGTGTTTGAACTTATTTTCAAGTACTCGTCATCACAATTTAACGTAAAATGCCCTTCCATTTTAATTTCAACTCTATTAGTCGAGCCTGTAAGAATCCAAGCACAGTCTATGGTATCATTATAAGAATCAGGCAATTTTAAAATATTTAAAGGATCTTCTCCTACTTGAATAACACCACCACATGGTTGAGGCTTCCATTCTAAATGAAAGTAAAACGAACTCAATGCACTTTTTGTTGCAGTAACATCAATGATTGGTGATGGTATTCTGTATGATACTTCAGTGTTCCCACAAATTTCCAGAGAAAACCTATATTTAATAGGTGACCTAATATCGACTCGAGGGTCAAAGAATTTACAACGTGTTCTGGTTATTGACGAATTTATCTTGGCCGTTAAAAATATGGAATTGTAAGTAAGATTTGTTATAAGAGCATTATAGTCATTATTTGTGTTTGCTTGACTATTATAATGCCATTCACAAGTATAAGATCGGTTTAAGTCTGGTGATACGAGAACCTGGTTCATATCAGATAGATCTCCACCGCATAGTGCTTGTTCGTTAGAGCTAAATCTAGCTTTGAAGCGGTGAGAGGAAAACGTAGAGGGGCGCCATATGTAAAGTGCTAATGTGTTTCCGGATGACTCAAAAACGTTTGTTCCAGGAATATAATCGTCGCCGGGAATTGATTGTATAACAGTACGAAAGGCAACGTCATTGTAAATACCAATTCTGTGCTTTTCTTCGTCCATGTCTATAAGCTCTAAACGCACTCGTCGAGACTTATTTGGTACTTTTACTTGCCATCGGCAGAACCTTAATGTGGTTTCTTGAGGATAACCTGGTGAAGTTAAGTAACCGTCTGAAGCCGTTATTACCCCACCACACATAGGTCGGGAAGAATTAAAGCTGATTCGAAATCCTCTATTACTCGATATCTGATCCCATGTATCCGGTTTACTGATGTGAAGTTTAATACTAAACTCATTACTTGAAGTTTCAATCGGCTCAAGGGACCGATCAAAATCATTACATAAGCTTTTTAGTACGGTGATAGTGTTATTGGTAAGCATAGTTTCTTCAATTGTTATTTTGGTTCCACAAGATAACTCAGATTGAGGTAACTCAATATCTTCGGGTTTGATTCGAAAAACGTGTCTTGGAGGTCCTATAATGTGCCACTCACAGACTGTCCCGTAAGGGAGCATTTGCATGTGTGGGTACCCAGGCGACGTCAGTTCGCCGGCATCGATGACAATGGTTCCACCACACGTATCGATGGACACGTTGGCTTTGAATCCATTTCGCGGTTCTGCCAACTGAGTTATGTATTTAATATACATAGTATTGCCAGTACTCTTAATGGTTCCAGGTCTATCATTGCCACAATATTGATCATGTAGAGGAGAATATTTCGATGATCCAAATCGTATTTCGACGGCTTCAGTTCCGCAATCATCTACATGATCCAAGTCAAATCTATCAATAAAATCTATTCTAATAATTTCTCCAGGTGGGCCGGTAAAGACCCACTCACATTCTGAATACGGAACTGGCACTGATGGATAATTTGGTGAATTTATTATTTCCCAATTGTGGTCAGAAGTAAGAGATGATGTTGAGCCACATTCATAATTGTTCTCTTCGTAACTAGCCACAAAACTTTGATATGGGAATGATCCTTTCGTGTAACTTATAAATAAAGTATTACTAGAAGTAATTATATCTGCTTTATTTTCGTGATCATAACCGCAATACTTTCCACTTGCCAAAAGGGGCGCTTCTTCAGAATCGCCATTCCGTAAAACAACGTATGTTGCGCAATCGTCATTTTTATTTGTAATATTAAAATGATTTAATTCTAATTTGATAGTCCGGCCGGGGCGCACTTTGACGACCCAGTTGCATTTAATTTTGTCCTGCTGTCCATCCCACCAAGTCGGACCGACTTCACCGGACAAACTAGTCACGAGTCCTCCGCACTTAGAATTGATTCGAGCAAGAAATCCTTTCTTAGTAATGGATGAATCTGTTTTGAATTTAATTTTCATGTAAGTGGATGAATTAAAGCCTATTTTGGATGACTCTGTAGTACATATATTTTCATTAACAGGCTTCCAATTTCCAGGAGTGTCAGAGGAATAAATAGAAACTGAATCTGCAAAACAAGAGTGGATATCTTCGATTTGAAAATCTGCGAAATCTAAACTTAAATGTCTTCCCATTTGTGATTTGTAAACCCACTCACAATTTAAATTATCTGAATAGTCCTTTGGATAATTCGGTGACGTTAAAGTAATCGTACCGTTTTCTGGCAAAACTGTTACAGTCTTATTCAAGCCACAGTTTATTCCATCTCCAGTTTCAGATTCAGAAATTCTAGAAGCTTTTGTCCAACTTATATGGAACATTGAACCCGTATTTGATTCATCCGTTGTAAGGGTCATGAAAACTACACTGGAGGAGCTCTGAATGACCTTTGTTTCAACCAGTACACCATTTAGTTCTTCTAAAATTGGAGCAGTGGAGTCATATCCATCATAAATAGTTAATTTGTTATAGTTTACGTCGCTGTGTGAATAAATTTCCAAAACATCAAGTGTAATAGATATAGTATCTGAACCGGTAACGAGCACGCGCCAACTATATTCGCCAGATCCTAAATATCGAGTGGGGTACAATGGTGAAGATACCTCGCCACTATCTCCCGTAATATCATTTTCTCGCTGGTATCCATAATGTAAGAGAAAACCTTGACCACTGGTTTCGGAATTACTGTGGAACTTGACATATATTTGTGATGCTGTGCTGTGATTACTAGGAGTTTCACTACTACAGTATACACCCAATAGTCGACCTGCACCGTTGTTTTCGCGAACTTCTACGTAGTCGTCGTTACAACCTTCAGAGAATTCTAAGTCAAATTGCTCGAATTGGACGTATGCAGTGTTTCCAGGGGACGATTTTAGTACCCATTCACAATCAGTGTTTACAGGATACGGGCCAGGGTAGTTCGGAGACGCAATGGTTCCTTCTTCTGAAGTTAATGCACCTCCGCAGGCGTTACTAAGGGGTGAATAGTGAGCTGCGAACATTCCAGTAGTTCTACCGGTATAACTGCCGAACTCTATCGTCAAGGCACTGCCGCGGCTGACAATCATAGGTGGAACTTTGCGTCCACAATATTCCCCGATTAGCGGAGCATTACTGTCATCTCCATCGAGAACTCGTAGGAAAGAGGAGGGGCATGTTCTATTTGTGACAACATTACTGTCTTTTGGCAACGACATTAGTGTTAATGTTAAATATATTTTTTGATCGGGTGAATCCGCAAGAATGGTCCAAATACAGCTTTGGTTGGTATGTTGAACAAAGTTATCGCTATGTATGATACCCTCATGTGCAGCACTTATAAGAGCACCACATGTAACAGTAAAGTTAGCTCTAAAACCTTTGGCCATTCCATAAGCATCGGTTTTGAATTGTACAACTACGGTATTGTATTTGCTAAAAAATTGTGTTTCATTTGAATTTGGACATATACGGTACGTGTAATTTGAGGAAGGTCTATAGTTTTTATCATAATCATAGATTTGAATCGAATCTCCACAGACACGTTCCCCATCGTCGAACTCAGAAACAGAATAAAGATCAAGATCCATAAAGTTGAGTTCAACACGATGATATGCGGGGACGGAAATATACCAAAAACAATCCAAATTATTCTCGTAATTCTTTGGGTAGTTCTTAGAGTATATGAGCCCAGATTTGGAATTCATAGCACCTCCACATTTCGAATTGGCAGAGTGAAATTGTGATGCGAAGTGAACGTCCCTGAGCGTTGACCGTTTGGACAAACGCACCAACATGAAATTGCTATCTGATTGGAGAGACACGAATTCTCGATGGCAAATTTTTGTAAGAAGTGGAGCCTTTGTATTTTGACCGTTATATATTTCAATAGCGTCAGTAGAACAATTAGCAGTATCTGTCATATAAACGTCTGTAAATGAGATTGTGATACTCTTACCTACTTGTGTTTCTATTAGCCACTCACAATCAAGTTCCTGGACGTTAGTTTTACTTTTATCGAGGATTATGGAGCCTGTGGGTTTTTTAATATGTCCTCCACATCCATAACTGATCCATTCTAAACGGAACCCGGTGCGGGGCATATAAATACCAGAGGCAAATTTTATTTGCAACGTATTACTCTTTGTACTAATTGGACGTGGAGTTGAACTGCCACAGATTTTATTAGAATAATTTGGATCAGATAACTCTTTTGTTTGCAAGTAATCTTGATGGCAATTGTCGTTGTTTATATTAAGCCGAGATCTCATCCAATTACGATAAAATCGGTGGGTTTTGTAAACATCAAAGTGTGTGAACGTCACATTAATTTTATTTCCTACGGGAACTGTGATGCTCCATATACAATTTAAGTTCAATGGGTAATTACTTGGAAAACCTGGAGTCTCAATTATTCCGTATCTTCCAGTTATATTGTGATTACATATTGTTTGATAATTAAACAGAAATCCTTTACCGCCCTGGTATATATCAGATCTAAATTTAACGTACGCATAATTAGTTGATGTTTCAATGCTAGCTAGCTCTGGTGACATGTAACAATGTTTTCCTAATATGGAGGCACTCGTATCGCGACCGTCAAATATTTGAACATAATCGTCTCTACAATTAGGAGTTCTTTCAAGATCAAGCTCTGTGAATGTAATACGGATCCGTGAACCTTCACTGGTAACTATTCTATAGAAACATTCGGCGTTTTCGTTGTAATCATTTGGATAGTTCGGCGACGATACAGAGCCAGAAGGGCTCGTCAGTGTTCCTCCGCATCCTGTTATAGTACCATCCCATTCAATTTTAAACCCAGTCCCAGTTAAATAGAAATCAGAATGAAAATGGAGATGTATGGCATTAGATAATGATACGATTCGTTTTGATTGGAACATCCCGCAATACTGGCCAATCAATGGTGAATTTTCGTTGCCACCATTTCTTATTTCTAAAAAGTCACCGAGATTACATTTGTCTCTTATAGGTCGTTCTAGATTAAACTGTGAAATGTTGAGCATGATCTGTTGGCCAACCGGCACCGTGATGACCCATGTGCAGTCGCGATTGGGTTCGTACGACCGAGGCCAGCCGGGAGAGTATATGAAGCCATGAGTTTTAATATACGCTCCACCGCAATGAGATTTTTCATCTAAAAATGTATACGATACAGAAAAACCGGAAGAACGAATACTGCCATCAGACTCAAAATTTAACATGAGCCGGTTAGTGGATGTGGTCAAGGCTGGAGGCGCATGTGAACCACAGAATTTTCCCAATACATTATTTACATTGTTATCGTCAATCTCTAGCAGCTCCAGGTAATCGCTGCCACAGCTGGGCATGTCCTCAATGTCAAACCTGTTCCATGTCAACTTTATGTGCATTCCTTCAGGAGCAATTAGTAACCACTTGCAGGTCTGGTAGTTTTTGTAAGTAGCAGTATCTCCAGATGGATGATTTATTAATCCAGTGGTATCTCTGTGAATACCGCCGCACTCTGTATCGATAGTAGTATAGTTAGCATAGAATCCCGTGCCCGAAAGGCTTAAATCAGATTTGAATCTTATGTACATATAATTAAGCGTGGATGTTTGAACGGGCGGCGTGTGTGCGGCACCGCCGCAGTATCTGCCTAGTAAAGTCGAGTTCTGGTCGTGGCCGTCCCTGACCTCAACGCTATCGTACCGGCAGTCGTAGTACCGGTTGTCTTCAATATCAAAATCTTGAAATGTTAATTCTATTGCTTTGCCGGGAACTGTTTTGATGATATAAACACACAATTTGTTCTCTGGATAACTGAACGGATAACCGGGTGATTTTATAATTCCACTATCACCTTCGATAGTTTTCTCGCATATGGCCTCGTACGTGATTCGAAAACCATCGGCGGGCATGCTTCTATCAGTTTTAAATTTAAAATATAGTTCATTCGACGATGATGTATATGATTTTGGAAAAGTAGTGCCACAAAATTTCCCGACGAGTCGTGAATCCGGAGATGGACCGTCATAAATTTTTAAATAATCGTATTGACATCTAAAAGACCGTTCAAGCTTGAATAATTTGAAGTCGATTTTTACCTTGGTATCCAAGCTAGTTTTAATTTTATATTCGCATAATAAATTACTTAGGTAAAGCCCATTATAAGTAGGAGAAACAAGTTCCCCCTTATCGGCAGTGTAGTAACCTCCACAGCCGGGAATGCCTTCGACAGGCGCGTAAGCAATTTGGAATCCATGTCCCGCACCGTAAGCGTCTGAATGAAAGTGTATCAACATGTCGGAGCCTGCCGACTGCACGGGCGCGGGCTGTGTTGTGTTACAGTACCTATTGATAAGCGGATCCGTCATATGCTCACCGTCATAAATTGCTAAATAGTCGAAACTACAGTTTGAATGTGATTCAATATCGAGAGCAAAGAAATGTAAGTTAATCCTTTTACCGAGAGTGGTCGTTAGGCGCCAATAGCAATCACGATTAGGAGGGTACGGGCCGGGAGAGCCTGGGGAGCTGATGTGACCGTGCATAGTGGCGTCCACCTCACCCCCGCACACTGGGTTTATACTAGTCCAGTGTAGTGCAAACCCGTCTTTAGCTACGGTTTTGTCTGAATGGAACCAGAAATATAAATTGTTATGACTTGATACAATGTTTCCGCCTTTAGGATAATTATTACCACAAAATCTTCCTATAAGTTGACTAGAAGATTTCCGACCATCGTGAATTTGTAGGAAATCGTACATACATTCGGGACTCCCTTCTAAATTAAATTTACTGAACGTAACATTAATTACTTTATCAGGAGCTGTGTGTATTACCCAAGCGCATTGAGAATTATGATTATACGTCGTATTAGTCAAAGGATAAACAATGCTGCCTTCTTCGTTATCTAAAACACCACCACAAGTCTTTATCCTCACCTGACACAAGGCGCCCGAGTACTGTGCGGCGCACTCACAACGGAAGCCTCCAATTGCACTGTCGTCTGGTCTACAGATTCCTCCGTTGTGGCAAGGATTCACTCCGCAAACGGCCGTGGGCATTTCACAGTGGGCGCCACCGTAGCCCTTGAAACAGATGCAGGTGTAGCCGGTACGAAGGGAATGGCATTGTCCGTGGATCCCACATGGATTGATTTCACAACCATCAGTATAGTTGCCCCCGCCTGTTGAAACGTAGCAGCCACTGATTCCTACTCCATCGCCTTCCATGCCGTCGGGGCATATACATTGTGCTGATTGGCCAGTTGGCGATATGCTTTCTATGCACTGCGCAGATGGGTGACATCCTCCATGACCGATGTTGCACGTTCCTCGCCAAGAGCACGTAACTCCATCACCTTGGTAGCCAGGTGGACATGAACCACATATTCGGGAGCCGATGGTGTTGTGGCATGTCACTAAAGGACTGCAGCCTCCGTTGGGAATAGTTGTGCATTCGTCGATATCGTAACAGCTGTGACCGTCGCCTTCGTAACCAGAAGGACACTGTCCACATCGGAATGAGCCCGGCAGATTGATACAGTCAACCTTGGGGTTCACGGAACACCGAGGACCTTGATATGATTCACATTCGTTAATATCGGTTAAGCAAGCGACACCGGTACCATTCGTTGTCCATCCCTGGTTGCATATACATTGAACGCCCTCTCCAGAAGTAACTTGTATACAGGTGCCATGGCCACACATTTCAAAGTTACCACCGGAACAATCCTTTTCCTTCCTAGTGCAATGTAAGCCAAACCAGCCAGATTTGCACGAACACTCATAAAATCCTGGTTTGTTGATGCACGAAGCTCCATTTTGACACCCAAGGTCCGTTCCAGCAAAATTCCGGCATTCATTTACATCGACGTCACAATCTCTGCCTTCCCAATTTGAAGGGCAAAGACAATGGTAGCCGTTTACTAAGTTGAGGCAAGTTCCACCATGCTCGCACGGATGAGATTGACATTCGTCTTTTCCTCTATTATTTAATTGAATTTGTAGATTTAGCACTTTCCTGTGAATATTGTTAACTTTCCGCCAAAGCATTGTTATATTGGTGAGGAATTCATTCGGAAGCGTAGAGTCCTTGTTCTCCAATCTCTCAAGTCTTTCTAATATACCATTCATGTTGTTGTCGGTGTTTTGATTATTCGATGGTTGGTACTGCGTTCCCTCACTCGGTATGTTTGGTTTGAGTACATTAATATCACCAACAAAGATGCTCGATTTCGGTCCATTTGGGCGTAGATATATATTTTTATCAAATGCTGGTTCTAGAATTAGATCACCTCCCGAAGTCTTGATTTTTGGACGGTCCTGGTAAATTTCACAATCAAGAGGAACAAAACAAAGTACGCCTAGCAGGAAGAGACATTTTCCGAGTGTGCTGGACATCGTCCATGTGTCTAGGTAGACGGTTGTGTTCGCACTGTGTGGTGCATTGGTGTTTTGAGTGCCACTATAATTTGTATTATCAAAGGGGGCGTATTGCGGTACGCCCCTAGTGATGATTAAAATTCGGGTCGTCTGGTGTACCGTGTAATCGATGTACGTGTTTTCTAGAATATCATAAGATTATATTACTTTGTATGATTATGAATTTTAATCGGCTTTGGGGTTTTTGTGGTTACCAACGACAGCTTTGATACGCCTCATTGTTGAGCTTCTGCCTGCGACTTCGTTCACCTGGACCGTTTGTACTGTTGGTCTAAGCTGCCAAAATAATATAAAGAAAGTCATGACTTGTCCGTGTGAGATGCTCGTCCCGAGGTCGACACCCGTAGCCGTAGCCTGCAGCATATCCGGGAATAGGAGTAACGGGATACCGTATAACTCAGGCCTGCTGTGAACGCACTAATGCTTTATTTTAAACACACGTGTGTGAGCCCGCGGCGGCGGGCGCGGGGTACCTACTGGGCGCTGGGCGGCGCCGTCTGCGCAATCAGTCACATGGACGCTCATCGCTACTTCGCTACACACATAAATTTTTAATTATGCACAACATCTTCCAAACTTATTTCGAAAGATAAATAATACAAGATACAATAGCATAGCATAATAGTAGGATTTAACACATAATAAAAATACTTACTAAAACAAAGTACTTACAACTGCATACATTTAAACATTACGCCATCCACTGGTCACTTGCCTAGCGCAAGGCTTCTATAGTCCACATTTGGGAGCTGGCGCAACACCCTACCGGGTCGGCTGGGCACAGGCGCGGGCGGCGAGGTCGGCGCCGCTGGCGGCCTACTGCTCCTTGCCCCGTTAAACGGCGTTCAGGGGCTCGGTGGAGCCGCTGATGATATTTCCTCGTCACCCATCCTCGATTTCTTCAGCCCAACTTTGTCGTACATTGCCTTTACATAACACAATCTGGTTTTTGTGTTTTTTTATTACAATCCCTGTTAAATGATCGTTAATTAATTACAATAAATATTACACAAAAGTGGTAAAGTTGTGTATTTGACACAACTTTACCAATTTTTGTCTAATATCGCCCCTCTGCACCATGTGAAGTTCTCTTTACTGTGAAAATTTTTGCCACTATAGAATTTATATTGCAAATACTGATTAGATTTTACTGTGCTGTCCAGTGTTTGAGGGTGACAAATTCAAATGATTATATGTCAAGCAACCTTAACCTAAAGTGAGTCATTAGTGGCCGGGGGCACAGGCGGTCAATAATGTTGTACTGGATTTCATTATGACCCGCTGGTCAATAATGTGATCTGAATTTGGAATCTCACATGCTCAGCTAAATTGGCAGTATAGTACTAACCAGTGCTGTGAAACTCCGAACAAATATTTTTTGTATGGGATTTGTGACCGTCTTTAGCCAACATTCAGAAAAACACGTCAAACTGACCTATTGACCAACATTACATTACGAAGTGCTCACAAACATGTCTGCCGTCGCGCAAGTATTATTGTGTATTATTGTTTGTGTTGTGATTTTTCCTTTTTCTGTAAGATTTCGGAATATAACATATCAGAATAATTGACGGTGACTCCAAGTTTGTGAACCATCATGGGTAAGGGTCACGGAGCTTGCGGTATCAAGGAGGCCTGGCATACTGTAAATATGTTGCATTTTTCAAGTTTTCACTGAATCCATACCGGTGAGTACTGATATTTATTACTAATGTGATCTTGTGCTCACCTAACAATGCTATTAATTAACAATCAGGAAATTATTAGCATCATTAAAATTCTGTAATACGACTCGAGCCATCAATGAAGATTAATCATGAAATTCTTGAAGAAATGGTTTAAAACATTGTGCCTACAGTAATGTTAGTCTAATTTAAATTGTAATCTAATTTAGTCTAACTAGGTTGACTGCTAAATATATGGGTTAGAGTCTCACATTATATATTATCTACCTGTGACACCGTTATGTAAATTCGGGGAATATGAAATAAATCTAGTTTCATATTCTCATGTGAAGATGTTACAAATAGACAGAGAAAGAAATTCTCAAAATTAATTGTGCTCTATTGCTCATTTCAAATAGAAAAGATCCCTGCGTTTTATTTACAGAGAAATGTTTACAACTCATCGAACATTTTGCTTATATTTAATTATCTTTACAGATTTAACACCAAGGGGAAATCAGTTGATGGAACAATTGCAAAAACCTAAATGCAGCCAGGCATCACTAAGAAGCAGTCTCTTGGAAAAATTTGAGTCAGGTGTACTAAAAGGAATTGTGACTAAAAAAACAAAAAACTAACGCATTTTGGCCTGATACCGATGTTGCTTGCTCATTTATGAAGATTAATAAATACTGAAATCATAAATATCTGTTTTATTTTACCGATTTCTCTAAATAAATTAGTTTTGTAGCCTCACTAATATCTGCATAGAATGCATTTCATCGATATCGATAAGTTTACTGATACGATATGTTGCACATCCCTATTTATAACAGTTAGCTGCCCTTCAAGGACATGGTTGTCAAATTTGTTAGAATTTTCATGTTGGTAGCTATGTTTTTTTAATGTGGTTGGCTAAAGACTGTCACAAATTCTCAAAAACTGAATGTTCTAAGTTCCGCCTCTTATTTATATGCTCTGTGGTACTAACAAACACCCTTTGGTGCCAGAAAGAGGAAAGCTATTCTCGATACCCTTACTACATGTGGATGATATTCTCGATTTCCTACAAAATCATAACGACTGCTTCTTAACGTACCAAATAAAAACTTAACTTTATCTTTGCACAACTGGACTAATGTCTCAAATGTTACCATTAACTTCAATTAATATGTAAGTGCATATAACTAACTAGTTCTAAATATGTTATTCTTACTGTTTGTTTATTTAATAAGTACTTTGTTTTTCGTACTATGGCTATTATTTTCTCACAGTAGGTGTAAAAAGTAGAGTATCCTCCTCTGGGCTAAAGGTGTATTTGGCTTGGGCTAGCTTGAATCCTTCGCTGCATTCAGGATTATTGTATTAACTCCCTCGCCGCTCGAGATTCAATATGACGCCCGTGACATAAGACACAACTTTAGCCCCTCGGTGCATAATCTACTATTTCGTACCACTTGCTCAAAAAAGTGACATTCTATGCCACAAAAAGCGAACATAACAATAGTCATTTTTAATCTGTTACAAACAGGGAAAGAAAATTGTACTGAAATTCATTCATCCTCTAGGGGGAGAATGTGATTTTAATTTGGAATACTTACCGAAATTTATACTGAACTAAAAAAAAAAGAAAGAAAATTCATTTATTTGGCACAACAAGCAAAGGCACACAAGTATAAAGAGAAAAAAAAAGATAAAAGAAAAGAATACAAAATAAAAAGAAAAATAAATATAATAATAGAATAAATAATAAACTACATCTGTGTTTACACCATTGAGTTTGTTTAAAAAGCATTATACATCTTTTTGAAAAAGGAATACGCATTTATTATGCAGTTATGATTATTAAATAAAATTACGAAAACCGACGAGGCCGTATGAGCTTGATGCCTTTGCTTTTCCGACAAAAAAATATTAGTCTAGGAATTTGCCGCGCTTTTTGTTTTCTTCAAATACATAAACGTTAAGTTTATTTTAATTTATTTTTATAAATAAGTTAATGTTCTAAAATACGTTACGATGTTAAATCAAAGCGACAGTGACAGTGAATTGTCGGATTCCATCAGTGCAAAATGCTGCCGCAATTATAAATCCAAGGAAAATTATTTAAAAACTTATGAAGAATTTTCAACGTGGAGAAGTGCGAAAGGCCTATCAATTTCAGAATCAGTACTTGTTGTCTATTTTGATTATTTAATCAAGACAAAGTATCCGAATACACTTTGGTGCATATACTCAAAACTGAAAGCTACAAAAGCATCAAATACAGCATTGAAATAAATAGATTCACGAAATTACTGGCTTTTTTAAAAAGAAAATCAGAAGGGCATTGCGCATAGAAGTCAAAAAAAATTACGACTCAAAATGTGGAAAAATTTCTTAATGAAGCTCCTGACGAAATTTTTCTGGCCACAAACGTAAGTATCCTACATGATTTAACTATGAATATTTCGTATCTTAGTAATGGTAATTATTCTATATATTTACCTGTTTTTTTATCTTTGTCATAGGTGGCCTTAATTTTTGGACTCAATGGTGCTTGCCGCGGATGTGAACTTGTAAACTTAAAGGTGGAGGACGTTGAAAATCATTCCAATGAGTTACTGCTGATTAATGTAAAAGAAACTAAGACAAAGAAAATTGGAATGGGAAATGTACTCGACAAGCCATCGGCAAAAATAAAATTAGCAATACTTATGCCAAAGGAAATAGCTAATTATTTAAAACTTAAAGATGTTGAACTCTACACCGGTCACTGCTTTATAAGAAATTTTAAATTTTTTTTTGGCGGATTCAGGGGCGGATATTACGTCAATAAAAAGACACGGTGGTTGGAGCTCTGATAGAGTAGCTGAGGGTTATATCGAAAGCTCAATGGCGAATAAAACCATACCGATAAAGCTGCGAGCGGATCAACGTTGATCCACCTGTCCCGCGCCGTCAAGACGCGCTGGAACGATATCGTTCCACCTGGTTCACGCGGTAAAAATCTCTAATTATACATGGAATTAAGGGTTTATATCGTTTGTGGCAATTTTTGTCTATGGGGAGAATGATATTCTAGTACACTGAATGCTTCCCTACCAAAAAAATTAACAGGGAACACAAAAAAAAAAGTTGAAAGTGACGCATTCGTCACTGTGACGTTCGCCATGGTGACGCTCAGTACAGTGACGATAAAATGTCGATCGATACAATTATAATGGTATATAATAACGAGTTAGGGGTAGATATCCGTCAATAAAGGTATAAATAGTATCCTAGTAAAAAAAATTATATGAAATAAGTCACTGTAACTCGGATGTGAGCATTGTGAGCCGCGCTGGAACGATATCGTTCCACCTGGTTCACGCGGTAAAAATCTCTAAGTATACATGGAATTAAGGGTTTATATCGTTTGTGGTAATTTTTGTCTATGGGGAGAATGATATTCTAGTACACTGAATGCTTCACTACCAAAAAAATTAACAGGGAACACTAAAAAAAAAGTTGAAAGTGACACATTCTTCACTGTGACGTTCGCCATGGTGACGCTCAGTACAGTGACGATAAAATGTCGATCGATACAATATAATGGTATATTATTACGAGTTAGGGGTAGATATCCGTCAATAAAGGTATAAATAGTATCCTAATAAAAAAAATTATATGAAATAAGTCACTGTAACTCGGATGTGAATTTTCAAAGTTACGCGTAATAGTACAAAAATGGCTCCGCGCGCTATGAAGTTTGAGTTTCAATAATTTGAAAATGTTACGTAGGACTCTCAAACAAACGCTTTTGTTAAATTACTTATCTATTCATTATGTAACTTGCAAAGTTTCCTGTAAATTGAAACAGTAGTTTTATCAGAAATAAAAGTTACGCGTAATAGTACGCAAACTCATAAAAATGGCTCCGCGCGCTATGAAATTTGAGTTTCAATCATTTGAAAATGTTACGTAGGACTCTCAAACAAACGCTTTTGTTAAATTACTTATCTATTCATTATGTAACTTGCAAAGTTTCCTGTAAATTGAAACAGTAGTTTTATCAGAAATAGCCAAACATAACAGGAACAAACAGGTTTTTCCCGCCTTATCTGATAATAACATTTTTATTACAAATACGATTCTCGTCCTACGAGCATTGTTTATACGTAATATGATGCTCTATGTATTCAACAACACAACAAAGTTTACATTGTGCGCCGAGAGCCAATATAAACAGCAGGAGACCATTTTTTGTGCCCATTGTTTATTCTTATCGCGGCATCTGTCAACGCACGGTGCTTGGGCCCACTTATGACGTTTTAAGTCTCGCAGCTTCGGAGGCAGTCAAATTAACAAAAATATAAAACTTAATCCATCAGAGCCACAACCATCAACTTCCGGCATCTTATCTTCGTCCGTAACTCACGATGCACCACCACCACTATCTCCGACGTATACTATCTACAATGAAACGCAAGTTCCTCAGACGCAAGAACAGAGAAATACTCAAATCAACTCATCAACAATAAATGTACCAAACAAAAATGTAACTCTCTCTATCAATAATTGGACCAATGTTTCGAATGTTAACTTTTACTTTTAACTGTCATTATTTTTAATAAATGCTTATCTCATATATTATTGTGTTAATTTTTTCGCAAATGGTACGAAAAGTAGAGTATTTTCCTCGGTGATAAAGCTGTCTTAGTCTTGGGTGAACTTAAATCCCTCGCTACACTCAGGACTCGTCTTAAATCCCACGCTCGGGAGTAAACCTCGAGTCTTGCGTTACGCTCGCGATTTAAATCGTCACCCGCGACAGAAGACACTGCTTTATCCCGATGGTTAATAATCTAAAATTACAAGTTTGAACATTGAAAAATATACCGTTAAAATTCGATAACTTACGGAACAACACACAAAATATCGATTCAGTCTCTGTCTCGGACTCTGCGACTTGTGACCTTGACAACTGTGTTCCCCCTAATTTTAAGCCAAATTTGTCACTCAAAATACTAAATCAGAATATCCGTAGCATTACAAAAAATATCTCAGGTTTCTATACTATCCTAGCTAGAACAAAAATCGAATGGGATATTATTACACTAACAGAGTGCTGGCTTCCTGGCACACACAGCATACCTGATTTGGACGGATATGACCGTTTTAGCACAATCAACAATCTTTCACAAAATGAGGGAGTTGTTGTTTATGTTAGAAGGGAACTCAAGGTATCCGTGGAAGAACCGACATTCTTAAATGCCAACTGCCTACAAATAAAAGTAGATCAAAATACAGTTCTTATAGCATTATACCGACCTCCAGGCTATAAAGATATCACTAACTTCTTAAATTCATTAAACGATACCTTAACCAAGATTACATGCTACCATAATATAATAATTTGCGGAGATATAAACATTAATATCCACGATCTATGCCGTGACCCAAACAAGCATAATTACTTGAATTTGTTGGCATCACATGGTCTACTTCCCGCCCATACACTGCCCACTAGACAACAAGCATGTCTTGATCACTTTGCCTTAAAAAGTCAGCGGCCTGCTTCTACACTTGTTGCTCATTCTGCACTGACCGACCATGAGACGGTATTGCTGTTTCTCGCCAAGAAAACCACAAATACGGCTGTGAGAGAAGCAGCAATCCGTGTTAATCATGACAAGTTGGATCTAGACATTGCGCAGCTAGACTTTGGTGACGTCTATAACAATCGAGATCCTCATGTAGCTGCGGAAACTATGGTTAATTTAATAGTACAAGTTATAGAGACCAATACAAAAACTGTCAAAGTGCCAAACCGTAAAAAAATTATGAAGCCATGGATAACTCCAGGGCTTCTTCGCTAAGAGGAAGGCGGCTAAGGCAAAAAGGGCGGCCAAAAACAAAGAGAGGAGGCAGCGGCGCAAGGAACGAAGCATCGCGGCTAGGCTCCGCGCCCCGAAGTCTGCAGCTGTAGTGATAACACTACAGCCAGAGGCGGAGAAAAAGGGCGTGTCCTACCGCGACGTGCTCGCCAAGGTGGGGGCAGCGGTGGACCTCAAGGAGATCGGCGCCACTGATGGCATCCGGGTAAGAGTCACTGCGACTGGGGCCCGGATGCTGGAGGTCCCCGGTGCGGCAAGCGGCCCGGCCGCTGATGCTCTGGCCGAAAGGCTTAGGGCGTCCCTAAATGCGGACGAGGCCCGAGTGTCCAGGCCCACCAAATGCGCTGACATGCGTATTCAGGGCTTGGACGACTCTGTGACGGAGGGACAGGTGGTGGCCGCTGTCGTTAGGACTGGGGGGTGCTCTGCCGAGCAGGTTAGGGCAGGCGCCATCCGTCCTGACTTCACGGGGATGCGAGCCGTTACGGTGAGCTGCCCCGTGTCGGCGGCCAAGAAAATTGCCGGAAACCCAGCCCACCAATAACCTTTGGCCCTCCAAAGGTTATTGGTGGGCTGGGTTTCCGCGCAGGTCAAACTGCTGGAACCCAGACCTCTAAGGTGCTACCGCTGCCATGTGGGTAACCACGTGGGAGCTAAATGCACCTCGGAGGTGGACCGCAGCGGTCACTGCTACCGCTGTGGTCAGCCAGGTCACAAGGCCGGCTCATGCGACGCCACGCCGCACTGCGCCGTATGTGCGGCAGCTGGCAAGCCGGCCAATCACCGGGTTGGGAGTAAGGCCTGCGCTCCACCCGCCAAAGCTAGGGGAAAGCCACCAGCCACCGCCGTCACAGCCGCAACCTCCGCCACCGTTGCCGCCTCCACAGCCGTCGTCGCCGCCGCAGCCGCCGCGGCAGGGCCCTCACAGGGGGCTAAGGAGGGGGCTGACATGGAGTGCCAATAATGGCCCCATTTCGCCTCCTCCAGGCGAACATCAACCACTGCGCCGCAGCTCAGCATCTGTTGCTCCAGAGCATGGCGCAGTGGTCGATTAACATCGCCGTGGTCGCTGAGCCGTACTTTGTCCCGCCCAGGGATGACTGGGTGGAGGACCTGAGCGGCTCAGTGGCCCTAATTTCGTCGGCCGCCGCCGGTACCCCGTCCCTCGAGGCTGTTAAGAGAGGACGGGGTTGCGTTGCAGCACGGTTCGGGGAGATTGTCGTGGTAGGGGCATACTTCTCCCCGAACCGAACTCTCGCCGAGTTCCACAACTCCCTTGCGGAGTTGAGAGTCGTCGTCGTCGGGTTCTGTTCCCTCCCCGTGCTCGTCCTCGGGGACTTCAATGCCAAGAATGTGGCTTGGGGTTCCCGGTATACGGACACACGGGGCAGGATGGTGGAGGACTGGGCGCTGGAGACAGGCCTGGTCGTCCTTAACCGGGGTTCTGTCCCCACGTGTGTGCGGATGCGGGGTGAATCGGTGGTGGACATCTCGTTCGCCAGCCCCGCTCTGTCGCCGCGTGTCATTGACTGGCGCGTCATGGAGGGGGTGGAGACCTATTCCGATCACCGGTACATCCGGTTTGACGTCTCCGCCCAGACCTCGAGCGCGCCGGTCCGACAGGCCCCGAGTGGTCCGCGGTGGGCGCTAAAGCAGCTGGACCGGGAGCTCCTCCTGGAAGCCTCGATCGTGCAGGCCTGGGTGTCATCACCGGACAGGCCTGCCGACATCGATGACGAGGCGGAATGGTTCCGGGAGGCCATGTCCGAGATATGTGACGTGGCAATGCCCCGGGTCCAGCCCGGACGTGCTTCGCGCCAGGTGTACTGGTGGTCGCGACAGCTGACGACACTGCGCAATGCGTGCGTTGCTGCGCGACGCCGGTACACCAGACACCGCAGGCTCCGTATTCGACCTCCGGATACGGAAGCCATTCAGGCGGAGCTATACGAGGGGTACAGAGCGGCGAAGACCGCCCTCCAAGCGGAGATCCTGCGGGCCAGGGCACTGGCCCGCGAGGAGTCGCTGGAGACTCTGAACAGAGACCCGTGGGGACGCCCATACAAGATGGTGCGGGAGAAACTCCGCCCATGGGCTCCCCCGCTGACGCAGAGTCTCCGGCCACAGCTTGTGGGGGACGTGGTGAGCGCTCTGTTCCCTTCGAGAGGGGAACACGCCTCCCCGCCCATGGCTCCGCCTACTGCGGTGCCTGAGGCGGACCACACCGCCGACGACGACGACGATGCTCCGGAGGTGACCGAGGTAGAGATGAGGGTGGCGGTACGTAGGCTGAATGCCAGAAATACCGCCCCAGGACCCGACGGCTTACCTGGGAAAGCCTGGGTCCTGGCCTCAGAGGCTCTCGGGCCTCGACTAAGGGGGCTCTTAAGCGCATGTATGGAGAGGGGCCAGTTTCCACTTCGTTGGAAGACGGGGAAACTGGTCCTAATCAAGAAGCCGGGGCGCCCAGCGGACTCTCCGTCCGCTTACCGGCCCATCGTGCTACTCGACGAGGTGGGCAAGCTCTTTGAAAGAGTAATTGCAGACCGCCTTGTCGGGCGGCTGGTGCGGGTGGGGCCGGATTTGGCGGAGAGCCAGTTTGGTTTCCGCAGGGGGCGCTCCACGGTGGGCGCCATCATGCGCGTGCGAGCCCTCACGACGGGGGATGCGGTGGCTCGGGGTGGGGTCGTCTTGGCGGTGTCTCTAGACATCGCCAACGCCTTCAATACCCTGCCCTGGAGTTGCATCAGGGAGGCACTCCGGTATCACCGGATGCCGACCTACCTCTGTCGTGTGGTCGAGGCCTATTTGACGGACAGGGCCATCATCTACCCCGGTCACCAGGGAGAGTGGAACCGGCGAGAGATGTCGTGCGGTGTCCCACAGGGATCGGTCCTGGGGCCGCATCTGTGGGACATCGGATACGACTGGGTGCTGCGCGCAGACCTCCCCAATGGCGTCAGCGTCGTTTGTTACGCTGACGACACGTTGGTCCTGGCGCAGGGGAGGTCGCACCAGGCGGCGGCCGAACTAGCGACACACGGGGTTGCGACAATCGTGGCCAGAATCCGGCAGTTGGGACTCGAGGTGGCCTTGCACAAGTCCGAGGCCATGTGTTTTCATGGTCCTCGGAACGCGCCACCGTCGGGTTCCCAAATAACGGTAGGAGGGGTTCACATCGGCGTCGAGTCGACGATGAAGTACCTGGGACTTGTCCTCGACAGTCGGTGGAACTTCGTGGAGCATTTCCGACGTTTGGCTCCCAGACTGGAGCGGGCCGGGGCTGCCTTGAAGCGGCTCCTGCCTAATCTAGGGGGTCCAAACGCCTCCTGCCGGAGGCTATACGCGGGGATCGTGCGGTCCATGGCCCCGTACGGGGCACCGGTGTGGGCGCGTTCGTTGAGGCGGCGGCCTGCCCGCAGGTTGAACGCGTCCCAGAGGGTCATGGCCACCCGGCTGGTCCGGGGATACCGCACGGTCTCGGGTGAGGCGGCAAGCCTCCTTGCCGGATTGCCGCCATGGGATCTGGAGGCAAAAGTCCTCGCGCATATTTGGGAGTGGCGCGAAAGGCGAAACGCCGGGGCTTGACTCCGATGCCGCGAGAAATCGCGGCACAGCGGACAGAGCTCCGACGGGATCTCATGGCGGCATGGAGAGTGCGATTGTCGCAACCCAGTGCTGGGCACGCCACTATTGCGGCGATAAGTCCCCTCTTTGAGGAGTGGCTGGAGAGGCGCCACGGCGTCCTCACCTTCCGCCTGACGCAGGTCCTCACCGGACACGGCTGTTTCGGGAGGTACCTGTTTCGGATAAGGCGGGAGGAAACGCCCGGGTGTCATCACTGCGTGGATCGCCCGGAGGACACGGTGAATCATACGGTGGAGGTATGCCCGGCTTGGGCAGAGCACCGCCGTGTCCTCGTGGAGGCGATCGGTGGCGGGGATCTCTCGCGTCCGGCCCTGGTCCAGGCCATGGTACGGAGCGAGAGGGCATGGGAGGCCGTCACCTTCTTCTGCGAAGCAGTAATGCTCGCGAAGGAGGAGGCGGAGCGCGTGAGGGAGAGGCAAATTTCGCGCCCTCACGCCCCTAGCCGCCGCAGGAGGAGACGCCCTGGGCGTCGGGAATCGATTGCCGATTCCCGGCCACCGTAGGCACGGGCTTGCGGATGGTGAGCAATGGGTAGCTCGCCGTCCGGTAAGGACCAGGCCCGGGTCGACGGCGCGTAGTGTTCCACGCGCGCCTCAAAGAGATGTCAGCAAGTGAAGGGGTCCAATGAGACCATTGCCTGCCGGGGTTGCGGGAAAGTCCGAAAGGGATACCGTGGCCCCCTGGCATTGCACAGGCAACAGAAGGAACACGGGTGGGTTTTAGTCAGTAAGAGTCTGACACGCCCTCCCGCTCCACCCAGAGCGGGAGACGTCATTTGATGATTTCCCACCCAAAAAAAAAAAAAAAAAGGTCTTCTTCGCTGTGTTCGACACAGAGACAACTTGCACAAAAAATTTAAAAAAGCGCCAGATAATGATGATCTAAAAATAACTTTTACCCGATACAGAAACTTTTGTAACAAATTATTAAAGAAAATAAAAACTGAATATGAAAAAAAACAAATAAGCAAAGCTGGAACAAACCCCAAGCATCTATGGGCGGCAATAAATAATTTAACAAACAGGACAAAAAAGAAAGAATCTCCATCACAACTGTTAACACTTTCATCCACTCCAAAAATAGCTGTTGACTCTGTTAACGATTTCTTTGCTGAAATTGGCAAACAACTCGCTGAAAAAATAATAAGCTCACCAGAACCTATTAAATTACCCGACAACAGCAACTCAAATTCTATGGTTTTGCTACCAACGGACGAAGACGAGGTCGACAAATTAATAATGTCCCTTCGCAGTGATTGTGCTCCGGGATGGGATAGAATATCGAGTAAACTTCTTAGGAAACATAAAGCCACTATTGTGCCCCCACTTACATACATTTGTAACCTGGCCCTCTCAAAAGGTAAATTCCCCAAAGTATTTAAAAGATCCATCATACACCCGATCCATAAGAGTGGGAACAGAAACCGTGTCAGTAACTATAGACCCATAGCTATTTTACCTGCCCAGTCAAAAGTTCTAGAGAGGATAATGAACAACAGGCTTGTTGATTACCTCGACAAACACAACCTTTTATCTCCAACTCAATACGGCTTTCGGTCTGGCAAATCAACATCCGACGCAGTACACGATTTGACAAACTATGTTGTCACCAACCTGGACAGAGGGGAAAAGGTGCTAGGCATATTCTTAGACCTTGCAAAAGCATTTGACACGGTTTCTGTGCCTATTCTCTCCCAAAAAATGGAAAATTTAGGTATAAGAGGGGTTCAACTAGAACTTTTTAAGAACTACTTGAGTGAGCGTACCCAGTGCGTTAAGATAGGTGAACACATTAGTGACGAACGAACAGTCTCATATGGCGTTCCTCAGGGAAGCGTGTTAGGTCCCACTCTGTTCCTTATGTATATTAATGACCTGGGTATGCTCACACTCCCCAAAGGTAGGATCATAAGCTTTGCAGATGACACGGTGCTCCTCTTTAGCGCTGATACATGGGACGAAGTTTTTTCATACTCGCAATCGGGCTACAATACTGTGTCAAAGTGGTTACGCTGTAATGTCCTAACACTCAACGTGGAGAAAACCAACTACATGACATTCTCCCTTAGAGCAAATGGTAACGTCCCAAACTCCTCAATACCCTACACAATTACAACACACAATTGTCCGGAACCACACGATAACACTATATGTACTTGCACTCACCTTCGCGGCACTAGGCACGTAAAGTATCTGGGAGTTATAATCGATGGTAACCTTAGATTCCAGGAACACATTGATACACTTAAGACCAGGTTACGCAAGCTCATATATATTTTTAAAACCTTGAGACAGGTAGCTGATGACAAAGTAAAGAAATCAGTATACTTTGCCCTTGCTCAGTCACTGATAACCTACTGTATCACTGTCTGGGGAGGTGCTCCGAAAACCACAATTATTGATTTGGAGAGAGCTCAGAGAGCTATCTTAAAAGTGTCCTCATTCCTGCCCTACCGTTACCCCACAGAGCTTCTATATAAGGAGGCTAAAGTTTTAACAGTGCGCCAACTTTTTATCTTGAATACCTTGCTAAAACAGCACTCATTAATTACCTACCATCCCACGACCTTACATCTCAAAAGACGTTACGACCCCGTAGACCGCCATCAAATACACCAATGTACTACGAAATTTTCAAAGCGGTTTTTTTGCCACCTTGGTGGTTTTCTCTATAACAAAATTAACAGGATGTCATCTATAGTCAACCTCACTAAAACTTTGTGCAAAAAGCAAGTTACTGCCTTACTACAACAACTAAATTATGATGATAGTGAGAACCTACTTACCTCTATGGTGTAATATCAGCTATTTATCACTAATCAGTCATACAAGCCCAAAAGTGACTAACACACACACACACATACACCCTCACACACACACACACACACACACACCTCTCACACACACACACACACCATTCCATATACGTATAACATAACCCTATTAACAAATTAGTTTAGTTTACTCTTAGTTTATAATATTAAAGTTAACATTTCCACTCGAGCCACTAATCTTTTTATAATTTTGTTTTTATATCCTTTGGTTGTCATTGTACAAGTACTTAGAAACAGAAAATGTATTATTGTAAAAGGGCGGAGACCTGGTGTCCTGAAATACAGGCCTAGAGCCTAGTTTAGGCACCAGTCTCCCACAATATTAAAATGCTGTCTGACTCTGATACCATCTAATATGTATTTTGTAATATTGTGGTGAAAAAAAAAAAAAAAAAAAAAAAAAAACTACTATACTTTAGGTTGTAATACAGCTGGAACGCCGACGGTGACGGTGAGCTCGTCGGATGATGTCATTAATGTTCACGTGCCGGGCTAAGCGACCCGCATTTCGGCTGCAAGACAAGCCGCGGCGCGGTGTCCGAGGCTATTGACAACTTCGCCACAGTGACAGCGATGAGGAGCACAACAAGGAGCTCCTAGTCGCAGGGAAGCAGCGATGCGGAAAGTAGAAATCGTTTCTTAGGTTTATAAGACGGAACCGTTTCGAAAAATATCCCATTATCCGAGCCCTGATTTTAGGTATCAAGCTACAAGTACGTCACGGGCCCGTCTTGTCATTTCAGTGAGTGTAACGTAGTCAAAAGATATATTATATTGACGGCTCGGTTGGCGCAGTGGTTAAACGATTGACTGCTGCACTGCGTGTCGCGGGTTTGATTCCCGCACGGAACAAATATTTGTATGACCTACAAGTAATTGTTCCCGGTCCGGCTGTTTGTGTATGTGAGTTTAAATGTTTGTAAATGCACCCCCACCCACAATACAGGTGAAATTCCTAGTGTGGGGCCAAGTAAAAAAAAAAATAAGAGTTACGCAATAAACAATGTGGAGCAGGACGATTGACATTCCTCAAAACCACATAAAGAGTGTCATGTTCTTTACCCGTATACAAAAAATCAATCAAATCCAATGAATACTTTAGTCACAGGAAATTATTTTTCATTTTCTTATTTTTCAACATGACGTAGATCTGAGTCCGTAATAATAGGTAAACATTGTAAGGTCAAGAACCTGTGCAAAACGTACGATTCTATCCTCTACGTCTCAATATGCTTGAGAGACAGAGAAAGGTGTCATACGATTCCACTCTGACGCGCCCCACCTTGTCCCACAAAATAATACTACCTACAATTAGAAAGAAAAAGAAATATTACTTACGCAAATTATGCATTAGTGGTGCATAGACAATTGCGAGTGTGTGTGTGAGCGGAATTTTTTCAGCAGTCTCGGGACTCGGTCACAGTCAGTGCATAGCGGCGCCCTTTGAGGAGCGCACACGGTTACTTTTTTTAT
Organism: Xanthia togata; assembly: GCA_963853775.1. Classification (NCBI taxonomy): domain Eukaryota; kingdom Metazoa; phylum Arthropoda; class Insecta; order Lepidoptera; family Noctuidae; genus Xanthia; species Xanthia togata. Next base: position 26,378,718 of record OY970794.1, on the reverse strand, counting down.
CACGAGACGAGCCGCGAGCGCATTGTTGTGATAATGTGAAAAAAATTAGTTGTTATTTGTGATTAAAGACGATTTAGTGTGACTTATTGTTCAGTGTTAGTTTAATATTAGTTAGTTAATTAGGTATCGATGTCGCTTGTGCATAATGAACAACGGTGGAAACCTTGAAAATTTATAAATTTGACTATTGATGTAAATTCTGATTGTGATGTGATATTATGTGATTAATTATTCAATCAGTGATCTTTTAATTAACAACGCGCAACTTAGTGAGTTTATGCCGCTAATTTGTTGTTCTCCGACTAAACTACCTACCCACGTCCACCTACGCCCCGCACCGCAGCGCAGGCGCCGCCCCCCGCCAGGACCCGCATCGGGCCGCGCAACAGGTTAGTGACTTTTCGTAGATAAAGCGTGTTTACTTTTTATGCAGTTGATTCTGCTATTTATTTTGTTTGAAAATTGCAATTTTTCAATTTTCCATTAACTACTAATCTTCGTATTTTAAAATGTTTCTATGGACTAGTACTGTGCTCGTTTTAATTTAATGTCGTAAGTCCAGATCCACATTGTATAGAGGCAAATTCTACCCATACTCAAAGGGTGAAACGGGACCCTATTACTAAGACTCCGCTGTCCGTTTGTCACCAGGCTATACCTACCTATCTCATGAACCGTGATAGTTACAGTTGAAATTTTCACAGCTGATGTATTTCTGTTGCCGCTATAACAATACATACTAAAAACAGAATAAAATAAATATTCAAGGGGGCTCCCATACAACAGACATGTTTTTTTTTCGTTTTTATAGATCGGAACCCTTCGTGCGTGAGTCCGACTCGCACTTAGCCGGTTTTTATTTCAATGATTTTGCGTAGAGAACCATTCAAATCAAATCATATCAAAATATTTTATTTCACATAAACCTAAAAGGGCACTTATGAAACGTCAGAAGCTAGGTGCACGGTTCCAATTGGTCGTTTCCTATGGAGAAGAGCCGGCAAGAAACTCCACGGTTACTCTTTTAAAAGTAAATGGTATTTACAATCTTTTCAAGTTACAGTGTTTATAGGTATGAGAGGACACTGTAGGCCTATCAATTGTATTCATGTGAAAATACGCACTTGAGTCCGAAAAATCAGAGGTGCGTGCCTTGGGTTCGTACTCTAGACCTACGACTTGGCAGTCTGACAACGGTCACACTACACTATCACTGTTATTCAAATCATCAAAATTATGGCGTTGGGAATTTGAAAGAGAAAAAAAAAAAACGTTGTAACAGGTACAAAAGTTTATTACAAAAATCTCACAATCAGTCAGTTTTAGGGGTCTCCCTTGTTTCATCGAAAAGAAATTGCCAAATTATCACTTCCCAAACAATTTTTCGCATAATTTCATTTGCCAAATTATTACTTAGCAAAAAATCTCTTTACAAATAATTGTAACGCAAACCTAATGTTTAGCATGTGAACGTTTATACAATAACTTGTTTACCAACTAGAACTTTTACCAATTTTTATGTAGTCAAATATTTCAGTTCGAATTACTCATTTTACGCAAAAAAAAAATGCCAAATATTTAGTAGATTTTTTTTAAATAATTAATTTCGTGTTACTATGTAGTTCAGTTTCGGGTAGCCTGTTTTTTTCCATAGTTTCTTTCTATATAATCTAGTCGTTTTTGGCACTCGCCGGCCGCTGCCGCGGCACCGCTCGCTTCGCTCGCTCGGCTCGTGCGTAGGTCACAGTTTTAACCTAACCTAACCTAACCTTTATATTTTTGTCATACCAAATCGTATGACGAAACGTTTATTGTCTAAAGATTGTTTGCTGTAATAAATAATTATATTAAAGACCAAATGCCTAAATGACATTATGCTTGATAATATTCTCCCAAGTAAAAATTTGACCAAATGAAAATGTGCGTAATAAAATAATTCCAAACATTGCATTGGTATAAAAAAAAGTTGCAAAAATTTGTTTGGGTAGTGATTTTTTGGCAAAATCTTTTCGGCAAAACGGCAGGATCCCCAGTTTTAGATCTAATACGAATCGAAATAAAATTAAGTAATCAAGCTTTTTACATAAAATAATATAAATGCAAATATAAATGGCAACTGCAAATAATCACACATAATTATCTCTTTATAAATTATTTTACATTTCGGTTTGTCACAAGCGTATAGAGAAGTTGTTATATCGAAGACGAAAAAAAAATTGAAGAGAGGGGGACACTGGAATTCTGTATAACTACTTTACATTGTAACAGCGAATCAATTTTCACGCCTCCCCCTTAAGATCTAGGCCAAATATTTTTTGATAATCGGATAGCTAGAGGTTCCTTAAAGAATATGAATAAAAAAATCTAGGCTAATTAAAAAGTTATGAAAAAACGCAAAATTTCGCGGGACTTCTGGTTTTATACATCACATTAATATTGTGTGAAGTTCACTGATCCTCTATAGAAAAGGGAGTATCCTCTGATCAGAGCGGTGTCGTGTTTGGCTGGCAACTGCCCAACGATTGGTGTCGGGAAATATACTGATCTCGCGGTAAACTCTGTTTGCGCGATGCAGGATTTTGTGTGACGGCAGTATTTTTCTGTGACGTCAGCATTTTTGTGTTACGTCAGCGTTTTTGTGAGACGTCACACAAAATAATTAATGTGATGCCTAGTTCGCATGTGGCGATGTAGAGGCCCCCACATACTCGTTATTCTTCTAAACGCTTGCGACAGTTACACTCACGGAATGAAAAAGCTATACAATTTTCATAAAATATTTTACGAGTAGCGGGAACTTGTTACCTTTAGTTAAAAGAATCATTTTCATTGATCATGTCGGCAGTAGGAAGTCGAAAATATACCTAATATAATCTCATGCACGATGCTAGTAAAAATTTACTTAACATTTTGATTCGTCGACTGTAAATTAATTAGTTCTACACTGAATAACATAAAATATCGCCTCTCATTGACTTGATTTATCTACAGAGTATTTAAGAATTCGTTGAATTCTTTAAAATCAATGGGTTAAAGGAATTACGACTTTGGAAACACTAAAGTTATTTTTATTAAACAATAGAGCTGTTTTTTTTAACCAATAAACTAAAATTAGAGTACAACTATCTTTGAATAATAGAAAATGCAAGTAACAGTTCAGAGCTGCCAAACTAGTTTACATATTCAACTTCAGTGTGTTTCTCATTGTGTCATTTGGACAATTTCGGATATGTGCGAAGGATCAAATTCACAAAACACATCGTTTATATGAAACTGACAGCTTTCAAGAACGTATTCTCTTGTCGGCCGAACTGTAATGTTACGTACTTATTGGAACGAGTTTAGAAATACTTCTAAAAAAAATTGTTTATTTTCAATCCCGTCTCTTTCTTATTTTATGTTTAAGGAAAATACGGTAGCAGCCTAAGTTAGCACACAGCAGAATCAGCGTCGTTACTGGGCGTAAATATGACACAATCAGATTTAAAAAAAAAATGTATGTATGCCTGAACCGACGCTGTACAAAACCAAATTTATTCTAAAACTCAAGAAGTTAGTATTTACGTGCGGGTAATTTCATAAACCTATTTTATCTCACGAAGCGACGCGCACCTTACTTGTGGTTACTAATTGTACAAACACGCTGTGAAATGGTGTAAGCACGGGAGCTCTCGGTACCGTCCGAGACAATGGCGAAGTCGGAAGTGAGTGTGTCGTGTGTGTTTGTGTGGCTGTGAGTGTGTGGGGCTTGTACACTTGGTTACCAGATGTAAAGCGCGCGTCGATTCGTGAGATAAAAATACTGTAACTGTTTACAAATCAGTCAATAATTTAGCAAAAAATAGCTGCCTTACTTAGCTGCGATACAAGGCATAGTTTCTTTGTGATTCCGTCATTTTCACTGGTTACAGTATACATTTTCGGAAATAAATATTTTCAGGTTAAGTTTGATTTTCATCAACTTCAACGTTTTCAGTTTTAACTAAGTAGATCGATAACGACAAAATTTTACTAAGCACGTTAACAAAGAACATACGTAAGTAGGTGCACTGTAACCTACTAATAGTAATATATATAGCTAATTTATAATATGTATAATAACTAATAAAAACTTGTTTACAGTATTTTATTTACAACATACGGAGAAACACATAAAATATAAGACCAAAAGAAAGAAAACAAACATTTCTTATTGTAAGTTGGTGACAGAAGTGTTGTAGCGTGTCCTATGTAAGGTCTATTTAAATTCTTGTTTCGTATTGATGTTATTTCCACTTACACAAACATCAACTTTATGCACGTGTAAATAAAGTTGATTTTAGACTGACTAATACTGTTGCAAAAGTCATAAAAAATATAAAGTTGTAGCGGAAACTGAACCTTATGTGTAGGCTTTACAGTTGTTTTTCCGAAGAGTAAGACTCGTGTTTGTTTACATGATTGGAAAATAAATTACGAACGCAGATTAGTTGGGAGCGGGAGTGCAGTCAGGGAACTGGATTATTTAACAAATCTGCGGTCACAATAAACCGTCATTCAAAACGGTTTATAACGACTTCGAAGGTACCGTCGGACTATGGTTGTTATAGCCGATAGTCGTTATAACCAAACACTATGTTAAGTAAAGAGACATGTCGTTATATACGGTTTTGACTGTATTTCCCTGGCTGTACGTGATGTGTGTGAGCCTGGAGGTGTTTTTATATAATTAGATCGGTATGACTTGCAGGTAACTAAATCACCACTCTGCAGATAGAGGGCCACATTAAATTAGCTAGTAAAACTACGCAGATGTAAATGGGTATCGATCATGATAAAACGAAAATATATTAATTTGATGAGTATTTTTCGACGTCATTAACCGTAGGTAGTGTAGTTACTTGAAATATCAGTTAACTTTACAGACGTGATGGGTTTACACTTTACAGTTTTTCTCAACTCATACTTCAATTAACATCACTAGAAGCGGCCGTTGACATAAAAAAACAAACATCATCAAACTTTTTTATTTATTGTGTTTAGGTAACGATACGATACCTATCACGTCAGCGGAGTTTGGCTAGCTAATTTGGCTCTGTAGTTTAGATTTATTTTTAACTAGCGACCCGCTCCTGCTCACACGGTTTTTACAAAACATCGAGATTTCTTAGGTAAACGTAACACAAACCTTCCGGAATAAATAAATTCTTTAAACGATGGTGAAAACCTCATCAAAATCTGTTGCGTGGTTTAGAAGAACAACGCGGACATACAGACAAACGCGAAACACGACTTTATTTTATAATATGTATAAATACACTTCTTTTTATTTCTTTACGTGCTTCTTTATGTGTTTCTCCTAAACTTATTTTGTTTAATACTATATAATACAAATTATAGAGATTTTATTCTTACAACAATTATTGAGGCACGAACAGTGAAATAGCACCAAGTAGTTATTTCACACACTACGAACAAAACTTCCAGATCAGTGTTAATTACGTCACGTAATTATATGCACTATTTTATTGTGCGTTTTATATTTCATCCTGCATTATTTTATTTAGGAGACTAGAAAAATGAATCAGTGTATAGGGTGTATGTACACTTATTTAGTATAAAAAATTACGTATGTGTGGTGCGTCTATAAATGATAATAACAACTGTTGTAGTGTGGTACATATAACTTCGTCATAGGCATATATTGGCGTTTGTCAAATAATTTGAAGGGGCCAATGTTTGTGTTAAAGCTGTATAGTAGCAGGTAGAGGCGGGACTTGAGTAGATGCGAGGGGGGGGGGAGGGGGTAAATTGATAGTGCTTTTGGTCGTGACACATCGGTAGACGTGAGTGGGGAGGGCGGGGACGGCGGAGAAGAGTTAACCACTTTTATCGACGCGGAATCGGTTTGAGCCGATCACGTATCACTACGCTTCGGTCACTACGGTCATCGGAAATTCAGCACGATGAAAACGATCGGTGTCAAGTCGCGTCGTCCGAACCAAAACGATGCAAATTGCAATTGTTTTTATTGTATTACAATAAAGCTTTCTCTGATCGGCTCGAGCCGATTCCGCGGAAGTATCTATCGTCACTCCCTCAAACAATCGGCGCTTTCTGGAGTGACCACAATCATGTGCGAGGCCGCTTTTTCACACTGCACGTTTAGTCGCGTGTAGTTCCACTCCGCGCGCGGGCTCGGGCTGGCCCGCCCGCGGGTCGCGCCGCGCTCAGTAGGGCGGCGGGCTGGGCGCGGGCGAGGGCGGCGGCGCGCGCGCGGGCTCGGGCTGGCCCGCCCGCGGGTCGCGCCGCGCTCAGTAGGGCGGCGGGCTGGGCGCGGGCGAGGGCGGCGGCGCGCGCGCGGGCTCGGGCTGGCCCGCCCGCGGGTCGCGCCGCGCTCAGTAGGGCGGCGGGCTGGGCGCGGGCGAGGGCGGCGGCGCGCGCGCGGGCTCGGGCTGGCCCGCCCGCGGGTCGCGCCGCGCTCAGTAGGGCGGCGGGCTGGGCGCGGGCGAGGGCGGCGGCGCGCGCGCGGGCTCGGGCTGGCCCGCCCGCGGGTCGCGCCGCGCTCAGTAGGGCGGCGGGCTGGGCGCGGGCGAGGGCGGCGGCGCGCGCGCGGGCTCGGGCTGGCCCGCCCGCGGGTCGCGCCGCGCTCAGTAGGGCGGCGGGCTGGGCGCGGGCGAGGGCGGCGGCGCGCGCGCGGGCTCGGGCTCGGACTCGGCGTGGTCGGTGGAGGCCGGCGTGGGCGGCGGCGGCCGGTTGCAGGCGCGGTAGTGGCGGTAGGCGCGGCGCCGCGGGGCCGCGCCGTCGCTGCCCGTGGCCGGCGACGGCGGCGGGTTGGCCGTGGGCCGCGGGTAGTGCGCGCACTCGCTGTCCAACGTGCTGCAACGATAGATCTTCACGTTTGAGTACCGGTGTGATCCGTTGTGTACATGACAAAAGAAAAAGAAATGAAACGAAGTACGTATACTGACTCGGTGTAAGTGGTGGTGAGGGCCACGAGAGCGGTGAGGTCGCGTTTGTGCAGCGGCAGTCGCGCGGGCGCCAGGGCCGGCTGCAGGGCGGGCGCGGCGCGCGCGCGGGCGGGGCGGGCCCCCCGGCGCGCGCGGCGCAGCGCGGCCCAGGCGGCGCCCAGGCCGGCCGCGCCGCCGCCCACGCAGGCGCACACCACGAAGGCGCTGGAGCGGCGCGCGCCGGGCGCGGCCTGCTCCTTGGCGCCCGCGAGCCCGCAGGTGGCGGCGGACTCGTCGGAGCCGTCGGAGCAGTGCTGGTGACCGTCGCATAGCAGGCGCGGCGCGAGGCAGAGGCGTTCGTCGCATCTGCAGTAGAAGACAATTTGTAAAAACTATAATACACTCCCGGACATCTGCACCGACTCCACTGTACTTTAGGGACCGCGCGCGCGAAGCTTTATTTTTTTTTTTGCGTATAGGTCTTCGTATAGAACACTTTTACAAAATGACACAACTAACAAACTTAGGTTTTTTTTTCTCGGAAACTAGAGTTTCCGAGAAAAAAAAACCTAAATTTTTGAAAATTCAACATATTTACGTAATAAAATTTACATGTTGTCACAAATAATCTAGGAATTCCACTCCTACGTTGTTCCGTTTTAAGTCCAGACAAAGTGACAGCAGATGTTAATGGTTTTTAGTATAAATATAGTAAGGATAAGACCAAAGGATGTAAGAGCGAGTGAAGCGAGCTCGGGACATGGGGCACCCCGACTCGGACAGGTTAGGTTAGAAGGCCCACCCTTCACCACTTCCTAGTGCTTTAGCTGGGAAGAAGAAGTGGCGCAATAAACTCCCTAGGAGCAAAGCTGTCTGTTCAGTTAGAAAAAAAGGATTCTATATAATAGTATGCAAAATAATTTACATTACGCAACACAAAACATAATTTAATAGCCATATTATGACAGCTAGCACGCCAATATACCAACCAAAAACATCGAGAACTATACTCAAGCAGAAATAAAAATAACTAAACGTAAACAATATCAACAAAAAAAAGCCTCCAGGCATAAAGGGCGTGCCCGCTTACATATAGCTGTAACTAGAAGATATATTGATAAACTAGGACCATCGAGGTAAAATAAATAATTTTCGAGGTCGCTAGCTAACCACATATTGCAATACAACTCATAAAAAAAATTGTAAATTATTGAGAATATTATGTCGAATGAATGAATGCCAGCGTGGTTTAACCAGACTCGATAAATCGAACGAACCCCAAGATTTGCACTAGCACATGAAGTCTCATGTTTCATGGGGCTACAAAGGCCATTGCATATCAAGGAGTAGACCGGGGGGCGCGGTAATGGTAAGGAAGACGTGCCCTCAGGATAGGAAAGGATTTACGAGCCATACCGGATATGTATCCTTGAGTAAGCAATGGACTAGTGGAGAGACGGGTGTTATTTGTCTATGGATGAGCATCTTTTTGAGACATCGGCGTTATGTTGTTTCGTGTCCATCTTCACCGGTGAATCTTGAGACAGGGTTACGTTGCTTACTCGTCGCCTTTCTATATCGCAGCTGTGCTGTGTTGCATTTAGCCGATTCTATGTCTTCGTCAGAGGCTACGCTGCTATCCGTTTCTGGTTTCTTGTAGATCTCGCTGGCAGCCTTCATGATCCTGTACTGGTCTGTGGCCGTGTCCATCAAAAAATTGAATTCCTTGTCGAAATAGGTCGAGTCCTGTTTAATGTTGTCGTTCCATGTGTAAATAGGACGGCCTATTTTCTTGGATTTGGCCTTGTACTGCATTGCTGCGTGTAACAGGTGTGGGTTGCCACGCCTGTTACACGCAGCAGAACGTGTGCGAGATAGGACATCCTGTGATTCTTGATGCGTTTGGTTACTGTTTTTCCGTCTAAGATTTCATGCATCTTCTTTTGTCTTGGTTTATTTCTGGCGTGGTTAATCAAGTCTCTCATGATTTTATTTATTTATTTTTTATTTATTTATTTTCATACATACATCTATCTTTACAGTTTCCCCATTGCGATAGAGTAGTAAATTACACAATCAATAAAAAATAGTAACAATAAACATAAAACATTAATAGCACTAAACTAAACTAACACATTTTAATACTTAAACAATAATCTCGATTTTCTACAAATAACATATGACGTATAAAGTCACTCTTGTGAATTCGCTCTGTGAACAAATGAACACATCGATCTTCTCGGCAACTAGATTTAGCGTGCGCAACGCTCTCGCCAGAGGGAAGTTCTCCAGCAATTTAGTGCGACTGCGTGGCACCATAAACAAGGCGGGCCGTCGTCGACGTTGCACGTACTTATCGGGAACCCTCAAGCCTATCCACTGTAATACCCCAGGATTATGTAGGATACCCCTAAATACCCTAAGAGTGTATGACGCCAGCGCTAGATCCCTCCTAGTTTCCAATTTGTTGTATCCTACCATGCCCAATACAAACAATGTAGGATACATCAAAGGGTAGAAAGGGTACACCCCATACAGCCTGAAGTACATATATCGGGCGTATTTATTTTGTATGCGCTCCAACATGAGACCATATTTAGCCTCATGTGGAGCCCATATCGCCGAATTACACTCCAGCTGACTTCTTATCAGGGCGTCATACAATACCGATATGGTTTTCATGCTCGTGAATGATGCTGCTCTACGAAGTACAAAACCCAAACGTTTGTACGCCTTTTTGCAGACATTTTTTATATGTTCACGGAAACTTAATTGGGTGTCCATACAAACGCCAAGATCTCGCACTGTCTCCACCCGTTTCAATGGCGCGTTGTCCACTTTGTAGCTATAATGGAGTGGTGCCCTAGCCCGACTGAACGTTACAACCGAACACTTAGTGACATTGAATTGTAACTTGTTGTTTTGACTCCACTGAACTACGCGATTAATGTCTTGTTGCAGGCGGTGACAGTCATCCTCGCTTTCGATAGCCAGGAGCAACTTAAGGTCGTCTGCGAATAGCAGACACTTGGCATGTTTTACTACATCCGGCAGGTCATTTATCATGATAATGAATTCTAAAGGCCCCAAATTGCTGCCCTGGCTCACTCCCGACCTAGTAAAATAAGACTCAGACCGGTATCCACTGTATTCAACGTACTGTTTCCTGTCCCTCATATAGCTCACAAAAAGTTGGAGCAACTTGGGTGTGCAGCCCACCTTAGCCAACTTTGATAATAAGACATCATTATCCACCAGGTCAAATGCTTTCTTAAAATCAAAGTAGGCGGCATCTACCTGCACCCCAGAGTCAATATGAGGAACCAAGTACGTCATAGCATTCAGAAGATTGCTGGTCGTGCTACGCTCCGGTCGGAAGCCATGCTGTGCATCTGATAGTTGTGATGTAACTTGCTCCTGGACCTCACGCTGAATGGCCGACTCAAACACCTTCGCTGGTGTTGACAGAATCGCCACAGGTCTAAAATCCTCAACCGCTGTACTATTCCCGCCCTTTGGTATTGGAATTACGCGGGTGATCTTCCATTGTTCTGGAAAATACGATATGTCCAAACACAAGTTAAATATACGCGCGAGTGGTTCCGCCAGTACCGATCGACAATCTCGCACGACAAACACTGGAATACCATCCGGACCTGCTGACCGCTTTGGTTTGAGTCGCGCCATTGCCGCTTGAACCTGATCAATTGAGAGTCGCGAGACCTGCACACGCGCGCTGTGCACGCCTCCTGCCTCCACCGCTTCTTGCACCTCGAGCCTTGCCGGCGCCTTACTGTACACACTATAAAAATATCTCGCAAATTCCATCGCACATTCAGGATCGGTCAACACTGAGCCCTCTTTTATGATTTTGCGATGGTTTCTAGCTTTCTCTTTTGTTCTAATATAGTCCCAAAAAGCCTTAGGATCCTTCGCCAAGTTATTCTGTAACCGCTCCTGATACTTTTGGTACTCTCGAGAAATACATTCTTTAATTCGCGCCCTACATATAGAAAACCTATCATAATCAGCACGCGATTTTGTAGATTTATATCGCTTATGATAACTTGCTTTCAATCGAATATCAGAAACTATCTCCCCAGTATACCACTCAGGATAGCAATACTTGCTGTTTAAAGATATACTTCGTTTTTTAGGAACGCAACTATCTAAAACTGTGTTAAATATCTTGTAAAAATATTCCAAAGCTACCTTCGGTTGCTGAATACTATAAAGAGGGCTCCAATCGGCAGCCGCTAAAGATGAATAAAGTAAATAAAAATCTGCTTTATTGAAGTTCCATTGCTGTTCGATTTGACTTACGGGTACCCGACTGTCCGCCGCCATTGACACAGCTGCTGTCTGCGCTGAGGAATGCATCACGCTTACGGTAACCTGTAGGGTTATCGTGAGTGGCGGGTGATACGCGTCTACCGGTACCAGAGAATCGTCTGCCTCGCATACTCTCCCGTCCAACGATAGCGAGCACAACACCAAATCCAATTGCCTCCCGTCACGGTTAGGTACTGTATTTATTTGAGCAAATCCACAACAGGACAGAAAGAATTCAAAATAATTTACAATGTTCTCATTGCAAGAGTATAAATTAAAATCCCCTAACAATATAACATTTTTATATTTTACACACATTTGTTCTAGAATTCTAAAAAAAATCATAAACTCATTTTCATTAGTATTTGGGGGTAAATAAACAACACAACATAAAAACATGAACCTATCATTAACATGCACTGTCGCACAAACCAGTTCAAACGAGCAGTTATCTATGATGACGTCACTCGGTGTCACTCGTCGTAGCTCAAGCCCGTGTGTGGCCACGAGAAACGCTCCGCCTTGCTTACGCCCGTCCGCCCGGTCACATCTAATTATTTGATACCCTGGTGGCACTAGCTCTGCATCTGTTATGGAATCGTTACATCCGGTTTCGGTTATTGCAAATATGTCGGCGTTAAACGATTCTATATTATTGCAAAACGTATTTAACTTCGTCCGAAGACCTCTGACATTTTGATAATAAAAATCAAAACTCCTTATTTTCTTTCTTTGATCCGCTTGATGATTTACGAAACCAAATCCATTCACTAAATTCAGTGTTGACGGGCCACATATCTGGTTGAAATAACTTTTCGTACGCCGATTCTGGTACAGTTATAATAAAAGATGCATAGTCTCTCTGAGCTTTATGCTTAATCTTCTCTATTTTGACAAAAACTTCTGCGCCACACGCACTTTTCACATGCGACATAAGTTTTTCAACTGTGGTTTCTGTTGACAATCTCCAAACGTGAAGGTGCCTCTTCCTTTCTGTTGCTTGTATTTCAGCTGTATCCATATTTTTCCCCCTCAGTACCTTTTTGGATTGAAAACGTCCCTTGTTCTTCTGTACCTCAATCCACCCATGATTTTCTATATTTTCGGCTTTATTGCAACTGTTCAAGTCATCTACCATCTCTGTATGAGGTTGATTGACGACTTGGGGCGGTTGTGACTCCGTAACTAGTGAGTGCCCTGACGCTGTTTTCGTGGCCTCAATCTTTCTACTCACGCGGGTAGTAGTAGAAGAATTATTTAAGTTATGGTCACTACGGGCCACCTCTGAGTATGTACTTGGGGCTGCTATTTGTTTAGTCACTTCCACACTGGATTTTAAATTCACTGACGAACTATCACTACTTTCATCCATACGGTTGATAGTAGGCAACAACTCCTTTTGAGCCAACTGGTCTTGAATTACCTTCATATTAGTTCTTAGGTATTCTAATTCTGTTTTCGTAGAAATACATACTTCTTGAAGATATTTAATATCGTTAGCTTGCATATTTAAACGCTCCAATACTTCCAATCTGAACAGCCTGAACTCCTTTAGCAGAATACCTCCGTCGTTGTACTCAAGGCGCGATTCGGAGTTTGTTGTCTTTGAGCGGCTTCCCCGTTTAGTGTTTACGTTGCCACTAGTCGGGTACGTATTCTCCTCGATGGCGTTGATGGTGCCCCTGACCGGTGTGTCTGGAGTATTCCGTAGAGGTTTAGGGCTGGCACAAACGCACTCCGGACATACCCATTGGCGTTTATATTCCGTGGGTAAACAGCTTTGTTTCAGTCCGAGACACTGCAAATCGTACACTTTATCGCAATGTTTTTTGGTGCATTTCACAAAAAGTTCATCTAACACTGTACCCCCACAAGCTGCACAGTTCAATGACATTCTAACTAGTATTGTAGAATTTATTTCGAATTAATTCTAAGCGAACGCGACAAGTGCGTCCACCCGTGACCGTGCGCGCGACGGGACGACTCTCTCATATCTTCTCAGTCTTGACCTGTTAGCTTTGGTGATTGCCGGTACTTTCAAACCGTATATCATACAAGGTACGATCACCATTCGATACATGAGTCTGGCTAGTTTCCAGTCCATCTTTGATTTTATTATGAATGGTAATAGTGACTTCGCGTTTCTAGTGACCTGCACATCGTTTTCTAAATTGTGCTTCTCCTGTTTAATGCAGATGTTTTGTATGTGCCTAGGTATTTAATTTCATCGACAGTATGAAGATATAATCCGTTAATTGACACGTAGGTCGCTTTCTGTTTAGCTATTGGGAGAGACCCATTTAGTATTTTTGTTTTAGTTTCGTTTATTTGTAGGCCGACACTACCTAGTAGGGGTTTAATATGGCATACGATTCCTTCTAGCCCTTTTAGATCATCTGTAATGGAGATCAGGTCGTCCGCGAACGATAGCACCAGGGGGAGTGAGATTTCGCGATCTTGGTCTAGTTTTATTAATTGAGTTTCCTCTTCGAGGGTTCTAAGGACCTCATCCATGACCAGTGTAAAAAGGCGAGAGGATATCGGGCAACCTTGTTTGACTCCCTTTCCTTTAATAATCCAACTACTTTGCTGACCACACCATTTGATGTGTGTGCGTTCATTCAAGCAAACCTTGATTATCCTGTTGGTTAGTGGCTTGTTTGTTCTATGTAGTAAAATGTCCCGCAGTGCTTGGAGGTCGACGTTGTCAAAAGATTTTTCTATGTCCAGAGCGAGTACATAAATTATTTTGCCTGCGCGCCATTCTTCGTCCAGAACCCTTTTTAATGTAAATATGTGACCGTCTGTAGATCTGTTGTTTAAAAAGGCTGCTTGGTAGCTGCCTAGTTCTTTTATTGTTTCGTCTATTTTTTATACGAAGGAGGCGTAGATTCTGTAGCCCCGTATTGCAAACCGATATTCGTCGATAACATATAACATGTCATTTGTATCTTTAGGATTTTTTATGGTGCGAATTGTTCTTATCTGCCCCCAAATTATTTTATGGTCGGATATAGCCCTACCTGCCCATTCGCCTTTAATATACTTAAGAGTTTTTCTGTTGCCTGTTGCGTAATAATGTGGTCCAATTGTGATTTCTGCGTGCCCTTTGACCATGTTATTCTGCATGATGATCTCGCTTTTGTTGTTTCTATTTGCAATTTTTCCCTGTTGGCTATATCCATCATTTCCCCATTGTAATTGGAATCATCGTGTCATCCGCGACTTCAACCGATAACGGTGTACCTAATGTTGATGTTAATTTCATACGGTGTTAATGAGCTACATAATTGGGGGCTGTTCAGGATGCGGGGTTTTGTAGACTGCCCTTGTTTGTCTCTTTTGTTGTATTTGTTACCTACCGTTTCTGTATGTTGTGGTGTACTTTTGTTGGTTGATTCTAGCGAGCTCATGACCCAGCTATCATAGTGATGATCTTTGTAAATTATATGTATATATCCTGGTACTGGTTCGCCGGGAGGTGAATACATCAGTGTGTTTCCGTGATTTATGTGCACATGCACATTTACTAGATAATATTCGACCGCGGCGATTAGGATGTCTTCTCCTCCCCAAAACGTCTCGTTGAACTGCGCGGTTATGTATTTTGTTATCATTTGTTCCTGAGAAAGCTTGCTGTTAGGAATAAAGTCTTGAATGTTATTCCTTAGTGCTAAACAAATTCTGGCTTCTCCGCGGTTATCCGAAATATAGGTAGCGAGGTCTCGGCGGACAGACATGTGGTCGAAAGATAGGCCCAATATGTTATTTATTTGGTGGGCAATCGCGTTAAACAGACAATTGCCGTCGTGTTTCATGGATGTTATAGTTGCCATTGTAAAACTATTGTTTGGAAGTCAGAACCCCACGGTGCCGAGGGCTGGGCGTGCAGATTAATTTTTGAGACAGAGCTACAGAATTTTGACAGGGTCGTGCCTTGACTGAAATTTATTAGTTCCTCTCTTTGTTAATCTGTAGAAATGTATCTCACTGTGAAGTTTTTGTTTTTGCTGAATGGATTTAAGCTTAACCGCTCATGTGTCTTTCGACACAAAAACACGGGTAAATTGTTCGACAAAACACAAAAAGGGTTGTCTCAGACGCGACTGTGTTACAAGGGTAACGAAATTGACAAATTGTTTAGCATGCAAGATGTTACGGAATCACACGCGACACTGTTATTTTTGTTAGAATTATTACAGTATGTTACGTTATCTTACCATTTTCCTTTTATTAAGCACAATTATAATCTCATACACATAGCTTACTAATAAAACTTGATTGTGCGCGTGGCAACAAACCTTCCAATTTCGACAGACGCTACGCAACTGCAGATTCGCACTCACGATGTTGAACCTTAATCTACTCAACAGTATACCGTTACCGAGCTTTGCCACTGAATTTTGGCCACATAATCGAAATAGCGCCGGGAGTTTTAGCTCAGTAATCTTGTTCGTTACACTTACTACAATTCAAAATGAAAATAGTTTTGGTATCTAGATCTATCGTTGGAGTTAACGATAACCATGAGTTTGAAATATGGGAATTTGATTAATTGACTGATTGATTATATTAGGTAGGTATTTTGTAGAATAGTGAAATTTTTGCGTCTGTTGACGCAGTTCTTATCAAGTCGAGGTGTGTATTTTGCAGAGTGCAGCAGCTCTCTGAAAGATAAAAGGAATGGTCTCACCGGATTATCCTGGTTACGACGTTCAGTAGCCCTAGAACCTTCGGCAGACGATGCCCTGGATTGCTCGCCTGGTATCAGTGACGCACGTAGGCCTGGCACACCTCACTTTTGCACTATTCTAATTTATTTATTTGGCGACGCACGAATCACAGCCACATCCAACAAACAAAACACTGTTCGACTTTTGTTGACCGAAAATAGTTAACGCGTTGCAATTTGGACGGCAGCTGCGTCAGCGTTCAGTAAAACAAAAGGTCGGCGCGCTCGACACGTCCTTTCGTTCCGACGACGAACAGATGAATCTTTTCTTGTAAATTATTGAGTATATTATGTCAACAAACAATTAAAATAAATTGACTTATAAAGTAAAATTATAAACAATTTTATAAACTCATATAACTTGTCAGTAGGTAAGCTAATTCTGGAGAAAGAACATTTAAACATTGTCTTGAGTTAATCACATCGTCCAACTATTCTTATCATTTAAGTAGTCGTTAATAGAAGTCTGCCTTTGAACTAAGGTTGTATTTTACTTTAGTTTTAAACGCATTAAAAGGCAAATCTAGCAAAGAAGAGGGTAGCTTGTTGTAAAAGGTTATACCAAGCCCAAAAAATGAGCTATGAACCTTATGAAGCCGGTGAAAGGGAGCACGTAGTTATCTTCATGTCCATTGATATTGAGTCCATTGCAAATGTTCGTGTGCAAATTATAGGCACGCCATTTTGTATGCCCGTGTCAGTTTAGAAACATTGGCTGGCTTACGAGGTTTCGCGCCACCTTCTTCGAGTCTAACGTCAGTCCATGAAAGTCTCGAAGCTGTTCTTGGACCTGTACTGAGGTGAGGTGACGATTACGCAAGGTGGTGCTAAAGATAAAACGATCTTGTCGTGCTGTAGTGACCAGGTTTCGTGGTCCTCCTGGACGATGCACGAAGCGACGGGTCTCCAGGAATCGATGGTAAATTCTTTAAACGGCAGAACGACTTACATGAAGTTGTGCACTTACGTTTTGCTGACTAAGCCTAATCTGATGAAGTGCCACAGCTCGCGCGGCTACTTCAGGTGCAGTATCAATTGAACGTCAGAATGGATTAAAAACAAAATAACCATTGACTTATAACCTTGTTGCTTCTTGAAGAACGACCAAACTCCGATATTTTTATATCGAAACCGAAATTATGGTCAGTATGTCAGCTTCAAAACTGCGTAAAATCTTGATGTTTTAGGCTTATAAACATAAAAGTGCACGGTGGCTCGATTTAGGAGTCCGGGAGTGTATAACAATAATTGTATTTCAGACCGTAAGGGATTTCTGGCACTAGACGGCCACGACAAATGGTCGCAAGAAACAGATACGAGTCGTGCACTTGGTCGCAATGGCCAACTAGCCGCAGACCAAAGGCCGGAGTCGTGGCCGTTGGGAGTTCGTTTTAAAATATATACAAAAAAAAAAAGCAGCTCATTCGTCAACGCTCACGGCGTGTCGCCACTCATTCGTCAACGCATTCCTAAGGCGCGGTACAGCGATTTCGGTCAAACTATACTTAAAATAAAGGATTAGTCGGGCGCGCACGCACCGGAAGGCGTCGGGCAGCGGCGCGCGCTCGCAGTAGGCGCCGGCGTCGCACGCGCCCAGCGCCGCGCCGCACGCGCCGTCCGCGCAGCGCAGCCCCGCCGCGCACGCGCCGCACGCCGCCTCGTCCGCGCCGTTCTCGCAGTCCTTTTGTCCGTCACATCTGTACCACAGCAGACGTAATACAGTATTTCAACCAAAATCAAACTACCATACGGCTGGAAATTCAAGATGCGATCTTGAAAGTTTGAAACGTTTTTTTTCACGGGTGTCATTTTTATGATTTTCTGTGATGTTAATATCAAAATGAGTACGAAGACTAATTCCAAGAAAAAAAAAAATTTTTAAGGCACAGGGTTCCGAAAACGGGGGTTTTTAAAGCAGTGTATCTCTTAAACCGTAAATAATTTTGACCAAAAAAAAAAGAATGATATTTTCAAGTCTTATTTTAATACAGTGATGGAACTCAAATCATAATTAAACATACACTAATGTTTAAAAAAAATCTTCAAACACCTCTAAATTGTCTTTAAAAGCAGTTTATACCTTCACTAACAATGATAATTATAATTAAAAATATACCATAAAAATTTTAATGTCAACCTGCATTCAGTGATCGATTATGATGAGTAATATGAGCAATATGATGAAAAAAACAACGAAAAACATTGAGTACAAAAGTGCGGTTATTTTTTTTACTCTTTACACGTAAAGAAAAACACAGAGACAAAGGCAAATCAGAACCCTGCGCCTTAACATAAAAATCTCGGAAAACAAATAATTGAATTTTTATCATGGATATTTAGTTTTCAAAATATGATACCAAAAATGGTATGCCCATTGCTTGACAAAAATCTTAAATTATTTTACACAACGCACAGCTTATACCACTGGGTTCGACCCAGTGGTTTAAGCTGTGCGTTGAGTATGAAGTATGAAATTTTGCTCAATATTTATAACGAAAATAAGCACTAAAAAAACTGTTTTTTTATTCAAATCCTAAACGAGTTACTCAATTACAGGTATTTATAATAGAAGTGATTTTTGCTGATGGGAAGTCCCGTCGGGCACACGGCTTGTCTTTAAGTAAATTTGTGAGCACTAACTTCCAGTGGTGCGGAATGCAGCGCGGCTCGGGCGCGGCGGGGTCGCACAGGAAGCGCTGCGGCTGGCAGGGCGCCGGCTCGCCGCAGCGCAGCGCGCAGCCGCACGCGCCGCCCGCGCCGCACGCGCCCGGCGCGCCGCCGCACGCGCCGCCGCGCCAGCACACGTGCGCGCGCGCCACCTGCGCACGGAGCCGATAACACTGCTACAACGATCTATTGGCGCTCGAATGACGTTGACAGCGCTGTTAGTAAACATTTGTGCAAACGTTTTGTGCTATTACTTGAAATGTATGCATCAAACAAGATGGCGGCGTTTTTCGCCACGCGCCATAATCACATTGTAGCGGTACGTCACCCACAAACTCACTCATCCACCATAGAAAAGGGAGGATCCTCCGAGCGGACGGGTGTTGTGTCTGGCGGGCAACTGCCCAACTGTTGATGTCGGATAGTCTTATGTATGTCGTTCGCGCGGTAAACTCTAATTGTGCGATGCAGGAATTGTGTGACGTCACGTCTTTGGATGCGTAGTTCGTATGTGGCGGTGTAACCGCTACACGTGAAAGCTGCGCGAACCATTATCGTTTGCGGTAAACCGGAAAATAATGTCATTATAAAAAACTAAAACCAAAAACTGTCCTACTAAAATCCAATCTCTCACACTTGCAAAGTAATAAATGACGTGATATCCCTAAATTTTGACATTTCTCAAGTCCTGTCAAATGTATGGGCGGGCGACGAGCCCCAGTTACGACTAGCGCGGCGCCCCTACCTTGTGCACGGCGCGCGCGGCCACCAGGCGCGGCACGTGCGGCACGGGCGCGGCGGGCGCGTCGCGCCGCGTCAGCGCCACGCGCATGGCGCCGCCCGCGCCCGAGAAGTACGCCCAGCCGCCCCACACGCTCAGCGCCGTGGCCCAGCCGCCCTGCCACACTACGCGTCTGTGGGAGAGAACGTGCTTATGATACTTATACAAATTTTAATATCGTTTCACTCACCCTATGCAAAATGTCTACACATATAACTGTAATTTATATGGTGTAGAAAATAAAGAGTATATTCTATCTATCTATAAGACTACGACTGGGCGAAAAACTTTGCTATGAACAAGTTCAAAATTCGCTGTCAATATCGAAATTTATGCTGACATCAAAGAAAATATTAAATTATTTACTTAACTATTTTAACTATCTTTGGCTGACATCAACGCCCATCGAATGAATTAAATATGCATGTTTGAATTAGCGATCAGTAGTCGCAAAGCATCGTTTGGAAAAAGTTAAAGGAATCATTATCCGCGGGTCGATCATTTATCAGTTGGCTGTTTGTGTTTTCCTTCCTTTCAATACACAAGTTGAACTCTATAATCACAACCGTATTATAATAAATTAGTTGAACAAGTTGTTAATACAGGGTATAAGATGCATGTATTTATAATGAGATCCACTGATGACTTTAGGCGGACCTCTTCAGCAGATCCCTGAAAGATATGGAAAGATCTCACCAGATTAACTTGCACCCTTGCAAGTTATGGTGAGATCTGGTGACAGGGTCCTGCGGCAGTTATTCTGTCGTATGCACTGGACCGCTCGCCTGAGATCAGGAACGTCCACCCACTTTTGTACTATTTTATTTTAATGTATATTTTGGCGATATAAAGTCACAACCACGGCAAAACAAAAAAAAAACATTTCAATTTCAATTCCCGGTCTGTAGCTCAAACTTGCAACACGTGGTGTGCACATTTCACTAAACGTACAGTAAAGAACTCTGATGGAGAATTGGGAGTGTCCGTGCTCTTTGACGTCCAACGACCGAATCCCGACCTGGCCTGGAAATAAATATGTTAGAAATATGACTAACTTGTTGGAGCCATCCAGATCGACGGCATGAATCTGTCTGCTAACGGCCCAGTACACTGTGCCAGTAGTATGGTCCACTGTGAGCGCGGTGACATTGCTCGCTCGCGCCAGTTCCACTCTTGATGTTCCGTCCACGTTCGCGCGCATAATCACACCTAGGGCTGCGTCGTTCCAGATCAAGAACCTACGAAAAAATTACATATTTGACTACTATTTAATATGTACAGAGAAATGTATGGTTTAGCTAGCAGATTACCATAATCGTAAATACGTGCTATAGCCATTTTACACAACTGGCAAAGAATGGCAGTTGTGACGTGGATTTTGCAGAATGATAAAATCAAAAATGCGTTTGGCGCTAGTAATTTCTGGTTACTGGCGGAAATTCAACACACCAATTCAAAAACGACAAAAAGTAAATCATGAAACGTCAAAATAAATACAAAAGCACCTCACCTCTTGGTCTGATGAAAGGCCAAAAACCGTGGCATCATATTGTCTCCTCTCAGTATCACTCCGGACGACGAGTTATTATCAATTGAGGTCGCATTGATCGAGTCCGTATCAGCACAGGTCCAGTATAAGGCTCGTCCTAGTATGTCGAGGACCATGTGGAATGGACGACTAAGTCCTGAGATCACTGTTATAGATTCTGTGATAGCGGAGGTGACGGAGTAAGAGATCGGGACTCGACGGATTGAGTGAGAGTCTTCGTCCATCCAGTAGAAATGTCTGGGGAAGATACGAGAAATAACTGTCGTGTTCGTGAACGGGCGCTGTCAGTAGGGACTGGTCATCTCTTATCTGCCTCGGCTTATTTTAATTTTTGAATTGTTTTTATTTTTTCATTACGGACGCTTTTTACGTGCACATCTTTCTACATTGTTCTCACATGTATAATTTCAATATGAATGATGTAAACAATATTATGATTTAAAAGAGTGTCCGTGGAGTTTCTTGCCCGTTCTTCTCCATAGGAACCTACGCTTTGGAATGGGCAACTAGCTTCATATTTCTGACTGACTGAAAATTCAAAAGTGCCTATAAATGGTTTAATTGAAATAAATGCTTTGAGTTTGAACTGAATTGGTATCTTAGACTTGATGTTTCGCAAAATCTTGGATAGGTAATAAACTCCAAGGCTCGTGAAAACGCAGTCATGAAATGTGCGAGTAGAACGGTGAATATTTTGTGGTAATTCTATACAGTCTTGTTATCTCGCTCCCACGTTTTATGACCGCACCACGAAAGTAGGCTTTAGAGCATTTGCATATTTAACACACAAATATCTAATGTAATTGCTGATTGTTTCAGATGCCTAGGGTAACTAAGCATAAAATGTAAAACAAATAAAATATAGGTGATATTTTGTTATAAAGTATGAATAAAATGTTTGTGTGTTTTATGTGATTTGAGTCTACATTTTCCCTGTAAATCCAGTTTTAATTTAAATCTAGAAGACATTATTTCTTATACACGTAAATGGTCACAAGTGAACTTCAATAAACTTTTTTCTCCAATACTCACTTGTTTACAGGATCGTATTCGATGGCTTTCACGTTCTTCAATCCGGTTAGAGGTATGTAAGCATCATTGCATTCACCGTTAGCAACAACTATCCGTCCTATCGCATTCTTTTGTGCGAATATCAGAAATTCCTCCGGTTCTGTGAACAGGTAATTAATGAAAGAAAAAGTTATAATACTTCGTTTCGAAGGGTAACTACCATTCTTCACATCTCAATCCTACCGCGTTGTTATAATCAAGTGAGAAACCAAAAATACTCGGCTATAGTTCAAAAAGGATCTTTTGACGCGTGGCCAAATTTGGAACTAACGCAATCTTATCTATTCAATACATTTTCACAAAACAACTTCACAAATGTTTAACAACAACGCCCCCTTTGGCCCTTGTCAATGTCATTCAAGCGCCAAATAGTAGATTGTTTGCCTAGGGAGCAAACAACTATTTTTAAGGCTAGAGTGTTTCTTTGAATCCAGATCGGAGCGAAGGATTCTAGAGTAGAATCCTGAGCGTAGCGAGGAATTCTAAAGTAGAATACTGAACGCAGCGAGGGATTCAAAGTACGTCACTCGAGCTTAAAATAGTGTTGCTCCCGAGGTGAACACTCTACTTTTCATCACCCTCTATGAGAAAAAAAAAAGTGTGCGGTTCGACCTCATCTCTCACGTATGATTCAAAACCAAAACAATTTTTTTGCAGCCGCCATCTTGGTGTTACGTTTTGACCTCTTTATGAAGAAAGAAAGAATAATAATATGTATCGACTTTAGCAGCTTTAAAAACTATAAAAACGATACCTGAATGATGAAAAATTTGAAAGCTTTCGCAGCTGCCATTAGATTTACATTTTGACTTTACTATTTGCTTTAGCACTCTCGAAAACTGTGAAAACGACACCCATTACGAACAACTTGAAATGTTTCGCAGGCGTCATTTTGGATTTACATTTTGAACTCACTATCGGCTTAAGCACCCTCGAAAACCACGAAAACGACACCCATGACGAAAAGTTTGAAAATTTTCGTAGCTGCCATCTTGAATTTACATTTTGACTTTACTATCTGCTTTAGCACCCTCGAAAACGACACCCATGATGAAAAATTTGAAAATTTTCATAGCCGCCATCTTGGATTTTCATTTTGACCTCATTATCGGCTTTGGCACCCTCGAAAACTATGAAAAGACACCAATGTAGAAAAGTTTGAAAATTTTCGTCGTGTGTCGTTGCCGCCATCTTGGATTTTCATTTTGACCAAATAATTCACACTTTCTCTTTCTTTCTTGCCAGCCTGTTACTTGTTCATATAATTTTCGTGATTGTGCTCTTTGGTCATTGGAACTTTTACCAACAATATCCACATTCCAAATTCAAATCTATTTTGCTCCCTAGGGATCAAAGAGCTATTTTGGTCCTGTTTACGAAGAACAAACTAGCTCTTTTTGAATAGATGTGATGAAAAGATTGTTGTAGTACTATAAAACGATTAATAAAATGTCTTATGAGACTGTGATGCGAATTTCGATCTTTTGTTTACCGATACAGCTTCCAATTTACAAAGGCGAGAGACTATTCCCGTTTTTTTTCGAATATCGCCTTTTCGAGCCGTAATCTCCTCCCCCTTCCGCCGCACACCAGCCCGTACCTGCGCACGTCAGGTTGTCCCGCTGCAGCCGGTAGTGCTGCGGGCAGGCGCAGCGGTAGTCGGGCGGCGCGGCCAGGCACAGGTGCGCGCAGCCGCCGTTGTCGGCCGCGCACTGGCTGCCCGCGCCGCGCGCGCCGCGCCCGAACACCTTGAGCTCGGAGATGTACTCCACACCCGAGTGGATCACTTTGCGAGATTCACCCGAGGTTTTGGATGCTGATTCTACGATGCCTGTAGATAACATTTATAGTTACATTAAACGGTACAATTGGAGCAGTGGCTGGTAGAAGTGATGAGGGGGGATAGAACACATATCAGTGACTAGCTTTTAGCCACGGCTTTGCTCGCGTGGAGGTTGGAAGTGTTATCCCACGGGATCGTACTACCGGAATAAAATTATACTAAGTATACTATCCAGACGAATTTCATACAAATCCGTTCAGCCGCATTTGCGTGATTAGATAACAAACATCCAAATATAACAACTTTCACATTTTTATTATTAGTGGGATGAATTTAAAGAGTGATGGATGGAAGGGGAGAGGGAGACCAGCTCTCCCTTTTAATATCGCAAAATATTGTACAATGTATTGGCGCCAAAATTAGAAAACTCAATGAACAATCGTATAAAAACGACAGATTCCAAATTCAAATGTAATGTCTTTCTTATTTTTAATTGTAATAACAGTATTTATGGCCAATGTCTTTCTTATTTTTAATTGTAATATCAGTATTTATGGCCAGACTAAGTGTAGTTGTTTTGTGTTCGCACATGAGATATTCTAAGTGTAGAACTATTTTTTTTTTTAAAGCTTCACCTACCTGTATTCCAATCACCCCAGAATATCCTGTCATTATACAGCGCCAGCGTATAGGGCATGGATACATTGTTCACTAGCACCTTTCTTCCCGTTCCATTGAGAAACGCGACCTCAATAGCGGGCGGGTCCAATGCTGCCCAATAGATGGCGCGTCGTTCATAGTCTATGGCTATGGAGTGCACCTTGCCCACTTGTTCGAAGAGTATGGTAGGTGACGAGCCATCCATGCCGGCTCGTTTGATGGTTTTAGAGCCTAGTTCTGACCAGTACATGTAGCTGAAATAATGGATAAGTTTAGTATTGTTTGTGAAGTGGCCACTTTAGTTCTTGGACAGTTAGCCAAAATTCGTTCTTGTAAATAATATAAGCGATAAGACTGCTCATTGTATCACCTTATGTAAAATTTATAAATTTATGTCTGTAATTTTTATGGTGTACAATAAAGAGTATTCTATCTATAAAAATTGGAACAAAATTATTAAGCATGTAAGATCATAATTCTGTTAATAAGAGCATATGTACAGACGCCAGCACATCAACCTACCACAATCTAACAAATTCCTTTATTAATAGATTTCATTACTTTATTACTGAAGCATAAGGTTCAAAGTTGATTGGGAAAATTTGACAGTTTCGGGTAGGTTGACATGCTGGCGTCTGTACCATGTTTAATGCAAATAAAAATATTATATTCTGTACTTTGGTTTTCGCTATTTCGTGTTCTAAGTACAGTCGACTGCACATTGCTGGTACCACTTTGACCTTGAGCTTGCCTAGCGTAGTACGGATTTTCAATAAAACAAGAGGCTACAGAGGCTGGCTTTTATACTGGTTTTATTACCACTGACGTGCGTCATTACATCTGCATCGTTCCTTTATTTTTCATAACAAGTAAAATGTAATCTATCAATTTTGCTTTATAAACTATTGTTTTAACCGAGTTTCGCCGGTGACTGTACATACCATTGGTTCGACTTCTTGTTTACTTTGACTACTATACTTTGACTTTAAAGTGCATTTTAGAGACGGACATTGCTACCTAGAACGTGGTAAAGTTAAGTTTCGATTGATAATTCGAGAGTTTGTTGTTAAACTTACCCTTTCTTGGGATCCAGAGCGATGCTCTTTGGTTTCTTGAGTCCCTGCCAGACGAGGGCCCTTCGACTGGAACCATCCAGTCGCGCCACTTCAATACGTTGGGTTGCCGTATCCGTCCAGTAAATGTTCTGACCTGACCAGTCTATAGCTAAACCTAGTATGGAAAATTATAGATAATTTTACTATACGGACTTCAAACATAATATAACATCACACTTGTATTCCCCGAAGGGTTAGGCAGAGGTGTACCTGTAGTACACTCACATTTGCCAGTTAAGTCCCATATAATAGGGAGCGAGCCTATTGCAATCAACCGGGCACAATTCCAGACTCCGGGACAACAAAAAATACAATTATCATTATTTGTCCAAGGGCAACTAGACCACATTTTTTTTTTGTAATTTTTGACTTTCAAAAGTACTTTGAAGGAACTTGTCACACTGGATCGTCCTACGGTCTGGTCAAATCAAACGTAACATTAAGGTTCGAGTTGACCGGGCCACAGGACGCAGAACGTATCCAGTGTGACAAGTCCCTTAATGGTCTAACTGAAATATACATTTGACTTTTTGAAACAGACTTGACTTTGAGTAGGTAACTAAATTATAACAGTTTTAACTTAAAACTTAAGGCTTTTGTCACTAGAACTAAAAAACTATCAATCTATACATTTCCAGTTTATGCTGATCTCGCATTGTATAGAATTTCCGTACAAAGCGAGGTCAGTTTAAACTGCAAACGTATAGTTTGATGTGTCGGCTACACATCAAGCTATACGTTTCCAGTTTACAAATCATTCAGACTATCTTTGTTTTGCAGAAAAGAGCTGTTCGATCAATTTATAAATTAAGTCCGAGACACTCTCTCAGAGAGAAATTTTAAGGAGATTAATGTAATGACTGTGCCTTCTCAGTATATTTTTGAAAATCTCTTATATGTCCATAAAAATTTAAACTTGTTTAAAAAATACAGTGATATCCATAACATAAATACTAGGAACAAACACAAATTTGTTGTACCTACAACAAGGCTCAAGAAAATAGGTGGCTCGTTCAGATGTCAATGTATACGCTTTTATAATAAACTTCCAAGCCGCGTACAAGACCTAAGCCTTAATAAATTCAAATCATTCATTAAACGTAAGTTGTGCCAGAAAGCGTTTTATACCGTTAAAGATTTCATTGAGGACAAAAAGGCTTGGGATTGAGCTGCTCCAATTTATTATATTATTTTTATTTTATTTTTTTTCATTTTGAATTTTGTTTGTTTTTCTGCTAACTTTAAATTATATACAAAATGACATGAATATTTACTTTGTGAAGTATAATATTATTATTATGATGTGAGGACTATGTGGGTCATATATTTAGCTATATTTTACTTTTTGTTATGTTAATCTGGCAGTTTGAGTACTTTATGCGGCCTACCCAAATATCCTTTCTTTGGTATTGTTCGTCGAATCGTTGAGCTCCTTAAATTCTGAGTTGAGCTGCACGATAACTGACAAATGCGTGCACTGACTGGACAGGTCTTCTCAATCTGAATGGTTATTTCCTCAAAAGACCATTTCAGACATCAATCTACATCGTCTTCACATGATCTGACCAAGATTATGTCTGGACTTTAAAAGAGACTGTGACCTCTGAGTTTGTTTCGGCCTTTCTTCTCAGAGTAGTCAGATAGGAAACGCCGACCTCATCTAGTTTTTAAAATATGATTGACGTGTAAAAGTGTTTGTACAAACCTACTTGCAGAAATAAATCATTTATCATTTAAAAAAACAAAAATTATTTTAACAATGGTGCACATACCTTCAACCAACCCCATCCACTCCAACACTTTCTCCATGTTAGAACCGTTGACAGAACATCGGTTGATAGTCTTAGTTTTACCGTCTGACCAGTACAGCTTGTTGCCAGAAACATGCACTGCTAACGCACTGAAAAAAAAACGATATTTATACAAGCTGTCGATTTACTCACCAGAGATTGAGTGACACACAGAAAATTAAGTTTAAATTAAATTTATCGCAATGGGTTTCATTTTGACGGTTCACTCAAGTTCATTGCGTTATTTACGTTGTTGAGAGAGTTTTTCAAACCTATGAAGCAATGGATTAGCTCTATCCTTCAAACCCCTCGGATTGTGATTTGAAACTGTTTTACGCAATTAGGGTGCTGTAGTCATTAGAGGAGTGATTGTACCCGTGACATTCATAAATGATAAGGATAATAGTTATTTATGATACTAGTGCGGTAAGTTGATTTTTACAAAAGAGTAGACGAATGTAAGCCCGAGACGAAGTCGAGGACTTACCATAATCACGAGTTTGCAAATACCAATTTCCGCACGTGTGACATACAACAGAGCACTCCACAGATTTGCGAGAAAATAGTACAGTCACGAGCTTTAATTTGGGACCCATTTCCGTTAAATGTTGTTAGAACAATCATAATGCAATAAGGTCGAAACTTTGAAACTTTGCTTTAAGGTTGAAATGTTGAATGTCAAGTTAAGACATAAAATGTCTTATCTAATCGACCTATGAAATGATAACCTCGTTGCAAAAAGCTATCATTACGATTTTCTAATTACGAACATGTGTCGTGTCAGTGTCATTTAAGAAAATAGTTTAATGTGATATTTTCACAAAATATAATTTACCAATTAATAAAATGCTTGCGGCTAATCGTGACCAAATAAGGCTCCAAATTATTGATTTGCACGAACAAGGAGTAGGCATTCACGAGATATCGCGACGAATAAATGTGACAAGAAACACAGTTCGCCGCTGGGTTCGACGCCACGGGAACGAGGAAAATATTATTGACTTACGACGAAACAACCATCACCCGCAAGTTATAACACAAGAGCAGAGCCGCTTGATGCAAAGGCAATACCTGATGAATGGATTTACGCCAACGAGGCATTTTGCGGAAGCGTTTGAAGTCCACCCTTCAACAGTTAGAAGGCATCTTAAAGCTATGGGACTGCATCACAGGCGGCCTGCAAAAAAAATTGCGTTGACGGATGCCCATAAAGCTGCTCGACTTATTTTCGCACGTCAGTATCTAAATTTTGATTGGACGACGACGGCTTTCATCGATGAAAAGACTTTTCAATCTTCCCAAACGGGCAGACTACATTTGTGGCGAATTGACAGGACGCGATACACGGAAGACCACGTCATAGCTAACAACGCGTCTGGTCGCATTACAGTTAACATGTCAGGCTGGATTAGTTCAGCCATTGGAGAACTAATAAATTTACCACCCAGGGCCACTGCTCAAGATTATGTCGATTTATTAGACGAGAGTGTCCTTCCAACATTGCAACTATATTATCCACAAGAAGATGTTGCTCCAATAAACTTTGTTCAAGATAACGCAACAATTCATACGGCAAGAATCGTTAGAACTTGGTTCGACAATAATAGAGCAAATTTAAATCGTATTCCGTGGCCTGCAAAGTGTGCCGATTTAAATCCTATAGAAAATTTATGGGGCTTAATGGTTCAAAAATGGTCAAATAGAAACGAAAGAACTAGAGAAGCACTTATGGATCACTGCCTCACAGTCTGGGAAAGTTTAAGGGGTACTGACATATGTGACAAATTGATTGGATCCATGCGTAACCGGCTCCAGGCTGTGATTGACAATGAAGGTGGATATACGCGGTTTTGAATATTTATGATAAAAAAATTACTGGAGAGATTTAAATTAATTTAGTCGTAGCCTTCGGTGATAAGTGTTTATTTTGTGCACCGCTAACCATGCTTTCTATATAATTTTGTTAAGATTGAGGTTTGTGTCATAAATGTCTTAATAAATATAAATAATAAATAACTTTGTTTTTCTAAAGATTTTATTAATCAATATTTTAGCTGAAATCTTCTAAGCCCCCATAATCATAAACGGCCTTTAAACCTATTTTATTTTAAATATGTTGTTTTGTTTTGTCTCTTTCTCAAACATAAATATCAAAGTGACGGACTTGGATATTTATGTTTGAGAAAGAGACAAAACTTTTTAACTAATATAGGTTTGAAGAATAAGCGGGTTAGTTGACTAGCTATCATATATTGACAATATAATTTTGTTCTTTTTTATTTGTTTCTTTTTTCTTATGGGACCACAGGACCAACAAGTAATTATTACTTGGAAATCGGTAATGATCGTTTGCCCTCGCTCCAGTTGACGTTAGCCCCTAGAAACGTAAAGTTGTCGATGGTAAACATTATGACGTTTATTGTTTGTGCAGTGACAGCGTTAACATAATAGCTCTAAATGGCGAAAGTTTGCTACACGATATTCAACCTTAGGTGGGTCCCAAATTAAAGCTCGTGACTGTACAATAGTTAATGAAACAAACTTTTTCGTTAGACTATTTTTAATAGCAAATGAGAAATTATAAGGATAGGTTAGTGCTTTTTAATATTGAATATATTGACCACGTTGAGGACGGCTTTATACTTCACACGTAATTCATTGAAATAAGCCATCAAAATCATTTTCAGAGAATGATTGAGTATTTGTGATATAAAATTATTGTAAACTAGCTTTCGCCAGCGACTTTGCCCGCGTGAGGTCGGAAATTTTCCCACGGGAACATACTACCAGGATAAAAAGTATCCTATGTGTTAATCTAGGTTATAAACTATCTGTATGTCAAATTTCATCCAAATCTGTTCAACCGTTTTTGCGTGATTGAGAAACAAACATCCAAACATACAATGCTCTCGATATTTTGGCGGAAAGAGACTATTTCCTGCAATTTGCGCCTCATTCAAGATATCAGATGGAGTATTAGATTCGATATAAATATCGAATTCCTCTCTTGAACTCATATTAGTATTTTGTATTTCTACAACTGTCGGAAAGTCGCAACAATCTTTGACGTTTATAATATGAAAATGGCGCGAATTTGCAAATGGCGCCACGTGGCCGTGGTGAAAATTAGAACTACATGTTTCGTCTCATTTTCTCTTTAGTATTAAAGTGAGACAAACATATTGAGCAAAAGCGCTTCCAAGGAGGTTTGATAATTCAGATTATTTATTTTTGTACTGTGTAAATCTTGTTTTATGGAATAAAATAAAAACCGTAAAGGATACGCATGGCGCTATACAACGGAGTATGCGATAAAATAGGTACTTAGGTGAAAGTAAGTACCTATTTTACCGCACATTCCGTTATGGTGCGTAATTTTTTACTTGAACAATGTATACAGGTGCCGTATTATTTTTATTCTAGTGTGAGTGAGAGACGGAGCTATACAAGGCCGCTAGCACCATCCCTTTTTCGCAGTGGAATAATGATGGCATTAATACTTCAATATTTTAAAAAAAATTGGCTTCATGCATTTTTTGAGCAAATGGGTTGAAAATTTATTTATTTTTTAAATTGTTTTTTCTTAACTAAAACTGGAAACAGAAATATAAATAATATTTATTTCCTTATAAAATGGTATATAAAGTTGTTAAAGACACTACAGAGCATACCTGTTTTGCATGCAAATATTATATGAAACCCGATTCAGGTCAAATAAATAAAGTCAAATAATTTATTTTAATTTGGCACAAAAAAGGCACTTCTGAACGTCAAAATTTACAAAAAAAAAACATTCTAGTCGCCCCTTCCAAAAGGTAGTTTTCGTATGGAGAAGAATGGGCAAGAAACTCCACCGTTACTCTTTGGGAAATAAGTGATCCATTTACAATACAAATCATGCCCTTACGCAGACGCTTAAGCAGGCGACTAATGCCTGTATAACTTTGGCATCCTATGAACATGTTACTACTATTGACAACAAAATCAGGCCGATTCTTTTTAAGGACTGTGAGCTTCGATATAAAAAAACTATACAAGGTGGATTTTGGCGATGGGGCAGTAAGGGCAGCTACCTTAACCATTGTAGCTACAGGAAAACGGTCTAAGGAGACTGTCCTTAACTTTTTGAAACATCATGATCTGCATTCACAGATATAGGAAAAAAAATACAGTCAGCAAGAAAATTTTCAATTTTCTCAAAAACTTTTTTTGAGGCCAATCGATCCTGTTTCTTATGAGGATCAAAAAACTCTATTGGACCAACTGAGGTTTGAGTACTTTTCCCATACATTTCGTAGGAAATGTGACTCCAACATACTTTTTAAAATGGACAGACTGGCCGAAGAATAAAATGATATTTCAAATTTCGAACGATTATGCGCTATAATTTAATTTGATTTAAGAAAATATTCCAGCCTGTATATATAAATAACTATTTAAAAAAAAGGAGTATGTAAGGATCGTGGCAGGTGGCGTAGCAGTAGTTTCTGCCTACCCTCGTGGGAAGAAGGTGTGAGTTTATGTATGTGTTAAAAAAGTCCCTGAGATGCTGTGCTGACCCTAAATAAAATAGGATAAGGGCAGGAGGTTGATATCATCATTCAACCATGAGTCCTATGTGAGTCCAAATTAAATGACCAAAATAAATCACGTGCGAGGCACTTACCTGACTTCTTTCAAGTCTTTGAGAGGCAGTACGACGTCATTCTCCTCGTTCTCAATACTGATGTGACCGATGACATTCTTGCGACTGTACACAAGGAACGCTTCAGGCTCCACACAAGTCTTCCTGTCCTTGCTCAGTTCCAGGCCTGAGTGATGAAAAGGTGCGATTATTTAAGGGGCGTGTTTTGTAATAAAGGTTAAGCTACGCTTGCCTAGGTCGGTCCGTAGATGGGTGACCATCTTAGCATACCGAGATCCCTGCGTGCCTCGGAAAGCACGTCAGGCCGTTGGTCCCGGCTGTCATTCGCGGGTCTTTGACAGTTGTTACTGGTAGTCAGAAGCCCGACAGTCTCCAGCCTTACCAAGGGGTATCGTGTTACCCAATAATTGGATTGTGGAGGTCAGATAGGCAGTCGCTCCATTTAAAATACTGGTAGTCAGCTGCATCCGGTTAGACTGGAAGCTGACCCCGACATAGACGGGAGATGCTGAAGTCTAGGCGGATGATCTGTTTTGTAATTTATACTAAACTAAAAAGTAAGTATACAGTTTATAGCCTATTTTACCACGTTCAGATATTATGTTCCGGTTATTTTCTGATATGTGGTACATAATTTCAGACAAATCGTGTAACATTTTAGTATCCTATATAGAGCCTTATTCACTACATTTTATGATTCAGTTTCTAATGGTTAATTAGAAATGCTTATTTCTGTAGATACTAGTCTTACTAGTTAGTGATATTACTCACCAACGGGACAACTGCACACGTAGCGGGCGGGCGTGTTGAGGCACAGGTGTGAGCAGCCCCCGTTGCGCGCGGCGCACGGGCTGCGGCCCGGCGCCTCGCCCAGGCGGAACGCCTTCACTCCCATCATGTTCGCCATCTGCACCACGACGGGTTGACGTTCAAGACCTAGAGAATAGATTATAAAAGAAAATGTTTCTTTGCATAGAATTTAGGTATACAGGTGAATTGTACAAATTCATGTTTGGTTCCAGGTACATTTTACCATTTGGCATGCAAAAATTTGTACTAATACAGTGTCTAATTGGTGACTGAGATATAAAGCAATATTAGTAATTTATTGAGTATTGCTTTTCAATCATTTTAACAAAAATGAAATCCTCCACGACGAACAGTAAGGTTTCACCAGAGGACGTTGTACCACTGACGCCGGTGTTACCTTATTAAGACACATTTTTAACACGTGAGAAGAGGCCCAAGACGCAATAGGATTTTTTGGTGACCTCTCTAAGGCGTTTTATTGCGTCGATCACGAAACCTTACATTTGAAACTTGAGCATTACGGACTTGGAAAACTTGCACTCAATTTAGTAAAATCTTATTTAAATGATAGACAACAGCAAGTTCAAATAAACGGTATCAATTCACTAGGTTTAAAAGTAAAAATGGGTGTGCCACAAGGCTCGATATTGGGTCCATTCCTCTTTTTAGTGTATGTTAATGATCTGAATGGAAACGCCGGGAGGGGACGCCCTAGGAGGACATATACTGACCTTATTGGTGATGTTCTTCAGAAAGTACAGGTGCGTAGTACTCGCAACCGGCGTGCGTGTATGACCAGATGTATGAACGTAAACGAGGCAAAAGGAGTATGTAAGGATCGTAGCAGGTGGCATTCTGTAGTTTCTGCCTACCCCCATGGGAAGAAGGCGTGAGTTTATGTATGTATGTGTATGTATGTTAATGATCTACTCTATTTATTTAAAAATCAACCACACACACACATGGTGTTATTTGCTGACGATACTTCCTTAATTTTTAAGGTAGATAGACGTGCTACAAATTTTGACGACGTAAATAACGCCCTACTGCAGGTCCAAAATTGGTTCACTGCTAATAATATAGTATTAAATGGAAAAAAAAAACTACTTAAGTGCATAAAATTTTCTTTACCAAATGTCAAAAGTAGTAATTGTGAGATAGTATTGAATCAAGAGAAACTAGAATATGTCTATAAAACTGTTTTCCTGGGGATCACGCTCGACTCAAGGGTACAATGATCCTCATTTAACATTTCTTGCAGGACGGCTAAGTTCAGCAGCATATGCTGTCAGAAAAATCCGTCAATTTACTGATGTAGATACCGCGAGGCTAGTCTATTTCAGTTATTTTCATAGTATCATGTCTTACGGTATTTTACTTTGGGGACGGGCTGCAGACATCGAGTCTATTTTTATTCTGCAGAAATAGCGATCAGAGCTATTTATTATCTCCGCAGGCGCGACTCTCTTAGGGAACTGTTTAAGGATATTAACATCATGATGATACCTTGTCAATATATCTATGAAAACATCATGTACGTAAGAAAAAATTTACATCTTTTTAGTAAAAGAGGTGATAGACATAATTAAAGTACAAGAAATAGGGACCTATTAGTACAACCAGGTTTCAGACTGGCTAAGGTAGACTCATCTTTCATGGGGTACTGTTTAAAATGTTACAATAAATTTCCTCCCCACATACTTCAACTTAATGAGACGAAATTCAAATCTTGTATAAAACGCACACTATGTAGGTAGGCAGGCATATTATAAGTTGGGGGATTACATCACTGATAAAAATGCTTGGCTCATTGCTGGTCCTGCTCCACAACTAATTGACATACACACTGATTAACATTATGAAAATACTGTTGGAGCTGCTGAAGATTGTAAGACCATCTTTGTATTGTATAAACTCAATTTCCTTTGTATTATATAATTGCATAGCACAGGTGTGAGTACATGTACTAAAGAGCTACCATTTACCGGGTAATATGTAGTATTTCATTGACTTGAATGTGC
The DNA here is from genome assembly GCA_963853775.1 of Xanthia togata. Taxonomy (NCBI): domain Eukaryota; kingdom Metazoa; phylum Arthropoda; class Insecta; order Lepidoptera; family Noctuidae; genus Xanthia; species Xanthia togata. Next base: position 26,343,833 of record OY970794.1, on the reverse strand, counting down.
CCTAGCGGCTGTCAGTATGTCATGCTCACTCAAATGTCTCGCTGATGGTGGCGCGTGTGTTGGATAATTTAGCTCCCTTCAAAATGGTTGAGCTGAATGGTGCTGATCCATGCGTCATGTTCGTGAACGGGCGCCGTCAGTTGGGACTGGTCATCTCTTAGCTGCCATGGCTTATTTTAATTTATTTTAAGTTTTTGAATGATTCTTTATTTTTTTCTTTATATTACGGACGCTTTTACGAACGTGCACGTCTTTCTACATTGTTCTCACATGCATAATTTCAAAATATATGATGTAACCAATATTTTGTATCATTTTTTTTATTTAAGTGTCCGTGGAGTTTCTTGCCTGTTCTCCACAGGTACCTACTACGCAACTAGCTTCATATTTTTGACTGACCGACCCCTTGACAATTCAAAAGTGCCTGTAAATTGTTTAATTGAAATAAATGCTTTGAGTTTGAGTTTTGAGTTTGATAAAATTGTAAATAATAAGGTAGTCAATTATTCATAAGAATAATCAGTCTGTCAGTTGTGACGTCATACGTTTTGAACGGTAATGAAACGAGTATGGACACTAAGCGGGTTAGAGGGTCATATTCCACCTAGATTTCTAACTGCCTTGGTCGGTTGGTACCTATTTGATTGCTATTTTTCACAGCAGTTCAATTTATATTTTAGCACAGGATCAGATCATAAAGCTCAAGGACAGAAAAATCCTTTCTTACGCAACCGTAGAATAGGGTACAACATCATCCCCTAATGTCTGAAGAATGTCCGAAAAAAAATCCTTCAGACATTTTTTCAAACTGAGTTATTTTATCACCGCACGTAATTCACTTTTATCCATAATTTTGGGTTTTTAGCAACTCGTTGCACAAAACAATTTATTACGTGCGAACAGATTAGAATTTGAATATCGAACTTGTCCCAAAAAGGTTATATATATATATGCAATTCTAAGAACTTTTTGATTCACCCTCGTACAAGGCTCGCTAGAATACATAACCGCCTTTTTTTGCAGTCTATTTTACTCATCTTTCATGGGGTACTGTTTAAAATGTTACAATAAATTTCCTCCCCACATACTTCAACTTAATGAGACGAAATTCAAATCTTGTATAAAACGCACACTATGTAGGCAGGCAGGCATATTATAAGTTGGGGGATTACATCACTGATAAAAATGCTTGGCTCATTGCTGGTCCTGCTCCACAACTAATTGACATACACACTGATTAACATTATGAAAATACTGTTGGAGCTGCTGAAGATTGTAAGACCATCTTTGTATTGTATAAACTCAATTTCCTTTGTATTATATAATTGCATAGCACAGGTGTGAGTACATGTACTAAAGAGCTACCATTTACCGGGTAATATGTAGTATTTCATTGACTTGAATGTGCCCTAGCGGCTGTCAGTATGTCATGCTCACTCAAATGTCTCGCTGATGGTGGCGCGTGTGTTGGATAATTTAGCTCCCTTCAAAATGGTTGAGCTGAATGGTGCTGATCCATGCGTCATGTTCGTGAACGGGCGCCGTCAGTTGGGACTGGTCATCTCTTAGCTGCCATGGCTTATTTTAATTTATTTTAAGTTTTTGAATGATTCTTTATTTTTTTCTTTATATTACGGACGCTTTTACGAACGTGCACGTCTTTCTACATTGTTCTCACATGCATAATTTCAAAATATATGATGTAACCAATATTTTGTATCATTTTTTTTATTTAAGTGTCCGTGGAGTTTCTTGCCTGTTCTCCACAGGTACCTACTACGCAACTAGCTTCATATTTTTGACTGACCGACCCCTTGACAATTCAAAAGTGCCTGTAAATTGTTTAATTGAAATAAATGCTTTGAGTTTGAGTTTTGAGTTTGATAAAATTGTAAATAATAAGGTAGTCAATTATTCATAAGAATAATCAGTCTGTCAGTTGTGACGTCATACGTTTTGAACGGTAATGAAACGAGTATGGACACTAAGCGGGTTAGAGGGTCATATTCCACCTAGATTTCTAACTGCCTTGGTCGGTTGGTACCTATTTGATTGCTATTTTTCACAGCAGTTCAATTTATATTTTAGCACAGGATCAGATCATAAAGCTCAAGGACAGAAAAATCCTTTCTTACGCAACCGTAGAATAGGGTACAACATCATCCCCTAATGTCTGAAGAATGTCCGAAAAAAAATCCTTCAGACATTTTTTCAAACTGAGTTATTTTATCACCGCACGTAATTCACTTTTATCCATAATTTTGGGTTTTTAGCAACTCGTTGCACAAAACAATTTATTACGTGCGAACAGATTAGAATTTGAATATCGAACTTGTCCCAAAAAGGTTATATATATATATGCAATTCTAAGAACTTTTTGATTCACCCTCGTACAAGGCTCGCTAGAATACATAACCGCCTTTTTTTGCAGTCTATTTTATATAGTTATAATAAACAAGACAAACGTTTACCTGTATTTTTGTTAATCCTATCTAAGGTCCGTTTCTGCATATCCGTCCAGTAGAGGTGTTCGCCTAGTAAGGTAAGGCCGAAGATATGTAAGATGTCACTGCTGTGTAGTTCTTTTCTCTCTGTGCCATCCATGTTGCATACCTGTAGGAATAGGAGAATTTACCAATTAAAAGATGTTTCCTAGACGGCACTTGAAAATTAGAAATGACATGATACTTTAAACTGTATTTCAATAACTATAGCGTATATTATTATTTTTATATTGGCTACATACCACCAATATTTGGACAATTACGCCAGGTGAAGAGTAAGCATATTTGGTTTAGTTAAAACATACGCTTCGAACGCGTTTAGAATCGCAGGATACTCCCAAGTTTTGGGGCATATAAATACGTTCTCGTCTTTAATTTTAATTTTCTTTAACATTACCTCAATTTTGTGTGTCCTCGCGTCTCCCCAGTAAAGCTTGTTCTTCACTGTGTCAAGTGCGATGCCGTTGGGCCACGTGAGCTTCTCATAGACCAGCAGCACTCGCCCACTGCCGTCCAAGTTGGCTCGTTCTATCTTGGGCTTCTTATCGTTCCAATCTGACCAGAACATCCAGCCGGCGGTTGGGTGGAGAGCTATGGCTCGAGGGTCGTAGAGTTCGTCGTGGATTATCACCTAGAAGTACATAACATAACGTCAAGCTTATTTTCTCTGAGGGGGCAGGCAATTTGTTGGTATACTCACATTGGTAATTTGTGTTTTAGTCTCAAGTATATAATAGTCCTATTATACCCTAGTCTATAGCCATCAACAGAATTATGGTAATAAGTACGCTCCCTGGTCTTTTTCTCCCTGGTTTTTAATAATAATAAAATCTATTTCATATAATTTATTTTCTAGTACTATGGGTGTATGTGTAAAAACTTGCCTGAAATAAATGAATATTATTTTATTTATTTTTATTTTTTACCTTCAACCGGGCACAAATCCACTCGGAGTGTGTAAAAGTGTGTTGAAGGTAAAAGACCAGGGAGCTGCTACTGAAAATTACATAACATCATGCCTGTGATCCTCAAAGGTAGGCAGAGGTTATGTTTCAGTCCCATGTAATAGGCTACTGACAATTCCTGATTGAAAACCCAAGAATTGCCCAATTTGGGTTTTGAAACCAAGACCCCTGGCTGTCGCACTTGCAAACAGTTAACCCTACGAGGTAGTCCGATGGAACATCCTATGACCCGACGTCGTCGGTCCAAAAAGATACGTGCCATTTTCGATTGTTCTTACGGCGAATATCCCAAATAAAATTGAACGCGATCAGCACATCTAAACCGCGTTCAAGAGCTGTCACTGTCATTATTGTTAAGGAATATTGACACTGACAGCTACGTGCTTTAGATGTGCTGATCACGTTTAGTTTCATTGGTGAAATGTGTCCTTAGTAGACATTTTGATAATTATACCTTCTTAGAGGTGCCATCGAGCCGCGCCACGTTAATGGTGTCAGTGACAGGGTCTGTCCAGTAGATGTTCCTAGCCAAAGGGTCGATAGCAATGCTGTCAGGCACTCCACTGCTGTGTATTACTACTGTTTGTTCGCTGCCATCTAAACGCGCTCTTGATATCGTCTTTGCCTGAATAAATAAAGATTGATTTGTTTACCAAAAAGTCAAAAGTATTTACAATTCAGCAAAAGGCCTATGTCCCAGAAGTGGGAACATTATGCTGATTATGATAAGAGCAGTGGTGGCTTAGTGGTAGCGGCCGTTACCACCACCACTTACGAGTTGTAGCTCGTAGGTTCGAACACAGGCAGACGCTATACTTTATGTAAATAATTTCATCACCACTGCTCTCAAACAGTGAAGGAAAACATCGCGAGGAAACCGGCATGTACTAGGAACAAATATTCGAATACACCCGCGTGCTAAAAGTAAAAATGAAACATTCCAAAAAAGGAGCACAAAACAGAGGATGAGCTAATTCATTACATTAAATAATGCACTCTGTGTGTGAGCGCCGCATTAAGTGCAAAGCACAACACAGTCATGAAACGGCGCCTCGGAATTTGCGAGCGCTGTTTCGTTTGCACTTTAAAGCACTTATAACAATATCCATTCTTTGATCATAAAACAGCCATCTTAAGTGTTGTTCCATTTTTGTTCAATGTTCTTATCACTTTGTTCTTTAAACCAGCTACTTTAGGGTTTATTATTCAAATTTAGCTCAAACTCAAAGCATTTATTTCAATTAAACCATTTACAGGCACTTTTGAATTGTTAACGGAGTCAGTCAGTTAGAAATATTTAGCTAGTTATCCGTTCCAAAGTGTAGTAGGTTCCTATGGAGAAGAGCAGGCAAGAAACTCCATGGACAATCTTTTAAATTATAATATTGTTACAAACTATTAATTACATACACTACAAATAAATAAATAATAATTATAAATTCAACATTAATTAATGTTGAATTTATAATTATTATTTATTTATTTATACTTTATTGTACACCACAAAAAAAAAATTAAAAAAAAAAACTACAAAATATACAATGGGGACAAAATATACAATTATTATTATGTGGGAGTCCTATGTCCAGCAGTGACGTCTTTCGGCTGAAATGATGATGATATTATTACGTGCCCGTCCAGAGAAAAAGCTACTTTGCACTCTTTTCATAAAGGCATAAATCACTTACCAAACTATCAGCCCAGTAGATATACTCAAACTTAGGATCAAAGTCCACTGTGAGTGCTCTCTTCAGATCTTTGAGCGGCAGCGTGTAGGGCGTGAAGTCGGGCGAGTCGAGTGATATCTTGGATATGGCGGAGCGTTGCGCCACAACTAGCAGTGACTGTGGACTGTTGTAGCAGGTTGTGTTGCTGCTCTCGCGGAGTTTTGAGCCCGTTGGACAGGCGCACTGGTAGCCTGGGTGCATGTTTATAATATGTAAAGATCAAAAAATCTAAAACGCTTTTGAAGTAAAACATAAGTTCACATCTTTTACAAGTGCTAAAACACGAATATCGTGTTATGGATAGTCTCAAAAATAATTCTTAACTACAGCATTTTATTTTAAACTGTACTAGTGAATACTTACAATGCAATAGTTTTAACTCTTAAAACTACATATTAAAGATTGTAATGGAGAAAGGACATGCTAAGTAGTAAAAGAATGTTATGTTAATTTTCTATCAATGGTTGAGATGAAATATTACCTGGTGGAGTAGGTGCTAAAAGGCACAAATGTGAGCAGCCTCCATTATTTCCCTTGCATGGATAGTGACCAGAGGGCATAATTTGTCTGCTTCCATCATATACCTTTAAATCTACAGGCACTGGGTCAGATTTGATTATCTCCTTCATTGGTCCCATTGTTGATATGTCCCAAGTGTGAATTGACCTTAAATGGGAATGAATAATATAGCTTTAAACAATTATTCTCTTAGAGGAAAATAAGTGATTAAATCTGGATTAGTAAAGAACACTTATTTATAAAAAGATGTACTTAAGAAAAAAAAAACAAATGTTAACACAGACTGGCAAGTGAGAACAAATTGTTAGATGTCAATTTACATCACTATAGTTTGACCGAAACTGCTGTCGCGGCGAGGAAGTGGGGTGGGACGCCACCGTGAGGGTAGATGGCGGACTGGCAGAGCCGAGCGGACTGCACTGGCTCCCGTCTCGTCAAGCACATACCTATCGCGCGGTACAGCGGTTTCGGTCAAACTATAGTTTGTATAAGTAAAACCTTACCATGTTTTCCAATCAGTCCAATAAAGCTTATAGTCAAAAAAAGCAAGTGCATACGGATACACAAGATCCTCTTTAACAACACTTTTCCTCTTCTCTCCATTAAAATCAATAACATCAACAAAATGTAGCTTTGCATCCACCCAGTATATCAGGTTGTTGTCATAATCAATTGTGATACCGTTTGGCCAGAATATGTTGTCTTTGACTATAATTTTACGTGTAGCAGGATCACCGTTCATGCCAGCTCTCTCTATTTTGGGTACTTCGCCCCAGTCTGTCCAGAACATGAGACTGAAAATAGAGATAATTATTTATTTATTGGATCTCCAGCAAGTTTACAAGAACAGAGACAAATACTGGTGAACCAATACAATGACGTTTGACAAGGACGAAAATATATTAAAATAAATTAACACATTAAAAAAAAACATAATTAGATAAACAAGTGATTAGTAGAGTATTTCTATATATATCGGTTTAGGAGAATACAAAATAATTTGTGCAAATCAAATTAATCGAAATAAAGTTGCTATCTTACCCTTCTTTAGGAACAACGGCAATAGCCCGAGCAAGGTCTACCTCTGACCAGAACAGAACTTTCCTATACCTCTGCTCTATGCTAATGACTTCAATTTTATTGGTCTCCCCATCTGTCCAGTATATTTTATCTGTGTACCAGTCTATTGCAATACCGGTTGGTGTTATTAGTCCCTCTGATACTATTCTAACCTGCAAATAAACAATGGTAAACAATGCAGAAGAGAAATGGAACAAAAAAGTGACCCTATGGTACCCTAGGGAGGCGAAGAGAAAGAAAGTGTAAACCTTTCTTTGACTTTGTGAGGCTGGCGGGACACGAACTAGGTAGGCAAGGAATAGAGAGAATTGGAAGGGGTTGGAGGAGGCCTTTGCCAAAGGGCACACAGAGACTCAGAACTGAGATTAAACATTTTCGTAATACAACTGTAACTCTAAATAAATAAAATAATAAACAATGTAGAAAGCAGTCTTCAAATTTTGATTTGAATTTAATATTTCCATAAAATTAACATCATCATGTATATTCCCTAAGTCTTAGGGCCCTTAGGCCTATGAACCCCTGTTTACCAACCCTTGTCTTAACAAGTGAGGGGTAAACAGGGGTTTGTTCAGTCATTGACTACATTACAGTTGGAATTTGGGGTAGAGCAGAATGTCTTTCAAATAATGTTTCTGTTTTTTAATTTTCTTACCTTATCCCCTACATGAGTCTCATTATAACTCATACATTGTATCAATTCTGCAGTCTGATCTGACCAGCATATAAGATCCTTTCTGTGAAGGAAGTCCACAGCTGATCCTTGCTCTAGGTCCTTAACTATAGTGTTCACTTTACTGAGCTTCGAGGTGTTCACTACACGTATGTCTGATGCCGTAGAGTATAATAATATTGGGTTACTAACTACGGCATAGAAACCTGAAACATTTTTTTACATAATTAAAGTGTTTAAGAAGTGGTGATTATTTTCATAAATCTTTTCAGAGTTTTAGGCCCGTATTACAGTACCTCACTCAACACTACTTAAAACTAGGGCTCCACTTCGTTTCTCTCCCCAATCGTGCGGAGCTTCAGAATTTTATAGTGTGTAGATGTCTTCAAATAAAACGTTTTCCCAAAATTTCACACTGAGCAAACGCCTAGTTTTTGAGAAAAAAAATCCTAAAGTTTCAGAAATTTTAACCAATTTACGTAAATTAATTGTCATTTTACCACAGATAATGTACGAGTTTCACTTCTAGGTTGTTCCATTTTACGTTCAGACAAAGTGACAGCGGACTCTTATGGTTTTTTGTATAAATATTGTAAGTTTTTAACTTTCGTTCACTTTTAAATAGTTGCTACCGCAATTAAGTTAATTATAAAGTAAATAATATATTAAGTTAAATTTAAAAAAAAAGTTTTATTTGTACTATTAAAAGATTGTCTGTAACGAAACGTAATCCAATGTCAGTGAAGCGAGCTCGGGACTTGGGGCACCCCGACACGGACAGGTTAGGTTAGAAGGGGATGGCGGGGTCTAGTGAGCGAGCGTAGCGAGCGAATAGACCCCGCCATCCCCTTCGTGGTTATTTTTTTTTAAACCACCCAGAAATAGGAGGCCCGCGAAGCGGGGCTCCGTCGACAACGCTTTACTAAAAATTACCTTGATTGTTACAAGGTAATATTCCAAGATTTGAGCATATTTTGGTTTGACCTTGACTTTTGATGTGTAAGACCTTGACTTTTGGGTGCTGACCTTGACCTTGACGATGTGTTTGACCTTAGTATTGCTTGGAAACTAATTTAGACCCGCCACGTGATCTTCCCCGCCCTTAATACTCCGGCGATTTTTGGCCATTTTTTTGAAACTTTGGCAATTTTTTTCTCGCCACCTATGGTTTTGCTCATTTTGGGGATTTCAAAAATACAATAGAAATGGTCTACTCTATCAAAAAAAAAATACCTACTATAAATACGCGCTGGGGAGACTTCCGAAGTGCTTCCAAAACTAGTTTCAACCAATCAAAAGGCTTTAAAGGAGTTTTAAGTAATGCTTGAGTTTTGATTGAGGTTCTGTAATACGGGCCTTAGAGTTTAATCTAGCAAATTTAGTAAAATTAATTCCTATATCTTGACACAATACGGTTCTGCACATTACTTAAATAGTTTGAATTGAAGGCTTAAATTAAATGTTTATCAAAAATCAGGCAACTTGTTAACAATAAAATTAAATAACACTTGATTAACACAATAATCTTCATAATATGTGTGAAAAACATGTTAATAATTATTAAAATTACGACACAAGAATCTAGCTGCGGTAAGTTATGTTTAAATCCTACTTGATGGTTTAGTTTTAGTTCTCAAAGGTCGCAGGAATGTTATCATGTAAATTATAAACAAAGTAATTTATATCAACGAATAAACAACATACTTATTTATAAATTATGGATATGATGTCTTGTAGAAACAAGGAAAATCTTTCGTTATATCTTGAATTATATATCTTTCAACAATAAGTCAAGAAGTTCACATCTATGGTGATAAGTATGCAATGCAATTCGTACTCGTTCTATAATAGATATCATGCAAAAAACAAAGACTAAGGACTAACCTTTTAGCTGCAGGAACATTAACAAACAAAACACATTCATAATATTTTGAATTATTTTGTCTGCGTGAAGTATTCTTCGGCGTTTTGTCATAATGAAAACAAATGCTTATCAATCGTCCAATCTTTCATGTGTTTATTTCACTTTGACACTAACTTGTATAGCACGTAAATTAATTAAGGCACGGTTAAAAATCATCAGGCTGCATTTTCGTATTATAAACCAGGTAATAACTTTTTATGAATTTTGGTTAGGGATAACAATTTCTCAGACAATGAGTTTGAGAGATCAACAAACGCAACAGTGTTGCCAGCTCAGAAAGTTCATTTCGGATTTCGGACGGTAGATAAAAAAATTAACAACAAATGAAAAACAAAAACACTAGTGAGAAAAATACAAACTAAAAAATAAAAATATTATTGTCATAAATTATAGCTATAGTCACATGCCTCCGTAATAATAACGTATTTATTTGTCTTTGTTGATTTGGCACCCACATAATGGGGCACAGCAGCATGCTACATTACTTGCACAGACGCCAGCACATCAATCTACTACAATGTGTCAAATTTTTTAAGTTTAAAATCTATGGTTCATAGTTGATTGGGAAAATTTGACAGTTTCGGGTAGGTTGCCCTGCAGGGGTCTGTACATAATCCATAAATCTACGAGATGGCGCTAGTTGTACGAAATTCTCAGGCACCTAATCATTTTCGAGATTCCGGTTGGCATTGTCCAAAACCAGAAAAATCCGAAGTTAGGTAGTTGACGCCAAAAAAAAATCATATTTAAAAAAAAATATAATAGAATACATCCTAAACCCTATTATGTAATACCATTTTCCCAAAACATGCTTGGAAATTCTAACATGATTTTGACAACCTTCTTCTAGATAAATCGAAAAATTGCGATATACTGGCTGGGTACTGATCGAATACATGCGAGCGCCCCGGCCGGCAATCTTTGTATGAAAATCCTTAAGTCGGCCTAATAATTTAGTATGAAAACTGTCGTGTTACTTCAAAATGGAACGTTTTTTTTTTCCAAGGAGTCAATATTATTATCAAAGATTTTATTTATGAGCCCGTATCAATTTCGCGGTCTAAAAACAGAACATTCTAGTTTTTTCAGCGCAAATTTCTCAATAACCTTAAGATATCAGGTTTTAGCATGGCAAAGTTATTCATCAACTAATAACTAGTAAGTCTACGAATTCTAATTTTGATAACTACTCAATTTAGATGACTACTAATCGTGAATAATAAGGTAATTTTTTCAAAAAATTTCGACACGGTTGGACGGAGATACCTACGAGTAGGCCGGTATCTGTTAGGGTCAGTTTTTGTGCCAGAAGATTTATGGATAGCTTTAGCGATTTTCAGAGCATCTAGAAACTTTTCCTTCAGCAAGGTGTTAATTAAATTAAGTTGTCAGTTTGACCGATATTAGGGTTCTTAAAAATTTAATTATTTTTGGTGTTATCATGTCAATTAAATACTACTTACACTACAGTTTGGATCAAAACTAACGATTATTTTTGAGATTTCGTCCGTTTGACATGGTGTAAAGGTAGTGGTTCAAGTATCTACAGTTTTTAGTTAGTAAAACATGTAAATCATTCAAGCTGTCGACTGCTTGAATGATTTGGGTTCAAGAAGTTTTCTAAACATTGTTCACTTCATTACTTACTTTTAATTTTCTTTTTTTTTTCAACAGAGACCTACTCTCGTTCGTTTTACGCACTTTGACACGGATATATGAAACTCAGGCCTACGCATTTTGCGTGATATTGCCAGCGAGCGGTCCGCCTCTCACCGCGCAATCTACGTTGACGCGCGATTCACACAAAAGGATAAAAATATATATATCCCGAATCTCCCGATTTTGATATAAAAAGTTGCGTAATTTAATTTATGTTGATCTCTTTTAGTTAAAAAAAATTGCCTAACTAAGTTTACGTAAAAAAAAACGATGATTTTTTGTATTTTTTTTGTTATCTTCCAATCATTTTGAGTTTTTAAATATATCTTTTGTAACTTGTAGACTTTGTAGAGCATCCAATTCTCTGTATTTTAGTAGCCATTTCAGTGACGTAGTTTTAACATAATCACAGATAGACACTTTCGCTGCAAATTAAAAAAAAAACATCTACTTTCTTTAATAATTAGGTATTTAATTTTTGAAACTTTTTGCACCTCGTCTCGGAATTCTCGGTTAGGTTTCTATTGAACATTATTACGGAAATAGGAGTTGCTTTGTTGACTTATGTAGAAAAGTTTGAGTCAGAAGAATACATTATGTAGGTAAGGTGTTAAAAAATTAACTTTAGAAAGTAGGTACCTAACTTTTACTATGGGACCAACTTTGAAATCGCAAAAAAAATATCATTTGTTTCATAGTAAAGTTTAATACCTACATAGTTTAGAGTTGGAGGCCCGTACGTAGACGGGGCCTCCAACTCTAAATTGCTTCTCACTAAATATATTTTGACCGTGTCTGGGATATAATTAAAAAGTACTTCTAACATTTGGGGGGCTCCAGGAACCAGGGCGGATTGTCTTGACACTATTCTGGGGTATTTAATTTCTATGTCTAGTTGCTCAGCTTCTTTTGCCTCTTCAAAAAGATGTCGGAAAACTGTGTCCGCCTGTTTCCTTTTTTGCCGTAAGACATTGGTGTACCTATCATTTAAAGCGTCCATAATAGCGTTGTAAAATACATGTATATTTCAAACGCCCCTGTATTTTTCAATAAAATACAGACCCTTTCCTTGCGAATCTTTGGTTGAATCTTTCGCAAGTTTAAGTTTTTTACATGTATTTTACGGTTTATTTTTCGCATTATTGTATTATTGGTGTTTGATTGGGAGAACACACACCAAAGATCGTAACCGTTTGACCCTGGATCCGCCCTTTCTCAACCGTTGGACTATTATTATAAAGTATTATTAGTGGCTATTCCAGCTACTTTATTGATGTGAAACATCTAATGGCCTTGGGGGTAAGACCGACTTGCCTCCTAGAAGTCGGTAAGGGCGTTTTTCGTATTCGGGTCGTTTTTCGTAGTCAGTGGTAACTGTTGACTGGGTACCAATTTTTTTTTTACATCGACTGTCGAGCGTGACATTCTGGTTTCTATTTCCAGGTTTCCAGGTTCTCCTACGGCAAATGATGATTGGGGGTTTTCTTCAGGAATTTCCCATAACACCTACATAGGACTTCAATGTAGATAACTGGCGAAATTATATCGGTATTCCAAACACCTGTTTTTAATTCATTAGGAATAATGGAACTTATGTTATTTTAGTGCTTACTTTAGCTAAATAGGACACTTGCATTGGAATGGTGTTTTACTCTAGTACCTACCTACCTGTCTACCTACCTATGTTTAACAAGGAGTTCTTCCACTATTACCTACATAAATGCCAGCTAAGCAAGATTCCAAAATACCTCCGCGAAACAATAACGCTTTCTGCTCCAAAACCTACTAAGCGCATTAAGCGCTCAATTATCTCCACAACACGCGATGTTCGTATAAAGCAGTCTAGTAAAGTACTGAATAGTGGTCGTTTCGATTTGGCTCGCTGCAAAATTGACTCGATCCTCGATCATCAACAATAACAACTAAGCACCGCACTATTCAATGCAGCCGCAGCGCGATTGGCCGCTGTTAATGTTAAACTTGTTCCAACACTGCCAATGAATAGTTCAACTTTGGATTTGGATTTTAGAGAATGCAAATAATTTGCATAGATTATGATCTAAACTCACCCTGGTTTCTGAAAGCGTTTTCCATAAATTTTAGAAACTTAATGAAAAGTTTTATCAAATAAAAACAATTAAAGTTACATTTGATGTAAAACATTCACCCCTACAGATGTTTCGAAACTCCGCAGACTGTACACCCACCACTCGTGTGTGGGAGTACCTGTGTGTACCATCGATTACTGTTAGTAGTGGTACTAACTTTACTTTTGATACGCCTTATAGTTTAAAGCACAGAGTACCTACTTTGTAATATACTGAAATAGAGACCAATCTTCTTCCGTGGAACGGGGTCATTTGCGTTCGTAAATAAACTAGCGCCATCTGATATTCACAATTAGAACAACACCTTTGGATAGGACATCGGTATGAAGCTATGAATAGGATATGTATAAATATGGTGGTGGTATGGGTATAGATTCTATAGTAGATATTTTAGTGTTCATTTCAAGGATTCATAAATGAAAGAAAATTTAGTAACCATCTTTTTATTAATATGTACCAAAGTAATTAAGTAGAAGAATCCTATCTTAAACTTAACACTATACTGGAGTCCTTTAGCAGTTTTGACACAACTACTCACAAAATCACTTTCTGGTCGCAAATATGGATTAGTCGGGCGAAGTTTCGCTCAACTCAACGACAAACGCACAACATAACACAGAAAGATCACAAAAATAAACAAATAATCGTACAAGATGGCAAGCATTGGGGCTATCAAAGGCCCTAGTGTGAGTTTCTTTTAACCATCTCGACTTTACGCATCGACCGCGTTCGGCGCTCCGATTGGCCCTTCACTGGCCTTCACTGGTGATGGACCAATCGGAGCGCCGCCGACTGTATATTGTTACGAAAATGACCAAGGCGAATTATAGTGAACATTGCTTCAGAGCTGCCATCTCTTATCTTTAGTTGGTGAAAATTTCTACGATTATAGTCCAAGAAAATAAAAATAAAACATCTATACTTATTTTGTACAGGGACTACATATACTTCGTGATTTTGTACCATGTAGTCCCGCCCGATCGCGAGTACGCCATCCTCCGCGCAGGATGCCCCCGCCAAAAACACCCCCGGTCCCAAGAAGGTCGCGCCTCCTCCCCCTGTCTTCATCCAAGACAAGGAGAAGTGGACGACCATCTCAAAATGGTGTGTCGATCAGAAAATCGGCTACACCAACGCCAGGTCGACCCAACAGGGTATTAAAGTATCACTCGCGACGTCCCGAGACTATAGGGACTTCAATACCCTTCTGCAAGCGAGAGGTGTGTCATTCCACACCTACTCCCTCCCAGAAGACAGACAGATCCGTGTGGTGATCAAGAGGATCCCCAAGGAAATCTCCCCATTCGACATCCTTGCAGACCTTCAGTCGCAAAGGATATCCGTTGATGAAGTGCACCGCATGCACCGTTCGCGCGGTAGAGAGGCATACGACATGATAGAAACATTAACCTCCACCTCGACCTTAGAATCCCCACAATCCATCAGTTCCTAAAACGCATGTCCAAGCGTCACTTTGATTCCGCCGCCAATCACCGCAACCCTCTGGTTGTTGAAGCGGCCAATTATACCCCCTCCCGTATTAGTCGATTTCACCGTCCTAGGCATGTCCTCTCCGATCCAGATGATCCCACCACTTTCCTCCAGGAGAGCAATAGGGCCACCAGTACAGTGCACAAATACACCCGACACCCATCGTACCAACCTCGCCGCCGAGGTCCTCCGTGATCGCGTCCCTCACGAGTAAATAATACTCCCCCCCGACCCTTGTCCGATGAAGCGCCAGCCCGCGCCGCAGCTGAGCGCGTAGCTTTAAATTCCCCGTATAATAATAATGATACATCCTTGATCCAGCCTGTCCCATCTTGCTGTCCTCCCCTCAGCGACGCCCTAAGCCGAGGTTCGTACCCCACAGGGGGTGCCCTTAGCGAGCGTTCGCCTAATTTTAATTTAGAATAGTTTTGCTCCTGGCTGGAGGCTTTGAGTGTAGTGCTTAAGGCAGCCACAGGATTGTTCGGTTGAGCAGTAAATACCTTAGTGGTATACCTGCGAGATGCCATAGTAAAAAAAAAAAAAAAAACACCATGTAGTTTTTTGTACTAAGATTGAGCGTGAGCGCTCTGATTTAAACTATTCGGAGCGACAACGGGTGAGCCGCATATTTTGTATGTTGTTCATCAAAATATGAGGATAGACCATCCGGCAAAGAGCTAGAGTTAAAGTTTGTTGATGTTCAGGTGTTATGTTTGACTAAATAAGTACTGGTTGAAAAACATGAAGTAGTGCTTATCGATGATGATAATTTTACTGTAGGTACAACGCGCGTTTGTAAGGAAAAGCACCATTTGCGGTGGATCCTACCACATTTAGCTTTTTTTTTTAAGTTAATACTCAAGCAGTTCTTCTAAGACATTTTAATTTAAATAGCCTCCTTCACAATGAAAAGAGTCGTTCGACAGACGTCGTATAGATAGGTGTTCTCTGCTGAAACACAGATTTACGAAAGTTAAGTTAAGATTTTATGGTTTTCCTTTCATTTAATCTAACATGTTTGTTAGAGAGGTTTGATCCTTATGATTGAACCTATCGATTGATGCCATAAAAGTACAGGCTATGTTACTTTTTCTGATTTTAGCCGGTTCGATTACCGAGTGTGGCAAGCGAATTTTCGAAAATCTTTAAATGGTACAGATTTGCTTCTTTTTAAAAATAAAGTAATGTTTCCTTTAAGGGTACACTAGTCGACGGCTCGAACTCGTTGGTGGACGTGACTAATATGCATGCTAACTAGTCTAATTATTTATTTAGTATTTATTTATCTAGTTATTATTTATTTATTTATATAGTGAAATAGACGATGATTTATAACGAAAACGAGCGCGTAAAATTTCATGAACAGACCTTTGGGCGTATATATATTATGAAAAAACTACTGGATGTAATTACTAAAAATAAAATTATTTGAATTATTGAATACGTTATCTATGTAAGGTTTCTATTTTGCCATTTTCTTCCTAAATAAGTTATTCATTTACGCCCAAAGACGAGTTACAATTAGTGTTAAAATAATGGAAATTTCGACGCTCATAGCCAGTGATCGGAAATAGCTGAGCTAAAATATGTAATGTTCGAAAAAGAACAGAGACAAAGTGGAGACGCCTTACGACAAAATATTTTTTCGGGACTAATGTCCCGGGTTTACAACTAAAATGAATAAAGTAAAACAACTGTCGAATTCATTTTCCTGTCTCTGTTTAAAAAAAAAAGTGTATGGACCATTTTTATTGTTAAAAAAAAATAAAGGTACTCTCCTTATCTTCTTTTGAACGATGTAAGTAAGCGCGGAAGCTAATGTAATTTACATACCAGCTTTAATAACTATATAACTAACAAGGTAAAGGAAAAAAAAATCATTAGTATAGCTTTTCATAACATTTATTCATTTTGTACAATTATTTTAACTAAACGTAAACAGAGATTTATTTATTTGGGATCTCCAACAAAGGATACACAATATAAATTACAATCATAAAAACCGTTCTTTTACGTGTGTTCCTTCAATTAAAGGAGACCACAGCATGCACACACAAATAGGTGTAGCTAACAGGAGAAAAATAAGAATAGAGACAATAAATTATGAAATTAAACCCCTTGGACCCCAGTAACAGATGCCGCCATTTTGCGAAAATGGCGGCATCTGTTCTAAATAATAAAATTCTAATGTTCGACTTAATGAGTATTATCGATACATGATTTCATCTTTTGCCGGCTAAACTTAAGTGTAGCCGTAACGCCTTGGCTAAAAATGAAGTAGCAAATGAAAATGGCTGAGAGGTAGGTCAAGTTAAGTTAGAACTGTGACCACATAATGCACGAGGGTCCGTATAGACACAAGAGAATGGAAAACACCACATTCCCAAAACATTACATTCTTGTTGTGCCTAAACGGACCCTGGCACTCACCGGCCGCTGCCAAGGCACCGCTCGCTCGGCTGTCGTTGTGTGGTCAAAGTTCTAACCTAACCTAACCTACCTTTCAGCCATTTACATATGCTTTTTCATTTTTTCTCAAAAGCTAAATGTTTACGCAGTGTGACCTTTTGTCTCAAATTTTCGAACGCCTCTTGAACACGCAAATGTTACACTATAATAGATACTTATTGTAATTCTGCATTACTGTGTGTTGTTTCTGTAATTGATCAATTTATGTGGACATCCTTTTTTCACTGATTATATATTACGTGTATCACGTTTCCACAACTGTATGAAATGTTGATTTTTATACTCTGCAATATATGACACTAAATCCTGTAGTGACGTGAATTCAGCCACTTTAGTGACTTCAGTCATTGAAGTGACTTTTGTTCTATATATCAAAAACAAATACGATCAATCAATACAACGGGCACCAAACTAACCTCAACAATCAAACAAAATAACAAGTGACAGTGACAATGACATTGATAATGCAATGTTTACGGCACTTTAGCCTGGTCGAGGTAGCGCCACTAGTATGCCGCAAATATACACGCACTCTATACACTTCCTAAAATTAATAAACTTACCAAGCAGTTTGATTACCAGAGCAAATGTCAGTATGTCAGTTGCGGTAAAACGTAGTCCCTAAAATCAACCCAAGGTGGTCATATGAAGCAGATCCAATAAACAATAAAACAAGTAGGTACAGGTAAAAAAAAAAAACACGGGTCTAATATGCGTACACAACTTGAGGAACTACAGGAGTGAGTGATGCGTGCAAGACGACGCTTGGAATGCGAAACACCCCTGTACCCCTTAACCCTTTTGTCACTGTTTACCAGTGACAAACAAAAGTTAGAAAGTGACAGCAAGTTTTGGCTATTGTGGGAAACGAAAACATGGCGCACCCAGTTCTTTACCTGAATTAATAACAATAGAAATCGTATCTACTGGTTTTTTGAGAACGTTCTCCTTGTTTTTGAAGTCGGTTAAAAAGGAAAATGAATTCAATTAGTTTACTCTATTAATAACATTGTTTCTCCACTTTTTTTGTTTCTGTTCATAGAACTTTAGGTATATAAACTCACCTATATCCGATCACTGCTCATAACTTCCAAACCAATATTTTTTTCGCATTTTGCTTCCATACAAAACTAGATAATGACAAGACGAATTGTTATAATTTTTAGTTTTGAACGTCCACCGTCAAACAGACGAGTAATCACCATACTACGTTTGTATGGAAGAATGACCGACTAGCGTACCTTTAAGTAAAATAATCTATCTTGAGGATTTAAAGTGGTTTTCCTTCAGGGCCCATTGATTTTTCCCACCCTGTATAGCTATGTGTAAGCGCCTAAGCGGGCACGCCCTTTATGCCTGGAAGCTTTTATTTAGATATTAAGTTCTGTTTACGTTTTTGTTTTTATTTCTGCCTGAGTATAGTTCTCGATGTTTTTGGTTGGTATATTGGCGTGTGCTAGCTGACAAAATGGCTAATAATTTAAATTATGTTTGGTGTGGCGTCATGTAAATTATTTTGCATACTATTATATAGTTTTTTTTCTTTCTAATTGAACAGATAGCTGTGCTGCTGGGGAGTTTGTTGCGCCACGTCTTCTTTCCAGCTAAAGCACGAGGAAGTGGTGAAGGGTGGGCGTTTTGGAGGACTGTCTTATTTAACTTTGACGTTCGAAAAATGCTGATGCTCAGCCTAGTTTGAATAAATGACTTTAGAATTTAAATTTTGATCGTTGATCTATCGATATCTAAATACGACAAAAGGAAATTATGTTTTTTTTGACCGCTTTGTTGTTAATTCAAGTATGAGTTGAGAATTACAGTTTCCTTTTATGTAGTAGTATTATACTCATCACGTCCGTCAAGAACTCATACAAAAAAAAAACTATATTTTAAACTGATATTTCAAGTGACTAATACACTAATTGCGGTTGACGACCCCAATAAAAACTTTTTTTTAAAATCTTATTTAGATACCGATAACGTCACGTCCTTAGAGTTTCGCTAACTAATTTAATTTGACCCTGTGTAGTTGCGCCTTGAGGGCAATTTGACCCTGTATAGTTGGCTTCGTGACGGCAAACGGCACGACGTACTCTTATGTCGCCCTCTCCGCCATGTTTCACATCTGCCGGGCGTCTCTTGACGGCCTCATTTTTTATTAGTTTGGTCGACAAATTAAATTAGATGATCATGAAGTTTGACAACACAATTTGAGTCAGTATGACCTAGGCTGGCCTCGATCACTGATGATGAGACTTTCAAAAAGAAGGAAGAATAAACAGCAAACTATTCTATAATAAAAGCTTTTGTAAAATAATGGTAGAACTTTCTGCATTGCATTTATATTTGCATTTACATTATATATATTTATTGCATTTTTAAAGGCTCTATCGGTCGGTAGGTACCCACTTAAAATTAAAAACCCTTTGAATGCAAGACCTGATAGTAGTGGCGAGGTGTCAAACACGCAAGCCCCACAATATCCGACAGTAGCCGTCTACAGCCGACAGCCATGTCACACTTCGTGCAAATTAGTGTCAGCTGTGATCGGCCCACAGGCAAACTGACTGCGTTACTGTGGACTGAATGTGATTTCAATATCAAAGGACCTCTAAACTGAGTATACACTGCTGGTAAAGCAGCTAGGTAGGGGTTTAGTTACGATTAATTTCATTGATTTTAATTAAGCAAGAAAAGCTTGATGCAAAAATTATGTTTAGACTTGTGTCAATTTTAAAAGAGCCGAAAAACACTGCAGCGTCTGTTTTCTTACTTTTATTTTTAAAGCGGAAACAGGGCAGCAACTAGGACACTTATTATACTATCGTAGCACGAGGATTAAGGGAGCTTATGGGTTCCGATGCAGTTATTCAAATTATTGTTACTTTCCTATATTCATAAGTCCCTTCGGTGTGTGAGGGTTTAGTGTGAGGGAAGCACACACTTGTGCTCTATGAAATCTCCCGCACTGAGGGTAGTCTCCGCTTAGATTGGCCGCCATGACCGAAATAAGGTCAGCAGGACTATGTTCATAAAGCTGTTCACTGTGATTGTATAGAGCGGTAGAGCGCCAGCTTTCGGCTGATCTTTAAGAGTGAAAACAAGGGAAAAGTTGAAAGGTGTGTGGCAACCCTAACCCGTGGTATTTTTAGGTTTTCATAGCCAAATGTCAAAAACGGAACCTTTATAAATAAAAAATAATTCAATGCATAGGTCGTGGCCAAATCTTAAAATTGATCATTTCATGAAATGAACATCAACCACTGGTCACATCATGAAGTAGCCTGGCCAGATCATTGAATACTCAACGTTTAACGATATGAACAGTTAAACGCACGACTACTTCATGATGTGGCCAAACATTCGTGATCATATCGTAAAATAATTAGATTATCCACCGGTAGAGGCGTTGATGTCGCTTTGTTTTTGTTGTACATCATGGCGGCGGCATACAACAAATCAAACAAAGTAGGACGTCCACACAAAAAAAGTTGATGGACTTTAATTTGGTTTCCAACTATGATATTCTGGAAAGCGATCAACTTGGAAGTAGCGCTCGCCGGCCGCTGTCGCGGCGTGTATTGAAACATAGCACTTAAAATTAGTTTCTAAACATTAAAAATATACGACCCGACCCGACCAAATGGGTTAGGTTAGGTTAGAACTGTGACCAATTGCGCGCGATACGAGCGAGCGAAGCGAGCGGTGCCTCGGCAGCGGCCGGCGCTACTTCCAAGTTGGTCGCAGTTACATAATAATGTCGACTGACATATCATTAAACATTGACGTCTATACGATATGGCCAGTGTTAGCTGGCCATTTCATGAAATGGTCAATTGGCGGCTGATTCAGATCTGACCTCCACTGACTGATCCACGACACATATAAGCTTGTGAGATCCTATATAAAGATTATAATATTTTATGTTTCTTAGTGACTTTGTTATTTAATGTAATGTTTTGTCAATAGTTTTTGAGCTAAGGGATATTTTTGGTAACAACTGCAGAAATACCTAACTTAGTGTTTCATAGTTTTTGCGATTATATTAAATTATTACTATGAAATTTACTTTTGCGGCCGGTGGAATCAATACTGTGCATGCGTAAATATGGACCCCAATTCCCAACTACGGAACCAATGTGTGGTCCGACACGCACTTGGCAGGTTTTTCTTTAACGTACCTCCGACATGTGCTGCTATTAGGTAGGTACTTTAATCTAATTGTGTAGAGTTTGTAGACTTCGTTTGTTAAACACGGATTTCGTGTCCGGTGTAAGTGTTCATGTTTTGTGCGAAAATAAGATTAGTTTCCAGAAGAAATTAAAGGAGAATTGCTTGTATAAACATACAAGCAATTCTCCGCTTTGCATTTTTATTGAATTATGTTGAAAAATAGGGCACATTATTCTTTTTTATGCTTATAGAGAATTGAAGTGTTTTCACGTTGGCCTTTAGTCATTAGTCAACGAAAGGTTCTCTCTAGCTTAACACATTCCGGGACATTGAACGAGACACAATATGAGTTTTTTCGTTATGACGTCTACGAGTATAAGTGTTTCGGAAAGTGTGTGAAAGTGGAGAAAGCGGCAGGGTGGCCTGCGAAATTGTTGTATTGCTGATTCTAATGATAATAATTCTGTAAGCATATTTGTTACGGTTACAAATCATATTTTAATCAACATAAACCCTGACACTGACGAGCGAATTGCAAAAACCGTAAGAAAATTTGAATTTTGCGTGCTACCTTAAAATAAATATTAAAGAATAATAAAATATAATTTTAATACTTATTCTCTAGTATCAACCAAGAATACAAAGCATAGTCTATCTTTATAATAAAAGACATTAAACTTATACTGGAGTGCCTCACCGAATTAATTAATTAAGCTACCTACATATATTATACAGGGTGAGGGGATCGCAATGGCAGCATTGGCTGAAATTTCTCAAACCATTTCGGTGACGGCTAGTTTATCAAGCTTATTAAAATAAAAAATTAAATCAATTTAATTCAAGTAACATGCGTATTTGAGTTGAGGTAATAAGGGCTATATTATTACCTCAAATACACATTATTGTAATAATATTTATTTGAATAAAATAAAATAAAATGTCAATGCAATTGAAATAACCGGAGTAGGTAATATTAAAATCATATTAAAATTTGAGAGGACATTGAATAAAATTACATATGAAATCGAATTAAAATTAAAATAAAAAAAAAACAGAAGCATGCAGTTTTAATATAAAACTGCATTGAAAATTTAGCGTAGGCCTTATAATATTTTTTATCAATGTATTTTGTCAGTATTTTCAAAAAAATACAGAAGGGTCTGTACAACATGCAAAAAAGCAAGTGAAGTTGTTAATATTGTTTTTTTTAACTTAAATGTAAGTACCTCACTATTTCTGACTGACTGAATCCTTCTACTTCATATGGTAGGTAGTGTAGCGTAGGTACCTGAAGAGCCTTCGGTATCGCCAGCCAAATAATTATTCTGTATATTGAAAGGTTCATGAAGTATGTAATGGCCGCTGACAAAATTAATAATCACGAAGAGGGCGTTTCAAATGATATCATTATGCGCTATTATTCGGATGATGAAATTAATTACGTACCTACATAAAATTTACATATTTTCTGCTGTGTCGTGCTAAGCTGTTCTATCGAATTGAACGAGGTGGAGGTGGTCTGTTTAGAGGTGCTTTGTCAAGTTGCCAATTAAAATATTTATTTTGGGTTCTGCGTAGTCTGTATTAATTGATTTGGCAACCTATTTGTGGATTTTAAAGGTTCGGACTTATCATTTTTGTTTATTTTGATGAAAAAGTTTTGCGTCTATTTAACTCCCTAAATAATTGATTAAAATGTTAAAACCCCAGATGATGTTCACCTAAGTATATAAAAACAAAACTGCAAATCCTCTTACGCTCTTTTTCAAATTAAACAAAGCACTAACAGCTATGGCTGCTTACTACGCATACGCATACTCATGGCTGCGGTATGGCGTCATGCTATGGGGAAATAGATCATCGATAATAGATCATCTGTTCCTATAAAAGATAATTAACACTCATATGGATTGTCCGCGGTTGCTGAGTCAAATAAATTTGAATGTGCCTTACAAACTTGCTCGTGGGTCTAGATATCAGTTGTTCCGCGCTAAGGGCTTTAAAACCAATCTGGGTCATTTTTCCACCATTAACAGAATGCAGATTCAATTTTGTCGCCTGTCACGCTCACCCAGCGTAGATATTATCTTGATATGTCTTACTCTTAACATAAAGTCAAGGCTATATTGCTTGAGGCTTTATCATAAAAGAGAAAAATTAATATTGTATTTTCTATTGTCTTTTTAATTTTCACTTAAATCTATTTAAATGAGTTGGGTTTTTTATATTTTGTTTTGTAACTTTATTTTTATTTGTAACTCTTTTGTAACTGCATTTCCTACTTTTCAATGCATGCCGTGGCAGCCTTTAATTAAGGCTACACTATAAAATGTAAAAATAAGATAGTACCTATTATAACATGTATTTTTGGTGTATGCTTTGTTGGTTGTCCTTAAATAAATAAATAGCGTTAACGTAGATGAACTATTTATAATGCAAAAGAAGTGTATAAGAATTCTAGCCCAAATAGATAATACGGAGAGCTGCAAGCAATACTTTATAAAATATCAGATTCTAACTCTACCGTCAATATACATACTTGACATTTGCGTGTTTGTAGTTAAAAATATCGATAACTTCACAAAAGTAGAAAATACGCACAACGTCAACACTCGCTATAAAAAGAGGTTATGCGCTCCATTCTCAAAAAGTAAAATGTTAAGTGATAGCCCACATTATATGGCAATAAAAATATGTAATAAGTTGCCCAACATGTTTAAAACTGAAAAATCAGTAACAATATTCCAAAAAAGGCTAAAACTATACCTTATCCAAAAATGTTTCTACTCAGTAAAAGAATATTTAGAGTCAAGCTTAAAATAACGATTTTCTCTCATTACAAAAGAGGCGATCTGTCCTATAAGCAAAATAAGATTTAGTCTAACCTATTTAACTTCATATAACATTTTAATTATAATTTGTACTAGGTACATGAAAATGATGAAATTCATTATTATTGACATTTCATTCTGACAACTATAATTTCTCAATTTAATTGTACTACTTTGAACATTATTAAGTAATAAAAATAATAATGTCTAATGCATGCTAATTTAGAATGATAAGGGCAGGCGAATGATAATTGCAATGCTTGTAAAAGGCTGCTAAGTCTTAAGTACTAACATAACATAACACCATTGTACACTTAGTTCGCAATAAATATTTTGACTTTGACTTTGAGTTTAAGTATCTTTTCTTCTCTGGTTCCATTTGCAGACTAACGATAGATAGGTACCTAGTTACACGAAATAACTAGATAGGTACTTATAGAGCTATAAACAAGTTAGGTACATGGCAGATACGCTATAATGTGTACCAGCTAAGTAATAGTTGGCGCTCGTTTGCGCCACCATTGTCAAAGTAATGGCGGGCACCGCTATTTGGCGACTGGATACGGGGTCACATTACACCAAATGGTTAATTAAAATATCTACGGTTATTAGTGCGTGTATCCGAACTGTGAAATCATTTCAGTGGAATGGAGCAATGAAAGAGCGCAAACGGCGGCGCGGCCGTCGCATGCTTACTCATTATGTTATAGTAATACATTTTACAGATTGATTTAAACTTCTTAATAAGAGCATCTGTGTAAAAGCTGGACCCTTTTTTTATATTCAGATTTAGGAATTTTAACCACCAGAGGGGCAATTCCCGTAATTATTAAGAACGTGTGCATTTGCATCTTATTCACAATCAGTCGAAAATACAAGCTATTTATCAATATTTTTGACAAGTTTGACAGATTACGCCTTGAATGTGAGCGTTTTTTAAGTACGAGTATTGGCCTTCCGGTTTCTGAGATCATAACTGTGCGTTTGCACTGTCGAAACATTCACGACGAAACATGTTGAAATCTTTAGTTTTTGTCAAAGTTCCATACAATATTTGACAGGAACTAGAGATTACAACATGTTTTGTTGTAATGTTTCGCCAGTGCAAACGCACAGTCAGGAAAACAAAAATGAGCTAACAGACTAACAGATTTCATGGGTTGAACTGGCTGACTGGGAAACAAAAAACAGCAAATGAAATCACTTGACATGTCATTGTGTCTGACAGTTTTATTTGATTTAGACCATAGACAAAGAATAGACTGAGCGTTAGCCTCACAAAACTGACCACTCTCTACTAAGAGACAACTGTGCAGCCAATAGCTGTTTCTTTTCTGCAAGCCGAAAGGCGCAGTGCCCCGAGATATTTTTTTTTTGAATTAAAGAATTCTTTAATTTCGAATTCTAGAAATAGGCCGCACATTCGCTTTGTCTCTCTTGTACTTTTCGGTCTGTATTCACTACACGACTGAATACCGAACGCTCAGACCAGTCTATAATTTAGACACTGTTTCTTTTATCGCCAGGTTAGTCTCTTTGTTCGCCTTTTAAATCCATTAAAACCAGGAGGAAGTTTTCGATTCGGCCTCAATGTTCTTATTTTTTTTGGTATTACACTTTTTGGGACACTAAACGCCCAAAGTCAAAGTCAAAGTCAAATAATTTATTTCAATTAGGCACAAAAAAGGCACTTTTGAACGTCAAACTTTACAAAAAATAATAAATAAAACTGATTCTAGTCGCCCATTCCAAAAGGTAGTTTTCGTATGGAGAAGAATGGGCAAGAAACTCCACCGTTACTCTTTTAAAAAAATCATTATATCTTGTATACACTTATTATATAATTATATGTGAAGACAATGCACCTAGAATAAGATTACTATACCACGATAGGTAAAAAGAATGAAAAATGAAGGAATGACATAATTATGTGATAGATGCATGGTGCTCACATACTTACAAACATTGTAAAATTATACTATATTTCTAACATTATAATAAGTAATACTAATAATAATAAGTCAGTGTGTGAGTTCAAGTAATCACAAAAAATAATATAAAATAAATGTTTAAAAAAATAATAAAAAAAAATTATACAATTAAATTAGCAACCAGTTCGATTTTGTCTAGATTCTGAATTGTCCTATGGAGCAGGACCAGCATGTTTCCAAGCATTTTTATCTTGGATATAATCCTCTAATTTGTAATATGCTTGTTTACAAAGTGTACTTTTTATATGATTTTTAAATTTTCTTTCATTTAATTCTAATATATCACAAGGTATTCTGTTGTAACATTTAACACAGTACCCCATAAAAGATGTATTTACTTTAGATAGTCTGAAAAATGGTTGATCTATTTTATCTTTATTTCTAGTATTAAAATTATGTCTATCACTTATTTTATTAAAAAGATGTAGATTTTTTCTCATATACATAATATTTGAATAAATGAATTGGCAAGGTACCGTCATAATATTAATCTTTTTAAATAGTTCCCTGAGAGATTCGCGACGACGTAGATTATAAATGGCTCTGACAGCTCTTTTTTGTAAAACAAAGATGGATTCAATGTCAGCAGCCCGACCCCACAGTAAAATGCCATACGACATAATACTGTGGAAGTAGCTAAAATAAACCAAACGCGCGGTTTCTACATCTGTTAACTGTCTTATCTTTCTAACAGCATAAGCGGCCGAGCTTAGCCGCCCCGCGAGAGATGTTATATGGGGTCCCCATTGTAATTTCTCGTCTAGCGTGATTCCAAGGAAAACTGTTTGATTAATAAATTCCAGTTTTTCTCCATTCAATATGATGTCACATTCGCTACTTCTAACATTTGGTAATTTAAATCTAATGCATTTGGTTTTTTTATTATTTAGTACCAAATTATTTACCGTAAACCAATCTTGGACCTGAACAATAGAGCTATTCACGTCGTCAAGATTTGGTGACCGTCGGTTTATTTTAAAGATCAATGATGTGTCATCTGCAAATAACACCATCTTTGGCTGATTTAGAAATATTTGAGGTAAATCATTAATATAAACTAAAAAGAGGAATGGACCCAATATCGAACCTTGAGGAACGCCCATTACCATTTCAGACCCTAATGAGTTTGTGCCGTTGACTTGAACTTTAACCTTTCTATCTTTCAGGTATGATCTTAACAAATCATGAGCTGTATTCCTAATCCCATAGTGGTCAAGTTTCAGCAGAAGTGTCTCATGGTGTACGCAATCGAACGCCTTCGAGAGGTCGCAGAAGATTCCAATGGCATCTTGTGCTTCTTCCCAAGCGTTAAAAATGTTCTTTATTAGGGTGACACCGGCATCAGTGGTACAGCGCCCTTTGGTGAAACCGTACTGTTGGTCATGAAAGATGGAATTTTTATTAAAGTGACGTAACATTTGATTGAGTATCAACTTTTCAAACACCTTACTGAGAACTGGCAGAATTGACACAGGCCTATAATTGTTGGGTTCCTTACTATCACCGGATTTGAACAAAGGAACTACTTTACTGTGTTTCATGAGGTCCGGAAAGACGCCTTGGTCTACACTAGTGTTAAATATGAAAGCTAAATAAGGCGCAATGGTTTCGATGACTGATCTACATACTTTTACAGACATTCCCCACAGATCTTCTGTTGATTTAATTTTAAGATCTTTAAAAGCTTTTATAACAGCCTGGGGGTCTGTATGCAGAAACCTAAACTCCAAAGGGCATGCCTTTACATTCTTTATAAGTAAGGCAGCAGCAAGCGCGGGTGAGGAATTTAAAGCTTCAGTGGTTTTATGGGGAATATTAGCAAAAAAGTTTTCAAATTCCTGAGCTATTTCTACATCTGAGTTGATGGGACCATGTGCCGTCTCTAAATTAAATTCAGTATTACGCTGTTTTTTCCTACCGGTTTCATTATTAATTATTTGCCAGGTAGTTTTTATTTTATCATCAGCTGATTTTATTTTATTGCTAATGTGAAGAGCCTTAGCCATTTTGCACACACTTTTAAAAGTTTTAGAATATTTTGCAACATACTGATGAAAGCTTGTATTATTCATATGTTGCTTTAGGCCATAAAGTTCAAAAAGTTTTTCCCTGCTTTTACGAATACCTGGAGTCGCCCAATCACTAAATAAGAATTTTGTGTAAATAGTTTTAGTTTTTAGTGGAAAAGTGTCAATGAATTGTTTGTTTAATAGTGAAAAGAACTCTGCGTAGAACTCATTTGGGTCACATATATTATCAAAACTCTGAATACATAATTTACTTGCCAAAACATTATTTAATTTCTCTAGATTTCTACATGTAATTGGCCTAAACCTTATTTGAATTTTTTGTAAAGGCATGTAGGAGCAAAATGTTATTGTTTGTCCACTGTGATCAGATGGCAACTTATTTACAATTTGTTTATGTAAGTAATCACAATTACAGAAAATATTATCTATACAAGTGGCAGAAGAAGCTGTCACTCGGGTTGGTTCATTAAAAACATTTGACAAGTCAAATGACCTGAAAAGACTTAATAGTTTGACAGTATTAACGTTATTTTCTAATATATTAATATTAAAATCACCACATATGATTATTGACTTACTACTACCATTTAGTTTATTTAACACATCTTCCATTACAGAATCAAACATAGATAGATTCTGGTAACTTGGAGGTCTGTATACACATACTATAACATGCTTATCTAGCTCAACACAGGACAATTCAATGGTGTGTTCAACAGACAGCCCGATTATGTCTTTTCGTTCTTTCGATTTAATAGAATTTTTTACTAATATTAATGATCCACCATGTATCATATGTTTTCGGCTGAAATGGCTAACTACATAATAATTATCATAGTTAATTGACATTACTTGATGATCTTTTAACCAATGTTCTGTTATACAAACAACATCAAACTTAGTATTTTCTAAAAACAATTCTATTTCCAGTAATTTGGAAGAGCAACCTTGGATATTTTGATTGAATAATTTTAAAGTATGCTGCCCCCCTTTTGGTTTTTTCTTATGTGTAATATTGCCAGAAGATACCTTTTTATTATTCTCTAATAATAATTGGTTATTTGAAGGGGTAACTTCTGTTGTCTTACTAACTAGTTTAAAAAGTTATCCGGAGTGACCTCCACAACTACAATGGAAGAGTCTAGAATGTCTGTATGAATTTCAGCAGGAAGAGAATACCCTATCTGACTGGTAGTGGCCTCCAAAGATGTTGGTATTATAGGTGGATCCTCCTTCGTACATGATGACTCATAATTAATCACTATGTTGTTAGTATAGCTAGACAACACAGACTCGTTACTAATACTACAATTTGTTATATTAGCTATAACCTCGTTAATATTATATGCTATTAGCATAGCAATCATATGTCTACATTCCCAAGACAGAGATAAAGTTCTCTGAGTTAACTTAAAACCACTAACAAACTTGTTAGTGTCAAAAAACAATAATTTGTCACTATGACAACATGTCAGCCTGTGAATAGTACTATTCAACTTATAAATATAATTATTTTCATAAACTGATAAAGTATCAGAGTAAGGTAAAGCACACAACATTAGCTTTCCTATATTTAACTTTAATAAGGTGTTCACACCATCCACTATGTCCTTTCTGGTAATACCAGTACTATTACCTAATAGCAAAACCATTGTAGAATAATTATCTAGGTTTGTGTTTGCAATTCTTTTAATCATTTGTTTAAAAGTTATGTTATGATAACTATGATTGGTAAAACTATGGCTAAGGTAATTGAGTAACATTTTTCCAAAGCCCGAACCTAATTCGTCACAGAAAAATATAGATTTATTATTAGTTTGAGTATTAACACAGTTCTCTGCTGTAAGAGCCAACACCGGAGGAGGCAAGTCAGGCTGAGGCTGAGGAGGTGGTGGTTCATAGGCACAGCTGCATGAGATATTATTAGTCAAAGACTCATACCTCTCAGCATTGCACTTCACCAAATCCAGTAGTTCCCCAGCCTCAAACAAGCGCTCACTTAGTTGTAGTTGTGAATTCTCATATTTCTGAAAAATATCCTTCAGCAACTGCTCCTTGTGTAGTATATCATTATAGAGGAGCTTAGTATCAATATCATACTTTTCCCTACATTCATCTAACTCAACAGTACAACTATTTAAACTTTTGGAAAGGATAACACGTTCCTTTCTAAGGGAAAGATTTAATTTTAAAAGATTTTGTTTTTTAATAGCCTTCTGTGACCGTTTAATTATTTTTCTAAATTTAATGTATCTCTTTAATTTATTATGACTCATAACAGACACAATGGTATGGTATCGTCACCAGTCAAATCTATTGTTATAGCTGGCTCACACACTGATTTTGACTTACTGCCTACCAAATCATAAAATAGGTTATTGGTGTTAGCAACCTGTTTACTGACCTTTTCAGACTCTGAGAGAGATAGGGCCTTATGGGCTTCACATAATTCCTGTTTCAGTTCTGAAATATGGTTCAAAGCCAGTACATGGGTGTCACTGCACTCTTGAAATGTTGACACTTGATGTTGTAAATGTCTGTACTGGTCGGCTAAGTTTATGTGTTCTGTGTGTAGCTCAGCCAGCTCATTCAGCCCAGAGGCGTAATAACATGAAAACTTCTATTGTGTCTCGTTCAGTGTCCTTCCACCGATTAAATGGCTGATTAAATCCTTTTACTACACAGTACGTTAAAATTGAGAAGCTTTACTTACTCAAGTGGCACGTAGAAACTTAATAACATTACGCTTAAGAACTAAAGTGGGGATAATAGATGTCTTTACACTTGAGACAATAAAACACTTAGTGTAAGTGTTACTTCGACATGGAATTTGAATTTAGTAAGCGGATAGCGGTGATCAAATCCAAACGCATGATTTTAGGGTATTAGAATCGTATTTTAGTTATAATTTATTTTCTGTTTTGTTTACAAGTAGATATGTACTTAGTTTTCAAATAGTATAAACTAGTAGAGTTCTTTATGAAGGATCCGCTGTCCGTAACTACCATCCTAACTATATGTAATATTATAAATGCGAAGGTGAGTTTGTTTGTTTGTTACGCTTTCACGCTAAAACGGCAGAACAGATTTGGATCACATGGGAAGGCCATGACCTGCATAGGAAACTTTTTATCCCGATATTCCTACGGGATTGATACTTATTGCGGATGAAACCGAGGGGAGCAGCTAGTTATTCATATTTCTGCTACCAAGTATTTACTTGAAAAAATAAATAAAAATAAATTGTATAATTCATTTACATAATTTATAATGTTAATTGTTTTGTATTCCCCGTGCCTGGCTCAAATAAAATATTTTTGAAAGAAAGAAAGAATGAAAAATGCGTTTATTGGCATTAAAAAAAAATACACCTTAAAACTATAAAAACAGAAAACAAATTATTATAATGCCGAAAGGGCCTCAGCTCAGCATAATGTCAGGTGACAACACAAAGTGTACCACCTGACGCTGAATTTCAGCTGCAACCCACGAGTGCCATACGCTAGAATAATAAATATAGGAAAGTGTTTGTCCGTTATAATAAATAAATTTTAAAGGTAATATAAAATAAAATAAAATCATTCAAAATCAAATAAAATGTTGTGACATACATGTGTGTGTGCGTTTTCTGTCTTTCTTTCCTATTCCGATCCTGAAAGAGTTCTATCCAAACACTTTTCTTATTTGTAAGAAGTTACAGAAGGTACTGCAATTTCCACCATAAACAATATTTTCCAGCATCAAAACCTCCTTTTTAATTCCCGCGTGGAAAATTAATGAGTGCTTTACAGCGACACAGCGCTTCACGGCCGATGTGCTCTAAGTGGACCAGACAGGCAACTCTGCTACACTGGCTACAGTTTCACGCCCAGTGGCCGCCAACATATGGCCCCGCCGAGACTTTAGAATGAGTCCTCACTGCGGAATACTGAAATAGTATGCTTTTAGGGTTCCGTAGCCAAGTTCCCTTATAGTAGTGTCGCCATGTCCGTCTGTCTGTCTGTCTGTCCGTGGCTTAGCTCAGAGACTCTTAGGACTAGGAAGCTGTAATTTGGCATGGGTATACAATATATTAATCACGCCGACAAAGTGGTAAAATAAAATCAGTTTTTAGGGTACCTCCCCTACACGTAAAGTTGGGATATTTCTTTTTCTCGACTATGATGCGGGTGTCGTTGAATATTGCGAGTGTGTCAAAATATTTTTTGGATTCAGGGATTCGTTTACGAAATATTAAGCATTAAAGTGCAAATTTATGTTAGAGTCAAGTGTCAAGTGCCCCTGCCAGCTAAATGGTTGATTTTGGATAGTGTGGAAAAAGTCACGGCAGTAGTGTATATGCATAATGAAATTAAAAAGAAGGTAAGTAGGCTTTACAGGTTAACGGGTAATAATCGACCAACTTACATTTGCAGTTGCAAAAACATGTTCTCCCATACATTCCGTATGGGAGAACATGTCTTTCAACTACAATGTTAAGTTTGTTCTTGGGATAAATTCTTTGTGCGGAACCCTTCATTGTGCGTGGTCCAATGCACCTGGCCGGTTTTTCTTGAGTGATTTTAGATTGTTTTGTCCCTGAGATAGCGAAATTCTAGATTTGAACTTATTTCTAAAGTGAGACGTGGAAGTTATGTGGGCTTTGGAGGTCGTCGCTCGTCCATAAATAATAACAGGGCTTTGGAGGTCAGATAGGCAGTCGTTCCATGTAAAATACTTTCATTCAGCTGCATCCGATTACATACATTTTAGAGATGATATGAGGGAACAGGGCTTAAAGTTCATTCATCCTCTATTGAAAAGAGAGGATTCTCCGACAAGACGGGTGTTGTATCTGGTGGGCAACTGCCCAACGATTGATGTCGGGGAAGTTATACGCTATAAGCTGATCGCGCGGTGAACTCTGTTTGCGCGATGCAGGATTTTGTGCAACGTCAGGATTTTGTGTGACGTCAGGTCTTTGATGCTTAGTTACATGTGGGGCGA
The DNA here is from genome assembly GCA_963853775.1 of Xanthia togata. Lineage (NCBI taxonomy): Eukaryota > Metazoa > Arthropoda > Insecta > Lepidoptera > Noctuidae > Xanthia > Xanthia togata. The sequence goes on along the minus strand of OY970794.1, from coordinate 26,310,703 downwards.
TGAAGATGCCGCCACAAGATGATGACGTAGTAGTTTAGTGATTTTGGGTGATAAAAGTGACTGATTGTGTTTATTATATATTACTTGCCAGTGGTTTTTAATGCCGTCTGAAGAGACGTATATTGTAATCATTAATCAGTAACCATTTCTGTCAATGTAACATCAATCAATAGCTAAACTCAGGCTTTTAATTTTTGTGAGTTTCTGTTGGTAAGTCAAATTAAATTAGCTGATGATAATAACTGGCTTAAAAACGGCAAAATGTAATAACAATTTACCTTTTGTTTCCAACTATGACTAACTCTTCACTAGCCGGAGCTTCCCGTCTTCTATTATAACGGGGTTAATAAACACAACGCCGCGACAATACTAACGAGATCAAAGTATTTACACAGGACGCTTAAATTAGAGCTAATCTTATTACTGCGCTAATATAAATTAAATTACACGATGTTTGAATGTGAAACAATGTTGCAAGCGGCAGCTGGTAGCGAAACAACGGAGTTCGGGTTAAATCTCCTTTAGTTTGTAGAGGGTTAAATTTTAAAATACAATTGCTTGGTTCAAACTAGTTAATAGTTGTTGAAGTAGGACCATAAGACGGTTTATTGGGAATAAATTCGAACTGTGTTGTCACCAGACCATTGAAATTGTCAGATTTGCAAGTTAATAGCGTAGATTCCTATGCATTTAAGAACTATTGCCAAACTACTCGTAGAATCGTATCATCCCAATTTTTTTCTTTCTCAGTTTTAATGTTTTCTGGCAGTTTGGCCTACCCAAATGTCGGGATTCTTTGGTATTATTGGTTCGTCGAGTCGTTGAGCTCCTTAAGTTCCGAGTTCATCTACACGATTACTGACAAATGCTTGCATTGATACTGGACTAGTTCACTCAAATCTATGTGGTTCTTTCCTCAAAAGACCATTTCAGACACTAATATACATGGTCCTCACATGATCTGACCAGATTATATCTGCACTGCAAGAGACTGACCCCTGAGTTTGTTTCACCATTTCATCTCAGGGGTAGTCAGATAGGAAATGTCAATTCCATCTAAGAGCCCTTAGTCCAGGCTGTCACAAAATTCTTTTTTAGCTACTGTCTCCTACTCATAAACTCTAGACTTGCTCAATTTCAGGGCGGCAGTACAAATAAAAAATCTGAATCATACAAACTTGCGAGAGTGCTTAGACCTCTTTAATCCGGCCCTGTCGCAAAATCCGTTCTTAGCAAACGTCTACTAACTATTAATTACCTCACAGTCAAATGTTAAGTTTCTAGCACAAAAAATTAAGGACTGTCATACAAACTTGCGAGAGCCATTAAACCTGATTTTGCACTGAAAGGATAGGTCTACTCAAATCTGTGTGGTCCTTTTCTCAAAAGACCATTTCAGACTAATCTACATGGTCCTCATATGGCCTGACCAAGATTATGTCTGGACTTTAAAAGAGACTGTGACCTCTGAGTTTGTTTCGGCCTTTCTTCTCAGAGTAGTCAGATAGGAAACGCCGAACTCATCTAGCTAATTTTTAATTATTTTTTAAATATGGCGTGTAAAAGTGATTCCGATATCCTATTTATAGAATAAACAATATCATTTCAATAAAATTTAAAATTCTGTCGCTCTATTAATGAAAACGACCAATAAGCCTTTTAGACCAGAGACAATACTATTAGTAGATTTTAAGCGGTCAGTTCCGCTATCGTCCGTCCGTCGGGTGGTTCTTATTCGATGATCATCCCCTTCTGAACGGTATTTGTGGAGTGGTTATCGTTTCGTTTATGGCCACACAAACTATCACAGAAGATATTATCGCCAGTTTAAGTATCAATCGCGGAGTGAGCTTCCAGATTACGGTCTTAGAAATTGTTGGGATAGCGTTTGTTGGACGTGTAGTTTAAATACGACTTTCTTATCATTTTTCTTACTTATTTTAAGGTACCTAGATACCCTTTAAATATCCATTCATTACTAAAATGTGGCACTTCTTTCTTCCTATCGATATTTGAAAGAAAGTTACTGAAAAAGTTTTTTATAACATTGTCTAACTTAACATCATATTATCATAATTATAATCATCTAACTTAACATCATATCATAATCAGCCTATAAGTCTACTGTTGGGACACAAGCGTTCTCTATGTGAGAGGGAGTGGGTCGTAATCCACCACGCGAGCCCAGTGCGGGTTGGTAGGTGTTAAATGTCTTCAAATTTTTGGTTTTAGAACATTGAAGAACGGTGTTTCCTCACGATTTTTTTTCACCGTTTTGAGATCAGTGGTGATTATATAATTTACACAAAGTAAAGCGTTTATTTGGGTTCGAACCCACGACCTACAACTCGTAAGTAGCGGCCGTTACCACTAGGCCACCACTACTCTGTCTTAAAGAAAGAAAATAAATTTATTTGACTCAGGCACACAATATTCACACAAAAACAGAAAAAAAATAACTTAGAATAGTAAGTACTGTGTGCCTCACGGCTGCGAACATAACTTTTCATAAAAATAATTGTCTATTCAGCAGATTCGCCAATTTTCTGAAAGTACTGCCCGTATTGCTGAATGTTATATTTATTTATCTTATTATTTATGTACACACAGAAAAATAGATACAGATAAGACATAATCATAATTTCTTCCAGCAGACCTGCGACAGGAGAAATGAGAAATAAATGTTATACCAACTTAATGGAACTCATTCCACCTGTGTCACTTAGAAATCTCAATTTCAATGTTCTGGATAGCAATGATTTGTCACTGTCTTCTACAATTGATACTGTCATAACTCATAACACACTGGAGTGAGTTCAACGGGTGCTTACACGTTAGATATGTTACCCGTCACAAACGTGTCCACTTCTAAAAAAATGGAACAATCCAAAAAGTTCAATCTCGTCCTGTGAGTCTTCCATCAAAATAATGTAAGCTGACATTTATTACAACAAAAGGCCGGTAATGCCCGCAAAAAAATGATAGTTCGCGAGATACGTGGCATATGTGCGGCCACAATTCAGGAGAAATGACCCAGACATCGCGTACGAATACTAACAATATTTACAGCGGCTATTACTAGCCTTTTATGTGACACAAATGCTAGTCGCTGTAATCTGGGACGGTTTTTACGAGCATTTTAAATAATGTCTAGTGGCTGCAGGTATAAATCACAGGCACAATAGTTGCAACATTTGCATTAAACGACGCTTTGTATCCGAAATTGCTGTCATTTTAATTTAATATTAAACATGTCCCAGTTAATTTATTTAAAAGCGTGCCGCACTCGCTGTAAAAATCGCTTTACCGGGCCTTTGGTAACCGATAGGTGGATTAATTTGATCACGGTTTATGCTTTACAGTTTTCAGTGTAACTCAATATTTAATTACTAGTCTTTCAGTTTGCGGTTCGAGCGGATTCTATTGCGGGTATAATAATAATAAAAATAATATAGATAGTTGATGTTACCATTCCACATGACGAGAACCTCGTGAAAGCTGAGAAAGAGAAACAAATAAAATATCTCGACTTAGCACGCGAGGTTGTCGACATGTAGAATGTGAGCTCAGCTATCATTGTGCTGATTGTCGTAACGGCCAATGGCCTGATGGCCGAAAGCCTCGACCAACATCTCTCGAGGCTCTCGTTAGGCGGTTGGATCAAGGGCCTGATTCAGAAGGCAGTACTTCTCGATACGGCTCGTATTGTGAGGGGGTTCCTGTCTCTGCAGCCCTAACCACCGGTAGCTTGGATCCTGCTCCCGACACCGGCGGAACACAATTTTTTATATTTTTAAATGTTTTTTATATCGTTTAAAAAAAAATATATATTTCAAAATGTATTTTATATGTTAAAAAGAATAATAAACGGAATAAAAATAATAATAAAGCTTTAATTCATTCCACACCATTAAGAGGGAACAGGGCCCGCGATTCTCCATACAAACGTATTCCCCGTTTTTCTTCCTGAATAATGACAGCTCTAGAGGCATTTTTTTTGTATAAAATCAGGGCCTCTATAGGCATGTCCCTGTCATTTTCTTTTTTTCAGCAATTAATAAGTAAGGAAACTATGACCCTCCAAAAATTACAAAAATGCCTCATTTTTACCGCCGTGATTAGAGGACTACCAGACTAATTCGGAAAAGTTTTTAGCATAAAAGCAAATAATAGGAACCTAGATGACAACTCTTTCTTAAAATTTTAATGTAAAAAATTATTAAAGCGGCTTACATTTCGAGGAGAAAAAATGAGAATGCCAAACGACGTTTTCGTCAAAAAAAAATGTGATATAATCGGTCTGAGCTGCAGTTGTCCCTATCTTACGGGGTTTAACTCGGTTTTTCGGGCGAAGCGCGACGGCAAGAGTTTCTTCAAATACCTATTTTTCAAATTCCTCGCAGCCCCTGTTCCCTCTTAAATAACTATTAAAATTATGTATAACATTAAATCACAATAATAAATTATTATTATATTAATAAACACAATAAATTTTACATTCTTAATAATAGATATTATTTAATTTTACTTACGATTATTGAATTCAATATAAATCATGCATTAAAATAAATAGTTTTGGGTATGATCTTTATTATTTCAGTTTCATAATAATTGATTTTAACTTTTCAAAAGTGCCAATAAAAGTTCAATTTCATGAAAAATTTAACGGAAACTGGCGGTTGCTATTGTAGTGGTTCTCTGTTCGACGACTGGTGTGGTTAAGTTTTAATAAAACTAAAACAGCAACTATTTACTATGCTATCCTCAAAAAACAATATAGGTACCTAATTACATTAATTACATTGTTCGCATAAAACTCACTTGGAAAACAACGAGCTTAGAGAATATTGGGCACAATGATAACATACATAGAAGCGAAGGGCTTCAATTAAGAGCACTACCTCTATTAGCCGGCAAGACGCGCTTTACTGGCAATAACCGGCTATAACCGGCCCCGGCTGCCCTCGACAAGCCTAATCCGGATAAATGAGACGCGAAAGATGACATCCACTCTCTAATTGGAGGACAGAATTAAGTGTGCACTTTGCGAAAATGTTATTAATTTGGTTTTTGACGTTTTTGTACGATGATCGCGGTACAGGCGTCCAGCAGAACACGTCGGCTAATATGTTGATGGAAGAACCAAAACGATCCTTAGCTATTCTCATCTAGCTGTCAACCTGCGAAGTTCGGAATTCTACTCAGCAAAAAGGTATGTCTTACCATATCTTCAGTAAATAATAAACTGGCTCTTAATAAACGTAGGCTTCATCATAATCATCATTTCAGTCGAAAGACGTCCACTGCTGGACATAGGCCTCCCCCAAGAACCGCCAATTCGACCGGTTCTGTGCCTCCCGCATCCAGCGGATTCCTGCGGCCTTCACAAGGTCATCTGTGGCAGGCCTTCCATCGCTACGTCTGCCGGTACGCGGTCGCCACTCCAGAGAGATTAATCGAAATTGGAACCGTAGTGCCCATGTAGGTTGATGTGAAATATAATATTTCGATTGTGATTTATTAGTGTCGACTAAGCCTACGTTTAGTTGACACTAATAAATCAAAATCGAAATATTTTATGTCGCATCGACGTACATGGGCACTACGGTTCCAATTGGTCGTTTCCTATAGAGAAAAGCCGGCAAGAAACTCCACGTTAATAGACGAAACTTTATTTAATGAATAAGAGAAAAACTTCTTAACCTCTTTCAAATTGTAAGTAATTAATTAGTCCAACAATCAAATTCCAACTTCAATCTTAATCCTACATAACATATGAAACTTCGCTCACTCATCTGCAGACTACTTGGATTAAAGCCACTGAAAGGATTCGAGCTATCATTGGGATAAGATAAATTTATTTCCCATGTAAAACTGCTGTTTGTTTTAAGTTGTGATGGATGCTTGCCTCCTTCATCGAAAACTGTTTTTATTTGAGTTATTTTAATGTTATTAAGTGGTAAACAAGGATGGAGTTCACCTGATGGCAAATGTCCACCAGTTCACCGCAGCCTCTGGATATCTGCTAAAATACTGGAATCATATTAAAAGAATGGCATCTCGGACAGAAAACTGTATTTTATATACTCCCAGTAAACGTAACTTATACTTTTGCAACCATTCCTGGGTTAAAAATACCCTCTTAACACTTTGAGGGACACTAAACTCTCATAGGGGTTTTAGCAATAAAACTATTGTGTTTCGTTCAGTATCCTTGAATGCATTAAAAATTACATTATAGAAATTCATTCAGGAAGAGTAATTCATTCAAGAGTAGGTCTTTAACTGTTTTACCACGGTCCATGACTGATAGAAAGTTATGCAACGATACGTACAAGATAATATTTGAGACCTGAATCACTGACTTGTATGTTACGATCTGTCTGCATACTTTAACTTTCTGCCGATTTAACTTGGATTCAGAACTGTATGACAAGGTTTCCAAACTTGTACTTTCGCCGAAGTTTCAGTCATACACGCGTACCTACGACTTTTCACGGGTCATTAGTTTCAAATATCTTGTTTTCACTGAACATTGTTGAAGATTATATGAAGAAATAGCTCCTTTGGTTGAGCAAAACAAAATCGGCTAGAGCTAGAAATAGAACATGATTTGACTGCCTCTTGATTAGTGGTCGCAAGCGCTGTTGCTGAGCATGAGGTCCTGGGTTCGATTTCCAGGTTGGGCAAAGTGTTATTGGGATTTTCCATTTGGAATTTCTCAGTACCAGCCTGAAGTCTGAATTTGTGCCCGGTTGATGGCAATATTTAACAAAACATAGGCAGTCAAGGGGAATGCCGACAGAAGTGTGAACTTAAATCTTTACTGTTAACATTAGCATGTCGGTGACGTGAACTCATAATATTTTCCCCTACCAAAAATCGCTGAACGCGCCTAAAGAAGTTTTCACTTCAATATACTCGTATGTCTTTTACTGAAAGATTTCAATTGAAACTCATGTAACGTAATTTGATTGGCTGTTGTTATTCCGGTCAGCCAATCACAGTAGTAGACAGCAGGCCTTTCACAAGCTAGGTATCAATCAATATTCTCTCCATCCAGTTTTTGTTGTCTTTGAAAAGAGGTGTGGTCGAGGTAAACTTTTAGAAACACAATCACCATATAGTCACCGGATGTTTCCCTTGATGGCTTACTGAAAAGGGGAAAAACCATCTCCTCATCCCATGTTAACCATTCCAATATATTTTCATAAGGATATATTCCGGTCACAACTTCCAAATCCCTAACCCAAACTACCACCATCACAACTTAAAACAAAATCTATTTTAAGGGTCCAATGTAAGGCATTAAGATAAAAAAACGAAAATAAACATCAGCTAGAGTTTATTATAGGTACGTCGCGATATCAGTGTAAGAGCGTGGCTACATGAAGGGGCCTCGAGAGGACACTTGTTCATAAATTAAGAAGAGCCCCACTCATTCCCGTCTTATCTTTATGAGGGTCCCTGCCCACTAGCCGTGGAATTAAGTAATCACACAACATACTACTGAAATTGATCTTGAGAGGCGAAAAGGGACTCTAAAGACGTAGTTTGGCACAAGAGAACTAGATAATTAGGCAATTGCATTTGATCAGAGACACAGTCAATCCTCTTTCGTTGAAAGCAAAGTAATACTGATTTTTTCAGAAGTACCATATACCGTGGGACCTGGAGACTTCAATTACAAGGTCAAGTAATAATGTTTTATCTGGCCGAACATAATTGATCAGTTTGACCGCTTGAGCCATAGTTTTCTAAATATTCCTTGAGACCACCATCCTTGTTCTAATTTATTTGGGGTGGGCACAGCACTTCTCTTTCTTTCATAAATCTCTATTAGCCGTCATCACAAAATTCACTTTCCACCAAACATAGATCATCTCCCACGCAATCCACCCATTTCTTTGCTCTGCCTCTTTTCTTACATTCATAGTAATTAATCACTTTTCTTGTCATATACTCATCATTCCTCTGCATCACAAGTCCTATTACCAGAATAATAGTGTCCACTTTCAAACAAACAAAATCCCTCTGACGTCATACGTGTTTCACATTCAATTTCAATGTTTTTTCCCAAAGTAAGTCGTGTATGTGGTCTCCGTGCATGTTTGATCGTGTCGCCGGTATGGGGGTATCGTAAACAAGTTCACCGCTAGTTCTGTTTGAGTTCGATGCCGGAACTCCATCCCTGGATCGAGAAACAATACGGTTGGTACACGAAATTCGTTGTTTTCATATGTACAAATTCGTATAAAGTGCAAATGCGTTTTATCTGATATTTCTCGATGTTTTTATTGTTTGCTCATACTTGTTGACTCTTGCATATTATAGGATATGCAGTGATGGTATCCTTGCAACCTTTTTTAGTTTCTCATTCCATAAAGCCACGGTTTCTCACGATATGTTTACAGATAAGCGGTGTCCAGTCATGTCCTTGTTTATATGCTCCAGCAGCTATCGGTCCTGCGACAGACATGACCCTTTAATAGTAACTTCTTTGTTTCACGGTAATTGCGATGCGATCCCATAATAACGGAGAAAAGGCGACTCCACGTTGTTTCTATGATCCTCCCTCCACCCACTTAGTCTCCTTGTAAGTTTGTTGTTGTTGTATTTATTTTAATTGAAATACTGTGTTCTTTCGTTGGCTTGGATCACTTTGAGGTAATTACGGTATGGAAAGTTTTTGCAAAACAGCAGTTATATTATTGAGGATATTTTGTGGTTCTCTATTCTATATAGACGCCTTTCTTCAGTACTGAATACCCTGAAATAGTTTAGCAAGGCATTCCGTTACTTACCAGATGTTTCAGTAATTAAAGTTAAATTAAATAAATTATCTTATCACAAAACCATATCTATCAGAGCTTACGTTTATGCTGTGTAGATTGGCTTGTAAAATTTTGGCGGGAACAGTAAATTGGGCAAAGCAGCATGGCGGCCGGCTCGTAAACACTATGTTATCGGTCACATTATGTGCTATTTATCTGAATTATTAATGTATGGCCCATTCTACGGTAATAGTAGTTTTTTTTAAGATTATTCACTACCTTTCAGGACTTAAAAATTGTCTAAAAACAACTAGATATAAAAACGTTATGGCTGGTCGCTTTAATTTCTGGTAGTTTTGCCAATTTCGATTCGAAAAGCTCTCCCATTTAAACACGTTTTATAACTTTCCGCGACGGCGACGGCTAGCCGCCGTCACGAGACGCCATGCACGGGGTCTGCTCCCTAAGCGGAATCCGTAGTTTCTGCCGAAGTTACGGTCGGTCGCTTCATACTCCGTCTCACTTACGGTATGTCCGTGAGTGAGAGGGTACTAAGCGTCCGGACGGACGGACTACGGATTTCGCTTAGGGAGTTCCATAAATATGGCATAATTCAAAAATATGGCATACGCAAAAACAAAATATGGAGTATTTGTTTGAAGAAAACACATTATTCTTTATTGGTCTGCCGCGCCGTGCGGTGGGTCAGATCAGATGATGGTTCACATCAATATTATAGTGAATATGATATGAGTTAATATGATAGTGCCAAACCTAACCTAACCTGTAGTCACTAAATCACACTAAAAGAAGAAGAAGGCCTCAGTTAGTTTCGTGATACTTTTATCATTGAACTTCGATATAGAAAAGAAAGAAAAGAAAATAAATTTATTTGACTCAGGTCAAGGCACACAATATTCACAAATAATAAAAATAATTAGTATAGTACTGTGTGCCTCACGGCTGCGCCAAATAGGCCCAGCTCAGCATAAATGCCAGACAACTAGTGTCTGACGCTGGTTCAGTGAACACGGTTGCCAGACTTTAAAGGCGCCCATGGGCCTCTGACTTGGCTTCACATGCCATCGAGAAATATCCCTCAGGCATGCCGGTTTCCTCACGATGTTTTCCTTCACCGTTCCAACCCGACTGAGGTAATTAAAAGGGTGCTTCCAAAAACCAATGAGTTTCGGATGTCGATTTAAATAAAATGGAAAGCAGTTAAAAATAGCATATAAATCCCAACAATATAAAGCCAAACACCCAACCAATCTAACAAACTGAAACACAAACTAATTGCCAACAACGTATTTACACAAACTACGAACGAAATCAATAAACAAAAAGCTGTGGGCCACAGTTTAAATGGCAACGATAACTAAAACGCCTTGTTTGAAAACCCGTGAATCTGTGCGGAGAGTTATTGGGGTCCAGTTTCTATAAGATGGCGGACACAACTCAGGTCCCCTGTCAATTTACCGCCCGTATTTATGTCCAGCCGTGTCAAGTGATTTAAAAACTTACTGGACCACTATTATTGTAATAAATCTGGTGGAGGTGTCCTGGACTTTTGACATTATTGGAATATGATTTATGGGGTTTGTTATGCTTTAATTATTTTGGTAGACTTGAATACTCGAAAACTTTGTACGACAAACTACTTGACAGGCACGAACTTACTCAATACTCAAACTTTATTTGCATTCCACAATGTGTACTTAGGTGGTAAATTAAAAATGAGATCATTATGGATCCTGTCGGGCACAGCAAAAGACAAAGATATAGTAGGAGAGAGGAAGCTTTAAAAATACAAAAAAAAATGAAAAATAATAATATATCTAAAATAAATCCAATAATACCATAATAAGAATTCTTTATAAATACACATAGAAATTTTATACATTATTAAATTATATTTTATCGTTTAAATATTCATTAATGTTATAATAGCATTTTTCTGTTAAAAATTGTTTTAGTTTTTTTATAAACATGTTTAATTTTTCTTCTTTTTTATTATTTCAGGTAGTTTATTATATATTTTTATAGACATTACATAGGGGCTTGTTGAGTGTATTTTTAGTCGAGATTGCGGTATGTTTAATCTTGATTTGTGTCGGAGTGTGAAACGTGATTGTATATCTTCGCGCTTTGTGTAAAACTCTTGATATTTATGAACAAATTTGCAGGTTTCTTAGTCAGGTAACTTAGTCCGACAATACTCTACTTCGAAATACTCACATACTCATTATCAAGCTAGTACCTTTAATAAATAAAATAATTATTGTATTATTATCTCACAAGTTTGAACACTGCACCAGATGTTTAAGACCGGTATAATATTTTAAATATTGTATTGTATTGGTTTAGTCATATTAATTTTCTTACGTTCAATTAATATTGTCACATCACACTATCACACTAATATTATAAAGGCGAAAGTTTGTGAGTGTGTATGTTTGTCTCTTCTTCACGCTAAAACTACTAAACGGATTTGGATAAAATTTGGCGCACAGATAGTTTAGAACCTAAATTAACACATGGGATACTTTTTATACCGATATTCCCACGGGATCGAAACTTATGCGGGTACAATAATAAAACAAATAGTCTTTATCACATTGAAAATCCCAAAAACATTTTGCTCGACCTGGGGGATCGAACTTAAGACTCCATGGTTGGCTCAGCATACATGCTTGCGAAGTTGTGACCACTAGCCCAACGAGACTTTCAGTCAAGGCAGGAAGGCTGTTTAGTCCAATGGTTTTTGGAGATTATTGAGCTACCTGTTCAAGCTGTTTTGCCATGAGTCGTTTAAATTGTTTTGGTTCTTATGTCCTTGTCCCATGGGGCTGGTAAAGGCGGATTAATGAGCGAGAGCATGGACAGTATGGCCAGTGTCCACCTGTGAACTAATAGCTACGGGGATGCCGCGCGGTCATTTGTCATTGTTATGTTAACATTCTATTAGGTAGGTACTTTCGGGAAAGGCTGTGTTTTGCTTCTACTATAGGTAGTAATACCATTGTATTAAAAAATTGTAGTATTTTAGGGATTGTGTAAGTGATCACAAATATAAATAAATTAAAGTTAACTCGTCATTTTCTTCTTTAACTAATATCTTGTCTCAATTGACTCCTGCATTTCTTTAATTGTACGCCATTTTACCGGTATTTTTTAAATAAAATCATGCTATAAACAAGTTGTAGGTAGGTTACATCACGGTGTCTGAATGGTTTCTGCCAACGGGAAGTTACTCGGAGATGGTGAGACAAGTGCTTGGTAGTTTTCTACGTATAATATATTTAATTTTTTATGCACATTGTATGCATCGTAAGGACTATTTCTGCTTGCAGTGCTCGGCCGCTATAAAACCGGGGCGGTAACAGATGTGGTCATCGTGTTCACAGGATTTTGTTTTCAAACTGCTTAGATATGAATTTCTTCAATAGTAAGTACATAAATATAATTATGTAACATATTTATGAAATGTTGTATGCACACCCTGTAATTTGTGGATATAATCTATACTAATACTAATATACTAATAATATTATAAAGAGGAATGATTGGATGGTTTGTTTGTATTGAATAGGCTCCGAAACTACTAGACCGATTTGAAAAATTGTTTTAAGATTAGAAAGCTTAGTTTTCAGGGAGTAATATAAGCTACTTTTTATCCCGGGAAAAATAACGGGCCCCACAGGAAAGACCACGGGAGCGAAGCCGCGGGCAAAGTGCTAGTTAAACATAATTTATTTATACATTTAAAAATATCTAATTTCAAGCATTATGGAACACGCTCTTTACTTTCTTTTCCCTCTTCTTCCGATCGCGTTTCTTCTTTAGCTTCTCTGCGCTCTGCTGAAACACGCTGACAATGAATGAATACAAATAATTTATCAAGTTTCTTCCAAAACATTTCATAGTCAACATTCCTTTCAAATTACATCGCAATCCAACAAGCCTCTCTAAAATCACTGGAAATCCTCTGTTATTTAAATGTTGACCCAGGAGCGTTGTCGCTTAAAGCGAAGTGGTGTGCCATATTGTCTTAAATCCGGATCACACGAGTTCCGGAGTTCCGCTTTGACAAGGGGCCCTCTCACGGACGTGGATGAGCAAACACAATGGGAACCAACGTGGCGAGGAATACTGCAGGCCGGGCTTGCAGCCTGCCAGGACTTGGGTTTTGAAAGGAAGTGAAGGTTGACTTATGGAGTAATTTGTTTGGATGTGATTGGAAGCGGCCTGTTATTACTTATGAAGGCACAGAAGAATATACGCAGCTGTGCAGTGTTTAATTATTTGTTTTGCAAGTTGTAATGGTATACTACAATGAAGTAGTTCATTGTATTCAATTATTATAGTCAAGGCTTTGACGTACCTATAAGTTGAAGCAGTTGAAGTAGCAAGAACACAGCAACCTGTAAGAAAATTCTAGCAATGGTGTTAAAAAGAAACAATTGCACAGAAATCGATTGAGTTCTGATCAGACCACAAGAACATAAAGAGGGTGTTTGTATTTATCTTTACAGCCTGTTCATGTGCTCAAGGACTAAAGCAATCCCATCGAATAGTCCGGCATGGTCCCGCTTGGCTTATTCTATAAGAGGAAACAAACCGGTAGTGACGCAACTCCTGCCGGATATGTGCACACTGCAAGCATATTCTCTTACTGAGAAATAAAATGCATAATGTTTAAAACAGAATTTTGTATATGTACAAAGCACTACCGAGACGATTATTTATTTTCTTCCAGTCATTTGTCAATTTGAGAAATGTACGTGGTTTATAACAACGAAACACAGTTTTCTTATATACGCATTAAAATCACGTAATATCATTAATTACAACACCGAAGTCAATATATTAGTGCTAACGAGCTTCCATTATCGCGCCTAAATCACGGCTAAATAGCTGACAAAATAACAAAACTAACTAAACGCAATATATTACGGAACAATAGGAGTTAAACAATTCTAACCGAAATTAGAGACTTCATTTAACAATCGTTTAAATTTAGTGCGCCATTAGCGATCAACTGCGCGGAACATGGCCGCCCAAGTGTTGCTACTCCGCGGAAAAACGGAAAATACCAATTGGCCCAATATTTACTTTAAAATGTTTAAAACGTTGCGCGCCGCTCAATTTACTACTTTAAAACGACCAAATTTCGTTCTGATACCTATTTGTGCGGAATATGTCCACATAAATGTCCGAATACTGCGCTATAGCTATGATTGAAACAAACATTATACACAGAATTAAAACTTCATATAGCCGTATTTATACGGTTTGGAGTTCCGCAGTTAAGTACAAATGTCGCATTCTCTATTATTGCCTTCAGACCAGTGGTGTACAGAACATTCCAACTGTTGCCGCTCCAACAAATACCGCGCCGATGCACTATAACCGATACATTACTACTTGACACACATTGCAAACTAAACTAGTCCTTAATACAATGCCATAGAGATTAGCGTGTGTGTCTTCCAGTGAATAGATGTCCTAAGTCATTGTTCAAACTGGATTGTTTTGGAACTGCGTTGTTACATAACTTAAGATAAGTCCTGTACACAAATAGTTTCATGAGCTCCAGTAATTAAGGGTAAATTTTGTTTTATGACAGTCTGGGGATATGAAGCCTGAATTACCAACTGTTAGCGGAGATAGTAGAAGTGTGGGGAATTGGTTAATGCCTAAGTTTTGCGTAATTTTACAGCGCTGTAAAATTATTTAATGTTTATTATGAGTTTATGTCTGGGGTCTGAAATGGGTTTAGCACATCGTGTCAGTTTGACCACTTTCTCTTATCTTATTTTGTTTACTCTGAAAGTAGGTACCTAGTATTTTTATTTTAGACGGCTGGTTGGATGTATTGGTGTATTATCTAATGGCAATTTATGCCAACTTGGGATAGAAACACCAGCGGAGATAGATAGATAGATAGAATAAACACACACACACATACACTGTACAGTGACCTAAATATGTATTGGACGACCACTATTAACATAAAACACAATAACATAATTACCCACCTATATCATAATTACTCCACCGTTAATACCAACACAGTCACACGGGGAAACACTAGCACATTACATTACGAGCCAAAACTAGAGCATTTTAATTAACGCAGCATCGATAGTGCTGTGTCCACACCGCCGCCGCGCCGCCGCCGCCGCCGCCCGCGCCTCTGTTAACCCCCATTTATCATACAGGATTAAGCCGATCCCCTGTATATTATTTTTATTCGTCCCCGGGGGTGAATTCTGTCCGTTTGCTGGACGGCTGTTTATTATTATTTGCGGTGATTTTTCGGGTGTTGTTTCTTGGTTGGAATAAGATTATTTTCGGGGAAACGTTTTGCGGCTTAAAGCTCCTCGTGTATAAAACTAGCTGATGTCTGCGACTTTGTTTGCTAACATAAAGTACGTTGACAAGACATGCTTTTAGTGCGATCGAATGTCGTGCGAATACGCGCTCAAATATCCTTATTAATCCCGTATTAATCTATATAAATAAAAAAACCGGCCAAGTGCGTGTCGGATCACGCACAATGAAGGGTTCCGTAGTTGGAACGAATTTATCGTAAGAACAAACTTAACTTTGTAATTGAAAAACATGTTCTCCCTTAAGGAATATACGTGAGAACATGTTTTTGTAACCGCAAATTTATTTATTTATTATTAGGCTCTTCAACAATGAGTACACTATTACTTTACATTTTGTACGTTGCAAACTTAAGTCTAAGCGCCTCATTAGTTAAAGAAAAGCACAGCATGCACTACATTATGCGCAGATAATAACACAGTAAAATAATTAAAACAATTAATACATAGTTTAGATAAAAGTGAAAAATAAATTATTAAAAGCTAAATTGATTACAATAAATTATGTAGAATAAATTAAATTAAATTAAATTTTTTTAGATAACGATTAGGTTAAAATTTTATTTTAGACTAGAGATACCCTTTAAATGGCAAGCGCGGCTTTTTTTAGAGCAGGCACTGATGAGTGAAAGAGGTCAATGTCCACTTCATGCTCTTTGTATGCAGCATACATTCTAGAAAGTGGACAGTATTGCCTCAAGTTGGTATGACATCTTGGCATGCAGAAAAGCCTCCTATTAGAACTTCTTGTCAGATTACGGGGCACATGGAATAACACCCTACTGAGCAAATCGGGACAGTTCAGTGAGCCTGTTACTAACTTCTTAAGGAAAACCAAATCTAGAATATTCCTGCGTTTCTCTAGCGACACCATGTTAAAATACTTCAGTCTGTCTTGGTACGAGTTGAGCTTTTTGCACTTATTACTGTAAAAGGTGAGATGCCACAAGAACCGCTTCTGCAGCCGTTCAATGCGCTTGATGTGGACCTTATACTCAGGTGACCAGACCACACTGCAGTACTCGAGGTGGCTTCTAACTAGCGAGTTGTACATTTTTTTTATGTAAGGTTTTTTGAAGTTTTTACACTCTCTCATAACAAAGAGTGTAAAAACTTCAAAAAACCTAACATAAAAAAAAAATAAGAAAAAAATTTCGTTATATATAAGTACTAATGCCGTGACATTTGAATTTCTAACTACAACGGTTTAGTTGGTAGAGGGGGGGGGGGGGACACTTGACTCTAATGAAAATTGGTACTTTAAAGTTTGAGAAGTCACGAACGGTTTACTTAATCAAAAAGCGGTCTTGGATACCCCTAATATTTTTGAAAGACCTATCCAACGATATCCCACACTACGGGAAGGACGAAAAAAAATTTATCATCCCTACTTTACATGTAGGGGAGGTACCCTAAGTAATTGTTTTTTTCAAAATTTTATTTCACCACTTTTTTGGCGTCATTAATTTGTATACTCATGCCAAATTACAACTTTCTAGTACCAACACTTTTTGAGCTAAACCGCGGACAGACAGACAGACAGGTCGACATGGCGAAACTATAAGGGTTCCTTGTTGACTACGGAACCCTACAAACGAATCCCTATTTCCCATGGTCACGGCATCACGCGTGAACAGCTGGACCGATTTCGCTAATTCCTTTTTTGTTGTGTTTGTTATTGTCAGGAGAAGGTTTTAGATAGGGTAGGTTGGATAGGTAGGTAGGTGCGCCGTAGATAAGTACTCAGTGCTACCCGCGTGAAGCCGGGGCGGGCAGCTAGTAATACTATAAATGCGAAAGTGAGTAGGTATGTTTGTTTGTTACGCTTTAACGCTAAAACGGCTGACCAGATTTAGATGAAATTGCACATGGGTAGACCATGACCTCGACATATGATACTTTTTATACCGGTGCGGTGGTACGTTCCCATGGGATAATTTCCGACCTGTGTTCAGCGCGAAGCCGCGGGGAAACGCTAGTATGAAATATAACAAACTCGCGTGATCAATCAACTCACGTATGTAATGTCATTATTCAGGTAAACAATCTCGTATTCGCGCGACATTCGCTTTCGG
Source organism: Xanthia togata (assembly GCA_963853775.1). Lineage (NCBI taxonomy): Eukaryota > Metazoa > Arthropoda > Insecta > Lepidoptera > Noctuidae > Xanthia > Xanthia togata. The sequence goes on along the minus strand of OY970794.1, from coordinate 26,293,459 downwards.
TTAGGACGCAGGGTTCGTTTGAAGACACTGCGTAAAAATACGGAACTGTGACCAGCCTTAATATTTGCTGTAAGGAAAATTCTGTAAATAAATGTTATGTAGGTAAAACGTAATAGAAATACCATGTCCATTGTCCTAATGTCTATCAACGTATCTCTATTATCATAGACCATTTTCCATACACAGCGATATGTCTCTTTCAAGTCAATAGCCATGAATGAAAGGCACTGAGAAAAATGGCCGTGACAGGTAGGCAGACATCGAAAGCTTATAAGAGTTCCTTTATAACATTTTACTCCCTTAATTGTTTTTTTTTGTTTTGCTGTCTCAAAGAGGCTAAGGCGTCGTCCTAATTGCAATGGATACGATCGTACGAGCAAACGATGCGATTTTTTCGCACGATGAAAACGATCGTGCGATGGTTCAACAAGTGGCTAAAAGCTCGACGGAAATAGATTTAAATATATTAAAATATATAGATAGATTTAAATTGACATAAAGGAGTTTAATCGTCGGCAATTTCAACTTATAATAAAAAAATAACTTAAACTTTTATATAATGGTGCCCAAGATACACAAAAGGACCAACGCTATAGCAACAATAAACATACACAAGAAGACGATAACACGATAACTATTGTAATTTTAAAAGTACGATTTTACTTTTTCCTTACTTTACTTTTACGTACGGAATCCTGAAAAGTGGGATCAAACAGTACTTCTAAAAATAAGGTAGGTAGTGTTTTTGGGAGTTCGTTTAATCCCGCCAAAACACACACACGGTGGGAAATAAGAATCTTCTTTTTACGGATTCAGTTAAAATTCTCATTCGACTATTTACTGCTGCGCTACATACCTACGTATGTTGGCTACTGCAGTGGATACCGGGCCACGAATAGAGCTGACTTAGTATTCCCTGGGAAACAATTTTATAACTTCTATTTTATTTTTGTATAAAATGCTGTCCATCAAAAGCTGGTGTTGGTAGCAATTTCCTTGTCTAGGTACACTAATGGAAATGATTTGTATTTTTGTTTGTTATGAATAATCGCAAAAACTAATATGCCGATTTAAAAAATTCTTTCACCAGTAGAATGCTATATTATCACTGAATAACATAGGCTATATTTTTTTAAGATATCTGGCGGTTTCGCTAGTTTATCATATTTTACCCGCAAGACGTGCTGCTAGCTATAGGCATCGTCCAAGGATCGCTACATCTAGGCCACATCGGAGGATCCTGTGCTTCTCGTATCCAGCGAATTCTCATGAAATTCACCATGTCATCGGTAAAATCTTTTAGCTGCTTGTTTGTCTGCTAACATTTGCTTTTCGCTTTTTTTATTGCTAACTAGCTGCTGCACGCCTCGTGTACCCTCATTATTTTTTTCATAAAATTAGCCTAAGTTACTCCTTATAACATCAGCTATCTGTCAGTGAAAGTCCCGTCATAATCGGTCCAGCCGTTTTGGAGATTAGCCGGAACAAACAGGCGACCGACAACATTTAAAACATTGTTTTGTGTTATAAGTATACTATTATATTTTCATAATGCATTTAGTAAAAACCTGTTATTTTGACATTACAGTTTTACTTTTATTTTATTTCATTGTATACTAAGATTTAAAACAGAACCTTTAAAACTCACATTTATCATTGCAGTCCTATCTGGCACACAACTATGAAATATTTGTCAACGAAAAATATAGTCCTTCTAATCTTTAATACACAAACGATAAATTTTTCCTTTAATTCACCTTACCAGGAAACTGCCGCCGCGAAAGGGTGTGGTATTAAACAATATTTTAAAAGCGGCTAATCTGCAGCTCATAACTCATGTGTGGAGTATTTTAAAACGTGTTGTATAAAGGAAAGCAAAAAGTTCAAGCTGGATGCTAGGCACGATGCTATGCCGTCGTACTTACGACTCCTTCGTCCATAATGGTGCATTAATCATGTGGTTTTAGACGAGGATTATTTAATGGTGGATTTCAGGCTACAGGTTCAATATTTTTATATTTTAGAAATATTTTTAAGGTCTGGTTTTAGTGAAAACTTTTTAGGGTTCCGCAACCGAAGGGTGCCAAATTACTATTATACTAAGCCTCTGCTGTCCGTCTGTCTGTCAGCGGGCTCATGAACCGTGGCAGGTAGACCGTTGAAATTTCACAGATTGTGTATATCTATTGCCGCTATAACAACAAATAATTAAAATAAGAGCAGTGGTGCCCAGTGGTAACGGCCCCGAGTTACGAGTTGGTCGTGGGTTCGAACCCAGTCGGACGCTATACTTTGTGTAAATAATTTCATCATCACTGTTCTCAAAACGGTGAAGGGAAAAATCGTGAGGAAACCAACATGTCCTAGAACATTTAATTTTGTTCTTTGCAATTTTTTTTTGTCTTGAATGTTTTTGTCTTGCACAATTTTGGCTTATTTTAAAAAAGATAGACAGAAAATACATTTATTTAGCACATACTGATAGGCACTCAACTTATACTGCAAAATAAAAATAAAATTAAATGTGAATTCCGTTGTTAGTTATTAGTTCCTGCTACCTAAACATCAATCTCTTTCAAGGATATAACGTCAATTACTAAAGTTACAGACGATACTCGCAGATACTAACTAGGTTTCTGAAAAATATTACATAGAGATGTGGAAATGCAATTTCCCGAGATATTAAAGCAGTAAGTACCTCACAAACCGTACCTATAACATAGCTTTAGGTTAATACCAAATAGAATTTGAGCTGGACAGCTCAAGGGATGTGCGCTGTAACATTACCGAAATAACTTTGTGTAATAGAGCCTCCAGGCTCGGGTTGTAGTTGGGACAATTTCGGCCTTCCAAATTGTCTCTAAATTATTCGAAATTAAGGCAGCAAGATGCCTGGCAGAAGTTAGATGCGGAATTTGTATGTTGGTATATATTTTTATAATGCTGCCAACTCAACAACGTTTCCTGAAGTAGTCATAACTTTTTGAAAATGTCCAGCAATTAACCCATAACGCTCTAATTTCAACAGGCAATAGTCCAAGAAAACTTAAGAAAAGGAAACGATGTACCGATGAGTGGCTATTAAAAATAAAGGAAGCAAAAAGTCGTTTGTTCAACATCACTTTCTTCAGATCTCTTGACGCACTCGTTTTATCTCGCCCCTCAATCGCGCCTGACAGACGCATGGCTACACTAGGTACACCATAGCCATACAAAGGCATCTTAAGCCGACGCAACAGAGCACAAATCCAAGCGGACAAATTGAAAAACCACTGAAACATCGAACCTGTGGACGTGGCGTACCGTTATAACCACTACGCATTACGACCGAATTCCCGTTTCGGTCATCCGTAAACGGCCCGGAATAACACAGATCGGTAACGAAACACAATGGCCGCTGTTCCGGGGATCTATTCCGCCCCCTAATCCAGAAAGGTCGCTGGAAGCTATTCGATAACCACTTAGAGTGGGCACGATTGTACCGCGCTGATAACGGCCGGCGTCCGCGCGCCCGCCGTACGCTTTATTATGATTAGATTATGAAGAAGTACGAGTATCGGCAGATTTTATTACTACACAGGTTGAAGGGATCAGGGACTCAGGTATTTTTATAGATAACCAGATAATTTAATCAAAGTTTTTCACTCGGGGTACGGAAGACTAGAGGCTGGCTTGCTAATACAGAAGATGTACTACACTAGCAGATTGGATTTTGTGTTGTCAACTTAAAAAACTTAAGCTTATTGCCAAAAACTATGTTACAAAGTAATAAAATTAAATTATACAGCGCAAACATGCTCACAACGTTAATACCTTCATATGCACAACTCACAGTAAAAGAACTTACGGCAGCTGAAACAAACAGCACGAATGAAGTCTGCTTAATCTGCAAACATGAGGACTTCAAAATGTCTGTTTAATACGTTGTCTAACAAGACGGTAAGCCTCGAAACAAAGTTTCCTTCATAAACGGTTCTCTTTATGCAATCGCTTCGGTCTATTTTGTAGAATTTATTCGAACCATCGGACTGTTAATGAGGACCTTTCTAACGCTTGCATTCCCTCTTTATATTAGATCTTCTGTATTAAATGCGGGGTTTTTTATAGCTCTAAGTCCCTTTTATAGAACGGTGCTCAAGCATGTACATAGATTTGAAAACTAGATTTGTATCAAGTCTGTCAGATTGGAATCTTTTCACAAAATTTAAAATAATTAAACGAATTCTTAAATACAGTACATTTACTCGTATTAGTGGGGTATTTTTGAAGAATGTCTATTGTTTTTTAAAGATCCTATATTTACAAAATACTGTCTGTTGATCAGAGATTAATTCAGGTTAATCTCACAAAATCAAATAACTGATTTTGTATGCAAGTAATCAGTTACACTCCCACCCTTACCCCCAAAACAACGTTAATAGAATTAATAACATTGCAACTAATACGAGTCGACTTAGCAAGGAGTTGGCCGAAACTTTTATCTTTTATTAGCCCCGCTACGAAAACTGCCATATTGGTCGCGAACTTTCGATATTAATACCGCACAAACTAGCGATCCTGGCCGTTCAATCATGTTTTCTATTGTTGTGTACGAAAGATTCATAAATGTATTGCGGATATTACGTATTTAATCTTTTATCTTTGTTTCCGACGGGATTTGGGGAGGACATTGTATTAACTTGTTATTTTACGGAGGAGTTTTCTTTGTTTTTGTTGTTAATTGGGTTGTTGCTGTAGGCAGAAATTGTATTTATAAGCTGCTTAGCAGACAAAGATAGAAGTCTGATGCTGTCTGATGGTCAAACTTCACTTCATTTCTTTAAATATGTTTTTCTTTTTTGTATATTGGCATCTTGTTTATATGTAAATATTCATTGTTATTACACAAAAGCATAATTAAATTAATTGAGCTTTTGTCTCGTTTGTGTGCACTGAATGAATGTTTTAAAGAACTTTGACAAGTTTTATCAAGAATCAAGATCTACTATTAGCAGGGATCACCACGAAAAAGCGAGATCTTGTGGATGTGATTGGCCCGATACTACCAAGAGTGGTGGAAACTTATAAGTATATAGTAGTTGGAGACAATTACAATATCATAATTTTCCAGTATCTCCCCATTGACATTTAATTCAGCATATCTAACGAGATACGGCTGAACGGAGTCTAGTCTATATTTCATATTATGTGCTTTCAAATTTGCTGAAGATAATTTAATTACCATTACCCGTATTATGGTAACGTTAATTGTTCTAGCATTCTCCATATTCAGAATAGGAAGTCTTGCGTAGGATTGTGCCAAGAGATTTTCAGACCTGCTACCAGCAAATAATCCTAGATATTATGTGGTTGTGTTGCTAATAAAAATAGAAAGTGTATAGAGTGCCGCTAGCGGCACTTTATCCCTATCGGATAAAGTGCCGTCATTTGCTGCATAATAGTGGCGCTGCCTCGGCCCGGCTAAAGCGCCGTAAGTATTGCATTGTCATTGTCACTGTCATATTTTGTTTGATTGTTGAGGTTAGTTCGCTGTAAAACACCAGATTCCCAAAACATTACATTCTCTTGTGCCTAAACGGACTCTGGGTTATAATTTTATAAGTTAATCGCTATCGCAATAGGTTACCCTGTAATGATAGATGTTGGTAAGTTGGAAATAAATAAATAAATAATAAATAAAAATATCAGAGCTATGGGTGAAATCAGACATTAAGTTGGTTGATTGTGATTTCAAACATGGGTGTTTTAAGTCCTGTGGATACAAAGACAAGTTTGGATAAAGACTTGGCCGAAAACATGCAAAACTATTAAAATATAAAAGTAATTAATCCAATTTTAATAACTTGCAATTATCGCCGTATTGATCCACTTTCCTTAGGTTTTTAGTCGGTAACTAATTTAGTTCTGCGTGTGAGTGAATCCAATATGGCGACTATTCATTAATAATTCCCGCGCAAATCTTGCAGACTCATTGTTTAGAGCCCGACATCGCTCGCGTTGCCAAGCGGTTTGTTGTGTTCCTCAAACTGCCGATGTAATCTTGTTGTGCACTTTGTTTGTTAAAACAATTTCTTGATTATTGATAACTGGTGTCGAGAGATTCATAAAAGTAGTTTGGTTATGATGTGAGCTACGAAATAATGAATGCCCACCTAGTATAAGTATCAGGACTTCACCCATTGATGTATTAATACATCAATGACTTCACCACAATTTATGATTATTTAATAATAATCATTGTAAGTAATTTGGGTTCGAAATCAAGTGTCTTCAAGACTTTCATCTGTTACTGAAAGCAACGTAATTTCGGCGATTCATTTTAAGTTGCCTCAACCAGGTTTGCTAGGTTAGCGATCATCGGAAAACATCCTAATGTGAGCATTAAACGTAATGATGAAACTTTTAAACTTGACTTTAGAATTCACAACAGTTTCCGAACATCGAGGACTGAGGAGTCGTAATGACAAAACACACATAAAAACAGCAGTATAACACATAAACGCTGTTATTATGATAGAAGTAACATAATACGTCATAATAATAATAATAAAAACGACGTCCTGAAGTAAACAATCAAAAACATTTTAGTACTAAACATTGGAAAGTGCGGTGTTGCCGTAAAAACTCCCATTCCAACTTCTTTTCTTTTTGGCGACAGATGTTCCGATATTAGGGGGGGGTGTTCTTTATGGTGTCATTTAAATAAAGAGCCTCTTAAAGTGTACTACGTATGGATATTATGATATGTATTATGGCCCTCTTTAATAGACGGTTGTTTTTGTGGTAATATTCGGAGGATATTTTGGCAACCAGTCTCTAACATCACAGTTTTCTCTGAACTGACATCTTCCTTTTTTTAAATATTGTTTTCATGTATAATATGGGTATTCCGGTGCATCCGGTTAGACTGGAAGCCGACCCCAACATAGTTGGGAAAGGCAGGCAGATTGATTTTGACATTAAAATGCTTAACTGTACGTATACATATACATATAAAAATTAATCCCTATTTCTCTTGGTCACGCCATAAGTTGAGAACGGCTGCACCAAATTGGATAATTCTTTTGTTGTTGTGATCGTTATTCTCAGGACAAAGTTTGTAGGATAGATAGGTGGTGGTCATAGGTATGTAATTAGGTAGGTATGTATGCAGGTAGGTAGGTAGATGGTGGGAGCGCCGTACTTAGTGCTTCCCGTACGAAGCCGGGGCGAGCAGCTAGTACAATAAATAACACAACTAACTATTTACAATAGGTACTACATTAACTGAGATTGATCATGTTTTATCTTTCGTATTCTAAATTCGTGATCCATATTCTGTAGAATCTTATTGAACCAATTGAACTGTTCGAATTGATTTATAACCATGGAATGAAACATTTTGTTCAAAGAAATTCACTGTTCAAAGGAAGGAATGATTTGTAGTAGCCTCTATAGTGTTTGATGTCCGTTTTAAGATACACAAAATATCTTGGCGAGCAATTTGTATACAACATTTCATATAAATAAATGATCAGCCATGGGGTCGAGACCTACTCGACCCAATATGTATGACAGTTGAAGTTTTGTAAGGAACAGGGGCTTTATTATGAAGTATTAATGCCACCATCATTCCAGTGTGAGTGAGAGACGGAGCTATACAAGGCCGCTAGCACCATCCTTTTTTCTCAGTGGAATAATGATGGCATTAATACTTCATAATAAGGCCCTGTTGATATTTTTTTCGCGATTACGATGTTGGTCCCATTTAGAAAGTTGTTCAGTTTGATGGTCTGTACCACAGCCACACCTTTCTGATACATGATGTATACTAAAAACCATATAATTATAGATAGTGCAATCCACGACGAAACGCCCCACTCCGCTCCGCTCCGTACTAAAGTACAGCTTACAGTACAGTAATCGCGGAGTGGGGCGCGACGTCGTGGATTGCACTATCTGTAAAGTACGAGTTATTTTTTATTATTAATTTATGTACACATTGTACACACAGAAAAATAGATACAGATAAGACATAATCATAATTAGGAGTACAAAGACACTGCTTATTTCTTAAAAAAAAATCTTCCAGCAGATCTGCGACAGGAGAAATGAGAAAAAAATGTAGACTTATAGAAATATGTGTGAGAACAAGATTAGAGGGAAAAAAATTATAAATATGCGAAGTCTTAAACTAAAATAATGAAATAAACCTACACGTATAACGTAATAAATTAACATATACTTAAATAAATACATAGAGCTTAAATATATCAACATACATACTATAGGTATATAAAACTTATGTACGTACAGTACGTCAAATAAATACGATCAGTGGCTCGGAAAATAGCCAGCGCGGTAAAGTTGTCGAGAGACGGTAACGGTTAAAGTCACATTTTTCTTCATAATTATTTTGTAATATTTGCTACAAACTAAAATAATATCTATATTAATTTTAAAACTTTCATAACATAGCATAATATCACTATGCCTGTAGTCCCGAAAGGGTTGGGTAGAGATGTACACCTACATTTATTTACTTTCAGTAACTCGAATTTTTATACGAAAATTTGGTGTAATAAATTTAGACCAAGGGGAGATTATGGAATTCGTGAAAATATAAGTACCTGTAACTTGGGTAAGTAACTATAATTATATATATAAATACATATGTACAAAACATAGTGATTTGATGTAGGTACGTAATAAAAGTTTGCATACGCGAAGGAGATTTTCTATATTTCTGTCCAATATAATTTTGCTTATTATTATTGTTCACTGAGTTGTTTATTACTATACTCTCTCTACGTGTAGCTAACATGTAAGGAAGTGCTTATTTAGTGAAAAAAGTAAGTAAGTACTTATTTGACTACTTAGATGCTTCATAACCGATAGTTAGAGTTACGATTCGAAAGTTTCTTCGAGGGTATAAACGTACCAAAGGTTTTCTCTGCGCAATCATGCTCGACATTGAAAAAATAGCATTTTCGATGCTTGTCAGGCATTGAGGGGATTCTTATCGACTCAATATGTTACGAAAATCTTTTAAGAAAACTGCGTTCTTATTTTATTTAACGGATATTAAAATATAATCACCATTTTGTATATTATTTCATTCACAAAATAATTATGCTTGAATTTTACAGCATCGTCTCGTAACGTATGAAGATATCAAGTTATTAAAATACTAACATGAATGGAACGTGACGGAAGTTCATCTTCCTAAGGATCATAATGAATAAATGTTTGTTTTATTTTCGGGATTTAAATAATGAAAAAAAGTCCACCGAAGAATGTATAGGTAAGCAATTTCCGCAGTCACGGTTCATGTCTCGGAAAAACGAATGAGATAGTTATACCAACTGAGGAAGCCACGAGAACAGTATAAATAAATAACAGTATTATATCTTCATAGAAAACGGCCAAAACCACGCACTTCGAAATCTTAGTACGCAATAGTATCGAGTGCGCGGCAGTTAGGCACGGACGCGGAAGGCTTATCTACCGAGCGGTCGTAGGTAATTATTTCAAGGTCACTGCCGAGATATAATACTTTTACTTTATTATACTGTGCCACGAGCACTTTCACAAAACGTAAGAAAATTTTCGATAACACCTCCAGCACAATTCAAACGGCTGCGTCCTTCCATCGAACGAATATAAGAGAAACTAAATAACCTAAACCGCTACCCAAAACTACGTGGTGAACGGGCAAACGTATTCTGATTTAAATATCGCGACCTTTGGATGTCTTCGTAATATTGGAGGCAGGATGGGCCCAAGGTATTGGTACTATATAGTAATGCGCTGGGGATTTCTGAAAGGTCCGGGCGACGGCAAAACGTGTTAGTTCGCCTTATTGAATATCGGGAATATGACGTGGTCCCACAGGACACCAATATCGGAGGTCGGCAGAGTTTGGCATACGTTGCATTCTCAGCGGGTTTTAGGGATGAGTTTTACACGTCTAGGTAATGGATTTCGGATGGTTATTGCTGTAACGTAAATAAAAATTAAAGTGCGTTACGTATTAAGTTCAGTTTTCTTTTTCTCTCAGTTAATACATTTTTGTATTTTATTCGCTCACTTTAATCTGCAGGATTTCAACAATAAACACACCATAAACAAAAACTTAAGAGTCGAAGCCGTTTCATTTCCCCAATCAGCGCAAACAATCAACAAATTGATTTACACAAACTGCAATTCTAAATACAAAACTTAAGTTTGTATTTCAGCCGAAAACAATTGCACGAACCCAATATCAGGAACGAAGGGCCTGTACAGACGAGCGAAATTTATAGCCACACCACAGTTACAAAAATGTGGCCGGGAACATATTATATGTATGAAAACTCGTATAGTTTTAGTTCCATTTACCTACAGCATTTTGCAGTCGCGTTCAACGGCTGTCGCAAATATGACGCATGAACGTGCCGACAACATGGTGGCCACAAGCACAAAAGTTGAGTTGAGCCACAAGCTGATACTAGATAATGATAATGATGATAGATGTCAACTGTCCGAAATAAGATTCAGTTAAGAAGTCTCGTTGGTGAAACGAGATCGCGACCAAACGGAATTTGTGACTATCAGCGATATCAAATTCACACTAGCCATTGTCCAGCGACATTTTTGTCGCTGTGCTGTGGTGTGGTTGTGGCGCGTCTGTATACGACCTAAGTGGGTGAAACTTGGTGAAACAATAACGGTAGTCATATTTCATTGTTTTCTCGTATCGAAGTCGCGCGGCCTATGTTCCAGATATTTGAGCAAAACACATTTGTATTAGTTAGTAAGTTTAATACGGACGTACAGACGCGATGCAGACGCTACTTTTATGTTTAATGACCGAAATACTTGTTTTTGTGTAAAATGTGTGGAGAGATATCAAGTTTGGGTGTAGGTAATTGTGTCGAAATTGGAGTTAGATGAACTATAGTTTATATATTTAGCTTGTTACAGAACTAGGTATTAATTCAACATAAATATTGATAGATACAGGATGTAACGTTTTCATTTTATTTTCACAAGATCGTGATATCAGTCCTTACGTGGAAAATGGAAATTTTGGACAAAAACATCCTTGTATGTACAAAGATGTAGGCAATTAAGATAAAGCCCTCGTTGCTGGTAGATGGCGACACTAGTGCCCCGCGGCCCTCGGCCCACGGCCTCTGCTTCATTATTAATGGATAACACTAACTCAATATAATAACTGTATCGGATTACAGGATATTGGAAGTTGGTAGATTATGATGTTACGACGAAATAATATATTTTATATTTTATTTTTGATCCTACACTGCTTCACTTATTGGATTTTCTTTTTGGAAAATCTTGAGCATTTAATTAAAGCTGTTGTCTGTGTTTATGTTGGATACTTTGGCATTTGTTATTGATAAAATATTGTTTGTTAAAAATGTGCAAAACAAGAGTTTTACAGTGAACCTTAGTCGTACCATCATCACGCCTTGTCTTTATTTCTATAGTATAGGTGGACCATCGAATCACATTAAAAAGTATACATTTAATATGTATTTCCGTTTCAAACACGTGACACCTACTCACAATCCAATTAACTACCTAAGCTAGAAATCCCACGACTGATTTCAAACAATATGTAGTGAATAAGGCTAGCCAAATTACTCGTAGCTGCTAACTATTTTCACTTTGCGGTCAAAGTGTTTTTAGTGCACGACCCTGTGGCCTGTCCAGCCGTAAATGTAGGAGTGACATATGCGGATAATGCAACAATGTAACAATGTATTTTACGGCCATTACTATTATGTAAAGGTCATTTCGTGTTGCAGTTAGGGGCTTTCAAAATTGCGACTAGACGACGTCCAGAGCAAAGACTACCTGCAGTATTGTCTCTCCTTGTCCCTTTAAACACAGAAAATACAGATGGTTCACTCTGCAAAATCATTTAAATAAAAATCGACTCTTGCTACGACACGATAAAGTTCAATTCAGGTCGCACAGCGCTAATTACCTACAGTTATATTCACCTAGAAGTTGCCTCTCTTTCTATCGCGTAGCTCTTATATCTTCTGACTACGTTACGCCGCGCCGCCGTGTACTTGTAGCTTTATACCTAAAATGCGGATTGCGCCTTCTGTACTATTCTGTGCTTTAAATTCATCCAAAAGTTGTTGTAAAAGATCGCTGTTAGCGATTAGGCCACCCATTGTATCACTCTATGTAAAATTTCTACATTTATTGTATATGTTATTGTATAGTTTATTAATTCAATGATTTTGAGCACCTAGATGTCTTTGTTAAGAATGCGGCGTTTATTTTTTTTATTTTTTTGGGTGGGAAATCATCAAATGACTCCTCCCGCTCTGGGTGGAACGGGAGGGCGTGTCAGACTCTTACTGACTAAAACACACCCGTGTTCCTTCTGTTGCCTGTGCAATGCCAGGGGGTCACGGTATCCCTTTCGGACTTTCCCGCAACCCCGGCAGGCAATGGTCTCATCGGACCCCTTCATTCGCTGACATCTCTTTGAGGCGCGCGTGGAACACAACGTGCGGTCGACCCGGGCTTGGTCCTTACCGGACGGCGAGCTAGCCATTGCTCATCGTCCGCAAGCCCGCACCTACGGTGGCCGGAAATCAGCAATTTATTCCCGACGCCCAGGGCGTCTCCTCCTGCGGCGGCTAGGGGCGTAAGGGCGCGAAATTTGCCTCTCCCTCACGCGCTCCGCCTCCTCCTTTGCGAGCATTACTGCTTCGCAGAAGGAGGTGACGGCCTCCCATGCCCTCTCGCTCCGTACCATGGCCTGGACTAGGGCCGGACGCGAGAGATCCCCGCCACCGATCGCCTCCACGAGGACATGGCGGTGCTCTGCCCAAGCCGGGCATACCTCCACCGTATGCTCCACCGTGTCCTCCGGGCGATCCACGCAGTGATGACCCGCGGGCGTTTCCTCCCGCCTTATCCGAAACAGGTACCTCCCGAAAAAGCCGTGTCCGGTGAGGACCTGCGTCAGGCGGAAGGTGAGGACGCCGTGGCACCTCTCCAGCCACTCCTCAAAGAGGGGACTTATCGCCGCAATAGTGACGTGCCCAGCACTGGGTTGCGACAATCGCACTCTCCATGACGCCATGAGATCCCGTCGGAGCTCTGTCCGCTGTGCCGCGATTTCTCGCGGCATCGGAGTCAAGCCCCGGCGTTTCGCCTCCTCGCGCCACTCCCAAATATGCGCGAGGACTTTTGCCTCTAGATCCCATGGCGGCAATCCAGCAAGGAGGCTCGCCGCCTCACTGGAGACCGTGCGGTGTCCCCGAACTAGCCGGGTGGCCATGACCCTCTGGGACGCGTTCAACCGGCGGGCAGGCCGCCGCCTCAACGAACGCGCCCACAGTGGTGCCCCGTACAGGGCCATGGACCGCACGACCCCCGCGTATAGCCTCCGGCAGGAGGCGTTTGGACCCCCTAGATTGGGCAGGAGCCGCTTCAAGGCAGCCCCGGCCCGCTCCAGTCTGGGAGCCAAACGTCGGAAATGCTCCACGAAGTTCCACCGACTGTCGAGGACGAGTCCCAGCTACTTCATCGTCGACTCGACGCCGATGTGAACCCCTCCTACCGTTATTTGGGAACCCGACGGTGGTGGCGCGTTCCGAGGACCATGAAAACACATGGCCTCGGACTTGTGCAGGGCCACCTCGAGTCCCAACTGCCGGATTCTGGCGACGATTGGCATCTACATCGCCAAATGCGAACTACGCATCATAGACCTGACGTCACACAAATCCTGCATCGCGCAATTAGAGTTTACCGCGCGAACGGCATAATATATATGAGTATCCGACAGCTACCGTTCGGCAGTTGCCTGCCAGACACAACACCCGTCTGGTTGGAGGATCCTCTCTTTTATATAGAGGATGAGTGAATTTTACACCCTGTTCTTGATACTCTCTAAAAGAAGAATGTCTAGAAAAGTTCTACCACTATTCAGTCATCGTAGTTCATTAGCATTGCTGTGTTTCCGTCTGAATGAGACATTTCAGCTTTATTTCAAGGCTGGCCACTGTTGAGAGATCATAAGACTGCTTGATTGAATGCTATAGAATAAATCGATAAAATAATCATGAACATCATATCTAATCTAGTTATTATATCTATGTATTATGTTACTTCGTAATTACTTTTAGAGCAAAATGTTATTATTCTTCGGAAAATTTCCTTCGCCAACAGTATTTTTAATATAATAAACGCTCGTAGCTAATAAACAAAAATACTTCGAAGCCTTGATAAACTCGAAGGTTCCACATTTTCTTTACAGCTGCACGGTATATTAACGACATATTTTAGTAATATTATAAGTAAAATAACAATTTGAATGACTATATAATGCAGGGCAGAATGAAAGAGAAAAACACTGACCATATTTAACATGGCACAAGGGCAGGCAGATATAAAACTGACTAACAATAATCTACCTACCAATGTTGAATAGAAAAGGAGCTACTACATACTAAGCCTAAAAAGGCTGTTCAGTACAAACTCAAAGAAAGCAATAGGTCTTCTCCTTCTTTTTGTGTGGTTAGTGAACCACATGAAAAAAAAGATGTTTTTAAAATCTTGTGTCAGAGTTTTAAAGCCGTCCATGGGCCTCTGAATTGGCTTCACATGCCGTCGAAAAATATCTCTTAGGCATGTTCCTCACGATGTTTTCCTTCACCGTTTTTGAAGCAAGTGATAATTATACAATACGCCCATGAATCAAAAAAGTCAGGGTTGTGTGTGCCTTGGGTTCGAATTCGAGACCTATAACCTATTTTAAGGCTCCCGCGTCGTGACACCAGTAGAACAATTTCCGTGAAGTTTTCATAGAAAATTCTTCCACCAGAGATGCGTCGCGCCTGTCTGCAGGAGCCTTTAAAAGTTCCCAAATCTAACATAACATAGGTATTTACAACCAAAAAACTATAAATCTGGCAACACCGTATACTATACCTGCCGGTCGATTCTGTAAAAATCTCACCGTGATAACTTAGGTGAAGTGAGTTTGTTTTTGCTTGGAATTGACACTATTGACAGCTCACTCCACGCTCACTTCACCGAAGTTTTCACGGTGAGATTTTTACAGAATAGCACCGCTACTATTGAAGTTAGTAGGTACCTACAAAAAAGCTTAAAAGAATGTTGGTAATACCTTGTATCGATACAATAGGAGCAGATTCAAGGACCTATCATAAATATCTTTCTCGGAAAACATAAAGGTTCAGAAAACTTAGCCACAGCTAAAATATTTGGTGAAAGATTAAAGCCGAACTTGAAGAATTTAGAAAAGGTTCGACCCTCCAAATGGTTCATAAAAATGTTGGTGCTCTTTATTGGTTATAAGAAAACGAAGGAGGTGCCTCTCATTTTTGAAGGCAGAATACTGTCCGTGGGAGTTTTAACGCGTTCATTTGTTTATTCCCCATTCGCATGGTATGTGGTGGCCAGTTTTAAATAAGTGGGTTCCGAACTTCCGATGCACCGTTGTGTTTGTTGGTAAAACTTTTTGTTTTTTGTTTTGAGATTTATTGTCCCTCTCAAAAAAAGGAGGCCACACAGACCTCCTTTTTCCCAGCAGTGGAAACAATATAGGCTGATTATGATGAAGGTATTTTATTATAATATAATATAATTTATTATATTTTATTTTATTTAGAATGAATTAATGGTTTTTGTTTTGTGAAAAACAATCCCGAAACAATATGTCGGCAAAGATATTTTAGTATCAAGAATCAGTAGCAGCAGTTTTTGTACAAATGCTTGTAAGTGTCATATTTATAATCATGTAAGAATACAGGCCACCAGTGAAAGTATAGGTTTATCTTGAAGTTTCCACAACATGGATTTTCTGTGAAGTGAACTAAATAAAATGCTCATTAGGTATATATAGCAGTAGGCGATAAAGAAATCTGCCGTCATTTTGACTAGAAAGATAAAAAAAACTTCGACGCTCCAAGTGGAACAAAAACCAAAACAATTTATGAAAATTCTCACCATCAGCAGTTATTGAAAAAACATTAATGAGCCTATCAACTTTAGTTTAATAAACAAAGAAGTATTGAGAGGGAAGTAGGTATCTGATAAAACTTGATTGTATCAACAAATTCTGAGATACTTAAGACTCTTGGCACAACAAAATGATAAATTAACCAAGTTTCTGGACCCAATATTCTCTGTCATGACTTCGAGACTTTTGTTTTGTTATTCGAACATATAGTTCGCTTAAAACTTTGCAAAGATTTGAACCTACTTATGCCTAGAACCTTTAGATATTCTGTTCAAGTATTAAATTGCGATATACTGAGTTGATTGAATAATCAAAGCCTTTTTTAACGGTACTGATAGAATTTCTGAGAGAAACGAAAAAAAAGCGTAATGTCAAATGAGAGTGTATTTAAAATAACATCTTCAAAAATAGGAGCTTTTCAAGACGATCCGTAATATTGTTAAACAGAGTGCTTCGTTTTCACGAAGGTTATATATTTTAAGACAAATAGAATCAGATTTTCATTCAATCCAGTAAATAACTTTAAATGGAAATGTTCCAACGTAACACTAATCACGCAACACACATCTCGCATTCAGTTACATCAGTCATTATCAACTAAATACGAAAGTGCCGAACACCGCCTCCAGTAGTTCCTCCGTCAGCAAAAGGAACTCCATCATTATTCTAACAAAAAGTTGGGAAATGCATACAATTCTCTCAAAGGCGTGAAAGACAATACGTATCACAAAGTAGAGGAACGCAAAGTAAGAGCGTTTGCTTGCCAAGTACCAGGAATGCAAACATGAGCTGGAGGTAAAGCGAGCAAGAGACGCCTTACCGAGTACAAAACGCCACAACGAAAATTACACCATAAATATGACACGGTAAAGTCGAATTTTGAGAGAAGCAATAAGAAGGTCGGATGCTCACATTTATTCGCGCAGTTGGAATGCGGCTGTTCCGTGATATGCTAAGCAAAAGCCAAGCAAACAAATTGGAAGCGACACATGAGAGGTGCACGAATAAAATGTTTCTTAAGAGAAAATACAGAGCAGAAAATTTTAAAACTATTCGCGCAAAAGTAAACATTATAGGCTGCTTTAGATATTCGGGAAGCTAAGAGCAACGTAAACAATATCAAGTTTGAGCTTCCCTCTATTTGTTTTTGTTTCGTACAAATAAAATGCGGGTACTTTCAGCGCTTCTAGCTTATTTAACTCAAATACATTTATGTGTGGTTCTTTCCCCAAAAGATTATTTCAGACATCAATCTACATAGTCTTCACATGATCTAACCAAGACTTTTGCTTCGGCCTTTCATCTCAGAGTAGTCAGATAGGAAACGCTGACCACCTCACCTAGATATAAAAACAATATGATTGACTTGTAAAGTGTTTGTAAAAACCTACATACAGATATAAATTCATTTATCATTATTATATGTTGGGGTCGGGTACAGTACCATACTCCATTTAGGTTTAGGTAGTTAAATAATGGTACTTAAACAAAAAAAAAACAAGTGGCGAAGCTGGTCCAGTAACCGAATTAACGAAATACCTGTCACTTCGATTGTCCTGATAGGTCACAGTTGTACCTACTCTTAAATTTAGCAACGTCTTTAAAATAGATAATAATAATAACACAGATTAAAAAATATTATATTATTATTATAAATCTAAATAAAAAATTGTGCATCTACGAGTAGTTTATGAATAAATGATAAAGTTTAACATACATTAGTTTATAAGGAAACTATTGTAAAAATCTGAAATAAAATTAGTTTGATAAATCGTATTTTTAAACAAGAAAGTGTCATATAAAAACACTTATTACGATTTGTTTACCTTTTAATACCTAAATCTATGGAGTATAGTCTAGCAGCAGGTTTGACGTTATCTTTAGTTATTAGAGATTTGATCCCTGACTGCCGACCAGTGGCAATTTGACGTAGTTTAGGTACATCAAAGAACACGTGACTTTTTTTTTGCATTCGTTTATATCTGAAACTACCAGTCGGATTAAAAAAAAACTTTTTACATTTGATAGCCCATTTCTTGAGGAAGATTATAGGCTTAACATCACGATATAACCCTTAGGACCCGAGCAAAATGAAAAAAAAGGTCAGAAAATGAAGTAACAGCGCGTGCGGGCGATGTGATGCGACGCGGTGGGCTGGGGGAGCAAGAAATTGAACGGGGACGAAGTGGCGGGCAGAAGTTAGTATAAGGATAATTCCATCGTTTTCAATTCCAAATACAAAGAGATTGTAAATAAATACTGTGTATTGTTGAATTGTCTTGTACTGTAGGTACGTATAATTTTGTTGTTTGCAAGGTCACGAGCTACATGCTATAGCAGGCTTAGTTAACATTTTCCCCCTATGGAGCTAATCAGGGATTGAAGGCGAGTCAACAAAAGGTGTGTTGTTCTGTCGCTCGCGTCAGCTCCGCTTCAAACCACACGCAGTGAGCGACATTTAAAATTCACAATGTTGCCATGTATTAACTTAGAGACGAGTAGGTATATCGGTCAAACAATCAAAAATAGTAAATAATAATATGGAAACCTATAATATGTTTTGGGTACAATAAAGAAGATATTAATTTTCTATCAGTAAGAATATTCAATGTATGAGTCCTTCTAAGAGTTAAAAGTTGAAAGCCCGTCGCAAATTCATTACATATCAATGAAGAACTTGTTGATAGAGGACAGTATAAATTATGTTTTTACAAAGTAGTTAAGCAATTATTATAATATTAGAATTATTAAAATATTTTATTACCTGGCGCTTAAATAATATTTCCCCTACTACAAAAACTGAGAGGATAATATATTTTATCCAATAATGTATCGTGTATGTTGTTTTATTTTCAGCGGCCGAGGTAATAGTATCGGCGGGAGTGACCTCAATCCGCTGATGTGGAAAGTGCTCTCCATTCCGACTTTTTAGACTTTTCCCGAACGGAAAAACGGAGATTATTGTTACATTTATTATGTTCACTGTTGAGTTTGCCTGTTATCGTTTCTTTTAATTGGATCATGTGATTTTTGTTGTTTGTTTGTTTGTTGTTGCTAAGATGCGAGTGGAAAACGAATCCACGTTTTTCTTCTTCATACTCGTATTTTTTATGCCCTTTGTGAACCTCAACCATAATATTTATTATCCACTAGCTGTTGCCTGTGACTTCGTCTGCGATCCAGGATGAAAAGTAGTCTATGTCCTTCTTCAGGTCATGGTCTGCCTATGTGTCAAGTTTCATCCAAATCCGTCCAGCTGTTTTAGCGTAAAAGCGTAATAAACAAAAAAACTCACTTTCGCATTTATAATATTAGCTAGGATTTCAACAGTGGATCATTTAAACACCTGCCTTTTTAAATCAACATTTCACTACTTTTGGAGTTTAAAAGATTTCCTCTTGTCGAGGATGCCAATAATAGGTAATAAGTAAGCGATCGTAACTTTAAACTAAATGTGATTTTTATGAGTCGCCGGCTTTAAAAACCTCCCCACGATAAAGAATCATCATATTAGGCATTAAAAGTTTTTTAGTCAAACACCAAAAAATCGTGCCGAACTAGAACAATAGCGGCATTAGAATATAGATCCATCAAGTCACCAACAAATGCTGCTATCAAGATCCCGGGATGTGTCAGCGAAATCACTACGGAAGTTCCCGCAGCAGATTTATTCATGACTTAGCCAAATATTTGATTGATTAACGTGTCTAAAGCAGTCTGGGCCTTCGATAAACTTGCCGACCACTTCATTTGGCGAAAAAGGCTCTTGTTTAAACTTCCCAAAGTGATGCTGCTTTTTTTTTTCTTTTTATAGACTAAGAAAACATAAACTCCATTCAATTTCGTTAAAATAACGCTCGGAGCGGAGGAAAATTATTGCAACCTACATAAAATCCGTTGGGATTCCATTACGCCTGTTAAATAAGTAATACAATAACGGCTTAATGTATTTGTTGATAAGACTGATGTTTTTGAAACGTTTTTCATGTTTGAGCTATTTTGGGGAAATGCCAATAAATAACGATGTCGATAGAATACATATTGTTGTATTGATCGCTTCAATAGCTCGGCAAGTGTGAATAAGCCGCCAAGATCGGCTTTCATTATTGTGTTTGGTCGTCGATTGAGTCGGTTCGTCCATTTTATTTTCACAGTTTGGTCTCTGCTACCGTAGGCCCACCGAGTAATTTAAGACGCAGATATATGACAGTTACCTTGAGTGGTTAGCTTGCGTGTTCTGTGCTGAGCTCACGCTTCGCGTCGTACGTCCAGCCAGTAAATAGGACTCGCCCATCAAGGAGCGCTGTCCCAAATCAGACACATTATTAATTTATTATACATACAATACTAATAATAATAATAATAATAATTTATTTATTTCTCAGTACATGGTACATTAAGATCTTAATATTAATAAAAGTTCACATATACTACCGTTACCGGTGTAGAAATATTAAAATTAAAGTACAATTAAAATTAAAATCCCCATTAATTATAAATTAGTTCTGAAATGAAATAGGTAATTTTTTATACAATGCCAATTACAATTACAATTTTTTTCTTATATTATTTCTGAATTATATGTCAAAATATACCAATTATATAATGTCAAATGTCAATCAATAGTACACAAAAACACACAAAATATTTATAATGTCAAAATTTATAATTAAAAAATTCGTTAACTGAATAGAAACAGTTTTCTAAAAGCCAGGCAAATATTGTTTTCCTGAATTTATTAATGGGAAACACTCTAATGGCTGGGGGTAAATTGTTAAATATTTTGATCGCCATGCAATTGCAATTCCTGCTATACAAATGTAGTCTCTGTCTAGGTGCAAGTAATTTATTTGGGCTTCTCTCATTAACTCTTTTGGAAATGCTTTCATACAATGGGAACATGTGCGAATACCTTTTTATAAATACACAAATTTCAAAAATGTAAAGACAAGGAAGTGGAAGAATTTTTAGTGCTTTATATAATGGCTTACAATGCTCCAAATATTCTGCCCCATAAACAGCTCTGACACATTTTTTTTGTGCAATGAATGCTCTGTTCACGTCTACCGAATTACCCCATATAACGAGGCCGTAACGTAGCACTGACGAAACATAGCCATGATATGCCTTAAGGGCTGTTTCTTTGCTGGCTATTCGTCTCAGTTTTCTTAGAGCAAACACAAATTTGTCAAGTCGAGTGCAGACTTTTGTTACATGTTCTTTCCAATTTAAATTTTCGTCAATCACTATTCCCAAGAATAAGGTCGATGGTACTGGTTCCAAAACTGAATGATTAAGTTGTATTTGAGGTGGTTTTACTAACGAATTATATGTTTGGAATGATACTAGCTTTGTTTTTTCAATGTTTACACGTAAATTATTGGATTCCAACCATTTCATTGCACTAAGTAATTCATTGTTAGTATCAGTTTCTAGGGCATTTCTATTTGAAGTTCTTATCGTCAAAGTAGTGTCATCAGCAAATAGTGTACAATTATGTTTTAGGCTCTTGCAAAGGTCATTTATATATATTATAAATAATGGAGGCCCTAATACGCTTCCCTGAGGAACACCACAACTATTTATTTTTAACTCTGAACTATAAGTTTTTCTTGTGTTATTGTCCATTTTTGAAACTACTGTCCTTTGCTGGCGACTCGATAAATAACTTTTAAGCCAGTCATGTGCCAAGCCTCTTATGCCGTATTTCTCCATTTTGCAAAGTAAGCGAGTATGTGGAACAAAATCAAATGCTTTGCTCATATCTAAGAATACTGATAATACCGACATTTTGTTATTGAGAGCTTCAGATATCAGTTTGACCAAAGTAAAACAAGCAAGTGAAGTCGAACTAGTCTTCCTAAAACCAAACTGGTTCTCGGTAAGTATGTTGTTTTTATTTAAGAAGTTGATTATTTTTCCGTACATTGCCTTCTCAAAAATCTTTGCTATGATAGGTATCAATGTAATGGGTCTATAATTTGACATATCCGTGCGGTTACCTTTTTTGTATAGTGGTTTAACTATAGATTGTTTTAATCTAGTAGGAAATGTTCCTGTCTCAAACGACAGATTAATTATATAACTTAGCGGTGATGCTATGCCTTTACTGCTTAATTTTATTATTTTTGTGGTAATTTCATCATATCCAGTAGCGTTAGTGTCATTTAAAGAGTTGATAATTTTTATAATGTCTTGTTCATTTACTGGAGTCAAAAAGATACTGTCAGTGTTAGTGGTAATATCAATGTTATTGACTTTATTATAATTGCTGAGGTTAAAGTTATGGGTCATTTCTATAAAATAGGTATTGAATTGATTACATATGTCATTAGGGTCATTAATTATCTTATCATTTATTATTAATTCTTTGATTTCATTTTTATGATTATCGTCGTTATTTATATTATTTTTTATAATAGACCATGTCGCTTTGCATTTATTTTTAGAATTATGTATATGTTTTTTGTTATTTATTAATTGTGAATTTGATATACATCTTTTTAAAATTTTAGAATAGGTCAGGTACCTTTTTTCATGATATTTTTTGCTTAGGGCATCATGTTGGTAATTATAATATAAGGTTCTCTTTTTTATGCATGATATTTTTATTCCTTTACTAATCCATTTATTTTTTATTGGTTTATTATATCTTTTTATTGTTATTTCAGGGAAACATAGTTTGTGAAACAAAATAAAAAAACAAAGTATAGGTCATGAAATATATTAAATGCTTTGTTGCAGTCTGTTTCATCATATATTTCACTAAAACTTAAAGCTGATATACAATCAAGGAATTTTTTTATATTATTTTGCTGTAATCCCTTTTGACCTCATAAAAAAGTTGATCGTCTTCGGCGTACTATTAGTTAAAGGAAGAAAGAACGTTAATGACTGCCCAGTATCATGATCTGAAAGAGCTAGGTTATGTAGACTACTTTTAGTGTCTTGGGTCAAGATATTACTGGCTATCTGATCTATGCAGCTTTTTTTCCGAGTGGGCATTTTAACATGAGTCAATAAGTTGAAATTATTTAAAATAGATATTAATTCTCTTGTTGGTTTAGTGTCTCTTAAGATATCAATATTCCAGTCTCCGCATATTACAATACGATTCCTACTTTTATGAGTTAATTTGTGTAACAATACTTCCATTTTCTTTAAAAATATACCTGTGTCGGAATCGGGTATTCTATAAACACATACTAGTATTAAGTTATGACTTGGAACTTCTATACCGCAGCATTCGAAACTATAATCGCAAGAGATTTCATTTGTTACTTGTAATTGGCTAAAAATTAACTCTTCTCTTACTAATATGCACGTCCCTCCTCGTTTTTTATTGGATCTAGAGTAATTCGCAGCTAACTTATAGTTTGTAAGTTTAAGGTTACATTCATGACCGGATTGTATAAAAGTTTCGCTAAGACATATAAAGTCTATAACACCCGTGTCTTTCGTCAACTCAGTAACTGTTATTTCAAAGAAATCTAATTTATTCAATATTCCAGCTATATTTTGGTGGAACAATGTAAATTTTTGTTTATTATTACTGACATTGTTTTGGGGTGGGACGAAAAAACTTATTTTGTACATGAGGTGTACTCGTCTGAGATATTAGTGAATTTTCCTGGTCGTAGTCTAATGGGTAATTTTTAATGTCAATAAGTATGCGACTAAAAATACTTCCAAATATACACTTTATACCTAGTTTATTAAGTTTGCCTGTTTTATAAGAGAACATTTCCAACGAGAGGTCACGATTCGTATCAAAGAAATATGCATATTTATAGTTTTGTATGTCCATGTAAAGTAAATTATTAAACAATTCTACTCTATAATTATGAATAAGGGCTCCCCTTACGTATGACGGCGAGCATATAATCACATTTGTATGAGTTACTTGTTCCACGTATTCTCTATTAGACTATAACAAGTTCGATGGAGTCTTGATTATCTTTAAAATCCTTTTCTCCGATCATTACTAAACAATAGTCGTCCATATTAAAATCTTGAACCTTCTTCGTAATATTTGCGAGTATTTCCTTCATTCTACTATTAGGTGACACATAATGGCAATACTCAAACTGATCGCTGAAGGTTTCTTCTATAATTTTCAGAGGCTGATAGTAGTTGCAGTTACTAAGGACACATAGTTTTCTTTTTCTCTGCTTTTCTTTTATTATGCAATTTCCTTGTTCGTTCTCCCTTTGTCTAATGTCATTGGGTGTTATCATAACCGCTTTCGGGTCAGATGTAATTGAAGGTTCTGTTTGTGTTTGTTTGTTGTTAATAAATAATAAACAAAAGGTATTTTAATAAAGCACGTACCTATACTAAAATATCAATAATTAAGTTATCTTTAAAATGCTGAAGGTTTCAGATTAAGCGTTATAGATTTTGCGTGTTTTTTTGTGTTTTTTATTCACGTTAGACATAATTTTAAAAATTAATTTCAATAGTAATACAAATATATTTTAAATTTTGCGATTTATTTATTTATATTTACTTTATTGTACACCACAAAAAAAATTAACAAAAAAAAAATTAAACACTACAAAATATACAATGGAGGGCGTTATCGCTTTCCGCGATCTCTTCCAGGCTACCTCGGAATGGACAGTGATTAGCGTGGACATCAAATGGGGCTGTCATTGGTGCAAATAAAAAGTATATAATATACTAGAATAGATACACAGATATCTACATATCCTAATTATTAGATACATAAATACATACATACTTACTAAATATATAAACAAAAAAAAAAAATGAAGAATATAGATAATTACAGTTACAAGTAATGTTCCTTCACGAGTCTCTTAAATATTGGTAACGATTGCGCGCGTTTTATTTGAACTGGCAATGCATTCCACAAACGAGCGGCCGGGACAGTAAAGGACTTGTCGAGGAAAGTTGTGGAATGCATAGGCATTTTAAGCTTCAAGTTATCTGATGACCTTAAAAATGTCGTGTGGGAGTCGCAAAGAAACTGGAACCGTTTCTTGAGATAGAGAGAAGAGAAGGGGAAGAAAGCACATTATACAAAAGGGAAAGAATATGAACATTCCGGCGAAGGTGAATTGGTAACCACTTGAGCTTCACACGAAATTCGGAAACATGGTCATATTTGTGCAAACCGAATAAGTACCTTATACAAACATTTTGAAGCCGCTCCAGTTTATCGAGTTGGTCTTGGATAAGGTCAAGATAGCTGACATCAGCATAGTCAAGAATGGGAAGAAGTAGCGATTGTGCAAGCGCAATCTTGGTGGCAGTCGGTAGAAAATTACGTAATCTCTTCAAAGATGCAGCGGATGCAAATAGTTTGCGGCTAACTTCCCTGGGTAGTCCAAGAAAAGTTTTTATCGATGAAGATCCCCAAGTTTTTAATTATCTCATTGAAGGGAACAACTGAATCGTCAAAAGTAACTTGGGGAAGAGTCATCCAGTCGATCCTTGAGACCGTCCTAGAACTGCCTACCACCACAACCTGCGTCTTTATCGGGTTGACCATAAGTCCATATCGCTTACTCCAGTCACATATACGGACCAGATCACGATTAATCGTTGAGATAGCCTCGGATAGACTTCCAAGAGGAGCTCGCGAGTAAATTTGCAAATCATCTGCATAAAGATGGTAGAAAGAAATTAGTTCGTCGGAGATTGAGTTAATAAAAACTGCGAAAAGTAAAGGAGATAGAACGCCACCCTGAGGCACACCAACAGAAGTATTACTCCATGAAGACAAGGTCTCTCCAATGCAAATACGTTGCCGGCGGCCGAACAGGTAAGTACGAAACCAGTCAATTGCCGATGGAGATATGTTAAGAGAGCATAAAATGGCAAGAAAAATATAAAAATCACCGGTATTAAAAGCATTACTGAAATCTAGCAAAGCTAAGACCGTTAGATTACCGTTTTCCATGGCTGACCTTATATCATCCGTAATGTTATTGCTGTGTTGTAATTTAATGCTATTTTAAGTTATTAACAAAATGCCCTCATTTAACAGTTTTTTTTTCCAAATCTATATTTAATTGCTCATTTAGACCTGATCTTCGGTATAAAATCATTAAAAGTCTGTTATCGTCGCGTTAATTCGTGACTGAAATTGTCACTTGCATGCAGTGCGCACAAAATATAGCGCGTGAATCAAGGATAAATTGTTTTCCAGCATCTTCATTCAATAAAATAATAATACAAGCCTATTATTGTCCCATTGCAGGGAAAAGTTCTATTCTCATATAATAAGTAGATAAGGCACGAGCATTGATCACAATATTTCAGACTTAATTATATTAACTCTAAGTCCTGCAGTGCTATTCTGTAACCATCTCACCGTGAAAACTTAGGTGAAGTGAGCTTGGAGTGGCGTGTCATTCCACCTGCAGTGCTATTCTGTAACAATCTCATCGTGAGAACTTAGGTGAAGTTAGCTCGGAGTGAGCTCACTTCACCTAAGTTTTCACAGGTTTCCTCACGATATTTTCCTACACCGATGCCAGTATATAGTAATGTCCAAGATAATAGTGGCCAAAGCTTCGAAGTCACTGGGTTTTGTTATGAGACTCGCAGGGTATTTCAAGAAAACCAAAACACTTAAAATTCTTTATTGCTCTTTTGTGATAAAGTAATCTTGAATATGCATCACAAATCTGGAACCCGTGTTAAAGCAAGTACATTGATCGTATTGAGAATATACAAAAAGATTTATTCGTTTTCTATGTTTTCGGCTACGTAGGTATACAAACCATTTTAATGATTACATAAATATTTGCAAGTTTCATTTACAGCCACATATAAATCGTCGTCGACTAGCAGATTCCACTTTCCTTTCCATTTTTTTTTAAAGTATATCTAACGAGATTGAATGTCCTGATTTCCTACATAAACTGCGTTTTAATGTCACTTTTGAATTGACAAGGACTCGGTCAGTCAGAAATATGAAGCTAGTTGCCCATTCCAAAGCGTAGTATGTACCTAAGAGATGACCATTCCCAACAGACGGCACCCGTTCACGAACATGACGCATGGATCAGCACCATTCAGCTCAACCATTTTGATTTAATTCGCCTATTTCCATACCTTTTTCCTCTTCTTACTACAGGCAAAACTCATACATGGTGCGAGCGAGTAAGGACTTTGTAAAGGGTTCTCATTTGATCCATTTATCACAAAAACCTAACCTAGTGCATTGTGCTTATTGTACCTTATATTCATTTCTACCGTACTTGTGAGTGATCCTTACGAATTATACAATACGCACAACATGAATCCGAAAAGTCAGAGGTGCGTACCTTGATATATGCATATCGTGTTCGCGCGGTAAACCCTGCTTGCACGATGCATTATTTGCGTGACGTCAGGATTTTTGTGTAACGTCAGGTCTTTAATGCGTAGTTCGCATGTGGCGATGTAGATGGCGTCACAATCCTAAGAATTCTACTACTTTTTCTGTTTTTAACCGTGAGAACCTATATTTGGCTCTATGTTTCATATATAATAGGGACGATGACTAAAAAAATGTTTTTTCTCCGTAATGTAGATGATGAAAAAATAACGTACACGTAATTTTTCTTTTTTTACGTTATCAAAAGATTACGGCGATACATTGAGTTATAATGTGCCATGACGTCACTTGTATGTAGATTTTGTACATACGTTTTATAAATGCGTTGTATTTAAGTCATTTTTCATAGCAAAAAATACGTGTCTAATATTTTTTTATTATCTGACTGACGGACTATATAGAATTTCTTTTTTTGACCCAGGCATCATCCCTATTGTTATCCATCTGTTATAGCTGTTGGTTCTCCATAATATTTAATTAATTAATAAATAAACTCAATAAAAATTGGTTAAAAACTGAAAACCCGCCTACATAATGCTGATTCAAATATACACGATATATAAAGAAACTCAAACGTTAGAGAGTTCGAAAGAAAAGAAGTTGTTGCTTTTTAGGATTCTTAGTAAATTGCGAGGCGCAGAAGGAAAGTTTGCGAGATGAATCTTTAGGTTCGAGCAAAAAAGATTTTCGCTCACTCAACGTCTGCGAACTTATAATAACAAGGAAATTATTACGAATTTTGTCGGTTATTGCGTTTAGATTCTGAATCTTTGGTTGCTCTCTCGAGTTATGAACCAACGAGGCTGTTAAAATGGACTACAAGAGGATTCACTGACTTACTTAATAAATATTTGCACACGTTCTAGTCAAGTCTAGTAACTGGGTTGTGAAGGTCAGATAGACAGTCGTTAACTCCGTGATACTGGTATTCAGCTGCATCAGGTTAGACTGGAAGCCGACCCCAACATAGTTGGGAAAAGGTTAGGCAGATTGATTTAGTCAAACCATGTAAGTTTCTGTTTCTGCGAACAAAATGTCCCTTTCAAACTCAAACTCAAAGCGTTTATATATTTATATATATCGGCGCAACTTAAATAATTCGGTCAAAATGTTGAGATACCTGCGAGATGCCATAGTTAAAAAAGAAAAAAAAAAAAAAATGAGTGCTCGATTCTTTCTTGTTCGAGCCGCTGGACAGTACGAACCTCTCTCGGAAGTCGTTACGCTGTCAGTTAAATAAACGAAGCTTTCAAAACAAGCCGTGAAGTTTCCTTTGAAGATCGAAGATGAGTGATCATCATGACAATATCACCAGTGACGTCACACTTTTTAAAAATACTACGGAGGTTCTTTCTCCGTCATATATAAAAGAAAGTCGTGTTAGTTACACTATGTATAACTCAAGAACGGCTGGACCGATTTCGCTAATTCTTTTTTTGTTGTGTTTATTATTGTCAGGAGAAGGTTTTAGGTAGGGTAGGTAGGTAGGTAGATAGGTAGGGTAGGTAGGTAGGGTAGGTAGATAGGTAGGGTAGGTAGGTAGGGTAGGTAGGTAGGGTAGGTAGGTAGGTAGGTAGGTAGGGTAGGTAGGTAGGGTAGGTAGGTAGGGTAGGGAGGGTAGGTAGGGTAGGTAGGGTAGGTAGGGTAGTTAGGGTAGGTAGGGTAGGTAGGGTAGGTAGGGTAGGTAGGGTAGGTAGAGTAGGCAGGGTAGGTAGGGTAGGTAGGGTAGGTAGGGTATGTAGGGTAGGTAGGGTAGGTAGGGTAGGTAGGGTAGGCAGGTAAGATAGGTAGGTAGGTGGGGTAGGTAGGGTAGGTAGGGTAGGTAGGTTAGGCAGGGTAGGTAGGGTAGGTAGGGTAGGGTAGGCAGGGTAGGTAGGCGCCGTAGATAAATACTTAGTGCTACCCGTGTGAAGCCGGGACGGGCAGCTAGTTTCAAATAAACCAATTACAGCCACTTTTGAATTATCAGGGATGACAGGAGGATCTTTACGAGAATACTGAGCAAAAGCCTCTTCCAATTTCATCCAAGTTACCTTTTTGCTACCGCGAAACAGAACTCGTGGCATGCCGGATACTTTATATTTTTAAATCCAACTATATTCTAAGTATCGGAAAAGGTCGAAGTTTTACTCTCTAAGGAAAACAATCTGCAGACGAATATTAGAGCTTGCTTGTGGCGGCAGTTCTTTTATATTTTACATTCTTACATTTTTGAATAGAATAACATATTATAAATATCTACGATGTACCTTTTGTCCCTTCAAGTTGCCAACAACCATCTGAAAGTTATCGGAAATTTACCTATGAGAAAATATCAGGATTCATATGTCCTGAAACCTTACTGAGAACAACATACAATAAATACAGGTAGGTAAACACATAACATACACACAGATAGAATAATATGCTTATCTCACACATACATAATCTTACCGCTGAGACCTCGTCTCGGCGAGAGGGAGTGGACCGTAATCCACCACGCGGGCCCAATGAGGGCGGTTTCCTCGCGATGTTTTCCATCACCGTTTTGAGAGCAGTAATTTTTTCTTGCATTGGTGGTAGTGTATTCTCAAAATATGGTTTCGAAATTCATACATTGTAAAATTAGAATACCGTGTCTTTTTAAAAATTGAGTTCCCTTTCAAATTGTCTGTCACTTGAGTAATGTTTGAAGTAACAGTGTGTGACTTTACAGATTTTCCAACTGGACCATTTATGTCTTCAAAATGTCTTTCAATAAAGTGCTCCCTTGGAACGCATTCCTAGTATCGAACGCTTCAAACTGAAGGGTATCGGTGGCATTTGAAGTGACATCACACGTCAGAGTCGCTGAGAGATGACATGAACACGCTTTAATGTCTAACTGTAGAGATGAAAGTGATACGGATGCTTTCAACGGAAATATGGCTTTGTAGTCGGTAGATACAGTCGTGTGATATTCACAATATTAACACTTGAAATAAGGATAAGCTACGTGCTCCCTTTCACCGGCTTCCTAAGGTTCATAGCTCATTTGTTGGGCTTGGTATAACCTTTTATAACAAGCTACCCTCTTCTTTGCTAGATTTGCCTTTTAATGCGTTTAAAACTAAAGTAAAATCCAACCTTTGTTCAAAGGCATACTATTCTATCAACGACTACTTAAATGATAAGAATACACAGTTGGTCGCTGTGATTAAGACTCAAGACAATGTTTATGTTCTCTCTCCACAATTAGCTTACCTACTAACAGGTTATTATAAGTTTAAATAATTGTTTATTTTATTTGAATTTATAAGTCAAGTTATTTATTTTTTTTGTTGACATAATCTAATCATTAGAATGATTTTCATGAGTTGTATTGCAATATGTGGTTAGCTAGTGACCTCGACAATTATTTATTTTACCTCGATGGTCCTAGTTTATCAATTATAACTTCAGTTACAGCTATATGTAAGCGGGCACCCCTTTATGCCTGGTGGTTTTTTTTTCTTTTTTAGATATGGTTTACATTTAGTTATTTTTATGTCTGCTTGAGTATAGTTGTCGATGTTTTTGATTGGTTTATTGGCGTGTGCTAGCTGTCATATGGCTATTAATTTATAATTTAAATTATGTTTTGCGTAATGTAAATTATCTTGCATACAGAATAGAATCATTTGTTTTCAAACTGAACAGACAGCTGTGCTGCTGGGGAGTTTGTTGTGCCACTTCTCTAAAGCACTAGGAAGTGGTGAAGGGTGGGCACCCTTCACCACTTTATTATCACGTTTTAGGCGACTGTCTTATGTAATTTTGATGTTTTAAAAGTGCTGATTCTCAGCCTAGTTTGAATAAATGATTTGATTTTTTGAGTTTGAATTTTTGAATTTTTTGTGCATTCCTTTTGGAAATATTTCTCATAAAAGCTGTTATTCAAATATTCTTTGGGGAGATTTCTTCCGTATATCTGCTAGTTATCTTGTTTATATACTCTTACATATAAAAGAAGGACCTACGTCCGCGGCACACTGATCAGCCCCGCTACCACCTGAAGTGTTGTACCTACCTAAGGAGTTCTTGCAGTCACGAGTGAGATGGTTATTTTTGGGCAATCTTGTACCATCGTAGATAATCATCTATTAAAATCAAAGAATAAGAATAAAATATGTAGTTTTTAAGATGAGCGTATATTAAAAACTCACTTCCGCCTAACATTCGAGATTCTAAAACTTTGTTTCTCTTCAAAAAGCAAGTCAAAGAGCATTACCTTTCTTCTCTACAGTAATATTCTACATAAATATGTATGTATATTATAGATAAATATTTACTAATACTAGTATTTTTTTTTTTTTTATATATCTGTGTATGTGTATTTGTATGTATGTTTATTTTATATAGAATAGTTTTGTTTTGAGTTTTAATTTAAATTTTCTTGTTTCGACTTTTCTACACACTGTGTCTACATATCCAATCCTACTTTCCTCTCGCAGGTCTGCTGGAAGAAATTTTGTAAGAAATAAGCAGTACCTTTGTGCTCTTTTATGTTAATATTGTGTCCTGTTAAGTGTTTTGTGTGTACAAAAATAAATAAATAAATAAATAAATAAATAAATAAAAAGTTTCCGGGATCTACTTCCTATGTCTATCAACGAAGATACGGACCCGCCCGAAAGCAGTTGATTCGTCGAAACAAGTGTTTAATTATTATTTTCGGACGGGAATATACATATCTGGAGAAGGACAACTGTCAAATCGTGTTTTCATTCATTCTTAGTACGGCCCCCGAAGTAAACAAATGCCCGTAGGTGATCCGGAATATTAAACGCCTGTAACTTCGGCCAAAACTACGGATTTTGTGCTTAGGGAGTAGACCCCTAGATTTTTTCCCGAAATCCACACGGATGAAATTATTAGTAAAAAGAAACATCTTACTTTGAAGACGAAGTCTCTTATATTCTTAATACATCCTAGCGACCACATCTCTTCCACACGTCCCTCCGATACCCAGCTTAGCGAAATCCCACTAATATGTTATTTTTATACCTACCCTCGCGACGGCTATTAACCAATGTTTATGCGAACGATAACATAATCTTATGTTTATGTTACACTTGCTTTTAATATAAACATGTTTATTAAATTTAAATGCATGGTGAATGTAAGGAATTCACTTTGTTGTATGGGTCTGGTGCTGCGGAACGTCAATATTTAAGTCCTAGGAATCCTAGTGTGAGGTAGGAATTTTCCTAGGAATTCTATCTACTTGAATGTAAACTTTGCCAAATAATTTTTGATGTGTAACATCTTTCCTCTTGCTTTCCTGCAATATGTGGAAGAGATTGCGTCAAAAGAGACGGATGTGTGTGACAGGAAGCCGGGGAAGTGAGCGCTATTTGATTTGACCAATGAGCGTGCGTGATGCTAGAGTTGGCCGTCAGATGGTACTAACCTATTTTTTTATCTTATTCTCATTCTTTGAAAATACTATGCTAGTAATAAAGTGATAAATCAATTAGGATTTTAAAGCTTACAAGTGTGGAGTTAAGATAAGTCTCTTGCAGGTATAAAAAGCCATTAAGCGATAGTTAACTAATATCAGCTTATACTTAGTCTGGCCATAAATACTGTTACAATTAAAAATAAGAAAGACATTTGAATTTGGAATCTGTCATTTTTATACGATTGTTTATTGAGTTTTCTAATTTTGGCGCCAATACTTTGTACTATATTGCGATATTAAAATGGAGTGGGGTGATAAAGAGAACCGAATCGCTGTGATTGCATTACACAAAGTTGGTATGGAGCCAAATGTAATTTTTAAAACTCTCCATACACTTGGTATTAGTCAAATGTTTGTGTACCGGGCTATTAATAGGTACAATGAAACCTCCTCTGTTTGTGACGGAAAAAGATCTGGCCGTCCACGTAGTGTTCGTACGAAAAAGGTGGTCAAAGCAGTAAGGAAGCTTCCCAATTAGTCGACAGAGTGCAACGTGAGCATTATCCTACTTCAGTGATGGTTTGGCGGGGTGTTAGCTATGAAGGAGTGACAGAGCCAGATTTTTGTGAAAAAGGTATCAAAACATCGGCACAAGTGTATCAAGATACCATTCTTGAGAAGATAGTTAAGCCCCTTAACAACACGATATTCAATTACCAAATATGGTCTTTCCAACAAGACTCGGCACCGGGTAATAAAGCTCGGTCCACGCAGTCTTGGTTTTGAAGTGAACGTTTCGGACTTCGTCAGACCTGAAGACTGGCCGTCGTCTAGTCCCGATCTTAATCCGCTGGATTATGATATATGGTCAGTTTTAGAGAGTACGGCTTGCTCTAAACGCCATGATAATTTGGAGTCACTAAAACAATCCATACGATTGGCAATAAAGAATTTTCCCATGGAAAGAGTGCGTGCTTCTATTGATAACTGGCCTCACCGTTTAAAGGACTGTATTGCAGCCAATGGAGACCACTTCGAATAAGCTTTTTATATTTTAAATTATTTTATATTTATGTTTTAAACTAACACACTGTAAAAGTAAAAAACATTATTTGCAATAAAAAAAATCTTCGTGACAATATTTATGGCAAGACTAGGTACTTATCTAGATAAATATAATTTTATAATTTATTTGGAGAAGATGAACTGCCTAACGACTTAAGCTTCTAATTGGGAAGTTGATAATGACCAACCAGACAGAAATAATACCTACAATGTATTACTTACCATTAAATACAGCTTATTATTTTGAATTGAAATTAAATGAAAATTGTCCCCGGGAAAATTGACAGATAATTTTCTGAATTATTAGGCTAAATTCAATTTTGTAGTTTTGAACATAATATCCTAGCATACATGATTTAATCACAAGCAGAATCAGCTTTGTTATCTGCTTGTATTAATTAGCAGCAGGATAATAGTGGAGTGTGTCCTGATTTGATCCATTGTCATGCAATGGCTGCAATCAACACTGTAACTGTACATAATGATTGTTTGCGAATGATCGACAATACCAACTTAGCCCGTGGCGACTATTCGTTGATCGTATTAACGTCCAAGCCGATTATAACGTTGGGTAGTCGGATTTATGGGATACTGGGTTCTGTTTGTGGTTATGCCTGTACAGAATTAATGTTTTTCTTATTATTTGCTTTTTTGTGCTGTTCCCGGAAAAAACATCGGTTTCTATTCCGTTGCCCGTGGGTTTAGGTACTTTGGTCTTGGTCTTCTTTATTTTCATGAGTAAATGAGTTGCCTGAAAAGAGACATCTTTCAGAAATTGATTATGAGAACCAGTCAACATTACATTTAATATGTTTGAGTTTGCGGTTCACCTGACGGTGAGCGATGCTGCTGTCGACGATGGTGCATGGTTGTCTAGAGGTTACCTTCACTTTGGCTTGAAAACTCCCAGGTTATCAAGCTAAATAAAGGTATTTTCTTTCTTTCTTAATCAGCAGTTTTTTATGTATGTTTTTAATGTAGGTAACAAGTTTCTGTTAGTTAAGTAAGTCTATTTTAAGTAAGTTTTATCTCGAAGCCCTTTGACTGTAAGTACATTGAAATAACAGATGATTATTTGTGTACAATGAAAACAGGTTAGGACTATAGAGGTATGAGAAACAGGAAGTTCACTCATCCTCCATAGAAAAGGGAGGATCCTCCGACCAGACGGGTATCGTGTCTGGCGGGCAACTGCCCAACGATTGTTGTCGGGACGTTATAATGTGGTTGCGCGGTAAACTCTGATTGCGCGATGCAGGATTTTGCGTGACGTCAGTGTGATGCGTAGTTGTCATGTGGCGATGTAGATGGCGCCACAGGACTAAGGGATCAATTAGGATTGATACCAGTATTCAGTCTCCAAACACCGGTTTCCTGAAATTGACTGCAAAGGATGTTTAATTTCGTTGCACCCTTCTTAAGAAACTATGAATGGAATGTGTTTCCTTCAAAATCTTCTTGCTTGCTTCGTTTTGGAGACAACTACACGGATACCTAATATGTATGTAGTTATTAGGTAATTTAAGAAATCTGAGGTATATTTCTTTTCGATATTCCAGCGGGATCGACACATCTGCGGGTGAAAACGCGGGGCGCAGCTAGTAAATAAATGAATCTTTGGCTGAAAACATCGTCATGAAACCTGAACTTAAAATAAATAGTCTGGCACTTGTGACAATAATCACGGTTCAATACCAATTTTATTTTTGATAAAACTACCAAATGAAATCGTGTAAACATTATAGTGAATCGTTCATGATCGGGCATATTTTCCATTTTCGCGCCATTCAATCAATTTGTATGAGCCGTGTATAGTCATTAGTCATTTTACTCATTAACAATCTGAAGTGTAACAATATAATATGTATGCTCCTTTACTTTAGTAAGTCAATCCTTTACAACAGCATGTATGCTGAGTTCGCACTTCATAATGCGCTTATTCTAGAATTATTCATTCATTCAATAAATAGTACGTAACAGATGTGGTTGTTTCTTTGAAACCACCCCTTAGGAACCCCAACATTACAAATCATTTGTATCTGAATTTATATGAAATAAATAAATTACATTTCATATGACAAATAAGAAAATAAATAAATAAATATTGCCAATACACTTATTGTTCTTTTTTCTATGCCAATCTGGGGAATTTATTGCTTCTTATAATTAGGATAGAATTGCCCTAAGTGAAGAGAAGACTCTTCACTACTTCTTCAGTAATAAATTGCATGTACATATTTAATCGAACCCCAAATATTTCCCAATTATTTTTCAAAAATATTATTGAATACTTACTCGTTTATTAACTGTGCCTCTTTTTAAGTGTGTGTGAGTGTCAAATATTTACCATTTTGGTGTCCTAAAAATACTAAATAGCGCAGTAACGGCGACTAACTTGGATAATATAGCGCTCGACGGCTGTTGCCGCGGCACCGCTCGCTTCGCTCGCTCGGCTCGTGCGCCGTAGAAGACCAAAAACTTTTTAAAAGCACATTCATTATTATCGACTGCCTCGTTGGTCTAGTGGTCGCAAGCGTTACTGCTGAACATGAGGCCCTGGGTTCGATTCCCAGGTCAGGCAAATTGTCACTGGGTTTTTCTTCCTGGAATTTCTCAGTAGCAGCCCGGAGTCTGGACTTGTGCCCGGTTGATGGCAATAGGCTCGCGTCCTATTACATGTGACTTAAACATAACTGGCGAAATGTGGGTGTACTACAGGTACACCTCTGCCCAACCCTTCGGGGAAATAAGGCGTGATGTTATGTAATTAATTATAATATTGCTGCAGTATTTGTTTATTTTTCAAATATCGTTGTATCATGCCCCGAACAGCTTTTCTTTTTGCTTTAACATTTTTTTTAGATTTAAATGTTTTTTTTTATCGTTATTGTTTTCATGATTTTGTTAGTTTTAATGTTGTGTTTTTTATTGTTGAATTTCCTGTGCCTGTCCCAAATAAAATACTTTGTTTTCTTATTTTCTTTATTAAAAAAAGCTTACGTCATTAGAAGGTAACAAGTTTTTAAAGGATCAATAAAATATTTCCCGTAATCAATTTTATAATTTTTCAGTGCTTAAAAAACTCGCAGTTGAGTTTTGGTATAAGTATCTTTGTCTGAGAAAATACCACTTCACTTCCCGGGGATGTAATAAGACACGTCTAAGGGATTACGTCGCCAGGATGGATAGCAGTCATTTAACAGCAGCTTTTCATCCCACATACATTGTAAAACCCAACTTAGATGGTGGTTTCAGTAAGAAAACCGGTTATTTCAGTGATATGGTAGCTTATAAAAAAAAAAAACGTGACCGATTTTCGTGACCCAATTACGACTATCTCCCCATGGATTACGGCTTTTTTTATTGTATGTATGTTAATTGCGAAGACGTTTGTACAAATAAAGCAAAATCAGCCTACAGCGTTCCCACAGGCCTCATCTCTGTGAGCCCTCTCAGTGGGCCATAATCCATTCAAATATAATTCCTAACTTTATTGGTATATCGTGAGGTTGCAATATCTTAGGCACATAATGCCTAGATACATAATATAAGGTGGCTTGATTGAAATGTCAAGGAGATACCGATATGTGGAAGTTTGCTGAGAACTACAGTAAAGTTCATACATATTTATTTACTTATAAAGACCTGTGTATTATAACATCTACTAGGTTAATTATTCCTAAGAGTTACGGGCTTAAGGTGAATCGTGACTATGAGCCACTTAGCCCTCTCTTTATTTATAGCCAAAAGAAGGAAAAAATATAATACATTAAAATCTTTTTAAACCTTTATTCACTAAAAATGTTGTGACAGTGAATGTGAATTCACTGTCACAACATTTTTACGAGTTTTTATTTCACTTGTCCCAAGCTTCCATTTGTATTTTATTCCATTTTATTACTCACGAAATACAGTACGCAAATTGTTCATGATATATTTTGTAACAGTTATTTAGTTCCATTCTTGTATACAAATTACCGCTTCTCGATATGAGATAAGAGTTATGATATGTTTGTTTTTTTCGTTTGCGTTAATGAGGTTATGCGTTTTAAATGTAATAGTAAAGTCATAAAAATATCTAATATTGTTATATACAATTTTATGTTCAGGATTTTTTTTAAACATATTTTTACACATAAGCATTTTTTCACTAAATAAATATCATTTTTTGTAACTTATTTTGTAAACCATTACAATTAATTAGTTCTATTTACCAATTAAATTTAAAAAATAGTAATATTTATTTATTCACATAATTTTTTCTCGTCACATTTAATCATTCGAAATACACTCGAGAGCAATGAATCCGGGTCACTTAAAGAATCCTAAAAATCTCGGAAACTAAAAATGCTAGGTTAATGCAATAAATTGTATTTAATAGACAATGTAATACTCCTTAAATGAAGGTATTAAAACTTCTTAGTTATTGTAAAGTTATATCATAAAAAAATCAATTTTGAAAAAGGGCCACTTTCGAAGATGGAACTACGAAATTACAGCATTTGGTTTTGCTTTTGTTTGTAATCTGTCATTTATGTGGGTACATAAACCATGTTGATAGTGCTCTATATTCATTATTCAAGCTGAAATTATGTCGCTTACGCCTGAAGAATGCACCAGAATACTTACAATGCTGGAAACCGGCCGGAGTCAGCGCGATACAGTCAGGACTGTCGGTGTGTCGCTGTCAACAGTACAAAGAGTTCTCCGACGTTACGAAGAAACTGGTTCTAACCTACGCAGACCAGGAACGGGCAGAACCAGGTGTACCACAGCACGAGAAGACCGATACTTGGTGAACACCATGCTTCGAAATCGCTTTCTTACAGGAACTGAACTCACAAATCAGTTTCGACGCCTCGGAGGAAGTAACCCAAGTGCATGGACAGTAAGACGTCGGCTTGCTGAATCTAACTTAAAACCCCTTAGACCTGCAAACGGCCCTAAACTGGAGCGTGGGCATCGTATTTCAAGACTAAGATATGCCCAGAGCCACGTAAATTGGAGTATTGAAGATTGGTCAAAAGTTATGTTCTCCGACGAATCAAAATTTATGCTCTACAAGCACGATGGAAGACACAGAGTGTATCGAAGACCAGGGGAAAGATTCAAGCAAGCATGCATCGAAGAAAAAGTAGCCTACGGTGGTGGGTCTGTACTTGTGTGGGCCGGAATTTCTTCTGAAAGTCGCACAGAGCTGGTGATCATAGAAAACGGCTCTTTAACTAGCGAAAGATATGTGGAAGAAATCCTCAATGATCACGTTGGTCCATTTATGGTCAATTTAGGTGAGGATGCTATATTTATGCATGACAATGCCCGACCTCATACAGGTAGGATTGTGAATGACTACCTTCAAGAGATGAACATTACTCGTATGGAGTGGCCAGCGCGCAGCCCGGATATCAACCCGATCGAGCATGCTTGGGACGAGCTAGGCAGATGCGTAAAACAACGAAACCCTCCCCCAATCACGCTTCGTGAGCTCAAAATTGCTCTCACAGAGGAATGGGAGAATATTCCCCAAAATCGTATAAGGAACTTGGTGTACAGCATGCCAAACCGCGTAAACGCAGTAATGGAAGCACGAGGAGGCAATACGAAGTATTAAAATTCAAGAAAATCGTAATAAAGTTCAAAAATTTCATGTTTCCTATTTTTGTTTTAAGGAGAGATCAGCAGTTTTTTTCTTTATGTAATTTTGTGTTAATAAAATGTATGGTGACTCATATTTTTTTTACTTTCATTTAAGGAGTATTACATTGTCTATTAAATACAATTTATTGCATTAACCTATCATTTTTAGTTTCCGAGATTTTTAATATTCTTTAAGTGACCCGGATTCATTGCTCTCGAGTGTATGTATTTGGAGACTCACTTTTAACGAGCTGTTTGAAAGTGATTCGTTTTCGTTGCTTGAGGGGGTCTATGTCCCATTTAAGAAGCAGCTAATACAGTAAGCTGCAAGACTAGCTTAATTTAAACAGTCAAAAGGTATAGTTATCATTAATTTTAGTTTACATCAGCATATTTTTATTAGTTTTTCTTATTATATTTTGTGTTTGAATTCAAACACGAATCAGCTTCATGTACAATGTCGGATAATATTTTTTTAATAACATGTTGAATGCATCATGCTAATAGTTAGGTACACACTAGAAAAATATTCCACAGCTTAAAGGATGGGCAACACCAAACCCAGTTCAGGACAGCACATAAGTAAAACGTCCGTGAAGGGGACTACAGAAGCTAAACGCAAGTATTATAACGCTTTATAGTATATTTATGATCCACTGCAGTAAAAAAAAACAGAAAAATATATGATATTCTTCAGGATACTAGTTAGATAGTGTGTTGAAAACATAATATAACTAATTTGATACACTAGAAAAAAAACCCAATATACTTCAAAAAAAATATTTTATCTATTAAAAACCATGCAATAATTCTGATTTTTTGTATTCTACAAGCAATATATTAACGTGTGTATACATACATATAACATGTTAATATAATTTTTTAGTCTAACCAATAGATTTTTTTGTAAAAAGATAATTGCTCTATAATTATGGTCAGGTCAGGTCAAATGTTCCCCTGGGTACGTGTGACGCTACTGGTTTCTGAAAATTGTGTTTTCGGTATCTAAAATCTACCGTTCAACTATATTCTGAAAATCAGACCAATTGCTGTGAAAAAAATCGGTTTTAATTTTTTTTGACATATTTGTGACGAGGAAAATTACTGAAATTAGGATTTTTGGATTCAGAATAACCAAACCCATCGATTTTTACGGTTTTGTTCATATAACGATAATTACCAGCGTTGTGTCATCGCGCTTCTTACTTACAGCGTTGTGTCATCTGTTGTGTGACCGTGCTTTAGCTGTTTCCAGCCTCTTAAAGCTCTGAACTTACATTTGGTGTCACCCGGCGCTAATCCTTATTAGTTAATAAACTTAATAAAAAACGAAACAACACAAATAAAGCCATTCTTACTCTATGAAGGCTAAAGAAAATGGTCTAATTGTCAGATTTAACGTGTATTTATTTGGGCTGTTTTGTCACTAAGGAGATTTTTCCTGCAGGTCGTTTCTTGTGTTTGTCTCGCAGTAATTTCTTTTGATAGCCGTAGACGGAGTAGTATGGCAGAGGCATCACCGTTGACGACACCGGCAAGAGATCTGGAACATGAAACATTTTTCCTTTTATTCATTTCACTGTTTAATATTTTTTGGCTGTGGTCGCTGGTCGCCCACGGGTGAGGGCGTCTATTGAAAAAGGCATGTAATGTCCAAGGAACCTATGCCATCTTTGGATAGCAGGCTAACCAGGTGCATATTGCGTCTGGACAGGAACGGCCTGCGTTTGGTATTTGTTTAACGAGCAGTGTATCGTGATGGTCCCCATCACGATACACTGCTCGTTAAACAAATACTTCCACACAAAAGGCATAACGGACAGTCATCAGTGCAGGGCGTGCATGGAGGCTGAGGAGACCGTTGCGCACGTGCTCTTTGAATGCACGGGCGTCACCCAGATTAGAACAGAAACCCTTGGGTCACCCAGATCATACACAGATGTTCTTAAGAGGGAACAGGGCCTGAGACTTTCCATACAAATGTATTTCCCTGTTTTTCCCTGAATAATGCCTGTAGAGCAATCATTTTTTTCATAAAATCCAGGTCTGCGGTTGACACGTCCCTATTATTTCCTTTTTTTCAGCAACTTATTGGTAAAGAAAATATGACCCTCCAAAAATTACAAAAACAGCCCGACTTTTACCACCGTGATTAGAGGACTACCAGACAAATTAGAAAAGTTTTTAGCGTGAAAAAAAATATGATAGGAACTTAGACATACTGTTTCTTAAAATTTAAATGTAAAAAGTAATTGAATCGGCTCAGTTTTCCAGTAGAAAAAAGGGGAATACGAAACGTCGAATTTCGTCAATCTTTTTTGTGATAGAATCGGTCTGAGCTGCAGCTGTCCCTATCGAACTCTACGGGGGCAGACTTGAGGTAACACGACGGCAATAGTTTCTTTAAATACCTATTCTTCAAATTCCTCGCAGGCCCTGTTCCCTCTTAACAGACCAGGAGTTTTAAATAACTTCTGGAGGGAGATGGGCTGGCTGGAATAACCACCAAACGGCCACCATGGCCCACGCACAATGGTCCACCTGACGGACTCAAATTTCAAATTTAAATTCAAAATATTTTATTTCACATAAACCTACAAGGGCACTTATGAAACGTCAGAAGCTAGGTGCACGGTTCCAATTGGTCGTTTCTTATGGAGAAGAGCCGACAAGAAACTCCACGGTTATTATTTTAAAAGTAAATAGTACTTATAATGTTTTCAAATTACATTAACTAAAACTAAGTGCGGAAACCCATCCCCATAACATAGAACATAGAAGGCATGTAATCTCAGGGAAATTAATTGTTAAGCTAATTGACTACCGACTTAAAATGTATGTACTTATATTCAAATCACAACTGCCGTTCTTTGACAGTTGTATGAAATGGCTATAACACGGCAGATTGACGTAGGGGGTCAATTTGCTTAAAAAATAATTTCCGTGACTTTGCAATTTGTCTCTGGTCAATTGGTCGCCCACTTGTGTGGGTCGTTAAATCTATTGGAAAAGGTAAGTACCTATTAATAAAGTCTTAGGTTGAAAAGTCAATTTGAGTTTCTGGTCCAACCAACCAATTAATATTTGAGCCAGAAATTTTCAAACAATCTGCCTAGCTTTTAGACGCATGCAATAAAATTAATTCTAGAGCAAAAATAAATTGAAGTGTCTTCACCTGGTTGAATTCGCTCGACTACGAAACGGTAGGAAATCTACTAAAAGTGGTAGACGCTTGAATCACATAAATAGTAGTAACTAGCACTTTGTTCGCGTCACTCGCGACTTTGTCCGCGTGGTTTTTGTTTCTAATTCAACGCCCCCTTCACCCCCTTTAAATTTAGAGAAACCTACAAACAATTCAGACATGCAAGCTCATTCATACATACACACACACACACCCACACACTTACACTAACAAAAATACTATCGTGCAATAGTTTTATTTTATATATATTACTAGCTGTCTGCCCCGGCTTCACACGGGTAGCACTAAGTACTTATCTACGGCGTACTTACCTACCTACCTACCCTACCTACCTACCTACCTACCTACCCACCTACCTACCTACCTACCTGCCCTACCCTACCTACCTACCTACCTACCCACCTACCTACCTACCTACCTGCCCTACCCTACCTACCTACCTACCCTACCCTACCTACCTACCTACCTACCCTACCTACCCTACCTACCTACCCTACCTACCTACCCTACCTATCTACCTACCCTACCTACCTACCTACCTGGCTACCTACCTAGGTAGGTAGGTAGGTTAGGTAGGTGTAATAAAATTGTGAGTCCAGTAACATTTTGCAATGATGACTATATGTAG
Organism: Xanthia togata; assembly: GCA_963853775.1. NCBI lineage: Eukaryota > Metazoa > Arthropoda > Insecta > Lepidoptera > Noctuidae > Xanthia > Xanthia togata. The sequence continues at coordinate 26,250,170 of OY970794.1, read as the reverse complement.
GAACAGTCGATTTATTGAGCTTAATAAGCTCCTATTTCGAGCTAACAAAACATAATTTTAGAAATTAACCAAACAATGTACCTACGTGTTTATCGTATAAAGCAGACGCAATAATGTGGCTAACAGTTCACATTTTCGGTGCGCACCGCGGGAATCCAAATAAGCGATGATGTGCGGAGCGTAGTTGTTGCGTGAATGCGTTGCATTCGCGGAAATACGCTGGTATGGACGAAGTGGTCGGCCTAGTCATTTTTGAACAAATCCTGCACAATCAGGTATAAACTTTAGCCCATTTTGCGGAAATAATAATCCAAATTTTTATAACACCAACATGCTTACTGTAGGAAAAGACGATTATATTCATAGAAAATATGAAGTAGAAAATTCACAGCGCGTATAATATTTAAAGGTTTTTATTTGAACTAAACCCAGATCACAATCATAAACATATACATAATTTTTTGGCGTTTAGGTAGATAAACACTGGTGTTTTCATTACTTACTGATGGCATCAAAAACCAATTGACCGTGAAACTATGACAACTAAACACCGTAGGACATAGCGTACGATATACATTAGTCATCGAATAAATTACTCATTAGGGCCGACTCGAGATAATAGCGCGATGACTGTTACCAATGATTTACATATTATTGTCCGATGACTAACAGGGTCGTCATCTCAAATGTTACAATATAAATAAATCTTACAATAGACATGACTTAAAATATCTATTCTAGAGACGTTGCTCATTGATGACCACTCGTGACTATTATGTGAACGCCTGATGAGTTTTTTTTTTATGAATGTGGAAAAAATAAACTTTAGTCGTTTTCCACATTAGCATTGGAGGCACAGTGGTACGGCCATGACTTATGAGTTATAGGTAGTGGGTTCGAGCCCAGACAGGTGCATTACTTATAAAAAATATATTTAAAAAATCTTATTTAAAAAGTTGATCACCACCAGTCAAAACGGTGAAGGAAAAACATCGTGAGGAATGTCCTAGAACCAAAATTTTTACCATATCTGTGACATCTACCAATCCGCACTGGGCCCGCGTGCTAGATTACAGCATACTCTCTCTCGAAGAGAGGAGGATTGTGTCTTAGCAGTGGGATCTTTATAGGCTGATTATGTATTATTATTATTATATATCGTTAAGTCAAAATCGTCAATTATCTTAACTTTAGTCAGCCTTGTTCCACCTACTGCTGAGAATAGACCTCCTTCCTTTTGTGGTATTCTTTCCTGGTCTATGCGAGTCCCAGCCTAGTCTCATAGGCCTAGTTTTATTGTTTTTTTTTTGTTTTATCTACAAAATCTACAATCAAATCACCAGCTATAGATAGTGCAATCCACGACGACGCGCCCCACTCCGCTCCGCTTTGTACTAAAGTACAGCTTACAGTACAGTAATCACGGAGTGGGGCGCGTCGTCGTGGATTGCACTATCTATCGATGTATGATATAACAGCTCTAAAATACCATTTGTCATATAAATCTCCCATAAACTGAACAGATTTATGGTTGTGTTTAACCACGAGAGTAAGTAGTAAACGCTTTATACTCGGCATAGAACATAAGTACTTATTAGATTTTAAGTCCCAATATAGTGTACTGAGAGGTAGCTTGTTACGTGCGCCATTACTAACCCGGTTTACTGCGGACTCTTAAGAGGGAACAGGGTCTGCGATTATCTCTTTTTTATTCCTGAATAATGCCTCACGTCCCTGTTATAAAATTTCCTTTTAGGTATTCAGCAACTTATTAAGAAAATATGACCACCAAAAATTTCAAAAATGCTCCATTTTTGCCTCCATGATCAGAGGACTACCAGACAAATTCGAAAAGTTTTTAACATAAAACAAAATGATATGAACCTAGACATACCTACTCTTTCTTAAAATTTTAATGTAAAAAATAATTGAATCGGCTCAATTTTCGAGGAGAAAAAACGTCGATCTCGTCAAAAAAATTTGTGATATAATCGGCCCGAGCTGCAACTGTCCCTATCGCGCTCTACTGGGCCAGCCTTGAGGTTAGAAGACGGCAATAGTTTCTTCAAATACCTATTTTTCAAATTCCTCGCAGGCCCTGTTCCCTCTTAAAGGTTACAGAATAGTTCTGTTACATGTTATTCTGATACCTTCTTAGTTAGGTACAGTATTATTTTATGAACAATAATTAAAAATAATAGAGGGGCTTGTGACTAAATAATAACAGCCGCACGGGTCGATCGATCAGGTTAAGCTATGCTTGTCGCGGTTGGTGGTTGGATGGGTGACCATGTCTTGATATGTAATCAAGACCCCTCCTTACCCCGGAAAGCACGTTAAGCCATTGGTCCTGTCCTGTCATTCGTGGTTCTTTGATAGTCGTTACGGGTCGTCAGAAGCCCGAAAGTCTGATAACCGGTCTTACCAAGGGATATCGTATTACCCAGTAAATGGGTTGTGCAGGTGCGATAGGCAGGCTCCATGTAAATACTTGTATTCAGCTGCATCCGGTTAGACTGGAAGCCGACCCCAATATAGTTGGGAAAAGACTAGGCAGATTATGATCACAAAAATGACATACAGTCGCCGGCGCCGGCGCGTAAATTGGCAAGGTTTTGGCGTATTAGAAGTAAGTTTGAGCATGTACACTTAGTGAAAAAAAAACGACACTTTTATTGCATGTTCTATGGTTATAGCCAAAATTTATTTTTCGAAATATCTGTTAAAAAAAACAAGTGAGAAAGAATTCGCACAGAATTCGTTTTCGCTTGTTTTTCTTTATCTACGACTAGCTGACCCGCGCAACTTCGTCTGCGTCACAGAGTGGTTTAAGTAAAGAATTTTCCCAGTTTTTTCGCAACATTTTTCATTGATGTGCCGCTCCTATATCATCATAATAGTCATAGCGTTGCCCACGACTTCGTCCGCGTAAATATCATTATCGTGGTTGGATAAATAATATTACTATGTCCTTCGATCTTCGTCAAAATCGGTTCAGTAGTTTAGCCGTGAAAACGTTACAGAGAGACAGACAGACAGACTTACTTCAAAAACTGTTATGACATAGCTGTACCAGCTTTTTGATGAAAAACCTAAAAAAAATGGAACTATAGTAAAAAAAGGCACGGGAACAGGAATAATAAAGGAACGTTGGGTAAAAAAAAGTACTGGGGGTCTTATAAAAATGTGGGTAAATAAATTAACGATTATATAATTAGTAGTATTTTTTTAAGGTTGTTTAAAGTACTTCAGAGTAAATGATATTTTTTAGTTTTATTTTCTTGTGGTAGAAGAACATACTGATTTTCTCCGCAACCTGATCTTGATAACGTGACATATAGTTTGTCCATGTGAAAATCAGTCTTAACGTAAATCGATTCCTACGTGTTTAAATGTTTGCCCCTGTGCTTTATTAATTGTTACGACAAAAGATACCTTAACGGGAAATTGAATTCTTTTAAAAATTAAAAGGTAAATCATTGGGAATCATTGGGATGCGAGGTATTAGCACTGTTTGACCAACTGCTGGACCAGTCAAAACTAATGCAACTCGCAGAACTACCGGGCGGCGGCAGGCCAGCGCCCCTTCCCCTCACCCGCCGGCCAGCGTCCCTCCCCCTCACCCGCCGCGTCTTGCGCGTCATGCGCACGTGAACCCGCAAATATCTACTTATTTTGTTGCGGAGTTCTTTTAAAATTATTATATCTCCTAAGATGTTCATTGAAATCAAGTGATGTCAAGGACAATTTTGTTTACATTTAAATACTTGTGATTAATAAAATATTAATTTGGCTATGGATTAATATTATGTTGATAAAACTCCTTCGCAAACAATGCATTAATTTCGAACAAATTTGATTACGATAAAAAAGGTTATAGTGAGTCAATCTTAAAAGATAGACATACCTATACCGTCGCGGACTTTTTTTTAGATCTTTTAAAGAGGAACAATTCCGTCATACATGATAATTATTTGCTTAACTTAAACCGTTTACGCAGCGCACGCAACGGAAGCACTCAAAAAGGAATAATTTTTCCCGTTTTTGTAACATTTTTCATTTATGCTCCGCTCCTATTGGTCGTAGCGTGATGTTATATAGCTTATAACCTTCCTCGATAAATGGACTATCTAACACAAAAATAATTTTTCAATTGCAACCAGTAGTTCCCGAGATTAGCGCGTTCAAACAAACAAACAAACAAACTCTTCAGCTTTATAATATTAGTATAGATTCTTGCAAAGTTACGTGCCGGCGACTATACATTATTTGTTGACGCATCTGTCCTACCTACCTAAGTCATACAAAGAAGAGAGACTATATGAGCGAAATAAACGACGTTGACATAAATTATGTAAATGTATGAGTCAAGCATCATTCTATGATCTTATAGAGATGACCATTATAATAGGGCCTTTTTTGAAGTCAGTTTATAAAAGTAAAATAACGTAAGATTTACTTGGATAGGTGATTATTTTCAAATACTAGTCTTTGTATAAAGAGCTAAGTCATTGACCAACTTATTTAGAACAGTACTTACCCTAATTACGTTATGCACGATCAATCGGAATTTCAATCGTTTTGAAACAAATTGCTAATTCATTGCTTCATAAGTTCGAAAAAAAAAATCTGCTAGACAACGTAAATAACGCAATGAATGTTGTTGAACTGTCAAAATTAAACCAATTTCTCGTAATCGTTTACGAAAATGTGTTGCGTAATTATATAGCTTGATCTCTATTCTATAGATTTATTTAACAGGGCTTTCTGATTTATTTATAGCCTTTAATGTACGAGTATAACCTCCTTTTCCATTTTCACTTACAAAAATATGTTTACGTGGTAATTTTCTCAGCAAAAGGTTTGTCCTAAGTCAAGTGTTATCGCCTTTATCCAATCGTGGAGGATGTTCGTTATCTCTGCATAGAAATAAAAGCGGGGTACCTTTCCACATGGTACTCACACATTTTAGCTATAAAGAGGGTCCAAATTGCAATAAAGGTTACCTTATATTTCGTGATAAAGTGTCCGAGCTAACGTTTAGTTACACATTATTTTGGCTAATTTAACACATTGCTGTATTTTATAAGCGGGTTTGTAATTCTGTATCATAAATGCGTTGTTTTTATTAGTCAATTTATTTTATTATTAAACCTCTGTCATAATTAAAACTCTTTGGAAGTATAAAATATCTATACATACACCTACATACATACTACATACAAATAAATAAAATAGAAGGGTCTGTCTGTAATGTCAACACAATTTTTTTGCTAAATGTTTAGGTCTGTCAGTTTGTTCCAGCTAATCTCCGAAGCGGCTGGACCGATTTTGACGGGACTTTCACTAGCAGATAGCTGATGTTACATATCGCATCATGGGTGGCCGAGATGCAAATCATCGGGTCTTCTTCACGATCCGACATACTTTTACGTAAATGTGGGCACTGTCGTGGGTACTCGAACGAAAAGATAATTCTAATTTTAAATAACTTCAATAAAGTAGCGAAACAAAGACGTGCGTTGGTAGCGAGCGTCTGCCAAGGCTGTCGAAACTCTACTGTCACAACAATCGGTACCTTCTCCACTCCTCACTGCATCCCCTCCACCAAAGATCGTGTCCAAGCGGTAGGGCGCGCTTGCGTTTCCGGTAACGATATTATTAGTTCACAAAACTAATTGTTAGATGGCGCTGCTTGTTGCACTATGGCGCCATCAATCCTCGACACATTTATGGAGTAGCACTTTTATTTTAGAAAAAGAATTAGGCGGGCGAAGCTGCGGGGATCAGCTAGTTCACAAATATAGACAAGTTTTAATGTCGAATATGAGGCTTTTGGCCACTTAATTTATTTCAAAATCAAAAGTCAAATTAGGCTGAGAATTAGAATTATTTTTAGGGTTCCGTAGTCAACAAGGAACCCTTATATTTAAACCATGTCCGTCTGTCTGTCCGCGGTTTAGCTCAAAAACTATTGGTACTGGAAAGTTGTAATTTGGCATGAGTATACACGTTAATGACGTCAAAAAGTGGTAAAATATTTTTTTTGAAAAAAAAAAAACAATTATTTAGGGTATACCTCCCCTACATGTAAAGTGGGGATGATAATTTTTTTTCGTCCTTCCCATAGTGTGGGATATCGTTGCATAGGTATTTTAAAATAATTTATGTCTTAATATTAGGGGATGGGAAGACCGTTTTTTGTAAACCGTTCGTGACTTATCAAGCTTTAAAGTACCAATTTTCGTTAGAGTCAAGTGTCCCCCCTTTCTACCAACTAAACAGTTATAGTTAGAAATTCAAATGTCACGGCAGTAGTAGAACTTATACTCGTATATAACGAAGTTTACAGAAAAACTATCACACTTAAGTGGGCTTTACAAGTTTACGAGTAATAATCGACCGACTTAAATTTGCGGTTGCAAAAACATGTTCTCCCATATATTCCGTATGGGAGAACATGTTTTTCAATTACAAAGTTAAGTTTGTTCTTACGATTAATAAATTCCAACTACGGAACCCTATTTTGCGTGGTCCGACAAGCACTTGGCCGGTTTTTAATTTGTAATGTTTTATGTGTCTGCGTCTTATTTGTGTTTCTCTCTTCTTGGATATTAAAGTGAATATATGAATGCTATTTACCAATTTTGAGCTCTTCAGGTGCCTAGGTTCGCTTCATGAGCAAATAGATAGGTGCATCACATAACAAAAGAAACAGCGAGTGTAGTCTTAGGTTCAAATCCCGCCCGGTGCAACTATTTATTTGACTGACAGATCGTTTTGAGTGGTGGTAATCACCATCGTTGGGAACGATCTGTCTGTCAAATTGCATGAGAGAATAAAATAAAGTAAGTACATAATTATGTCTGTAAAAATAAATCCTGATTCCTGAATCAGGAATGCAGCTGAATATCAGTAATATCATCATCATCTCATCGTTGGATAAAATAAAACAGATAAGTTATTTTAACTATCAACAGGTTAAGTAAAGCGTTATCTCACAAGTTAAAGTCTTGACCGTGGCCCGGCGCATGCGCAAGGCCGCTCACTTCGCGACCACTTACTGCGTTATATGGACTAAGTTGAATATGCATTGTGTTTATGTAACCCACCTCCCAATATTTACCTAGGTATACATATGTTTGGATGAGACTTTCAAACTATCTATGCTTATCTAATAGTGAAATGTGTTTATATAAGTAAGTGGATGCAAAATTACATGTGTTTGTGGATTTGCATGTTTGGATGAAAAAGTAAACAGACGGATTTTATCCATATTCGCAAGTTTATTCGCGTCTTTGACAGGGCGAGGACGATAATGTGCCAATACATTAAACTTCTCTTCAGTCTACAAACGAAATTCAGTCTAATTGATAACCTCCTCTTAATTGAAGTCGGTTAAGAATTTAATCCAATAGTTTGTTTCGCCATTTATTTTCAGCAATAGTCAGATAGGAATAGTCGACTCCTTCTAGTTTTTTTAATTTATTACATGTAAAAGTGATTCCGAGATCCTATTTACAGAATAAACAATTGAATTGAATTTATTTCAATTTCATTTCAATTTCAATTCTTTTTAATCAAATTCATATTATACAATTATTAGTCACTTCTCAGCTAATCGGCTGAGTGGCAAGACCTATAGTCGGCCAATATTAGACACTGTTTGTTTGAAAACAAAATCTTTGTTTTTTATTTCAAGATTGATATAATTGATGATTTCGAAATACATACTTCTATCTTTTGCCAGTGTTTTAATCTAGTGTCGTAATAGTCATCCCAAAATGGGATACAGTTGCTATTTTGTAGATAAGTTAGGTACCTACTGCTGATAGAGCAAGGGGAAAAGTAATGGCAGTTGCTTGCAACAATAACTATAGATTAGGACATATTGCGGTCTTTACAAAATCTTTATCTGGCTACCCTTCTACCAACTATTTTGGCTTCCAGTCTAACCGGATTCAGCTGAATATCAGCATTTTACATGCAGCGACTGCTTATCTGACCTCCACAACCCAGTTATTGGGTTATACGATAAGTAAGGCTGGTTGTCAGACTTTCGGGCTTCTGACAACCCGTAACGACCGTCGAAGATCCACGAATGACAGCCAGGACCTTGTTTTCCGAGGCACTGAGGGTTCTCGGTCTGTAAAGATGGTCACCGATCCACGGACTGACCCCGGCAAGAGTAGCTTACCCTGATTGACCGATCCGTGCAACTGTTATTACTCAGCCACGAGCCCCTCTTTTCTTTTCTTCTTTCTCTCAGGTTATACAAGATAACAAAAGTGGTGAATCCTCTCTTTATAAGCATGGGTTGCGCAGTTTTATTTAACTCTCAAGTGCCTTGCGAACATAGTAGCTTTGTGTTAAGCAAGGCTTGTTACCAAATCGGACGAACTTCATTGACCCATGATATTTTCAATAAAGTAAAAGTGCACTGCGAGTATAATTTTGTGCAACTAAGTTTTATGATTATACTTTTTTTGAGCTGATCTGATGATGCTTGATCGTGTTGGATTGTCGTCATCATCGAACTATGGGAGTAAAGTAGTAAGTCAGGTGTGTTTGCGTACACACTATGACCTTTACTATGTCCTGAGACTGACAGACTGAGACTATAGCTCCGTGACCGAAATTCGGTCGGGAGAATATTATGTTAGCTACGGTTTTAGACTATCGTTAAAACTATATAATTGAAATAAATAAGGATAATGCCTACAACCCAATAGAGAACGTCCAAAGCAGGACAGCACCACAGTCCACATTCGAAAGTGCACCATTCTCGTATCGTGCGCAGTTTACTGATCAAGGTAACGCAGTGCAACCTGCGCCCGCGTCGCACTATCAACACATTTACATATTTTTGTCGTGACCTTGTGTTTTCGTCTCTTTCTTTCCAACTGTTAATTACACGAGGTGATAGAGACAGCCGAGCCGTTCTTATCTGTCTCTGAGATTTCGCTCTGTTTTTGACATGTGTTTCGTTGCATGTCACTTTAGTTAACAATTTCCGGCACTGTCTATCAGATAATTCGAAAATGAAGAAAAAAATTGTGTTAATAATTTAAGGCCACATAACTTTTTTGGAGATGGTGAAAATAGCTTAAATTTTACCATCTCCAGATAAGCTTAAAAAAATATATTGGCATGGTAAATCAAATTAGAGGTATATCTAGCAGAGTCCAAGTTACAATCATGTTGCTCCATAGCGTAACTAAGGGGGATCTTGTCCAGTACCTTTTGGAAAATGCCTCTGCGCAACAAGGACATACTACAAAAGTGAGTAGTGCACCGAACCTCAGATCATGTAATCAACACGAGATGATGTAATCTCTGTACCAGCATTGTGGATAGCACTACTACTGTGTGTGTCTTTTTTTAAGTATTTTAAACTGACATGGTTATTTTCACTACTAAAGTTACTAACGGCATATTTACCATGTTAAAAAAAAAAACATGGTAAATATCCCGTTTCAAATAACTTTAGTGGTATATTAATTGTCGCAATAAGTTGGTACTCGCGAGGTCTACGTAACTGGTCGCAGAACTACTAGTCATATTTTGCCAAAGGTGCTTATGTTAACTACTTAAATCCAGATTATACCTGCATTAGTAATTTTACGCACCTTTGTCTAACCCTTCGGGGATTTTCCTAGTTTTGTTGGTATTACTATTGTATTAATTGGCTTTTGTTCACCACCAAAATTCAACCTTTTATTTAAATTGTATGTTTAATTACTTTAAAGTTTTCATAGTTTCTTTTTGTAATACTTCCAATCTATACCTTTAAAGGGTGACTGGTAGTGACCAATAATTAAACACGTGACTTTACTCATCATTATGAATAACTTAGTATAGGACCAAACCTGAAATCGCGAAAATAGAAAGATTTTTTTTTTCTTGACAAGAAAAAAAAATTGACGTGTAATGTAGGGAACAGCTAATTTTTTTTGCCGTTTAATATAAATAGTATGAAGAAGCTAACTAAAACAAATAGTGTACCATCGTTTAAATAGTAGTAAGTGAGTAAATAAATCATTATTGTCTGAAGTTAAATATTAGATACAAAATCACAAACAGCTGATTGTATTTTATTTATTGATGAACTGTTTGTTATTGTGTCGAATTTAACAAATACTTACGCGACTAAAATAAAATGTATTAAACTATTTCATAAAAGCAATGTTAACGGCTTGTTTGAAGTTCAAAGATCAAGGAACACAGACAACACTGAACTGGGAAAAGGCGGGAATTTTCAACATCTTATGTTGCAAATGACAAAAAAAAAAGTACCCACCAGGTTTCAAAACATTGTCGGAGTCCCGTCGGTACAGCATACCAGCACTCCACGTAAAAAAATAGCCGAACAACACGAAAACCAAACAAAAATTCATCGTTTAAATGGCACGTATATACCAGGATCACAGTACGCGACAGGAGATATATTTCAACCTGTATTTATTTGACACTCTTCCGTGTCGCGGCGGGCGTTCTCGAGCTCACTCGAATAAAGTATCGAATGTATCGGTGACATTCTCGATACGGCCGGCTGGCATTGGGAGCTCGGAAATCTAATATGAATACGCTTTTGGTAAATACGTTCTAGAGTCGGAGGCGTATACCGTTGGCCGGGATCACCGACTCCACTGTAAATAATGTGAGACATGTGCTTAATAAAATCGGGATGTTCGAATTCGGAGGTGCATTTTATATGTATTGGATGCTGTCTTTAAAATGTTTTATGTAAGTACTAAAAAGGAATCTTATTGTACAACGAATATGTTAACTGACGACCTGCTGAAGGTCGTGGGACAACGCAGGATTCGGGTAGAGCAAGAACGGATGACTATATCCTGCTGTGGATGTCTTTTGGCTGAGATGATGATGCCCTTGCGACTCGTAGGTTTGCATGGAGCATACAAGGATAAATGGTTTCTCATTTTTCGTGGAAGTTATTACAGTAAGTTGTAACATTTAAAACGTCCAAAAAAGTTCGATCTATTTCTCCGTACTGAGCTGGGTAACCAGAAGGTTCAGGTATGGTCCAGTACGATATAAAGTAAAGTCAAAGTCAGATAATTTATTTCAATTAGGCACAAAAAAGGCACTGTTGAACGTCAAAATTTACAAAAAATAATAATAAGTGATTCTAGTGGAATGGGCGCATTCCAAAAGGTAGTTTTCGTATGGAGAAGAATGGACAAGAAACTCCACCGTTACTCTTTAAAAAAAATCATTATATCTTGTATACATTAATTATATAATTATATGTCAAGACAATGCACCTAGAATAAGATTACTATACCACGATATGTAAAAAGAATGAAAAATGAAGGAATGACATAAATTAATTATGTGATAGATGCATGGTGCTCACATACTTACAAACATTGTAAAATTATACGATATTCCTAACATTTTAACAAGTAATACTATTAATAAGTCAGTGTGTGAGTTCAAGTAATCACAAAATATAAAAAAAATATGTTATAAAAAATAATGCAAAAAAATATTATGTAATAATACAATTAAATTGGCAACCAGTTCGATTTTATCCAGATTCTGAATTGTCCTATGGAGCAGGACCAGCATGTTTCCAAGTATTTTTATCTTGGATATAATCCTCTAATTTGTAATATGCTTGTTTACAAAGTGTACTTTTTATATGATTTTTAAATTTTCTTTCATTTAATTCTAATATATCATATTATGGTATTCTGTTGTAACATTTAACACAGAACCCCATAAGAGATGTATTTACTTTAGATAGTCTGAAAAATGGTTGATCTATTTTATCTTTATAATCATATATTATTGTACTGAACCATACCTGAATAATGACGAGAAGAACAAGTGACTCTCGGCCCTATATAGCGTCTTTTTACACCCGTATTAAATAATTTAATAGTTTTATTACGAAAATAATTGTATTGTCTTCCTTACATATTATAAAACGCAACGTTTCTCTGTCTGTCTGTCCGTTAGTGCTTTCATAACTCGAGAAACGCTGTTTCGGTGTTTTTCGTTATTCCATCTGATTCCGGGCCAACGGTTATGTAATATCCTATTTTACTCGTTTTACCTACTCTATTAATCCACGCCAATATAGCTGTGGGCGAACCTACATAATGCAAAAAACACAAAGCGTTTAAAATAAATAAATATTTTAGATTATTACAAATAGAACTGCATTATTTCTACCGGCTATTATACAAAACTACATTGATATCAACAATTTGCTATAAAACATAATTTAGTATAATTTAATAAAATGTCCTATTAAAGATCACAGACTGTGATACAATTTTTTTTTTAATTTGCCTAGGAGATACGATACGACCATTACTAAAAGAGGCCTATGATGCGAGGTTAACCTAGGTTGGCGAAACGTCCCCGAAAAGAGCAAATTAAGGCGTGGAGAGTTAGAGACGTTAAATATAATTATACTAGAAAGTTTAATAAACGCCAAATGTATAGTAGGCACTTGGAATAAAATTCCTGTAAACGTCAAATTATGTATAGTTCAACTGTTCGAAGATCTTGACGGCACGGTTGGCGCAGTAATTAAGCGATTGACTGCTGCGCTGCGTGTCGCGGGTTCAATTCCCGCACGGAACAAATATTTGTATGACCTACAATTAGTTGTTCCGGGTCTGGCTGTTTGTGTAATGTGAGATTAAATGTATGTAAACGCACCCACGATACAGGAGAAAATCCTAGTGTGGAGCAAAGTTTTATTTAAAAAAAAAATCTTTTGACGCGTAGTAAGAATCGGAACTAACATGCAACATATTGCTTTTTCAAAGATTTTTTTTTTCCTTTTATAAAGTATCGTAGCTGATGATACTTTATTCACAATACAATCTAGCCAACCCAGCTAATAAGTAAATTAAATATAACTTAAACTACTAAGTAAATATAAAATTAAGAAATCGTCCAATAACGTCTTTCTTTTTCACTTTATGTTAAGGAGAACACTTCATTCACGTGTTCTATAAAATAGTCAGCACTTGCACTGCAGTTTTTAAGTTCACTCATACTGCACTAAACTAACTCAAAAGGTTTTTAATCTTCGCACTAATTCAGTGGTGTCAAGGAGTTGGATCGCCTCGACATTCTGCGTTCATGAGCTTCTGCATATTTTTTTATAACTATGTTTACGACATCCATCTTGAGGTCCCGGTGAATGTCGCTGTTTCTAATGTACCAGGATGCATTGACTATATCCCTTAGTACTTTGTTTTGAAATCGTTGTATGATTTGACGATTGCTTTGGCTGGTGCAGCCGTATACAGCTGTATACCGTAGGTCCATAAAGGTTTTAAAACTTGTTTGTATAACAATAATTTATTGGATATTGACAATGGCGACTGTCCCAAGTAGCCAATTTTTTGTAGGTATCGAATATCTAGTTCGGCTCTTTTCTTTTTGACATACCCTTTCCAGCGCAGTTTTGCATCCAGCGTCATGCCAAGATACTTAGCAGTATTCGCGTATATTATTTATATTTGTTGACGGTATTCATGAATACCGGGAAGTATTGTGGCTTTTTATTGGTGAAGTCAATGTGGATAGAATTGCTTTCATTGAGTTTGATACGTCATGTTGCAGTCCACTCATAGACACGATTTATGGACTCTTGAACCTTATCTACGGCTGCCTCTTGACTATTTCAACAGTTATAATAGCTGCGTCGTCAGCAAAGGTTGCAATGACATTATTTTCTAGCTCAGGAATATAGTGTATAGTAGATACAAGACCGGACCTAGTACACTACCTTGTGGTACTCCAGCTTTTATTTGCCTAAGGTCTGAATAGGCATTTCTTTGTCTTATTCTAAACAATCTGTTTGATATAGGACTCTATGATGTCTGAAAATTGCTGAAGCAGCATTGTTCTTAGTGTATAAATAAGGCCATCATGCCATACTTTATCAAAAGCCTGTGCAACATCAAGTAAAACCGTGGAGCACACCTTGTCCTCTATAATTGTTCTTTCATGTTAGTAATTCTATGTACTTGGTCAAGCGTAGTGTTGTTCTCTAAATCCAAACTGGTAATCGGGAATTAGATTTTCAGCTTCAATAAGAGGCTTCAATCTCTTTAGAAATAATTTCTCGAATAGTTTTGACAACACAGGTAACAGTGAGATTGGTCTGTAAGATTTTGTTTCATGAGGTGGCTTCTCAGGCTTGACTATCATGATGACTTCAGCTACTTTCCACATGTCAGGAACGTGTTTTAACCGAAATGCAGCATTAATGAGCGTGGTAAGCTTAACTATAGCTTTGCGTGGGAGATTTTGTGAAACTTCTCCTGTAGTTAAGTTGTAACCAGGGGATTTTCTCCGATTAAAATTGCACTTAATTTCTCTTGGGGATACTAGATACTTCTTTTGGGGTAACCAACTTAATATCTGAACTATTTTGAACACCCTGAATTAATATCCTCGCATTGTGAGTCTGGGATTCATTTGGTTGGAAAATTCGTTCTAAATGGTCAGCGAACCTTAAAACTTTTTGTTCGTCCGTCACTGCCCATTTTTCATTTTCTTCGTTGATTGGAGGAATTTAGATAATGGGTCGTTTCATGTGCTTCGTAGCCTTCCACAGGTATGAGTTTGATGAAAAAAAAAAATTGAGTTTCAGTTCTAAGTATGGGGAACCCCCAAAATTTATTGTTTTTTTTCTATTTTTGTGTGAAAATCTTAATGCGGTTCACAGAATACATCTACTTACCAAGTTTAAACAGTATAGTTCTTATATGTAGTTTCTTTATATGTAGTTTTTTTAGTAGTAGGAAAAAAGTGGCTGTGACATACGGACGGACAGACAGACAGACAGACAGACGGACAGACATGACGAATCCATAAGGGTTCCGTTTTTTGGCATTTGGCTACTAAACCCTAAGAAACACTATTTCACAAAAGTTTACCAACAACGCCCCTGTCAATGTCATAAAAGCGCCAAATGATCCTTGTAGCACTGCAAAATAAGGTTCAGCTACAGTCGTTACCATCATCTCTCCAATTGCACGCCAAAAAATAGAAGGCTGCCCGGAACCGGACCATAGATAAGGTTAAATATTTATAAACTCAAACTCAAAGCATTTATTTCAAGTAAACCATTTAAAGGCACTTTCGAATTGTCATTTTTTTTTTTTTCTAGGGCATCTCGTAGCTCACCTCTGAGGTGATGACTACTTAACCGGTCAATCCTGCGGCTGCCTTAAGCTACTAACTCAAAGCCTCCAGCCAGGGGCAAAACTATTCTGATTAAAACTAGGCGAACGCTCGCTAAGGGCACCCCCTGTGGGGTACGGACCTCGGCTTAGGGCGTCGCTGGGGGGAGGACAGCAAGTTGGGACAGGCTGGATCAAAGATGATTCATTATTATTAATCGGGGAATTTAAATCTACATTTCTCAGCATAACGCGGGCTGGCGCTTCTGCGAGCAAGGGTCGGTGGGGAGTATTATTTACTCGGGTGGGTCGCGATCGCGGAGGACCTCGGCGGCGAGGTCGGAATGCGGGTTGGTGTCTGTGTTTGTGCACTGTACTTGTGGCCCTATTGCTCTCCTGGAGGAGGGTTATGGGGTCGTCTGGGTCGGTAAGGATTTGCCTCGGGCGGCGGATCTGACTGATTCTACTAGTGACATAATTGTCGGCCTCGACAGCCAGAGGGTTGCGGTGTTTGGCGGCGGACTCAAAGAAATGCTTGGAATTGCGTTTGAGAAATTGGTGGATTGTGGGGATCTTTAGGTCGAGATGGAGGATCTCGTTCCTAACGTACCAGGGTCGAATTGTCAAGAGGTCAGTCAGCCAGAAATATGAAGCTAGTGGCCCCCTCCAAAGCGTAAGTTCCTATGGAGAAGAACGGGCAAGAAACTCCACGGACACTCTTTTAAATCATAATATTGTTACAAAATATTGGTTACATCATTCATGTTGAATTTATACATGTGAGAACAATGTTGAAAGACGTGCACGTAAAAAGCATCCGTAGTAAAAATATAAAAACAATTCAACAATTAAAATAAGCCGTGGCAGACAAGAGATGACGGCACCCGTTCACGAACATAACGCATGGATCAGCACCGTTTAGCTCAACCATTTCGTAGGGATCCGAATGATCCAACACACTCGCCACCATCAGCGGGACATTTGCTCTTTCAAGTCAACATACATATAACATAATAACATAGTAAACGGCTCCATGCTAATCACATTTAAAAAAAAAAAAGTATAGTTTGCAATGTAAATACATTGCAAACTATAGTTTTGTGATTAATGATTTTCTTTAGTTTTGGTAGTAAAATTATTTTAATCTTACAAATACATTGCAAACTATATTGTGTTTCAAGGGACAAACTACTTGTCTTAGATTATATGTCTAATAATAATTATCGTCTTGTCCTGGTGGTAGTGGGTTTCATCGAGGTGGTGGTAGTGGTTTCATCGTTTAAACTATTATGTGACTTTTACTACCTCTTTTTTAGAGGAATATTGTAATACTCCGCTACCACTACCACCAAAATCCTGCTAATTAGCAATTATAGGAATGCCATATTCTGGTAAGTATGGTAACTCTATAGCTGCCGTCCTAGTTTCTGCGTTTAGTTATTGCAAAAAATTGCGTTTTGATAGTCGTATTTAATAAAATATTTGTTTATTCTATTTTTTTCTTTGTGCAGCATAATAAAAAAAAGCTGATGCATAAAGAGAAAAGCCCTGTAACTATTTCATATAATGTACATACATTCATTCATGAACGCTTCTGAAATTAAGCGAAACCAAAACCATTGTTACAAAGTTTGGTTTTAATACAGCTTTTGAAGGTAAGTTTCGAATGTCAATGGGAAGTCTTGTATATGTAAGCGTATACATTGACCCATGAACGAGTTGCCTACTCTGTGGAGACGAGTGCGATGTACAGCAAGGTTGTGTTTATTCCTGGTATTTAAACTATGAATATCAGACATTTTCTTAAAATGTTATATATTTTTGTGTACATACATACAATAGGTTTTCAAATATCCCTTCAATTGGTAAGCCAGAAATGTCCGAATGGTCAAGTTTGCTAACGACCTTCATAATCATAATTTATTGCATTCATGTAGTTTATAAGTTGTTACAAGTACATAGGTTTCATACATGAACCCAATAGGGCACAGCAATATTAGAGTTTAATGTGCTACAGTGTCACAATATTAAAAACCACTGCGCTTAGACAAAAATACAAATTTTAACATGTTTATCAGATGTCCATCTTATTTAAATAAGTAACTGTCATCTTAAAATTTATTATCATTTCCATTCATAAATTAAAATAAGATTGAAAATTAAATTAAAGCAAATAGCGATAACAATAATAATCATGAACCAACATAACATAACATAGGTAGGTAGTAAGTCAAAATTGTAGGTGCTGTGTGTATTGTGTACATGTATGAATTTGAATGTCAAGATTTACTTATCGTCAAAGAATTCCTTTAGTGTAATACGATCTTAATATAAGGTATTTTTGGAGACTGTTTTTAAATCTATTTTCGTACTCTATATCTTTAATTGCATTTGGAAGCTTATTATATATTTTCACGCACATGGCTAAAGGTCCTTAATAGAACACAGTTAATTTAGAGCTTGGTACGGCTAATTCATTATTGTTTTGGCGTCTAACACTGAGATGTTGCAGGCAAAGGTCCTTAGTGAGTGGGAATAGTGATTGGTGTTTTTTTTACATATTTGCCAACTTCTAAAATGTGGCCTTGACCAGGCCCTGACCCTTTTAGGAACCATTCGGTACCATTTGTGTTTAAATCTCGATTTCTCGCTATTTTACTATGAAACCCATATAAAACTGTAACTGTCTCGTAATCTGTATAATATTTTCTATTGGTTCTCTTAAGAATTATAAGAATTTGGTTTACAATAAAACAAGCATGTTTACACTAAACAACAGTATTTTATTTCATTTTATTTATTGAGGGATAATAAACAACTACGACATATATAATACATACGGTTAACAAAACTTAAAGTAGTAATGTTGCAGTCCACTGCATTATCCGCAGATAGACAATTTAAAGATCAGTGGTTGCCACTAGACGAGCAGTACCAAAATTAACAAATATTCCTCCATATGGCTCTGGAGCTCTCCTATGGAGGTTTCTGTAACTTGGACCCTGCTCCCGACACCGGCGGAATACTATTTTTTATATTTTTAAATGTATTTTTTATCGTTTTTTAAGAAATAATTAAAAATGTTTTCTGTGTGTTAAAAAGTTTAAAGAACCAAATAAGTATTTATTTTCAAGTTGTAATATAAACAACTAAACAACAAAAACAAACAAAGTTCCATGATCTCAAACTATTAACCATTAGTAGAATTATGCAGCTGGCTTAAAAAGTAAATGATAGGACAATCCGGTTTGCTAGCAATGACGACCAGGAGACTGTTGGAGCTGGCACGTACTCTGCGCAACAGGGATACTGCACGCTTGCGCCTGATCGCAGCGAAGCCGTCAGTTTGCGCGTACTACGTGAACATACCTGAGGCACTACACAAGCATGGCAGCCGCAACAGCATCCTGGATGCATTGTTGTACTGCACACGAAGAGCATTAACAGCTTTTTGAGTGAAAGTCCAAACTATACGATTAAAAAACTTGACAATATGCCTTAAAAAGTGTTCTGTTATGAAATTGACAACCTTATCTGGAATTAAAACAATTAAGTGCAATATCAAAACATTATCTTTTTATTACGACGATTCCGGTTAGACTTTATAAAAAAAAAAAACATTTTAAATGACAAATTGGTTACGTCTTTGTATGCATAATGCAACTAATAGACGTTACAATACAGTGGGCCCAAAAAAAACTATCTCGAATGCATTTTGTGGTATTTTATTTCACAAAAGCTAATATATTCTGATAAAATTTTGAACCATTTACTTAATTATGAACATTTCCGAAACACTTTGTAATTGATATTAACGCTGATATAAAGCGGAATGTACAGACTGAACTTGTTTGTTGGTTACTAAGAGTACTGTGGTGTAGTTTCTTTCTTAGTATTTTTTTTAGCAATGAGCTACTCTACAGCGTGTCTCTGTGCGTTTCTGCTGTACTTTGTAATGAACAATTATCAAGTAAGTTTAATCAAATATTCTGTATTTTGGTTTTAGTCCAAGATGTAGATAAGAAACCATTTTTTACTTTAAGGGTTTCTCCTAGAGATAAACATACATATTTGTTAAATAATGAATGACTGCCTAACGAGGCAGTCATTCATTATTTAACAAATATGTACTGCTGAACCTGAAGTTCTGGGTTCCATTCCCAGGTACGGCAAAGTGTTATTGGGTTTTTCCATCACAAATTTCTCAGTAGCAGCAGCAGTCTGAATTTCTGCTGGTTGGATGGCAATAGGCTCGTCCCCTTTTACATGGGACCATATCTGGCGAAATGTGGGTGTACTATAGGTACACCGCTGCCTAAACCTTCACCGTTATTCAATTGGCTTATAGAAAGAAAAAAAACTATTCTGTGAATGTGTACCTAAACTTTAAAGACTCACACTGACATTTTACTATTATTTGTTTTGTATCATTATCCGGAATCCATTTTGAGTCAAGCACCTGTTTGTTCAGCCTGTTGTCAGCATATGCTTTGCCTCTCCGCTGGTGGCGCCCTCTATACTTACCGTTGGTAATAGTATTTTAGGCGCGCATCGGATGACGGCCCGATTTACCTTCATTATATGATAATATTACCGTGATTATAGCGTCATTATTGGCGCTGTTTAGTTATTAGCGTTATTTTAAAACTTCACGAAATAATTCTACCTATTTAAATTCAATTTAATGTTTAGTAACACTATTTCAGTTTTATATTCGTGAATTTTTTTACCTCTCCGTTGTTATTATGGAAAATTCTAATAATAATTTAGAGTCAGAATGTGTTAATGACGGGGAACGAACCCGTTTACGCAATAATGACTGCGTAAACGGGTTCGTTCTCCGACACCAAGTACAAAAGATAGTGATAGTGATTCTTCTTCGAGTAGTGGACCCATCCCTGAGAAACGCAGATCAAGAAGGGACTCTCAAACTATGGGGGTTATGCACAATTTGAGTTCTTGTCACAACAAGTGGCCTATTTAACAAATCTTATATCGAAAAATTCCGACGTTGAATATACGAATTCTAGTGCTAAAAACAATACGCCCATTATCACAAATGTGTTAAACATACGACGACCTGAAAATAACAAACTTCAGATTTCGTCGGAAGTCAGTACAACGGTAAAAGATCCGATTTACCCTAAGGCGAATGAAGCATTTCTAAAAAAAATAACGGAACTATAGCGTTTTAAGTGTGAGGATTGGTATGGTTTTCGGATGCACAAAAGAAATATTCAGCTGCTATAGGTTTTGTCGAGTTAAATGTTAACGACGAATTAAAGCGTTTTGAATCGGATATCTTAAAAGAAGATTCACGCTCATATTTATTAGAACGATCTTTTGCTGGATTAACGAATGCTTTACTTTCTCAAAAAGACGAATTTCATGAAACATTACAATCATTGGTGGATTGGTCAAATGACTCTAGAGGAACGTTGATACCCAACATGTTATTCGAAAAAGTGAAGACATTATTTTCGAAAGAATCTGCGTATAGTACGGTTACTGTTGACTTGTTACAAATAGTGTGTGGTCTTTGAGCCTAATTAATAAATATGCGTCGTACTCGTGAAGCTATGTTGCACCAGATTTCCGAAGGTTTTCATAGCGATGTATTATATAAAATTCCTCCTAATACAGAATCACTATTTAATGACGAGGCAGTTCAAACCTACCTTCAAAAAATTGGGGCGTGGATAAATTTACTGTTTCAACTAAATCAGTACCACAAACTAAGACTTATAAGATAATTTTTATCAAAATCAAAAACCATCGACTAGTAAGCATGCTGATGATATATATTTTTTCGTCGAGACAACTTCAATAAAAGACAAAAACATGGCTCACACGCTTCAGAACAAAACAAAAATCGAGCAAGTAATCGTCGAGCCAAACCTAGGGGAAATAAATCGCAATCGCAGACTTTCACTAAAAATAAGCGTCGCGAATGACTATCGGACATTTAAAGGCGGTTGTCTAAAGCAAAAAAAAGCTAAAAGGGTATGCTGAGATGGTTTGGTCATGTTGAGAGGATGAATGAAAGGCGACTAACAAAATGTATTTACAAGGCAGATGTGAATGGAAACGCCGGGAGGGGACGCCCTAGGAGGACATATACTGACCTTATTGGTGATGTTCTTCAGAAAGGACAGGTGCGTAGTACTCGCAACCGGCGTGCGTGTATGACCAGATGTATGAACGTAAACGAGGCAAAAAGAGTATGTAAGGATCGTAGCAGGTGGCATTCTGTAGTTTCTGCCTACCCCCATGGGAAGAAGGCGTGAGTTTATGTATGTATGTATGTATGTCTAAAGCAATTTCAGTATGCTTGCAGCAATCTAAGGGCGCCAGACAAAATATGCCGACTGTTAAACGGTACACGCATACCTTTCGTACTGAAACCACCGCTAATATTTCCGAATCCCACGGTTCACAAATGTTAAAGAACAAAAACATCTCCCAGTATATCCATATAGATTCAAACCTTGTTATCATCAAGATTTACACCAGCATCAGCTACTTCAAATGACTTGTTTGCCGTCCGGCTTTTCATCGGCACCCAGAACGTTTGCCTCAATAACCAATTGGGTGGCAGAATTCCTGAGAAGACAAGATCAGGTGCATCAGGTGCATCTTGGACGATTTCCTTCTAGCAAACCAGTCAAAATCGCAGTTGGAAGATGATATCGCATTCACTATAAAGATTCTGCATTTACTGGGCTGGACTATCCACTTCAAAAAGTCTGTACTGGCTCCGACGCAATGACTAGAGTTTCTCGGCATAACACGAGCCAAAAAACGCAACGGAAAATCCCTGTCGGAGCCGAAGTGCCTATCGCTACGCAATGCACTTCAACAACAGCTCCAGATAAGCAAATGGTCCCTCAAACAGTACCAAACTCTAATTATTATTATTTATTTATTTCAATCAACTTTGGATCATAGGTACAATTAAACAGACTTAAAAATTATAAAAACATCAACACAAATAAAATTGGCATGACAATTAAAATCACAATTAAAATTAAAATTTGAATAAAACGAAATCAAATTAAAATTAAAACAAATTAATATTAAAATCAACATCACAATTAAAATTAAATTATTATAAAATTAAAACAAATTAAAATAATATCTTGACATTAGTCATTACGTGAACCATGCAACAGTGGTTCACGTACTGACAGTCGAAACGTTCAGCAAAAGCCTTCAGGATACTGTTGCGGCTGGCCCGCACCCTGCGCACCAGGTACGTGCACCGCTTGCGCATGACTGTGTAGAAACAATCCACACGCGCCTCGGCAAACATCCCCGATGCGCTACAGAAGCGAGGCAGCCCCAAGAGTATCCTGAACGCGTTATTGTATTGGACACGCAGAGCGCAGTACTGTTTCTGCGTGTAATCCATCCACAGACTGCCGGTATAAAAGGACGTACAAAATGCCCTAAATAGGGCTATTTTGACGCCCCTCGAACACCGAGCAAATCTGCGGGCTATCATATTCGCACGAACAGACAGCACCCTGCGTTCCCTTTCAATGTCTGCATCGTCTTCCAGGTCAGAGGTTAATAAATGTCCAAGATATTTAAAAGTATTTACTCTAAAGTGGGCATCCGTTGAGCTTAATTGCCGGCAAGTAATCTGGACACTTCCTCTTGGCCCGAAAGACCATGCACTCTCTCTTTTTCGCATTATACAGCAAACCATGTTGTTCAGCATATTTTTCACAGATGCGAATCAGTCTCGACACACCACAGACAGAGGCGCTCAGCAGCACCATGTCGTCTGCGTAACTGATATTGTTTAGGCACACACCTCCAATATGGCAACCGACATGCGTGCTGCTGAGCCTCTCTATCAGTGCATTAACATACAGGTTGAAGAGCTTCGGTGAGGTTAGCCCCCCTTGCCTCACGCCGCACTCCAACCTGTACGGAGTCGAGTAAGCCCCCGACCATTGAACAACATTGACCTGATTATTGTACCAGTATTGGAAGACACGGATCAGTTGGTCTGGCACTGACGAATGGGGAGACTCAACTTTGCAACGTTCGTGACTACGAGATGTCGCCTTCACTGTCGCAATCTACAATATTAAAGTCGACAGCTGTCGGTTAAACACCCGTACCGGCTGATACCTATCCCTCAACCAGTTCGGTCAGAGATGGAGTGGTGGTGTCTAGCTATGGGAAAGTCAATGCCAATCGATCCACTTGTGTTCGGTGACACACCGCATCAGACATCGGATGGAGGGCACAACTCAGCGATACAAATATTGTGGGAACCTGGAAAAATTAACAAAGGAAAAGAGATTTTCCCTGTTTACGCTGCTATACGTCAGAATCAACAGCAACTCCAAAATGCACAGATACTGCTGCAAACCGACAATCGGACAGTAGTCTCGTATATAAACAAGGACGGCGGCACAAAATCCAAGAAACTGCTCCAACAAACCCGGCAACTTCTTGTTGTTCTAGATAAGCAGAACATTCATCTGACAGCACATTATTTTCCGGGCAGATTCAATGCGGAGGTGGATGCTCTTTCTCGGCAGAAGGCTTGCCCAGAGTGGCTCCTCACGAGGGCAGCAACGACAAAAATCTTTCAAATGTGGGACACGCCGGAGATAGACCTCTTCGCATCGAGAAAAGCTCATATAGTACCAAGGTACGCATCATTGGTTGTGAACGATCAGGAAGCACACCACCACAACGCATTTTGTCATCAGTGGCCGTACGACCTAGCTTGGTTGTTTCCGCCAACAAATCTGATTCCTGGTGTTCTCTGACACCTAAACTAAGCCAGCAGAGATTACATATTGATTGCCCCGAAGTGGAACAAGGTATTTTGGCAGGCAGATGTTCAACGGCGAGCGCGACATCCCCCTTTTCAGATTCCAGATCTAGCCCACACTCTGATAGACACCAGAACAGGGACGCATAGTCCGCAAGTGTAAGACCTGCACTTGGAAGCATGGCTGATTTCGGGTGGCCAGATATTTTGACGGACTGGACAGATCAAGAACAAAAACTCCTTATGTCAAGCTGGAGAGGCTCCACAGTCAATAACTACGGACCAGCGTGGCGCAGATGGAAGAGATGGTGTGAGTCGCATTCAATTAATTGCAAATACTCTAATGCGGATCAAGTAGCTAGTGACATAGTCTTGCATATAGAACTATTTTGGTACACAAATCTGTTATTTCAACTTTCACACACTTAATATCAAATTTTTGATTTATCGTCAAATTTCTTTCTATAACATATATTAAAAGCTATTGCTGTCGCACGAGAGAAATCTGCTAAACCACCTATTTGGAACCCTAAAGTTTTATTGCAATACATGAGTACTTACAGTTTTGATAAAAATAATATATTTCATGTATCGACAAATGTGGTTTCTCTCTTACTGCTTACTTCTAACTCATCAGGCCGCAGGGTTCACGATCTTACATAGTTACGAATTGATAGCAGTAGTTTAATTGATGAAGATACCTCTATTGTATTGTGGCCAGCATTTGATTCTAAAACGGAACACTATAACCATATGCAGTCTGGATGGAGGCCAAAGGTCATAAAAATAAAAATTTGATATTTTGGTTAAGACAATTATTACATATTACTTAAACCGCCGAGGAAATATAAAACATTTGTCTATTAAAATAAAAGGCGATATCAAACCTGCGTCAAGAACTGTTATGGGCGGATGGGTGAGGTCTCTTTTAAAAGCTAGTGGTATTGATGGAACTCCAGGATCAGTAAGATCTGCAGTAACTTCTCTCAATTTTGTAGAAAATTTTCCGATTGATCAAATTCTTGCAACTGGTAACTGGAAAATGATTCATACCTTCCAAAATGATTATCAAAGGGAATTGCAATCCAGAATCCAGGTAAAGTCTACCTGGTGCATCATGAGTTCCATAATGACGGCAAATTGGGCCATCACCCGATGCGAGCTTAAAATACTATTATCAACGGTAAGTATAGAGGGCGCCACCAGCGGAGAGGCAAAGGAAATGCTGACAACAGGCTGAAAAAACAGGTGCTTGACTCAAGATGGAATCCGGTGAAAAAATAACAGGTAACTTTTATTTTATGTAAAACTCTCTATTATAATTTGTCAAATGATTGTCATTCTTATTCTTAATATACTATGATGTATGTTTCAATTTTATTAGCATAATTTCATTTATTTTTAATGTTATTTTGCATGCTAATTTTAGCAAATTGTTTTCGAAACTGTTAAATAACCCGACCAACTGTAATTCTGGCAAATAAATTTCATTTCATTTCGGGGATTACGTACTTAATAGCGTCTAATTTATATTTATTAATTGCTTGCTTTCATTTACACTATTTATATCCTATACTATTAAATGAGCAATATTTAAAAAAAAGGGTCCAGTTCTCGGCATTTAGTTTCCGAGATGTAAGAAGTTTTGTAAATTTGGGTGAATAAATTGCATTTCACGATTTTAATTGATTATTAAGAAATGCTCAGTCATCTACAATTTCATATACTAAATGACTATATACGATTTTACCGAAATTAAACTTCAAATGTCTGATTAAAAAAATATGTGCCAGTTTTTTTAATATTTTTTCAATCCTTACTATCAATTGACTATTCTTGATACCGAATCTAGTCTTAACTCAATACCCCAATATTGGCCCCTTTTTGCTTGGACGCGGACGCCCACATATATATTTGTAATCATGTTCTCGAAAACGGCTCTAATGATTTCGATGAAAGTGGCAATACAGGGATTTACGGGAGCGAAAAATCGATCTAGCTAGGTCTCATAGCTGGAAAAAATCGTTTTCTCCGTATTTTACCCTAGCAGAGCTCGGTCACCCAAAGTTTAGAACAAGATGGCTACCTTAATATAATGACATGGCAGCATGGAATTAGTAAGTACCTACTATCATGACATAATGGAATTAGTATAAATGAGCATTCTCTATTTTCATCAGAACAGAACTCGGTCACCCAAGTACTAATTAACAGTTATTATACTTAGTCTGGCCATAAATACTGTTACAATTAAAAATAAGAAAGATATAAACATTTTTTATTTCTCTTCCACAAAGGCACCTTAAAAATATAAATATCAATATCTGATAAATCCTTTGTGGGAGACTGGTATCTGCACTAGGAAAACCTGTCACACAGATTACCAGCCCCCCCCCCCCCAAAAACAGTGTTGCAAGTGTTGCAACCCACAGTACAGACAGACAGACAGTATTTACATACAATTTTTCCATTTTCTACCTTTGGTAGGAGAACACAACTAAACAAAAACAAATAAAAGAAGATAAAAAAAATTAATAATGTAATATTTAATTAATATAATTAATTAAATATTACATTTGAATTTGGAATCTGTCATTTGTATACGATTGTTCATTAAGTTTTCTAATTTTGGCGCCAATAAATTGTACAATATTTTGCGATATAAAAATGGAGTGGGGTGATAAATTTATTTTATTTATTTATTTGTATCAGACACAAAGATCCATAAAATTAGTTATTAATTACACTTAAAAATAACGTTAATTAGAAATCACATGAAACAGAGACAAATACACACCACACAATACTATTTCTAGGGTATAACCAAAATAAAATTTAAATTAGAACAATAATTTTTTGTCAAATAAAATATAAAATGTCGTAGTCAACTTTAAAAGTAAAATAAAATAAGTTAATCTCGTCGTCAATAAAGAGTTAGTAACGTCAATAAAGAGAACCGTATCGCTGTGAGCCATATTTTTGTGAAAAAGGTATCAAAACATCGGCACAAGTGTATCAAGATACCATTCTTGAGAAGGTAGTTAATCCCCTTAACAACACCATATTTAATAACCAAGTATGGTCCTTCCAACAAGGCGCGGCGCCGGGTCAAGGCGGGTAAAGCTCGGTGCACGCAATCTTGGTTGGAAGTGAACGTTTCGGACTTCATCAGAGCTGAAGACTGGCCATCGTCTAGTCCCGATCTTAATCCGCTGGATTATGATTTATGATAATTTGGAGCCCCTGAAACAATCCATACGATTGGCAGTGAAGAATTTTCCAATGGAAAGAGTGCGTGCTTCTATTGATAACTGACCTCAACTAAAGGACTGTATTGCAGCCAATGGAGACCACTTCGAATAAGCTTTTAATATTTTAAATTGTTTTATATTTATGTATTAAACTAACACACTGTAAATGTAAACGACCAGCTTATGTCGTTTGAAGGGGGCGGTTTGTTGTAAGGTTTGGCACAGTAGAAAAACCACAAGCAGCTAATGTAATAGATCCACGTATATTGCACATAAAACACACACACACAATATATTTAAAATACACAACAGTAATACAGACAAAGGTTAGAGCTAGATGTAATCTGAATTTAATAGAATTTATTCAGCACGAATTTATACCTCAAGTAGCGAGATGTTTGTAGGAACGAAGTTAAAGCTCAACTGACTAAGAATCTGAGACTTTCTAAGAGAGTACTAGGCAACTAGTACTAGGCAACTACAATTGTAAAATCCGACCCGATACCTTAAGTAGATTTTTACTATAGGGCAAGTAGCGGGTACCATTTGTGCAAACACAATAATTTGCTCCTATACATCAGGGCAGTTCGCTATTCAAGGACGCGACAGAGGGTCGGGGTATAGCTGGGTATTTCCCATTTTGCTATGACGAGGGTGTTTACACGAATGAGGGAGGCAGGGTTGCGCAGGTGCAAGTTATGACATGATAATTACTTCTAGAACAATGGATTACGTAATTATAAACACAGATAGGTATTCTCATTGTTTTAAATAGGTATTCAGGTGGGAAATGGTCTAGTCAGTGTTGTAGTCATAATCAAAACATTGCATTATGACTGACAACGGAGTTATATACCTTTTATTACATAAGGACAGGTTAACAAGAGAAAATAAGGTATTTTTAGTTACCTGTAGACACGGACGAATGTCTAACACATCTTTTAGTTAAGTCGGTGTCTATAGGTACATTGGTTATTGCTAGAGACCTGATTTTGTGTCAGGAATCTTTGATTTTACTAGACTTTCTTGTTCTAACTTGTTGGATTATTTATTCGAAACATTCTAGTATATTAGTTGACATGTTAGAACTGGACCAAAACTTTCCAGATTTGATGCTACCTATTGGACTTCATGTCCCGACTTGATTAATATCCACACATGATTCGACTTGGTACTATTTTAACATGTGCAGATGTACTTACTAACAATAATCAGTTTATTAGGTAGGTATTTAGTGTGCTTCCTTAACATTCCACCCCCTGTAAAAGGGTTCCGCCGCATTACACATGGACGGTGGGAAGCACAATTAATTTAACAATGGGCCGACGCAGGACCCCATTTATTGTTCTTACGTCAGCTACACGGATTATCCCGTCACTTCCGTGATATACATTTTTGACTATTCCTTTAGTCCACTCACTTCGGTTTTTCGTGTTATCTACGATAACCACTACGTCGTTGACACTCACATTTGGTACGTTATTTGTCCACTTTTCTCGACGTTGTAGAGTAGGTAGGTACTCCCGTAGCCACCGACGCCAGAACATGTCGGCGAGCGCGTTCACACGCCGCCACTGACAGCGGGAGTCGACGTCCTCGATGTCTCCCGGCGCGAACTGAGTGCTCCCGGACTCAGTGCCAAGGAGTAGGTGGTTCGGCGTCAGGACCACGGGCTGGTTGTGGTCATCGTAGACGTAGCTGAGAGGCCGGCTATTTATGATGAGCTCGGCCTCTGTGAGGAGGGTGTAAAGGACCTCCTCACGTGGTGCACGCTCCCTGAGCGTACTTCGTAGTGCGTTTCTTCACTGAAGCTATCATCCTGGCACAACCTTGTGAGATGGTTGTGAGCTTCTTTTTGATCGCGCTGCTGTAGTTATTGTATTGGCCGACGCTTACGACATCGGCCGACGACGATGAGTACTTGAGCCGTGACGCGTTTCCTACGCGCCCACGACGCGTAGCGCTCGTAGCTGAGAAGTGGCGCCGCACGGTAGGCGTGCGCCGGCGTCGCTTCTGTAGAGTGGACCCGTTGAATGCGCTCCAAGTCCACTTCTGCTGACTCAGCCTCTCGATACACCGGCCTCCGCTCCTGTGGAACACATAAAAACGGGGGGCCGCACAGCCACGCCGTATGGTTCTCGGGCCAAGACGACCTGGTTGCTTTGCCCGCGGGGTCGTCCGCGCAAGGAACCCAGTGCCAGTTGCCTCGGTCCGATAGTCTAGCTAATAAGGCTGGTTGTAAGTCATGCCTTGTAATTGAGACTATCTTTTGTGGGGCTACGCGAGCCCTACCTAACATCGTCACTGATGTTAGGTTACTATCCCGGTAGCCCACTGGGTACGCGACCGCTGCGCATGTTTGTTTGCTTGCGTCGCTAAACATTTGTAAATCTAGATCTAGATCTAGATCCTTGTCTAGATCTAGCCCATACAACCCTGGTATTTTTGTCTGTTCCAGGCGATGCAGGTTATTAAGCCGAGCGAAACAAGTCTCGGCTTCCTTTTCTTGAAAAGGTAATAATAATAATAGGTCGGGTCCGGTCAAAAGGTTACCGTTATAATTGGTAGGTATTATGTTGTTATGTTTTCGTAACAAACCTACTGCCCACTGTGATTCATCTGGTACACGGTGGTTAGTTTTATCCGGTATTTCTAAGGCCCTTTCATCTGATTGGATTTTACGTACGTTCTCAGAAATACCTATCGCTTCTAGCTCGAATTGCGATTTAACTGGGTCATGCATGTCAGGCAGGGAAACTGCCGTACAGTTAATTTGTTCGCTTTTTAAATTGTTATGGTCGAACGGACCATGTATGACCCAACCTAACTCGGTAAGGGAGGCAACTGGTTTATCGGGTTTTCCTTGACGGACGTCCCGGCCTACAACTAGCTGCCAATTGTCCTGCCCGATCAATACCAGCGGTTTGGCGCCCCTCATTTCCACGCATCCCAGGTCGCGGAGGTGGGCATTGTCGTTAAGCATTGCGGTAGACACGGTTTGAGAAGGCAAATTTAAATTATGTATAGTGCGACATTTAATGTTGTGGCACTGTCCATTTGGCCCTTTGATCTTTACTTCAACCGGTCGCGACGTCAGGTCAGTGATCTCGTGACCGCCCGCGTCTTCAATGAAAGGGGTATACTTGGGCCCTTCAAACCAGTAGCAATGGTCTTATCTATCAAGGAGACGGTTGCACCGCCGTCCAGTAATGCGTAACAATGACTATTGTTGTCTTTGTCATGACACAATTCTATTGGGATTATTTTTAACAATGCAGAAGCATGCCATTCACCGATGTTCGTTATGGTTTCGGGCTTATCTACCTGCTTATCGCTCGCATTGTTTTGCTTATCGGCGTGCAATAATAGGTGGTGGGAATAACCGCATTTTTTGCATTTATCGGCGCGGCAAAACCTTTTGTTGTGTTTGCTTACTATACATTTGAAACACGTGTTTAATTCTTTTACGATGTTCCATCGCTGTTGAACTGTCATTTTGTTAAAAGTATCGCATTTTTCTATAGTATGTTCGCTTTGACATACGATACATTTCTTAGGTACGGAGCTAGACTCATCACTCTGTGTATTTATCGTATGAGTCAGCTGTGGCCTACTGAATAGTTGACGCGCGGTATTCATGGGTCGTTGACCGAAGACTTGTTTCTGTTGCCTAATTGGGGGCGTAGAAGCACTAGGTTCTATTATTGATGGCTGTAAATAATACGACGTTGTATGCGTTAATTGTATTAAAAAGTGAGATAAGTATTCTAGGTTAGGTGAGACTCTTAGGTCCACCCCCTGCACGTTATCTAACCCCATGGCAAAGTCCCCGTACCGCGCGCGTTGTATAGGAGTTAGCTTGTTTAATAGCTCGCTAACTAGTTGTGGATTGTTAAGATAGCCGTCAGCTTTAATATTTTTAAGTAGGGCCACTACATTTCGCACGGTTGACGAGAACTTTCTAAGCTCGCGGCAGCTTTCCGATATTCTAGGTAGGTCCCTAATCTTTTGTAACGCGCTTTGTAATATTAAAGTCGGGTGACCATATTCTTGATCGAGCGCGTGCATTATGTCGTTGGGATCCATACCTGAACTTAATAAATCCTCCACTGAGGTTCTAGCTTCGCCGTGTAAAGACGTTCTAAGCCGGGCTAAGTTCTCGTGAACTTTATAACTATACTCTTGAGTGGTATCCCAGTACATTTTTTTGTAACATATCCACTCGGATGGGTCACCACTA
Source organism: Xanthia togata (assembly GCA_963853775.1). Taxonomy (NCBI): domain Eukaryota; kingdom Metazoa; phylum Arthropoda; class Insecta; order Lepidoptera; family Noctuidae; genus Xanthia; species Xanthia togata. The sequence goes on along the minus strand of OY970794.1, from coordinate 26,218,700 downwards.
AAATGTGGTAATTCGTACGCCTGTCGCGGTACCGGTCGCGGTCTCCCCATACTGGTTATTGCCTCTGCCAGCCTATCTAACACAGAGTCCCTTTCAACCGAAGACTCCCGCCGTCTTTCTTTAACATCATCTCCGTATTTCAACTGCCGCTGTGAATCCGACTCGGGTATCGAAACGCGAGGTCCACTTGCGGCCGGAGTGGTAAAGACGGGGTTATTGGTCGGTAATCGGGACGTAACTCTCTCGGTAGGCATCGGTGTATACGTCCGTGCTTTAGGTATCGTACTTGAATACGGTACCGGCACGGGTGTACCTAGTATGTGCGACACATTATTACGGTATGTAGTCGGATCAAGCGTACTTACGGTTTGTGAATAACTCACGGTAGGGATCCGGGGCGCGGCCACTTCCATGGGCCTGCGCTCCGCAGACGGGGTACACAACACTGCATCCGGTTGACACAACACTGTACTCGATTGCCGTAAAACACTAACTGGATTACGCAACACTGTTTCCTGTTGGCCAACTTGCGGCGTCGTATCTATCCACTGGTCGACCCGCTGTGCTGTACTCGCGTCTGAATTGGAGGCGTCGTCGTCGCTCTCGGTAGTTGCCTCTATCTCGGCAATGTCGGCCTCCACTCTTTTCTTGAGGAGGTTTTCTTTTAGTTGGACTAGTTCCTTTTCGGCCTCGTATTCGATTCTCTTTCTTAAGAAATCGACACTCTTGCGGCTATGTGTGGATGAAGCTCTGCTTCGCGGCGATTTCCGGCGATCCATTGATGCCATGGTCGGCGCCACAGACGGCGAACCTGGTCCCCTATCGGACTGCAACCCGGTGTCCGTTGTGATGTCATCCTTACGTGCGTTTTGCTCTTCGGCTAGCTTCCTTAGCTTGCTGCGTGTTGTGATGGAGCCCTGCTGACTCATGGTTACTTGGAACCTTATCCGGCTTTCGAAGGACCAAAATGTAAACGACCAGCTTATGTCGTTTGAAGGGGGCGGTTTGTTGTAAGGTTTGGCACAGTAGAAAAACCACAAGCAGCTAATGTAATAGATCCACGTATATTGCACATAAAACACACACACACAATATATTTAAAATACACAACAGTAATACAGACAAAGGTTAGAGCTAGATGTAATCCGAATTTAATAGAATTTATTCAGCACGAATTTATACCTCAAGTAGCGAGATGTTTGTAGGAACGAAGTTAAAGCTCAACTGACTAAGAATCTGAGACTTTCTAAGAGAGTACTAGGCAACTAGTACTAGGCAACTACAATTGTAAAATCAGACCCGATACCTTAAGTAGATTTTTACTATAGGGCAAGTAGCGGGTACCATTTGTGCAAACACAATAATTTGCTCCTATACATCAGGGCAGTTCGCTATTCAAGGACGCGACAGAGGGTCGGGGTATAGCTGGGTATTTCCCATTTTGCTATGACGAGGGTGTTTACACGAATGAGGGAGGCAGGGTTGCGCAGGTGCAAGTTATGACATGATAATTACTTCTAGAACAATGGATTACGTAATTATAAACACAGATAGGTATTCTCATTGTTTTAAATAGGTATTCAGGTGGGAAATGGTCTAGTCAGTGTTGTAGTCATAATCAAAACATTGCATTATGACTGACAACGGAGTTATATACCTTTTATTACATAAGGACAGGTTAACAAGAGAAAATAAGGTATTTTTAGTTACCTGTAGACACGGACGAATGTCTAACACATCTTTTAGTTAAGTCGGTGTCTATAGGTACATTGGTTATTGCTAGAGACCTGATTTTGTGTCAGGAATCTTTGATTTTACTAGACTTTCTTGTTCTAACTTGTTGGATTATTTATTCGAAACATTCTAGTATATTAGTTGACATGTTAGAACTGGACCAAAACTTTCCAGATTTGATGCTACCTATTGGACTTCATGTCCCGACTTGATTAATATCCACACATGATTCGACTTGGTACTATTTTAACACGTGCAGATGTACTTACTAACAATAATCAGTTTATTAGGTAGGTATTTAGTGTGCTTCCTTAACAGTAAAAGTATTAAATATTATTTGCATTAAAATTTTTTTTTTTTTTTTTTTTTTTTTTTCTTTGTGACAATATTTATGGCAAGACTAGGTAGGTATATTATAATAAGAAAAACATTGCTTGCTTGCTAGCAATAACTACAATTTTAAATAAAAAAGAGGTAATTATAAACTTTGTAGTGTTTTTCAGGCGCTGTAAAGTGGAGAACTCTTAAAATAATTTATTAATATTGCATTACCGGAAACAATGTCCCACCTCCTATCCTGCCTATGTGAAGTTTTGGGCCATCAAAATGTAATAGACTGTCGTGCCATCAACTCGACGAGGAAGAAGAAGACCGGGAACAATTTGACACGGACTTGTATCTTTTTGTGGCTATTTATCACTATTTTTTGTTTTTTAGTGCCTCAAAGTGATCCCAGAACGTGCTGGAATTACATTTTGGAACAAATCGCACTTTGAAAAGTCTCCAATAGCTAATGTGAGGCGTTATTCACGAAAAGGAGATTATTGTTTAAACATTTGGTTTACTAATAAGATGGTTTGGAGCAGCACTGTAACGGTAAGTTATTCGAGTATACTTAGCTCACTTTACTCTTGAGAAGTGATCTGAATGATGGTGGAAATGGCATAAAAATAGATCCAGTTGTTTCAACGCCTAAAAATCTAGAAACGATGATCTGGTGACGGTCGCGGGAATTCGTGCGAGAGGCAAGGACCAGTCGATGTGGTGAGACGTATGTCTAACAGAGGACACCTTTCGGTTGAAATAATGCTGGATTAGGTAAGACTAACTAGGTATCCATGGTCAGTTCTACCTGCAGCTCTGTCTGACCTGACCAAAATTAAAATGGTGTGTGGCTTGTTACAACGACCGAAACGATCAGGTTTTACCTATAAGATGTAGAAGATAGTTGAAACTAGTCTGCTCGTTTATGTATTCAGATAGACCGATTGGGTCAGACGCGTCTGCTCAGTTTAATCTGTTCATGTATTGCCTGTGGGTTGGTATATATTAACTGTCTGTCAGAATCGCGGGTGTATGACTTCTAAATAGATAAAAAATAAACTTGTATTATAAATGTACGTAAAATGTACGTTTATGTACTAAAATAAGTATAAATGTACGTGTCTGTATGAGTAGCAAACATCATTTTAACCTTTATAATACTGGTGTCTCATATTGGAGACAGATAACAATAAAATTCTATTGTGTCTGCTAATTGCGCGCGCGACAGATTAAAGTTAGTCGCCATCCTGATGTCAGGTTGGCGGCAGAATAGCGGGTTGATTCTAAACCTATCAAACTATTTTGATCAACCAAATAACAAATAAAAGTACGTTTTATGTTCTTGTCAGGTAGTAAAACAAAACTCGATTAAATAAATCATAGCATGATTTAATCAATTTTATAACATTTGACCATAAAGAATACAATGGGCATGTAGCGGTTACACCGCCACATACGAACTACGCATCAAAGACATGACGTCACACAAATCCTGCATCGCGCAATTAGAGTTTTCCGCGCGAACGACTATATAAGACTATCCGACATCAACAGTTGGGGCAGGATTAGCTCGTGTGCCACTGCGCGATAATCCTAGAGTATCGCGTAGATTTCCGTGCGGACCGCAAACTTTTAACCCGTTTCTCTCTGTGTGTGTACAGGACACCGTCGGGTACCTGTGCAAACACAGAGGGAGCCGCCCCGTGCTGCTCGGTGAGCAATCACCGCAGCGGTCGCGGAGGCCCACGCCCATTTTTAACATGCCGAAACCCGGCACGCGCGGCTCGCTCGGCCGCGATGCCGGGTCTACGGAGGACCGCCCAGTGCTGGACCGGGCGACGTCGATGCCAAATATTGGCGATGCGGCGTCCGGTGCACCACTGGCCGGACCCCCCAAGAAGATAAAGAAGAAGAAGATGACGCGACCGGAAGGGGAGGCGGAGGGGGGGACCCCTGCTGCGGTGCCCGCCGGCCCACCGACGACATCGGCGCCTGCGCGCGTTGCGCCAACGCCGTCGTCGAGCCGGCCGCACACAGTAGCCGTCCGTCCCGCCGCGTTCCGTCCGGTGCCGATTCAGGCCCCGGGGCCGGCCGCGAACCCCAGCCGCGCACCACAAGCGCGCGCAACGCAGCCTTCCGCGCGTACAACCGCGCCCGCGCTCCCAACCGCGCCCGCTGCGCGCACCGTCGCGCCCCGCGCCGCCTACCCCGCGCTCCCAACGCCGCGTACCCCCGTGACAGCTGCACGGGCACACGCGCCCCCAGTGCGCACCGCTGCTCCGCCGCCGCGGTTCGCCTCGCCGCCCGCGCCCTCTACCGGCGCGATCAAAAAGACGGCCCAAGCTGGGTCCGCTCCGCGCACCGCCGCTCCCGACCCCCGCCGCTCGCTGGCGGGGCCGGTGATGGCTGAGCAGGAGCGGCCGGCAAGTGTCGGCCGACGACACGGGCCGGCACGCACCACGACGCAGGCGCCTGCTTCGCCGGCGCCACCCCGCCTGTCCGCCTGCGACTCGCCCGCGATGCTGTCGGCATGCTCCTCCCGCGCTGGGTCGAGCATGTCGCTGGCGTCCGTGGGCTCGGCCGCGTCCGGTCGTGGAGACATGTCCCCGGACATGACCTCACGACCCGGATCGCGGCCCTTCGCGGGCGGCACACCTGCCGCCGCCGCACCCATGTCGCCGGCGTCACCGACACCATCGCTGGGGTTCAGCTACGAGTTTGAGCTCGAGGCCAGACCCCAGCGAAGAAGAAGAAGCTCCGGCGAGGCCGCGTCGGAGGAGGCGAAGCGTTACTGCCTCGACCCGCCGCGTCCACAGCGCGAAAGCGCGACGCGGGGTCGGGGCGCACCGACGTCGCCTACCTTTGCCGACGCGGCCCGCCGCACACCACCGCGTTCGCCGTCACCGCCGGCCACACTAATTATCCCCGGGGCGAGACCCACAAACTCGCCCCGAGCCCCTGACACGGACATTCCCCCCCCTGCCGCCGCCGCCGGCGCCTCGTCCTCGGCGCCGTCTACGAAGCAGCAGCAGAAGGGGAAAACCAACAAGAAGCTTAGGTTCCCTCCGCTGGTGGTGGAGACGCTACCGAACTGGGCCTCGCATTTCCGGGCCATCCATGCGCAGCTGGGCCGGCCCCCAAGTGCTCGTCCGTACGGGACCGGGGTGAGATTCACCCCGGACACCGAGGATGAGTACCGGGTGGTCCAGCGCTACCTGACTGGCCTGGAGAAGAGTGCGGGTGTGTCCTGGTTCGCGTACTCACTGCCAGCGGACAGAAACATGAAGATCGCCATCAGGGGCCTACCGGCGGATACGGACCCGAAGGAGATCGAGGAGGAACTCCGGGTGATGGGATACCAGCCGGAGTATGTGCGCCACATAAAGGGCGCACAAGGACGACCCGGTTGCGTATTCCACGCGATCTTAAAGAAGACCCCGGACGTCAGGACGATCTTCGACACCACCGTGTTCATGTATATGCGGGGTGTCAAGATCGAGGCTTGGCGTGGGAAGCGTGGGCCCGCACAGTGCCACCGGTGCCAGCGATTCAGGCACAGCTCGCACCAGTGCCACCGACCGCTCGCTTGCGTGCGATGCGGGGGCGAGCACGCGGCACGAGATTGCCCGCGCCCGCGGGAAGAGCCGGCCACCTGCGTCAATTGCGGTGGCCCGCACCCCGCGAGCAACATCAAGTGCCCCGTTTTCGAGAGGGAGATTAGAAACAAGCGAGCGGGGACCGTCGCCATCACGGCCACAAGCCGGGCGCAAGCGGCTAGGCCGCTTGTAGAACAACCGAACGTCGTAGAGGCCCATGGGCCGACGCTGATGGCGGCGGCTAATGAGCCCACACCAAGGGACCAAGCCTCCTCCTCCTCAAAGCGGAGGAAGAAAAAAAGGGGGGGGAAGGGTAGGAAGAAATCCACCCCCCCGGCGACGCAGCAAGACAAGGAAGACGCCATCATCCCTAAGGCCGGCCCTGCCCCAGTTGCGCAGGTTGCCGACTCACGGACGGCGCACACGACGACGACGACACTAGTGGACGAACCTACTAGCAACAGCGACAAGATGGCGCAGCGGCGGAATGCGGGAACTAGTAGGTTCGCCCAAAAGCCGCGTGGCACCACCACCGTCGCCACCGACGCCATGATGGCACAGCGGCCAATCGCCGCGAGGGAAAACTTCCCAGCGGTGACGCATGGCGTCGCCCCTATCGCGCCAAATAGCGCGCAACACAACCGTGAGTTCACAACCTGCGCGATAAAGCTCTTGATGGATCTCATCAGAGCCATAAGGCAGGGCCGAGACATAGAGGCGGTCATCCTTGACGGTCTGGCCACATTGCTGTCACTCTGTGATGGCTAGACCGTTAAGGATCGTACACTGGAATGCCCGCGGCCTTAGGGATAAGGTCGCCCCCCTCCGCCATCTCCTTCGGGATCAAGACATCGACGTGGCGCTAATCAGCGAGACGCACCTGGGAGCCGAAGACAGGGCCAGGTTCCCGGGTTACCATGTCTACCGGAAGGACGAGAGGTCGGCTCTGGATGCCCGATACCGTGGTCTGGCGGTACTTGTGAGGCGGAGAGTCGTCCATCAGGAGCTCCCCTTGCCGTCGCTCAGCAGTTTTTACGCGCTGGGTGTGCAACTACACGTTGCCGGCGAGGACATCAGCATCTATGCGTGCTACAAGCCGCCCGCGTCCCGCCTTGTTATGGCTGAGATGCGGGCGCTAATTGGCACGCATAGCGACAACGCAGTCATCCTTGCCGGCGACCTTAATTGCAAGCACCCGGCGTGGAACTCTATGCGGGCGAACACCGAGGGGAGACGGCTCTTCGCGGACGCGGAAGCCTTCGGGTACTCGGTGTCCGGCCCCGAGACGCCTACCCACTACCCAGACGTAGTGAGGTACATGCCTGATGTGCTGGACATCGCAGTACACAGAGGGCTACACTGCCAGATCACTCAGCAAGTGATCGACGACGAGTTACAGTCGGACCACCAACCTGTACTCGTCGTCCTATCGGGCATGCCGACCCGACTGAAACCTGTAGCGCCACGTCGACGTATTGACTGGGATGCCTTCACAGAGAAGATGGAGACCACCACGCCAGCTCGGCCTATTGTTTCCTCCGCGGACGTAGAGCAAGCGGCGGATGACGTCACTGCTTGCATACAGAGCGCCTTGGAAGTAGTGCTGCGCCGTTCCCGGGATCGTTTCCTACGTTCCCTAATTCCCAGGAACGCTCCCGGGCACGTCGGGAACGACTGGGAATATTGACTTAAATAGTTGTATATATTTTTGTAAATAACTTTTGCGCTATGTGCAAAAGCAAGTACACCTTTATACATAGGCATAATTCAATTAAGTCGTTGCTTTGAGAACTTTCCCGATAATCTCTGGGAATATTCCCATATTCCCTGGGAATATCCCTATATTCCCTGGGAATATTCCTTTGCTCCCGGGATCGATGGGCACGTTCCAAGGTTTTTAGTAAGAAATTATTTGAATTAAAACAAAGTATTTATTCATTATTTTAATTTAAACAAAATAACTAAAAAAAAAATATAACAACGAAAAATATTGTATTACAAATTAAACAATTTAAATGTCCATTTCCCACTATGTGGGAACGTTCCCGGGAATGCTGGAATATTCCCTGGAACTTTTCCACTCGAAATATTTCCGGGAAAGGGAATTTGGGAACGGCGCATCACTACTTGGAAGCGGCGACGACGACGCTGCCGCAGGGGGGAGGACCATTGCCCCCCTTGCCGGCGCGTCTGACAGCACTCATCGCCGCGAAGAGGCGTCTTCGCAAGCAGTGGCAACAACATAGATGCCCCACCCTGAGGGCCAAATTGAACCGTCTCGCGGAGAAGGTAAAGGCCGAGCTTACGGCCCATACCGCCGCGGGCTGGGAGGAGAGAATAGACGCCACTATTGATAGTTGGCCGTCTGTACACAAACTGTGCCGCCAGCTATCGAAGACCCCAGCCCCGGTGCGCCCTCTGCTCAACAGCGACGGGGCGCTCAAGTATGTAGCGGAGGACCGGGCGGAGGTCTTCGCCGAGCACCTGGAGCGTCAGTTCCGCCCTAACCCGACCGCCGACATCGAGCATGTCGCAGCAGTCGAGAAACACCTAGGAGACTACTTCGCATCGCCGATAGCTCCCGAGGAGGACCCTGTATTCTTCTCGCCGGGCGCAGTTAGACGCGCCATCCTAAGGACGAAGCCCAGGAAGGCCCCCGGTGCTGACGGTATCACCAACGCAGCGCTGCGCCACTTGCCGTTCCGTACGGTAGCGGCACTGGCGCGCCTGTACACGGCGATACTGCGCACGGGGGTCTTTCCCACCCCGTGGAAGGAGGGGCGCGTCATAATGCTGCCCAAGGCGGGGAAGAATACAGCGAAGCCGGAGAGCTATCGGCCTATAACGCTGCTGCCGACAGTCTCCAAGGTGTTTGAAGCACTCCTGCTGCGACACCTCCAACCTCACATCGCGCCGCGCCCAGAGCAATTCGGGTTCAGGGCGGAGCATAGCACGACGCTTCAGTTGTCAAGGGTACTGCACCTACTGACTTCTGCGCTAGAGAAGAAGGAGTACTCGGTGGCAGTATTCCTTGACATGGAGAAGGCCTTCGACCGTGTATGGCACGAGGGCCTCATACACAAGTTGGCCACGTCCGACGCGCCCCGTCGCGTTGTAAAGGTGGTCTCCTCTTTTCTGTCCCACAGGACCTTCAAGGTGGTGGTCGAAGGGGCGCTATCCAGCGCCCGCCCGGTGATGGCTGGCGTGCCTCAGGGCAGCTGCATCTCGCCGGCGTGTTACTCACGTTACACCGACGACATCCCCACCACTCCCGAGGCGACGCTCGCGCTGTATGCCGACGACGCCGCGTACATTACTACCTCGCTAAATGCGAAGTACGCGGCGGTCAAAATGCAGCGCGCCCTCGACCTGCTCCCCGAGTGGCTGTCAAAATGGCGGCTCTCGGTTAACGTGGGTAAGACGCAGGCGCTGCTCACTGGGTATGCGCCCCTCCCACCACCCTTGAAGCTACAAGGAGCCGCCGTCGATTGGTCGCCCCAGGTCAAGTACTTGGGTGTGACCATCGACCGCCGCCTCACGATGGGGCCACACGTCCGCAAGGTCGCCGCGCAGGGCGGGGTCGCCCGTCACCTGCTCAGACCAGTGCTCCAATCCCGAATCCCGGCGCGCGTCAAGCTGAGCGTGTACAAGATGTACATACGCCCAGTCTTGACGTACGCCGCGCCCGCTTGGTTCGCCCTCACGAGCGAGTCGAGCAAGAAGCAGCTCCGCACGCAACAAAACCATGCGTTGCGGACCATCGTAGCCGCTCCTCGTTTCGTGAGGAACGATGTCCTACATCGGGATCTCGGGATCGAGAGCCTGGATGAGTTTGTGAGGCGACTCGCGACGGTGATGTTCGCGCGTGCCGACGCCTCTGCCTGGCCCCATGTCAGGCAGATAGCGCCATTGCACGCGCGCCCACCTGACGCGAGACCCCTGCCCCGCGACCTGGTAGCGGACGACTGACCCCATCCACCGGATTGACGCCTCGAGTGAGCCGCACCCAGGTAACACGCAGCTCACTCGAAATAATAAGACTCTACAGATGTACACATACATCTGTTGCGCGGCGTGTTCTAGGTTAATATAGGCACGTCGCGTAACTAAACACAGACAACCACAACTACACATGCATCTATACACAACACGTGCGACCGCGACGCCACGCGTCGCGACGCACGTAGACGCCGAGCGGTGTTACACTACAACACAAACCGCTCGTACATACATGACTGTTTATCCCTCAATCCGTAAACGGCTAGATCTGTAAGCGGGGCGAGGGAAAACTACATATCTACCTGTAGGTGCGTCGAGCCGGCACCACTGTCGCTGGTCGTCTTCATCGGGCCTCCTCCAGGTAACTGGAGGTCTCACCTGATGGGGACTGACCGCCGTGGTGTCGTGAAGAAAACGACGCTATATGGTATAGCGTCGTGGTGCGCCTACAGAAATATTCATAGCAACCATTACACAGACGCAGCTTTGCTGCGTCAAATTACCTAGGCCGCATTAGGCCGCCCCATCGAGAGGACCCGCAGTGGCGGGCCGCCGTATGGCCTCCGCGGGCGAGGGGCGACGCTCCGACCCCGCTCGCCACGCCCCCTTGCGGGGGCGTCGCGACGACCAATTGTTCAGTTGGGGCAGTTGCCCGCCAGACACAACACCCGTCTGGTCGGAGGATCCTTCCTTTTCTATGGTGGATGAGTGAACTTTACACCCTGTTCCTCATGCTACTAAATTGGTGATCCCGAGTATGAACGTCAATGCAGCCTTCGTGCAAGTACTTCAGCGTGACATCATCATCATCATCATCACTCCCGCAAGCTTTCGCGAGGCGAGTCACACAGACAGCCAGCACCCTCGGCTTCAACGGGTATCCTGACCACTAACATGCAGCCGCATTCCTGGTCATCACCCTCAGCCTCATCAGCAACCTTGGCACAGCACCTGCACTTTCGGCCGGTCTCACAAGCAGAGCTCTTTCTAAAATCTCCTGGTCGACGCTAGCAGTCAGCCACAACCCGGAGTTATACCACATCCGACTCACTGGATCATGACGCAGCGCCACCCGGACTCACTGGGGTATCACCGCAGACAGTTCCGACACCGCGAACTATGCGGCACCCGGTTCCGACTCACTGGAACCTCCACTGGCATGACTGTGAAACATCGCAAAATACAAGACTCAGCCCAGTATCGACCTCCGGTCTCCGGAGGGAAGTGATGTAGCAGTTACACCGCCACATACGAACTACGCATTAAAGACATGACGTCACACGTTTAAAATTAGTTGCAGTAGTGTTAAAGTAATTTGATTTTAAAACACTGCTGTAACTAATTTTAGACTCAGAGTATGCGAGACGTGCAAAAAAATAAAGAATCATTCAAAAACTTAAAATAAATTACAATAAGCCATGGCAGTGGTTAAGTAATTGACTGCTGCGCTGCATGTCGCGGGTTCGATCCCCGCACGGAACCAATATTTGTATGACCTACAATTAGTTGTTCCGGGTCTGGCTGTTTGTGTATGTGAGTTTAAATGTATGTAAACGCACCCACGATACAGGAGCAATTCCTAGAGTGGGGCAACGTTTTTTTTTTAAAGCAAGAAGAAGAAGAAGAAAGAGGCGATAGAGCGGAATCAAGGCTCCAAAGTGTTCGCAAGAGACATATCTATTGAGCAAAGCCAGCTGGCGAAGCTGAAAACGGAGGACGGCAGTATAACGTCGTCAAAAGCCGAAGTTTTGAGGGAGATCGAGAAGTTTTATAGACAGTTATACACGTCGGTCACTAAACCTGTTGGTAGCTCAGCCCAAGATCCTAGTGTTACTCTTCTTTAAGAAAGAGGATAATACCTCCTTAAAGAATTACAGACCCATCTCGCTTCTGAGCTACGTCTACAAGCTGTTCTCGAGGGTCATCGCGAATCGTCTCGCGCGTAGGTTCGATGACTTCCAGCCTCCCGAACAAGCCGGTTTCCGAAAAGGCTTTAGTACCATAGACCACATCCATACGCTGCGGCAAGTTATACAGAAGACCGAGGAGTATAATTTGCCACTATGCTTGGCGTTCGTGGACTAAGAGAAGGCCTTTGATTCGATCGAGACCTGGGCAGTGCTACAGTCTCTCCAGCGGTGCCATATTGACCATCGGTACATCGAGGTGCTGAAGTGTTTGTACAAAAATGCCACTATGTCGGTCCGAGTACAGGAGCAGAGCACGAGAGCGATTCCTCTGCAGCGAGGCGTAAGACAGGGAGATGTTATCTCTCCGAAACTGTTCATTGGTTGACGCTGCATTGGAAGACGCTTTCAACCTCCTGGAATGGGAAGGATTTGGCATCGATGATATCGTGGTCATGACAGAATCGCTGGAACACCTTGACACAATGCTCGAAGGCCTCAATAGAGTCTCCCAACAAGTAGGGCTCCAGATGAACATGGACAAAACGAAAGTCATGTCGAACGTCCATGTTGCGCCCTACCCAATATCGGTTGGGTGCTCTACTCTCGAAACTGTTGACAAATATGTCTACCTGGGACAAGTAATCCAGTTGGGTAGGTCCAGTTTCGAGATGGAGGTCAATCGTCGAATCCGACTCGTCCAACATATCTCAGTGTCTAAAGACGAAAGTCTACAACTAGTGATAACATATGGAACTGAAACGTGGCCTCTCACCATGGGCCTCATAAGGAAGCTCAAGGTCACTCAGCGCGCTATGAAAAGGGCTATGCTCGGTGTTTCTTTGCGAGATCGAATCAGAAATGAGGAGATCCGCAAACGAACTAAAGCCGCTGACATAGCCCAACGGATTAGCAAGCTGAAGTGGCAGTGGGCGGGGCACATAGCGCGCAGAACTGATGGCCGATGGGGCAGAAAGGTTCTGGAATGGAGGCCACGTACCGGCAAGCGCAGCGTAGGACGTCCACCCACAAGGTGGACGGACGACCTAATAAAGGTCGCAGGAAGCCGCTGGATGCAGGTCGCTTCTTACCGGCCGATTTGGAAATCATTGGGGGAGGCCTATGTTCAGCAGTGGACGTCCTATGGTTGAAATGATGATGAGTTGCCAGTTATGAAGGTTGTGTTAATTTAAATACCAATTTCTCGCAAATCATCATCTTCTCTTTCTTTCTCACAATAAGTCTGTCTACATCTACATTATGATCTCCTGCTTGTTTGATTAGATTTTTTTAAAGTTTTAATATTGATTTTGCACATCGTGATCCATCACAATCATTTTTGTTCAACATTATAGTTACAATGTCTGCAATGACTTCCTTTACAGTATCGTAATCTTCAAGGGACATAATGTGTAGATAGCATCGACAGTAAAACAATTTTACTCTTACGTCAATATTTTTAAAACAGTTTAAGTTGCATATTATTTTAACAAAGTGCCTTACATCAAGACGAATATAATTATGTTTCATTTGGAGTTTGAGCCCGTTTCTCCAATTTATTAAATTATTGTATTATATACGTTTTCGTAGAATCACAATTAGTGAATGCTTTTACTACTGAACTCAAACTCATTCATTTCAATTAAACCATTTACAGGCACTTTTGAATTGTCAAGGGGTCGGTCAGTCAAAAATATGTAGCTAGTTGCCCATTCCAAAGCGTAGTAGGTACCTATGGAGAAGAACGGGCATGAAACTCCACGGACACTCTTTTAAATCAATAATTTGATACAAAATATTGGTTATTTCATTCATTTTGATATTATGCATGTGAGAACAATGTAGAAAGACGTGCACGTTCGTAAAAGCGTCCGTAATAAAAAGAAAAAAAAAAGAATCATTCAAAAACTTAAAATAAATTTAAATAAGCCATGGCAGATAAGAGATGACCAGTCCCTACTGACGGCGCCCGTTCACGAACATGACGCAGGGATCAGCACCATTCAGCTCAACCATTTTGAATGATTCAACACACGCGCCACCATGTTCCAGACATTTGAGTGAGCATGACAAACGCTGACAGCCGTCAGGGCACATTCAAGTCAATGAAATACTACATATTACCCGGTAAATGGTAGCTCTTTAGTACATAGTACTCACACCTGTGCTATGCAATTATATAATACAAAGGAAATTGAGTTTATACAATACAAATATGGTCTTACAATCTTCAGCAGCTCCAACAGTATTTTCAAAATGTTAATCAATTAGTTGTGGTTGTGGAGCAGGACCAGCAATGATCCAAGCATTTTTAATTAATTAATAGAGTAGATCATTAATATACACTAAAAAGAGGAATGGACCCAATATCGAGCCTTGTGGCACACCCATTTTTACTTTTAAAACTAGTGAATTGATGCCATTTATTTGATCTTGCTGTTGTCTATCATTTATATAAGATTTTACGAAATTGAGTACAAGTTTTCCAAGTCCATAATGCACAAGTTCCAAAAGTAAGGTTTCGTGATCGACGCAATCAAACGCCTTAGAGAGGTCACAAAAAATTCTTATTGCTTCTTGGGCCTCTTCCCACGCGTTAAAAATGTGTGTTAATAAGGTAACACCAGCGTCAGTGGTACAACGTCCTCTGGTGAAACCATACTGTTGATCGTGCAGGATTTCATTTACTGCTTCTATCAAAGCTGCCGAATCATCCAATATTACTTCATTTGTTTTTTTTGTCTTTAATTCAAGTTTTTATCCATTTCGTAACAGTATCCATGTCATGACTATCAGATAGCATCTGAGTAATAGGAACGCTTCGTTCATTGTTATAATCATACATCATAAGCATTATACAAAAAAATGTGATTTGTCATAATAATTTTATTTGTAGGGCCAACCCCTTTCAACAAACTACTAGTAGCGTCAAAAGCCATCATGACTCTATCAGAAGAATTGTGATAGTTTTTATAGTGTATTTCCTGAGTTTATGACCAATAATAAATATAAAATGGATACAGGGATATTTGTTAAATTAAATCATTACGAGTATATGGACGTATATTTGTCATCATCCAAATGGCCAAAACAGGATTTTGATGATAATATTGACTTTTATTATATTCATACTTTATTTGCCTTAAACAGCCAGTTGTCAGAAAACGACTAGGTTCGAAATCTCCGGCATTCATCGTAGCATTAGCAAGCTTATTACGAACAACAATTGAAGATGCCTGTTTCAAATCTTCACAATTTTTTTTTTCATTTTAAAGGAGACTATTTTATCTTTTTTTTTTATTCAAAAACAGTTATTTTATCCGTTGGCCACATAATCACAATATTCAATTTCACTTTAAATTGAGTACATGCGTCGTAACAAGTTATTCGCTCTTCACATTTACCGAATGAGTTTTAAAAGTCCAACTACATGGTATCTTATTTTTTTACCAAACCTCTTCACGGAGTAAATGTGCCCATTCGAGTTTAGCCAACACATACTTGTTTTGATATGAAGACGATGGCTTATTTCTAACTATGGTTTTTGCTATTGGTCCTATTTTTTCTCATTTGTATTATGTCTAAGTAAAATGTAAACTCGGTACTTTCTGAGCTATGATCCTCAATTTCTTCGAATTCAGTGTTCGGTTTAGTTTGAACTACCGATTCATTTGTTTTGTGTTCACAATTATCAAAAGACGACTGACTTATTGATTCTTCTAAATCAGATTCATTACAAAGAGAAAAGCTACGATAATTTCTCTTTAGCGTTAAATACAATGCCTTTGCTGACATCTTACCTTGTAATTCTTTACTGATTGATGAATAAATTACATCAATTCTGACGGTGGCAAATCACTTTCATATTTAAAAAAATGTTTGTATTTTGTAAATACTTTTTTTTGTTCTTTCAAAGATATTAAACTTTTTCTTCACTGCATTTCGAATAACATTTAAAGTATTTATTAGCACTGTATTAACTTCACAGTTTCAATCACATTTGACACTGCGCTTTGGTAAAATAAATTGCTAAAAAATCTCACCTACCCTCCAAATGTGAAATCTCAAAACTCTAACTAAAAGATAAATTATTTTATTCAGAATAATGACACAAACTAAGTCAATGTGACTAATAGATTCGTAGCTTGTAGGTACTGCTTATGAGGAAAATGTGTAAGTAGCATAAAAACCAGCACCCTTATTGCGTAACACACTATTACACTCATTTTGAAGCCTATTGCTAATACATTGCTCCATATGTTTGAAAAATGTGTCTACTCAACAACGTAAATAACGCAATGAATGTTGTTGAACTGTCAAAACGAAACCCATTGCTACTGATAGTGTATTACGCAATTAGGGTGCTTATTTATAAAACTACAGTTTTCCTGACGAAAATATCAAGAAATACGCCTGTTAATGTTTCTGATGATAAAGTCCAGTCAGTTGCGTCCAATTAGAAGCTTACATATTTCCAGCCGTATACTGTAACAAGCTATCTATACTTAATTAATATTATAAAGAGGAAAGATTTGATTGTTTGTTTGTTTGTTTGAATAGGCTCCAAAACTACAGGAACAGAAAAAAAAAAAATGAAAAATTCTTTTACCATTAGAAAGCTTAGTTTTCAGGGAGTAACAAAGCCTACTTTTTATCCCGGGAAAAATCAAGGGTTCCGGGGGAAAGACCACGGGAGCGAAGCCGCGAGCAAAGTGCTAGTTATAAATGAAAATATTTATTGCATTTACTTACATGAAAAACACATGAGTTGGAGATCACCTTTTAAGCATGAAGATGCTTGTGTTAGGTGAACTCCGCTCTACCACTTATCATTGAAACAGGTATACAATTGAAAACAAAAACATAAAAAAACTAGATAGAATAAGCAGAAAAAAAAGAAGGAGCGCACTTACGTGATGTGTGTGTGTGTGTCAGATTATGGAAGCGAAGATACCAAAGCCTCAATGTCGTCGTAGGTTTTATTCGTAAGCTAACCAGTCACAGCTAGTTTACAGTCACAGAGTTTCAGAGTATAGATGTGTAACTCTTTATTCAGAAGATTGTATAAAGGAAGTTGAAGTTGTAGGAAGGGATTTGTGATTTCTCAGGATAAGATGTAGCAGGTAAAGTTTCGTTACAGACAGGAGGTCACAAGTTAGGTGGGTTGGGAATCTATAGGGTTTAAAGAGCATAACCTTAAGGAGAGATAGCTGCGTCCTCTCAAGTTCCAAAAAAAATTTTTTGTTGTCCCTCCCCAGCAGAGTACGTAAGAACCGATTGGGAGAAGATTTTTTGAGGCAACGTGTCGCAATGTTTTAAAAGTCCAAATTAATTTCTTAACCCTTTTCATGATCAGTTCAGTATGCATGTGCCAGGATAGACGCTGGTCAATCATGATGCCCAGGTATTTCGTATATTGTAATCTATCAATCGGAGTGCAAGGGCAATCGGGAATTGGGGGGTTGGCACAGCAGTAGATCTTAATTTGGAATTTCAGTGGAGGTTGAGTGTGTGCGTACTAAGCAAATGTAATTGGACTTGGAGGCATTTAGCGTGAGGAGGTTACGATTGAGCCAATCTGCAACTTTTGGAAGGCCAGTTTCGGCTATCTTTTAACTTTTGCCCATGTGTTATCAGTAAAGACTATGGTGATATCATCAGCATATGAGAAAATGCGACCCCCGTCAATACTCATATTGCACACTTAATTAATATAAATAAGAAACAATGTCGGACCGAGTACACTCCCCTGCCCGACATTGTTTCTACTGAGCTAGTAAGTTTCCCTATTTTTACCATTTGTAAGGTTTTAATAATACTTATAAATTTGGTAATAATACGTTTTATATTATAGGAGTCCTTGAATGTACCTTCAAGCTTAATTTCTAATTATGATGCAATTGGGCACTATAAAGCGCATTCATGTAGGGGTGATGGTATATGGATGTGCTATGATGATTTGAAGCCAAGATTAAATAAAAGTCCAGAAATGGTGATTGCGCATTGTATTCTTTATGGTCGAATGTTATAAAATTGATTAAATCATGCTGTGAATTATTTAATCGAGTTTTGTTTTACTATCTGGCAAGAACATAAGACGTATATTTATTTGATATTTGGTATTTGATAAAAATAGTTTGATTGGTTTAGAATCAACCCGCCATTCTGGCGTCAGGGTGGCGGCACACGTGCGTTTTACAATAAAAGAGCTTTCAAAACATTTAAGAAGTTTTTAAATAGTGTTCCTATATGTATAATTGACGTACATTTAATTCTTAATGTCAAATTTAAAAAAAACTCTCCCACTCTGGGTGGAGCGGGAGGGCGTGTCAGACTCTTACTGACTAAAACCCACCCGTGTTCCTTCTATTGCCTGTGCAATGTCAGCGGGCCATGGTATCCCTTTCGGACTTTCCCGCAACCCCGGAGGGCAATGGTCTCATCGGACCCCTTCACTTGCTGACACTCTGTGAGGCGCGCGTGGAACACAACGCGCCGTTGACCCGGGCTTGGTTCTTACCGGACGGCGAGCTACCCATTGCTCTCCGTCTGCAAGCCCGCGCCTACGGAGGCCGGGAATCAGCAATTGATTCCCGACGCCCAGGGCGTCTCCTCCTGCGGCGGCTAGGGGCATGAGGGCGCGAAATTTGCCTCTCCCTCACGCGTTCTGCCTCCTCCTTTGCGAGCATTACTGCTTCGCAGAAGGAGGTGATGGCCTCCCATGCCCTCTCGCTCCGTACCATGGCCTGGACCAGGGCCGGACGCGAGAGATCTCCGCCACTGATTGCCTCCACGAGGACACGGCGGTGCTCTGCCAAAGCCGGGCATACCTCCACCGTGTCCTCTGGGCGATCCACGCAGTGATGACACCCGGGCGTTTCCTCCCGCCTTATCCGAAACAGGTACCTCCCGAAACAGCCGTGTCCGGTGAGGACCTGCGTCAGGTGGAAGGTGAGGACGCCGTGGCGCCTCTCCAGCCATTCCTCAAAGAGGGGACTTATCACCGCAATAGTGGCGTGCCCAGCACTGAGTTGCGACAATCGCACTCTCCATGACGCCATGAGATCCCGTCGGAGTCGCGGCATCGGAGTCAAGCCCCGGCGTTTCGCCTCCTCGCGCCACTCCCAAACATGCGCGAGGTCTTTTGCCTCCAGATCCCATGGCGCCCGCCAACCTGACATCAGGATGGCGACTTACTTTAAAAAGATGTTTGCTACGCATACATACACGTACATTTATACTTATTTTAGTACAAAAACGTACATTTTACGTACATTTATATAGTTTATTTGAGATATATTTAGAAGTCGAACACCCGCGATTCTGTCAGAGACTGTGAAATATTGGGCCTGTAGATTTGTTGACCATTTTCAAATTTGTTAAGTACCTGGTACCTACTTGTTGAAAGGCCTACACTGTCCTACCATACCTATTAAACCTGTTATTTTAAAATATTGTATAAGCCAATTATTTTTAAAATAGCAACCATGGATTTTCTTGCCGGCTCTTCTCCATAGGAAACTACCATTTGGAACCCTGCACCTAGCTTCTGACGTTTCTTAAGTATCCATGTAGGTTTATGTGAAATAAAATTATTTTTATTTTGATTTTGCACAGGTTGACGTACTTAGCTACGAATATCTTCACAACGAATTCAGAAGGTCATTTCCTGAAATGCACATCAAAGTATGCAATCTCATTAACAATGATCCCTATCTTGGTAGAACGATAAGGATGGGAGGCTTGAAGAGTTGCCCTATTCAACCGGTAAGATTGTCTTATTCCTATTATTTAAATGACAATTATAATTCTATCCACGGTTAACATGTTATACATATTTATGATGAATAACACCTGCATTAATTTGGTACCTGTTTGCAATACTATTTGTGGCTAAAACTTAATTTGCATTTCAGGGCAGTCATGAGCTAAGAAACATGACTTTTAACATGATCCTTCCATCCGTGTGGCCGTTTGAAAAAGGAATGCTCGAAATTATCGTCAAGAACACAAATGACGTAATAGCAAAAGGCGAAGTAGTTGTAACGTTCAAACAAGAACTTCCCAAACGTAAAACATAATTTTTCAGTATTTTTTATTAGAATAATATAATATAATTAACTATCTGAAATGCAGTTTTTTTTAATTTATCGTAAGGGCGGAAACAATAAGGTGTACGGTTTAAAACATCGAATATTCTATTATAAAACAGAATTGACATTGCGGAAATATGGCACCAGAGCCCTGCTGCTTCGCCGGCCGTGGTGCTGTGTGGTCGCAGGGGCAGCTTCGATCTCCAGGCAAAATCAAGTGCTATTGGGTTTGGCGTCAAGATTTTCTCCCAAATAGTCTGACAGTATCAATTGATTGATCGAGTTTTAGAGAGAGATGACACTAAAGACAGAGCCGAACTTTTTCTACAACTCCATGTGCCCTATTAGCTCACCTTTACACGTCACATTAAAAAATATAAAATAATAAGAGCGATTCGATATTTCCTATCTGACTACCCCTGAGAAGAAATGGCGAAACAAACTCAGAGGTCAAAGTCTATTATCAATCAACCAATCATTTATTTTGTTAAACATAGGTATGGTTACAGATAGTGTATTGTCTAAAAGTCCAGACAGTCATAATCTTGTTCAGATCATGTGAGGACCATGTAGATTAATGTCTGAAATGGTCTTTTGAGGAAAGAACTTGAGTGGACCTGTTAAGTCAGTGTAAGCATTTGACAGTAATTCAGTAATCATGTAGCTCAACTCAGACCGTTTTCAGGGGCCCATTATTGAGTGTGCAAGTCACCCCCTTTTTTTTTTGGGTGGGAAATCATCAAATGACGTCTCCCGCTCTGGGTGGAGCGGGAGGGCGTGTCAGACTCTTACTGACTAAAACCCACCCGTGTTCCTTCTGTTGCCTGTGCAATGCCAGGGGGCCACGGTATCCCTTTCGGACTTTCCCGCAACCCCGGCAGGCAATGGTCTCATCGGACCCCTTCATTCGCTGACATCTCTTTGAGGCGCGCGTGGAACACAACGCGCCGTCGACCCGGGCTTGGTCCTTACCGGACGGCGAGCTACTCATTGCTCACCGTCCGCGAGCCCGCACCTACGGTGGCCGGGAATCGGCAATCGATTCCCGACGCCCAGGGCATCTCCTCCTGCGGCGGCTAGGGGCGTGAGGGCGCAAAATTTGCCTCACCCTCACGCACTCCGCCTCCTCCTTCGCGAGCATTACTGCTTCGCAGAAGGAGGTGACGGCCTCCCATGCCCTCTCGCTCCGTAACATGACCTGGACCAGGGCCGGACGCGAGAGGTCCCCGCCACCGATCGCCTCCACGAGGATACGGCGGTGCTCTGCCCAAGCCGGGCATACCTCCACCGTATGCTCCACCGTGTCCTCCGGGCGATCCACGCAGTGATGACACCCGGGCGTTTCCACCCGCCTTATCCGAAACAGGTACCTCCCGAAACAACCGTGTCCGGTGAGGACCTGCGTCAGGCGGAAGGTGAGGACGCCGTGACGTCTCTCCAGCCACTCCTCAAAGAGAGGACTTATCGCCGCAATAGTGGCGTGCCCAGCACTGGGTTGCGACAATCGCACTCTCCATGACGCCATGAGATCCCGTCGGAGCTCTGTCCGCTGTGCCGCGATTTCTCGCGGCATCGGAGTCAAGCCCCGGCGTTTCGCCTCCTCGCGCCACTCCCAAATATGCGCGAGGACTTTTGCCTCCAGATCCCATGGCGGCAATCCGGCAAGGAGGCTCGCCGCCTCACCGGAGACCGTGCGGTATCCCCGGACCAGTCGGGTGGCCATGACCCTCTGGGACGCGTTCAACCGGCGGGCAGGCCGCCGCCTCAACGAACGCGCCCACACCGGTGCCATGCACCACACGACCCCCGCGTATAGCCTCCGGCAGGAGGCATTTGGACCCCCTGGATTGGGCAGGAGCCGCTTCAAGGCAGCCCCGGCCCGCTCCAGTCTAGGGGCCAAACGTCGGAAATGCTCCACGTAGTTCCACCGACTGTCGAAGACGAGTCCTAGGTACTTCATCGTCGTGCAAGTCACCCCCTGCCATTTTATCCGTGTATACCATAACATTGATTAGGCAGGGGACATAGTCCTTCCATAATTCTAGGTAACCAATCCACTATAGCCACCCAAACCCATAGCCCAATATGTTTTGCTTCCATGCTCTGCAATAGTAATGCACCAGCCGGGGGTTGTCCTTGGGTGCACTTCGACCGTATCGCTACCCCACTCAACAGCTATACAAAGAAAATAAAGTCCTGACAGTGCGTCAACTGTTTATATTGCACATTCTGCTGAAACAGCATACTCTATTAGTTTACAATCCAACGCTGTCCAGGGGGAAAAGACGATTTATGACCCAGTGGAGCGCCATCATCTACGTCACAAAACTATTTATTTTTTTCACGGCGTTTCTTTTGCTATCTAGGCGGTTACTTATATGTATAATAAAACTCATAAGGCGTTACACATCTTTAGTCTCACAAAGAATATATTATGCAAAAAGAGGCTAACTGACTGGCTACTACAATTAAACTTTATTGATTCTGAAAACATCCTTATAATGTCCTAAACATACCATCACACACTCTCTCACATCACCCACACACTCACACACCCACACAATCACCCCCATACTTCACATCTACTGACATTCGTCTCGCATACTAACCTAGACATTAATGATTCCTTACTATAGGTATTCTTTCGGCGCGCTAAGTACATAATTTATAAAATGAACATGTAAATGGGTGGGTTCCTGGTGTCCTGAAACACAGGCCACGAGCCTAGCTTAGGCACCAGTCTCCCACAATATATTCTTACCTGAATTGTGTACCATTGTCTGTAATGTATGTATATTGTGGTGAGAAAATAAAGTTTATTGTATTGTATTGTACTTGCATAGTGCATACAGTGATAATCGTCGGTAAGTGCCTCAATACTTGAAACTTTCTAAGGGGCCTCTGTCAGTTGGCATCCGGGCGGCCCCTCGTACGCCTTCCAAAGGTCCGGGAAACCCTGGGGTCCCGAGAAATGTCAGACCAAAAAAATTGTTTTACAGTCCATATTAGTACAATTATTTAGGAATAATTTATAATTAAGTTACACTACAGACTAAGTTTATATAACAATGAGATCAATATTTATGTATTTGCGTAAGAAAAAATTACATATTTTTAGTAAAAGAGGTGATAGAAATAATTATAGTACAAGAAATAGGGACCTATTAGTTTAACCTGGTTTCAGACTAGCTAAAGTAGACTCATCTTTCATAGGGTACTATTTAAAATGTTACGATAAAATTCCTCCCCGCATACTTCAACTGAATGAGACTAAATTCAAATCTTGTATAAACGCACACTATGCAGGCAGGCATAATATAAGTTGGGGGATTACATCACTGATAAAAATTCTTGCCTCATTGCTGGTCCTGCTCCACAACCATAACTAATTGATTAACATTTTAAAAATACTGTTGGAGCTGCTGAAGATTGTAAGAACATCTTTGTATTGTATAAACTCAATCTCTTTTTTGTATTATGTATTTGCATAGCACAGGTGTGAGTACTATGTATGTAAGTCAATGAAATACATATTACATTATGTATTGTATTTTCATTGACTTGAATGTGCACTGGTGCCTGTGAGCATGTCATGCTCACTCAGATGTCTCGCTGATGGTGGCGCGTGTGTTGGATCATTTAGCTCCCTTCAAAATGGTTGAGCTGAATGGTGCTGATCCATGCTTCATGTTCGTGAACGGGCACCGTTAGTTGGGACTGGTCATCTCTTAGCTGCCATGGCATAGTTTAATTTATTTTAAATTATTGAATGATTCTTTGTTTTGTTTTTATTTTCATTACGGACGCTTTTACGAACGAGCACGTCTTTCTACATTGTTTTACATGCATAATTTCAAAATGAATGATGTAACCAATATTTTGTATCAAATTTTAGATTTAAAAGAGTGTCCGTGGAGTTTCTTGCCTGTTCTTCTCCATAGGTACCTGCTACGCTTTGGAATGGGCAACTAGCTTCATATTTCTGACTGACCGACTCCTTGACAATTCAAAAGTGCCTGTAAATGGTTTGATTTAAATAAATTCTTTGAGTTTGAGTTTGTTGTGGACGGATACTATGACACTAATACTAAATAGATAATTAATAAAAACAATGAAATCGAGGCATAAGGCACTATTGACTACAAAATATACATCATAGTTACAGGAAATATAGTATGGCACTAAATTGACATCATGTTCCCCAGCCGATTCACTGAGCTACTCCACTGACGTGCAGTTCAGTGAACCGCCCAAAGATCATGCTGTCAAGTCATGCTGCAAATGCCAGCATTAAGTTGTTACTGATTTTCTATAATCAGTGTACGATAGAGGCCAATTCTTTCTGATAATCGCATAGAAGTTGCAAGTTTTGGCTTGAAAAACATACCTGACACACTTCAGAATCTAGGAAGCCTCATCAACGCTCTGAATGCGTTTTTGTACTGAATACAAAAACGCATTATATGTAGGATTTCTTAGTAAAGTTGACCCACATGCTGCTGGTGTAAAAAGTTTGGCAGAAGGCCTTGAATCCTCGCCAGCAAACCTGCGAGCCAACATGTTACCCTTACAGTTACTTTATGACCCAAGTACTTAAACTGCTTGACTCTTGTTAAGGCTGAACCACCAAGCATCACCCGGGGAACATAGTTGTTCCCTACAAAGACCAGCAGTTCACTCTTAACAGAGTTATACCTCAGACCATGTCTTTCAGCATATCCTTCACATATCAACCAACCTTCTCAGACCAGTAATCGACCGGCTGAGCAACATCACGTCGTCTACGTAGCTGATATTATCAACGCATGTGTCATCAATGCGACATCCAACTTGTGTTACTCAGCTCCTCGATTAGTTCATTTACTAGACATTAAATAGCCTTGGTGAGGTCAGACTTCCCTGCCTTACACCGCATTCTAGTTGGTAAGGGTTCGAGAAAGTATCTCCCCACTTGTCACAGTTTATCTGATTTGCATACTAGTAAGACAAGCTAACTATAAGTTTGGCAGGGACACCATTTCGCTGTAGCTTTCTCCATAATATTCTGTAATCAACCAGATCAAATGCTTTACAGAGGTCCAAGAAAAATGCGTGTTTTGGTGTTTTGCGGTCGGTATAGTATTTGACAGTGTGCTTCAACGTTAGTATAGCACTCTCGGTAGCTCGGATTGCCCTTGCCAAAAACCAAATTGTGCATCATGCAGTCTGAGATGACCAGCGAGGTGAGTATCAAGCACCCTGTCCAATACTTTATGCGATCCATTTTAGGACCTAAACTGAATTGACGTCAGTTTAACGATTCAATTTAGGCTATGCCATGCAAAGTCAATGCTCCCATTGATGTAACCGTCTATTATCCTATAACTGTAGTTATATATACTATTGGATTGACTGTTTTATTGTTCTAGCAGATAGCTGAAATACTTTGATAGGTTTTGTGCTAATAACATGGTGTGTATGTTTAAAAAGTTTGATATTTTCTGGCCAAAAGCAACGGACGTAACATCTGTTTATCCTGTTCGCCGATACCCGACCTACTCAGGCAATTTAAACGGACCCTTTTAAAACAATTGAGAAGTTGTTCACAAAAACAGTCATAAACCTATTCGGCAAAAAACTGTACGGGTACAGAAGTTGGGTGGACCGTGGTGTTTTAGGATTGGGGAGACGGATATTTTAAGACAAGTGAGGCAGTTAGTTTTGGAGCGGTTCGGGAGACGGTCAAGACGACGAAACGGAGCCCGAGGCTGGTCTGGTAATGTGTGCAGTATTTTGTAAGTGAGTTGTAATCTAATCCTCTCTAAGGACTTACTTGGTAAGTGTCAACTTTAATTAACTTCTATTTTTAGTAGTAGTATATCCATTATTCCTGCTTGTTGATTTGCATTGTATTTATAGGTAACAGTAAGGTGAAATCGCTGCTGAGCTATTAATGATCGTTTATGCCAGAATGGCAAAATAACTCTTAGTTAGTATCGTGTATAATTAACGTTACATTCTTGTGTATTACGTGTATCCTAATCCATACCTTGGCAGTAGTATATTATCACTGGCTTTAGGGAAATGGCGAAGGCCTTCCACCATACTTGACACTGAGCACTAACGCTCGAGATTTTTGACGATTGTTGACCTTGAGGTGACGCACCAAATTTGGAAGGCAGAACCAAAGATACTCACAGCTCATTTATAAATGGATTTAGGCTATAAAGCCAACCTGTAAATGCATTATAAAACAACTAAACGTTAGTGATGATTTCTGTATCCAAAAAGGCGTCGCCACAGAACTCTTTGCGTGAGGCTTGTTGACGTACATTTCCGGGGAGAGAGGGGGTAGGCTTTACCAAGTACCCCAAACTGAATAGATAGTCCGTTCTAAGGAACGCTAGAAACCGTGTCTCGTCAAGCCACAGCCGGCTTTCGGGCCATTCACAAATTTATATTAGCGAGACACGCCATTTGGATGCCCAGATAGAAACGCCCCGTTGTCAATATGGACGATCCACACGGCTGCCAATTCCATTGCAAGCATCCTCTAAATGAGGCAGATTAAGGAAATGGGAAGAGACGAAATTTCTCTTCGGCGTTCACCAAGTACAATCGTAATGAGTTCTGCTAGAAACTGAGTCTACGGTGCGCTTGTGCTAGTTTTGTGTTAACTTAGTAAAAGAGGCCGCCGTAAGGCAGTCTTTCACATTAGTATACAATTATAACTAAACTAAACTTATCTTCCTCAATAACAGTTGGACTTCGCAGTACTCTGTCTTAGGATTGTGTGTGTAAGATATTTATATTGTGATCAGGGAGCGTGTTCCGTTAGAATCGTATTAGTTCCTCAGAGGTTCTATTCGTTAGATCTAACAGATCACGTGCAATGAGGCAAACGTTGTTACACGGTTCCCGGTCTCACTAAAGGGGGTACATTGTAAACAGACAAATTAACGTAGTTATAAATAATGATTTAAAGCGCAAGCGTAACTATCCCTTTACCCCTCCACCTTATCAAGGTTGTATTGCAGATCAACTGCGAGAGGAGGAGACGTTGGCGTTCCAACATTTATAATACTAAATTATATATATCATTTAGTTTTGCATACCCTCTTATCTTCTTAGCTTTATATTGTATTAATATTATGATACTTATGTTTACTAACTGTGGATTCCCGATATTAACTTTACCTTGTACCCCTCCCTGTCCCCTGGCTTTCTAAGTCGGGACAGGGTAGTTTAGTTAAGGGAATTCTTTTCTTTCTTTCGCCGATGGAAGAGTGTCCATTCCGGAGACGAGCTCTATGGTGCCGTACGAGGTGGGGTGCGGCACTTCCCCCAAAGGGGGAACCAACCCAAACACTAATATTAACATAATTAGGAAAAACTAAAATTTTATCAGCCTAGGGTAATTTAGGTACAGACACATATGGTGCCGTGACTAGGATCCTCGTCATTAAATGTATTGATTTAAATAGTACAACGTGTTTAATTTACGATGTGTTTAAATTTTAAACACAACGTAAATTAAACAAGAGGTTGGTTCGAAGAAAACAATGAGTTATTCATGCCGTATAGTAATGTATCTAACAATATGTGTGCGGAACATTCCAGGAACGCATCCACTACAAAAATAACGAGACGTCGAGCACACACGGCGCAGATCTACGTGGAACGAGAATAAGACCGGAGAAGTTGTTTCCGGTGTCGCCTTTGCGGTAGCAACCGCTTCGGACGCCAGGAGCAGTTTACAGAGTCGTGGTAGCAAACACGTCAGGTGCAGGCGCGGGCGTCGGCAGGCTCAGGTATTCCCCACGAGCTAACGAGGTAAGTCGTTGTTATTTCTGTTAGAAGCATGGACCGTCGGGGTAAGAAATCTAAACGCGTTAAGCCTAACAATGACGATGTTGATGTAACTTCTCATGATAAATGTCAGTAGCACTGGACCTAACAATGAAATAGAAATAGTATCAAACATTGCAGCGAAAATAGATGGTAACGATAGTCGGTTAGGGAATGTAGAATAACTCGTGCCTACTAATAAATTGAACGTAAAAATTATAAATACTTCAAATTCAAATTCAAATTTTATTTGTATAGATTGCAGGTACATAAAATAAGATGTTACAATAAGATAGGTGAGCCTTGTACAATCTACCTTAAATAAGGTATGCAAAAATTAATTAAATTGTTCACTACACTGAAAATAAAACTTAATAATGGAAAATATACAATACATAGCACAACACATAAATAAAAAAATAAAATAAAATATACAATAAAAAATAATTCACATAAATACAATTTTGAATAAAAATAGGACATAATAAGTTGAGAAAAAACATTAAATTATTCATTACATTATGTCTATGTCATTTACTGAATAGTAGCATTTTTCAATCAATAGTAATGTCAGTCTCTTTTTAAAATTTTGTATTGTGTCATTTTTAATTATATTGGGTACTTTATTAAAAATTGTTGGGCCCATACTAATAACACTTTTTTTGAGCAAAGCAGTATTACATCTCTCAACATTTAGTAAGTGTTTATACTGACTTCTTATAGGTCTATTCCTAGTTTCTGACACTAAAGTGAAAAATATCATGTTACATTTAACGAAGAGTGCGATTTCTAAAATATACATACTCGGGAACGTTAAAAGTTTTAGGGACTTAAACACAGGAACGCAACTATCCGTCACTTTCATGCTAAGTATTGCCCTTATGCAACGTTTTTGGGCTTTGAACACCTGTTCTCGTAAAGTACAGTTTCCCCAAAAGATTATTCCATATCTTAGCATGGACGCTACTAGACTGTGGAATGCAACTACTGTTGTGGCGATGTTGACCTTTTTTGCAAGATTATGAAGGACATACGCAGATACGCTCAGTTTTTTACATACTTCTTCTGCTTGAGGTTTCCAAGTCAACTGGCTATCTACAGGGTGAAATTGAATTCATGGGCAATCTCTTAAGGGGTCATTGTACTCATCATTATGAACAACTTTTAATATGGGACGAAACCTGAAATCGCGAAAAAAAAATCAGCTGTTCCCTACATTTATGTTCGCATAACTCGTCAAAATGTAGGGAACAGCTGATTTTTTTTTCGCGATTTCAGGTTTCGTCCCATAGTAAAAGTTGTGTTGTGTTGTTGTTGTGTTGTTGTTTTTTTTTTTTTTATCTACAGTTATTATATTCTATCACTATATTTGGTACCTATGTACGTTGATAAAAGTGCGTTACGTTAGTTATTTGCAGGTTGATTACTAAATTATTTTCGTCAAGCCAATTCACAATGTCATTAAGTGTAGTATTGATGTCATGTTCGTATTTATTAATGTCTGTACATTTAATTAGTGCGGTACTGTCGTCAGCGAATAAGACCATGGGATGTTTGATGCGATTAGGTAGGTCATTTATGTATAGCAAGAATAAGAGTGAGCTAAGAACTCCACCCTGAGGTACGCCATGTCTTACGATTCTTGCTTCGGATTTATATTTTTTCTCACGCCTAGTGTTGATGCATATTTTATAAATTTCCGTGTATTGTTTACAGTCCGTTAGATATGACTTAGTAAGTTCTAATACGTTTCCTCTTATTCCGTATATTATATAAAGGTTATTTTAGCAGGGTTTCGTGATAAACACAATCAAAAGCTTGTCATATCTGTAAGGATTGCGCAGATTGGTAGTTTTTTATCAACTTTCCCCATTATAACACTTAGCAAGTCGTAAATAGAAATATTTATACCTTTGTTTTTTCTAAAACCTTTCTGCTCTTCACATAAAATATTATATTTACATAAAAACTTATTTATGGATTCATAGATAATTTTTTCGATGACTTTTAAAAATATGGGAATTAGGGCAATGGGTCTACATATAATTAACTAAACTCTCCTTATAGTTTTTTATGAAAAGTGGTTTTACAATAACCGTTTTTAGACCGTTCGGGAACGTTCCAGAGCTAATACATAAATTTGTAATCTGGCTTATATGTACGGCAATATTATTACACACGAATTTTATGACTTTTGTATCTATGCCATCATACCCCACGCTGTTAGTATTTTTTAGTGTCTGTATTACCTTTATAACGTCTTGAGGTATCACTGGAGACATTAAAAATGGAATGCGTGTTGCTACTTAAACCTGTAGGTACATGTGTTGGTGGGGTATTAGATCGTATTTGATCCATGAAGAAATTGTTAAATGCATTGGCAATTTCTGATGGGTTACTAATGATGTCATGTCTTGAATTTTGATTTTACACATTGGCTCAGTATTGCGTGTTTTGTTATTTATAATACGCCAAGACGCTTTTGATTTGTTACTGGAAGTGTTTATAAAATAATTGTTTTGTGCTCTTTGGGTTAATTTAATTATTTTTCTGAATTTTGAGGAGTAGTTTTTGAAAATATTTTTGTTTTCGTCTGAAGACTCACGTCTGTATTTCCGACTGAATTGATCCTATAAACTGATCTAAGTATATGGGAGTATACTTTTTAGGAACGGCGTCTGAGAGGCCAAAGTTTAATGGGAGCCAAACTAATCGTAATAAGTTTCTTAAGGAACTCCAACGTCATATTAAAAGCATAAATGGGGAGGATAGGTCTTTAGACATCGCTATAGGTAGCCTAACTAAAATTATCAAAGGAGACAAACAAATACTATACAATTCGTCCGAAGAAATGTGGATAGTATAGATAGATAATACACGGTTAGCGCAGTCTACTGAAAGACCTAATAATTCGGAAAACTAAATGTTGTTGACCAAGAAAGTCCCAATTGGCCAACGGTTTTAAATAATGGGACTGGGGCATATAATGGCAAAGTTACAGATGTCGCATACAGGTATATGTTGGACCTGCGCGAATAGCGAGCTATTACCTCGCGACTCGTATACATATGTGAGTGATGCGCACGGATGCAAGCGCTGGCTTGTCCATTGCGTCGTTACTGAGGCCGCGCGTCAAACTATATCTAGGGTAGAAGTATTGTACGGCACTTATTGGTCCGATCACTTTCCCATTCAATTAGAATGTAACCTAAGTTTAGTGGAGTGTAATATTCCACTAAATAAAGAATTAAGTAGTAAGATTATATGGGGCGAACGAGACTTGGAACAGATAGAGATGTTTGAAAAATTGTGTAATTCAGGTTTATGTGCTAGATTAGATTTCCCCGCACAATGCATCAATTGTGCGGATAAAATATGCGGTGTAATATGTATACAAAAATCATTTATATACTTTCAACATCTGCTGAGCGGACCGTTACAGGTATTAGAAGACAATGTTATAAACTTTTAACAGGTTGGAATAGGCATGTCAGAAGTGTTTACTCTCAGGCTCGGCTTGATTTTCAGATGTGGCATTTATCTGGAAATCCAAGGTCAGGATCTATTTATGAGGATATGCGAAATACACGTAACATTTATAAAGCCAAATTAAAGTGGTGTCGCAATAATCAAGCACAAATTAAACTAGACATAATGGCTGAGCAGCGCAAATCCAAAGATTTCGGGAAGTTTTGGAAGAGTACTAGTAAACTGAACCCCAGGTCGAGTCTGCCGGTGAGTGTGGCAGGAATTTGTGACCCTCAAGCCATTTCAAATTTGTTTGTGAATCAGTTCCAAGTTTTGATCCCTTGTCGGGACCGGCTACGCCCGTGTCTTCGTCGGTGATTAGCGCTGAGGTGAGTATTCCGTGTTTAAGGTTTTTGGCCAAAGAAATACCTGATGTCATTAGAAAGATGGTCGGAGGCAAGTCTCCGGGACATGACCACCTCAGCGTCGAGCACTTGCATTACGTGGGAGTTTATTTACCGAGGGTGTTGGCAACATTTTATTCGCTATGTATAAGTCACTCATACTTGCCAGATAAGCTTATGAAACCATAGTCGTGCCAATAGTAAATCCATGTAATGGAATCTGATTTGAGCATTCCCTCTTTATTTTTAAGAAGAGAATATTTAGCTTATAAATATTGTTTAAAAATAATGTCACTATCTAACAATATAACAATTAACTTGATTACGGATCTGAATACCCTTCGTAGTATCAAATATTGGGTAAACCAAATAGTTCCCCTGTTAGTTAAGCGTCCGGCCCTAGTCCAGGCCATGGTACGAAGCGAGAAGGCATGGGAGGCCGTCACCTCCTTCTGCGAAGCAGTAATGCTCGCGAAAGAGGAGGCGGAACGCGTGAGGGAGACGCAAAATTCGAGCCCTCACGCCCCTAGCCACCGCAGGAGGAGACGCCCTGGGCATCGAGAATCGCAGGCCGATTCCCGGCCACCATAGGCGCGGGATTGCAGACGGTGAGCAATGGGTAGCTCGCCGTCCGGCAAGGACTAGGCCGGGGTCGACGGCACGTTGTGTTCCACGCGTGCCTCAAAGAGATGTCAGCGACTGAAGGGGTCCGATAGGACCGAAACCTGCCAGGGTTGCGGGAAAGTCCGAAAGCGATTTTAGGCGAAATTAGGTGTTAAATTAATTTTAAGACTTCGCTCTGGGCACCATCCATCAGCAAAGTTTGCATTCAATATGAAAAAAGCTGATTCGCCGAATTGCGGAATATGTAACTAGATTGAGATGATGATTGAGATGTGCAGCATTTGCTGATGGAGTGTGCCCGGAATAGGCGAGAGAAGGAGTCACTTTTGAGGGAATTAGGCTGAAATAAGCTCAACGTGGGATTCATTCAATCAATTTTATCTCAACCAACTTCAGAAGGTGCCAAAAGGTTAAGTCGTTTATTAACAACTCTTCATCTGTGACTTCCATCTGTATCACTAAGTATATCATATTGTTTTACTAACTGTTTAGTATCTCTTATGTGTTGATTATAAGTGTAATATAATATTAAGTTAAAAGGCACGATGGGGTTGGCTTAACTGTTTAGATAAAAACCCCAAAGCAAATAAAGAGAAAAAAGAAACGGGAAGTTTGTTGTACGAGTATAAGCGTATATTGACCCATGAACGAGTTGCCTACTCTATGGAGACGAGTGCGATGTACAGCAAGGTTGTGTTTATTCCTGGTATTTAAACTATGAATATCGGAAAACTTAAAATTTGATATATTTTTGTGTAATTTATTGCATTCATGTAGTTTATAACTTCTTACAAGTATATAGGTTTCAAACATAAATCCTGCTAGGAAACAGCATAGTGTCACAATATTAAAAACCACTGCGCTTAAACAAAAATACAAATTTGAACATGTTTATTAGATGTCCATCTTATTTAAATAAATAACTGTTA
The DNA here is from genome assembly GCA_963853775.1 of Xanthia togata. Classification (NCBI taxonomy): domain Eukaryota; kingdom Metazoa; phylum Arthropoda; class Insecta; order Lepidoptera; family Noctuidae; genus Xanthia; species Xanthia togata. Next base: position 26,185,795 of record OY970794.1, on the reverse strand, counting down.
TGATATAATGTAGGATAGGGTAAGAACAATATTCATTGGTCATCGTTTCCATTCATAAATTAAAATAAGTAAAAAAAAATTAAAGCACATAGCGATAACAATAATAATCATGAAACAACATAACATAGGTAGGTAGTAAGTCAAAATTGTAGGTGCTGTGTGTGTATTGTGTACAGGTATGAATTTCAATGTCAAGATTTACTTATCGTCAAAGAATCCCTTCAGAGTGTAATACGATTATAAAGGTATTTTTGGACTGTTTTTTAAATTATTTTCGTATCTTTAATTGAATTTGGGAGCTTATTATTATTATATTTTCACGCAAATGGCTAAAGGTCCTGGGGGCCAACCACCACCTCTTTTAGAAGTATTATTTTGATATTACTTCAGTGTGAGAAAAAAGTGGAGATATACAGGACGTCTAGCTCCATCTCTTTCGTAGGGACCCAATGTTTTCTATTTGTTTTAAGAATGTTGGTTTACAATAAAACAAGCATGTTTACACTAAACAACAGTACTCCTCGATACGGCTCGTATTGTGAGGAGGTTTCTGTCTCTGCAGCCCTAACCGCCGGTAGCTTGGCGACTTGACTCCCGACACTGGCGGAATACTTTATTTTTTATTTTTAAATGTTTTTTTTTAAGTTAAAAAAATAAATAATAATAATAAAGTATTTATTTTCAAGTTGTAATATTTATAAAGAACAAAACTACAAAAACAAATTAAGTTCAATGATCTCAAATTATTAACCATTAGTAGGAATATGCAGCTGGCTTAAAAAGTAAATGATAGGACAATCCGGTTTGCTAGCAATGACAACCAGGAGACTGTTGGAGCTGGCACGTACTCTGCGCAACAGGGATACTGCATGCTTGCGCCTGATCGCAGCGAAGCCGTCAGTTTGCGCGAACTACGTGAACATACCTGAGGCACTACAAAAGAATGGCAGCCCCAACAGCATCCTGGATGCATTGTTGTACTGCACACGAAGAGCATTAACAGCTTTTTGAGTGAAACTAGTCCAAGGCTACACGAGTAAAAAACTTGACAATGGTGCCGATTCTCTTGTCACAAATGCGTCTAAACTAGACTAAAAATCACCAAAATTTAGTTTACTCCTGTCAAACGATGATTTCCCATTCTGAAATAGACTAAAGTGGCACAACTTAACTATATTTTAGTTTGACAGCACTAAGATTGTACTGAGATTTTAATTTAGTGAAAATGACAATTTTGCTATTCTGAATTTGACGTGTTTCACCTAAAATTTTAATTTTCTAACTAATTCTGACCATTTTTAATCGCCACTGAAAATGGTGTGAAATATTATTAGTTGTCATGAACTAAAATTCACACGAACATCTCGACTTCGGGTGCAAAAACAGTACTGTACTGGAATTTTTTCTTTTCTTTTGCATATATCTCGAAAATGGTGTGTCCTATCGCAAAAATAATGAAAATTTCGACCCCCTTTATGAAACCCTTATACCCCTAATCCTCAACACGCAGGTAATATTTTTTTTATTTTCTATACAAAAAGTGAAAAATTCCATAATAAAACACGTCGAGGACACTGCGCGCCTCCGGATCTAAAAAAAATCACGGGGTAGGGCAAACAAGTATGTACCACGTGGAGTCGCAATTGTCAAATTCGATTTAGTTGTGTCAAAATATTTTTTTAAATTTAGAGACTACTACAGAATAGGGAATAAGGAATTTTAGTGATAGTTTAGTTAGTTTAGTCCGGTGTACAAGAGAATCGGCACCAATATGCGTTAAAAAGTGTTACGACCTTATCTGGAATTGAAACAATTATGTGCATTATCAAAACATTATCTTTTTATTATGATGTCCTGATTCCGGTTAGACTTTATAAAAAAATAAAAATAAACATTTTAAATGATACATCAGTTACTTCTTTTTATGCATAATGCGACTAATATACATTACAATACAGTGGGCCCAATAAATCTATCTCCAATGCATTTTGTGGTATTTTATTTCACAAAAGCTAATGTATTCTGATAAAATTTTGAACCATTTATTTAATTGTGAACATTTCCGAAACCGGTATGTAATCGATTTTATAATTCGTATTAACGCTGATATAAAGCGGAATAGACAGACTGAACTTGTTTGTTGGTTACTAAGAGTACTGTGCTGCAGTTTCTTTCTTAGCAATTTTTTAGCAATGAGCTACTCTACAGCGTGTCTCTGTGCGTTTCTGCTGTACTTTGTAATGAACAATTATCAAGTAAGTTTAATCAAATATTCTGTATTTTGGTTTTAGTACAGGATGTAGATAAGAAACCATTTATTTTTATTTTAAGTGTTTCTCCTAGAGATAAACATACATATTTCTTAAATAATGAATGACTGCTCGTTAGTCTAGTGGTGGCAAGCACTACTGAACGTGAGGTTCTGGATTCGATTCCCAGGTCCGGCAAAGAGTTATTGGGTTTTTCGATCAGAAAATTCTCAGTAGCAGCAGGAATCTCAATTTGTGCTGGTTGGATGGCAATAGGCTCGCCACCTATTACATGGGACTTAAACAAATCTGGGGAAATATGGGTGTACTATAGGTACACCGCTGCCTAACCCTTCAATGTTATTCAAATGGCTTATAGAAAAAATATTCTATTCTGTGAATGTGTACCTAAACTTTAAAGAATCACACTGACTTTTTACTATTTTAATTTGTCAAGTGATTCACATTCTTATTCTTAATATATATCTATGATTTGTATGTTCCAATTTTATTACCATAATTGCATTTATTTAATTTATGTTATTTTGCATGCTAATTTGAGCGAATTGTTTTAGAAACTGTTAAATAACCCGACCAACTGTAATTCTTGCAAATAAATTTCATTTCATTTCGGGGATTACGTACTTAATAGCGTCTATATATGTATTTATTTATTGCTTGCTTTTATTTACACTATTTACATCCTATTCTATTAAATAAGCAATATTTGTATATACACTGGATCGCAAAAATTCCGGGTCGCTAATAAATGGCGTGATAGTTTCTTAAATACATAAGACTAATTTGCGAAACTATAGTATATTGTAGATGACTTATTAATATTATATAAAAAAATGTGTAACATTACACTATATAACTTTAATTAAATACTAAAAAATAAGAAAATTTTGCTTCTAACTTATGACAACAAAAATACACTTCGCAGTAAATCAAAGAATAAAAGATAAAACATTTTTTGTCAATTTAATATTTTGTATTTCCTCCACGAGCCCTTCACTAGCACTTCATTAAGACGATGTGGCATGTTGTAAACCAAATTTTTAATACGATTCTGGTCTGTTTGCCCATTCCTCCACTAGCGCGTTCCTAAACCCGTGTAAGGTAACGGGAGTAGGAGAGCGTTGTCTCACGCATCTCCCGAGCTCGTCCCATGCATGTTCTATGGAATTTAAGTCTGGGCTGCGAGCTGGCCACTCCATGCAGGTAATACTGACGTCTTGAATATACATATTGACTAAACGAGCAGTATATGGTTGCGCATTATCGTGCATAAAAATGGAATGTTCACCCATATTCACTAAGATAGGACCAGCATGCTCATTTAAAATTTCTTCTACGTAACGACAGCAGTCACAGAACCGTTTTCTATGATCACTAACTCCGTGCAATCCTCTGAAGATATCCCAGCCCAAACCATTATTGACCCTCCACCGAATGGAACCTTTTCTTCAAAACACGCTTAATGATACCGTTCATCTGGTCGTCTAAATACTCTTCATCTCCCGTTGTGCATAAATAAACAAAATCTGGACTCATCGGAAAACTTAACCTTGGACCAATCTTCATCTGTGCATCGAATGTGTTCTAACCGTAACTTTTTTTTTTTTTGTGGTGATCATCAAATGACTTCTCCCGCTCTGGGTGGAGCGGGAGGGCGTGTCAGACTCTTACTGTCTAAAACCCACCCGTGTTCCTTCTGTTGTCTGTGCAATGCCAGGGGGCCACGATATCTTTTTTGTCTTTTATCTTTCGGACTTTCTCGCAACCCCAGCAGGCAATGGTCCCATCGGACCGCTTCAGTCGCTGACATCTCTTTGAGGCGCGCGTGGAACATAACACGCCGTAGATCCGGGCCTGGTCCTCTCCTTATCGGACGGCGAGCTATTCATTGCTCACCGTCCGCAAGGCCCGCACCTACGGTGGCCGGGAATCGGCAATCGATTCCCGACGCCTAGGGCGTCTCCAGCCGTAACTTGGCAACTGTTTTCTGGTCTATAAGGCTTTATATCAGCTTCACGATGACGCAGTGGGGGTGGCCCCGACTTACGAACAGTAAGTCGTGGGTTCAAACCCAGACAGGCGCATTACTTTGTGTAAATTATTTCATCACCACTGCTCTCAAAACGGTGAAGGAAAACATCGTGAGGAAACCGGCATGTCCTACAACCAAAAATTCGAAGACATGTGACATCTACCAATACGCACTGGGCACGCGTGGTGGATTATAGCCCACTCCCTCTCATTGAGAGGAGGCCGTGTCCCTGCAGTGGGAACGTTATAGGCTGATGATGATGATGATGATGAAGACGTCGCAGAATCGTATCAGAGCTCACATTGTTGTGGTGAATTTCTTGAAGACTGTTTCGGACCTGAACAGCCGTGAGATATCGATTTCTTAACATATGTGCTCACGATGAATCGGTCTTCTCGTGTAGTTGTGCACCTTGGCCTGCCATTTCCTGATGTCCATGCCGGTTTCTTGAAATCGCTGGAATGCTCTTTGGACCGTTGATAAAGATACTCCTACTGTTCTAGCAGTGCTACACTGACTTCTTCCTTCTTGTACCATGGTAATAATCCGAGTACATTCTTCAGGTGTTAACGAAATGATATTGCACTGAATACTCTGATCAATCCAAGGAATCATTTATAATGACAGCTCGCTTTGAAACAAAAGTAGAAAAAATATTATTTTCCTAACTTTAAATTAAAACTTTTTCAAAGAGTAGTTTTTTTTTAAACTGTTACTTGTACTTAAGAAACCATTTTAGAGATTTAGAACAAGCATTAGTAACCTGCTTGCTACATACTTGTATTATTTATTCTAGCGATCTAGGTATATAATTTATGGAGATATCACGGTTATTATTAGCAACCCGGATTTTTTGCGATCCAGTGTATAAATAATATTAGTGTAATATTTGGGAACCCAATAAAAGTTCTTCAATTATTTTTTTTGCGTGGTCACCCTACTTTGTTTGATTTTTTCATGTCGCCGCTATGATGCACAACAAAAACAAAGCGACATCAACGCCTCTACCGGTAGATAATCCAACTATTTTACGATGTGATCACAAATGTTAGGACTGACACTGACAGACTGGGAACTTTACTGGCGAGCGCCGCGTAAGCCGTAAGAGATACATCAAATATATTATGTTCTACAGAATTGTAGATCTTAAAAATTGCAACAAAAAAATCTGAAATAGCATATGTCTATCTTCTAAGGATAACCTACAGTAAACATTTTCATCTTTCAGAATTTGATAAAAATTTCATTTAGTTTCCAAAGCTATTTTGACCGGTATTATATTTATCCTTAATCAATAAAATATGTTATTTAAATTGGATATTGAATTTAGATTATTATATTATGACAAGATCATATAATTCAAATTAATACTTTAAAAGATATCACTGATTCAAAATTACGCGTAACAAAATAATTATGGTTGACGACAACGCGAGCGCAGCGGTAGGAGTCAATGACCCTTTCCTTGGCTTCTCCGATCCCAGTAGTACCTACGTACCCGGGGAATATTTTCAAAAGCAAAAGCTAGTATAATATAAAAGGGTCCAGTTCTTCATTTTTTTACTAGTAAATGCTCAATTATCTACAACTTCATAATAATATAGTAAATGACTATAAACGGTGTTTCAGAATTTCCACTTAAATATCTGATAAAAAAATATGTGCCAGCTTTTGAATATTTTTTAAATCTTTAGTATCAATTGACTATTCTAGATATCGAATATAGTCTTAACTCAATACCCCACTACTGGACCCTATTTGCTTGGACGCCCACATATATATTTGTAATCACGTTCTCGAAAACGGTAATGATTTCGAATGATGAAAGTTGCAATAAAGGGGTTTACAGGGGCAAAAAATCTATCTAGCTAGATCTCAAATCATTTTCTCCGTATTTTACCCTAGCAGAGCTCAGTCACCCAAAGTTTAGAACAAGATGGTTGCCTTAGAATAATGACATGGCAGCATGGAATTAGTAAGTACCTACTATCATGACAGAATGGAATTAGTATACTATTCATGTATATTCATAAAAAAGAGGTACTTATAAACTGAGTAGTCTTTTTCAGGCGCTTTAAAGTGGAGAGCTCTTAAAATTATTTATAAATATTGCATTACCGGGAACAATGTCTCACTCATGGAACTATTATGTACTACTTACAACTGGAAGGTTCACTCTGATTATAAACGCGAGCCGAAAGAGAAGATTCAAAACTTCACCCGTCCTTTTCTAAATAGTTTAACCATATTTTATGAAATCGGTAGGTGCATCAATTTTACTAGGCCACCTTATATAATTACTCTTTATACGCTCATCGATTATTGATGCTGTTTATGTTACATAACTTTTCATCAGCACCTAGTAGCATGACATTTTCAATCGTAATCACTAGGTATATCTTTAAAATTACAGCGATCACTCACGTCATCATTTTCTATCTTGTCTTCCATCGTCATAAATTATACTTATTAAGGGTAGACAGAAGCACTTACTAGCATATTTTGAATTATCCCAACCGACAAATTACTCAACCCTGGCAGGCATCGGTTCCATCAGACCCCTTCAATTGCTTAAATCTCTTTGAGGCGCGCGTGGAACACAACGCGCCGTCGACCCGGGCCTGGTCCTTACTGGACGGTGAGCTACCCATTGCTCACCGTCCGCAAGCCTATGGTGGCCGGGCATCGGCTATCAATTCCCGCCGCCCAGGGCGTCTCCTCCTGCGGCGGCTAGGGGCGTGAGGGCGCTAATTTTGCCTCTCCCTCACGCGTTCCGCCTCCTCCTTCGAGAGCATTACTGCTTCGCAGAAGGAGGTGATGGCTTCCCATGCCCTCTCGCTCCGTACCATGGCTTGGACCAGGGCTGGACGCGAGAGATCCCCGCTACCGATCGCCTCCACGAGGAAAATGCGGTGCTCTGTCCAAGCCGGGCAGACCTCCACCGTATGCTCCACCGTGTCCTCCGGGCGATCCACGCAGTGATGACACCCGAGCGTTTCCTCCCGCCTTATACGAAACAGGAACCTCCCACCGACAAATCACCCTTGGTGGGGATTTAATGTAACATTATTATCCAGTGAGGATTTTTCACGTTTATATTCCTGAAATCCCCTTGAAATTTGCTATAAGTCGTGGTGGGGATTTCAGGAAATAAAAACATTAAATCCCCACCGTGATTTGTCGGTGGGAATTTGAGAAATAATTCAAAACATGCTAGTAAGTGCTTCTGTCTACACCAATTAAGTAAATCATGACGTGACGTGTTTCATTCCAACTGGGGCTCCTACCTATAGCGATGAACGTGATTATCGTCTCAATGCAATAGGTAATGGGCCCAACACCCATAGCCCTTAAATACAACATGTTTATTTAACCGGCAACAAAAAATGTTATAAACAGCTATCTTTCTCTATCCTCTTTGAGGGTTTGATCGCGCTAGATAGCTGTTTGGAACATGTTTTGCTGTCGGTGCGAACGAAGGGTTGTAAGGAGGTTTGTACGTTTTCAAATAAAATAATAGACAATATATAGAAACATACATAGTATTTATTGAATGATTTTAGATGGTATTACTGCAGGTTTAAATTTCTTCTGAGTTTCTGTCAGGTATTCTTCGGGTTTGAAATGCAAGCTACATATTACGGAGTTATCAGTTAGCTTTTCAGGAATAAGCTCTAACCATGTTCTTATTATTTCAGCATTCGAAAGCAATCTAGAAAAAAAACTGATATGTTAGGTTCTAATTTTACATTAAATATGGTCACCCTATTTATTACAATCACTCATCTGTGAAAGGATATTCCACAATCAGGGTAAAATTCTTTGACACCTAGTGTTGCCCAAAATCGGTCTTGGTCTTGCAGTCTTGGTCTTGCAGTCTTGCTCTTGCATTTTCGCAGGATCAAGATCAAGACCGACTTATTAAAGCAAGACCAAGACCAAGCCCGACCCCTGCAAGATTTGAGCAAGAACAAGACTAAGCCTGCAAAACTCTTGCGTCTCGCAGTTAAGTCAAACTGAGATTTAGGCGTTATTAAGCAGGCATTTGGTTTAAATTCCGATTTTGATAGTTGTTCCCCAGTATCAAAACCGTATCGTCATAACACTAATAGTTATTTGTTATACAAGAGTGCAAAGTTGCTTTTTAACCGCGTGTTCAATTTTGATGACCGAGCAAGCGAAGGATTCTAAAATTAGAATCCTGAGCGTTAGCGAGGGAATCAAAAGAGCACGAGGTGAAAAATCTTTGCACTCGAGTGCAACACGTAACTTTTCATTCCACCTCAGCGAGGAAATGACTAAATGCAAAAAAGAACACCAAGAAGGTTCCGAGTCTGAGTTTTTAACAAATTAAAAAAAAGTTGTATGATATATTCGGCACCATAGAGGTAGCAGTAAATAGGTTTAATGTTTTTTTTAATTCACAAACTTAGTGCACACGATGTTCTAAATTCAATTTACTTTATCCTCTAGAGAATAAAAACGGCTTTTCCACTCAGATACTGAAGATTAAAAATACTCTTTCCGAGATGGTGGGATGAAAAAGGTATTGTATTGATTATTATATTTAGTCTATTTAATAAGTAGCGTGTTACACAAAAATATATTATGTTCCCATGTGATAAAAATATACCTAGCATAAAATAAAATAGGTAGATATCTTTCTAGCAAAGTTCATACCTTATAGCCATAGGTACCTGATTGTATAAGTCGTATGTGCAGATCTAACGTTAGTAGGTTAGTATGTGCTTAAAATTGTAACCAATGAAATTATACAAACATTATGTAGGTAATATGGAAGAACTTCATATTATTATCTACATAAACAGTTTGAAAACAAAATCCCGTGAACACGATGAACACATCTGTTACCGCCCCGATTCTATAGTGTCCGAGCGCTGCAAGCAGAAATAGTCCTTGCGGTGTATATACTTAGTCTGGCCATAATAAATACTGTTACAATATTAAGAAAGATATTAACTAATAAAAAATAATAAATTGATACACTGCTAAATCCGTGTCCAAATAAGATAATATAGTGCGTAAACCTGCTAAGTCCCTAATGTTTAGGTTAGGAGATAAATCTGATTAAAAACATTTGATCTAGGCACTAAACGAAAAAAAACTTACTGATAAAACAATATAAACTTACCTAGTTTATAATTAGTGGTTCACATCCTCAAATATTAGTCAAAAACACGACAAAATTTGACGCGCCGTAAACGGCACGTGGGTTTGAGAACGTTGTCAGGGCAAAACTGAGGCCCCAATAGGATTTAGCAGGTTTACGCTGTGGAGATTGGCTGGTGGTTAGAAAGCAGTTTTTCGTGCATAGCATTTGTCACCTTTTTATGCTAATATCGCTGTTATTCCCATTACGGTAGATATTTGACTGAATTTTATGATTTTTATAAAAAGTAAATTTTGCCAAAAATGGACTTAGCAGGTTAACGAATTAGGCCGACGACATTTGAATTTGGAATCTGTCATTTTTATACGATTGTTCATTTAGTTTTCTAATTTTGGCGCCAATATATTGTACAATATTTTGCGATATTAAAATGGAGTGGGGTAATAAAGAGAACCGAATCGCTGTGATTGCATTACACAAAATTGGTATGGAGCCAAATGCAATTTTTAAAACTCCATACGCTTGGTATTAGTCAACTGTTTGTATACCGGGCTCTTAATACGTACAATGAGACCTCCTCTGTTTGTGACAGAAAAAGATCTGGCCGTCCGATCGTCGTAGTGTTCGTAAGAAAAAGGTGGTCAAAGCAGTAAGGGAAAGAATTAAAAGAAATCCTGTCCGAAAGCAAAATATTTTATCTCGGCAGATGAAGATAGCACCCAGAACCATTTGTCGCGTATTTTAAAAGATGACTTAGGACTTGCAGCCTATAAGAGACGCACTGGTAATTTTTTAAATGATAATTTTTTAAAAGAATAGGGTGGTAAAATCGAAACAACTACTGAAGCGGTACAAAGGGAAAGGGAGAGTGTGCAAAGGGAGGTCACAGATGTTTTTTGTGTACGGATGAGAAAATATTTACTATCGAGCAACATTTTAACAAACATTATGACCGTATTTATGCTCAAAGCTCTAAGGAAGCTTCCCAATTAGTCGACAGAGTGCAACGTGGGCATTATCCGACTTGAGTGATGGTTTGGTAGGGTGTTAGCTATGAAGGAGTGACAGAGCCATATTTTTGTGAAAAAGGTATCATCGGCACAAGTGTATCAAGGTACCATTCTTGAGAAGGTAGTTAAGCCCCTTAACAACACTATATTCAATAACCAAGTATGGTCCTTCCAACAATACTCGGCGCCGGGTCATAAAGCTCGGTCCACGCAGTCTTGGTTGGAAGTGAATGTTTCGGACTTCATCAGAGCTGAAGACTGGCCGTCGTCTAGTCCCGATCTTAATCAGCTGGATTATGATTTATGGTCAGTTTTAGAGAGTACGGCTTGCTCTAAACGCCATGATAATTTGGAGTCCCTAAAACATTCCATACGATTGGCAGTGAAGAATTTTCCCATGGAAAGAGTGCGTGCTTCTATTGATAACTAGCCTCAACGTTTAAAGGACTGTATTGAAGCCAATGGAGACCACTTCAAATAAGCTTTTTATATTTTTAATTGTTTTATATTTATGTATTGAACTAACACACTGTAAAAGTAAAAAATATTATTTGCAATAAAAAAAAAAAACTTCGTGACAATATTTATGGCAAGACTAGATACATGAACTTCTTCGATGGTACTTATGTTTCAAAGTTTATATTATTTTTCTATTCAGCAAATTTAAAACTAACAGCGACTCGAGTAGGTCTACTCGAGTAGGTGTAGGCGCCAGCCAATGTTATGGTACATTACACGAAAAAACCGTTGGTCGGTCGGTGTACTTATTTGATAATTTACCGACAAAGACGCCGCTTTATCAAAGGCTGTGCGACAAGTGTATCACAACATTTCACACTGTTTGATCGCCGCATTCGCCGCTACAGAGTATGGACGGATGCATACAAAATGTTCACATATTTTGGTAGGGTTGGCACAGGAGGATACAATTAAACGACCTTGAAGATGTCTCAGCAGTAGGTAGGTATAAATTGAATGCTCTGAGTTTCTTGTATACATAAATTCACACACTGGCTCGAACTCGAACACGTTTCAAGCTGTCCGGCGAGATGATAATTATGTATATTATCTTTTACAAAACTTGTTGATTATAAAACAATATAACTAAGTAGGTACTTATCGCATTTGTTGAATTGCGAATCTAAAGTAAGTAATGACGCGTAGGTATTAAGTTGCGTAATTTTTGTAAATTATTTTCAAGTTAATTTAATTAATTTTGTGGTTCACTTTGCCTATGTCAATTTAAGCTCAAAATGTTCCTACTCTGTTACGTTGTTTTAAGATCCTAACTAACGTGTATAATAAATAGCAATAGGCTATACATAATTGCAAGACTTGCAAGACTCTTGCTGCAAGACCAAGTCCAAGACTGAGAGCGCAATGCCAAGACTGAGAGCGCAATACCAAGACTGAGAGCGCAATTCCAAGACTGAGAGCGCAATACCAAGACCAAGGTCAGGTGTATTGACGCAAGACCAAGGCCAAGACTGGACTAAGTCTTGTCTTGGTCTTGCATTTGGACAACACTTATGACACCCACTCATAGCACAGAAGGTATTCACCATTTTTCAAAAAACAACAGTCGCATCGATTCTCAAATCGCATCAATAACAAACGAGAGGCCACCATACATCAGCTGACATAACCATATTTAACGGCATTGCTAGTAATAAATTTATAATATTTACTAATTAGGTACCTACGGTGCTATTGTGAGAAATATTTTTGTTCTTAATAAGAAAAACCTGTAAGCGACAGTTATTCGTTTTAGTTCGTATGCGGTACTCACTTATGTTTATCATGTGCAAATAACAAATAACTACGTTTTAATTTTCATTTCTTACAATCTTATTCTACTAAAGGAATTAAATATTTAACATGGCAATCGTGCGAAAGTGACTCAACGGTTTTTTACTGTGTATTTGGATATTCTAAAAACAACGATAAATTCTTAGAGATAGAGTTCAATTTAATTTGACAGGCTTTTACCAGTAAGCCTTACGTACGTAGTACATACTAGTTCTATGGTCCCACTTCCTATCTTGCCCAAGTGAAGTTTTGGACCATCAAAATGTAATAAATTGTCGTGCCATCAACTTGACGGGGAAGAAGAAGACCGGGAACAATTTGACACGGACTTGTACCTTTTTGTGGCTATTTATCACTATTTCTTGTTTTTTTAGTGCCTCAAAGTGATCCCAGAACGTGTTGAAGTTACATATTGGAATAAATCGTACTTTGAAGACTCTCCAATAGCTAATGTGAGGCGTTATTCACGAAAAGGAGATTATTGTGCAAACCTTTGGTTTACTAATAACATTGTTTTGAGCAACATCGTAACGGTAAGGCATTCGAGTATTTTTAGCTTGCTTTACCACCAACAGGGAACCTGACAGGCATCCTGTCATTTTCGAAATACTCTTGAGAAGTGATCTGAATGATGGTGAAAATCGCATCAAAATAAACCCAGTTGTTTCAATGCCTAAAAATTGAATAATCTGGTGATGGTCGCGGGAATCCGCTGGATACGAGAGGCACAAGAACAGTCGATGTGGGGAGACCTATGTCTAGGAGAGGATGCCTTTCGATTGAAATGATGCTGGATTAGGTAAGCCTACCTCACATGGTCAGTTCTACCTGCTAGTTATTCGATCCACCCCAGCTCCTCAAAGAAGGCCAGCAACGCCTGGGTGTTACTGGAAATCTCATGTAGGGTACCTGGGTTACCGGAGTACTTTGCCCTGTAAGTGGCGACCACCGGGCAGTTTAACAGCACATGAGCTGCTGTCTCGTCGTCCTCCATGCAGGCCCTGCAGAGCGGACTATCTGTGACTCCTATGACAAAGAGGTGTTTATTAAATGACTCATGGCCAGTTATAGCCGCTGTAACCGTACGCAGCTGTTGTTTAGTTAGTCGAAGTACCCTTCTCGTGAGGCGGCCATCGATTGAAGGAAGTGTCTCCTTAGCCTGCCTGCACTCGCCTTGGTCCGACCAAAGTTTGTGATGCTGATCCCTAGTTCGTTTCCTTACCAGAGTGCGTAGGTAACCGAAGGGGAGTGGCACGATGGGTTCGGGCCCCATTGGTGCCATGCTCGATCCCCTTCTGGCAAGTTCGTCGGCAGCATCGTTACCCAGCGAACCGCTGTGTCCTTTAATCCATTGAAATAATTTTATTGAGGTCAACCACCTGGTTAAGGTGCTGGTGGCACTCGTATATCAGCCCAGAGTCCACAGTATGACTGTTCAGCGCTTGCAGAACAGCCATGGTGTCTGAGAGTATACGTATCAGGTGGTCCTTAAGTTCCCTAGCCAGAATAGCTGAAGCGGCAAGAGAAATACCTATGCATTCGGCCTGGAACACTGTGTTATGGACTCCCAATGGTGTAGCTATGTGGATGTTGAAGTCCTCCGAGAAGACTCCAGCACCTGTACCACTACCTGTTTTGGATCCATCCTTGAAGATGCGCAGCTCTGTTGGGCGCAAGCCCTCACACCGGCTATCCTCGTGAAGTTGGAATCTGTATTTTTTATCAAAGATAAATTGTTTGGGTACCCGGTCATTTATGGCTTTCGCAATAGGGAACTCCTTGTAGAGTCCCTCAAGTAGTACGGTGTTTTGTGTATCTCTTCTACCCCAGAGATTTGCTGCATTTAGGCGCAGTGCCGCCATCGTCGCTTCCTGCTGTATAAACAGGTTTAGCGGTGGTAGTCCCAGCAAGGCTTCCATTTCAGCAGTCGGAGTAGTCCTCATGCAGCCTGTGGTTACCATGCAGGCCAGTCTTTGCATGCGTTGAAGTTTGTTGGAGGCTGTAACCAGCTGGGTGCGGGGCCACTAGACCACGGCCGCGTAGGCTATCATGGGGCGGATCACTGCTGTGTACAGCCATAGTATTATTTTGGGGGATAGGCCCCACTTCTTCCTGCACTGCCAGGTGATGCAGGCCCTGTTTAGCTTATTGTCTAAATGACTACTCCAGTTTAACTTACTGTCTAAAGTGACCCCGAGGTACTTGACTTCGTTGGCTAACTGGAGCTCTGTATCGAACAGTTTGGGCAGGCGGAAAGGGCCCATAGCTTGTTTTTGGGTAAACATGACTAGTTCGGTTTTAGTCGGGTGCACCGATAGATCAAATTCCCTGCACCAATTTAACTGCGATACATAGTGCCTGCTGAGTGAGGTTGCAGATCGTTCCCGTCACCTTCCCCGAGACCAAGATTGCGAGGTCGTTTGCATACCTTATTGTGTAATACCGGTTAGCGTTGAGTTTGGTGATGAAGTCATCACCGGATTCCATAGAAGGGGGGACAGTACCCCTCCCTGGGGGCAGCCTCTGGCTATCATGGCCAGCTGCTACTCGCCCTCGCTTGCTTAGCATATTCGTAATCCAGTCCGTTAGTACCTGTTCCACTCCATGTCTGGAGAGGGCACTGCTGATACTGGAGAAGTTGGTTTTGTCGAAGGCACCTTCGATGTCTATAAAAGTGTCCAAGCAGGTGCCTTTTTGATGAATCGCTTCCTCTATCTGGCCGACCACTAGATGAAGAGCAGATTCGGTCGACTTACCTGAGCTGTATGCGTGCTGATTACTATGCAGCGGTATTGTTATCAGAGCACCGTCCCTCAGTTCCCTATCGCAAAGCCTGTCCAGAGTCTTTATTAGAAAGGAGGTCAGGCTGATTGGTCGGTAGGATTTGGCGTCTGTGTAGTCACCCTTACTTGGCTTTGGGATGAATATGACTTTCACTTCCCTCCATCCTTTGGGAACGTATCTAACCGACAGGCACGCTCTCATTAAGGGCATCAGTCTTGTTGCTACAGAAGTTTTCCCCCACTCTAATAAGGCGGGGAACACACCGTCTGGACCAGCTGCCTTAAAAGGATGGAAGCTCCGGATGGCCCATTGGAGTTTCTCCAACGAGATCACCCTGTGTGTGTAACGCTAATCATTGTTTGATGGTGTGTGAGTTTCATCTTGCCAGTCGATTACCTGCGCGAAGACGCAATCTGGGAAGTAAGTCTCAATTAGGACGCGTCTTGTTTCTTCAGGTGACGTCGTGAATGTGTTATCTGTTTGCTTGCTGACAAGATTCAATGCTGCCGCAGAACTTTTGCCATCCCGAGGTGCTCCTGAATCTGATGCATTTTTTGTAGCTGGATTTGGCTGCATAGTAATTGTCCCAATCCTCATCCGCATATGTGTTCATGGCTCTATTCAGAGCAGTTCTTACCTTGCTGCGCTTGCGTTCCAGATCAGCACCCCACCAGGGTTGTTTACCCGGTGTGTTCTGCGGCGTGGTCTCTGGGCATGCAGTCTGATAATTGTCTATGATTGACTTAGTAAGATGGCTTACTTGTATTTCAATCTGTGTCGGGTTCGTGTACATGTCAACGGATTGATTATTGTCGCAAGCTTGCAATCAAGGTTGCGTGTGTAGGTGGCTCGATCCGTATTACGCGGGTAGCACCGTGGTGGTGAAGGTTGCACACAGACCTGGATATCGAAGCGGATCCATCTGTGATCAGATCAGGAGGCCTCTTTGGATACCTACCGCCTGGTGATGATTTCCGCCGCGCTCTCTGTTGCCAAAGTGAGATTAATGATTGTGTGGCTTCGTCTGGTTACGAATGTCGGTTCGGAGCCAGTGTTTAGTAGGGATAGGTTAGTTCAGAATAAGTAGTCAACCAAGGCCTTATCCCTCTTACTATGCGTGTCCATACCCCACAATTGGTGGTGTGTTGCGTCGGCCCCGTTGACGACCTTGATCCCACACCTCTCGCAATGGCTCACGAGACGGGCGAGATCATGGGGAGGCGGCGTCTCCACCTCGGGCATGTAGGCTGAGACGAAAACGGTCACCACCTCTATGGCATCGTCGCGCTGTATAAGCAGCTTAGCTGCAGAGACATCTCTGCAACAGAAGTCAGTTAAGAGCTGTGTTTAAAGGTTACCTGTGACATAGATACACAATCTGGGGTGATCGTGATCAGAGGTGAATAGGAGCTTACCGCCAAGATTGGAGAGTCCTTGTATGCGGCCTGCCCTAATCCACGGCTCCTGGATTAAGGCTATAGCAGTGTGTTGTACCTCCAGCCACTTGCGAAGCTGAGCCGTCGCGGTCTGACTGTGGTGGAGGTTTGCCTGGAGGACTCCACAGGCCAACAAAACGGACGCCATCGCTGGTTGAAACCTCTTCGTCGTACCCAAGTCTGAGCCCAGCAAGCAGGTCCCTCGTCAAAGCCGTCCTCCCCCAGGCCCGAAGCCGGAGGCAGAATCATGTCATCCAGCTCCTCGCCCGAAGAGAGAACGGCACCCACGGTGGCGGTGGCAGGGGCGGCCGACTCTGCAGCAGCAGGTTCAGCCGTGGATGATTCCGGGTTGTCTGAGGGGGGAGTGGAGTCCCCTGCAGGTGCCTGCGGCCGTTGTTCCGTCGCCTCACAGACGGTTCGCGTGGCAGGGTCCCAACCCTGTGGAACGTCGGTAAACCTACTGTTCCGACCCTGGAATTTCACGTAGACCGCCCCTAAACCAATAGAGAGGCGGCGTTTGGCCTCCATCAGAGTCGGGATTTGGTCCACTGGGACACCGACCACTATGAACCACGCCGAGGCTTGTTCATCCGCGTGCAGCAGTACCCACTGCTTGATGTCCACCCAAGGGTTCTGGTAGCTGAGAGCGCGACCAATGTTGGTCGACTCTCCGTAGACCCCCTGCTCATCGGGACCAAGATGCCACACCGTGCACGCTTCTGAATCTCCGACTGACTCACTACGACTAGCGAGGTGCTAGTTGAGAGAGCCAGGCCAGAGACTGTCTTCCTTAGCCAGGCTAAGGTGTGGTCGTTACCGCACCACAGTTTGATGACCCCCCGGCAAACAGCGGCTTGGCGTTGAAAATTGGCCCTGGGGTATCATGTATAGGGGAGCAGGCCTCAATGATGATCTGCTTCTGGATAGCAGCGAGTACCTGGTTCGATACGTCCTTGACGAGGATCTCCATGCGGTCGCAGGTGTCCGCGACGTCTAGGGTTGCCCTGGCAGCTTGGGCGTAGCTTCTTTGGTCGACCCTATTGGATTGATCAAGACGCGGTCGCTTATGTTCTCCACGAGGTTTCAAGGTCTCGTTAAGAGCTCGCTTGGCCGCAGCCTGATCCTTCCAATCGGGTCGCTGTGTCTTTTTATCTCCAGTTAGTCTCTCCGGAGCGATAGTTGACGGTTGACTGGGCGCTGGTCGGCTGGTGCCAGCCTCTGCCTGTGACCGCTTACCGGTGGAGAAATTCAGCTGGCCGCCCATCGGTTTTGCTGAGCTAGCGGCAGTTGTTTGTGTCTTGCGGGACTTGATGGCGCTCCTTCCTCGTCATCCTTTCCCTATTTTTGCCCTGTAATGGGGCAGTGGTTGGACCTGAAGGGTCGGTGCAAGGACCAAGGGCTTGTTGAGTGCATTTACCCTTGCCCTTGCGTTTCGGCATAAATTGCAGGCGCGCAAGAACGCGTCCTAGGTGCAGCTGGCCGTCTCCGCTTAACTGGTGACGATCGCCTGATTAGGGGAGGCTTGAGGAGCCACAGGAGGAGGAGGTTGTTTGGCAGAGAGCCCGGTGCCAGTGCTACCCGGAAACGGGGTCTGTGTGGAAGGGGTCAGACCGGCAGTGGTATGAGTCGTCGCCTTGGTCTCTAACTTTGTGTTAGAAGGGTCAGTATTGGTCCCAATCAGTGCCGACGTCCTTTGTTTGTTTTGGGACTTTTTAGTTTTGGTCTTAGCTGTGGTTCTCGCCACAGCCGGACCGGCGCCCGCGCTGGTACCCGCAGCGTTCGCTGCAAGGCCACCAGAGGAAAGGGAAGTGCAAGCACCTCCCTTGGGAGTCTCACTGACTTTCGCCTCCACTCTACATGCTGATTTGTTAACAGGCCTATGAATATCCATGTTATCGTTTAATATAAAAAAAAGAAAAAAAAAAAAAAAAAAAAAGTGTTTATTCACAGAAATATTTTTTACAATACACTATTACCTCTGCCAAACTACAAAGCAGTTTGTTGGCAGACGTAGCTCCTTTTTTACATAACATATTTATGTTTAACATAGTGACACTTTTTCACATAACGTTAACTACTATTCCTTCATCTAAAACAGACTTAGTACAATTTTAGTTTTAAATGTTCTCTTCAGTGAGGCTTTGACAAAAAATATTAAAGAGGTACTTATGTATTTTATTTTTAAAGGCAGTTTTTGTGATACAACTGTTTATATCGACTGGAAGGTTATTAAAAATAGTTGGGACTAAAAAACTTCTACACCTTCGACCAAAATAATAATTATTATTACAAGTGGGCACAACAAATCTTCTCATATTATTGTTCCTTTGAGATCTTGTGCGTATAATATTGCTTTTAAATTCATTGCTACAATACTGTTCTAAAGCTACTGACAACACTACTCTCTCATGAACCGGCAGCATTTTACATTCCAAAAATAATTTTTCATAATCACTACTTTTACAACGTTTTACATCTCTTTGGCTCCCACCCTCCATGGAGCCCGCAACTGGGAATGTCTTATTGTTAAAAACGTTAGGACTACCAGATAGATATAGGGGCGCAAGGCTGGTTTACACTGCGACATCGGGTGCTTGATCGGGCTGGCGTAGGGGGTCGAATGGCCCACCCTCAACGAACTGATCAACCCTCACTTACACCGTCAGCATGACCTTTACCTACCGCTTCGGCCGTCCGGTGCGACCTCAGCGGACCTCACGCACTTCACTTGTGGCCCTCTGACGGGACACTGTAGCCATTTCCCTACCCCTGGTTATTGGGTAGGGCCACCGTTTCGCTTGAAATCGGGACCAAAGGGGGTCGTGGGCGTGTTGCCTTACGGACACATTACAGCCAGAGCCGCTCGGCTCAACCCCCCAGGACTCCTTCATCCCCGCTCACGGCGCTCAACTGCGCAGGTGACTGTTCTCTCCTACTCGTCATCAGCACAATTTAGTGATGGCCGAGCACGCCACCACCCTGTCACAGGGGTCACGGATAGGAGTGGAAATAGAAGAGCGGAATCAGGAGAAGTTGGATTATGGATAGGATAATGTGAAAAGGGTTTACGAGATTTGGGGAAGGACGGGAATGAAAAGAAAGGGATGCGATGGCGCCTGGTGGGTTTAGTTACTGTGTCTATTTCTTAAGGAATAATTGTCTTATACAATATTTTTAAATAAGTTTGCCACCCCGTTCTTGGTGAACGGGGTGGCAACCTCGGGAAGGTGCATCCGCCAGACTTGCCTTGAGGATCTATACAACTGATGTGTGGTGGGGCTTGTTACGACGGTCGAAACGATTAGGTTTAACCTATAAGATTCAGAAGATAGTTGAAACTAGTTTGCTCGTTTATGTATTCAGATAGACGGGGTCAGATGCGTCTGCTCAGTTTAATCTGTTCATGTGTTGCCTATGGGCTAGTAGAAATTTAACTTTGTGAAATATTTGGCCTGTAGATTTGTTGACCTTTTTTGGTTTTGTTAAGTACCTGGTACCTACTTGTTGAAAGGCTTACACTGTCCTCTCAAACCTCATAACACTTTAATTTAAAAATATTGTATAGGACAATTATTTTTAAAAGAGCAACCGTGGAGTTTCTTGCAGGCTCTTCTCCATAGGAAACGACCAATTGGAACCGTGCCCCTGCTTCTGACGTTTAATAAGTGTCCATGGAGGTTTATGTAAAATAAAATATTTTTTATTTTGATTTTGCACAGGTTGACGTACGTAGTTACGAATATCTTCACAACGAATTCAGAAGGTCATTTCCTGAAATGAACATCAAACTATGCGATCTCATTAAAAATGATCCCTTTATTGGTAGAACCCTAAGGATGGGAGGCTTGAAGAGTTGCCCTATTCAACCGGTAATATTGTCGTATTCCTAATATTTAAATGCTAATTATAATTATATCCATGGTTAATAATTATGGTATTCATATTTTTGATGAATAACACCTGTATTAATTTGCTACCTATTTGGTGACTGGTCGTCTTGCAGATCATGGTTTTGTTACTCGTATTGTTATTAGTAATTAACTGTTTATTTATTTTACCTCGATGGTCCTAGTTTATCATTTATAACTTCCAGTTACAGCTATATATAGCTATATGTAAGCGGGCATGCCCTTTATGACTGGAGGCTTTTATTTAGATATTGTTTACGTTAAGTCTTAATTTTTTTAAATTTCTGCTTGAGTACAGTTCTCGATATTTTTGGTATATTGGTATTGGTATATTGCCATTATGGCCTTAATTTATAATTTAAATTATGTTTAGTGTTGCATAATGTAAATAATTTTGCATACTAATAAATAGGTTCATTTTTTTTCTAATTGAGCAGACAGCTGTGCTGCTGGGGAGTTTGTTGCGCCACTTCTTCTTCCCAGCGAAAGCACTAGGAAGTGGTGAAGGCTGGGCGTTTTGTGGGACAAAGATCTATTTGTGGCTAAAAATTACTTTGCATTTCAGGGCAATCATGAGGTAAGAAACATGACTTTTAACATGATCATTCCATCTGTGTGGCCGTTTGAAAAAGGAATGCTCGAGTTTATCATCAAGAACACAAATGACCTAATAGCAAAATGCGAAGTAGTTGTAACGTTCAAACAAGAACTTCCCAAACCTAAAACATGATTACTCAGTATTTTTTTATTACAATAATATAAATAACTAACTACTTATATGAAAAGCAGTTTTTTTTTTTTAAATTTAAATTTTATTTTATTTTATTTTACGATGGGTTTGCTAAAGGCTCTTTTCCTCGCGCGAACCCTACGTGCTCTAACTTTGCGCCTAGCGCTGACCCAGGCTTGGTAGGCAGACTCTTTTCGGGCCTCAGCGTGGGCGCATTCTGCATTATACCAAGGCCGGGATTTGTGACCGAGCGGGATGTCGGAGAATTTAATCAAATACTCCATCCCCTGCCGAATCACGTCCGCAACCACGTCAGCACAGCATGAGGGGTCACCCGAGGAGAAGAACACTTGCCGCCATGGATAAGACGCAAAAAAGTGCCGTATCTCATCCCAGTCTGCCGACTCGTATCGCCATACTCGCCTCGTGCCTCTAGGACTCTCATCTGGAGGAGAGCAGGTCGATATGGATTTCACCAGACAGTGGTCAGAGGTTCCCAGCGGGGCTGAGACTGATACCGAATGACAGTCCGGATTAGATGTCAGCAGGAGGTCCAAGCAATTCGGTGTATGGTCATCAACATCCGGTACCCGCGTTGCCACATTCACCATCTGGGTTAGATCTAGCGTTAAAGCAAACTTACGCGCCTCTAACCCGGCATAGTCAGTTTTCTGGTACGGGAACAGCCAGCCTTTATGATGGGCATTAAAGTCCCCCAGAAAAATGAGCTTCGCTGATGGGTACCGTTGCTGGGCTATGTCAGTTGACTCCACGAGGAAATTATAGAGCGCTGTTGTCTCCTGGTCACCGCTGTACGATCGGTAGACTCCGAAGTAAATTTTTTTTTTTTTTGATTGAGTTGATTTCTTATTTTAATTTTTGACATTTTATGTATTTATTGATTGTAACTTTTATTGATTATTATTATTATTCCGTGTATTCATTAACTTGTAATTAATTGTAACTATTATTGATTATTATTAATCCTGTATTCGACACAAATGTATTTTTGTTCAGAATAAAAAAAAAAAAAAAAAAAGAGATTTCTCCACGCCAGTGTCCACAAGTATCCATATGGCAGAAAAACCCGATTTCTCAAAGCAACGGAGACGACGACAACAAATGTCATCGCGGACGTACACACAGACCCCAGCCTGCTTCTTGAACTTGTGTTCAAGAGAGTAACCCGGGTAGTTAAGGTACGCTACGTCCGACGGGGTTGTTATCTTCGTCTCCGTTAGGAAATACAACATAATAATTTTCTTAAGGGCGGAAACAATAAGAAGAAGTGTACGGTATAAAACATCGAATATCCTATTATAAACAGAATTGACATTGCGGAAATTTTCGCTGTAGCTTTCACCATAATATTCTGTAATCAACCAGATCAAATGCTTTAGAGAGGTCCGGGAAACGGGATTCCTTCTTTTCGCATAATGTTCTTTGTCCTAATAGACTAATTTGTTTTGGCATACATTTGATTCACATAACGTTAGTAGGCCTAATGACTATTAGCATAATAATAATATATATATTTTCCTTTTCTAGTAGATACGTACTCCAGACTTTGGGTGGAAATGGTGGTGGTGAACTTAGTGCCCCATACATAACTCTGATCAAACCAATTTGCTATAGTTTCTGTAACAATTAAATAATATTGTTGGTTTAAAATTTAATATGCTGTGCAACAAAAGTTAGTGACAGAACCGAATTGCTGCAAAACCGAAGTGTAATTTAAAACCGCGTAGGCGCGTGGGGCCGCCGCCGGAGGCCCACAGAGCCGGAGCCGTGACAGAAACCCTGCCTGCTGCATGTTGCATGCTCGCTTGAATGCAGCATGCTGCATGCGTGCTTGCATGCTGCATGCTTGCTTGTTTGCTGCATGCTTGCTTGCATGCTTGCTTGCATGCTGTATGCTTGCTTGCTTCATGCTTCCTACAACGAAAAAAAAAACCCACAAAATTGTTGAATAAAAATATGTTTTAATATCACATGCGTAAATAAATTTATGCTTTAGGATATTATGCTAAATCATTATTATGGTTAGAGAAATTATGCTTAAATTTTTTTATGCAAATGGATAGGGAACCAATTTTAAGGTTCCCTTGCATGCTTGCTTGCATGCTGTATGCTTGCTTGCTTCATGCTTCCCACAGCGAAAAAAAATCCACAAAATTGTTCCATAAAAATATATTTTAATATCATTATACGTAAATAAATTTATGCTTTAGGATATTATGCTTAAAAAAGTTATGCCTTAGAACTTTATGCTTAACAAATTTATGCTTTAGAATATTATGCTTAATCATTATTATGGTTAGAGAAATTATGCTTAAAAAAATTATGCGTAAGCTGTTATGCGTAATTATATTATGCGAAAATATAATTATGCCAAACAAAATTATGCTAAGTTATATTAGGTCTTAAAATTTTATGCAAATGGATAGGGAACCAATTTTAACACCTAATATAACTTGGCTTACTTTTTATTTACGCATAATGATATTAAAACATACTTTATAAAGGCATAACAAAGAAACATAATTATGACTTCTAAAATGTTAGCATACACCATGCATGCAAGCAAGCATGCATCATGCAACATGCGGCAGCCATGGTTTCTGTCACGGCTCCGGCGCTGCGGGGTTCCGGTGGTCCCCTCCACGCCTACGCGATTTTAAATTACACTCTAGGGGTAGGGCAGATAAGACTACGTGGGGTCGGTTTTGCAGCGATTCGTTTCTGTCACCAACTTTTGTAGCACAAAATACCTATTGAATTTTTAAGGCAATACTTTGATACTATTTTAGGGTTAAGAATGGAATTTTACCAAAAATCATCGCTCTAAATAAGCGTTATGCTAAAAATTATTATTATTGTAGGCACTTTACAAATAATAAAGGGAATACTAATAATACATTTTTATATTAATATTTTTTGTAATTGTATGCCTAATTACTATTATGCTAATAGTCACTATGCCTAGTAACATTATGTGAGCAACAAATTAGCCTTCGATATGATTATGCCAACATAAACAGTATGCCAAAAAAAATATGGCAAAGTATTATTATGGCAAAACTAATTGTGCCAAAACTGTTATGCCAAAGTATATTAGGAAAGAGACCATCATCCAAAAAGAAGGGATCCCCTCTCCTGTTTTACTCTTAACAATAGGCAGCATTTAAGTTTTCATAAAATCCTGTGGTAAATAGGCATGACTTATACAGACATTATACAATGAACACAAGCCAGATGAATACAATGTTGCAAGTGCTAAATGCTGAGCCCATCATGCTCTGGCGATTTCCGCCTCTTCATATTTCTAACAGCAGCTCTAACTTCTTTACAATTAAAGAGTAATAGGTCAGATGTATCAGAAGGGCAAGAAGAATCAGCATAAGGCACTTGCACTCTACAACTAATTGGTGATTCTACCTTAAAGTGGTCTTTAAATAGATTGGCTATTACTGACTTATCACTGACTCCATCAAAATTTACAGATAAACTAGGTTTACTATTCATTGTTTATGTCTTTTTCCAAAAATTACCAAACTGCTTTCCGAAATGATGAGAAGCAAGAATATCCATGAAAATTTGTTCCTGGTGATTAATACGCCACCTTAACCTAGATTTAAAAATTATGCGACTAATTTTCATCTCATCATACATTAAACCTCTTAGTTGCCCACACAATACCCAAGTTTGAAACTTTTCTTTAGCCTGACTGTGAAAACACTTAACATGTGTGTTCTACCACTTAATACACCGGGACAGCAGCGTCAGAGTACCTTAATTATACTTACATACATGTTATCTATTATAACTTTACAACATAAGAACCATACCTATCATAAAATAACTGTAACCACTACAGTTATTATATGATAGGTATGGTTACCGCCACATACGAAATACGCATCAAAGACAATGACATGATGTCACACAAATCCTGCATCGCGCAATTACGAGTTTACCGCGCGAACATCATACATAATTATATAAGACTATCCGACATCAACAGTAGAGCAGTCGGCCCGCCAGACACAACACCCGTCTGATTGGAGGATCCTCCCTTTTCTATGGTGGATGAGTGAACTTTACACCTTGTTCCTCATACCACTAAAAACATAACAACAGGGAAAATCAATACATTTTAACTTATTAATACAATTTTTACTACTTACTTCTCATCATATAACTTTGTTAATACTTCACGAGATTTGTATAGGAGGTTAGTAGGAAAAAGGAAAGGGCGGAAAGTAGACACTTTGAGAATTGCCCTTTGAGCTCTCTCGATGGTTAGTAACATTGTTTTACCCGCTCCACCCCATGTGGTAATACAGTAAGTTACAGTTAGTTTTGTTCTGTATACTGTTTTGCACTGTATACTACTATTAATCTGCAAAGGATCTGACCAATAGGTGTTATACAATATTTGTAGTTTTATTTTCAATATATTACATTAGTGACCTTAGTATCTTTGTCCACATTTGATGTAAACAGCAGTATTTTTGTATCTACAGCTCTAAACTTTCCCGAAGAAGTGGTGGTAGGTTTACCCAAGCTAATAAAACGATTCCAAATCTTCCGTATATGTATTTCTTTCCATTCTGTATCCACCTACGATTGTTTCCAATCACCACTCCTTAAAACTTCAGCCATAGTCGTATGTTCCTTTAATTTCTGTGCAATTTGCAAACTTTGAATATTTCTTACGCTGTTAATAGTTTCGAGTTAATAGTTCGGAACAGACACTGACGTTTTGTTTGTTGTTAGGAATACTGTGGTGTAGTTTATTTTTTACTCTACAGCGGCGTCTCTGTGCGTTTTTCCTGTACTTTGTAATGAACAATTATCAAGTAAGTTAAACTCTTAAAATGTCGATTGCACCCCATGGGGCCAATTCTCGATTTTAGAGATGGTGTCGAACTCGACAAAAATTTCTAAAGACGTCATTTTTTCGACAAATTTTAAAAGTTGCTATTCTGTGGATGTCGAATTCGACATTTGTCGAAGGCTAACGTTAGAGTTCATGTCGAGTGCTTCTGAGCAGTAGAGATGTCATGTCGATTGTAGAGATACGTCATTTCTGAGTGAATTCGTTGAGTTTTGGATTGTATACTGAGTTTTCTTTTCTTTAATTTTTAAATAAAATACGGCTTAGCATCTCATACCTACTGGAAATTCGATTTATACTCTTTGATTTGTGCATTGTGTTTTCTTGAAACGACGACCTTCGCGCAAATAACAGACTCTGTAATTTGTGTACCCACGATTGGACTTGAAATCACTGAAAGATGGACGAGTTTATTAGCATTTTTATCTCGGAGTTGTTGGAAAGTGGCGAGCAACTGGCCAATACACGGCGACAACAGCGCACTTATCCCACCGTCGATATTTACGACTTGAGCGAAACAGAAGTCATTAAAAACTTCAGATTAGATAAAGATTTAATATTTGGCTCCTGTAATTCAGGATACCACGAAAATAGACCTGAAATCGAAGATAAATAATTGTCTACTTCATAATTTTATTAGTCATGTATAACTGTTCACTAAACTAACCTTTCCCACCAAAAATACTAATTGCACACCCTAAAATACCTAAATTACTTATGTAAAAATTGTGAAATGTTAAACAGCACCCAATAATGATGTAATACAGAGTACATGTAAACATAACAAAATTTTTGAAGGAACCGCAAAAAGGCCCAAGTTCTGACACTGACAGATAGTCAACTGTCAATTTGTCAAACTGATTATTTTTACACTAAACGTTTCGTTTTCTACTTAAATAATTAGGTTTAGTCAGCGTTTTAAAACAAAATCATTCATAAACTCATAGCTACCTAAAACGGAACGTGCGATTCTTCATAATGGTAACATTATCTTCACTCGACTCGACATTTTCGTGACATTTATTTCTATTTTGACTGAGAATACGGAATTCTGCTCAATTCGACATTTTTTGGTAGAGATAGAGATATTTTTAATAGACATAGAGATAAGACTTACGATCTCGAACTCGAGATAAATGGCGATAATCGAGAATTGGCCCCCATGTGTGCAAATAACAATAAAATTCCATTGTGCCGCTTATAGCGCGCGCGACGGGTTAATAAAAATATTCTGTATTTTGGTTTAAGTACAGGGAATAGATAAGAAACCATTTTTTTACTTTAAGATTTTCTTTTAGAGATAAACATAAATACTTGTTAAACAATTAATGATTGCCTCGTTAGTCTAGTGGTCGCAAGCGCTACCGCTGAACCTGAGGTTCCGGGTCCGATTCCCAGGGCCAGCAGAGTTATTGGGTTTTTCCATCAGGAATTTCTCAATAGCAGCCAGCAGGAGGCTGAATTTGTTCCCGATGGATGGCAATCGGCTCGCCCCCTATTACATGGGACTTAAGCATCTGGCAAAATGTGGGTGAGTACTATAGGTACACCTCTGCCTAACATTTCGGGGATTACGTAATTAATAGCGTCTAATTTATATTTTTGCTTCCTTTTATTTACAATATTTAAACAATGTAATACACTGTCGTGCCGTCGCACGACGAGGAAGAAGAAGACCGGGAACGATTTGACACGGACTTGTATCTTTTTGTGGCATATTTATCATTGCGTGCACTAACACTGCCACCAGGCAGGCAGGAGGGAGCCTTTTCTTCTGCCATCGTTGGTCTCGTAGCCCCGAATATTGTCAAGGTCATGTGTCTGTCATTTTACGGGGGTCGAGGGTCTTGGCTTAACCGCCCGGGCCGCGAGGAATAAAACCTCTATAAAAATCACCCCAAACTTCCAAGCGGCGGCGCACCGTGATGGAGGTTGATAGCTTGACTAATGGGTAGCTTAATTAGTCAAGTGCAAACCACAATTTTTCAGAAATTTAACGTTTTTACTCGTGGGAACAAAAATGGAAAATATAAACAAAAAAAAAACCGTAAGGCGGGGAGTTATACGGGGTCGGAGTCCGACGCTGCATCTGGCGCAATGAGCTCGGGTTAGAACTCGGAGCGGGAAGTGGTGGGGGCTGCCGGGAGGAACCAAAAGTTTCTCCGGAAGCGCCCCAAACCGGAGAATGCCTAGGGGTCGTCCGCTGACGAGTGGGTCTCGGGTTAAGGTTAAAGGAGAAACATTAACTCCAGCCGGCGAGGTGGGGCCCGAGAAAAAGGTGTGTACAGGGCTCACCACGAAGGAGGCAGGCGAGCCGCTGGGAGCTGGAGAGGGTCGCCACGGACGAGCAGCAGCATGGGCAGGGACGGCCAGTGCTTGCTAAGGACCGGGTCCTGACGCTGCTGCGGCAGGAAATAATAATAATTATTATTATAACCCCACCACCGTATCTCTACGATGACGTCGTGGTGGGGCTTGCGCGCTCTGAACTCCAGGTTTATGCCGGTAGAGTTTTTTGCCGGAACAGATCTGTAATTAGGAGCCAGACCAAGAGATATACAGAAACCCGCAGGGCAGCATGTGGCGAGCTGTTGGGCAGTAGCGACCCTACAGACCCTATCTTCCGGGAGAAATCTTGTTCATCATCTCTGGCTTACCTTTATTGGCCGGCTGAAGTGAACACTGACGAGGAATAGAGCTCCCACCTCTTTCTAGCCTTTATTGGCCAGCTTGAGTGGAGATTCGCAAGAGCAAATGTGCTCGGAGGAAGGAAATATTCCAGTAAGATGCTGGTAGGGATCTTGTCCATACTTCCGGGATTGTCCGCACTAGGATAAGCACCTCAGGACATGTTGTGCCCCCTTGTCACTTTGGCCCCTCGTACGCCTTCCAAAGGTCCGGGAGTTCCGGGACCTCGGAAATTTCGGGTCTTGAGAAATTTCAAAGACGTAATAATGTAGGCATTAAGTCCGCCTTTGTACTTTTTTTTGAGTGTGAAAAGTTTAAATAAATAAATAAATAATGTAATAATAATAATAATATACTGTATTGATACAAATCCTTACAATCAATAACCTAAATACCCGTCAATATCCTAAATATCTAGCTAAAGTTCACAATCATTACAAGGAGCACAAAAGTTGAAACCCTGACTCCTAAACTAGGAATACCTGTGACTTAGGAGTCAGTGTTCTACTGCCACTTGGACACTATAAACCTTTATGGATATTAAGAGCTAGTAAACTAAAATTGAACAAAAGAATATATTATTATGTAGCGATTTTAAGAAAAAATAAATAAAAACAACATATGTAATTTTAAAAAAAATATGACACTGCCCTGCGGGACTCCATGTGACATTATATCATCAGCACTGATATGAGATCCTCTCGCATGAGATCTTCACGCAGATTTTGCGGTCCATCAGGTAATTTGAAGAGATCATCCTCGTATGCCGATGCTAATGCAGCTTGGATAGAAGGGTAGTAACAGAGACCGTGTCAAAAGCTTTTGTTAATTCAAGGAATAGACCCAGGCATTTATGTTGTGCATCCAATTTCCTGGCCACAAGTTCAGTAAGGTTTAGCACTGAGTCTTCTGTAGATACTCCTTTTTTGAAGCCGTACTGATTTTTTGCTATTATGTTGAATTTGTGTAAGTAATTTACAAGTGGTTTATTGATAATTTTCTCCATTATCTTTGACATAACAGGGTGTACAGCAATGGGTCTATAGTTATCGACACAATCTCTGTTTCCACTTTTATGAATTGGGCGAATTACTTTTTACCACGTATTAGGGAATATACCTGTGGCCATAGAACAGTTAACTATGTGAGTATTAAGTGGTACAAAGACATGTCGACATAGTTTTATTAGTTTGACGGGAATACCATCTCAGCCAGTGGCACAGTCTTGCTTTAGGCTTGAAATAATTGAGTCCACTTTAGCATTATCCACTTCGAGAAGAACATAGGAGCCAAAAGGACACGTGCTTGGGGAGAGATGTGATGGGGAAGGTTGGGCTGCGATATTTATCATGGATGCCAACTTTTGACCGATGTTTGCAAAGTAGTTACGGACGCGGTCTGCTGCATCGCGTTTATCAGAGACTGTACTCAGTAGCCCATAGGGGGGGCTGGTTTTCTTATTGGTCTATATGAATTCTTTGTTTTTATTCCACAGTCTTTTTGGATCGGTTTTTGCTTAGCGTAGTTCATTTTGTTTGTATAGCCTTTTAAGTTTTTTGAGTAGGCTATTACAGTAGTTTCTGTAACGTTTAAAAGAGGTTTGAATTATTTGGCTGTATATTTGTTTTTTTGTGAAGCTTATCACGATGGCGAATGCACCGTAGTAACCCGGGTGTAATCCAGGGTTGAATATTTCTGTCTTTCTTCGGATGGTTACTATTTTTGTGTGGCTAATTATAGCGGTGTTCAATATTTCCGTAAGTGTGTCAGATGATAGGTTAGGCTCATTAGTTCTCAGTACTTACGAGAAATCTTGGGATTCTATATACATAGTTTGTTAAATCAATGTAGTCAATTTTCTGTTATTTTGCAGGGCGGCACCGATCTTCCGGAGAGCTGTACGTTATTAATAGTTAGTATAATTGGGAGGTGGTCAGTAACATGTGAGTCAATCACAAGTAATGTGGTGGTTTTGTCCGTTTTGAGCATCACATGGTCTATGCAGCTATTCATTCTTGTGGGTATCCGGTGGGCGGGTAACAGGCCGTCCGTGGCATTTAGTGTTAGGTATTCGGTAGCACGCTCCTCTAAACCAATAGGTCGGATGTCTGCTTGTGTCCCCGATTAGACAGAGATTTTTATAGTTTTTTAGGGACAAGAGGATATTGTCTACGCTATTCAAAACGTTGTTGAATTCGCATAATTAGCTTTGGTATTTTAAGACGGGGAACGATATACAGCCGCAAATGCGAGTTTATTAGTGATTTCACATGGTTAGACAATATCCGTTTAGAAAATTGGGTTCTTTAATAGTAGGTACAATGAATTTTATCATTTATATACATAACAATACCGTTGTTCTGCTTGGCCGTCCGTTTTGTATAATACGAGTTTAATAGCCGTTCAGCACAGGGAGATTCACCACTTTACTTAGCCAGCACTCAGTAAGTACCAATTCATCACAGCTGAGATTGAGTAAGTTTATCAATAGTAAGATAAATATTTTTTTTATTTCATTAGTTTAAGTTTTCACATGTATGTTTAATATATATAAAAAATTAAAACTAATATATTATTATGCAAACTAAAATATAGCGTCGGAAAATTCATCCGCATCACTGTCGACTGGTAGTGTGCCCAAGAGACTGGCCGCATTGCCACGTTGTATGGCAATGCTTAGCCTCTGGCCAAGGTAAAAACCAGCCCTTGGGTCACGGGAAGTGTCAACCAGTCGTTTAGAGATTTCATTGAATAAACCATGAGCACTCGGACCCCACGGCCCTAGGGTTTCAACCCCAAACGGCTCGAAAATATAGTTGCCTATAAGGTTATTATACTTTCGCCACTTGAGGTTTTCTGCAGCCGCAGCGGCAGCGCCAGCACAGCACGCTGAGCCAGGAAGATGGAATGGCGCAAGAGTATCGACACACGTTGCGTCCCACACTAAAGGCCTACCCACCTTCCATGGAAATAAAGACATGCCGTCCGGTCTCTTGCCATCATCGCACTTCGGCTGCAAGATAAGCCGTGGTATCCGAGGCTGTTGACAACTTCGCCACAGTGACAGCGATGAGGAGAACAACAAGGAGCTCCTAGTCGCAGGGAAGCAGTGATGCGGAAGGTCGTGTCGTCGAACAAAGTGCCTAAGTTCGATGACGGTAGTGCATGAAGCCACAGGCAGAAAGTTTTTATTTATACTTCGTATATTTATATGGAAGGTTTTGATATGATGGTTCGACCCTATCAGGTAGTTTGAGCAGTCTGACGGTGGACATTTACATGATTTTGCTACTTCAAATTCATCTAAGTCAGCTGTAATAATAGATTACAGAGTAGTCATTTGTAAGAAACAATTTACGTTAGTATGATACGATACAATGCTCTGGAGTGTTTGGTATGTAAACTATGGTAAGGTAATAGAAACTATTGCAGTGTAATATAGGACGCCAATACTCGTGTGATGAATTAGTACCTAACTACATAATTCAGAGGTGACGAAGAGAACATTAAAACAAAGTACATTAAGGAATTAATGCTTGTTTGATTGCTTTGAATAGAATAATATTTATTTGGACACAGTTCGTGAAACACATAATAACAAAATAAAAAGTGAAAATAATCATAAAGCTATAATAATGTGTGCCTCACGGCTGCGCCAAAAAGGTTCATTTCAGCATTAATGCCAGACAAATACTGTCTGACGCTGGTTTTCTAATGAACACTATGGACGGGTAGTACCAACAGCTTCAACATACATTATACATATTTTTATACATCTAAATAAATAAATAAACTGCGGTCTATTTAAATAATTGTTTCCAATTGATGTTATTTCTACTTAAATAAACATCAACTTTATGCAAGTGTAAATAAAATTGATTTTAGACTGACTAGTACTGTTGAAAAAGTCATAAAACATATGAAATTGTAGCGCAAACTGAACCCTATTTGTAGGCATTACAGTTGCTTTTCCTAAAACTCGTGTTTGTTTACATGTTTGGCAAATAAATAACTGTCCAAGCAAAAACCTATTTTTAGCGATGAGCTAAATAGTGCACCGTCCGTGCACTCACAAAGCGCAACAGGCCGCCGACCGCGGCGGACAGATACACCGACCGTTATTTAGTTTTAAGACAAACTTTTAAGAAAAAATAATATAGGGTGGTTGAATAAAAATATGAATAGATTAATAATAATAAAATAGTGAAGAAAGTGAAGTACCTATAACAAAATATGAAATAAGTCTGTATACTGTAAATAAAAGAAGGTAGTGTTTAAGTATGTAGCGAAGCCACGGCGAGATCTAATATTGATTCATTAAGTGTCGAGAGTTGACCTATGCGCTCGATAGATGGCGTTGACGTCGAATTAGATCTCGCTATGGTTTCGTTACCGCCGAAAATATAAGTAGTCTAAGAATTATTTTTTTTGGAGTGAACTGTTTCAAGGAATAAACGCTAACGTGTACAAGTGGTACTACAGCTTTATTATTTCTCGCCTAACGGAGCCCTAAGTTTGTTCATGGTCCTTCGAACTGGATTTGGCTGGGCGTGTTTTGGTAATCACCGGTGGTGGTAGTGGTTACTACCCATTTCGTCGCTACTGGCAGTGGATCGCTGTCCAGATCATCCCTACAGCAAGGCGGCTGGAAAGGCGTCAAGGCAGTGGTGGAGCCGGGTGTCAGCATCCGGAGGAGCGGTGAACGCGGGAGGTGATAAGCAGGTTGCGGAGCGCCAGAGGGCGCCACTACGGCGGTAGCAGGCGCGTGTCGTCGAAGAAAATCAGTGACAGTGAGTGCGGTGTTCAATTGTGAGTACATTTTCGTCCTTATTTACTAGAAGATTAAAACTTGAAAATTTGAGAAGTACATGCAAATTTGAACTTTAAAGTCAAGACGAGTGAAACTTAGAAAAATTCAAGATAGTAAAATTTAACTTAGAAGAATTTAGTTAGTTTGGACTTGTAATAGTAAATAAAAAGACTTGTAAATAAAAAGACTTGTAAAATTTTGCCCAATTTGTGTTTTAACTTAGTGTACATTTTGGAAGTACGGGCAAAAAGACTTCTGTTTAGCTTTGTTTACATTTTGTTATGGTATTTTGAGACGAATTTGTTTGAGTGTTTTTTAATTGAGTAAATTACAGAGTTTTGATAAATAATTTAAAATGGAAGCGTTTAACGATTTACAGGAGGATATAAGAGCGAAAATGCTGAAAGTTAAAACCAATTTTAAAAAATCTCCTAAAGAGCGTTTGACTGTTCCATATATTGAAACTAGACTAGATAACTTAGAACAACAGTGGAGTTTATTTACAAGCACTCATACTAAAATTATTAGTCAAGTTAAACGAAGTGATTTGTATGGTTCGGATTATCATAAAAATAGTGTCTATGATGATGTGGAAGAATTGTATGTTCAATTTAAGACTGATTTAAAAGAAATGTTATATAATTTAAAAACATCGGAGACAGAGTTAAATTCAAGTTCTAGTAATCAAAGTGACGGTTTAGCTAGACGTTTCAAGTTGCCAGAAATAAAAATTCCTACGTTTTCCGGGAAATATACTGAGTGGCAGACGTTCAGAGATTTGTTTTTAGGGCTTGTGCATGAAAACAAGTCTCTGGATGATGCGCAAAGGTTCTACTATCTCAGGGGACATTTGACGGGTGAAGCAGAACAGTTGTTGCGAAACATTAAAGTGACTTCTGATAGCTATCAAGTTGCTTGGGAAAAATTGGATAGTATGTACAATAATAAGCGGTTTTTGGCTAATGGCATCTTGAATCGGCTGCTAAATCAAAAAAGTTTGGGGTCTGAATCTGCCTCTGAAATTAAGAAGTTAATTAGTACAACGTCAGATTGTTTAGAGTCTATAAGAAATCTAGGTGTAAATATTTCCTCTTGGGATCTTTTGATTATCCATCTAATGAGCGCTAAATTAGACAAGGATACCCGAAAAGCATGGGAATTAAAAGTAGCCTCAGATCCAACGGACGAATTTCCTACGTTTGTGCAATTTTCCGATTTTTTGATAGGGCGTTTTAGAGGTCTAGAAAATTTAGATTCAAAGAATACCAAAGTAGAGAACAAGAATACAAAATCTTTTCACATTGTGAAAGAGAATAACGTTGTGTCGTGTGCGTATTGTGCAGCAGATCATAAAATAACTGTTTGTAAAAAATTTGCCAAAGAAACTAACGACAAACGACGTAATTTTGCAATGGAGAAAAATTTATGTTTTGTGTGTTTAAACAGCAACCACTCTGCTAAATTTTGTAAAAACATGGTCCGATGCCGGGTGTGTAAACGCCGCCACCATTCATTATTGCACCCTAGTGGTGATTCTGGTTCTGTTAGCGCAGAAATTGAGACGGTTCACGAGGGAGCTTCGTCGACTGGCAAAAAGTCGATTGAAGAAAATGCTGCATCAGACAGCAATAAGGTTTCCGCGCAAGCGGAGGGGTCTAGTAAGCCACTTGTGTCTTGTCTTTCGACAGGGAACTGTTGTAAAACAGTTTTATTAACCACAGCTGTGGTGCAAGCTGAGTCGAAAGACGGGACCTATCTTCCGGTTAGGGCATTATTAGACCAAGGGTCGCAAGGATCTTTTATTACCGAAGCTATGGCTCAGTACTTAGGTTTAAAAAGGATTGCGGCCAAACACACTATAGTAGGTGTAGGTGGTGACAAAAGTGTGACTTCGAAGTCCACGGTCAAAATTAATATAAGGTCGAGAATAGATCCCCAGTTTCAATTTAAGGTTGATGCTTATATCTTGAAATCAGTTACGTCCCTTCTCCCAGTTACCAAAGTAACCCGGGTAGAATGGGTAAATCTGACAGTTGAGGATTTGGCTGATCCTGAATATCACAGACCTAATAAGATCGATATCTTATTAGGTGCTGAGGTATACAGTCAAATCATTCAAGAAGGCGTTCAAAGAAATTTGGGTGGTTCTCTCTTGGCGCAGGATACTGCATTTGGGTGGATAATATCAGGGGTCTGTGAGGTAGATAATTCATCCAATATACATTCGCACATCCATGTGATGCATTCAAGTTTTGATGCTGACAACATGCTAAAAAAGTTCTGGGAACTGGAGGCTGAAACATCAGGAACACAAAAAATGCTCACGGAGGATGAAATTAAATGCGAAAAACTGTTTACAGCGTCCACGATGAGAAATAAGGAGGGCAGGTATATTGTAAAATTACCGCTTCGTGACGCTGACCCGGTCAGCAGGTTTGGTGAGTCCAGGAGTATTGCTGAAAAAAGATTAAAAGGTTTAGAGATAAGGTTGGGAAAAAATCCAAAATTAAAGGTAGATTACATAAAGGTCATGAAAGAATATTTAGAATTAAATCACATGGTCAAGGTTACCGATAAAGAACAGAATAATAAAGCAGCAATTTACTTACCTCACCATGCAGTTGTCCGGGAGGATAAGGACACGACAAAGGTCCGAGTCGTATTTGATGCTTCCTGTAAGGGAACCAATGGCAGGGCACTTAACGATGAATTGATGGTTGGCCCGCCGTTGCAATCTGAACTCCGCCATACTATTATGCGCTGGAGATCACATAAGATAGGTCTGGTAGCGGATATCATCAAAATGTACAGGCAAGTGTTGGTAAATAGGGAAGATACTCCACTCCAAAGAATACTTTGGAGAGATAGTCCTGAAATGGAGATCCAAGAGTATGAGCTGATTACCGTCACCTTCGGTACGGCATCAGCACCATATTTAGCGGTAAGGTCGTTACAACAGCTGGCCTATGATGAGTGCTTGGACAGGCCAGGTATTGCAAAAATCATCTTGGACGATTTTTACATGGACGATGTGATGACAGGAGCTGAAGATAGGGAAGGTGCTTTTAATATTTACTCAGAGTTAAGTACGGTGCTAGCCAAGGGAGGTTTTCCATTGCAGAAATGGAGAAGCAATTGCCGAGAATTGTTGGATAAGATATGGGATGAGAAAGGTGGCAAGGACGAGGGTTTGTGTATTAAGGTTGATGACATAACAAAGATTTTGGGACTTACCTGGAATCCAAGAGGTGACTGCTTTCAGTACTCCGTCGATCTCACGCCGCTAGTTGAACCTGCAACAAAAAGAAAAATTATTTCCGACATTTCACGTTTATTCGACCCACTCGGATGGTTAGCACCCAGTATTATTTTAGCCAAAATCCTAATACAAAAGCTGTGGCTAGCTGGAATTGGGTGGGATCAAGAAGTTCCAAACAATTTATTAAGTGAATGGTTTACTTACCGTCGAAACTTGGCTGCTTTGGTTGATATAAAAATCCCGCGTTGGTTACACACTGGTAAAAAGAATAAACGCGAATTATACGGATTTTCGGATGCTTCAAAGGTGGCATATGCTGCTGTCGTATACCTCAGAGTAGTGGATGATCAGGGAAATATCCACGTCTCCTTATTGACATCGAAAACGAAGGTCGCGCCTATAAAGCAAGTGTCGATACCCAGGCTTGAACTTTGTGGGGCTGTACTGTTGGCTAAGCTCATTGTGGAAGTAGCTGAAGTTATGGGAATAGCCAAAGATCAGCTGCATGCTTTCACCGACAGTGAGGTAGTTCTGGCCTGGTTAAATAATCATCCGAGCCGCTGGAAGACCTTTGTGGCGAATCGGGTCTCGGAAATTTTATCAACTCTAGACACCCAGCACTGGTCTCATGTACCCACAAAGAAAAACCCAGCGGACTGTGCATCGCGAGGTATATCGCCGGCAGAGCTTTCAACAACTTCTATATGGTTTGAAGGTCCAGAGTTTTTAAGACAGGACTTGATTATTTTTAAAAGGCCTAAGCATCTCGTGACTAATCTCGAAGAAGTAAGAGTACAAACGGCTGTCTTTGACGTTGCTTTTTGGCAAAGGTTTTCCTCGTTCTCCAGGCTTGTTCGAGTGGTTGCCTACTGTCGACGATGGTTGAATGTGAGAGGAAGGGTAAATATCAGGCACGACACTAAATACTTGTCCAGACAAGAAATTGAGGACGCCATAGAAGTTTGTGTTATTAGATGCCAGGAAGAAGGATTTTCGGAAGAGCTGGAAGAACTGAAAAGAAAGGGAAGTTTAGATAAGAAAAAGAAGAAGCTAAGATCCTTAAATGTATTTTTAGATTCAAAGGGTATAATAAGAGTTGGCGGCAGATTGGAAATGTCTTCTTTGCCATTTAATGAGAAACATCCGATTCTTATACCAAAGGAATCATTTTTTACAGGTCTTTTGATTGCAGAAGCGCATCAAAAAACTATGCACGGTGGTCCGCAACTTATGATCACGTACTTGCGATCAAGGTACTGGATTGTAGGGGTCAAGGGTTTGGTTAAAAAGTGTTACAGAGACTGTGTCACTTGTATTAGGTACTCAACCAAAGCCACGTCTCAGCTCATGGGACAAGTACCTTTACCACGGGTGACCCCAAACAAGCCCTTTTTCATTAGTGGCGTAGATTACGCAGGGCCTATCAATATACGAGTGTCAAAGGGCAGGGGCAATAAGTCTTATAAGGGTTACGTTGCATTGTTTGTATGCATGGCGATAAGAGCTGTGCACCTCGAGGCTGTCAGCGAATTAAGTACCCAAGGTTTCTTGGCTGCCTTTCGAAGGTTTGTCGCAAGACGGGGCAGATGTGCAGAGTTGTACAGCGACAACGGCACAAATTTTGTGGGAGCTGCTCGCGAGTTATTGTGCTTGTTCAATGAAGAAAAATCAAATTTTAAACCGGAACTGGCAGAATATCTCGCGAACAACGGGACTCATTGGAACTTTATTCCTCCTCGCGCGCCCAATTTTGGGGGACTTTGGGAGGCAGGCATAAAGTCAATGAAGTTCCATCTTAAGCGAGTCATAGGGAACTCTACGTTGACTTATGAGGAGATGGCCACAGTTTTAACTCAAATTGAGGCATGCTTAAATTCAAGGCCAATGTCACATGTAGAGGATCAAAACGAGCTTTTTGTATTGACTCCTGGTCATTTCCTGGTGGGGGAACCACTCGTCGTAGTACCAGATTCAAATTATGAAACGTCGAACATCCATAGTCTGCGGCGATGGCAACTCCACCAGCGAATGATGCAGGACTTTTGGCGCAGATGGTCGCAGGATTATCTGCATCAATTTCTGCAAAGGAATAAATGGGAATACCAGAACCCGGAACCATCACTAGGCGATGTAGTTTTAGTTAAGGAGGACGATTTACCTCCTGGAAAGTGGTTGTTGGGCAAAGTGGAGCGCAAACACCCTGGTCCTGATCAAATTACACGGGTAGTTACCATCCGTACCAAAAATTCAGTAATTAAGAGACCTACATCAAAATTATCGATATTGCCCATAGCAAAATAAGTTTTTTTTGTTTAGTATTACTTACTTTATAAGACTGTGGCATGGTGGGCGGTTTGAAGGACATTCTGCATTATGTCCTTGGTGGGCGGTATGTTTAAGTATGTAGCGAAGCCACGGCGAGATCTAATATTGATTCATTAAGTGTCGAGAGTTGACCTATGCGCTCGATAGATGGCGTTGACGTCGAATTAGATCTCGCTATGGTTTCGTTACCGCCGAAAATATAAGTAGTCTAAGAATTATTTTTTTTGGAGTGAACTGTTTCAAGGAATAAACGCTAACGTGTACAAGTGGTACTACAGCTTTATTATTTCTCGCCTAACGGAGCCCTAAGTTTGTTCAGGTAGCGTATTTCGATAATTTTGTTTTGCTTATCGTTTTTGTTAGTCTCGTGTTAGTAAAATAACTTGTTTATGCTCTTTTCCATTTTTTCTAGCTGTGCATTTTAGAAAGATGCCACGTGTACACAAAAATAAAAGCATCGTCTTCGGAAATCTTTGGCCAAGATTTTATTGGTAAAAAAGAAAAAAAGGGTGTATGATGCGATCTCGATTTCGGCTGTGCGTCACAGTCGCAAGTAGGCCAGGCAAAATGGGTAAGTACGAAAACAACGCGTTAGGTTGAACAGCGTACGGGATGGTTGTGAAAAAAGAAGTAATGTGTCCGTTTATGTTTCTCACAGTTTATCACAGGTCTCACAACTGCGACGGCACGAAGGCGCCGCGGATGGCACAGCAGCGCCATCGAGTCGGGGACATTTCAGGCAGCAAAGGACGGGAAATCACCGAGCGCGCGCTAGCACCTACATACCCAAAATATTGTTTTGGCACAACAGGAATTATGTTTTAAGGCAAGTATTTTAGGCATTTCATATAAGTGAAACATTTAGGGTGACCATGTCTAGTTTCTGTTGCGAATCTATCAGATACTGCCGTAAACGTGTTCTAAACGTGTGGATAGTGCCCAGTATTCTTAATGGTGGTGGGATGTTATTCCACACCTTAGATGCGTATCGGAAAGTGCCTCTGAAAGCTGCTGTCTTATAAGACTGTATTGAAAGTTGTTGTGCACATTGCCTGGGCGCGCAATCCCGTCTACTAGCCATCCAACCAAGCTTACCGTACAAATACTTCGGATTCTGGGACTTAACGACAGCAAAAAGCAGGCACGCTAGATGTAACTTTCGTCTTGACTTCATCTTGAGAATAAAGTGTTTGTAAAGAAAGGGGGTGACATGACTTCTAGGAAGAATAGAGTAGCAAAAGCGCGCACATGCATTTTATATATTTTGTCAATCGGTACGAGCCAGCAGGCGTGGGCCATAAACCGTATCAGCGTAGTTGAATTTAAAAAGAACAAGTGTTTCGACTTATGGTTCGTGAAGCTTTTCAGACATGAACGGCCTCATTTTGTAAAGCAGTTTCAGACGATAGAAGCAGTTTTTACGGAGTTAGCAACGTGTTTCTCAAATCTAAGGTGTTATCCATAAATAACCCACGGTTCCACGCCTCATTCACACGGTCAATAGGCTCACCCATTAGAGTTAAATTGAGGCTTAAAGGTATCTTCTTCAACTGCTGCCTCGTACCAAATAACATATACTTAGTTTTCAATGGGTTTAGTGCCAAACAAATTCTCATCAGACAATTCAAAAAATCAATCAAATTCGATCAGTATTCTAAAAGCAGAATACTGATCGGCCGCAAGTTTAACTTCTATAGGGTTTGGACTCTTAGGTAGGGGTCTAACTGTGGCAATTTTCTATTGGTAAGGAAACTTTGATGTCCATAATTATGAAAAAAAAAAAATGTAGGTAATAGTTGCTAAAGTGTGAGGCAAAGATAGAGTAAGCATACTTAAGTTTATTTTGTCGTAGCCTTCTGCATTTGACTTTAGGTCAGAAATAATGCGGGAGATATAATTTTTTTTGGTCCACCGGAGCAACTGTGAAAACTGCTTTACAATATCTGTGGGTCTCATAAAATGATATAAGCGACGTCCTAGCTACCGGGTTGCCAGGGACATTAAAAAAAGTGGTATTTATTAGTTCTGGGTTCCTAAAATGTGGGGGAAGGTCTTGTCCTTGCTTTGAGGGTGCAAACGTGGATTTAATGTTCTTCCATAGTAATTTTGGATCATTTATTTTATTATTTATATTGTGCCTAAACTATGCAATTTTTTCATGCTACAAGAAACTTTCTACCGAGGATTTTAGCAGTTTATAGTAAACTTTTTTTAGTCCCCATTTAGTATGCCCTTTGAGGAGCGCACACGGCTACTTTAATTATCACGAGACAAGCCGCGCGCGCATTGTTGTGATTTTGCGAAAAAAATTAGTTGTTATTTGTGATTAAAGACGATTTAGTGTGACTTATTGTTCAATGTTAGTTTAATATTAGTTAGTTAATTAGGTATCGATGTCGCTTGTGCATAATAAACAACGGTGGAAACCTAGAAAATTTATAAATTTGACTATTGATGTAAATTCTGATTGTGATGTGATATTATGTGATTAATTATTCAACCAGTGATCTTTTAATTAACAACGCGCAACTTAGTGAGTTTATGCCGCTAATTTGTTGTTCTCCGTCTAAACTACCTACCCACGGCCACCTACGCCCCGCACCGCAGCGCAGGCGCCGCCCCCCGCCGCGACCCGCATCGGGCCGCGCAACAGGTTAGTGACCTTTCGTAGATAAAGCGTGTTTACTTTTTATGCAGTCGATTCTGCTATTTATTTCGTTTGAAAATTACAATTTTTCAATTTTCCATTAACTACTAATCTTCGTATTTTAAAATGTTTCTATGGACTAGTACTGTGCTCGTTTTAATTTAATGTCGTAAGTCCAGATCCACATTGTATAAATACGAGTATGTTGAAACCGGTTTACGAGCCCACTAAGATGCACGTGTGCCACCGCCGTGAGACAAACAATGTAACATAACATAATATCACGCCTGTTTCCCCGAAGGGACGGGCAGAATGAACACAACAGATAATATGAGGGACAGGCGGGCTCTCGACCTTCTGACTTCTTATCTGGACAACAGAATTCAGAGGGTCGATGTTAAAGGCAAGAGATCTGCAGGATCTGCGGTCACCATGGGCGTTCCGCAGGGTTCAATTCTAGGTCCTTTCTTGTTTTTAATTTGTATAAATGACTTACCTAACCACATACGGGATAATCACAAGATTGTATTATTTGCAGATGACACTTCCCTTATTTTTAAAATCAAACGTCAGTTAGCCAACTTTGAACAAGTGAACGATGCGCTCTCTAAAGTTGTGCATTGGTTTAATGTAAATAATCTTCTCTTGAATGAAAAAAAGACTAAAGTCATTATCAACGCCAAATGTTAGGCAGCTGTAAATGTTAAATTTAATGGAATAGAGCTGGACCCTGTTGAGTGGCCTGACCAAGATTATGTCTGGACTTTAAAAGAGACTGTGACCTCTGAGTTTGTTTCGGCCTTTCTTCTCAGAGTAGTCAGATAGAACGCCGAACTCATCTAAGTATTTTTATTTTATGATGACGTGTAAAAGTGATTCCAATATCCTATTTACAGAATAAACAATTTCATTTCAATAATTATAGAACCATGACACTTTTGGAACATACAATAAAATACGTGTCATTGGCATGTTAAAAACTAAAATTATACAGTATAAATTGAAACAAAAAAAGCAGAAATAATAAAAAAATAATGGTAATAGTGAAAAGAAAATATTTATGCCATTTGGCCGACGGTAACCGGTACAGGTATGGGTACAAAGATGCGCTGAACATCTGCCTTGCAGCGGATTTGGCAAGTGGCGTCCCTGGGTTTGTATCGGCCAAAAATACGGGCTCGTTTGCACCATACAAATTGCCAACCATGTCGGCCCCCGGCCTCCTGCGCCATCCGAAACAACTCACGATTCTGTTTCGTAAGGCGTTCGTTGACGTAGAATCGCGCTGGCAGACCGGGCATGTCAAGATCACCAGAAGTCATGCCACGACGTACTCGTGCGGCCTCCAACATCTGCATGTCGATTCCCGTAACCACTTCACCTTGAAAACATGTGAAGTGAGCGTGGAGTGAGCTGTCAGTGTCATCTCACCCTGTTAGAATGACAACTCACTTCACCTAAGTTTTCACGGTGAGATGGTTACAGAATAGCACTGCTGGTCGCATAAATCGCGGAGCGCGAGGCGCACGACGAGGAAACGCGGGCGGGTCTCCACCAGCGTCAGCTGCGTAGCATTTATACGTCTACCTCCAACGCGCTCAGCACTCACAATATCGCGTGCCTCGATTTTTACGCCCATCTTTGACGCTAGTAGCATAGCCGTGTGTATAGGATTTTCACCACTCGGCTCTGGCAAGTTCGAGATCTGTATATCAGTGGCTAGCAGCTCCTGATCACGGTCGTTCAAATCGCTCCACAATTGGGCAATTAATTGATGCACATCCGGTGAGACTTGGGGATTTAACGATTTTTGGTTGTCCATACGGCCACTATCTCCTCCTAACTGCTTACGGACATTAGTGGACTTCAGTGAAAATTTCATGTCTGCTATTCATGTTTACGCAGTAGTTGAAATTCAGTCCGTACCGTGTTAATAAAGCCCTCTTTAAACTTTCTCAGCTCAACAGTGATGAGACAAACAGTGGTTGGTGCAATTACGAGAAATTGAGGAATATTTGTTTTAACATAGGTATATGTTTATCTTTATAACTACTATAAATATAATAATAATATAATAATAATATACCTAAAGCTACTGAAAGTAACTGAAACTTTCAGTAGAGCCATCAGGATGGAATTTGGTGTGGACAAATGTGCGGTCATGCATGTAAAGCGAGGGGAGATTATGGAATCCGTGGGAACCCAACTCTCGGATTCCATAAACCTTAGAGCCCTCTCCGCATCCGAAACCTATAAGTATTTGGGTATGTCGGAAGCGTTAGGTATCAACGCTACTGACATGAAACAATCGCTGAGGGAGCGCTTCTTTGGCCGCCTGAATAAAGTATTCAATAGTCTTTTATCAGGCGGAAACAAGGTGCGCGCCTTCAACGGTTGGGTCATGCCAGTTTTGATGTACTCTTTCGGCATACTCAAATGGACTCAGACGGAACTCGACGCCCTGGATAGGAGGGTCCGCACACTGCTGACCGCAAATCGGATGCATCACCCACGAGCATCGGTGATGAGACTGTATATCCCGCGGAAGTGCGGAGGTCGAGGCTTGTTAAATGCTAAGACCCTGCACAACCGTGAGGTATGCAGTCTCAGGGAATACTTCCTAGAAGTCGACGTGGGGATGCACCGAGATGTGGTATCAGTGGACAAGGGCCTTACCCCGCTATCCTTGGCTAACGAGAACTGGCGCAAACCTATAGTATTAGACACTAATGACCGCAAGGAGGTATGGCAGAGCAAAGAGCTTC
The DNA here is from genome assembly GCA_963853775.1 of Xanthia togata. Taxonomy (NCBI): domain Eukaryota; kingdom Metazoa; phylum Arthropoda; class Insecta; order Lepidoptera; family Noctuidae; genus Xanthia; species Xanthia togata. The sequence continues at coordinate 26,141,291 of OY970794.1, read as the reverse complement.
ACGGACGCTTTTACCGTGCCTTACATGGGCCCGATGTAGACCTGTTAGCGTCTGTATCCTGGTTGCGATTCGGTGATCTCTTTGGGGAAACCGAAGGTTTTGTCTTTGTGATTATGGACGAAGTTATGATGACGAACAACTACCGGAAATATATTGTGAAGGACGGCACGGTTGACATCTGTCGGGCATGCCACCGTCCGGGGGAATCAATCCGACACATTATTTCTGGCTGTTCTCGTCTGGCTAACGGAGACTACTTGCATAGGCATAACCTTGTAGCCAGGATTATCCACCAGCAACTTGCTCTGAAATACAGTCTTGTGGGATCGGAAGTACCGTACTATAGGTATGTGCCCGACCCAGTTCTCGAAAATGGCAATATCACGTTGTATTGGGATCGATCTATCATCACTGACAGGACTATTGTTGCCAATAAGCCAGACATAGTGGTGATAGATCGATTAGAGCGTCGCACAATGATTATTGATATAGCGGTCCCGCATGACGAGAACCTCGTGAAAGCTGAAAAAGATAAGCAGATTAAGTATCTTGACCTGGCTCGCGAGGTTGTCGACATGTGGGATATGGATACAGCAGTCATTGTGCCGATAGTCGTGACAGCCAATGGCATAATAGCCAAGAGCCTCGACCAACACCTGAGGAGGCTCTCGTTAGGCAGCTGGATCAAGGGCTTGATCCAGAAAGCGGTACTCTTGGACACGGCGCGTATAGTTAGGAGATTCCTCTCTCAGGAGCCCTGACCACCGGTAGCTTGGACCCTGTTCCCGATACCGGTGGGCTACTATTTTTTATATTTTTAAATGTTTTTGTTTTTTTTTTTGTTTTTATAAAAATATTTAAAAATGTAAATTATATGTATATATATTAAATAAAGGAAATAATAATATACCTAATCATATATGAATATAAGCACAAATAAATATACATAAATACACGAATAATATTATGTAAAACAAATAAGACAAACAATGGGAAAACATTAACGCTCCTTACGAATGGAATTGGGTACCTGTTTGCAATTCTATTTGTGTCTAAAGAACTATTTCTGGCTAAAACTTAATTTGCATTTCAGGGAAATCATGAGATGAGCGGCGAAGACCGCCCTCTAAGCGGAAATCCTGCGGGCCAGGGCACTGGCCCGCGAGGAGTCGCTGGAGACTGAACAGAGACCAGTGGGGACGCCCATACAAAATGGTACGGGAGAAACTCCGCCCATGGGCTCCCCCGCTGATGCAGTCTCCGGCCGCAGCTTGTGGGGGACGTAGTGAGCGCTCTGTTCCCTTCGAGAGGGGAACATGCCTCTGCGCCCATGGCTCCGCCTACTGCGGTGCCCGATGCGGACCACATCCTGCGGCGGCTAGGGGCGTTAGGGCGCGAAATTTGCCTCTCCCTCACGAGTTCCGCCTCCTCCTTCGCGAGCATTACTGCTTCGCAGAAGTAGGTGACGGCCTCCCATGCCCTCTCGCTCCGTACCATGGCCTGGACCAGGGCCGGACGCGAGAGATCCCCGCCACCGATCGCCTCCACGAGGACACGGCGGTGCTCTGCCCAAACCGGGCATACCTCCACCGTATGCTCCACCGTGTCCTACGGGCGATCCACGCAGTGATGACATCCGGGCGTTTCCTCCCGCCTTATCCGAAACAGGTACCTCCCGAAACAGCCGTGTCCGGTGAGGACCTGCGTCAGGCGGAAGGTGAGGACGCCGTGGCGCCTCTCCAGCCACTCCTCAAAGAGGGGACTTAAAATTATCCATATTATTATTATTAATTATCGTCTTGGCATCAAGATTTACTCCCAAATAGTCTGACAGTGTCAATCGATTGATCGATTTTTAGAGAGCGATGACACTTAAGATAAAGCCGAACTTTTTCCTTATCTTCATGTGCCATATTATCTCACCTTAACACGTCATAATAAAAAAATATAAAATACTCAGCTAGATTAAATAATAAGATAGATTTGACATTTCCTGTCTGACTACCCCACTGAGAAGAAATGGCGAAACAAACACAGGGGTCAAAGTATATTTTAAAATCAAGAGAATCATAATCTTGTTCAGATCATTTGAGGGCCATGTGAGTTTATGTCTGAAATGGTATTTTGAGGAAAGAACTTGAGTGGACCTGTTCAGTAAGTGTAAGCATTTGTCAGTAATCGTGCTCAATTCAGAACTTTAGGAGCTCAACGACTCAAATAAAAGACGAATAATAATACGTATACATACTCTCAAATTATCAACTGTCCTTGTTAAAACCTGTTATCTTATCTGTGATGCTGCCTCTCAAGCATCTGGTAGTAAGGCGTTTGATTTGTCTACTGAGCTTCGTGCCAATACCAATAGGTGACTTTACTTATCCCGTACTGAATAAACGAAAGCCGTTTTCTCGAATTCTCGATCGAATTTTCTAATATTTTCTTTTTAAGTTGAAAACTGTTGTTCGTTGCATTATTTAGTCGCAAATAGTAGTTATGGGTAGTTACTGATTCTGTAGGTACTAATAGTCCTTATAATTTTATGTGAACATGTCACCTTACTTCCTACTTGTTACCCAATTTTTCATAATATGTGTATTTCTGAGACCAGCTTATTAAAACACGATCTTTTTAACGTTTTCATCAACGATATCACTGAATGTTTCAAACACGATGACCTAAATATAGTGAAGCCAATGCAGAGTAACCTAGACTCCATAATGCTTCAAGATGATATCAATAGACTTGCGAACTGGTGTACACCAAAAAAAAAAAATGCATTTAAATATCAGTAAGTGTCACTACATACAGTTCACTCGTAATAAAAAGGTGTTAGATAATAAATACTACATAGACGGGGTTGAAGTACAGAAACTAAGTAGTGTTCGCGACCTCGGAGTTCAACTCGACCAAGCACTGAAGTTCGATGTACACATTCTTAATATTGTGTCTAAGTCCTTTAAGGTACTGGGATTCGTTTTGCGAAACAGTAAGGAATTTAAGAGACCATCTACAAAAATAAAGCTCTTCAACACTCTAGTCCGTCCAATCTTAGAGTATAGTTCAGTGGTATGGAATCCGCATTACGATGTTTATTTATTTATTTAAATCGAACACAAATGATTCATATTGTTGTTAGTAACACTTATAAAATACGTTAGTAATGACCTATTAAAATAAAAATACAAATAAAATTGAATTTATAAAATATACGAAATTAAATTAAACTAAATAAAATTAAAATCAAACTAAATCAAATGAAAACAAACAAAATCAAATTATATTTAAACAAAATCAAATAAAATAAAATTTTATAAAATTAAATCAAAATAAAACAATACAAAATAAAATAAAATTATACCAAGCGATTAGAGAGTGTCCAAAAGCGGTTCGTTTATCATCTGTGCTACGGAGATCACTTGGCTAAACAACTGACTAGTTACTCATATATGTTGAAACATTATAATTTGGATACACTAGCCAGTCGTAGGAAGAAACTGGACTTCACTATCCTTCACAAAATAGGTATTTAGTAGATCGATAGATTGCAGTGAACTCTTGCTCAAAAACGGTGAAGGAAAACATCGTGAGGAAACGGCATGCCTGAGAGATATTTCTCGACGGCATGTGAAGCTAAGTCAGAGGCCCGTGGGCGGCTTTAAAACTCTGACACCAGGTTAGTTTACTAACCACACGAAAAGAAGAAGAAGTGAACTCTTGAGCTCATTAGAGATTAAAATTCCAACTCGGACTCCCAGGCATAATACATATTATGAGTTATTCTACATTACTGGCTCAAAAACCAACTTAGGTCATTACGCCGCTGTGCCAAGACTTTGTAGGCAATATAACACTTTATCTAAGATCACCAATTTTGACATCTGTGTTTCTCTTTTGAAAATTATAAAAAAATGCCTCAAAAAATTATCCATTTGTTAACTATTTTAATTTTATGTGTCGAATTTTATTTTGTTTTGATTTTAATTTTCTAATTGCTGCTTTGACATTGTTAATTTTATTTTCCAATTTTATTACCAAAAGTGTTTTGAGTAGAATTTTGATTTTAATTTTTGTTACCTTATTTATACATTATAATTATGCATGCTGTGGTGTCGATTTTTTATCTATTGTGCTTATGTATATCCTTTGTTGGAGACCCTAAAAAAAAAAAAAACACGTTTTTTTACGAACATTGTTTTTCGCGAGTTCAAGGTTGGTCCGCTTTACAAAACATATTAATTTAAATTGCCTTGTCTGCTGAAATATATAACGTCATTATTCTGTTTATACACTGCGTTTAAATTGCAGGAGCTAAAATATTAGATTAGTTTGATGATAACTTGCCTTTTGTTAAAATATAATGCTACTTAAAATTAAATACATTTTGTGTGATTTTATTTTACAAAAGCTATCAGTGAATGCGTAGTGTGTAGTAATAACATTTTAAACCATCTATTTTAATTATGAACATTTCCGAAACACGGATTGTAATCGATTTTATCATTGCTATAAACGCTGATATAAAGCGGAATAGACACTCTGACATGTTTTGTTTGATAGTAGGAATACTGAGGTGTAGTTTCTTTCTAAGTATATTTTTTAGCAATGAGCTACTCTACAGCGTGTCTCTGTGCGTTTCTGCTGTACTTTGTAATGAACAATCATCAAGTAAGTTTAATAAAATATTTTGTACGTATTTTGGTTTTAGTTCCGGGAATACCTAGTCTTGCCATAAATATTGTCACGAAGTTTTTTTTTTATTGCAAATAATATTTATTACTTTTACTGTGTTTTAGTTTAATACATAAATATAAAACAATTTAAAATATACATAAAAAGCTTATTCGAAATGGTCTCCATTGGCTGCAATACAGTCCTTTAAACGTTGAGGCCAGTTATCAATAGAAGTACGCACTGGCAGTGAAGAATTTTCCCATGGAAACATGGGAAAATTCTTCACTGCCAATCTTATGGATTGTTTTAGGGACTCCAAATTATTATGGCGTTTAGAGCAAGTCGTACTCTCTAAAACTGACCATAAATCATAATCCAGCGGATTAAGATCGGGACTAGACGACGCCAACGGCCAGTCTTCAGCTCTGATGAAGTCCGAATCGTTCACTTCCAACCAAAACTGCGTGGACCGAGCTTTATGACCCGGCGCCATATCTTTCTTATTTTTAATTTTAACAGTATTTATGGCCAGACTAAGTAGTTCTATGTTATGGGGTTTGGTTTCCGCACTTAGTTCGTCAGGTGGACTATTGTGCGTGGGCCATGGCGGCCGTTTGGGGGGTTATTCCAACCAGCCCACCTCCCTCCAGAATTTAATTAGGTCTCCTGGTTTGTTGAGAACATCTGTGTATGATCTGGGTGACCCGAGGGTGTCTGTTCTAATCTGGGTGACGCCCGTGCATTCAAAGAGCACGTGCGCAACGGTCTTCTCAGCCTCTATGCACGCCCTGCATAGATGACTGTCCGTTATACCTATTGTGTGGAAGTGTTTGTTTAGCGAGCAGTGTCCCGTGTTGGTCATTGTCACCAGGCCTGGTCACCTGTCCTGGTGACCTGTCACCTGGTCAGCTTGACAGCAGAGACCTGGTCAGCAGAGAGTATACGTATATGTGTATCCGTAACCTTCCTGGCTTGTAGGGCGTGGACCGCATGTGTGATGCCCACACATTCCGCCTGATAGACGGTGTTGAACCTTCCCAGCGGTCTGGATATATTTATGTTAAGTTCGTGTGAGAAGACTCCGATTCCGGTACCGGAGTCGGTCTTCGAACCGTCAGTGTATACTCTCATTTCCCTGGGGCCTGAGTAGTCACACTGTTCTTATGTAAGTATTATGTTGTAGTGCCTTTGAAAATGGGTTGTTTTCGGGGCTTTGTCGCAGGGTGATGCCATCATTGGCTTTCGTTTGATCGCATCCTCTCTACTCTACTAATTTCAGGGCTTGACGCATAAGGTTGCATAGAGTGTTTTCGTGGCTCCCGTTGATTATGTCATCGGTGTAGCCTACGGTGATATAACTTTTGCCATTGAGTGTTTTGATGAGGCTGTCTACTACTAAATTCGCCCCCTTGCGGGCAGCCTTTCGCAACGATGGTTCTCGTGGTGTCATTTTCTGTGACTTGTACAGCCCTTAGTTAGAGCATATTGGTGATCCAGCCACTCAGGGTCGGGTCTGGGATCCCTTCTTTTCGCATAATGTTCTTTGTCCTAATATACTTCGGCATAACGATTTTGGCACAATTTGTTTTGGCATAATAATACTTCGGCATAATTTTTTTAGGCATACATTTTATGTTGGCATAATCATCTTAAAGACTAATTTGTTTTGGCATAAATTTGATTCGCATAACGTTAGTAGGCCTAATGACTATTAGCATAATAATAATAATATATATATTTTCCTTTTCTAGTAGATACGTACTCCAGACTTTGGGTGGAAATGGTGGTGGTGAACTTGTAGTGCCCCATACATAATTCTGATCAAACCAATTTGCTATAGTTTCTGTAACAATTAAATAATATTGTTGGTTAAAAATTTAATATGCTGTGCAACAAAAGTTAGTGACAGAACCAAATTGCTGCAAAACCGACTCCACGTAGTCTTGTTTGTCCTACCCCTAGAGTGTAATTTAAAATCGCGTAGGCGCGTAGGGGCGAGGCGGCCCGCGGCTGAGGAGCAGGCGGCTGCGAGCGAGCGGTGGTGAGCGAAAGCCGTCTGCGATGATTAGCACGCGTGGGGCCGCCGGAGGCCCGCAGCGCCGGAGCCGTGACAGAAACCCTGCCTGCTGCATGTTGCATGCTCGCTTGAATGCAGCATGCTGCATGCTTGCTTGTTTGCTGCATGCTTGCTTGCATGATTGCTTGCATGTTGTATGCTTGCTTGCATGCTGTATACTTGCTTTCTTCATGCTTCCTACAGCGAAAAAAAAACCCACTTAATTGTTCAATAAAAATATGTTTTAATATCATTATGCGTAAATAAATGTATGCTTTAGGATATTATGTTTAAAAAGTTATGCTTTAGAACTTTATCCTTAATAAATTTATGATTTAGAATATTATGCTTAATCATTATTATGGTTAGAGAAATTATGCTTAAAAAAATTATGCGTAAGCTGTTATGCGTAATTATATTATGCGAAAATATAATTATGCCAAACAAAATTATGCTAAGTTATATTAGGTCTTAAATTTTTATGTAAATGGATAGGGAACCGTCGGGTCTACGTTGTGTCTGTCGAAGGCCATATTTATACTTGACAGACTAAGTAGATATGAAGCCATTTCTTACTTTAAAAGTTTATTTTAGAGATAAACATAAATACTTATTAAACAATTAATGACTGCCTCGTTGGTCTAGTGGTCGCAAGCGCCACTACTGAGCATGAGGTTCTGGGTTCGATTCCCAAGTCGGGCAAAGTGTTATTGGGTTTTTCCATTAGGAATTTCTCAGTAGTGGCCAGTAGGAGTCTGAATTTGTGCCCGGTGGATGGCAAATTGCAGACTCAACCCTTATTTCATGAGACTTAAATATGATAATATTATCTGGCAAAATGTAATTATACAAAATTAAATGATTATTTTGTAAAGTATTATATTATTTTAATAATTATTGTGAATGTGAGGACTATGTGGATAATTTTTGAAGTGAAAACTTCTTTAGCGGCGTTGTGCACTTTTTTGTGATGGGTATAAATGTTAAACTCGCGTCGGGACACGTGACCCTGATCGAAAATTCTGTTAATTAAAATCTTAATTTACAGAATAAACGATTTCATTTTATTTGTGGGTGTATAATAGGTACCTACACCTCTGCCATAACTTTCGGGGATTACGTAATTAACAACAACATAACGCCTTGTTTCCCTGAAGCGTTGGGCAGAGGTGTACCTGTAGTAGGTACACCCACATTTCGCCAGTTATGTTTTTAAGTCCCATGTAATAGGGGGCGAGCCTATTGCCATCAACCGAGCACAGATCCAGATACTACTAAAAAAAAACCAGATAGAAAAACCCAATAACACTTTGCCCGACCCGGGAATCGAACCCAGGACCTCACGCTCAGCAGTAGCGCTTGCAACCACTAGACCAACGAGGCAGTCAATACAATCAGTCAATTACGTAATTAATACAATTTAATTTATATTTATGAATGGCTTGCTTTTATTAACAATATTTACATAATTACTACATATAAAAAAAATCATTGCCACACTACAATTTTAAATTAAAGTAGAGGTACTTATATACTTAGTAGTCTTTTTCAGACGCTATAAAGTCGAGAGCTCTTAAAATAATTTGTTAATATTGCATTACCGGGAACAATGTCCCATCTCCTATCCTGCCTTCTGAGCCCCAAAAGATGCAGTCATAGCGACCACTGCGGTGCCGTGCACACGTGCACACCGTCGTGCCGCATGCCGTCCACCCGACGAACAAGAGGACCGGAAACTATTTGACCGGGACTTAAGTATCTTTTTGTGGCATATTTATCATTCTTTCTTCTTTTTTTAGTGCCTCAAACTGATCCCAGAACGAGCTGAAATTACATATTTTAATAAATCGTACTACGAAGAAGCTCCAATATTTAATGTGAGACGTTATAAACGAAAAGGAGATTATTGTATGAATATGTTATTTACCAATAAGATTGTTTTGGGCAACACCGTAATGGTAAGGCTTTCGGAAATTCATAGCTCGCTTTAAAACCAACAGGGAAACTGCCAGACACCCTGTCATTTTCGAAATGATGTGATTGATGGTGAAAATCACATCAAATTTGATCCAGTAGTTTCAGTCTAACAATCTAGATACAGATTACTTCATTAAATAAGGCAGCGTTGTTAGGCCTCCAACAAGGTGTATCGATGACCTGGTGTTTCACGGGAATCCGCTGCATGCGAGAAACCGGACCGGTCGATGTGGGGAGACCTATGTCTAGCTGGGGACGTCTTTAGGCTGAATTGATGCTAGATTAGGTAAGACTACCTACTACTGGAATACATGGTCAGTTCTACCTTCAGCTCTGTCTGACCTGACCAAAATTTGTACCGTGTCTGGCTTGTTATGACGACCGAAACGAATAGGTTTTACCTATAACATGCAGAAGATAGTTTAATAGTATCGTCTCGTTTACTCATTTGTGTATTCAGGCATACCAATTGGGTCAGGCGCGTCTGCTCAGTTTAATCTGTTCGTGTGTGTCTGGGTTGGTAAAAATTAACTTTATGAAAATTTTGCACAGTTTGATGTCATCTTCTACGAGTATCTTCACAACGAATTCAGGAGGTCATTTCCTGAAATGCACTTCAAACTATGCGATGCCATTGGCAATGATCCCTATATTGGTCAAACCCTAAGGAGCGCAGGCATGATGAGTTGCCCTATTGAACCGGTAAGATTGTCTTATGCCTATCATTTTTATGAAAATAGAAAAAATATTTACAGTTTACGCGTTATTAATATTTTTTATAAGTTATGATATAATTTTTTTTAATTTTTTTTTTTCTCTTGAGCAACTGGCGAAATCTCCTCGTACCTCGTGCACAGCCCTTCGGGGAAACAAGGCGTGATTTTATGTAATTTATTTCTCAGTACATGGTACAAGATTTTAATATTAATAAAAAGCTTCACATATACGTTGCCGGTGTAGAAATATTAATAAATTAAAGTACCTACAATTAATATCTCCATTAGTCATTATAATTTATTTTGTAAAGAAAATAGGTCATTTTTAATACAAAGCCAATTATTTTACATTTTTTATTATTATTATTTATGAATTCAATGTCAACATTTACCAATTAATGAATAACACCTGCATTTATTGGGTACCTGCTTGCAATACTATTTGTGCCTTAAACTTAATTTGCGTTTCAGGGCTATCATGAAATAAGAAACATGACTTTCAACCAGATCATTCCATCTGTGTGGCCATTTGAAAAAGGAATGATCGAGTTTATCCTCAAAAATGATCATTTGATAGCAAAAGGCGTAGTGGTTGTAACGTTCAAACAAGACCCTCCCAAACTTAAAACATGATTTATTTTTTTATTACAATAATATAAAATAACCGAAACGCAGTATTTTATTTCATTATACTAAGTTTGTGTCTACATTACGTACTACATCATATACATTACATTTAAAGTTGCATTGTAAGGGCGGAAACAATAAGAAAACGAACGAAGTGTAAGGTTAAATTCATCAAATATCCTACATACAATAAGTAAAAAAAACCCTGTCCGATCCGAAAGGGTACTGCAATAACATTTCCAAAAAAATATATTATTATTGAAAATAAAAAAGTTATTGCTATTTAAAAGTCACATTTTTAGTACCAAAATTACCCCAAAGCCATGAAAAAATGCAAATATTCAAAAAAAAATTTTTTTTTTCTTTTTTTTTTTTTTAAAGTTAAAAAGTTATGACTTAAAGACACCCGCTAATCGACGGCCGCCCGCGCCTCATGTAATAGCGATTTCTTTTCTTGAAAAAAAAAAAAGTCTAAGTGTAAGTATTTGACAGTAATCGTGTAGCTCAACTCACAACTTAAGGAGCTCAACGACTCAAATAAAATACGAATAATAACACGTATACATTGTCTCAAATTACAAACTGTCCTTCAAAATTCAAGTCATTTATTCAAACTAGATTGAGAATCAGCATTTTTCGAATGTCAAAATTACATAAGACAGTTCCTAGTGCTTTAGTTGGAAAGAAGAAGTGGCGCAACAAACTCCCCAGCAACACAGTTGTCTGTTCAGTTGGAAAAACCTGATTCTATAAAAGAGTATACAAAATAATTTACATTACGCAACACAAAACATAAAATTATTTTATTTGCTATATATCAGCTAGCACACGCCAATATACCAACGAAAACATTGGAATCTATACTCAAGTGAAAATAAAAAACTTAAACGTAAACTGAACTTAATACCCGAATTAAAGCCTCCAGGCATAAAGGGCGAGCCCGCTTACATAAAGCTATTAAAAAACTGTAATTTGAAGTCACAAATGATAAACTAAGACCATTTTAGTAAAAATAAATAAACAGTTAATTACTAATAACAATAAAAAAACCATGGTCAGCAAGACCACAAGCAGCATCTATTCACGAGCATAACGCCATACCCCCCGCCATATTTGAGGGAAGGAGGCAACCCGACCCCCGACGCTACCGCAAGCAGAAGTGATATCTAAGGGAGCTTAAAGAACTTGCTGCCGTTTGCTCAGGTAAGAATAATATATAATACATATGATCAATTATTGTCGAGGTCACTAGCTAACCACATATTGCAATACAACTCATAAAAAATATTGTAACGAGTGGATTATGCCAATAATAAAAGAAAATAAAATAAATTTACTTACACAGTTAAATAAAATAAACAATTATATAACTCTTATAGCCTGTCAGTAGGTAAGCTAATTCTGGAGAAATAACACAAACATTGGCTTGAGTTAATCACAGAGACCAAACTATTCTTATCGTTTAAGTAGTCGATGATAGAATCATATTCATTTGAACAAAGGTTGGAGTTTATTGTTTTTTTTTTTTTCAAGGTCTTTATTCACACATAATGTTGTTACAAAGGTGTTTACAAATGATCTTATTATATTTGTATACATATCGTGAATTATTTGTTCCATAGGCTTGGTCGCCTTTACAAATATTTAAACATACTTTTATTATTATATTTTGCGTTGACATGACTTAACTTATTTATTTATGAACATTGTGTAACAAGTAGGTATGTGCAAGTCTTAGTATGGACCCACATAATATTTACAGTATTTGAGTTACAAAATGTACGCTTTATTATTAAGTATAATAATAACATAAGTAAAGATAGCGGCGGGTAGTCCGCGAAAAGATCATGCATAATACACGGCCAGAGTGACGGCGTCAGCAAATAGTAAGCGAGCTATCGTCATGACGCGTCACGGAGGAAGTAGTGATGGGGCAGTCGGTATCGATTGTACGTGCTAGCGTAAGACATTGTACTTAGTCTACTTTTGCCAATTGCAGATATTAGACTATTACGGTGTGATGGGTTTTTATGCAAATAAAAATTGCGTGATGTTTTTAGTATATAGTCTTTTAAAAATGGATACTTTATTCGATTGTGTAATATTTTAAGATTAGTGCGAAATGGTGAGTCAAACGATATTTTTAAAGCTCTGTTTTGGATAGTTTGGAGTTTATTATACTTGGTTTCTGCCACACTGGACCAGACAGGTGCTGCGTAAGTTAGGCAAGGTCTGACCAAAGTAGAATAAATTTGCAATTTAGTTGAAGGACTAAGAATGGATAAATTGCGATTTAAAATAGGTTTCAATGAATTTAGGGCTTTAGCACCTTTCCGTATAGTTAATTCAGTGTTTTTGTTCCAGTTGTGTCTTGTCTAATATTATGCCTAAATATTTCACAGATTCACTCCACGTTATCTGGAAATCATCAATCTTAACAAGTGTTGTGGGTAGTGTACGCTTTTTGGTAAACAGAATTCCTTCGGTTTTTGTAGAATTTAGTTTCAGTTTCCAGGTCTTAAAAAATTGGCTGAGTAGTTCGAGTGAATATTGCAACCGTCCAATAACTATGTCAACGTCTTTGTCTGTCGTGAAAGTTGCTGCGTAATCCGCATAGATTGCAAGTTGTGTGTGAGCCTGTTTAGGTATATCATTCAGGTAAAGTATGAAAAGGTATGGGCCCACGAGCGAGCCCTGAGGCACACCAGCGGGGATGGTTTTAGGGGCAGAGTGCACATTCCCCACAAAGACAGAGAAGGACCGATTACGTAAGTAGTTCTGAATGAGTTTTACTAGACAAAGCGGTACTTCATGTTTTATTAACTTGTGTAAAAGACCATTGTGCCATACAGAATCGAAGGCTTTTTCAATGTCTAGCAAAATCATACCTGTAGAAAGACCGCGGTTTAGCCCATGGGCTATGTGTTCAGCCACTCTAGCTAACTGTTGCGTGGTCGAGTGTGAGCTTCTAAATCCAAACTGTTCGGGAATCAAAATATGCGCAGTTGTTTTAGAGACGCGGGATAAGATTATAGATTCTAAAAGTTTCCCTATGCTTGGTAATAAACTGATTGGGCGATAGTTAGATGGAATCGACTGATCTTTCCCAGGTTTTTTAATTGCTATGATTTTAGCGTGTTTTAATGTCTTCGGGAAGTATGCAAGGCGTAAGCAACCATTAAACACTTTAGTCAAATACACAATAGATTTCTGAGGGAGGTTTTTTAGTAAGCCATTTCCCTGGCCATCGAAACCAGGCGCTTTATTTGATGTTAACTTTCCTAGGAATCTTCGGATTTCATTCGGCCTAACAAGTGATGGGTAGTCATCCATCTGGTAACAGTCAAGCAACCTAATCGAATCTTTGACTGCCTCTTCAATATTCTGATCGCTTACCCAATGTTTGGTTAGGTTCATGTTTTCTAGGAAGGTATTGGCAAGTGTCTCACATTGTTCAAGTTTTGAGGAGGTGGAAGTATTATCCGACGTTTTTAGAGGAAGTAATGAGATAGACTGATGATTTATTGACTTGACCACTCTCCATAAGTCTGATGTAGGGTTGGATACTTTAGCAAATTTTTTGTTCCAGACATTGTCGTTTAGGGCTTGGATCTTTGACTTGATACATTTCTGCATGTTGTTGACTTTGGAGAATAGCTGGCGCCGGTTATAAGGATTAAATTCTTCTAGAGCAAGTTTACGAAAGCGATTTTTAGTTTTTATTTGTGACCTGATGCGTCGATGGAGTTTGTGTCTACCATCACTGGGAATTTTAGGAACGGCTTTATCTCTTGCATTTACAATTGATTGGATTAAGTGCTCAATGGCAACGTCAATTGTCTCCGGTGAGTTAAAAGTTGTTTGATTTAAGGTTATGGACTCATTCAGATGAGATCTATAACCTTTCCAATCCGCCTTTCTGTAGTTGAAGATGATACGCGCCTGTCTGTTTAGTTTACCACCTACGGTAAAGAGGACTGGTAGGTGGTTAGAAGAAAGACTGGTTATTACCTGAGGCTCCGAAAGGTGATAGAAAGAGTTAGCCAGGATAATATCTGGAGTAGATGGTACGTGCGTGCTATGGTAGTGGACTAGAGTGGGACTAGACGGAGCATGGATATCATATTCGTTGTGAATCATGTGGACGAAAAGTACCTCGCCATGGATGTTGGAGCGAGAGCAGTGCCAGTGATATTTTGTGTTAAAATCACCCATAACTAGAGTTTTTGAGTGAACATTAATAATTTTGTCTAAGTCCGTAGGTAGTAAAGCTAGGTTAGGCGATTGATGGGCTGAGACAAAAGCGAGTTCATGATTAGATAGGGCTATTTGTATTCCAACACATTCTAGGTTTTGAGTTATAGGTATATTTAAAAGGGTATGTTCTATGTCCGACTTGACCAAGATTCCGACTCCTTGGCCGTGTCCATTAGGATTCTTATCGCGCCGATAACAGGTGAACCCAAGAGTGTGTAATTTGATATGGGGGGATATTCTGGTCTCTGACAAAGCTACGATATCAATAGAAAGCTCGCTTACCAGGTCCAACAATTCCGTGATTTTGGAGCGAATGCCGTCGGCATTCAAGTAGAGGATACGTACATTTTGTGTGCTACACATATTTACCAAGATGGGTTAAAACTAAAATAACTTTATCCATCATGCTATTACATACCAGAAATTGGCTTTTGATGGTTTTTATCGTCATTAATATAGCTAGCATGTCAGCTGTCGTTTGATCTTGGGCATTTTCTTTAATGGTGGCTTTTTGTGTATTAGCAGCAGCAACAAAGTTCCAGGGTCGCTCATCTACTGAGTTTAACTTAAGTGGCGGCTTAGTCCTGACGGCTTTAAGTTGTTCCTGGCGTTCCCACATAATCTTTAGAAATTTTTCGCGCTTTTTGCATTGGCGGAAGTTAGCAGGATGATTTCCACCACAATTACAGCACTTGGCAGGCTGGTCTCGGGTCTTTTTGGGGCATTCTTCAGTCGGGTGGGGATCAGTACACTTCACACAGCGGGGTGCTAAGTTGCAATTGATTGATGAGTGGCCGAATCCTTGGCATCTGTAGCACTGTGTTCCGTAATGATTGTTGCTTCGGTATTTTCGGATTTGTACTACTGTATTACATAGGAGCCTGATCTGTCGAAATTTAAAGAAATCAGCACCAGGTGGCAATTGAACCAGAAAGGGAGGGCAGTAGGAAGTCTTTTCAGCAGGCACTTTCATTTTACGAACAATCACGTTCTCGAAGCCAAGCGAGGTGATTTCGGCTGGTAGTACATCCTCGACGTAGTCAGGATAGAATAATATTCATTTGAACAAAGGTTGGAGTTTACTTTAGCTTTAAACGCATTAAAAGGCAAATCTAGCAAAGAAGAGGGTAGTTTGTTACAGAAGATTATACTAAGTCAAACAAAAACAAATGAGTTATGAACCTTATGAAGTCAGTGAAATGGAGCTCGTTATTTATCCTTATTTCTGGTGTTAATGTTGTGAATATCACTGTTTTAAGTGTTTATGTGTATATTTTGCCTAAAATATTAGATGTTGGCGAAGATGAATTGAGATGCTACCGTGAGGATAACAATATCTTTAAATAAATCTCTTAGGGAAACTTTGGCTCCTAACTGGTAAAGAGCTCGAACAGCTCGTTTTTGAAGAACAAATATATTTTGAATGTAGCGGCGTGGCCCCACAGTAGAATACCGTAGGACAGTGGTCGGCAAACTCATTAGTCAATAGAGCCCAATATCAATACTATAACTATTAAGATTTCTTAAGAGCGCCAATCCTTTCTGTGTGTCCATACTGTCTCAATACACTTTTCTTAATTCTTAAAACTCCCACTTCCCGCTAGGCTTGATATAATATGTGGGCCCCACTGAAGTTTGGCATCTACTGTTATGCCCAGAAAAACTGCCGAGTCTACAGTTTTAAGCACCTCTTTATCTAAGACGATGTTAGTTTCTAGATTTCTAACTTTCGGTAAGGCGAACTATACATTTTGTTTTCTTGGCATTGAGAACTAAGTTATTTATTGTAAGCCAATCACCAATGAGAGTAACCATTTAGAGTGCACTGGTTACGTCGTCAAAATCTTGTCTATTCCAATTTCCTTGTAAATGTAGTGTGCTAAATAAAACCTGTTGTCTTAACTGTAATGCTGCATGTCAGGCATCTGATAGTAAGATCTGTGATGTGTCTACTGAGCTCCGTGCCAATACCAATAGGTGACTTTACTTAACCCGTACGGAATAAACGAAAGGCGTTTTCTCGAATTCTCGATCGAATTTTCTAATATTTTCTTTTTAAGCTGAAAACTGCTGTTCTTACGTTGCATTATTTAATGGCAGTGTTCTTATTTAATGGTGATTTTATCATTGCTATCAACGCTGATATAAAGTGGAACAGACACTCTGACATGTTTTGTTTGTTGTTAGGAATACTGTGGTGTAGTTTCATTCTTAGTATTTTTTTTTGCAATGAGCTACACTACAGCGTGTGCGTTTCTTCTGTACTTTGTGAACAATATTATTAAGTAAGTTTAATAAAATAGGAAGGGAAGACATAAGAAGCCATTTTTTTACTTTTCTTAAAGATACATATTTGTTAAACAATTAATGACTGCCACGTTTGGGTTAGTGGTCGCAAGATCAACTGCTGAACCTGAGGTTCTGGGTTCGATTCCTAGGTCCGGCAAAGTGTTATTGGGTTTTTTCATCAGAAATTTCTCAGTAGCAGCCAACAGAAGTCTTAATTTGTGTCCAGTGGATGGCAATAGGCTCGCCTATTACAGAGAACTTAAACATAACTGGAGAAACGTGGTTGTACTATAATTAACAGCGTCTAATTAATATGTTTAAATTTCTTGCTTTTATTTACATGATTAATTATAGGTACATAATTATAAAATAAACATTGCTTTCTTGATAGCTACAGCTATAATTTAAAATGAAAATAGACGTAGCTATAAACATAGAAGCCTTATGCCCACCTCCTATTCTGCCCCCTGTGCCCCAAAAAATGCAAAAATAGCGACCTCTGCGCTGCCA
Source organism: Xanthia togata (assembly GCA_963853775.1). NCBI lineage: Eukaryota > Metazoa > Arthropoda > Insecta > Lepidoptera > Noctuidae > Xanthia > Xanthia togata. The sequence goes on along the minus strand of OY970794.1, from coordinate 26,124,188 downwards.
CTGGAGGCGGTGCCGTGGAAGTGCTGAAGTTTAGGGCCAACAAAATTGAATACACTGTTGTGCCATCGACACGACGAAGAAAATTACTTGTATATTATTTCTTCTTTTTTTAGTGCCTCAAAGTGATCGAGAGAGAGAGAGAGAGAGAACGAGCTAAAGTTACATATTATAATAGAAACTAAGAAAGACAAGCAAATATGTTGACGGTCTTGTTTGGTCACAGGTGTGGCTTCCATCCCCAGTTAACAAACTGTTATTGGGCTGTATCGTCACAAAATTAAACATTTATTAGAAATAATACCTAATAGATGACTTACAGATGCACGGATACTCTTACACGGTCATACTTTAACACAATTGAAGTATTGTAAGGAAATTGCACTACAACGTTATTATAAACCTCGTTCTTCGAGTACAACAGACAAGAACCTAATTATACTTATTACTAAAAGCTCTATTTTTACAACTTCCCTTGATAGCCTTGGAATACCGCTCCACTCCTTATAAACACCTCGGGACATGTTGCCCCCTCGTCGCTACGACACTTTGTGTTAGCGACCGTTTTCGGGGACTCATTATTGAGTGTGCAAGTCACCCCCTGCCATTTCACATGTGTATTTTATATAAACTATTGGTCAGGTAGGGGCCATAGTCTTTCCATAGTTCTAGATAACCAGTTCACTTAGCCACCCAAACCCATAATCCAATATCTTTGTTTCCATATCTTGCAATAGTCCTGCACCAACCGGGGGTTGTCATTGGGTGCACTAGCATAGTGCGTACAGGGATAATCGTAGGTTGGTGCCTTGATTCATTAAACACGTCAAACGGGCCTCTGCGAGTTGAATTTGGCCCCTCGTACGCCTTCCAAAGGTCTGGGACCCTAGGGTCCCAAGAAATGTCAAAGACGTAAAAAATAATGGCTAGAAAGGTCACGCTTACTTCGCCTCGCAATTCCAGTCATCTCTAGGGACTGCGTCGATAATACTGTATTTTACGACAGGAGTTACCCACCTACTCCATAAATCGGGTAGTACTGTGGAACCTAAAAACTATAGACCAATTACATGCTTACCGACGGTCTATTAAGTTCTTAGATCCATTCTTAGAGCAAAAACTGCACAACATATTGATCTTCTTCTTTTGGTGTGGTTAGTAAGTAACTAACCTGGTGTCAGAGTTTTAAAGCAGCCCATGGGCCTCTGACTAGGCTTCGCATGCCGTCGAGAAATATCTCTCAGGCATGCCGGTTTCCTCACGATGTTTTCCTTCACCGTTTTTGCAAGTGATAGTTATACAATACGCACATGAATCCGAAAACTCAGAGGTGCCAACATATTGATAGCAACTCGATTATGTCTGTGTCTCAGAATGGGTCCCGCGGTACTAAGCTGCTCCTTATTTATAGACATGGCCATAGGCCAACAGGTTCGTAGATCCCAGAAGGTTTTTTCCACATGCTTGATAGATTATAAGAAGGCCTATGATTCGGTGCCACATACATGTCTCATTAAGGTGCTGGAGTTGTACAAGATAGACGCAACGCTAAGCACCTTCTTGATGTTGTTTATGGGGTAGTGGAGGAAGGTCCTTCTTTATCCAGGATGTCGACAGATCTGGGGGATCGATGAATCCACCAGGAATGAAATGGGAATTATTTCAGGGTGATAGTTTGAGTCCGCTTTGGTTTTGCTTAGCTTGGAATCCCCTAAGCACACTGCTGGAGGATTCAGGTCTAGGCTATCGGTTGAGAAGAGATGGCCAGGTTATATCTCACCTCCTATACATGGATGACCTGACTCTTTGCCCCCAACAATTTGTGACTCATAGATCTGCTGAAGGTAACAGAAACGTTCAGTAGCACCATCAGGATGGAATTTGGTGTAGACAAATGTGCAGTCATGCATATAAAGCGAAGGGGGATTATGGAATCCGTGGGAACCCAACTCTCGAAGTCCATACACCTTAGATCCCTCTCCTCAACCGAAACCTACTACCTAGTATTTAGGTATGTCGGAAGCATGAGGTATCAATGTTGCCGACATGAAAAAATCGTTGAGGGAGTGTTTCTTTGGCCGCCTGAATAAAGTATTAAATATTCTTTTATCAGACGGAAACAAGGTGCGTGCCTTCAACGCTTGGGTCATGCCGGTTTTGATGTATTCTTTTGGCATACTCAAATGGGCTCAGACGGAATTTGACGCCCATACATTGCTGACGGCATATCAGATGCATCACCCACCGTCATCAGTCATGCGACTGTATATCCCGCGAAAGTGTAGGGGTCAAGGTTTCTTAAATGCTAAAACCCTCTACAACTGCGAGATGTGCAGTCTTAGGGGAATATTCCCTTCAAACTGACGTGGGGATGCACCGAGATGTGGTCGCAGTGGACAAGGGCCTCACCCCACTTTCCTTGGCGAAAGAGAACTGGCGCAAATCTGCAGTACTTGATACTAACGAGCGTAAGGTAGTATGGCAAGGCAAAAGGGCTTTGGCGTCTGTATCCTGGCTGCGTTTCAACCACCATCTATTCCGTGGATTCAACTCTTTGGTGAAACCGAAGGTTTTGTCTGTGCGATTATCATGACGAAAAATTTTTGGATTATTTTTCGGAATTTTATTAAAATATGTATTTTTATACCGTGTAATACAACAACGCTTTTAGGATACTACTGTCGCTGCCTCGTTTCTGTAGTGCTTCAGAGATGTTCTCAGCAGCGCGTACAGATAACTTCTTTGCGATCATGCGTAAAGGAACCGCGTCAATATTGCGTCGGATGCGAGATAGCGACAACAGTCTCCTGAGCATTATTATTAGTAAGACTGAAGGCCACCTGAAGGGGCACCTGTGCACAGTGCAAGTATTATTGCCAGGTATCCCCAGAGGATGGCTTAATAGATATAGTGTTCTTTAAGTTGTATTGTAGCGCTCTTCCTCTCTCTACTTATTTAAAATTTTGCTGTGCCCGACAGGGTCCATAATTGTTTATATTATATTATTATTTATTTTATGGATTGCAATAATCGATTTGAGATTTGTTTTTATTATGTTTGTCTTAATTAATTATACCAATATAGGTTAAGTAATACTAACAAAAATATGGGTAATGTACCTGAATCACAGATGAATAAATAAATAAAACGCAATAAAGGAAATATTGAAAACTACAAAACTGTTTTCAACTTTCACCAAGATTATAATTATTATTTCTTTTATTTACATTGTTTCTTATTAATTTTCATTTTTAAACATTTCTCAAAATAAAAATAATAAAAATACTTTTTAAATTATTTTAATTTTAAGTCATGTTTAAAAATGTAAATTATAATTATAATCTTGGTGAAAGTTGAAAACAGTTTTGTAGTTTTCTCTCAAAATGCTTACGTTTTGTTCGAGACATGAGGTTCTAGTAGCACACTTATACTCTCTTGGTCCAGTCATCCTGACGCAGACTAGGTTTAGCTCTTTAGTGCTGCCTACCGCCTCAAGCACTAAATAGGTAAACCTTTTCATTATTATTTCTGACTAATATTTTGAAGTGTCGTGCTTACCAGAGTAGGTTCGAGAACCTAAATCATTGACATCCCGATAAAACCGATGACATCGCACTATAAAAAGACGTATTAAATTATCCGCCTCATATTCCAATCGAAGTAGCTCTATTAATTTCAAATGCCATTTTTAGGGTTCTGTAGCCGAAGGGTGCCAAACGGAACCCTATTACTAGGCCTCCGCTGTCTGTCCGTACATCCGTCCGTCTGTCTGTCAGCGGGCTGTATCTTATGAACGGTAATACGAAAACCGTAGACAGTTGAAATTTTCACTGATTGTGTATTTCTATTGTCGTAATAACAACAAAATAATAAAATAAAGTTAAAAATTAAAGGGATTTTTAACTTGATTTTATTTTACATATACAGGGTGTCTGGTAAATAATGGATAAACTTGAAATAGCATATAATCGATCTTAAGGCCGTTCTAAAAACATAAAACAAAAAAATCCCTATACTCGTAGTACCGAAGATTTTTAACTAACTTGTTTTACCAAATTTTTCATTTTTCTTCACCACGACCACAAATCAATGAATTCCATCAGTTATTTTGTTGTTGTAATATTGTTCGTTGACTATGTCGACAGAGAAGCAGTAAATAACGTGACTAGAAATGGAACAGTATTTTTTTCAAAAAAATCTTTTCTTAGGTACCTACTACTTGGGATATATGTTTTTTGGTATTTTTCTTAGAACGGCCGTCAGATCTATTATATATGCTAATTGAAGGTTATCCATTATTTACCGGACACCCTGTATAAGAAACGTGTTTTTTTCGGCGTTCTTTGCAAAACGGTACGGTGTGTACGGTGGAACCATTCGTGTCCGACTCCCACTTGTCAGTTTTTCCATGTTTGTCTCTCATGGTAAGTATTTGCTTAAAACCCAATCCTTGCAAGGATTGGGTTTTAAGCAAATAATCGGCGTTCTTTGCAAAAAAATCGGCGTTCTTTAGCAAAACGGTACGGTGTGTACAGTGGAACCATTCGTGTCCGACTCCCACTTGTCAGTTTTGCCATGTTTGTCTCTCATGGTAAGTATTTGCTTAAAACCCAATCCTTGCAAAAACAAACACGCTTACATTATTTACTTAATCCTTTTTTAACGTTCAAGATTAATACAAAAACACATAAAAACGAGTTTCCTTATATAGTTCGATGAGATCACGCCACGCCATGATCTTCGTTATGCGATGACTCAATGTGGGGGCGGAAAAGATGACACGGACGTTGCCCGCTTTCCATTTAGGGACACTGTGTCACCTTCTTAACGTTGCGTGGCGGATTTTAATTGCCGTGTGAAGACAGTGTTGCACTGTGTTGTTGGTGAAGAACTTCCTATATGTCAGTGTTTGGAATCATCTCGGAAAAAAGTCCTTACCTACTCTTATAAGGATTATGTTTTACATTAAATTAGTCTCAACGAGGCAAGACGTTGCATTAAAATAGATCCGCTCTTATGGGCAGTCAACCCTACCTAGCTTTTTTTTTTAAAGATTAGAGCTATTGTCATACAGTTTGTGCAGATCATTGAGGTTAGATGTAGACTAGGGCAGACACTGCGATTAATTTTTTGCGCCACACGTTGTGGTCCATGGATGACAAACGTTTCAGTCACTTCTGACGTTTATAGTGCGCAGTACGCACCGCGCAGTTGTCATACTGACATCCAAGGGACACATTTTTATATGAAGTACACATAAAAAGTTTATAGTGGAGGTATTTTGGGCTAAAGACAAAATTAGCAGTGCTCTGAAATATGTATAGGTATTCTATCTACAATTCCCAGTTTCTTTGAAATCCGTCAAAGATTATTCAAGAGTTATGTGCTACTGCTCAGCTCTTATAAATAATAAAAACATGATCAGATGTCCCATACCAAACTTCAATACCTACTCGACCCAAATGTACCTATTATTTTTACGGCTGATTACTTTTTCGCGATTAAGATGTTGGTGCCATGGAGAAAGATGTTCAGTTCGATGGTCTATACCACACGAGTAGCCCGAAAGTCTAACAACCAGTCTTACTAAGGGGTATCGTAGTACCCAGTAACTGGTTTGTGCAGGTCATATACGCAGTCGATCTATGTAAAATACTGGTATTCAGCTAGAGTGGAAGCCGACCCCAACATAGTTGGGAAATGACTAGGCAGATTGATACATAAATAAAATTTCAGGCTAAAGAAAAAAAGACAAGAAAAAGTATTTACTGGGACAAGCACAGGAGATTAATTAAAACACGCACTCATTAAAAATAACAATAAAAATAAAAACAAAGTAAAATAAAAAAAATAAAGCAGAAGGTCCTGTGCGAGGCCAAAAGGCTCCTATCTCAGCATGATGCTGCGACATTTAATAATAAATGCCGCAGCGCTGGTATTCTGATAGGTACGCAATGATGTCACGGAAAAAAATAAAAAATTAAATAGGTAGATGTATGAAATATTATAAAAAATAAAACATATTATTTACTCCGCGTGTCTGCATCCGACGTAACATCAGTTACTTGTCTACGTCTAGACAGTCTATTTCTCCTTTTATTTATGATTACACATTTCTGTTATTCGCTGTATAATGAGATATTAGCGGGGATACCAAGACCGTGTTATTTACTGAAAAATAACGAGAGCAGCTCCTATAAATGTTGGTTCAGTAAAACAACTATAATATATAATATATTAAATATATAATATATTAAAGAAGTGTAATAGTGAACTACAATTATGTAATACAATGTATAATACAGACACTCAGCACCTACAGGATGAATTGTTTGTTAGGGAATATGCTCTAAAGGATATCTTTAGTAAATATGAGGCTTCTCAACAAGACCTGAGTAAGCGCTTGCAGGAGGCCAATGAATTGGCTGACCTGGTCAAGTACAACGCCGAGAGGTATGAGTCTCTGACAAATAACCTCTCTTTTAGCTGTGCCTGCTCCCATGAGCCCCAACCTCAACTGGTTACACCTACACCCTCAGTGGCTCAGCCTGTAGGTAGCTGTTTGGATGGCAAAAATAATAATAATTTGATTAACACAACCTATGTATTTTCGGACAAATTTGGTCAAGGTATTGGTCGTATATTTAATCAGTGTTCACAACAATATGTAATTAATAATTGTTTACCCGGTGCCAGTATTAGCCAATTAATTAATAATATTAAACTGACACAAATAAACCCCTGTTCCACTGTTATATTATTATACGGGGACAGTTTAACTGTAAGAAAAAAGGACATAATTGAATGTGTCCATTTGATGTTACATCTCAATGAAACTAATAATTGTAAATTTATTTTCTGTGCCTTGCCTTATTCTCGATATTTGTCTAATGAGACAAATAGGCACATTTATAAATTAAATATGTTAATTTATAATAGGACCTGTCGTCACAGTGACGCTATTTTATATTTTGATTGTAATCAATTCATTACTGATTATAAACTGACAAATTATACAATGTATTTGCCACCTAGTTGTAGAAGACAAATTGCTAATCTCTTAGCATACAATATACACAGTGACACTGGTACCTGTAGTGTACCATCGATTACAGTTAGTAGTGGTACTAACACTACTTTTGATACGCCTAGTAGTTTAAACTATTAGGAGCGACAACGGATGAGCCGTATATATTGAACGTTGTTCATCAAAATATGCAGGGTTTGTCCGGCAAAGAGCTAGAATTAAGTTTATTTATGGAGAACTATGATGTTCAGGTGTTATGTTTGACTGAACACTGGTTGAAAGAACATGAAGTGGTGTTTATTAACCTTTATAATACTGGTGTCTCATATTGGAGACAGATAACAATAAAATTCTATTGTGTCTGCTAATTGCGCGCGCGACAGATTAATGATGATAATTTTACTGTACAAAGTGCGTTTGTAAGAAAAAGCGCCATTCGCGGTGGATCTTTGGTTCTTGTTTCAAACAAGTTGAAATGTAAACAACGTTTAGATTTAGTTAATCTTTCCATCGAGCGCACTATTGAGTTGTCTTGTGTTGAACTCGAGCGATACATTATAATTTGCGTTTATCGTCCCCCCTCTGGTGATTTTATTAGTTTTGAATCGGTAATGGAGGATTCGCTCAATAGGTTACAATCAAGTAATAAAAGTATAATTTTATGTGGAGATTTTAATATTAATATTTTAGATGTTACTCCATTAAGTATTAGACTTCTTAATCTGTTTAGGTCTTATAATTTAATTAACTTGTTTTTTGAAGCTACTAGGATCACGGCATCTTCGTCAACTTGTCTTGATAATATATTTAGTGATTGTGATGCCAAAAATAAATTAGTGTTAAGTGACTTAACGTCTGACCACTGTGGTTTATTAGCTAGTTTCCCCATGCCATTACATAAAAAGCCGCATAAAATAGAATGTAGGCCACATACAGCTAGTCGTTGCAATAAATTTAAAAATAATATAGCTCATAGAATAACACCATCTATAATAGAACACGAGAATCCTAATGAAATGTATGCAGCCCTTTTTGATGTTGTGCAAAAAGAGTACCAATCTACTTTCAAGACTAAAACTATTGACATTAATGGCACCTCCGTTGGCTTTAATCAATGGGCCACTCCGGGTATTTATAAAAGTAGAGCGAGACTATACGAGTTATATGGTTTGAAAAAATATAGATTTGATACTCCTTTCCTAGAGTATGTCAAAAATTATTCAAAATTATTTAAAAAGGTTAGTGTTTTTGCTAAATCTAAATTTTTAAGCGATACAATTAAAAATTCCAATAATAAAGTAAAAACCACTTGGAAAATTATTAACAATGAAACGGGTAAATCGGTTAAGCAAGATAAACAACTTGAGATTATGGTCGATAATAAATTAGTTACTAAAGCAGCTGACGTAGCTGAGGCGTTTAATGAGTTTTTTGCCAACATACCTATAACTACGACTCGCTCCTTAAATTCGTCCCCATCTAAAGCTGAAAACCTTTTGTTTAGTAGTGTGTCTAAAAGTAGTCGCTTATTTAGCTTCGAACATGTAACGCCTCGTGATGTAGTTAATGTTTTCAACACACTCAAGTCTAAAAACACTGGTGATTACTGGGGAATCTCCATTAAACTTTTGAGTAATATAATAGACATCGTAGCCCCCTATCTAGCTGTTACTTTTAATAAATGTGTTGATTTAGGAACTTTTCCTGATCTCATGAAGAGTAGTAAAGTCATACCATTATTTAAATCAGGCAATAAAAATGACGTTGGCAATTTCAGGCCTATTTCTATTTTACCAGCATTCAGCAAAATATTTGAAAAGTTAATACTCAAGCAGTTGCTAAGACATTTTAATTTAAATAGCCTCCTTCATAGTGAACAATATGGCTTTACAAAGGGTCGTTCGACTACAGATGCGGGTGTTGCTCTCCTGAAACACATATTTAACGCATGGGAGAACTCTCAAAATGCTATTGGAGTTTTCTGTGATCTCTCCAAAGCCTTTGATTGCGTGCACCATGACACGCTTTTGCGTAAACTGCGTCATTATGGTGTGCTAAACGAAGCTCTCAATGTTTTAAATTCATATTTAAATAATAGGTCGCAATGTGTAGATGTTGATGGTGTAAAATCTTCCGGGCTACCAGTTCAGTTAGGTGTACCTCAAGGCTCAATACTGGGTCCATTCTTGTTCTTAGTATATATCAATGACTTACCATTCTATTTAAAGGGTATCTGTGAAGTTGTACTGTTTGCAGATGATACCTCTCTTATTTTTAAAGTAGACAGGAATAGACAAGACTTTGACGATGTAAACAGTGCACTATCAATGGTTACGGATTGGTTTACGACAAATAACCTAGTTCTCAATGCCAAGAAAACGAAATGTGTAAAGTTTGCCCTTCCAAATGTTAGAAACCTAGGACCCAACATCGTCTTAGATAAAGAGGTGCTTGAAACTGTAAACTCGGCAGTTTTTCTGGGCATAACAGTAGATGCCAAACTTCAGTGGGGCCAACATATATCGAGCCTAGCGGGAAGGCTCAGTTCGGCCGCCTACGCCGTCAGAAAAGTAAGACAATACACTGACGTTGATACGGCTCGGTTAGTCTATTTTAGTTATTTTCATAGCGTTATGTCCTATGGTATTCTGCTGTGGGGCAAAGCTGCAGATATTCAAAATATATTTGTCCTCCAAAAACGAGCTATTCGAGCAATTTACCAGCTAGGTGCCAGAGTTTCTCTGAGAGATTTTTTCAAAGATATCAGTATTCTCACAGTGGCATCACAATTCATCTTCGCCAACATCTTATATATTAGGCAAAATATACACTTAAGATCAAGAAGATTCACAATGTTAACACAAGAAGTAAGGATAAACTACGTGCTCCCTTTCACCGGCTTCATAAGGTTCATAACTCATTTGTTGGGCTTGGTATAACCTTTTATAACAAGCTACCCTCTTCTTTGCTAGACTTGCCTTTTAATGCGTTTAAAACTAAATTAAAGTCCAACCTTTGTTCAAAGGCATACTATTCTATCAACGACTACTTAAATGATAAGAATAGATGGTCGCTGTGATTAACTCAAGACAATGTTTAAATGTTCTTTCTCCAGAATTAGTATACCTACTGACAGGTTATATGAGTTTATATAATTGTTTATAATTTTACTTTATAAGTCAATTTATTTTAATTTTATTTTAATTTAGTGCTGACATAATCTACTCATTACAATGTTTTTTTTATGAGTTGTATTGCAATATGTGGTTAGCTAGCGACCTCGACAATTATTTATTTTACCTCGATGGTCCTAGTTTATCAATTATAACTTCTAGTTACAGCTATATGTAAGCGGGCACGCCCTTTATGCCTGGAGGCTTTTTCTTTTTTTTTTAGATATTGTTTACTTTTAGTTATTTTTATTTCTGCTTGAGTATAGTTCTCGATGCTTTTGGTTGGTATATTGGCGTGTGCTAGCTGTCATATGGCTATTAATTATAGCTATTTAATTTAAATTATTTTTAGCATATTGTAAATTGTCTTGCATACTGTTGTATAGAATCATTTTTTATTTTATTTTCTAACTGAACAGACAGCTGTGCTGCTGGGGAGTTTGTTGCGCCACTTCTTCTTCCCAGCAAAAGCACTAGGAAGTGGTGAAGGGTGGGCGTTTTGGGGGACTGTCTTATGTAATTTTGACGTTCGAAAAGTGCTGATTCTCAGCCTAGTTTGAATAAATGACTTTTGAACTCCATTGTAAACTTACCTTCAGAAAGATAAGTTAAAGTATCAAAACAACAGCTATTTTTGCGATAATGGCCGCTAAAAACGGTACTATGCCTTTATATGTAAAGTTGTCCCAGACACATTTCCTTATTAAAGCGTTCTCACGTCATGGACATACAAATGATGCTATTAACTAAGAACAACTTGTTATTATTACAACAAGTTCTATTTATACTGATTACTATTACAAACACCATAGTGTCCGTTTGTTCTAGTGTTTGTACTCGAAAAATTGAAGCACATAGGAGCGTGGCGTTTGTTGGGCGCCATGATTAGTGACTAGCGTAGGTTGAACTTAGTCATGCGGCGTGGAATCAAGCATCAGTGTGACCATTACAATAGGTGGGTTGATTCACTAGGATCGTGTAAGTGTGAGATCCCGGGTTCCGTATTCTGGTTTGCTCTTGCCCGGTTAATGTCGGAAGGCATAACTGGCGAAATGTTGAAAGAGCTGTCTAGTCGGTGGACAAGACAGCTCTTCCTACCCCGGCTGGAAAAAGGTGTGATGTTATTTTATCTGTAGTACGAACAATCTTGAACTAAATTTACCTTAGCAGGCAGATATAATGTCTAAGACTCTAAGGTCTATTTATAACCTTGTTTCCAATTGATGTTAGTCCCACTTAAACAAACATCAACTTTATGCTAGTGTAAATAAAGTTGGTTTAAGACTTTGAAAAAAAAAGTACTGCTGAAAAAGTCTTAAAAAATATAAATTTGTAGCGCAAACTGAACATTACGGTGGTTTTTACTAATGTTCGTGTTTATTTACATATTTGGTAAATAATTTGCAAACGCAGATTAGATACATCCTTTAATCGAGTCAATTCAAGCCCATATTAATTTTGCTTAGTAAGTAACCTTGGTAATTGGGTAGGTACACGCTAAGCTAGCAGGTTTCCGCAGGGACTTGACGTCAGAAAGCAGACGATCCATATACATTACGTCAGGAAAAAGAGCGTCTGAACTGAGTAAAGACAGGGAAATTAATTGTTTATCAATTTGACTACCAACTTTAACTGTCCGTATATTCAAATCAGATGGGGCAGAAAGGTTCTGGAATGGAGGCCACGTACCAGCAAGCGCAGCGTAGGACGTCCACACAGACAGACGACCTAATAAAGGTCAGAGGAAGCCGCTGGATGCAGGTTGCTTCCAACCGGCCGATTTGGAAATCATTGGGGGAGGCCTATGTTCAGCAGTGAACGTCCCATGGCTGAAATGATGATGATGATGATATTCAAATCACATCTGTCATTCCTTGACAGTTGTATAAAATATCTATATCACGGCTAATTGACGTAGTGTTTCAATTCAATATCAAACTCAAACTCAAAGCATTTATTTCAATTAAACCATTTACAGGAACTTTTGAAACAAGGGGTCGGTCAGTCAAAAATATGAAGCTTGTTGCCCATTCCAAAGCGTAGTAGGTACCTATGGAGAAGAACGGGCAAGAAACTCCACGGACACTCTTTTAAATCAAAAATTTGAGTCAAAATATTGGTTACATCACTCAATTTTTAATTACGCACGTGAGAACGATGTAGAAAGACGTGTAAAATCGTAAAAGCGTCTGTAATAAAAAGAAAAAAATAAAGAATCATTCAAAAACTTAAAATAAGCCATTGCAGCTAAGAGATGACCAGTCGCAACTGACGGTGCCCGTTCACGAACATGACGCATGGATCAGCACCATTCAGATAATTGACTTGATCAATGAAATACATATTACCCGGTAAATGGTAGCTCTTTAGTACGTAGTACTCACACCTGTGCTATGCAATTATATAATACAAAGGAAATTGAGTTTATACAATACAAAGATGGTCTTACAATCTTCAGCAGCTCCAACAGTAATTTCAAAATGTTAATCAATTAGTTGTGGTTGTGGAGCAGGACCAGCAATGAGCCAAGCATTTTTATCAGTGATGTAATCCCCCAACTTATAATATGCCTGCCTACATAGTGTGCGTTTTATACAAGATTTGAATTTCGTTTCATTCAGTTGAAGTATGTGGGGAGGAATTTTATTGTAACATTTTAAACAGTACCCCATGAAAGATGAGTCTACCTTAGCCAGTCTGAAACCTGGTTGTACTAATAGGTCCCTATTTGTTGTATTATGTCTATCACCTCTTTTACAAAAAAAATGTATTTATATAATATTAATGTAATGAAAAATAAAATGAAATTATAGATACATTATCTATAATAAATTTTCCTAACCGTACATGAAGTAAACTTCTGATCTTTTCTGGTGTCGTCACAAACTATATAAGTCAGTCAGTAAGGTTGATAGTGGAGCTGACGGCCCAGGGCACCCTATAGACGCCCATCTGTCGCTCTCGCTAGAAATGGAGGCTCTTGTGATGCACGATTTTGTGCTCGTGCGCATTAAATTTTGTTTGGCAGCAGATATAAATTAAAATGATGATTCAATTATTAACATAGTCTTGACTAGAATGATGTGACCGCGCTTGTCACATGACTGTGTTGGCATTATGAATTCGCAGTATATTCGTAATAGCTGTTCATTTTGTTAACATAAACTGAAACACGATAACACATTCTAGATTGAAACGCACTAATTAATAGTCGGTCGTCAGGGAATGTTCTTAATTAGTTCTAGAAGTAACAATGGACTAGACATTTTTATTCAATGTTATTCAATTAGAAATAATTCAAGATTAAATTTATGCTCCAGTAATTATATTGGAAGAAAAGCCTGCTTATTAGGACCCAAATTAGTTATCTTATCTAACAAGATGAGTTATGCTCCAATTAATAAAGATTTTTGGCTCATCTAAAGAGATTAATACACCGTTTGAGCGATCACCATGAGAGTTGGCACATAATAATATGTATTTTTTCATGGAGAAGATTTTTAGAGGTATTTTTCACACGTCCACGCGAGCGGAGCTGTGGGCAAAAACAAGTAGGTTATTAACAAAGATATGCGACTATGTCTTTAGCCGACTAGCCGGCCAGCCGATTAGTCGGTTGTAAAGAAGCCCACAAGTCGAAGCCGCCACGGTTTCGGGCGTATTCGGCAATTTCCGTGACGCTACGTTTACACTAACGCCGCCGTCTGCGAGCGTGTCGGAACATGATTTGTTTACTTCGCATTGTTTCTTGATTTTTGCTTTTGCACTGCCAGAGCGGTGTTTTACCATTTGGAGACAATACTGTTATTGTTCATGAAAGTGAAACAACTCAAAATGTAATCATTTCTCGAATTTTGTTTGATATTTATGTCATAGATATTTTTTACTTACAAGTAATTTTAGAGACTGATTATCAAAGCAAAGGTTGCTTTACAAAATATGTAAAACTGATAAAATGAAAAAAATATTAATTAACAATCAAGCTAATGTTATTCCTCTTACATACATTTTATTGAGAAATACATACCTAAAAAGTAAAAAGCCGGATAGCCGGCGCTCTTTGCCGAATAGTCGCCGATTACGAGAGTGGCCGGATAGTCGATAAGTCGCCGACTAGGACATCTCTGATTAAAACTTAATAAAAATACATCTTTTTCGTCCGTATGGAAACAACCCCCAATGTTCCAATTTAGAAATCTACAAATTATCATAATTCGCATCGTTCTACTACGATCTCAGGTACCAAGACTGGACTCAAAGACTTATCACAACACCATTTTCAATCTTAGCCGCACTTGTGTAAGGTTTAAATTAACTTGCAGAGTTGTAGAGTCACCCGACAAATTCTAATTTGGAACTGTATCACAGATAAGTATTATGTATAATTAGCATTGTATAATTAAGTCTCTTGGTTCGTATTTAGAATTCAAGTGTCCCGCCTGTCTAATCGTCTAATTATGTCTTTGAAGTCTGTATAGCTCAATTCGAAATTAGGGAACGACCTACGTCAACGAGTCGCCGTTGGGGTGCCCACTTAATTATGAATAGTTTGGTTTTAGGCTGCCTGTCCATTCGACTGGAGTGAGTAATAAATAAATAATAATAATCACACCATTTATTTCAGGCGACACGGGTCCATAGAAAAATACCTTAACCTAAACATATATATTTTATTTTAATATAAACAAAACTTGTGTTAATAAAATAAGGCTTATGACTATGTTAGTAGCACTTCACTTTGCACTAGCTTGACTTTGTGCTGTCCTGTGGAACTTGTCCGCGGAAGCGACGGAACACCACGTCCTGCGGCCAAAAGTGTTCTTCCATGACGAGGGGCAGATAGCATTTCGGTACATGCATGAAGAACGCCTTAAAGTTGTAACTGCACCCTCAGCGCGTACCTCATCTTTTGGCGCACGTATGTACTCCACGATGTCCTCCGCCTTAGTGGTGTAGTGCAGGCGAGAGATGTACACCAGTGTGTTCGGCTTTGCGGCACGCAGGCTCACTTTGGGGACCGTAGGAGTTTTGCCGCAGCGGTTCTTTTTGCGGAGAAGATAGAGGAAGAATCATGTGCTCGCCGTAGAGAGAATAAAAGTGAGAAAACTCACAATCGACGTAGCGGAATTCGACGTAAAGGGAACATTCAATACTCAATACTCAATAATTTATTGTATTATACAATGTTTATGCTTAGGTTGTAAGTAAATATTTGTTGTAACAACCGTGGACCCTTTCGGTCACAGTTTTTTTTTTTTAATTATGATTTAAATTTAGTTTTTTTTTCCATTAAGCTCGACGCACCCGTAGAAGCACTACACGATATGGGCATCGCCACAACTCGAGCGTTTAGATTTTTTCTATGAAACTACAATGAACACTTAAGCAGCGCATTCACGATAGAATTTAATGACGTAAAACTATTAGGAAGACTATAGAATAAAAGAATAAAGTTAAGTTTAATATTCGGAGTCTCCTGCTAAGAATCAAATGCCTGTGCTAGCAGACTCCGCTTTTCCATAATACAGTCTATTCTACATAGTAACAAAATGGCACTTATAATATCAAATATATAAATATCATAACATACATAACATCACGCCTGTATTCCCTGAAGGGTAAGGCAGAGGTGTACCTTAGTACACTCACATTTCGCCATTTATGTTTAAGCGCCATGTAATAGGGTACGAGCCTCTTGCCATCAACCTCATATTTTGAACCGGGTACAAATTGGGAATCGAACCCAGGACCTTATGCTCAGCAGTAGCGCTTGCGTGTGAGTTGGATCGTTAAGTTCCCTTCAAAATGGTTGAGCTAAACGGTGCTGATCCATGCGTCATGTTCGTGAACGGACGCCGTCAGTTGGGACTGCTTATCTCTTATCTGCCACGGCTTATTTTAATTTTTGAATTGTTTTATCTTTTTATTACGGACGCTTTTTACGTGCACGTCTTTCTACATTATTCTTATATGTATAATTTCAACATGAATGATGTAACCAATATTTTGTAACAATATTATTATGATTAAAAAGAGTGTCCGTGGAGTTTGTTGCCCGTTCTTCTCCATAGGAACCTACGCTTTGGAATGGGCAACTAGCTTCATAGTTCTGACGGACTGACAATTCAAAAGTGCCTGTAAATGGTTTAAATGAAATAAATGTTTGAGTTTGAGTTGAGTTTGACCACTAGACCAACGAGGCAGTCATAAAAATAATTTTCATTGACTTACTAGTCGTTTCATGTCGTCGATCGTGAATGTCTTACCTTAGAAGCGTCATAATATCATCGTACCGGCTCGGGATAGGCTAGTAAACAGCAATCACTGAGTTTACGTTGGGTTGAGGCTTGGTTGATGACGAGTCTGAGGTGTTCAGTGCAGGACAGTGCTTATTAGTGGGCGATCAGCTTTATCAAAATTCAAAAGTCATTTATTCAAACTAGGCTGAGAATCAGCACTTTTCGAACGTCAAATTTACATAAGACAGTCCCCCAAAACGCCCACCCTTCACAACTTCCTAGTGCTTTTGCTGGGAAGAAGAAGTGGCGCAACAAACTCCCCAGCAGCACAGCTGTCTGTTCAGTTAGGAAAAAAAAAAAAATCTATACAATAATTTACAAGATAATTTACATTACGCAAAACAGAATTTAAATTATAAATTAATAGCCATATGACAGCTAGCACACGCCAATATACCAACCAAAAACATCGAGAACTATACTCAAGCAGAAATAAAAATAACTAAACGTAAACAATTTCTGAAAAAAAGAAAATAAAGCCTCCAGGCATAAAGGGCGTGCCCGCTTACATAGAGCTGTAACTAGATGTTACTCGTATAATTGATAAACTAGGACCATCGAGGTAAAATAAATAATTGTCGAGGTCGCTAGCTAACCACATACTGCAATACAACTCATAAAAAAAAAACATTGTAATGAGTAGATTATGTCAACAATAAATAAAAATAAAATTAAAATAAATTGTCATAAAAAGTAAAATTATAAACTTTTATATAAACTCATATAACCTGTCAGTAGGTAAACTAATTCTGGAGAAAGAACATTTAAACATTGTCTTGAGTTAATCACAGCGACCAACTATTCTTATCATTTAAGTAGTCGTTGATAGAATAGTATGCCTTTGAACAAAGGTTGGACTTTACTTTAGTTTTAAACTCATTAAAAGGCAAATCTAGCAAAGAAGAGGGTAGCTTGTTATAAAAGGTTATACCAAGCCCAACAAATGAGTTATGAACCTTATGAAGCCGGTGAAAGGAAGCACGTAGTTTATCCTTACTTCTAGTGTTAACATTGTGAATATCACTGTTTTTAGTGTATAAGTGTATATTTTGCCTAATATATAAGATGTATTGTGATGCCACTGTGAGGATACCGATATCTTTGAAAAAATCTCTCAGAGAAACTCTGGCACCTAGCTGGTAAATTGCTCGAATATCGTAGCAGTGCGGAGCAGTATAGCGTGGAAGACGTGATTTTACTCGAATTCTATTGGCTAATATTTTTCTAGCTCTGCAAAATAATATTCGCTTCACTGTCTTCGCTTTGTAAATTGTCTAGGGTGGGAAATCATCAAATGACTTCTCCCGCTCTGGGTGGAGCGGGAGGGCGTGTCAGACTCTTACTGACTAAAACCCACCCATGTTCCTACAGTTGCTTGTGCAATGCCAGGGGGCCACGGTATCCCTTTCGGACTTTCCCGCAACCCCGGCAGGCAATGGTCTCATCGGACCCCTTCACTTGCTGACATCTCTATGAGGCGCGCATGGAACACAACGTGCCGTCGACCCGGGCCTGGTCCTTACCAGACGGCGAGCTACCCATTGCTCACCGTCCGCAAGCCCGCGCCTACGGTGGCCGGAAGCCCAGGGCGTCTCCACCTGCGGCGCCTAGGGCCGTGAGAGCGCGAACTTTGCCTCTCCCTCACGCGTTCCGCCTCCTCCTTCGCGAGCATTACTGCTTCGCAGAAGGAGGTGACGGCCTCCCAAATTTATAGTGCCTTGCCCTCACATCAAACAATAGACGATTGTTAAGTTTTTATTATTCTCTTTTTGTTGAATACGAGGCTTCTGGTTACTTAGATTATTTTATGTGTTATGTTTATATTGTGCGTCTTATTTGTGCAGAATACACAATGTTTCTGTTTTTCTTCTCTCCGCTCCAATGGACAGGCGGCCCTTAGGGCTCGTTGTTTGACTTGTCTGTTCCACAAGATACTTGACTGAGACCGACGAGATGAGGCCTTAAATACGTAACCCAAATGAGGGTTTATAGATTAGGAGTTAGGAGTTATTGGCAGCAATATTGATTAGTGATTTCATTGTTTTATTTGGCAGATGTTGTTAAGCAAAAGTTCTTCATTCATGGTCTGCTCTAACTGATTCATTCTAATAATAATTCTAAACTATCATCGAAAAGAAAATCATAATTATTTTGAAATTGCCGACAGCTCCCTGTCTATTAGTATTAATATTAATATTCATTCGTACTCTACTTTAACTCAATCAATCTAATAATAATTCTAAACTATATTACTATCATCGAAAATAATAATTATTTCATTTTCTCTGTCTATTAGTATTAATATTATATTTCGGTGGATATTTTGCAGAATATGTATTGTTTGTTTTGATTGACGTTGATTTGAATGCAAATGTGATAGCTTGTTATTTTAGGTGTCATGCTTATATGTAGGTAACTACTTAATTACAATCTGACCAGACAAAATAGTCGCCGTAACCAAGATAAACTCGGTTCTGTGCATGATACACTGAACTCAACTCAAAGCATTTATTTCGATTAAACCCATTTACACTTTTGATTTGTCAATAAAACATAAACAACAATACACATATTAGCAGCATGTGTTTTTATTCTGTTGCAGTGGTAGCTAATTAGAAATGGCTGCGACTTACGAGTTCTCGGTCGTAGGTTCAAACCTAGGCAGGCACTTCACTTTGAGAAAATTATTTAATCACCACTGCTCTCAAAACAGTGAAGGAACATCGAGAGGAAACCGGCACGTCCTAGAAATAAAAATTCGAAGACATGTGACATCCACAAACCCTCACTGGGCCCTCGTGGTGGATTACGGCCCACTCCGTCTCACTGAGAGAAGACCTGAAGACCTGTGTCCCAGCATGGAAACATTATAGGCTGATTATGCGATACAAAAAAACGTATTTTCTTTCTTTTCTTTCTTATTATTGCTCTTTTTCTCCTATTCATCTCTTTTAGCAGCCGTTTCACTATCTCACATCTACATAATATTATTAAATCAAAGTCGTACACTATCACACACAATACATTTCAGTTTCCACATCACGAACACTATCAAGTAACACAAATTTTCTCACATAATATCAGTGGCTACAGGTGCAAACTATAACCCGTAGGGAAGCAGGACCCTCTAATCATGTAGCCAATTACAGATGAGCCCTCTGAAGCTGCCTATAGTATAACTTAGGGTGTATTTTGGAAGTTTTCCGAAGGTCAGTCGAAACTGGTGGGAAGTTGCAGTAATATGGCTGTCAGGGGAAATATCCGAGGTTTGTGAGCGAAGGGATATGCCGCGTAAGATAGTTCGTAACTATACAAACTGCTACTTTTGACATTAATTTTGATTTTGTTGCTGGTTCACAGTTTCTGGTGTAATTTATTAGGGTTAGGGTATGTAAAAAGTGTTTTATTTGTGAAGTTGTACTACTAGTTTTTTAAATTAAATTTGTAGGTGCGCTAAGGAGCGGAGTTTAGATTCTATTGGCACATTTCTCCGCTCCGCTACCTCGCTCCGCTCCTGTGGAAAGGCAGCTTTATACCTAATTAATTTGGTAAGATGTTTATTTATGAGTATTATGTTTTATGGGTAACCCCAGTTGTATTTTATCCGCATAGGGACATAAAACAACGCCAGTAGCATTCGTTTGTGACGTACTGTAGAGATTATTTAGTTGTAATGCAACATTTTCTAGTAGTTCTTCTTTTCGAGTCGATGGTAAAACATGTATTACGAGTATGTTAAATGAGTTGAGCCCAGTAGGTGGCCACTTTGGACACTCCAGCATTTGGGACATGGTTTGGTCAGGGGCACACTGGGTATCTGTGGAATCTATTATCCCCCATTTTTCTAGATTGTGCTTGCAGCGGCCTACTTGGGTCCGCAGTCGATTGATTGCTTACCATACAGGCCACTGCAGGTCACGTCCGGGTGGCAGGTGCTCCTGGGGCTGAACGAAGTCAGGTGGTGGTAGGTGCTGTCTTTCCCATAGCTCTCTTCTCACCTTAGGCGGTTGGTCTTAAATAGCCTGTGTACAACGAACGAATCTTTTCTGGCTTTTAAGTCTACTCGGTGCTATTGTGTGTTCATAGAGGGGGTGCCGGGAATTCCCTTCGAACGACAGATGGTGCGATACCGACCAACGGGTAGAGCTTGTGGAGGGGGGCCGGTTTAAGGCATCCCGATATAATTTAACTTGCTTTGCGTGAGCGGATTGGTGCCACTGGGCACGCGAATTCGCCAGAGAAGCATAAAGACAT
This sequence comes from Xanthia togata, assembly GCA_963853775.1. Lineage (NCBI taxonomy): Eukaryota > Metazoa > Arthropoda > Insecta > Lepidoptera > Noctuidae > Xanthia > Xanthia togata. The sequence goes on along the minus strand of OY970794.1, from coordinate 26,103,438 downwards.
GCCAGTGGTGTAAAGAACATTAGGTGCTGCACCCCAGTTGGTGGAAATAAAGCGACGAAGCGGATTGTTTCGGATCCCGAAATTCTGTTTTATTTTGTAACACTGTAACTTATAAGGTTTGTCTAAGGTTACACCTAGATATTTAGGATTTGAGCAGTGTTCGATCTTTGTTCCTCGCCGCGTCTTATTAGAGTGTCTTTTGGCATGACATGAAATTATAAGATAAACGCTGATACAGATAGTGCAATCCACGACGACGCGCCCCACTCCGCGATTACTGTACTGTAAGCTGTACTTTAGTACGGAGTGGAGCGGAGTGGGGCGGGTCGTCGTGGATTGCATTATCTATACGAATTAAGAAGGAATAAAGAAAGAAATTAGGACTGACATGGAGAGGTCAAGAAAAATAAATTTGTATAAAATTAAGATATAAATACTACAATAACGACAAGTTATTATAGTAGCTTCTTTTCCTTTATGTTATGTTATTCGATTGCCTTTTATTAAACACGGTCTTCAACAGAACATTATTAACTTTATTAACAGAAACATGCCTGCATAGAAATTCCTACAGACTTGATTCCCCTTTCTTTATATAAATACGATATAGTAGTACAGCTGGTCTCCACAAAATCGAGCGCATAATAGGATTCACTTCGTTTATTTCTATTGAGTGAAAGTAATTTAAGTGGTTGAGTTGTTTAGAAATATTGAAGGAGATTGCTTATTCATTAATACTCAGTGTTTACCCTCAGTTCATCGTGAGTGAAAAATAATGCGAAATAGAAACGAATATTCTGTATTTGGTCCTGAGAGCCTGCACAAGTGGCAATAGCATTCAAAGCGTATCGTATTTCTACAACAACTTTCAATAGGATTGACACAGGCGTTTCGGAACCTTATGTCGGTTCCTTTTTGACAATTTCCATCACTATTATCACTGATAGAATGTCACTTTGTCTAGGCCCTCTGAAACGGATTATAGTATCCATGCATTATCAAAAGCCGCCGTTCAGTCATCACCAACATCACCTAGTAGGCTACCTTCAAATCATAAAACATTATCGAGTTCTCCAAATCCAAACCTACAACTTGTTTAAATACTGGGCCGTGGTAATCAATCTTGCATGTTGACACCAGGATAAGACGGCTTAAAGCCGCCACTCATGTTAGACTTAAAACTATTGAAATCGAAACACGGCCGTAACAGAAACAAAGTAAATACCGAGAGAGGGTTATCCACGAGGAATATATCGGACATTTTGGCAAAATACATTTTATATATCACAACCAAAATCCAACTCTATCTAGCCTGGGGTAAGGTGTAGTTTTAGTTGTGTTGGATAAAAAATCGCGCACCAGAATATAATGAAAGGCGGGCTAACATTTTTATAGGGGTTTCAACGACTCTCGGAGTGGCACCGTTTTACATTTAAGGAATCCTCATTGTATTATGTGCCGGGTAACACATCGTCCGTTATGGTGACAACTATCTTTATGCCATGTTTATCTCACGCTGTATAATGTTTGTTCATTTAAAGTTTCGTATTAAAACTCTGGTGACTGTCGCATTTCATTTGCTTGTGCGATATACTCTGAAACTTGTTTTCTAAAGCTAATATATTTGACTGAAATAGAGGGTCATCCGTCAACGTGCAGAGGAATTTGAAATGGCTGTATTTCATTATACATACCTACTCGTAGCTTAGCATTTTCAGTGAAAAACAAGTTTTCTATATAAAACTATGCATTGGAATCGGTTTTTCCGTTTGGGACCTACATTATCACAGAGCAACACAGAGACGAATGCTTCAAAATGTTACCTTTTTTTTCGTGGGTTGATAAATGCAAAATTGTAACAAAACAGCAGGTTTCAAATTTTCCCGTAAAGATTTTAATTTTGTTTAGCATTTTGCGCTCAATTCATCGTGCTTGTATTTTTAGAACTTCATTGACTGTTTCTATTGAAGTAGGAAGTGTGAATTTATTGCCTATATTGTCTATTTTATCAGTAGCCATGGTTGGCGGTCCATATTTAACAACCAACTATTGAACATAGTGGCTTCCCATCCAGTGCTTGTGACAATCCTAACTAGTATTATAAATGCAAAAGTGAGTTTGTTTGTTTGTAACGCTTTCAGGCTAAAACAGATGAACGGATTTAAGTGAAATTCGGCACATAGGTAGACCATGACCTGGGTTAGGACATAGGATACCTTTTATCCCGATATTCCCGCGGGATTGAGACTACTGGCGAAACCGCGGGGCGCAGCTAGTTCCATATATTTTAAATTAAAACCAATTATTTATTTAACTCATCGTTACGAGTGCCACTAACAGCTGACCAGTATTCCAAAAACTAATACTTCTTTTCTAAATGTGATTCTATTACAGTCATACCGTTCTTAATAATAATTAGCATGGATTTCATTAATGATAAGTTTACGAAGCTACTTAAGAGCTGTAATTTCAAACTACGCAGATTCGAGTCTAGTCAAGTGTTTGTGCAAGAATTCGTTACTATGAATACGGCGCCTTAGGTAGGTGCAATGAGCAAAATTGCCTATCTGTGCAATTTTGCGCATTCCGCTCATTATAACTGGTTCAGTGGTTCCTGAGATTAGTCTGCTGTAACGAACAGATGAATTGCTTGAAGATGGCTCGTATTTAGTTAATAAAACAATATTGTTAATCTTATTTTTCATCTTAAATGGTTTGTGCTAACCGACCCATATGAATGGTCGCCAGAACATAATTAATTCTTGGCCTAAAGTTGAGTATAAATTGGTCCATTTATGTCATAGTTCAGAACATAGGGTGCTAATTCTAGAAGATGGGGTCTTGCTTTTGGAAACCCTATACAGTATACTATAGCACAATTAAACGACTGTGCATAACGCTATAGAAGACCTTTTCTCGCTAACTAGCCTTTGTAATCACAATTCTTACTAGAAGAATAATAAAAACTAAAACTTCGTTTTACCAATTCCCATACACTTTGTGGCTCTACCTACATCGCCACACGCGAACTATTTGTGTCACTGACATCACGAAAAATCCTGCATCGCGCAAGCAGAGTTTAGCGTGCGACCAGCATATATGTATAAAACGGCCTCCCGACATCATCGGGCAGTAGCCCACCAGACACGACACCTGTTTGGTCGGGGATCTTCCTTTTTCTATTAAAGCTGAGTGAACTTTACACCCTGTTCCTTACACCTCTATAACTTCTTAACCGATAGAAAACCGAGCCCCCCGCGCGCGCGAATATTTTTGTGTACGAATGATTTAGTCTATTATTCTATCCGTCAGGCCATAGAGTAAAATTATTCACAGACCAGATTAGCTTTTATTCCATAGTAGAAATAGAGTTTAATGCCGCGCGGGAGGTGGCTCCTTTTCGGGCACGCGGGTCTTGACGGCATTTGCGCATTGGCTCACATTCGGAGCCAGCGCGCTTGACCGGTTAAACCAGATTATCATACGTTGCGGTTTAATAGGTTTCGGAGATAAACTGCCGAAACAAACTGACAAAAATTTAAATAATTGTTTTTTTGTTATAAATACCGTGTTTCTTTCATATGCATTTCGTAAAAAGCTGATATTGCTGACATTACAAAGGGAAACTTCAATTGTATTTATTTGTATGTATGGTTGTATATTATATACTTACATAGGTTGTGCCGCTTCGAGAGAAAAATAATAGGGATAGATAGATAGATAGAATACTCTTTATTGTACACCATAAAAATTACAGACATAAATTTAGAAATTTTACTTAGGGATTATGTAATATCTATATTTAAAAGAGTGTCCTTCGAGTATCTTGCCTTCGCCCTTTCATGTCCATAGAGATCTACGTTTTGGGCAACTAGTTTCAACCATATTGTATTCAGAATAATTCAGATATTAAACTAGATCTACAACTGGCTATGCGATTTTTCTTCCTTGGTAAGCATTTTCAAGGTCTCCACTTCAAATGCGAGGCAAAACTATTATTAACCTTCCGGTACTCGCATCAAACATTACAAGCTTTTTACCTGTATTTAATGTAAAGAGACTGCTAGCTTAAATCCGGTAAAACTGTACCTGAGTTGTACAGTTGTTGCAATATAGGTGCAATAACCCGCATTTGTCTTTGCATAGTGAACGGATCAAACATAGAACCGCATTGCAATAAACTCTTTGTGTGCGTTGCGTTTGAAAAGATTGTGGGAATATTCAAGTTGCAAAATTGAAGCCACAGAATAATGACTTCAGAAAGTCTATTTTTAACAGATTTGGAAGCAAAAGGGCAGGTCATGTCAAGCTTCGTCTCGTACAATACAGATTGTACAATTAGTTTTTGCATGCGTTCCTGACACCTGTTAAGCAAAAGCAAAAGGGCAGGTCATGTCAAGCTTCGTCTCGTACAATACAGATTGTACAATTAGTTTTTGCATGCGTTCCTGACACCTGTTAATTGAACATTTTCTGATAGGGATGAAATTCGCAAAACTCAATATATTCGTTAGTATGAAACTGGCAGGTCGGACTGTAAGTATCAAAACACCTGGAGGCTTGTCTATAAAAAAAAAAGTGTACGGTCGGGGCACCCCCGTCAGGAACGAAGTTTCGAAAGGACAACTTAGTTCAGAGATAACCTCAATACTGAACTAAGTTGTAATTTTCCCCGCGCAAAATGCCCGTCTGCTGATACTCGCACGCAAATACACACTCATATATAATAGAAAGACACAGAGATAGTAACAAAGTCACATGGAGGGGGCATAGCGTTTTTTCATTACGTGACAATTTCTACCAATCAATTCCTACGGCAAGCCTCGATGAGGAACTTCGTTCGAAACATCTTACCTATGTCTAGCTAAAAGGTTCATCTGTTTGAGGCCGAAAACAAGCCTTGTCAAACTGTAAAACAAAACAATTTATTATTTCGGTAGATACATACTGTTGTTAAAAATTGTTTGACTTTGTTTTGTCCTATATTATCCCGATAAAAATATTCCTATCTGGTTTTCAGCTGAACCTTTTGCATCTATCTTCTTTACTCCACAACCATGTATTTGATAGTGTTTTAACTGGCCAAATTGACGGCCGCACGTTTTTATAACGCGCGGAGAATTTTATTGTATTTCTGAACGTAGTTTTAGTTGGTTGTAACAATTCACAGCCAATTGGGTGCCTCGGTGATCGATTGGGTAACAACTAATGGGTTCGAGTAAGACATAAACTAGTGTTTTACTAATTGAGATATACGTTTTAGGTCTGGTTATTAGAGACTAGTTTTTCGCGGACAAAAAACAGTCCCTAATAAACAGACTTAAATGGCTTCGCCAGCGTGGAGGTCGGAAATTATCCCACGGGACCTTACTAGAGGGAAAATTTATTCCATGTCCTGACCCAGGTCATGGTCTACCTGTGTGCAATATGAAAATCAGTTAAGGCGTGAAAAGGGAACAGACGGACAGAGTTACTTTCGCATTTATTATATTAAAATATGGATAATATTAGGTAGTGGTTGGGCTGGGTGTAAGAATTTCGCTTAAACCTATTTGGCGTAGCTCAAAACGAGCATAGGGACATTTCACTGGAGATCTATAGAGCAGGGCTACATGTGCAGAGGATTATCACAGGGTGGTTTAAATACGGTATAATCCGTCGCCTTCCTCTGGTGGAGGGTGAGGAATTTACCACGAATAAATTGTGCACGAATTTACAAACAATTTGCTCTTCGCCTAAAATGGGCAGTGAGCAAGAAAATTTACTGAAATCCGAAAACGGTGACTATAACCCCTTTCTTCTCAGTCAAATTGGTACACCAAAGTCATCATAACCACCTACTCCATTACTTATAAAAATTCTGTAATATATATTCAAAATATTCACCAACGAAATTATATTACATAAATACTGCGAATTCGAAGACAGTACGACTACAGAATGATCCTATTGGGATTGGATATTTTATCATTCTTTCTTTAGAGTTATAGTTAGACGGACGGTCGGCAATACTGGACATAAAGTATTTTATTGCGACCCTGATTTAGGTGGTGCCAACGATAAAATAAAATAGTGGGTTGAAGAGTTAGGCGTGTTGTACAACTTGGGAAAGCCGAGAAGAGCAAATTTTATCTTGAAAGTAGTTTATTCAGAATCGAAGGCTATAAAATTGTAGACTGGATCTTATAAGTATTGTATAATAACACTTATTTTATTCTTTTCATTATTTTGACAGTAAAAAAAAAATATGCTCATTTATTTTAACAAAATCATCAGAGGTAGGCAGGGACATTTTGTGGTCCTTCGAGCCGGATCTGATTCAGCAAACTATAGGTTTTGACCGCGATCAGTAGGGCCTAGACAACTGCCTCTATAGTGAGCCTACTACTTAATCCGTTGCCTCGCATCTGACAAATAAGATAACAAAGTATGTAAATCAAAAGCCGAGCTTAACACGATACATGTTTAGGAAAAAGAAAAAGACGTTCGTACAAACATGTAATCCCATCATAAATCTGATATAATGTTGCTGTTGCTTGATATTTAGTCAATGCTCGTTTGCGGCTGGGAATTAATGGTATTATCTTTTTATCCATTTTAAGGACAGGACGCTATAATTGCTAACAAAAATATAATATATGTATTATTTCAATTTAATTACGATAGTCTTGTCAATATTCAAGCACTGCAAACGACAGACGTCAGGAGTTAAGTTAATGTTCAGAACTTCTGTAGTCATTTTGAAATGTTACGAGCAACGTCTGTCTAGTTTCGGCAACATGTTTTGTTGTAGTTTTTTACAACGTTTCTGTCAGTGTATCAGGCATTTTACTAGGATTTCCGTTCAGCTTTGATTTTAGGAAAATGTAAAAAAGGGTAAACAAGCACAACCACATTCCTGAATTCCGTGAAAAGGTAAAGAGAATAACATATCTGCCCTACATAGTACACATACAAATTTCAAATGATATGTTCACAGTTAATAACTGCATCGTTGGTCTGGAGTCTGGATTCATGCCCGGTTGATTGCAATAGGCTCGCCCCCTATAACATGGGACTTAAAAATAACTGGTGAAATGTGGGTATACTTAGGCAGACTTTTGCCTAATCCTTCAGGAACAGGCGTGATGTTATGATCAGTACCTAATACTAATAAAGGTTCAACCTATCGCCATCAACCGGGCACAAGGCCCGACGTCTTGCTACTGAGAATTTACTGGTTTTCCAATACTAGTTGAGGAAGCACAGCTGGTCAATAATTTGCCGGAGGATTTAAGGAAGTGTAATTAATGGTGGTGTGGATATATAAACTAAAACTTAAAAAAAATGTATGTAGGTACCCTGGATCGTCACCAACACCCCAGAGGCAAATATGATAGTTTATAACTACTTAGAGGTAAGCACTCAGTATCGCATTTAAATGAACTGTTATTTAAGTTCTTATGAGAAATAAATTCTAAACTAAACCTAAAACATTTTGCCCGACTAGAGTATCGAACCCATGACCCCATGATCAGCAGTCGGGCTTCCGACTAATACACTAACAAAACTGTCTTATCAATCCTCATCGAATGAACAAAGTATCTACGTATAGTTTGCTTAACTCCACTCTAATCTTTAGACAATCCTTAAACAATGCAGAAACTTGCTTATTACAAAACAATTTATATTAAATCTAACAGGAATTTAAGTTATTACCCGGCCGCTAGTTTATAGCTTACCCTTCAAAATATAAGTTTATTAATATCAGAGTATCGGCACAAGTTACTGTTTTGAATGCGTTATTGAATAAACATTTGGAATATAGAAGTTAGCTTAGCACCTTGAAATGAAAATAGAGACTTTATCGTTCCAAAATTGAAAACTTTACATGTGGGCAAAGATGCGGGACCACAGTGTAGGTAGATTTATTGTAAGTTTGATGTACCTACACGTACTATTTCGTGTGATCACTTGAATGAGGTTGGAACTGTACTTTTCTCATATCATAATGTACTTACTCCTGGACTCTATGACATATAACTGACAATGCGATATATTTGTCAAAAAATTACAAAATGTATGAAATAAACTTGATTGTCAGATTGTCACCTATCACCTATCGCCTGTCAGTTTAATTAAATAGACTTCTGGTCCTAAACGTCCCTTTGAACATGATTAAAACACAAGAGATAAACAATAGACATTCGCGGACAGTCAGCACAAACAGGCCGGTGTAGAACCAAACTTTACCGAACTCACCTCCACGTTTTAATACCAAGACTGCCAGATAATAGCAGTATGAAAACAGAACCACGACAGTGCCCGAAGTGGCACGTTTTCCGTACAACACAAAGTTTCCTTTGCAACAGTTCCGCGCGTCTGAGCGGCTGTTTTGCAACGCTGCGTCATTTTCAATGCTCTTTTTTCGGTCGTTTGTCTTCCCGTTAAGCTCGCTCGCTCGTCCCCTTCTAAGCTCACACAGCTCAATTTAAAACCGTTCGTTGTAAAGCAATATTTAAAGTTGCTCTCATTTGTGTAACGCAAGTTTAAATGGTTGTGCGAGGATTTTGTTGTGTGGTTCTTTTTTTTTTTGCTTGGAAATTAAATTGTTGGTGTTAAGTTGACTTGTAAAGTTAAATGATTAAGTGTTTGATGGCACTGATGGACTTAGATGAAATTGATTATTATTGTTTTTTTCACTATTCATTCACTATTGTATTTTCTGTTTCAGTTTTCTGAAGAGTTTAACGAGAAGACTTAACCCCTCCACACGCGCATTGAAATGAAATGAATTAAATAGGAATTCATAGGATCACTCAACTGCTCACTATAACTAAGATACTAACTACCCCATACATAGATATTCCATACTCAGATTATAGAGAGCTCTAGGGATTTCCCTGAACAGACACAAGTATGCACCGGCACGTGGTAATTTAGACCATAACTGGCATCTCGACCATGCCTTAGTAATTACTGAATTAATTCAAACATGTTGCTGTTCCTGCATTTTTTTTAAACTGGTTGTTATTATGGGCAAAATATATAATTATTATGGCTTAATGGTTTGATTGTTTAATTGCTTGGATGTTATCCTGAACAATCGAAACCTCTCCTCTAACTACCTTAGTTTTGCCTTTCGTTATAATGTTTACTAGACTCAATTTGTAAGATTTTCATGTGCCCACAATTTTACCGGCACTAACAAGTAAAAAATTTAAAATTTCAGTTTGATAGGATTGTTTAGGATAACGCCTATAACGTTCCCACTGCAGGGACACGGCCTCCAATCATTGAGAGGAGGTGGGCTATAATCCACCACGCGATTCACATGTCTTCGAATTTTTGGTTCTAGGACATGCCGGTTTCCTCACGATGTTTTCCTTCACCGTTTTGAGAGCAGTGGTGATGAAATAATTTACACAAAGTAAAGCGCCTGTCTGGGTGGTGGGGTGGTGGCGGCCCCGACTTACGAACAGTAAGTCGTGGGTTCGAACCCAGAACCCACATTTGGTGGTAGTGCTTTACCTACTAACACACGCCATTACGACACACGACGTACGTTACCCGACGGTACTGTTTCATCAAATCTAACACATTTTGGAGAAGACTCCTCTCTCTTGAGAGTATTATTCCAAGCTTTGGAGCCAGTGCCTATTTGTATATGCAACATGTTTAATATTAATAAATATGTTTTACCTACCTCATTGTTGATGTTAAATGACAGTTAAATGAATCCACTGTTTGTTTTTTGGAGAATTTAGCTTCCATAGCAACATATTATTAATGTTGCTATGGAAGCTAAATTCTCCAAATGAATTGTCATTATTTTAAGTGATCAGAACCCTAATAATTGAGTAATGATTAATATTACTCCGTTTATTCTTTTTCTAACAACTAGTAGATCTGTCTACTAATATGTGGATAACGTTGTGACTAGTGTACTAGTTAAATCTATTATTAAGTTCGAACTTGTTTACTTATTAATACACTGCTGTTTGTTGTCCCTAAAACAAATAAAATAAAATAAAGTAAAATAATATCTATTGATGTCATCTGATCAGAAATGTCTTATTTGTCATATTTTAATGTCACTGCTAGGTTTTTCTTGACGTGTCGTTGTAAATACGTTGTAGTTGTGTGGATTAGTTTGTTTACCTACTAGTTTTCTTTGTTTTGTGAAGTATAGAAAACGAAGATTTTACGTTATCCAGGTGTGCAGAGATGATCGAATCTAATGCAATGCCATAGGTTACAGTTGATGCTAGTATGTGTGATGAGCATCGTATGGTAATGCCGACGACAAGCATGTTTGAGATTTTTGAGTGATTTTTTTTTCACATGGTACCTGTGAAGTTCTTCTTTTAAAAAATGTGCAACATTCGATTATCGAATTTTTGTTGTTTTTTTTTTTTGTTTTGATTAATAGACAGGAAAGATGGATACTTCGAAAATTCGAGTTATTTTTGAATACGAGTTCCGACGCGGAACTAACTCAGCAGAAACAGCTCGCAATATCAATGTTGCGTTTGGAGAAGGGAACTGCTAATGAACGCACTGTGCGATTTTGGTTTAAACGCTTTTGTGATGGAAACTTTGATTTGAAGAGAGAACCACGTGGAATACCGCCCGCACAGGTGAATAACAATGAATTGAAAGAGATGGTGGAAGCCGATCCGAGCCAAACTACCCATGAATTAGCGGCATGGTTTAATATTACCTTATCAACAATATTGACTCATTTGCGTCAAATCGATAAAATAAAAAATATATGAGAAAGAAACGCGTGTTGAAACTTGTCTTGCCTTGTTGAATCGATACAGAAATAAAGGAATATTGGATCGAGTTGTGACATTTGTGATGAAAAGTGGATTCTTTACGATATCCGTAAGCGAAAAATGTAATGGCTGACCCCAGGTCAAACGCCGCAACAGTGTCCTAAAGCAAAGCTTACAAATAAAAAGGTAATGGTAACTGTTAGGTGGTCTCAGCATGGTGTTATTCACTATAGCTTTCTCTGATCTGGTCAAGCAATAACGGCAGATGTTTACTATGCCGAACTCTGAACAATGATAGCAAAACTAGCAGTGAAACCGCCCCGACTCATGAATCGACCTTCACCATTATTGCTCCATGATAATGCGAGACCTCATACAGCACGAGCAATCGTTTTATCTCTACAGGAACTGCAACTTGAAACCATTCGTCACCCTCCGTATTCGCCAGACCTTGCTCAACGGACTACCATTTTTTTCGTGCTTTGGACAATTTTCTACGTGATAAAAAGTTTTCTTCTTAGGAGGCAGTACAAAATGCTTTCACACAGTTTGTCGAATCTAGATCACGAGAGTTCTATCGCAAAGGGATAAATGACCTTCCTATTAGATGGCAGCAGTATAGATAATAATGGTAATTATTTTGATTAAAGTGTGTCATGGGACTTAAAAACATAACTGGCGAAATGTGGGTGTACTACAGGTACACCTCTGCCCAACCCTTCGGGGAAACAAGGCATGATGTTCTGTTTATTTTGATTAAATAAATATGTTAAATAAAAATAAAATAAACAATTTCAATTTTTCAGTACAAATCGGCAATTTCATACTTTAACCCCTAATAGTAAGACAGCATAATAGGATGCGCGGCATCCCCAGCCTGAATTAGTTTATACCACGAATACCTTCACAATTCTTAAATTATACATTCGCATTCGAACCTTGCATAAATATAATAAGATATTAGGTAGGTATAGGCAAATACATTTTTAAATACATAGCTATGTAATATTGAAAATATTTGTAAATGACATCGCGAATAACAGTTGTCCAATTAAGCCCTAAGACATAGTTACGAAAATGGTCATGGTAAGTAAAGCCGTGGTCGAATGCATGTATACCGTGTAGGTGGCAGGAACACCCATTTTTGTACCTTTGTCTTGATTTCTATCTAAAATATTTTCTTATTTCGTACTTTTAGGATCACTTTTATTTTTCCGTAGCCCGGTTACAGTTTAAAAAAAAAAAAAAAGGAATCCAATACACGTACTGTCTTGTGAACAAATAAACTGACATTAAAACAAACAAATTAAACGCTAAAACGTAATATTTATTATAGAAACTATATAAAAATACCAAAGTGTTCCCTCGATTTGTTCCATTTAATAACGACAATAGAATCCTTTAGGGTGTGACCAGGGTAAGTTACGACACCCCTGATGTATTTATGTGCGAAAAACAAAAGTTTCAGAGGGTAAATGTGGGGCACATTTATTTATTTGTTTCATTAATTTACCAGCCCTTGTCTATGCGGATGGTTATTGTCGTGCTTCACAAGTTCCGGGTCTTTTATAGGTTAAGTTAAAATTCAATGTGTTTTATTATTGGTTAATCTTATTTTCGATGTAGCATTGTGGAGCTGTGTCGCAATCTATGCTCCAGTTCTTATCATGCCCTCTGTGTCCCAAAAAAATGCAGCAAAAGTGACCTCAGCACTGCCACCGACGACGTCGTGGAAGTGGCTAAGTTTTGGCCAACAAAATTTAATAAATTGTCGTACCATCGACTCGACGAAGAAGATTTTTGGGGTTCCGTACTTCAAAAGGAAAAAACACAACCCTTATAGGATCACTCGTGTGTCTATCCTTCCGTCTATCTCAGCCAATTTGCTCCGAATTTAATTGAATTTTGGTACACATATGATTTTTTTTGACAAACAAGGACGTTAATGTAAATAAATGAATTTTGAATATGTCACTTTTTGGGAGTAAAATGGAAAATTAAAAAAAAATGTTTTGCTAACTGTACCGCGTGACATATCAAATGAAAGGGTTTGTAAAGAATCTCAAATATTTTTGTTTAAAAGAAATACATTTAAAGATATTAAAGAAAATTGACCATTCCTTATCTTCGATATTTTAGGCTCAGTAGAGCCTAAAATTAAAAAAAAATATACATAGAATGATTCTTTACTCATAGATTACAGGAAAACCTACAAGAAGTTTATGGTCTTAAAATAACAAGGTAAATCTCTCAATATTGTGCGTACAAACTTACATTTGCATTTGGAATGTATGCGAGAACACATTTTTTAACTACATTGTTAAGTTTGTTCTTGGGATCAAGTCCTCCCAACTACGGAACCCTTCAATGTACGTGGTCCGACACGAAATTGGCCAGTTTTTGATTGTCTGTTGCTTCTGATCTGAGTAGGTGCTCTGTAAAAACATCATGTAAAACATAGGTGAAGAGTTTGCGAGTCTTGCAGTTTATCCTTTTATAAAAGCGAAAATAGAGTAAAAGTGAAGTGATATGTGTCTGTGATACAGAGTACCTACACTAGCTGTTCTATATGCTCTGTTTTTATATCTAGTAAAATACTTTGGCCTGTTTCTTAGGCTATCAATATTCGAACAAACAAATTTCAATGTATCTTATGGAAGCCTAATTCTAAATAAGTAACTTAAAAGTAACACTGTTTAGGGCCCACTGCCAAAACTTTTACGCCAGCGCTTTATGGTTCACCAACACGCAGCGAGCCTACAACGCTCTTCGTATACAATACAATAACGCATTTATGATTCTGGTGAGGCTCCCTCGATTCTGCAGCGCGTCGGGCATGTTTGCTGACGCAAGAGTCGATGACTTTTACGCTATTATGCGTAAGAAAGCAGCTTCTCTGATGCGCCGGATTCGGGGGAGTGCCAAGGTCTCGGAGAGGCCAGAGTCTGCAGTGCTGGGTAGGTTCATCCAGCTTCACGTGACGATGATAGTATGATTTTGACATGAGTGATTTTTTATTATTTTTGTATTTTGAATTTCATAAATGATGACTATCATAGTTTTAAGACCTTTGTAACTAACAATTTATGGACAAATCAATTAGTCTGAATTAAATTAATATAATATAATAATTGTAAATGCGAAAGTTAGTTTGTTTGTTTGGTACGCTTTCAAGCTAAAATGGCTGTACATATTTGGATGAAATGTGGCACATGGGTAGACCATAACCTGCGTTAGGACATAGAATACTTTTTATTGCAATATTACCACGGGATCGAGACGTGTGCGGATGAAACCTCGGGGCGCAGCAAGTGATATAAGAAGTAATAAACAGAGTTAGATAGGTTAAATGCTCCGCAAGTTAAAATTTGCCTAATTTGCCACATTTTCTTCGTCTTGTCTCTTTTTCTCTCCCGATAATTACGATATGCCATCCTACTTCCACGTGTCATCTATAGTGTCATATCGTTTTTGAAGATCGAATGTTGAGTCGGTAACCTATCACGTCTTTTTACTTAGAAGTAATATCATTGATCTTATGCCACAGTTAAAAAAAAAAACATTAAAATTGCATGTGTCAAATAGACCATCACAAAATGAACATAGTAAAATGTCAATCAATCTGCCTAGCCTTTCTGAACTATATTGGGGTCGGCTTCCAGTCTAACCGGATACAGCTGAATACCAGTATTTTACATGGAGCGACTGCCTATCTGACCTCCACAACCCAGTAACTGGGTAATACGATACCCCTTGGTAAGACTGGTTGTCAGATTTTCGGGCTTCTGACGACCCGTAACGACTGTCAAAGATCCACGAATGACAGCCGGGACCAACGGCTTAGCGTGCTTTCCGAGGCACGGAGGAGTCTCGGTATGCAAAGATGGTCACCCATCCACAGACCAACCCTGGCAAAGCATAGCTTAACCTGATGGATCGACCCGTGCGGCAGTTATTACTTAGCCACGAGCTCCTCTGAACATAGTAAAATGTCAAAGAGAGTTTTTTTTGTCTCAGAATCACGTAATATTAATTAAAATAACTTGAAGACCTATTAAGTGCATAAAACAAATATAATATAATTAAAAACACAGAACAAAGTAATCGGCAACTGCACGTCGTGGCTGTGACAAAAGTCACCCAATACTCTCTACTCGTGTCATCTGTCACACGACATGAAAATGTCAGCTTTACGTAAACATAACAGCAATTACATTCTATTTTGTTTGCAAAATAATTTAATTAATCATCGTCGGATTACAGTCAAGATTTTGTTTGTGGAAAACAATCTCTGTTGAGTACTTCAGTCGTTTTCACGGTAATTATTGGGTTTAATCAAACATTTTATTTAAGAGATGTGTTTTAAGGAAGAATTAAATAAATAAATAAATCTTTGTTTGTTGATTTTAACAGAGGATGCCATTAAATTCCCGTTTTTCATTTGTTGGGTATCTTTACCTTGGACGTGCCAAAGACTAGCGGAGATAGAGTCACTGTGTTTCAGAGATTAAACGATAAAAAAAAACTTTTAAGATCTTGAAGAAAATTCTAGAAGGTGCTTAATTAATAAATAAAAACATTACCCTCCGTTTGTTCTCCACTACAGTCGGGTAAAAATTGCTTCCATTTTTTAATAACGTCACGGGAGATTAGTTTAGTTTAAAAAAGAATATCGTGTTAGTTTAAAGTAACACACAGTTTTAAACATCCATTAACTATTTCGTACATGTAAAACAAAAAACACCTTGTATCACCAGAATTTCAAAATAAAAAATACAGCACGAGTAACCCCACCACGCTTCCGCTGGCGCGCCGGCGATGATTCGCTCCTTTATCGAGAGGGTTATAAATTGACGGTTCGAAAGTACATTTTTAAACGCAGAAAATGGGGAAATTTAAAAGTGGGCTCTTTAGGTAAGTGTTAAGTATGGGTGAACCGTTTTTTTAGGGTTCGCTTGTAAATTGTTTTTCCTTATTGATAGGTTTTTGTATTCCTTTTTAGTCGTGAATTATTTGCTGGTTCATCACGTGAAATAGAAATAGAAATCATTTATTTGGTTATAATTTAGGTATACAAATAAAATAAAATATTTTACTTACCTTAATATTTTCAAATATAATTTATACCTAATAAAAACAATAGTGGTTGACGAACGATGGATGAACTGTATTAAAGATGATATGGCTAGCTATAGAGGGTGATTACCGAGAGGACAACTAATAGACAAGTATGGAAGAAAAATAAATTGGTAAAATTAATGGGGGTAGGCAGAAAGTACAGAATGTCACCTGCTACGATCCTTACATACTCCTTTTGCCTCGTTTACGTTCATACATCTGGGTGGAATGACAGCTCACTTCACCTAAGTTTTCACGGTGAGATGGTTACAGAATAGACCGGCGGGAAATACACGCACGCCGCTTGCGAGTACTCGTACTACGCACATGTCCTTTCTGAAGAACATCACCAATAAGGTCAGTATAATTATATCCTCCTAGGGCGTCCCCTCCCGGCGTTTCCATTCACATCTGCCTTGTAACATACATTTTGTTAGTCGCCTTTTATTCATCCTCTCAACATGACCAAACCATCTCAGGATACCCTTTTCAATTTTTGTCACTACATCTTCTTTTAACTCACACCGTTATCTAGAACACCGTTATATAGAAAAAAATGAATATATTATACCCAAGTAATAATAGTATTATTAACTCTTCCCCAAATAGGTACCTATTTAATAAGAACAATAGGTAAATATTTTTTTTATTCATTGGTGATATAATTGTGAACTGCGCTACGTTTTATTGTTGCAGCTTCAACACGTTTCGGCCCTTCATACTATTACTACTGATTAATTATTTCGTCTTTTTTCTAGTATACCTATTTTTCTGTTTATCTTTCTTTCCTTCTTTCTTTATTTGGACCGATATAACTAATGAACCTATATAATGTTATGTTATGTTTTTTTTTTTTCATATTTTTATTTCATAGATCTCTTTATTATGACCAATCTTCAAGTAGGTAATCTTGCCATAGACCCACGAAAAATTGGTACTAATATTTTTGACTGCTTAGTGTAATATTTATTTTTACAAGTAGGTAGGTAGATGACCCTTAAAGAATTTTGGCTTGACACTTTTTAAAATCACATTCAAATATACTGGGAGACACCTCAGTAAGTACTGAATTAAACGGAACATTAATACTATCGTACGACTGTACCCAAATGCAGTCATGCGAACTATACTCGAAAACTGCATGTTAACCGCATTTTTACTATCCATTTACGACTCGACTACACGAATGCCAGATTCCGTATTCTTTTCTTAGTTTTTTTTTTAAAGTTTAATGTTCTTGGTGTTCTCAGTTTTTAGATACGAGTTTTATATAAATGGAATTTAATTTTAGGTACTTATATTTTTAAAGAATACATTATGATTTAAAAACAAAATCTCTTCTAATCAACTCAGAAGATTTGAATCTACCATTATAAACTAGGCTTAGCTAAAAATGTATGAAGGTTCCTTAAAATCAAAACTATTCACAAGGAAAAAAAAACAAAAAAAAAATGTGGTAAATAATATTTATTTATTCATTCATCTTTAATTCAGGTACATTACACATAATTAATTAGTATTACTTTAACTATGTTAGTATAATTAATTTTATGAAGACCAACATAAACTATTAAAAAACAATAACAATAATACAACACAACTCAAAGAACACTATATCTATTAAGCCATCTTCTGAGGACACCTGGCAACAATACATGCATATAAATAATAAAACGTATAACTCAAAGATCCAAAATCATTTATAATAAAAAACAAATAAAAAACATAAATACTCGTAACAACCTAACAAATTCTCCCTAATTGCTAACACATTTAACCAATACTTTCGTATCGTTCCGCGTCCGCAGGTTCCCCAAACATGCAGAACAAGGTCTCAAGCACCCATCGACCATACTGTAATTACGCCTGCCATTAATTCTATATTTCTAGAACCTGTTACGCAAAAAGTGATATTTGATATGATTAATAACCTCGCTGACAAAACGCATCGAAGAGATACCCCCTACATTAAGAGTTCACCAGTCATTAGAATTTCTCGGCAGCAGGTAGCAGCCCGGAGTCTGGATTCGTGCCTGGTCGATGGCGATAGGCTCGCTCCTATTATACATATATGGGACTTAACCATAACTGGCAAAATGTGGGTGTACTACAGCTACACCTCTGTCCAACCCTTCGTGGATTAAATGCGTGATGTTATATGATGTATCCAATCAATCATAAATTACTTAGGTAACGTTACATGTCGTAATATAAGTTTTTAAGAGTAGGTTATAGATTAATTCTTGATACTCATTGCATAACGTTATCTACAAACCCAACCACAAGAATCTGTTAGTTTCAATGTTTGGTATTCATAACTTACGAAGCTGCTACGATAACTTTATCATGAAGAAATTCCACCGAACCAGTATTTTTTCTTTATTATGACCTTATGTATACCTACAACATTTTTTTTATAAGTACATAGTTTTTTATCAATTCATATCTATTTTACCATTTCTAAGTCCAAACAGTAATGTGCCGATTAGAAGGGTGTCGGGGAAATTACAGACACGTAAACTTTGTCTCTAAGGGTGACAATGCATTGGAGAACTCCTCCGTATCCCAGATGTCAATAAACGGCAGTAACTTCTTCCCATCCCGTGTGCTGTCAGCCCCTTTGTCACTATAAGTAAAAGGAAAAGAAATCGTTTTATCAACCTTTGTTTCATGCTTCCCCCTTAAATACTTACATCTTATAACAGAACTGATGAAATTAAGTTACAATATGAAAATTATCAGATGATACCATGTTACATTGATCAGTTTTGAACGTAGTCTCATCAAACTCGTTAATTTTGTCTTAATTACTCAATAAATGATTATGGATTATAGGAGGAACTCGTGGCTAAGTAATAACTGCCGCACGGGTCGATCCGTCAGGTTAAGCTACGTTTGCCGGGGTTGGTCTGTGGATGGGTGACCATCTTTACGTACCGAGACTCCTCCGTGCCTCAGAAAGCACGCTAAGCCGTTGGTCCCGGCTGTCATTCGTGGATCTTTGACAGTCGTTACGGGTCGTCAGAAGCCTGAAAGTCTGACAACCAGTCTTACCAAGGGGTATCGTATCACCCAATTACTGGGTTGTGGAGGTCAGATAGGCAGTCGCTCCATGTAAAATACTGGTATTCAGCTGCATCCGGTTAGACTGGAAGCTGACCCCAACTTAATTGGGAAAAAGCTAGGCAGATGATGACTCAATAAATGATTATATTGTCGTCGAAGCGTCATTTTGAATGTCATCACTTGCATTTTTGCACCCATTTACCCGTAACGCACAAGGTTCTAAGAAAAGTTAAGATTTTTACTCGAAAACACTCTACCACAACATCCGAGAAACCCTGTAAACTATACAGAGACACTTCAACAAGCCAATCATTAGAATTCCGCAGTAGCAAGCGATAGCACCGCCCGATATTAGCACCTACGTATAATACATTTAACCCTTTCTCAGCGACGGGGGTCGGGCGAGCCAAATTAGATTCAGTGAGTTATATACAACCTTATTGGCTCCGACTACCTTGGACCGGGTTGATTAATGCCTCTATAGTTCCGTTATATCGTTATCTCTTATAGATATGCGTACTATAATTATTTGAGTCCGACGGTGTTATTAATGCTGGGAGGTATGGGTGATATTTTGGCTGTAGCGTAGGGTATCATGTATTTTAAGGGTAGCCTTTTAAGCTAGTTATTCTAGATTAAGTACGTTGTTGTGATTCCGCCAAAAGTACATCATAATTAATATAATATATTATGTTCATTGCAAAATTAATAATTTTCCGCGTAACGTCTTACCAACACTTACCAACTCTTATAAAACCCTGCAAATATTTTACACCATTTTTGAATATAATGTCCCTAGTTAGAAGTCAACGTATCTCTTGCGAAACCTAAATAAGGAAAACGAAGAAGATTAAGGGATCACAATATATTACGTGCATTGACGGGACTATTCACCTGTAGACTGATAACGTTATATTGAGGGGATCGAGACCGTTACGGCGTGGTGTACTCGTACAGAATCCTGTAGAAAAAAAAGGACAACGATAATTGGCTGTAGAGTAACATTAAAATAAAACATAACGATGAAGCACGTAATCATAATTATTTTATAAACTAACAAAAACACACATTTTACATGACTGATCACTAAATTAATATAATGACAACTTTCAATTCATACATTAAAAAAATATATATATACGTTAGCAGCCAAACATTTGCGCCACCCTGTGTAGTACTAATTAACTGGCATCAAAACCTCCTTTGTATGTCCATAATATGGGGCCCACCTCGCGGGCCTACGATATCTACTCCAAGTACAATTGAGACCAAATTCTCAAACACGTAAGCTTCATAATTGCTTGTCCGGAATAAAATTTCTTTCCGACTTTCACACTTGACTTTATTATAAGTACACTTGAGTACAAATTAAGGAAGTTTGACTTTGTTGTTGGAGTAATCGGAGCGCTTGTGTTGGTCTTTTATAAATGACTTCGAGAGAAACGAAGCGAGGAACGTGTTGTTGACGCGAGACTTCGATAATTAAAAGCATTATTTTCTGTTTATCCGCGCTTTAACGTTTATTTAGAGAGAGGGTATTATAATTGTTGGGTAATGGGACGTTGATAGCGTTGTATTATTCGCCTTTTTAGTATGCTCAGCGTTGTTGGAACTGTCTATCTCATTGTCAAAGCATTTGTAGGTACTGAGAATCTTCCAACATCCAATGATAAGTAACCATGTTTCGAGTAGTTATATATTTGTATGTAACCTTCCACTGTCATACTGAATTTGCGTAGAGATCAAACCCGTCAGTATCATTCTATAACCCGGACCTTAATAAAGGGTGCCTTACCATTTAATTATCGATATAAACGCCCATCCCTAACGCGGCGTGACACCTGATGTCACCTCAGAAAACCTATAAGTTAATAATAACACGGAGATATTGCAACGTTTCACTGTGTTCGGTTGAGTTCCCTGAGGAAGTTTCCTTGATATCCCAAAAGTGTACAAGACTTTGATATTCGATATTGTGCAATAAACATGAGAAATGCTAATATAGATAAATTGTTATTACTTTAAACAGATTCAATTCTCGTTGACTGCCTCGTTGATGTAGTGGTTGCGAGCGCTACTGCTGAGCATTTTTAAATTTATTTTGTTTGTTTGGCGTTTATACAAAAGAACACAGGATTACATATTAATTAGCAACCAAAAACCACTAAGGTTTAAACTTGTGCTATCATGAGTCTATCTCAACATCTAACTATACAATGAAGCATTTTATGTACGCGTTATTGCCAATACAATTAATATTATATTTAGTTCCTTAAATAGTTACAATCATCCCTTTAAAATACTTAAAAAATATTGCTTAAGTTTACATTTGATATTTTTATGTGTAATACATTTGTTTATTTCCGAGGGTAGACTATTAATAAGTCTCGGTATAATATGTATTGTTGGCGCACTGTGTACGAAGCCTATTCTCAGAAACTGCCCAAGTGCATACAGGATGTTCGATTTTGTTTGCATGAGGTCTTGGTTCGCTTCGGGAATCGGTCGGGCGAAGGGTTATTGGCTTTTTCCATCTGGAATTTCTCAGTAACAGCCAAGAGTCTGGATTTGTGCCCGGTCGATGGCAATAGGCTCGCTCCTAATTACATGGGACTTAAAAATAACTGGCGAAATGTGGGTGTACCTTCTATGGCGCATTCTTACAGGCGTGATGTTATATTCAATTCGGTTCGGGTACAATGTGGAGGAAGAAAATAAAATCTTTCGTTTTTGCACAACTGGCCAAGAATTAAGTTACTGCTAGAAAGTTGACAGTTGTTTGGGGGCATGAGGAACAGGGTGTAAAGTTCACTCATCCACCATAGAAAAGGGAGGATCCTCCAACCAGACGGGTGTTGTGTCTGGCGGGCCGACTGCCCGACTGTTGATGTCGGATAGTCTTATATATGTCGTTCGCGCGGTAAACTCTAATTGCGCGATGCAGGATTTGTGGGACGTCATGTCTTTGATGGGTAGTTCGTATGTGGCGGTGTAACCGCTACAGTTGAAAAGCCCAACAAATGTAATTTTATAGATTATCAAAAAATTAGGACAGAGTATACGGATTCCCTACATTTCTACTTTGAAGTTAAAATAAATAAGAATCACTAATAACAGAACAGAAATTTTACTCACGAATTACATTGCTTGATTAAATCCAATCGTGACGACTCACATTAATATACCAGTGTTGACTTTAAGAGGATTAATAAATCGTCTGATGACGTCACGTGAAATTGTGAAATAAGCCAATGTTACAACAGAATTAATTAATATTCATTGCTTAAATGTTCAATTTTTCATCCGACGAAATTGATATTGAAAATATGCGTACGGTATTTAAAAATGGTTCATTCTTTAATTAAGTGCATGTTTTGAATGCTGATTCTGAACGACCGTCGCGTCGGATTCCCTGACGATGTTGAATCGAATATTCGAAATTGTATAATTTCGATATTTATCATTTTGTTGGCGTGTTACAATAAAGCTATGGGACTGTATATGTTGGAGCGCAAAAACGCGTAAAAACATGCCACTTATAAAACTGATTTAAGAGTCTTGTATATCCACAAGTTTTTTAATGTCCCTACTGAAGCACTTGTTCAGAAGCATAGTAAAATGACCAAATCTCTAATTAATTCATTAAACTTTTATCACAGAAAACACATCCTGCAGTGAACAAAAAACGTTTAAAGAAAACTGTTTCATTCTCAAAAACACACATAGAAAAACATCCCTGACTAGCTCAGTTCTAAAAAACTTTATTTCTCAAGAGTATCCGCGAGGTACGCCGTACGCTACGAACCACAGCAGCGTAGTCAAAACAATACGCTCTAAGTACGCCGTCCCGTTCGCAAGCTCATTCATTCCGTATTCAGATAGTTTAATTGCGATCCTGTCTTGCATTTAGAATGCAAGCAACGTCTCACTTCGGTAAAATGCGAGCACACGATTGGCGGAATGGAGAAGACTTGATTAAGCTCGCAAACTTTTGTTTATAATTTCAAAATCGAATTATGGGTCTGTGTATTGTCTTTGAATAGAATTGTTGGAGTGCTTGTTGGCGTAGTGCGGTTATTATATTTCTAATTCAAGCTTCTGCATTTATTTGCTAAAATTAAGAGACATATTATGGAAGAAAAAACATAACCCTTCCTTTTGGCTTTTCCGTAGTCGAGTAAAGATAACAACTCCACAATTAACAAAGTAATGCTCAACATTTATTCGAGGCTGTTTTTAATTTTTGAGACGGCCAGCGAAATAGTTTCAATAACGCCTGAAAATATATTCGTTTTTAAGGCAGTTCGAAATGGTGTTATTATTTTACAAACCCATTCAAAGTAACTCACATTGGGGGGATTAATTACACATTTTCGCCCAAAAGCCAACGAACACCTCACTGTAACGCGAACTCGACATTTTGCCAAATTCTTGACGAGCGAAACCTAAAAATGTATACGGGCGGGCAAAAATTAAATTACTTGGCAACACAAATGTAAATTAATTAGCAGTATTTACGTACAGGGTCGTTCTAGAAAATTGCGAACGTTCCACGCTTGCGTTTACTGCTTTGCACGTTACTGTAGTTTGAACAAAAATATTTTTTGTACAAATAATTGTATCTATATGTTATGGATAGTTACATTTTTATGTTCAGCCGTACTACGCGTAATACCGTAATACCTTCGTCGCGTCGCTAATCTTGTAATAAATTTGTTTTTTTAATGATAAAAATTGTCCGCGGTTGCTGAGTCAAATAAATTTGAATGTGCCTTACAAGCTTGCTCGTGGGTCTAGATATCAGTTGCTCCGCACTAAGGACTTTAAAACCAATCTGGTTAATTTTTCCACCATTAACAGTATGCAGATTAAATTTTGTCGCCTGTCACGCTCACCCAGCGTAGATATTGCTATGTCTTACTCTTTACATAAAGTCAAGGCTATATTGCTTGGGGCTTTATCATAAAAGTGAAAAATTAATATTGTAGTTTATATTGTCTTTTTAATTTTTGTTTTGTTTTGTAACTTTATTTTTATTTTAATTCGTAACTCTTTTGTAACTACATTTCATACTTTTTAATGCATGCCGTGGCAGCCTTTAATTAAGGCTACACTATAAAATGTAAAAATAAGTAGAGTATTATAACATGTATTTTTGGTGTAGGTACCTATGCTTTGTTGGTTGTCCTAAAATATATAAATAAAAAAATATAAAGGTACGTACAAACTACATAATATTTCTAAAATGGAAATCATAATGTGAGGTACACCGGGAATTCCCCTCTTGGCATAAAATTTTAAGGCGTAATATTGTTTGGTCTAACGTTTAAAGCTCAAAAAAAGAAACAAAAAAAAAAAAATACAGATACAATAAATAAAATTATTCCTCATCGAAGACCTTTAGTAACTAGAATTGTGTGTTTACCTTGTAAGGTTCCTTCTCATCATTGATATATTTTCTAGCTTTTCTTTCGCATAACTTTGATTAGCATAATAATACTGTGGCTTAGTAATATTTTGGCATAAGTAACGCAAAGGTTAGCATAACTGTCATTTGGTCTAATTTGTTTTGGCATAATTTGGAGTTGCATACATTTTTAAGGCATAATTTTTATTCATCTATTAATCATGAGCCATAAATATAAACATTATTTATTATAATTTGGGAATTACTCTATTGGATTAGGTTAAGGTGTGGCGGGCGTGGCCCTTGGGCCACCCCTGGGTTGCGAACATGATTGTTTTTATATGAGTTATATTAGGGTTTATTATTTTTATTCCAAAGAACATTATGAGTAAATACCATTATGCGTTTATAGAATTATGCTTCATTATGCCAAGAGTATTTATGGGAAGAAACATTATGGCAAAACATTTATGCCTAACAATGTTATGCGTTGGATGATCATTATGACAATATATGTCATGCTTATCATTAGTAAACCAGGTACACCATGTTCCAAAAAAAATCATGAAATTGTAAAAAAATCTGTTTGGGTTAAATTCTCACCCAATTACTCACTAAAAGGAGTTAGTAACACATTCACTTAGTTTCAACTTCCAACAAATATTGTTTGAGCAATATTATTAAATTGTCATTGAAAAATCGTCGATAAAAATTGAGTTATAAAACTAACCTCAATTCTCAAATGAAAAACATTTTTAAGGAGATTTAGGGTAAAATAGTTAGTAGTGCTAAATTAAGATTTAGGGTTATTCAAATAATCAAAATGCAAGAAAAACCATTAAGACGCCTTAAAAATGTATTTACAAGGTCGATGTGAGTTGAAACGCCGGGAGAGGACACCCTAGGAGGACATATACTGACCATAATGGTGATGTTCTTCAGAAAAGACAGGTACGTAGTATTCGCAACCGGCGTGCGTGTATGGCCAGATGTATGAACGTAAACGAGGCAAAAGGAGTATGTAAGGATCGTAGCAGAGGGCGTTCTGTAGTTTCTACCTAACCCCATAGGAAGAAACCGTGAGTTTTTTAGTTTACTAAACTTATTTGAATTAGGATGTTTATTAGCCTGTATCCTACATTTCAAAGCTCAAAATAAGCAAAGGATACGCGAGCAAAGGAAAGGGGCTGCGCGTGCCTCGGTAATGGACATTTATGGGGTCCCATGATTTATTATGAGTAATATTCAGTTATGAGGCTCATCTGTGGACATGCCCATGGATATGCCTCCTACCTTTGCAAATTAAGTTCACTTTTTCTTCCTAAGCGTAGATGTTTAAGTTAGTAGGTAAGTAAATGGTCGTAGTCAATACTATAAGATATCTTAAAAAAAAACCCTTATTAAATTATAATAAGGAGACCGGAATAAAAAAATCTACCCCCGATACAACTTTTCCCAATATCCTTTTAATTAGAGTTTTATAATTTAAAACTTAACAGTGGTGGCCCAGTGGTAACAGCCGTGACTAACGAGTTGTAGGTCGTAGGTTCGAACTCAGACAGACGTTTTACTTTGTGTAAATTATTTCATCACCGCTGCTCTCAAAATGGTGAAGGAAAACATCGTAAGTGAAATAATTACTATCCTTACTCTAAAATATCGAATATAATTATTTAACCTCGAAATGGATACTAATCCCCAAATGAATCTTAAAGTCCTTACGCCAATATAATAATCCAAAACTGTTTAATAAAATTACATATTTACAATATTTCAGGGATAGGGGAAATAATATGAAACACCAAGACATTTTGTCATTCATTTATATTTCTTTGCCAGCATCAAATTCAATATTCTACACCATACCATCACATCTTCTATTCCCCACATAATATCACCATTTTATCAGTATTCTAATATTTACCATAGAACCAATAGGTTACCTTAATTTACAGTAGGTCTCCAACACACAGCCACTAAGCACGTCTTACTCTCGTGAGCGCCCGACCCAGAAGGCCGTTGTTCCGCCATTTTAACATATCGAATATTTCAGTGTTGCCAGTATAATAAATTGAAACCTAACCCTATAAGGAAACCGGCATGTCGTAGAACCAAAAAATCGAAGACATGTGACATCTACCAACCCGCACTGGGCCTGCGTGGCAGATTACCCTCTCCCCGGAAGGAGGCCTGTGTCCCATTAGTGTGAACATTATAGGATGATTATATATTTAAAAACTTGCGAATTACTTATTTTAGATTGAAATTTTTTATACAAAAATCACTATTTTGATGTAAACATAAATAAAGTTTCATTCTATTTCGCATACATTTCCAGCAAATACAAATTCATTTCACAAAAGGTAAAGTTGATTGAATATGCCACAGTGCACGATCGGCGTCACTCTGACGTCAGCCGGTGTCATAATGATACCCGAGGTGAACCGATAGTGCTCAAGTGCCAGTATGACTGGCAATGCTGCCATTTTCGGTTACACGCAAAAATATGCCCGTAGTTTTAACAGGAGTACCTATGTCAGAAATGGGTAAATTGGCGCTTTGATGTGGTTTCTGCTTCTATGTGACATTAAATGTGTAATCTGTAGGCGAAAATATAAACGTGGTAGTTACTACTCTGATATGTAAAACAACAGAAGCTTAACCTCGTTTAAAATTAGAAAAACAAATAACAAAAGGCTATCACGGCGTGCCCTTTCAAAATTAAATACAAAATTCAATCATGTCACCCTGCAGACATTTTAATGGAAAAAGCCGCAGGTACAGTCAATTTAAATACAAACCCAAACTAGAAACACGATCATTATTTCAGAGGTGCTATAAATCATGATCTACTGGCAGTCTAGCATGTCGCAGCTCTCTGGGCGCGGGTCGGCGACGATACGACGCTGGCGGCGCGCGGACGCTTGTAATATTAAATTCAATTTAGTTGCCTTGATTAGTTTTGTGGTCATAATGCTCTGGTCGGCTGCAGCCTCTTCCTTCATTGTCGTATTAATTTTGATTTTGCGCATAGACGGCTTGCTATGTGACTTTCAGTGCATTTATGTTGCTAAACCAATTTTGGGTCTCCCATGTTGGTTGTGGTCGTAATGCAGTGGTGTTTTGGGTAGGTAATTAAATGGCGATTCTGGAGTACTGGTTGTAATTAGCTGTAGCATGCACTTGCGTGGACTACGTAGGTACCTGGCCTAGCCTTTTCCTAAGTATGTTGGGGTCGGCTTCCAGTCTAACAGGATGTAGCTGAATACCAGTATTTTACATGGAGTGACTGCCTGTCTGACCTCCACATTCCAGTAACTGGGTAATACGATACCCCTAGGTAAGACTGGCTTTCTGACTTTCGGGCTTAGACTACGACTACGTATGTAGGTACCTATCCTACCTAGTACACTGATAAAGCTGTCGCAGTAGTTGAGCATTCAGACAAGAGGCAATCTGGGATATTTTTCTGATGTTACGGGTTAGTCACAAGCTTCTGTTTTCTTATCACACATCGGCTTATTCCCACTTTCAGTGGTTTCCATACCGCACGATGGTTATTGCTGGCCATCCTCCCACGTCATACATCTATGTAACAAGATGGCATAACCTGTACGCTCGACATCTATTTAGCCGCAAATTATTCAATTAGTAAGGAATTGTGTAGCCAAGCAGAAGTTGGGTTGGTCTAATCGAGCCGTTGACACGTAAAGACAACGTTAGGAAGCTCCAATCAAGTGTGCTAATGTGATGGCTGTCGTCTAGTAATTACATATTCCTGACATGTGTTTAATACACAAACCATTTATGTACAGACTAGCTTCTGGCTGTGACTTCGCTTGTTAAGAGGGAACAGGGGCTGCGAGGAATTTGAATAATAGGTATTTGAAGAAACTATTGCCGTCGCGCTGTGCCCGAAAAACCGAGTTAAACCCCGTAAAGTGCGATAGGGACAACTGCAGCTCAGACCGATTATATCACAAAATTTTTGACGAAAACGACGTTTGGCATTCTCCTTTTTCCTCCTCGAAAACTAAGCCGATTTCATTTTTTACATTAAAATTTTAAGAAAGAGTATATCTAGGTTCCTATTGATTTCTTTTATGTTAAAAACTTTTCCGAATCAGTCTGGTAGTCCTCTAATCACGGCGGTAAAAATGGGGCATTTTTGTAATTTTTGGAGGGTCATAGTTTCCTTACTTATTAATTTCTGAAAAAAAAGAAATTTCAGGGACATGCCTATAGAGACTCTGATTTTATTAAAAAAAAATGACAGCTCTAGAGGCATTATTCAGTAAGAAAAACGGGGAATACGTTTGTATGGAGAATCGCGGGCCCTGTTCCCTCTTAATCCAACCCACCCCGTTGCATTACTTTGTCTGCCCGCGCAAATACTTCGTTTTCTCTTAGTGTTCTTACTGACATTTTTTTGTTTTGCTCGGCTCCTAAGGGTGTTGGCGTGATGTTAAATAGCCTACAGCCTCCTTCTACCTCAAGAGTGGGCTATCATTCCAACTGGTAGTTCCAGAGATAAGCGCGTTCAAACAAATAAACAAAAAAATAATCTTTTAACCTTTATTATTAACAGATATTGAATAGTAGATTTTACAACAAGTGCACAAAACGAACCATTTTTATCCAAGACTTTTAGCAGCCCGAGACGAAGGCGAGGGCTGATAGTAATGTCGAGGATAAAATGGTTTTGTGGACGAGTTATGAACTCTGCTTTTCACTTCGAATGCGAGGAAATAAAACAGTAATATAACATAACATTTCTTTAATTAAAATTATTTTATTAAATTAGTAGAGTTGAGTACTGAAGGGAATGTTGTTATGTCAAAACACATAAGGCAAATAAATTAAAGTAAATATTATAAAATAACAAATTCTATCTATAAACTTCTTATTGTGTTTGGCTGTATGGCTTATTTTCTTTGCCTTAATATAGATATATTTATGAGTAGATACGTTAATGCACTTATGCACAAAATTCGATTTTGTGCAGCCTATATCCGGCACAAATAAGCTCTTTCAGAGCATGAGAAGTGAAAATAATCTTTATTTATCCAAAAATATACAGAGTTCGAAGTACAGTTTGACATTTGGTTTAAAATATATGTATTGTTTTTGTTGCAAATTCTGTACAATAATAATACCTACTCTACCTCTTAAGCTAGGTTTTACCTGTATTTTAAGAGGTAGTTTGCGGTCATGGTTTTCAGTGATCAACAAAAACTTATCTCAAGTGGACTGTGTCATTCTACTATATGGTATAAAAATAATAAAATTGTATGCATGTGTTGTGTGTTTGTGTGTGTGTAGGGGTGTGTGGGTTAGATAATTAGTCGCTAGTGCGAACCGATGTTTTGAGTCAATACACAAAGTTTATACTCGTGGGAACAAATATGGTAAACACAATTAAACACAAAGAAAAGGAGAGGAGTGATGCGGGGTCGGAGTCCGACGCTGCGTCTGGTGCGATGAGCTCGGGTCAGAGCTCGGAGCGCGAAGTGGTGGTGGGAGCGACCGTGAGGAACCGAAAGTTCCTCCGGAAGCGCTCCAAACCGGGGGATGGCCAGGGGTCGTCCGGCGAGGTGGTCTCGGGCAGGAGGAAGATCCACTCCAGTCGGCGGGGTGCGGCCCGGGGAAAAGGTGTGGGTAGAGGGCTCACCACCAAGGAGGCAGGCGAGCCGAGACCGGTCAGCCCAGTTGAGGTGGAGAGGCCCTCTACAGAGGAGGAACACCACCCTGTAGGGACCAGCACCGTGGCGGCCCCTACAGAGTCGGCAGGTGGTGAGCCGGGCGTCGCTGGCGGCTCCAATTCGGAGCGAGCGGCCAGGTTTGCGGAGGCTGTGGCAGCCGCAATCAAGGTTTTGGTCTTGAAGAGGACTCAGTCCTCTAAAGACAAGGCCATGCCTGCGGCCATAGCCTCTATTGTGGCGGCAGCGGAGGCGTATCACCTCAGGCCTCCGTCGGACGGCATGTCCGAGATGCGGGCGGAGGTCGCCCGCTTAACAGCCGCCATGGAGCTTCTCCGAAAGGAGAATGAGGAGCTCCGAGCGGACCTGGCCGGGCTCCAGGGAGCCGGCCCCCGCGAGGTGGCACAGGGGAGGGAGCAGCATGGGCAGGGACGGCCCGTGCCTGCGGAGGACCGGGTTTTGACCCTGGTGAGGCAGGAGATGGCTTCTTTGCGGTCTCGTTTCTCCGCACTAGAAGCCATCGTCCTGCGCCCTCCTCTGGCGGCGAGCACGCCACCGGTCTCTGGCCAGCGGAAGGCGGCATCATATGCTGTCACAGCAGCTGCCTCGGCCAACCCAGGTTCGTTGGGGCAGACCAAGAGCGGGGCGGCTACTCAGGCGACGAGGGCCCCAGCCCTGACGGCGAAGGCCCCAGCCCTAGCGGCGAGGGCCTCGGCCCTAGCGGCGAAGGCCCCGGCCCTAGCGGCAAGGACCACGGCCCTAGCGGCGAAAGAGCCGCCCCCGCCTCCTCATAAAGCTACATCGGCTGACGCCGAATGGCAAGTAGCCGGGGAGAAGAGGAAGGCGGGGAAGAAGAACCGGACGGCCCAAAGAAAGGCGAGGCGGCAGCGGCGCAAGGAGCAAAGCGTCGCGGCTAGGCTCCGCGCCCCGAAGTCCGCAGCTGTAGTGATTACGCTACAGCCAGAGGCGGAGAAGAAGGGCGTGTCCTACCGTGACGTGCTCGCCAAGGTGGGGGCGGCGGTGGACCTCAACGAGATCGGTGCCACTGAGGGCATCCGGGTGAGGGTCACTGCGACTGGGGCCCGGATGCTGGAGGTCCCCGGTGCGGCAAGCGGCCCGGCCGCTGACGCTCTGGCCGAACGGCTTAGGGCGTCCCTAAATGCGGACGAGGCACGAGTGTCCAGGCCCACCAAATGCGCTGACATGCGTATTCTGGGCTTGGACGACTCAGTGACGGAGGGACAGGTGGTGGCCGCTGTCGTTAGGACTGGGGGGTGCTCTGCCGAGCAGGTTAGGGCAGGCGCCATCCGTCCTGACTTCACGGGGATGCGAGCCGTTACGGTGAGCTGCCCCGTGTCGGCGGCCAAAAAAATTGCCGGAGAGGGCCAAAGGCTATTGGTGGGCTGGGTTTCGGCGCAGGTAAAACTGCTGGAACCCAGACCTCTGAGGTGTTTCCGCTGTCATGTGGGTAACCACGTGGGAGCTAAATGCACCTCGGAGGTGGACCGCAGCAGTCATTGTTACCGCTGTGGTCAGCCCGGTCACAAGGCCGGCTCGTGCGAAGCCACGCCGCATTGTGTCGTATGTGCGGCGGCTGGCAAGCCAGCCGGCCACCGGATTGGGAGCAAGGCCTGCGCTCCACCCGCCAGGGCTAGAGGCAAACCACCTGCCACCGCCGTCACAGCCGCAACCGCCGCCACCGTCGCCGTTGCCGCCTCAACAGCCGTCGTCGCCGCCGCAGCCGCCGTGGCAGGGCCCTCACAGGGGGCTAAGGAGGGGGCTGACATGGAGTGCCAATAATGGCCCCATTTCGCCTCCTCCAGGCGAACATCAACCACTGCGCCGCAGCTCAGCATCTGTTGCTTCAGAGCATGGCGCAGTGGTCGATTAACATCGCCGTGGTCGCTGAGCCGTACTTTGTCCCACCCAGGGATGACTGGGTGGAGGACCTGAGCGGCTCAGTGGCCCTAATTTCGTCGGCCGCCGCCGGTACCCCGTCCCTCGAGGCTGTTAAGAGAGGACGGGGTTGCGTTGCAGCACGGTTCGGGGAGATTGTCGTGGTAGGCGCGTACTTCTCCCCGAACCGAACTCTCGCCGAGTTCCACAACTCCCTTGCGGAGTTGAGAGTCGTCGTCGTCGGGTTCTGTTCCCTCCCCGTGCTCGTACTCGGGGACTTCAATGCCAAGAATGTGGCTTGGGGTTCCCGGTATACGGACACACGGGGCAGGATGGTGGAAGACTGGGCGCTGGAGACAGGCCTGGTCGTCCTTAATCGGGGTTTTGTCCCCACGTGTGTGCGGATGCGGGGTGAATCAGTGGTGGACATCTCGTTCGCTAGCCCCGCTCTGTCGCCGCGTGTCATTGACTGGCGCGTCATGGAGGGGGTGGAGACGTATTCCGATCACCGGTACATCCGGTTTGACGTCTCCGCCCAGACCTCGAGCGCGCCGGTCCGACAGGCCCCGAGTGGTCCGCGGTGGGCGCTGAAGCAGCTGGACCGGGAGCTCCTCCTGGAAGCCTCGATCGTGCAGGCCTGGGTGTCATCACCGGACAGGCCTGCCGACATCAATGACGAGGCAGAGTGGTTCCGGGAGGCCATGTCCGAGATATGCGACGTGGCAATGCCCCGGGTCCAGCCCGGACGTGCTTCGCGCCAGGTGTACTGGTGGTCGCGTCAGCTGACGACACTGCGCAATGCGTGCGTTACTGCGCGACGCCGGTACACTAGGCACCGGAGGCTCCGTATTCGTCCTCCGGATACGGAAGTCATTCAGGCGGAGCTGTACGAGGGGTACAGAGCGGCGAAGACCGCCCTCCAAGCGGAAATCCTGCGGGCCAGGGCAGTGGCCCGCGAGGAGTCGCTGGAGACTCTGAACAGAGACCCGTGGGGACGCCCATACAAGATGGTGCGGGAGAAACTCCGCCCATGGGCTCCCCCGCTGACGCAGAGTCTCCGGCCACAGCTTGTGGGGGACGTGGTGAGCGCTCTGTTCCCTTCGAGAGGGGAACACGCCTCCCCGCCCATGGCTCCGCCTACTGCGGTGCCCGATGCGGACCACACCGCCGACGACGACGACGATGCTCTGGAGGTGACCGAGGTAGAGATGAGGGTGGCGGTACGTAGGCTGAATGCCAGGAATACCGCCCCAGGACCCGACGGCTTACCTGGGAAAGCCTGGGTCCTGGCCTCAGAGGCTCTCGGGCCTCGACTAAGGGGGCTCCTAAGCGCATGCATGGAGAGGGGCCAGTTCCCGCTTCGTTGGAAGACGGGGAAACTGGTCCTCATCAAGAAGCCGGGGCGCCCTGCGGACTCTCCGTCCGCTTACCGGCCCATAGTGCTGCTCGACGAGGTGGGCAAGCTCTTTGAAAGAGTCATTGCAGACCGCCTCGTCGGGCGGCTGGTGCGGGTGGGGCCGGATTTGGCGGAGAGCCAGTTTGGTTTCCGCAGGGGGCGCTCCACGGTGGACGCCATCATGCGCGTGCGAGCCCTCACGACGGGGGATGCGGTGGCTCGGGGTGGGGTCGTCTTGGCGGTGTCTCTAGACATCGCCAACGCCTTCAATACCCTGCCCTGGAGTTGCATCAGGGAGGCACTCCGGTATCACCGGATGCCGACCCACCTCTGTCGTGTGGTCGAGGCCTATTTGACGGACAGGGCCATCATCTACCCCGGTCACCAGGGAGAGTGGAACCGGCGAGAGATGTCGTGCGGTGTCCCACAGGGATCGGTCCTGGGGCCGCATCTGTGGGACATCGGATACGACTGGGTGCTGCGCGCCGACCTCCCCGATGGCGTCAGCGTCGTTTGTTACGCTGACGACACGTTGGTCCTGGCGCAGGGGAGGTCGCACCAGGCGGCGGTCGAACTAGCGACACACGGGGTTGCGACAATCGTAGCCAGAATCCGGCAGTTGGGACTCGAGGTGGCCTTGCACAAGTCCGAGGCCATGTGTTTTCATGGTCCTCGGAATGCGCCACCGTCGGGTTCCCAAATAACGGTAGGAGGGGTTCACATCGGCGTCGAGTCGACGATGAAGTACTTGGGACTCGTCCTCGACAGTCGGTGGAACTTCGTGGAGCATTTCCGACGTTTGGCTCCCAGACTGGACCGGGCCGGGGCTGCCTTGAAGCGGCTCCTGCCCAATCTAGGGGGTCCAAACGCCTCCTGCCGGAGGCTATACGCGGGGATCGTGCGGTCCATGGCCCTGTACGGGGCACCGGTGTGGGCGCATTCGTTGAGGCGGCGGCCTGCCCGCCGGTTGAACGCGTCCCAGAGGGTCATGGCCACCCGGCTGGTCCGGGGATACCGCACGGTCTCCGGTGAGGCGGCGAGCCTCCTTGCCGGATTGCCGCCATGGGATCTGGAGGCAAAAGTCCTCGCGCATATTTGGGAGTGGCGCGGGGAGGCGAAACGCCGGGGCTTGACTCCGATGCCGCGAGAAATCGCGGCACAGCGGACAGAGCTCCGACGGGATCTCATGGCGGCATGGAGAGTGCGATTGTCGCAACCCAGTGCTGGGCACGCCACTATTGCGGCGATAAGTCCCCTCTTTGAGGAGTGGCTGGAGAGGCGCCACGGCGTCCTCACCTTCCGCCTGACGCAGGTCCTCACCGGACACGGCTGTTTCGGGAGGTACCTGTTTCGGATAAGGCGGGAGGAAACGCCCGGGTGTCATCACTGCGTGGATCGCCCGGAGGACACGGTGGAGCATACGGTGGAGGTATGCCCGGCTTGGGCAGAGCACCGCCGTGTCCTCGTGGAGGCGATCGGTGGCGGGGATCTCTCGCGTCCGGCCCTGGTCCAGGCCATGGTACGGAGCGAGAGGGCATGGGAGGCCGTCACCTCCTTCTGCGAAGCAGTAATGCTCGCAAAGGAGGAGGCGGAACGCGTGAGGGAGAGGCAAATTTCGCGCCCTCACGCCCCTAGCCGCCGCAGGAGGAGACGCCCTGGGCGTCGGGAATCGATTGCCGATTCCCGGCCACCGTAGGCGCGGGCTTGCGGACGGTGAGCAATGGGTAGCTCGCCGTCCGGTAAGGACCAGGCCCGGGTCGACGGCGCGTTGTGTTCCACGCGCGCCTCAAAGAGATGTCAGCAAGTGAAGGGGTCCGATGAGACCATTGCCTGCCGGGGTTGCGGGATTAGTCCGAAAGGGATACCGTGGCCCCCTGGCATTGCACAGGCAACAGAAGGAACACGGGTGGGTTTTAGTCAGTAAGAGTCTGACACGCCCTCCCGCTCCACCCAGAGCGGGAGACGTCATTTGATGATTTCCCACCCAAAAAAAAAAAAAAAAAAAAAAAGGGGTGTGTGGGTGGGTGTATTATACTGATGACTGGTGTGACTCCATGTAAGAGTATTCCTTAAGGAGCAGCCACTCTGTTACTTAGTGCATGTGCGTTTAGATTTATAATATTTAGGTGTTTGTTAATGTTTTTATAAGTATGAGTACATAGTATATAATATTGATGTTGTGCCTGCCTGGGTTCGGACCCACGACCTACAACTCTAAGTCACGACCGCTCCCACTGGGCTACCACATATATAGTCCTTATTGCTAAGCTTTAGGTTGACCTACTGATATGCTTCGTCGTTTATAGACATGCACATCACCTTAACCTTGACCCGGAAAAACAAGACATAAAAATAGTGCCTGTTCTTAGTTCAAACCCCCACCTCATAACGCAGAAACTAATGGCCTAGCTACTGCGGGCCGAATTCTAAAGTTATAAATAACTCCATTTGACTAAAATACCGTTATTTACCGCTTTTCAAGCACCGTGACAGGTAGTCACGGTGCTTGACAAGCTGTATTGAATACCTCAACAGACTACAGTCTGTTTAATGAAAAGTTTTTCCTAACAGGTGTTCGGTTTTTCTGTGTGGGATGGCTGTTCCTTAGGCATCGGATGATCTTAAAACAAGAAAAGTAACCAAATTAGATTAAATTGTTAAATCTAGCAGATTATAAGATGAAATAATCATAATAGCCTGCTAACATTGGAAGCAAAATATTCGTTTCTCTCTGAATTAATTTGAGACATCTAACTTTCCTGTGTTGAATACTGAATAGGATTATTTTGGCTAATTTGTAAAGGAGTATTATAGGTATGTATTTTTTGTAATGTGCGTTTAATTTGTGCAGAATAAACAATTTTTTTTTACGTCAAAGTCAAAGTAGAGTTCGTGGCTAAGTAATAACTGCCGCACGGGTCGATCCATCAGGTTAAGCTATGCTTGCCGGGGTTGGTCTGTAGATGGGTGACAATCTTTACATAACGAGACTCCTCCGTGCCTCGGAAAGCACGCTAAGCCGTTGTTCCGGCCGTCATTCATGGATCTTTGACAGTCGTTACGGGTCGTCAGAAGCCCGAAAATCTGACAACCAGTCTTACCAAGGGGTATCGTATTACCCAGTTACTGGGTTGTGGAGGTCAGACAGGCAGTCGCTCCATGTAAAATACTGGTATTCAGCTGCATCCGGTTTGACTGGAAGCCGACCCCAATATAGTTGGGAAAAGGCTAGGCAGATTGATTGACGTCAAAGTCAAAGTAGAAACTTTATTTGTAAAAGGTGTAAATAAACTACGTAGGTATAGTTTGTTTATTGTTTCGCAAAAATTACGCACATATAGGAATCAGTATTTGACAAACTGCTAAACAGTTTGTTGGTAATTTAATAGCAAAACAGTTTGTCGGCAATATGTTTTGCCTTTAACGGCGTACAAATATTAATTAAGTCGGTACGAAATTACACTTATGGAACAAAATTCGTTAAAATTAAATGACATGAACTATCAACAGACTAAAAATAAATGAGATCAATATGACCTGTGAAAGAATATTCGTGAAGAAAACAAAACTTAGGGTGCGTTTTCACTCGGAGCAACTAATCACAGACGAGACGAGCTCCACGATGTGGTTTTGAACCAATCTGATTGATCAGTTCTTACACCGTCTCCTCTTCGGTCCGTTATTCTCTGCCTTACTAAAAACGCATCCTTATTATCTACAATTTCTAAAATCGTCAACCCACACTTTGCAATCGTGGTGATTAAAGCTCCCCAGAAGAATTTCACGCCTGACGCGGGACGTGACTGCACTCGTTGATAGCTCTGGCCAATCTGAAGCGCTAGATATTGTTCGTTCGTATTCTGTATAAAAAGAAGCAGTGGAAAATTTAAAGGAAAAGTAAAATTACTTACCTTAATTTTATTTCATCTTCTTATCAAAAGAAAATCTAGGAAGCTATGCAAAAACTAAGCAAACAGATTATTGTCTGATTGAAGCATCCTTTAGAAGGTAAATCTCCTTTAGCTGCCTTTGTGTAGAAGTCTTACAGTGCTCAGATATGAAATTACGCGTTTTGTTCAAACTAGGTAACTAGTCGGGTATTTTTCTTTGGACTCTTGGTTCCTATTATAAGATAAAAGAAGCACCCGGATTACAAGTTGTGAAGCGAAATAGAGTTCTGTTACAGTGCAGGTACAAAACGCTGATAAGCTTGTTTAAAAAGTTTCAGTTGCTTAAGGGTACGCTAGTCGGTCATTTTACCATAAAAACGTAGTATGGTGATTTTTATTCTGCAGAAAAGAGCCATTAGAGCAATATATTGCCTCCGTAGGCGCGATTCTCTAAGGGAACTGTTTAAAAATATTAACATCATGACGGTACCTTGTCAATATATTTATGAAAACATCATGTACGTCAGGAAAAATCTTAGTCTTTTCAGTAAAAGAGGTGAAAGACACAATTATTGTACTAGAAATAGGGACCAATTAGTTCAACCGGGTTTCAGACTGGCTAAAGTAGACTCATCTTTCATGGGGTACTGTTTAAAATGTTACAATAAAATACCTTCCCATATACTACAACTAAATGAAACGAAATTTAAATCTTGTATAAAACGCACACTATGCTGCCAAGCATATTATAAGCTTGGGGATTATATCGCTGACAAAAATGCTTGGCTTAACGCTGGTCCAGCTCCACAAGGGCGCATAAACTACTCGTAATTGATTAGCATTCAAAAATATTGTTAGAATTGCTGAAGATTGCAAAAACTATCTTTGAATTGTATAACTTCAATCTCTTTTTTATTGTATAATTGCATAGCACATGTGTGAGCACTGTGACCATGTACCTTCTATAAAGCTACCATTTACTGGGTACGTCTTTCATTGACTTGATATGCCCTGGCGGCTAAGAGTATGTCATGCTCACTCAAATGTCTCGCTGGTGGTGGCGTGTGTGTTGGATCGTTGAGTTCCCTTCAAAATGGTTGAGCTAAACGGTGCTGATCCATGCGTCATGTTCGTGAACGGGCGCGATCAGTAGGGACTGGTCATCTCTTATCTGCCACGGCTTATTTTAATTTTTGAATTGTTTTATTTTTGTTTTTTTTTTTTTTTACGGACGCTTTTTACGTACACGTCTTTCTACATTGTTCTCACATGTATAATTTCAACATGAATGATGTAAACAATATTTTGTAAGAATATAATTTTTTTTAAAAGAGTGTCCGTGGAGTTTCTTGCCCGTTCTTCTCCATAGGAACCTACGCTTTGGAATGGGCAACTAGCTTCATATTTCAGACTGACTGACTCCTTGACAATTCAAAAGTGCCTGTAAATGGTTTAATTGAAATAAATGCTTTGAGTTTGAGTTTGATTACTCATCTGTTTGACGGTTATTACAAGTTGTGAAGCGAAATAGAGTTCTGTTACAGTGTAGTTACAAAACGCTGATAAGCTTGTTTAAAAAGTTTCAGTAGCTTAAGGGTACGCTAGTCGGTCATTTTTCCATAAAAACGTAGTATGGTGATGATTACTCATCTGTTTGATGGTGGTGTACGTTCAAAATGTATAATTATATACATTTTTCTTCTCATAATCTAGCCATGTATGAAAGCAGAATTGGAATTTTAACGTGTTTGGGCGTAAATAAATAACTCATGTAAAAAAAAAGGCAAAATAGAAGCCTAGATAATTTATTTAAAAGTTCAAATAATTTTATTTTGAGTAATTATACGCGTATCCACTATTTTTTTATAATATATAAACGACCAA
Source organism: Xanthia togata (assembly GCA_963853775.1). Lineage (NCBI taxonomy): Eukaryota > Metazoa > Arthropoda > Insecta > Lepidoptera > Noctuidae > Xanthia > Xanthia togata. Next base: position 26,064,322 of record OY970794.1, on the reverse strand, counting down.
AATTCCGTTCACGCGCTCGTTTTCGTTAAAAATCATCGTTTATTTCACTAAATAAATAAATAAAAACTAGATGAATAAATTCTGAATAAATTAAACTAAATAAATAAATAATTAGACTAATTAGCATGCATCTTAGTCACGCTCACCGAGTTCGAGCCGTTGATTAGTGCACCCTTAATACAAATGAAAAGAAGACAAAATATTTTTTTTCTTATTACCTAAACTATAAGGGTTGAGGATTATTATCATAAGACCGTGGATGGCCCAAGGTAACCTACATCTGAAAATTGGATGCTGAGATCTTTTGGATAGTAAAGATTCTCGCAGTTGCTATCAAAAGATCTACGCATCCAATTTTTTTGATGGCCGTATAAATGTAATGATATGAAAGATAAAGGAGTGAATGATATCGTGACGGTTGACAGGGGAAAGTGGAAAAATAAAACGTGTTGCGCTGACTCCAAGTAGCATGAGACTATGGCCGCCGTATGGGACATGACGGCCTTAGTTTAGAGTATTATTTAAAGCCCTCCTGCGGACTCGAACTGTTGTTAACAGGTCTAAAGTCTAAATTGCAACAGTACACTAAGAATGACTACTGCGTCATATTGATTGGCCCTGAGGATTTTGAAAGGACGAAAGACTACTTTGAATTGATAGCTTTTATAAGAAATACCCTCACAGATATAAATAACACAAATATTATTCTGTGTCTACCCACGTACAAATTTAATTACTACACAAATATGTTTAATGGTAGAATTGAAATTTTTAATAATTTACTTTGCCTAGATGTAATGTCGCATGAGTATGCATATGTACTTGACAGTAACCTAAATCAAAACTATGATTATACCTCGTTTAATAAGGGGTCAGGGGCAATTAATAACAACGGTATAAATACAACATTAAATGATGCTCTGGAGCTCATCACTGAGATAAATATGTTTAATGATGCTACTCTGTCACAGTCTGAGTCTGTTCTGTCCACGAATGAGATTGATAGTCATAGTTTTGATTTCGGAAAACAGGACTGTAACAAACAATTTTTTCGTTTATAATAATTTAACTGTTATGCATCAAAATCTCAACGGATTGATAAGCAAATCTGATGAATTGTGTGTAAGTATTGAATACCTAAAAAAATCTGAGAAAGAAGTTGATATTTTATGCATAACTGAACATAATATGATTGACTCGGACCTTATGTACCTAACCATTCCGAATTTCACTTTAGCGGCAAGTTGTAATAGACATAATAGAAATGGAGGATCGTGTATACTAGTAAAAAATATTCATAAATATAAAGTTCTTCAAGATTTAGTTAGCCTTAGTGTTCCTAATGTAGTGGAATGTTCCGCCATTGAACTTCTGGGTCATAATGTGGTGATTATATGTATATATCGACCTCCAAAATCTACACAAAACGAACTTAATACATTTTTTACCTTACTTCATACAATCCACTACAAATTACGTAATCGACAATCTAAAACTATTATTTGCGGTGATTTTAACATTGATTTATTAAAAAGAACCACCATTTCTCTAAAACTTATACATATTATTTCCAGCTTTGATATGAAAATTGGCACACACAATCCAACAAGGCCAAGGAGTAACTCTTGCATTGACAACATTTTCCATAATATTAGAGGTAGCAAATGTGATGTCATTGACTTAGGGATGTCAGATCACACGGCACAATTATTAAAATTTCCTGTTAAAAAAACTTGTACTGTCAAATTCTGGTACACAAAAAGGCGAGACTTTAGTAAAGAGAACCAAACTAAATTTAAAGAATGTTTAATGAGCTTAAGTTTTTATGATGTTTACTCAACTAGTGATCCAGAAGTGGCATACAACATATTTTTCGACCATTATAAACTTTTCTATGACCTCTGTTTTCCGATTATAAAAATTAAAAACACAATTATTAAAAAACCTAATTGGCTATCTAAGGGAATAAGCAAGTGCTGTCGGCAAAAACGAAAACAACTGTGGAAGTATAGACTCAATCCTAGTGAAGACAAAAAAAATGCTCTCAAACAATATAGTTCTCGTCTCAAAAAAATTGTTAAACTTACCCAAAAGTCTCAAAATAATTATATAATATCCAATGCCGAGAACAAATCGAAAGCCACATGGAAAGTTATAAACTCAAACAAAAACCAACTTCCAAGGGAAAATATTAATAAAATAAAAGTAAACAATCATACAATATCAGACCCACGAGTGATTGCTGAAGAATTTAATAATTATTATATTAATTTAATAAAACCCATAAATAAACTCAATAACAATAATGGATCAGTTGCGGACAATTTTAATAATAATAATACTAATATAAATTTGACATCTTTCAATAACAAATTGACATCACCCAATAGCTCATATAAATCATTGTTTTTAAACCCTGTAATACCTTATGACATTAATATTATAATTAAATCACTTAAAAATACTAGAAGTGCTGGATATGATGACATTACAACAGCCTCAATAAAGGAAGTTGCTCCCATCATCAGCCCAGTACTCAGTCATATATTTAATTTATGTATTGAACTTGGTGTGTTTCCGACTAAACTTAAAAAATCCGTAGTGAAGCCACTTTTTAAGAAAAATAACAAGGAAGACATGGCATGTTACAGACCAATAGCACTTATCCCTATTTTTTCAAAAGTATTTGAAAAAATTATATATAACGCAATTAATACTCACTTAGAGAAGTTCGATCTATTTGCTAAAGAACAAAAAGGTTTTAGGAAAAATAAGTCAATTAACTTAGCAATTTATGACCTCTTAAAACCAGTATATACTAATATTGATAAACATGTTCCTGTGTCTGCAATGTTTATGGATATGACTAAAGCGTTCGATTATGTGCACTATGGAACTCTTTTAAATAAATTGTACAGTTGTGGAATAAGGGGTAATGTCCATAAACTTCTAGAATCTTATCTAAATGACAGATATCAAGTAGTAGAAATAAATAATATTAATCTCTTAAATAATACCGAACAAAAACATAAATCCATGCCCAAAAAAGTACTTTATGGGGTGCCGCAAGGTAGTGTGTTAGGTCCACTGCTATTTTTGATCTACATAAATGATCTGCCTAAAGTTTCACAGCATCCCATGATCCTTTTTGCTGATGACAGCACAGTCATATTTACAGGTCAAAATACTGATACTTTTGAAAATGACATAAATTCCACTCTTCACAATATAATTAACTGGCTGACGGCTAATAACTTAATCATCAACTTAGAAAAAACTAAATTAGTCAATTTCGGGCGTAACAACAAAAATAACAACATCAATATTCATTATAATGAGACGAACATTGAACAAGTTCGCTGTGTTAAGTTTCTAGGGCTTTCTATAGATAACGATTTGACTTGGCAAACACACATCGACACAGTATGCAATAAACTTAGTCAGTACTCATATGCTTTATATAAATTATCAAAGATTGTTGATCAATCAGTTCTTTTGACCGCATACCATGCTTATGTTTCGTCGACACTGAGATATGCAGTCATATATTGGGGCAATGCCACTAATAGGGATTTAGTGTTTAAAGCGCAAAAAAGATGTGTACGTGCGATTGCTGGTATCCGTGTTCCTGATTCATGTGAACCATACTTCAAAGATTTTAAAATATTGACCTTTCCTGCAATTTACATTTATGAAGTAGCCGTATTTATAAAAACAAATGAAAATCTATTTGATAAACTCAAATCGAAAAGACATATGTTAAAAATGTCTAATGTACCACATAAAACGGCTCTATTTAACAAAAGCTTCTTTGGCATTGCATCAAAAATATACAACAAAATACCTATTGACATTCTGAGCACTAAGGAACTTGCAGTATTTAAAAATAAATTACGATACTTTTTAATTGATAATGCATTCTATACGATCCAAGATTTCTTAAATTATTGATTGATTTGTTTAAACATTTAATTTAACTGTATTTTGATTTTTTGACATATAATAACTAAATTTGACATGTAAAATAATTTTCAATTTAATGCTAATACATAATTATTGTATGCCTATTAGGCAGGACATATTGGAACTTAATTTTTTTGTTAAGACCTGTAACAAACCTATGCCCACAATAAAGATATTATGATTATGATTATGATTATGATTATGAGTATTTGGTGAGTGCGGGCCAGTATATCTGTTGTGTATTAGCACAGTTTTTTAACCTTTGTGCGCAAAATTATTACATGCCAGCGGATCTCATTCGCACGGTGGTTGTTCCTATCCATAAAAACAGGACGGGTGATGTCTCAAGCATGGCCAATTACAGACCTATCTCTCTCGCGACAATTGTGGCCAGGGTTCTGGAACGTCTAATACCCGGGAAACTGAGCCCGTCACTTGGGATTGACGATGGTCAGTTTGGTTTTCAGACAGGGGTTTCAACTGACATGGCTATATTCTCCCTCAAACAGGTTGTCAAACATTATGTCGATCAGGAAACCAGTGTGTATGCTTGTTTCCTTGATCTTAGTCGCGCTTTTGACACTATAAATCATGACCTGTTGTGGGAGAAGCTAGAAAACAATAATGTGCCAGCTGGGGTTACGGGGCTTATCAGATATTGCTATCTTAATCAGTCCAACAATGTCAGATGGGGTTGTTCTGTGTCCGAAGACTATAAGCTGTCGTGTGGTGATAGGCAGGGGGGTTTGACTTCTCCCGACCTGTTTAATCTGTACGTGAACGACTTGATTGAGGAGTTGAGTAGGGCACCGGGAGGGCTCAGTTTGGGTGATCGTTATGTGAACAACCTTTAGTTATGCGGATGATATGGTTCTGCTCAGCCCCTCAATTTAGGGCTTAAGAAAGCTGCAGGTTATTTGTGAGCAGTATGCTAAAAACCATGATTTAGTTTACAATGCTAAGAAATCAGAACTGATGATATTCAGGTCGGGAAAGGGGCCTCAAAATGGTCCGCACGTGTGCATTGGGGGGCAGACGGTGAAGGTTGTGGAGAGGTTCAGGTAACTTGGTCACATACTGACATCGGACATGAAAGACGATGCTGATATCGTTTGCCAGCGTCGTGCCCTATCGGTTGTGGGAAACATGCTTGCTAGAAGATTTTTTAAGGCTAACGTACAGACTAAAGTGCACCTATTCAGAACGTACTGTCAAAGTTTCTATACGTGCCAGCTCTGGACTGAACATACAAGGAAGTCTTGGAATGGCATACGTGTATAGTTAAGGACCTTGCTGATAGGATGTATGCTACCGAGACTTACAAACGGTGGCTACAAATAGTCGCTTAAATGCTTTTAATTTAAATTCTAATTTTGATTTAAAATTTCTTTTTTTGATTTTTTTTTAATGTTGATTTAATTTTAGTTTTATTAAAATTAAATCGTTTGTGTGTTTTTTTATGGATCATGTGGTCTGAAATAAAGATTTTTATTTATTATTTATTTATTAAGGCAGGAAGATGATGAATGCGTAACATTGTCAACGAGCAAGGCATATATATAACGTCAATGTAAATAGGTACCTACGTGTCTCCCATTGTTAAATATTTTATGACCTCAAAGAGTTTTTTAATCTTTTTAACTGTTAATATTTTTTTGGGTGGGAAATTATCAAATAACTTCTCTGGCTCTGGGTGGAGCGGGAGAGCGTGTCGACTCTTACCGACTAAAACCCACCCGTGTTCCTTCAGTTGCCTGTACGTTGCCAGCGGCCACGGTATCCCTTTCGGACTTTTCCGCAACCCCGGTGGGCAACGGACCTAGTGGACCCCATCAGTTGTGCTGACATCTCTTTAATATGTGTACACTTCATGGCAAAACATACAAGACCTACCTAATTTTGTAACGTCGCACACACAGTCTGTAACTCTACACATATTTATTTATTTATTTATTTATTTATAGGAGAACCAACAGCAATAACAAATGGATAACCGTTGACTAAGAAACATAAAGCCAATTACAGGTTCTCACGGGTAAAAACAGAAAAATTAGTAGAAATCTTAGGATCACAACACTAACAAGCACGATAAAAAAGGTTAAGAATATATATATTATATAATATATAAGGTACAATAAGTATTATGCACTATGCACTTGTAAAAAAGTCAGCGTTTAGCCGAGCGCGTGCAAAATAGGTTTTGGTGGTAAATGGGTCAAATGAGAACTCTTTACAAAGAATATTAAAGTCTTTACTCGCTCGCACCATGTATGAGTTTTGCCTGTAGTTAGAAGAGGAAAAAGGAATGGAGATAGGTGGATTGAATCTAACTGATCTCTGAGGAACATTGAAACGTAGCTTATGAAGGAGATCAGGACTGTCAATCTCGTTGGATATAATTTTTAAGAGGAAAGTGCAATCTGCTAGTCGACGGCGATTTATGAGTGGCTGTAAATGAAATTTCTTGCAAAGATTTATGTAATTATCAGAATGGTATGGTATACGCAGCCGAAAACATAGAAAACGAATAAATCTTTTTTGTATATTCTCTATACGATCAATGTACTTGCCATAACACGGGTTCCAGATTTGTGACGCATATTCAAGATGACTTCTCACAAAAGAGCAATAAATAATCTTAAGGGTCTTGGCTTTCTTGAAACACCCTGCGAGTCTCATAACAAAACCCAGTGACCTCGAAGCTTTGGCCACTATTTGCTCAATGTGCACGTTAAATAAAAGTTTGGAATCATGAAAAACGCCCAGGTCGCGTACACCATCGCGTCTATGTAATAGCTGCCCTTTAAGTTTATAAGTTGTAGGGAGAGGGACGCGTTTTCTGCTAAAGGAGATTACTGAACATTTAACAGGGTTCAAATCTAGCTTATTAATCAAGCAATAATCATCCAATCGCGCCAGATCAGATTGGAGAGCATCCATGTCATCATCTGATGATACTGATGAAAATATCTTCATGTCATCAGCAAAACAAAGTAAATTTGAGTTGTGAAAACACGAGTCGATGTCGCTCACATAAATGATAAAAAGTAACGGACCCATCAAGGAACCTTGAGGAACACCACTAGGAGCTGAAACCCAGCTTGACATGTAGTTACTGATAACGACAGCTTGAGATCTGTTTTCAAGGTATGAAGTAAACCAACGAAGTAGATCTCCTCTGATACCATTATTAAAAAGCTTTGTTTTAAGGATATTGTGGTCAATTCTATCGAAAGCCCTACTGTAATCCGTGTAAATGACATCGACCTGTGCCCCATTATCCATTCTGTCCGTTAGAAAGTCATTGAGCAAAGCCAGATTAGATGCAGTTGAACGGCCCTTAAGAAATCCGTGCTGAGAAGGGCTAAAAGACTGCCTCAGTGCTGCGTAAACTTGATCGTAGACAACCCTCTCAAAAATTTTAGCTAATATGCACAGTTTGGAAATAGGTCTGTAATTAACTATTTCATTTTTGTGCCCTTTTTTATGCACCGGAGTTATAAAGGCAGACTTCCAGATTTGGGGAACAGAATGAGAAGAGAGCGATTTTGTGAATAATAGAGATACTGGTAAGGCTATGGTTCTAGCGCATCCAATCAGAAATTTAGGTGATAATTGGTCTGGACCAGCAGACTTAAATGGATCGATTTTACCAATTAGCTTAACTATAACATTTAGGTCAATGTCAATTAAGTGAATATCCGAGGGTAAATTATAATTTGCAGCATGGGGAGGACAGTAATTAGTCGTCACAACATTGGTAGGATCAAGAAAAGTAGAATAGAAGTGGGAAGAAAATGCATTACAAATAGACTCGGGAGAGGAAACCGTCACATCACCATACTTGAAGGAACTGGGTATTGCATTGGACTTAGATCGCTGCTTCACAAAGCTCCAAAAGCGTTTAGGATTCTTTTCGATGTTGGCTTCTGTATCAGCTAAGTAGTTAGTGTAACAATCCGCTTCAAGTCGGTTAACCCGCTCACGTAAATGTTTAAAGGTCGCCTCGTCAGAAAGTCTGCCATACGTCTTAAATTTACGGAGATATTTAGCCTTCTCTTTGATCAAGCGTTTAAGTGCCGGGGAGTACCAAATAGGGTATGAGCTGTGCGAGACTATCTTAGTTGGCACATACTTTTTTTGAATATCCGCTATGTTGGCATAAAAGTAGTCTACGGCGTCCCCAAGCGACATATCAATAAATATGTTTGTCCAGTCCATAGCTGCTATTTCTTTATTAATGGCCGCAAAGTCAGCTTTACCATAAAGGTAACAAGTAAAGGGAGCGGGAGTTAAATAAGAGTATTCTACAAAGTTCACGTCGATACAGAGGGCGGGATGATATTTGTCGACAGGTGATAAAGGCACCAAACATTCACACACTGAAACAATTTCATTACATAAAACTAAATCTAGAATCTTACCATAGCTATTTAATATTCCATTATATTGACTGAACCCTAAAATACGCAATTCATCAGTAAGCATGTACTCGTCGCCACTACAAATATTCATAGGTAATAATGTGCTGTTATTTAACTGCCACAAAATTCCACTAAGGTTAAAATCGCCAATAACTAAATACTTATCAGTTGGATTGTTTAATACTATACTACTTAAACTATATATGTTTACAAACTTTGATTTCAATGTAGGGAGACAGAAGGCAAGGAACTACTGACATGACTATGACTCTTGCGATTGCGTTACGCTTCTACTACATTCACACAACGTTCACAAAAAAATGTAAAAATAAAAAAGGAAAACCCAAGGAAAAACTAACCGTAAACAAAACCGAGCCCGAGGTAAAATAGAGACAGGTTAAAAAAAAAACGGCGAAGTGCGAATCGGACTCGCGCACCGAGGGTTCCGTACAAACCAGTAACTTCAAAATTATTAAAAAAAAACCATAGGATAACTTATTACATAAATAAAATTAAAATAATTAAAATAAAATCACAATACATTATATTATAAAAATCATAATTAGAAATTATAATTAATATTTAAATCAAATTAATCACTCAATATTAAAATAAAAACAAAATTAAAATCAGAATTAAAGTCAAATTAAAAATCAGTATCACAACCACATAACATAGTCAAATTAAATTACATTACATTTACTTAAGTTTTCTTAAAAATCAAATAAAATAGTAGAAAAAATTAAAATAATAAACACAATAATTATAATTTTCTAATCGACATTGGATATTTGATTTAACTAAAAATTTACGGTTTCCGCAATTTTTCCTTTATCTGTGCTATAAGACGTTGCTTCGTACCAACTTTCAAGATTCTGAGTTCACGGGAAATACCCTGTAGGTTCTGATTCCCTTGCGAGTGTCGAAAATTCTCGGAAATTTGCGGCATAAACGGCTGTATCTTTTGTTGGCTTAGAAGTTTTATTTTTTCACAGCTCCAAGTCACAGTAGACCTGAGTATTTGATATAAATTCCAGCTTGATAACTCCACGCATTCCTGAGAAAAAGGGTCTTGATAGACAGACAGACAGACGGACGGACGGACAGCAAAGTGATCCTTTATGGGTTCCGTCTTTTCCTTACCGCGTACCTTACAGATGGTGCATAATATGATGTGTAACATCTGATATCTTGTCTGGCGTGTAAGTGATATAAACAATATTCATCATCATCAAAATCCTGTTGGAAACTCTCGGAAAATTAGTTGGTACCATCTGACGGCGAACTCTAGCACTGCGCGCGCTCATTGGTCAAATCAAATAGCGCGCGCTACCCTTTTTTTTTTTTTTTTTGGGTGGGAAATCATCAAATGACGTCTCCCGCTCTGGGTGGAGCGGGAGGGCGTGTCAGACTCTTACTGACTAAAACCCACCCGTGTTCCTTCTGTTGCCTGTGCAATGCCAGGGGGCCACGGTATCCCTTTCGGACTTTCCCGCAACCCCGGCAGGCAATGGTCTCATCGGACCCCTTCATTCGCTGACATCTCTTTGAGGCGCGCGTGGAACACAACGCGCCGTCGACACGGGCTTGGTCCTTACCGGACGTTGAGCTACCCATTGCTCACCGTCCGCAAGCCCGCGCCTACGGTGGCCGGGAATCAGCAATTGATTCCCGACGCCCAGGGCGTCTCCTCCTGCGGCGGCTAGGGGCGTGAGGGCGCGAAATTTGCCTTTCCCTCACGCGCTCCGCCTCCTCCTTCGCGAGCATTACTGCGTCGCAGAAGGAGGTGACGGCCTCCCATGCCCTCTCGCTCCGTACCATGGCCTGGACCAGGGCCGGACGCGAGAGATCCCCGCCACCGATCGCCTCCACGAGGACACGGCGGTGCTCTGCCCAAGCCGGGCATACCTCCACCGTATGCTCCACCGTGTCCTCCGGGCGATCCACGCAGTGATGACACCCGGGCGTTTCCTCCCGCCTTATCCGAAACAGGTACCTCCCGAAACAGCCGTGTCCGGTGAGGACCTGCGTCAGGCGGAAGGTGAGGACGCCGTGGCACCTCTCCAGCCACTCCTCAAAGAGGGGACTTATCGCCGCAATAGTGGCGTGCCCAGCACTGGGTTGCGACAATCGCACTCTCCATGACGCCATGAGATCCCGTCGGAGCTCTGTCCGCTGTGCCGCGATTTCTCGCGGCATCGGAGTCAAGCCCCGGCGTTTCGCCTCCTCGCGCCACTCCCAAATATGCGCGAGGACTTTTGCCTCCAGATCCCATGGCGGCAATCCGGCAAGGAGGCTGGCCGCCTCTCCGGAGACCGTGCGGTATCCCCGGACCAGCCGGGTGGCCATGACCCTCTGGGACGCGTTCAACCGGCGGGCAGGCCGCCGCCTCAAGGAACGCGCCCACACCGGTGCCCCGTACAGGGCCATGGACCGCACGATCCCCGCGTATAGCCTCCGGCAGGAGGCGTTTGGACCCCCTAGATTGGGCAGGAGCCGCTTCAAGGCAGCCCCGGCACGGTCCAGCCTGGGAGCCAAACGTCGGAAATGCTCCACGAAGTTCCACCGACTGTCGAGGACGAGTCCCAGGTACTTCATCGTCGACTCGACGCCGATGTGAACCCCTCCTACCGTTATTTGGGAACCCGACGGTGGCGCGTTCCGAGGACCATGAAAACACATGGCCTCGGACTTGTGCAAGGCCACCTCGAGTCCCAACTGCCGGATTCTGGCCACGATTGTCGCAACCCCGTGTGTCGCTAGTTCGACCGCCGCCTGGTGCGACCTCCCCTGCGCCAGGACCAACGTATCGTCAGCGTAACAAACGACGCTGACGCCATTGGGGAGGTCGGCGAGCGCGCGCTACCCTGGCTTCCTGTTACACATTTTCGTCCCTTTTCATGAAATCACTCCCACAGATTGCAGGATTGCAATCTGCAATCCGTGGGGGATCGCAGATTGCAGGAAACCGAGAGGAAAGATGTTACACATCAAAAAAACTCATTCTCTTCATTACAGAGTTGAGGAAAGAACACAAAAAATGTATTAAACTCTTAACAAAGTTTCTAATAACCTTACATCATCAATATTCATCAGAATTACCATTCATGAGCTTGCCTTTGACGGCTGAAGCCAAAGATGATTGGATTTTTCTTCTGTCTGTCTATTATTGAACGGAGGAATCAATTAAATTGAAGTTGTGTAATGAATCAGGTAATTAATATGTACTTAGTTAAATTATCTTTATAATAGTTTGGTCCTTATATGCATAGAATACCTACAGAATGTAAGGCTGCTTTTTTAGTTATGTCGAAGCATTTTTTTTCAAATACTTAAGCCGTTTATGGCATTTTAGAACGACAACATTTACATCCATTTTAAAAAATCGAATTGAATCTAGTCACCGCTTCCGAAAGGTAGTTTTTGTATGGAGAAGAATAGGCAAGAAACTCCACCGTTACTCTTTTAAAATATTTTGTTTAAGTACATTAGTTATATAATAATATGTGAAGACGGTGCACCTAGAATAAAATTACTATTTCAGGATAGGTATAAAGAATTCAAAATGAAGCAACGTTAAATACATTAATTATGTGATAGATCATGGTGCTCACATATTTATTAAACCGTTTGATTAATAAATTCCAGTTTTTCTCCATTCAATATGATGTTACATTCGATATTTCTAACATTACGTAATTTATATCTAATGCTTTTTTTTTATTTAGTACCAAATTATTTATCGTAAACCAATCTTGGACCTGAACAATAGAGCTATTCACGTCGTCAAAATTTTGTGACCGTTGGTTGATTTTAAAGATCAATGACACATGACACACACAAATACACTCGAGAGCAATGAATCCGGGTCACTTAAAGAATCCTAAAAATCTCGGAAACTAAAAATGCTAAGTTAATGCAATAAATTGTATTTAATAGACAATGTAATACTCCTTAAATGAAGGTATTAAAACTTCTTAGTTATTGTAAAGTTATATCATAAAAAAATCAAATTTGAAAAAGGGCCACTTTCGAAGATGGAACTACGAAATTACAGCATTTGGTTTTGCTTTTGTTTGTAATCTGTCATTTATGTGGGTACATAAACCATGTTGATAGTGCTCTATATTCATTATTCAAGCTAAAATTATGTCGCTTACGCCTGAAGAATGCACCAGAATACTTACAATGCTGGAAACCGGCTGGAGTCAGCGCGATACAGCCAGGACTGTCGGTGTGTCGCTGTCAACAGTACAAAGAGTTCTCCGACGTTACGAAGAAACTGGTTCTAACCTACGCAGACCAGGAACGGGCAGAACCAGGTGTACCACAGCACGAGAAGACCGATACTTGGTGAACACCATGCTTCGAAATCGCTTTCTTACAGGAACTGAACTCACAAATCAGTTTCGACGCCTCGGAGGAAGTAACCCAAGTGCATGGACAGTAAGACGTCGGCTTGCTGAATCTAACTTAAAACCCCTTAGACCTGCAAACGGCCCTAAACTGGAGCGTGGGCATCGTATTTCAAGACTAAGATATGCCCAGAGCCACGTAAATTGGAGTATTGAAGATTGGTCAAAAGTTATGTTCTCCGACGAATCAAAATTTATGCTCTACAAGCACGATGGAAGACACAGAGTGTATCGAAGACCAGGGGAAAGATTCAAGCAAGCATGCATCGAAGAAAAAGTAGCCTACGGTGGTGGGTCTGTACTTGTGTGGGCCGGAATTTCTTCTGAAAGTCGCACAGAGCTGGTGGTCATAGAAAACGGCTCTTTAACTAGCGAAAAATATGTGGAAGAAATCCTCAATGATCACGTTGGTCCATTTATGGTCAATTTAGGTGAGGATGCTATATTTATGCATGACAATGCCCGACCTCATACAGGTAGGATTGTGAATGACTACCTTCAAGAGATGAACATTACTCGTATGGAGTGGCCAGCGCGCAGCCCGGATATCAACCCGATCGAGCATGCTTGGGACGAGCTAGGCAGATGCGTAAAACAACGAAACCCTCCCCCAATCACGCTTCGTGAGCTCAAAATTGCTCTCACAGAGGAATGGGAGAATATTCCCCAAAATCGTATAAGGAACTTGGTGTACAGCATGCCAAATCGCGTAAACGCAGTAATGGAAGCACGAGGAGGCAATACGAAGTATTAAAATTCAAGAAAATCGTAATAAAGTTCAAAAATTTCATGTTTCCTATTTTTGTTTTAAGGAGAGATCAGCAGTTTTTTTCTTTATGTAATTTTGTGTTAATAAAATGTATGGTGACTCATATTTTTTTTACTTTCATTTAAGGAGTATTACATTGTCTATTAAATACAATTTATTGCATTAACCTATCATTTTTAGTTTCCGAGATTTTTAACATTCTTTAAGTGACCCGGATTCATTGCTCTCGAGTGTAGTATAAAATATACACTTAAATTAGTTTTAATATTAGTAGTAAGTAATTGTTATTATCCTCAACCGCTCGGGTAGATCGACACAGTCTACGAATATAATAAGCACCACATTTTAAGCTGAATCACTGTCTCTCAAGATACAGGTTGCCTAGTTTGAGAGGCAGGGTTTTCCATATTGTGTACAGATTTTAGCTCTTAGATTTGTATTGCATTGTGTTACCACCAAAGCTGTCTTAAAACTGTCTTAAACCCGTTAAATCTGTATTTACTATGAAATAAAAGTTTTATTATTATTATTATTTCCTTTATTTAATATATATACATATAATTTACATTTTTAAATATTTTTATAAAAACAAAAAAAAACAAAAACATTTAAAAATATAAAAAATAGTAGCCCGGTATCGGGAACAGGGTCCAAGCTACCGGTGGTCAGGGCTCCTGAGAGAGGAATCTCCTAACTATACGCGCCGTGTCCAGGAGTACCGCTTTCTGGATCAAGCCCTTGATCCAGCTGCCTAACGAGAGCCTCCTCAGGTGTTGGTCGAGGCTCTTGGCTATTATGCCATTGGCTGTCACGACTATCGGCACAATGACTGCTGTATCCATATCCCACATGTCGACAACCTCGCGAGCCAGGTCAAGATACTTAATCTGCTTATCTTTTTCAGCTTTCACGAGGTTCTCGTCATGCGGGACCGCTATATCAATAATCATTGTGCGACGCTCTAATCGATCTATCACCACTATGTCTGGCTTATTGGCAACAATAGTCCTGTCAGTGATGATAGATCGATCCCAATACAACGTGATATTGCCATTTTCGAGAACTGGGTCGGGCACATACCTATAGTACGGTACTTCCGATCCCACAAGACTGTATTTCAGAGCAAGTTGCTGGTGGATAATCCTGGCTACAAGGTTATGCCTATGCAAGTAGTCTCCGTTAGCCAGACGAGAACAGCCAGAAATAATGTGTTGGATTGATTCCCTCGGACGGTGGCATGCCCGACAGATGTCAACCGTGCCGTCCTTCACAATATATTTCCGGTAGTTGTTCGTCATCATAACTTCGTCCATAATCGTAAAGACAAAACCTTCGGTTTCCCCAAAGAGATCACCGAATCGCAACCAGGATAGACGCTAACAGGTCTACATCGGGCCCATGTAAGGCACGGTAAAAGCGTCCGTGAAGCTCTTTGCTCTGCCATACCTCCTTGCGGTCATTAGTGTCTAATACTATAGGTTTGCGCCAGTTCTCGTTAGCCAAGGATAGCGGGGTAAGGCCCTTGTCCACTGATACCACATCTCGGTGCATCCCCACGTCGACTTCTAGGAAGTATTCCCTGAGACTGCATACCTCACGGTTGTGCAGGGTCTTAGCATTTAACAAGCCTCGACCTCCGCACTTCCGCGGGATATACAGTCTCATCACCGATGCTCGTGGGTGATGCATCCGATTTGCGGTCAGTAGTGTGCGGACCCTCCTATCCAGGGCGTCGAGTTCCGTCTGAGTCCATTTGAGTATGCCGAAAGAGTACATCAAAACTGGCATGACCCAACCGTTGAAGGCGCGCACCTTGTTTCCGCCTGATAAAAAACTATTGAATACTTTATTCAGGCGGCCAAAGAAGCGCTCCCTCAGCAATTGTTTCATGTCAGTAGCGTTGATACCTAACGCTTCCGACATACCCAAATACTTATAGGTTTCGGATGCGGAGAGGGCTCTAAGGTTTATGGAATCCGAGAGTTGGGTTCCCACGGATTCCATAATCTCCCCTCGCTTTACATGCATGACCGCACATTTGTCCACACCAAATTCCATCCTGATGGCTCTACTGAAAGTTTCAGTTACTTTCAGTAGCTCCATCAGTTGCAAGTTGTTGGGGGCAAAGAGTTTTAGGTCATCCATGTAGAGGAGGTGAGATATAACCTGACCACCTCTCCTCAGCCGATAGCCTAGGCCTGAATACTCCAGCAGTGTGCTAAGAGGATTCAGGGCTAAGCAGAACCAAAGTGGACTTAGACTATCGCCCTGAAATATGCCTCGCTCGATCCTTATCGGTTCGCTATTCCTCTGGATATTTCGACATCCTGGATAGCGAAGGACCGTCCTCCATTGCCCCATACACGACATCAGGAAGGTGCGCAGAGTTGCATCTACTTTATACAACTCCAGCACCCTCATGAGCCATGTATGTGGCACCGAGTCATAGGCCTTCTTATAATCTATCCAACATGTCGACAGATCCTTTCGGGAACGACGAACCTGCTGGCTAATGGCCATATCGATGGGGAGCAGCTCCTTAGTACCGCGGGCCCTGATCCTACATCCATTTTGAGAGGCAGACATGATGGAGTTGGTGTCTATATGTTCGTTAATTTTAACTCTCAAAATGGATGTAAAAACTTTATAGACCGTCGGTAGACAAGTGATCGGTCTATAATTTTTGGGTTCCGCAGTACTACCTGATTTATGGAGACCTGCTCCATAAAGGGTTATTCCTGTCGTTAGGAACTGGGGCAGCGACCCTGACTCTAAGGCTGACTGGAACTGGGATGCCAATCGGGCGTGCGACCTTTGGAACCATTTTATCCAAAAGTTGTGCAGCCCATCCGGCCATGGAGATTTCCAGTTAGGCAACGGACGGACTGCACGAGCTACATCTTGGGGGCTGATTGTAAGTGCCCCCATTACTGGTATTCGATCGCACGCTCGCTCGATCTCCCTAGTCCAATCTCCTTCAGTGTGATTGACAGGCACCGACCAGATGCTTCGCCAGAATGAACACATGGCGTCATCATTCGGCAGGTGCGTGTCAATCACACCTTGATGTGGTCGCTCCCAAGCCCTGTAAACCCACCTTTCATCGCGCTGGAATGTGCGATTCTGGGTGTACCGCTCCACCCTCCGTCTGTACCGTCGAATACGGTTATTATTATTATTATTAATGATGTGTCTGCAAATAACACCATCTTCGATTGATTTTTAAGTAATCGGGGTAAATCATTAATGTAAACTAAAAAGAGGAATGGACCCAATATCAATCCATGAGGAACGCCCATTGCCATTTAAAACCCTAATGAGTTTATGCTGTTTACTTGAACCTTTCTATCTTTTTGGGATGATTTTAGTAAATCAAGAGCTGTATTCCTAATTTCAAAGTGCTCTAGTTTCAGCAGAAGTGTCTCATGTACAACGCTTTTTAGTGAAATCGTACTGTTGTTCATGAAATATGGAATTTTTATTAAAATGACGTAACATTTGATTGAGCAACCACTTTTACCTTACTGAAAACTGGCAGAATTGACACAGGCTTATAATTGTTGGGTTCTTTACTATCACCGGATCTGAACAATGGAACTACTTTACTGTTTTTCTTGAGATCCGGAAAGACTCCTATGTCTACACTGGTGTTAAATATGAAAACTAAATAAGGAACAATGGTTTCCACAATAGATCTACAGACTTTTACAGACATTCCCCAGACATCTTCTGTTGATTTAATTTAAGATCTTTAAAAGCTTTTATGGCTTGGGGGTTTTTATGCTGAATCCGAAAATCCAAAGAGCACGCCTTCATATTCTGTATAAGTAAGGCAGCAGAAAGCGCGGGTGAGGAATTTAAAGCTTCAGTAGTTTTGAGGGGAACATTAGCAAAAAAGTTTTCAAATTCCTGAGCTATTTCTACATCTGAGTTGATGGGGCCATGAGCAGTCTCTAAATTAAATTCAGTATTCGCTGTTTTTTTCTACCTACTACATATTTATTATTTGCCAGGTAGTTTTTATTTTATCATCAGCTGCAGCTACTTTTTTTAGCTTTGGCTATAATGCACAAGTTTTAGAATATTTTGCAACATACTTATGAAAGCTTGTATTATTCATATTTTGCTTTAGGCCATAAAGTTCAAATAGTTTTTGCCTGCTTTTACGAATACCTGGAGTCACCCAATCACTAAATAACAACTTTGTGTAAATACTTTTAGTCTTTAGTGGAAAATTGACATTAAATTGCGTGTTTAATCGTGAAAAGTACTCGGCGTAAGATTCATTTGGATCACCAATATTATTAAAATTCTGAGCACATAATTTACTCGCCAAAGAATTATTTAATTTCTCTAAACTTTTACTTGTAATTGGCCTAAACTTTATTTGACTGTTTTGTAAAGGTATGTAGGCGCAAAATGTCACTGTGATCTGATGGTAATTTTAATTTGTTTGTGTAAGTAATCACAATTACAACAAAAAATAACAACTACACAAGTGGCAGAAGAAGCTGTTAGGAGTAGAACTTAGGTTTCTGCTGGATCTGTTGAAAATATTGAGCACCTTTATATAACCTATAGATCACGCTTTGAACATTTGTGATGTCAGACCGTGAAAATAAAACCATTCGACCACTACTACGTTTACACCTGCAATTCAAGAGTTCTGATATTTTGGAAGCAAATCGTGCTTAAATTTCACCAAATAATGTATACCTACATCTTTATAGCACGTTAAAGTCAAAGTCAAATAATTTATTTCAATTAGGCACAAAAAAGGCACTTTTGAACGTCAAACTTTACGAAAAAATAATAATAACTAATTCTAGTAGCCCATTCCAAAAGGTAGTTTTCGTATGGAGAAGAATGGGCAAGAAACTACACCGTTACTCTTTAAAAAAAAATCATTATATCTTGTATACACTAATTATATAATTATATGTGAATACAATGCACCTAGAATAAGATTACTATACCACGATAGGTAAAAAGAATGAAAAATGAAGGAATGACATAAATTAATTATGTGATAGATGCATGGTGCTCACATACTTACAAACATTGTAAAATTATACTATATTTCTAACATTATAATAAGTAATACTAATAATAAGTCAGTGTGTGAGTTGAAGTAATCACAAAAAAAAAAAAGTGTTTAAAACAAAAAATATTATACAATTAAATTAGCAACCAGTTCGATTTTGTCTAGATTCTGAATTGTCCTATGGAACAGGACCAGCATGTTTCCAAGCATTTTTATCTTGGATATAATTCTCTAATTTGTAATATGCTTGTTTACAAAGTGTACTTTTTATATGATTTTTAAATTTTCTTTCATTTTATTCTAATATATCACAAGGTATTCTGTTGTAACATTTAACACCCCATAAAAGATGTTTTTACTTTAGATAGTCTGAAAAATGGTTGATCTATTTTATCTTTATTTCTAGTATTAAAATTATGTCTATCACTTATTTGCACGTTGTAGCTTTCAGGTTGGCGTATTATCTACACACGGGTTGGGTAAATCGCACAACCACGATACATAATTATATTTGTCTCTCTCATATCCTGAGGGTCGTCACAAGTATTTGATTATGGATTTCGGAATATGTACCAGATATAAGAAATTCGTCATCAAAGGGCTGTGACGGACTGCCGATCATACCCATATCTCTCTCCACGGATCATAGATATAAATTACCTTTTTTGCATGGCCTTTTACGAACAAATCAATTAAATTGAAACGTTTCGCTACGGGTAATGTATATTCGTAAAAGGTTGAGTTCAGGAAACTCATTTGCATAATTACTCGCACATCGTAGGAGTTTTACAAATGGAAAATTAATTACTTTTTTTGGTTCGACTGTACTTTATTTATGTTTTGTTTGTTTGAGTTTCTTCTGTTTGATAAATTCATTTTAGTTGTGATAATTCTTTTTCTCGCGTTCCGGCACGAACGATGTAAGAAGAGCTCCTGAGAACAAAACTAAGGTGGTCCCTCGACGATCAATTATATTCCACAATATCACGAATATGTTTTGACCGTTTAGGGTTAATATTGGAGATTGCACGATTGACTGAACAAAATTTAAATTAAGAGTAATTTTATTTTTATTTTTATTGCACCCTGTTTTCATTGCATCGGACAAATATTGTACAAATCTTGCTTACGGGCTGAACATTGAAGCTTATGGGCTGTCAATTTTATTGCGTGAAAATAATGGAATGGAATGTTACAAGGGTTGATTCAATCATATTGTGCCATATACAAATATGGCGCAAACTTATTGTAGGTGTAGGGGCCGCCTTATACGTGGCAGCAATACTGGCGGCAGAAATATGGTGGTAGTGTGTACTTTCTCGGACCAGCTCATTTCCAAAGACTTCTACTAGGTACTACAACAGTGACTACGTTGCACTTGACTAATCGCTTCAGTGTTATTAATGTTATTATCCATACTAATAAACCTCCCAACCGATTATTTCACGGTGGTCTATCTCAACGGAAATTAGCCAGGTATACGCAGAATATATTATAGTGCACGAGCGTGTGCGCAAACACAGGTGCATTCTTTGTTCTTTTACTTTACTCTCATAGTCCCATAGGATGGAATCTGATGCAACCGGGGAGAGATCACGCGCAGGGCCCACGGATTTAAGTGCTTGCCAAGGCACGGGGGTATCACACCACATACTCCTAAACTCCGGGCAGCTAATGAGAAATTTCTAATAGAAAACCCATTAACACTTTGCCCGGCCTGGGAATCAAACCCAGGACCCCACGAACAGCAGTAGCGCTTGCGACCACGAGACCAACAGGTCAATCCATAATAATATCCTGACTAATATTATAAATGAGAAAGTGAGTTTGTTTGTTTGTTACGCTTTCACGCTAAAACGGCTGAACAGATTTAGATGAAATTTGGCACCTTGATTATACCATGACCTGAAGACGAACATGTGCTACTTGTCATTTTGGATCGTAGACGAACTCTGTATGTGTGTTTTATATTGCGGACAACAACTAAGTAGTGGCGAATACAAATAATTGAATCGCGAAATTATCGTGATGTTCTGAATCGTGGATTTGTGAGCCTGATTAGTCGACGTGAGACTCATGACAGAAGAAACAGAACAGAAAATAATAAAGTCCTACTTCAAATCGTCGTGTATCTGACGTCTCCTTGCAACATATTGATCTGGGAGCTTCAGTTTTAATTGGCTACTTCATCGGAAAATGTAGCTATTGCCTTATACCTACTGTATTTGAGACTGTACAAATTGTACAGACGCCAGTAAGTCTACTACAATCTATAAAATTTCTTTAATAGATTTTCAACTTTATCTCTAAAGCTTAGGGTTCAAAGTTGATTGGGGAAATTTGACAGTTTCGGGTAGGTTGTGCCTGTACAGCAAGGGATTATTTTTACTTTTCTTCGTGTGTTATTATTATTAATAAAACATGGATTTTCATATTTTTGTGGTTTTGTAATATATGTGAAGATTCATTTTAGAAACCGGGTAGACAGAAATCTAACAAAAATAAAACCGGCCAAGTGTGTGTCGGACCACAATAAGGGTTTCGTTGTTGAGACATATTTATCTAAAAAAAAAAAAACGGCCAATTCTCCAACTATAAAATGTAAGTTTTTAATCGCAAACATTTTTTTTTTCTGTGTGATAAATTTACAAATTAACGATTTTCGAATATTTTTCTTTATTTGTGCTCTGAGATCTCGCTTCTTGCCAAATTTCATGATTCCACGTCAACGGGAAGTGCCCGGTTAAGATTTATATGAGATTTTAAAATAGGTACATATCGCATAAATGGCCGTACTTTTTTATTGTGTTGACTTAGAAGCTTGATTTTTAGTGCTCCAAGGTACCGTAGATCTACGTATTTGATATTAATTTCAACTTGATACTTGCACGCGTTCCTGCGAAAAAGGGTCTTGACAGACTGACTGACGGACAACGCAAAAAATAATTAGGTACAGAACCCTAAAAATAATTATACCCTAGCAACCTACGTTTGACAGTTCAATTATAAGCAATTGGTTGTACAGTCGTTATCAGGTGGCCTAGCGTAGTACGGAGTTTCAATCGAATACGTGGCCAGCTTATACTGGTTTTTGTACCACTCACGGTCGTGCGGTCAACTGTACCTACTAAAGATCGTGGGTTTGATTCTCCAACGGACAAAATATTTTTATGGCCAAGAAATTGTTGTCTAGATTTTTCGTAAGCATAAACGTTATGCAAACCTAACTCAAACAAAGCAAGTCCTAATAGGTATTTATGCAACTGTTGTATAATAAAGGGTATTAAAACAGAAGTGGAGAGAGAAGAGTGGGTTTATCACATTAGTGTTTTAATACCTAATTATGTACAGTTGCATACAAAACTTTATCTACACCCATGTGTGTATGAATCCTCTATAAAAGTTTCTGAAACTAAAGGGTGTTGTACAAAGTTGTAAGAACTTTATGTAAAGTCAAAACGCGCGTGACAATGTCGTTTTTTGAAATTGGAGTTGTATAATGAAATTTAGTACAATATTATAACACTCGTTTGGATGATATTATGGTTACAATGACACTGGTTGTTTTAATGTTGGCAATTTTCTAACTGTTTCAGATTTTTTTATAAAGGATGTAGCGTTGTGTTGCACGTTGCACCCGCGTCGCCGCGTCAAGGATAGGTACTTCCCTTGCTTCCCCCCGCCAGCGCTCGCTCGCGTGGCCAGTCGGCTCCCCGCTACGCACCGAGCGAGATAGACCGCGCCGCGCACGCTGCGATCGTGCGACGGACGCCGTAATACAACGAGAATATTATTACCTTATAATACATAATAAAGCTACATTCATGTGCTACATATCGTGTTATAAATTGCGCCCAACTCGTGGCACGTGCTCCGTACGGCAAGTACCTACCTACCTACGAAACAGAAAATAACCGACGCGAGTGCGAACGAAATCCACGCGAACAGTGTTCTACCTAGCCACGGATCGAGTAATCAGTGTATCTACTGGACTATAGTGCCGTTTATACCGTTTGCGTTCATCACCGAGTGTTACCGTCGAGAAAATGCCGCCGAAAACACGCCGCGCGCACGCAAACGTGGAGGAAAACGATGGTTCCAGTAGCGATGAGGAAAGCCACGCGGTAGCTAACCCCGCGAGTGCAAACCCTACGTCAACGTCTACACCGATCCCAGCAACGACATGTGGTAACATGATTTCCATGTCCGAAGAACAGCTCACACGATTGTTATCCAACGTCATGAGAAGCGTCGCGACGTCGACGCCGACGTCACCGAGTAGTGACCCAACGGGACCGACTCAACCCACTGGCACACACACTGGACCGACTGTCCACAGCATACACGGCATGCACAACAACTTTACCCGGTGCACGGCCCGCTTCGACGGAGCCGCCCGCAGTACCGAAGCCCTAGAAGCATTTGTCGAGAGCGTGCTCATCTACAAAGAGTGCGCAAGTGTATCCGACGAACACGCCCTTCGAGGTCTACCTATGTTGCTGACCGGAGACGCCGCAGTGTGGTGGCAAGGAGTGAAGTCTACAGTGGAGACCTGGGACGACGCGATACGCCGCCTTCGATTCATGTACGGCGCCCCGCGCCCCACCCACCGGATCTTACGAGAAATATTTGCGCGTGAACAAAGTGATAACGATAGTGTCGATTCCTTTATATCGCGAGTGCGGGCAGAAATGTCGCGTATACCATATAAGCTACCAGATGTTATGCAAGTAGACATAGTTTACGGCCTTTTACATCGTAAGTTCCGTAAAAGAGTGTCACGCGATAGTGTAAGTAGTGTCGACTGTCTTCTCGAGCGAGCGAGGTATGTTGAGGAGACGCTAGGCGAAGTAAGTCATTCTAAATCACTAATTCAGCCTCATAACGCGAGTATCTCGACTAATAACAATAATAACATTGCAAGTTCCGCGAAATCTCGAAATGTAAACATTAACCCTCCGACGGCAACGGTTAATCAAAGTAACCCTTCTCGCGCTGTGTCCGACTCAAGTTCGAATATTTGTAACGATACGAATTCGAATACGAAACGTGTTCGACCGCGCTGCGCTTTCTGTAAACGGTTTGGTCATTCAATAGATGAATGCAAAATTAAAATAAAATCGGGTGATCAAGATAATAATGCACCGCTGTCTTGTTACGGCTGCGGTCGACAAGGAGTGATACGCTCAAAGTGTCCGACGTGTAAAAGCACGCCCTCCGCCGATAAGGTGAGTTTCCAAAGCGCTATCACCCATAAGTCTGATGTGTCACACCCTACGGTCAAGGTAGAAGTTGCGTCTTTAGTAGGTATTGCAGTGCTGGATACAGGTGCTACTGAGAGTCTCGCTAGTCCCGGACTCTATAAAATATTATTAGATAGGGGGACCACTTTCACGAAAGCACGTCGCAACCTCGGCCTCGCCGATGGAACGCAACAGTGATAACGGGACAGGGATAACGTGTGAGTTATTATCATGTGACACGAACGTCACCATTCAGGGACACGTTATCCCCACCACTTTCCTAGTTATACCAGAAGCGGATAATAGGACGCTTCTAGGACAGGACTTTATCGCTAGAGCAGGTATAATAGTGGATCTCCAACATAACTGTTGGCATTTTAGTAATTTCCCAGGGCAGAAATATGCTTTTGTGCAGTCTTTTAGCCTTACATCCACCAGCGATGCAGAGCTGATGCAGGTTGATACCACCAGCTTGGCGCTGAGAGAGGATGAAGGTACGAAGCTGTCACCAGCTCAAAGGACACAGCTCAATCAGCTTATAACTGAGAGAGTTGAGCGCTTCGCCACCGAAGGACCTCCTACAACTTACGCTTCTCATCATATTCGGGTTGACGAGAAGGAGGAACCGACCGCTTCACCACCCTATAGGATGTCGCAAGGTAAGAGAGAGTTGTTGGACGGTGAGCTTGAGAAGCTGCTGCGCGCAGATGTAATAGAGGAGTGCGAGTCGCCGTGGGCTGCCAACGTTGTCTTAGTTGCAAAGAAGGATGGCGGAGTCCGCTTATGTGTGGACTACCGTAAGCTCAACGCCGTAACTGAGCCGGACAGGTACCCACTCCCGCGCATAGAGGACGTGCTTCATGCAGCGAAGACGACCAACTACATGACGACGCTAGACCTCCACTCCGGTTACTTTCAGGTTTGTGTCGCTGAAGAGGACCGCGACAAAACTGCATTCGTTACACCCTCCGGCACCTATAGGTTTAAGAGGATGCCGATGGGCCTACGCAACTCTGGCGCCACGTTTCAGAGATTAATAGATCGTTTCAAGTCAAACCTAAGTGTGCCTATTCGAAGACAAGAGGTTAGTGACAGCTCCGATATCCCACCAAACCTCCAAGGAAGTAGGCCTGTGACTATTCTTGGATATCTGGACGATCTGATAATCTTGTCACCGAGTTTCGAAGGTCATATTGAAGATCTCGAAGCTATCTTCGACAGACTCAAAAAGTTTGACCTTCGAGTCAATCGAAAGAAAAGCTGCTTCGCCCGTGACTCTGTGAAATTCCTTGGTCACATAATTGTTCCTGGCGGTCTACAAGTAGACCCAGAGAAAACCTCAGCTATTGCTGACATGCCTGCCCCGAAGAACGAGAGGCAACTCAAAGGTTTTCTGGCAACATCCAGCTGGTTTCGACGGTTTGTACCGAACTACGCTACAATCGCCAAGCCTTTGACTGACCTGCTCAAGAAGAACAGCAGTTGGAGATGGCATGATGAGCAGCAGGCTGCTTTCGAGCGCATCAAGGAGCTCCTGGTCACCGCTCCCATTCTTCGCCAGGCTGACGAGTCCAAGCCTTTCTCCCTCCGGACAGATAGCAGTGGCTACTGTCTCGGCGCAGTTTTTATGCAGGGGGAGGGCCCCGACGAAAGACCCATAGAGTACGCCAGCCGCCTACTCTCGCCAGCCGAGCGCAACTATACTACCACCGAGCGCGAAGCTCTTGCCGTCGTCTGGGCGGTCACGAAGTTCAGAGGTTACGTGGAAGGCTCGGAAGTAGTGGTTAAGTCCGACCATCAACCGTTACGTTGGCTGACGAGCCTTAAGTCACCCAGTGGTCGTCTTGCGAGATGGGCATTGACCCTTCAGGCCTATAATCTGCAGATACAGTACACTCCCGGAAAGGTGAATGTCATTGCCGACGCACTAAGCCGCCCAGCTTGTTGTGAAGAAAACCCAGCTGGTTGCGAAGTATGCTTAGTGTCCGTGGATATGCCACATAGAACACCTGAGGATGTGCGCTCTAACCAACTCAAGGACCCAGAGCTGAAGAGTATCGTCGAGGATCTAGAAACTACCGGCGATCCCTTCAGGGGGAGAAGGTGGGCAGAGAGAGGATACCTGGTGTCTGATGGTGTTTTGTATAGGTGTGCACCCGAATTGGAAGACGCCGAGTCCGCCTGCCTCGTGGTCCCTAAACACGAGAGAGAAGCTGTCCTCGTAGAGTTCCACGATGCTCCCACAGCAGGCCACTTTGGTGCTGAACGTACCCTACAACGCATCAGAGTACGATACTTTTGGCCAGGTATGAGGTCTTTTGTTACAGACTATATTAAACACTGTGCAGCTTGCCAGCGGTACAGGATTGATAACAGGAAGCCTGCAGGACTACTCCAGACGCCTGCACACACCCGGCGATTTGAAGTAGTATCGGTCGACTTGTTCGGACCCCTACCAAAGACTTCGAAAGGTAACCGTTGGATATTAATTCTAGAAGACACGTGCTCCCATTGGGTTGAGCTGTTTGCGTTGGAGAAGGCCACCAGCGTGGAATGCGCTGAGATTTTAATATCCGAGGTCTTTCTGAGGTATGGAGTCCCGCGTAGGATGATCAGCGACAACGGGGTTCAGTTTGTTGCTGAGGTGATGCAACAGGCTTGTCATGTGATGGGTATCAAACAGTCTTTGACACCGTTGTATCACCCTGAAGCGAACCCCGTTGAACGGAAAAATCGTGACCTTAAACCACAGCTAGCAATACTGGTTGGAAAGGATCACGCATCGTGGGATACTCATCTAGCGGCCATAAGGTTTGCGATGAACTCTGCTGTTACAGCGAGCACTGGATTTTCACCAGCTTTCCTTACCTTCGGGAGAGAGCTGCGCGCGCCATCGGACGTCGTGGCAGACATGAAGACAATTGTGGACAGCGATAATTTCGTCCCTAATATCACTCCTTACCTACGTAGGCTATCGACTGTGCTGCTTGACGCCCGAGATGTCCACGAACGTAACCAGTCTCTGCAGAAGAAGTACGCAGATGAAGGCAGACGCGCTCCTCCAGAATACAAGGTAGGTGATCTCGTTTTGTTGAAAACGCAAGGGATGAATGATGTCGGCCCCGGGCAGTCTGCGAAATTTATACCCCGTAGGGATGGCCCTTATCGCATCCGCGAACTAGTAAGCCCTACTACTTACCTAGTGGAGGGAGTTACTAGAGGTGAGCACGTAGGACGTTACCACGTCTCTGATTTGACTCCATTCATCGGTGAAGTCGAGGCCCCCGTTAGAGAGAAGCGCAGACGCGGTCGACCGCGTAGATGTGATTGCTAGCCCGAACGCGAGGGCGCTATGTTCGAACTAGAGGGGGAGTGTGTAGCGTTGTGTTGCACGTTGCACCCGCGTCGCCGCGTCAAGGATAGGTACTTCCCTTGCTTCCCCCCGCCAGCGCTCGCTCGCGTGGCCAGTCGGCTCCCCGCTACGCACCGAGCGAGATAGACCGCGCCGCGCACGCTGCGATCGTGCGACGGACGCCGTAATACAACGAGAATATTATTACCTTATAATACATAATAAAGCTACATTCATGTGCTACATATCGTGTTATAAGGATTTATAGCATGAGTGTAGATAAAATCCTTATGCTCTAACCGGGCAATCATATATTACTAAATTTCATTATGACCTGCTGGTGCATAATGTGATTTGAATTTGGAACTTCAACAAAAAATCGTATGAAGAATGTTACAAAAAAAAAAAAACAGTTTAATACGTTTAAGTACGGCTCGACCAAAGAGTTCTCACTTCATAGGTTTAAGTTGCCGTCGAAAAACAAAATAACTAAAATACGCAACTACAGATATGATTGTGGAACAATAAGTAACAAAAAATGAATATTAAATTTTTTCTGGATATGGTCAAGTCCAAAATTATTGAATAATGTGCATAAAAGACTTGCCCAACCGCTGTTTTTGCATTATCTGTGGCAGTAATGGCGGTAGATCATCGCAACAGCTGATTGGTCGCTGTGGCGCGTAACCCTACATACAAACACGTACACGTTGGAATATTGTGTCCGAATGGATTGAGGAGCCATTTCTTATATTTAAACGCGGTAATACTCGTACCAATATTTAGTAGTAAATTAGCCGATTTTGTAGGCCCGATCCTGGAATTTGTAAAACCCTTAAAAAGTTACAGAACGTTTAAGGTGGTTCCTCAATCCTGATGGTCTATAGAAAATATATGTTATGTAGCTACTAAAGTAGTTGATCAAATCAGATAACAATAGCACCAATATTTAGTAGAAATTTCTACTCTATATTGGCGTAATCCATTAGAATATTGCATTTGAGCGTCATATTTACGATATTATTTATTGTGTTTTTGATATAATTTCATGAATTTAGATATTTAACAGGTTCATGAACTACTAATTCGAAAATCAAATTGCTTATTGTTTCCTCGCAGAAGGTACGAAAAGAAAAATTCGTCGGAGATAATTCTCGCTTCACTCAGGATTCTAGTTTTGAGAAGCCCTCGTTGCGCTCGGGATTCAATATAGAACTCGTGACCTAAGACAGTGCTGGATCCACTCAGTGAACTATCTACTATTTTACCTTTCGTAGAATAAACTTTCAAGTAACGTTACTTAATTGAAGTCGACAACATCTAACAACGCTTCTCAAACACTAGAGCTCACTAAGAATTATTTCAACACAGCACGTTTATAAAGGGGTGCTGTGAAAACGACGAGCCAGCTGAAAATTCAATTTTAGGTCATAATAACATGCGCTGCAGTCACTATGTGGAACGATATTATTAAGGTGATGCCAATAGGTGGAACATGGTGGGTATATTTACTGTTTATTTCGGAACATGATTTCTTGAAAAATATTTTTAGGGAATCGAATATTTTTACCTATATTTACTGTGAAATTCAAAGACATGAAACTGCGCTTACACGGTTTTTGTTATAACCCTTCATACAATCTTAGTTTTACCTGAGAATATTATGAGTACAATAACTTGTTGGTATGAACAACTTTTACTATGGGACCAACACCGGATTTAGATACAAACACATAACCAGTCTTTTTTGGCTTGGTCGGTTAAAAAGTGCTGCCACATACATTTAACGTGCTTACAATAATCGAAAGAGTTCGTGGCTAAGTAATAACAGCCGCACGGGTCGATACATCAGATTAAGCTATGCTTGCTGGGGTTGGTCCGTGGATGGGTGACCATCTTTAAATACCGAGATTCCTGCATGCCATTCGTGTCATTCGTGGATCTTTGACAGTCCTACTGGTCGTCAGTATTCCGAAAGAGTGACAACCAGTCTCACCAAGGGATATAGTAGTACCCAGTTACTAGATTGTGGAGGTCAGATAGGCAGTCGTTCCATGTAAAATACTGGTATTCAGCTGCATCCGGGTAGACTGGAAGCCGACCCCAACTTAATTGGAAAAAAGCTAGGCAGATTGATTGACAATAATCGAAGAAGTGTATTGAGCAGCTTTGCAATTTCAGGGTTACCTATCTGGTACCATAATCAGGCCCACTTGAAACACAAATCACTAAATGCTAAGTCGATCATAAATCTGTCTTTTTAATTTTCAAACGATTGACTTGAATTATGTGATTGATTGATTGAAGATGAAATGGAATTATGCTTTAAATTCGTTTGGCACTAAATGTAATTAGTGATGTGTGCACTCAACATCAATAATTACACTAAGTGGACCTAAAAGTTGTTAATAATGACGAGTACAATGACCCTTTTTTAAGTTTACAATAAACAAAAACTTGCTTGTTTAAAATACCACTTCTAGGTCAATTCCTTTCTGGAAAGTTATCTATTCTGCTTACTCCATCTATGTCAGTCCTGCTAACGCATCTAGATCGTCTCGTATCTACACCGAGGTTGAACTCAACGGCTATGTCCTCCCTCAGGAGTTCAGTGAGTAACGCACCTTGCCCACCCGTCCGAATGCATTTCAGTAACATGGCTTGCCCATTTGAAGTATAAATAAACGACATTAAACCTGGAACAGTTAATATAATAAATCTGAAGATGGGCCTCTTTTTTATAATAAAATAATCATAATAATAAATCTTTATTTATCTCAACGTCGTAATTCATGCACTAGTTAACAAAATTTTCGCAGCATTGTTGTGCTTCGGCAGTTAGAGGTAAGACAGCCAGTTCCTCTGTGGTTGAGATTCCGCGTGAAGCTCGCTTCCACCTTTGGCCTGATCTTCACTTACCATCAGGTGAAATGCAGGCCAAGAGCTTCGCCGTTGTGGTAAACAAAAAAATGAATGTCCTGACATGTGTCATGATTCAATATACGTAATATAAGTATTACACTTTTTATTTGTAGTATTTCTTTTTGTTTTTTACTTGTGTGCTTATGGGATTGGTATAGATGGAATAAAAGTAGTGCATAAATTAGATCAGGTTTATAATTATTATTAAAGCAAAACAGAATAATTACACAGTTTGCACAACGAAATTATGTAGCAAAATAACATTATTACATTTTAAATAATTTATCACATAAATTAATAATAATAATAACCAACATTTTGCGTAGCAACATAATATACATTTATTAAGAACAATAAAACATACCTGACCGTTCAGAAGTGTCTTGCCAAGTCCGTAGTCGAACAAAGTCTGAGCGGTCGAGCCACATGCGCGCTCTTTTAAACTATGGCCTGCTTGTCAGTGGGTGGGGGTGAGTAACCAACCGAACCACTTATACCGGAAGTTACTCGAAAAATAACGTAAATATTTTTAAATTAAACAAAATGCAATGTTTCTCCCACATGCTTTTTAGTCGGTGCTAAATAAATGTATTTTTTTTCTTTCTTTATCGCAAGTAGGTAAACGTAGTCCTACAAATATCCAGTTATACCTGCTATCAATTACTTGCTTGCTTTACTTGCGTGCTGCTGTTATCTATTACTTTGCTAAATGATTATCATTTTTCTTAAAATATTTTAAAATTTAATTCTCAAAAATTCAAACAAAATTAAATAAAGCAACCCACTTTATAAAGCAATATATTTCCCGTTACTTCAAACACGTCACAGCGAGATTAAATTCTTAATCAAAATAACTTCAATCCATGATACAACCCTAAGATGCTCACTCGACGCACACTCCGACAAATTCAATAACTTAACGACCAATATGGAATTCGCGGGCTTTAATCAAATGCTAAGGTTGTGAAAATGAACAATTCACCCGGAATATCGACGACAGAAGTTGTCAGTTCTGTCAGCAATCAAAGTTGGTTGGCTGATTAACATAGTTTTCACATCAAACTTGCTCCGATTAACTTCTGTAGGTATTCGTCGGCGGAACTTCGAGCGGGACTACAGTCTCGAGTTCTCGCAGCGTTGTTCTTCAACGTATTGAATGTGAACTTACAAGTTCTAATTAAAGGGAGTTGTCTTTTTCTCGGCTTCCGTAGAAGGGTTTTTCATTTTTTCTGTTTATGTTGTTCTTGGTGTTCTTTTCACGTCATCTCTGGTCAGAATTCTCATACATTATCTGCCGGTCTATTCTGTAATAATCGCACGGTGAAAACCTAGGTGAAGTGAGCTGTCATTCCACCTCCTGCTAGGGACTGACAGCTCACTCCGAGTTCACTTCACCTAAGTTTTCACGTTGAGATGGTTACAGAATAGCACTGCTGTACGATGGCTGCTGCAGCGGGTTTGTCGTAATCCTAAAATATTTGTAGAGATACTGAATCCATGATATTTATGTATCCCCACGAAATCCTTCTGACTTTTAATTTTCTTGAATGATTAGCTTATGGACTATACAAAAAGAAACAAATTACAAAAAATACCTTAAAGGTAAAAAAAAATCCGTAGGTGCCAGTGTCCGCGATGGTACCTACAAAAATGAAACAAATTAAGTGCCAAAAATAGCGAAAATGCACAGAATAAAAGCTGGTAATTTAAGTCGTCGGTATTTTATTTTATGCAGAATTGTTCTATCGTAACTAAATATTAAGACAGACAAAGTTGGTTAAACACTCGATGCCTCTAGCAGTACACACTCGTTTTCATATTTTCTTACTCCTTAATAATCAAACTCAAACTAAAAAGCCCTAAAGCAGAAGCAAGGAAACTTTACTCTTAATAAAAGCTTGTAACCGAAAATATAATATCGTTAAATTTATGAAGAATACGAGTATGTGCGAATCTTTGGCAACATATAAATGCGTGGGCAAATTCCCTTTCGAGTTACAAACTCCTCACAATCAATATAGCAGGATCCTGACAAAATTGGAATCGTATAAAATATTGCCAGAGTCATGCCTCACAAAGAACTTAGGGTGACTTCGAAAGAGACAATTTCGGTTTTATGTAATAAGTTCTACGCTTTGGAATATTGTAATTTTAGAAATTTCCATAATTCCTTACTCAGGAGAAGGTTTGGGCTTATTTGTAGTTTAAACAATGG
This sequence comes from Xanthia togata, assembly GCA_963853775.1. Lineage (NCBI taxonomy): Eukaryota > Metazoa > Arthropoda > Insecta > Lepidoptera > Noctuidae > Xanthia > Xanthia togata. The sequence continues at coordinate 26,031,975 of OY970794.1, read as the reverse complement.
TAGGTATGTCACGATATTTTTTTAACAATCTTCGCGACTTACTAGTCAACGCACCTTCCTACCATTTGAGCTTTTTGCTTTACCTTTTTCATCAGTTGTTAAAGTATAATGACTTTTAAATTACCTACATCACTCCTTTTGTTCGCATTTCGTTGAAAATTTACCCATTTATTCATCACAGTGGCCAATAGGGAGCGCTTTTTAATTAAGAATTACATTATCTTTGACCTTTGTAACGGATTTTTAAACTTCTTTCTAAGAACATGACAAAGCCCTAAGTATAAAGAAGTAGCTCTGTTTCCGTCGCTTTACGAAGAAAGAAACACTAAGTTATTTCTTTACATTAGGGATAAAATTATTATTAGTACATTACTGTCGCGGTCTATAATGACTACTTTGCTGGTCGCGCTGATGATGGCCGACAGCGCAGCATAGCGCAGCTCCAGGCCGACACAGCGCGGTCAGCGTGCAGCACTTGATGGATGAGCTGAGATAAAGGCCGAGGCCGTAGGTCGAGGCCTATACAGCGAGGACAGCAAGGGCTGCAATGTGGCCGTCATGCTGGAAGCTGGAAGGCCTAGAGCGTAGCTAGGCTAGCTCGAGGCAATCATAGCGTGACCAGCGAAGCAGTCATAGTAGGCCAAGGCTTGTATAGTGCTTTACTCAAAAATGCAAGTACCTAATCTAAATAAAACCAGCAAGTAATTTCAATAAAATATATATTAATTAACTAGAAATTTAATTAAAATGACAATTATGAAAAGTACAGTTACTAAAATTCAACACCGACTTACTTGTATTTTTTTTAATTTTTTTTGTACTTCTTTGTTTGTTTTTTTAACAATTGTAGTTGGAACTGTACAGCCAAATATGGAATAAAATCTTTTTGTACCTATCTCTATAAATACAAACGGCTGTTTTAAATAAAATCTTTTTGCATTTCATTTTTTAAAACGTTGAAACATCAAAATAGCGGCCGGCAATGTTTTGCCGGCCTGTTAGAGCGACCAGCAATACTTTGCCGGCCGCTCCTTGAAATAGAACGGCAAGGTCGACTTTGCTCAAATAAGGTTGTCAAAATAATGACCACATTACATGCATTTTTTAATAAAATTACATTATATAATAAACGAACTTAAAAAAAAGTATAGATAAAAATAAAATAATGTATATAATATTAATAATTTAATTATATTATGTTATATTATTATTATAATTGGGCTGCCTCGTTGGTCTAGTGGTCGCAAGCGCTATTGCTGAGCATGAGGTCCTGGGGGCCAATTCTCGATTTTAGAGATGGTGTCGAACTCGACAAAAATTTCTAATGACGTCATTTTTTCGACAAATTTTAAAAGTTGCTATTCTGGGGATGTCGAATTCGACATTTGTCGAAGGCTAACGTTAGAGTTCATGTCGAGTGCTTCTGAGCAGTAGAGATGACATGTCGATTGTAGAGATACGTCATTTCTGAGTGAATTCGTTGAGTTTTGGATTGTACACTGTGTTTTCTTTTCTTTGTTTTTAAATAAAATACGGCTTGGCATCTCATACCTACTGGAAATTCGATTTATACTCTTTGATTTGTGCATTGTGTTTTCTTGAAACGACGACCTTCGCGCAAATAACAGACTCTGTAATTTGTGTACCCACGATTGGACTTGAAACCACTGAAAGATGGACGAGTTTATTAGCATTTTTATCTTGGAGTTGTTGGAAAGTGGCGAGCAACTGGCCAATACACGGCGACAACAGCGCACTTATCCCACCGTCGATATTTACGACTTGAGCGAAACAGAAGTCATTAAAAACTTCAGAATAGATAAAGATTTAATAAGGGTTCTAATAGATCTATTAGCTCCTGTAATTCAGGATACCACGAAAATAGACCTGAAAACGAAGGTAAATAATCGTCTGCTTCATAATTTTATTAGTCATGTATAACTGTTCACTAAACTAACCTTACCCACCAAAAATACTAATTGCACACCCTAAAATACCTAAATTAATTATACAATCAACTGTCAATTTGTCAAACTGATTATTTTTACACTAAACGTTTCGTTTTATACTTAAATAATTAGGTTTAGTCAGCGTTTTAAAACAAAATCATTCATTAACTCATAGCTACCTAAAACGGAACGTGCGATTCATCATAATGGTAACATTATCTTCACTCGACTCGACATTTTCGTGACATTTATTTCTATTTTGACTGAGAATACGGAATCCTGCTCAATTCGACATTTTTTGGTAGAGATAGAGATATTTTTAATAGACATAGAGATAGACTTACGATCTCGAACTCGAGATAAATGGCGAAAATCGAGAATTGGCCCCCTGGGTTCGATTCCAAAGTCGAGCAAAGTATTGGGTTTTTCCAACATGAATTTCTCAGTCCGGAGTTTGGAATTTTGCCCGGTTGATGGCAATTATGCTCGCCCCCTATTACATGGAACTTAAAAAACATAACTAGTGAAATGTGGGTGTGCTACAGGTACTCCTGGTACTTCTCCATAGGAAACGACCAATTGGAACCGTGTACCTAGCTTCTGACGTTTCATAAGTGCCCTTGTAGGTTTATGTGAAATCTAATATTTTAAAATTTGAATTTGAATTTGATCTCTGGCCAACCCTTCGGGAATACAAGACGTGATGTTATGTAATTAAATGTAAACAACATGACATACCATTGTATAAAGCCGCTGCTCCGTTGCGGCGTCCGGAAGACTGACAGACTTCTTCTCCTTCTCTCGTATCGGCACAAACTAAGTATGATTAAAATAGCTCATGCCTTGGTAGAGAGCAGTGGTGGCCCAGCACGCGTAGCATGTCAATCATACATAGAAACGGGTTTTATCGACGGTAGAATAGAGTGATTCAAATTTAAAAGTCATTTATTCAAACTAGGCTGAGAATAGGCACTTTTTGAACGTCAAAATTACATAAGACAGTCCACCAAAACGCCCGCCCTCTTCCTAGTGCTTTAGTTGGGAAGAAGAAGTGGCGCAACAAACTCCCCAGCTGCACAGCGCGGTCTAAAAACTTGATTCTATACAATAGTACTTATGCAAAAGTGTTGTGTAATGTAAATTCATTACGCAACACAAAACATTTAATTAAATTATTTTCTATACCTATGTCACCTAGCACACACCAATATACCAACAAAAAATTAAAAAGAACTTAATACCCGAATGAAAGCCTCCAGGCACAAAGGGCGTGCCCGTTTACATATATAGCTATTAAAGCTGTAACTCAGAAATCACAAATGATAAACTAGGACCATCGAAATAAAAATTAATAAACAGTTAATTACTAATAACAACAAAATCCATGGTCAGCAAGACGACCAGTCACTACAAGCAGCACCCGTTCTGGGGCTAACGCAAATATCATTGCTGCTGGGGAGTTTGTTGCGCCACTTCTTCTTCCCATCAAAAGCACTAGGAAGTGGTGAAGGGTGGGTGTTTTGGGGGACTGTCTTATGTAATTTTGACGTTCGAAAAGTGCTGATTCTCAGCCTAGTTTGAATAGTTTGAATAAATGACTTTTGAATCAGCCAGAATGACAGACTGTGATTGTTTAGCTGTCATTTTGTTCATTCTTCCGCCGACAAAACCTGTTTCTATAGTGGTCATGCTAAACGTGCAGGTGGTAACGGCTGCAACTTACAAATTATAGGTCATAGGTTCGAACCCTGATAAGCGCTTTACTTTGTATAAATTATTTCATCACCACTGCTCCCAAAACGGTAAAGAAAACATGGTAAGGAAACCGGCATGTCCTAGAACAAAACATTCTAAGACATGTGACATCCACGAACCCGTACTGGACCAGCGTGGTAGATATGGCCCACTCCCTCTCACAGAGAAGAGCACACTCAGCAGTAAGGATATTATAGGCTGATTATTCTATTATGATCCTGCATGTCATTGTTGAAAATACTAGCCGGTCAATAAGGTGGTAGCGGAGATAACTACCCAGAGCGTGCATCCTAAAAGTTGGCAACGTTGCAAATAGCTGTCAAATATTTATTTATTTGTATGAATTTGTAAAAATTCCACACAGTAATATTGGCAAAATATGCTAAATAAATTATAACAACCGCACGGGTTGATTGAAAGTTAAGCTACGCTTGCCGTGGTCGGTTCGTGGATGGGTGACCACTCATTACATATCGAGATCCCTCCGTGCCTTGAAAAGTACGCTAAGTCGTTGGTCCTGGCTGTCATTCGTAGATCTTTGTCAGTCGTTACGGGTAGTCAGAAGCCCGAAAATCTGACAGCCTGTCTTACCAAGGGGTATCATATTACCCAGTAACGTATCCGTGCATCCGATTAGAGGAGAAGCCTGTTGGGAAAAGGCTAGCCAGATGTAAGGATCGTAGTAGTTGACCTTCTGTAGTACCTGCCTACTCCCATGACAAGAAGGCGTGAGTGTATATGTGGTATGTCTATAATATTGACCAATTAATCAAAACTGGTAAGTATTTGACAGTTATTTGTGACTTTATCAACTTTCACAATGCACAGCCTTATGTATTACTAACGGGAGCTATTTTAATACACCCCTAATGCCTGACTTAGTTTCACAATGCACTTCTAATAGCAACCATTTCTAAGAGAATACCTACATCTGTAATAATTAATTTGATTTCCTGAAGGCATGTCTATTGATTTGTGACTAATCCACAGACGGCGCTGCTGCACTAATTCAATTGCATTAGCATATCAAGACAATGATTGCTGTCAATGGAGGTGGTAACGATCTACCGCATTTGAGGTACTATGGCATTATGGAGACATTTATTTATGAGAGATAGTAGATCTTTGACAGTCATTACGGGTATTCAGAAGCCCAAAAAGTCTGTCAACCAGTCTTACCAAGGGGTCGTGTTACCCAGTAACTGGATTATGGAGGTTAGATAGGCAGTCGCTCCTTATAAAATACTGGTACTCAGCTGCATCTGGTTAGACTGGAAGCTAACCCCAACTTAGTTTGGAAAATGCTAGGGAGATTGATTGATTTATGAGAGAAGAAGCTGTTAAAATTTGAGGATGTAAGTTGGAAATTGCAAGTGGTGGTAAGTACAGTCATGGGGAAGAAGATAGAGAGTAATCTTATAGACGATACGTTTCAATAGTTTCAACTATAATTTTTAGTACTTACAAATTTAGAAGTAACACCACAGTCCACCGCATAGCCTTCAGAAAATATGTAACTCCAAACAAGACCTGTTTCCCGTTGATCGGCTTCCGTAAAAAACATTTAGCAAACGTTCCTATTTTAATCCCAACTAACGAATGCACCGAAAGGGAATCTAGGATACAACAAGTTAAGCCATTTCCAGCGACTGATGTTTTACGTTTATCTCAAATTTCCAGTCACCAAGCGTGTTCCGAACAAGAAAGATTCCGACGGATTCCGAACGTCAAATGAAAATACTGCATTAGCACTTCTCCACAAATGTATGAGGATAAAAGCGTTAACTGAGAGAGGAAAATTTAATGGCGTGCCGCAGAAATCTGTAATCCGTTTTTCATTTTCAAAGGGGATTAATCAGAATATTATTTTATATGGAGCTGACGAAGGAGGTTGAACTACATGTAGGCAGATGCTTTATGACTTTCGTTACTTACTCTTTTCAGAATTTTCATGTATAATTATGAGCTGTCTTGTTCAGATAGAGATAAACAGAATTGGTAGTGCAGTTAAAATCAAGATAAAAATGAACGAGTTTTATTTATTTATTCGTTTTGTGACCAGCTTGTTTTCTTATTTATCTAAACTAAAAGGCTAACAATAAGGAAGGCATTTTATATGCCCAAAGTTATCCTTAAACACCTACATATCTTCGCTGAGTGTAGTTTTATAGCGCTCTTAAGATGTTTATATTTAGTGCCACTTAACAAAAATAGTATAATAAAGCTGGTTTCACGTGTTTTCAGACTCATCACTCACACACATCTAAACTGCGGACGAGACTAATCTCCCTCTTCATTCTTGGGTCCAATCTCCCTTAATTTATCTTCTAGAGTGGACGAGTAAACCTACGAGTACTTCATTCGTTAATTCCACCACAGAGAAAATGTTTAAGTGGTCACATTAGGTTCACTGAAACGTAAATAAAAATCCGTCAGATTTAATCTAGCGCTGCATTTGCAGGGCTAAGAACCACTTCTTGTTATAATTCTAAAACAATATTATCCTTATTCCGAGCAGGGAGACAAGAGACAGGAAGCTAGTGACACAAAGAGCGTTGTACCAGGAGCGCAGAACGTGCTAGGAAACGTTAACTGAGACAAACAAGCTCATTACCCGTGCGGTCGACCGACAGGGGTGCGGCGCGCGACTCATCAGATTGGCTGTGCTGCTACTATCTGTAAAGATTTATGTGTCCCTGGTACACACTTGGAATTATTCATACCTGTGTTTCGCGTGTTTGAATATCGTTTGTTTGACTCTCCTCAGCTCCGTTAAAGGTTAAATAAATATCGTCTTCACAATAACGTGTTTTCTATTGTGCGAAAACGATTTCCATAAATATTACAATTATTTGCAATGTTGGAACGGAATAAGGTATAAAAGATTACGAAACCGAAAAAAAGATGGGATGGGGCGGGATCATTTGCCTTTTGTCTGTCGCACTCTGTCAATGTACAAAGGAAACAATATTCGTAAAATTTACGCGAAAAGTCGCGGTATTGTTCAACTCCCCAATACGGATCGGATGCAGATATCAAAACACAACAGAAAATCAACTCCAAATTAATACTGGTATTATTGCAGTGACAATTTACTTGTGTATTCGATTGAATATTTAGTATTGTTGAATTATAAACAAAAGCCTATCAGGATGTTACAGTATCACTCAAATGTTGTTTTCATTCATTGTTACTTTATTTGTTTCACATTATGCCTGTAATTTCATGAACTTAAATAAGACAAACGAGGAATTTTCATCGCGGTCAAAATACTTAAATTGTTTGTCCTCATGATTGTGGTTTGAATTCTTCTCGGTAAAAGACTCAAAGAATGGAAAATTACACATTTAATTTTTATTTACATCCTTTGTAAAGGACAACTCGTACTATGAGCCATCCTCTGACACAATGTCGTTGATTTACTGTTTCGTTTCCACTTGGTGAACTCTCAAAAAATGAACCAGGGATGTTGTTTGATAGCAATCACGCTATTTGTGTACACAAAGAACTCATTTTGTCCTTTACAAAGTAACTTCGCCGACCTACTGCGTTGATCTGTGATTTCTTGAGCCCATTATCTGAAGCGTGGTAATAAAGGTCTACAGGACTTAATATGAGATTTGGTATAATTATTTTGAACATCTTGATTTAATACGAAATGTAGAATGTAAGTTTGGGGTCTGCTAAATACGTCATAAGTCACGTATGTTGGTTTATGATATTACAAAGCGCCGATCAGTCTTCGGTAAAAACGTATTATGTTAGCCTTTCAGGCATTATTGCTGAAATGTCTGGCATTATAACTAAAATATACTTATTTGACGCAGATGTGAGACACGCGAGATCTGGTGTAATACCTACGTCTGACTTTTCTTCTAAGAAGTTATGAGAATCTGAATTTTTATTAAAAAAAAGAAAAGAAAGAAAGAAAAAAAGGAAAGAAAAGAAATACATAAATAAAAATGGTTTATTCTGCACAAACACCGACACACACTGCATGCGTGGATTGAATAAAAACAACAGTTTATTGTATGAAATAATGTAAAAAATAATGTTTTCAGAGTAAGTTGTTATTTACAATATTTTAGTACAATAATACGAAAATTCAGAAGCTTTCGTTTCATTAGTTTTAATTACGAAAATAGCAGTGTGTGAAAAACGAAATATAAAGGTGTTTAACATAAATACTTAGTAAATTTTAAACAAAGTAAATAGTTTTAGTTTAAGCGTTTCAGTATTTCAAAATGACTGGTCATAGTTCTTTAGAAATATGTTTTACCTTGCACGTTAACGCCACTAATTAATGCCCTGATAAAAACATTTAAACTTTATTTTTGCTTTACCCCATGACTCAAGCTTTATAGTAGGTATACTAAAATTGAATAATTTATTATTTTATGTTAGACCATGACATTATTTTGTACTTAATCTCTACGAAATCGGACTAAATCATACCTTTCTTTTTTCAAGAGGTCTTTCTTCACAGATTTACATAGGTAATAATATCTTATGCATTAAAAACTAATAAGACAGGAACGGTTATTAATTCTGATGTTCTGTAAAGAGCAAAATGCAAAGGAAGGTAAAACATTGCACTCTACCTTTAACTTAAATCACAAAACCAGAAATACAGGATAAGCTTTTATGAAGACTACAACGCTAGCGCTCGGCGACAATTAGTCGAGATATTCCAAGCACAACATTCCGTACGTTTTGTCCCGGGCAGAAACATTTGAATAGTTTCTCAAATAAGTAAATTTCACGTAGTTTATTGTGTTTGAGCTGTCGCTTCGGACGGTCTTGAACAATTGTCATTCTAGCGTACGGTACGCCTCGCTACACGTTTGTGCAATTGCGAATTCCAACGGCGGCGAGGTAATATCAATATGTCGAGGGGTCGACTACACGAAACTTGCTGGGAATATTCACTATACCGTCACTTTTAGCCGAACCCTCCGCAAACAATGTATCTAACTGTAACTTACATTTAAACGCTACTGGAAATAAATTGAATTTTGTAATGTTTTTAGAGGTACGTACCTAGATCGTTCAATGTCAGTGAAATACTTATGCACATAAATTAATGATTCACTAAACTTGTCAAAACAATAAATTTAAAACCTAGTTCAATCTAGATGGAGTAAAGTTAATATTTATATTCAGAATATTTCAGAACGGCTTATCTCAAGTTATAGGTATTACGAAATAACTCCAAAGGAATTATAACTTGAAATTACTGAGATCAACGTAAAATTGTTTAGACTTATCTAATTAAACTACACAATTCAAACACTGAAGACCAATGAAATCCTCAAAAACCCTGCAAGTCAAAATAATGTTGATACCAAAACAAGTCTTGAACCTACAACTTTCGAGACAGTCCTCAACATAGTTGATTAATTACATGGTTTTACGTGTTCCATTGTACGGAGGGCTGGTAAACAAGGAGGTTGTACCTACAGCCAGATTAAAACGAAGGCGAACCCATTGCCATTGCGGCGTAATTCCAAATTCCACTCGGTGCGAACGTCGACACATAGCGCTGAGGTCTTACGTCAAGTGACATATATGTACAGCTATTAAGTCTAAAGCCACGTAATTTGGTAGATGCACCTGCCCGTATTTTCACGGTACCGCTGTTACACTAGATTCGGAGCTAAGCTGAATTATTCTGACGTCGACTGTATTTTGATTTAGTTCTGTTGAGTAATTCGATTAGTGCTTTTTGAAGTGGTCGTAGATTAGTCTCTGTTGGAGTTCGTTTTAAGGATTACTGGAGACGTTTTTGGGACTACTTATTGGCTGGTGTTTTGCTTTTCTGGTATGTGGGTCAGTACGTTTTTATATTTTGACTATACCTACGCGGTGCGTGTCTTCGGTATTTTTATAAAATAATTGTTTTGAATTGGTATCTACATATATTAAGTTGTGCGAACCATTAACACATTAACGGAGTCATCGGATCTGTAATCCTATTGCTTGGCGAACTCAAATTCTCCAAAACTTACACACATTACTAAAAATATCACCTAAAAAAAACATCAAAACAATTATCTTTGATACGTACTCCCATTAGCCATTCCAAATCGCACTAAACCAGTCTCGCGTGGAAGCAGAAAGCCTACCAAACAGACAAAGCATCGCTCACATGCTCATCGATGCGCGATATTTGCTACACATTGGAATCATGGCGGCCGTCTGCCAGAAATTTTTGTCATACGTGTTACTACGAGTAAGAACGTACAGTTAGCAATATCAGGGAGTATCGGTGTGTGAAATTGCATACCGGGCCGTCGGGCGAACGATGCTTGAGTGACTATTGAATTGGTTAAGTCGCCAGAGCAGACGCATGTGGACGTATTAAATGTTGATGATTCTCCAGAGTGGATAGCGGTATTACCGAGATTGTGATCGATTTCGATGTTGTAGTACTAGTCTGTCAAGCTGGGAACACAGTATCGGACGCGTCCGTCCGGCTGACAATCCCTTTCATTCTAAAATTGTAATCGAGGAACCATGTCGAGTAGCGATCGTGAGGACGTATTTATGGAATTAGTAGCAGCTGCTGCTGTTGGTTGTCCACCGAAAATAATAAAAAGCAGCATTTCGGTCCATGAAATTAATGTAAAACGACCCAACTTTGATGACTCGACTCCCGAATTGTCCGCGGACGCGTCATGAAACCCCGTTCACACTATCCGCGGACGTTCACGGCTGAAACAAACATCCAGCCGGCCAGATTTCTATCAGACATCCGAATGCTCAAGGTCGGCCCAAGGTCACGTCTGTGACTTACGACCGATATTTGCACAGTGTGGTGTTAAATGTACTATCCAGATACAAAAAAGCGGCGACTGTCAGCCGCGGCTTACGGACGCGTCCCATAATGTGTTTCCAGCTTCAAGTTCACTTTGAATCTCACTCATACGCTGTTTGATTTTTTCGAAATCGAATTCAGTTGTTTTTAAAAATTGCAGCTTCAAACCACAACCGTTCGAATTTGCAAGTGATTTAGAAACGCGACTCCGTGCACTGTTTGAATTTCGAATTGATTAATATTTTAATCTTTAAGGACAGTGTTTTTCAACGTGTGAGTCGCGAACCCCAGGGAGGTCACGTAGCCTCTATAAGGGGGTCGCAAAAAAGTTTTTTTTTCTTATACTGAGGCTGTTAGCTTGTTTTTTAAACTTTTTTTTTGTCTCTTTGTCTATGTTCTTTTAGGTTGGTCCCAAACTTGCCTTATCTAGCTGCATTTAAAAATGAAATTACTCTTCTGAGAAAACCATCATAGCCATGACCTTCATACATCCATCAAATATACGACATAAAATTTACTTAAAATATATTTATGATTTTATAAGAGGCGAGTGGGATACGCAGTCCCAACAAATCCATCGTATCGCTTTTCGGTGGACGCGTTTGGCGATGTAATATGTCTCTTAATTATGTAATACAAGTCAGAGGCCCATGGACGGCTTTAAAACTCTAACACCAGGTTAGTCACTAACCACACGAAAAGAAGAAGAAGATTATATATTAGCAGATACGTAATTATAAAATAATAAAAAATGTTGTAAGTATTTGATATTTAATATAATAATAAAATACAGATTTTAAGCAGTGGAGGATATGGGGCCGCGAACGTTTTTTCATACTAAGGGGGTCACGTCATTAAAAAAAAAGGTTGAAAGACACTATTCGCGTTCTAGGATATATTATTTGTTAAAAATATCTATATTTCACTACATGACACCTGGCAGAATATTTGTCATCGGCTCAGTTTCTAAACAGAAATAAACCTATACTTGTTATCTGTGTCTATTTAATGCTGAAATAGGCAATTATTGAATTAGTAAATAATTTATAATATTCCTGCTAGTATTGCAATTTATAAATAACAACAACGTTCCTGCAATATTACTTTTTATTTAAAATATTTAAAAAACGGTTTACCTACAACGCAGCAAAATAATACTTCAGCTTAATCTGAAAAATACTCGCGGTCACTAATTGCCTATTTCAGCTTTATGAAAATCAGGCGGTGCAACTTGAAACTGCAATTATGATAGCAAAGGAAAACTTTCGGTTTGTGCAAATTAAAAGAAAATATTAATTCGTTATTAATTTATTCAGCTGGTAACATTTATGTAAATCTGTATTTGTTTGCTTTGTTACAATTAGATAATAAAAAATATTATATTAAAAGAAAACATTATCTCTCAATTAATTCGCTTATAGCTTATCAATTTATTATTAAACTCTGTGCAACAGTCCAGAGGTATCGCGGGACACCCGGTTGGATGAGAGCACCATGCATCTATCACATAATTAATTTATCTGTAATTCCTTCATTTTTCGATCTTTTTACCTATTGTGGTATAGTAATCTTATTCTAGGTGCATATCTTCTTCACATATTTAATAATTAATGTATACAAGATATTGTGAAAACATTTTAAAAGAATAACGGTGGAGTTTCTTGCCCATTCTTCTCCATACGAAAACTACTTTTTGGAAGGGGCGACTAGAATCTTTTTTTTATTTTTTGTAAATTTTGACGTTCAAAAGTGCCTTTTTTTGCTTAATTTAAATAAATTATTTGACTTTGACTGACTTTGGAACGAAGCTTTTTTCACGAACGAAGTTTCTTTCGCACAAAAGTGTCGTGATTGTCACTTTTATCGGTTTTAGAATTTCGTTCAAAAAGTAAACATGCGCGCTGCCTACATTGCTGTCATGAGTAAAAAGGCCTATCAACATATTGACAATGTGACAATGGAATCATAATGCTGAGTAAAGCACCTTCATGGTAAAACGTTAATTTTGTAAATGTGTCAAGCGTACAAATCAACTAGTCAATAAGGCGCCTGTAACTCGCGCGCCTTTGTACGTGTTTGTGTCTTTGTTTCCCTCCCCTACTGTTAAGGCCTTAGCAGACATGCTTCTTTAAGCATCAGCGATTTTGCGAGTAATTGGGTTTTAGCGACTCTTTCCGTTCGGTTGCGATAGCAAAATAGCACGTTTTAGCAAATGCTTTGATGCTGTCTCACGTATTGGCGAGTCGATGTGATTGAGCGCGCCGCGGCGGTATAAAAAATGTGCGTTTTCCAAGAGTCAATAGTGCAAATAAAAAAAGATATGTTGCTCGCAAAAAAGAACAAGATAAGTCTACTGATATTCTTAATTAATTAGTTATTTGCTCCACTACTTCCCGCAACTGCTACCGGCAGTAATTATTGAAAAATTGCTCGTGTATGCACAGCTTTACGCGCTAACAATCCCGACTCGCAAAGGGAGCCTTAGCACGGATTGCGATTCGTGTCTCGTGATTTCATTCTTTTCTGCCGTTCCACCTTTGTCTGTTTTCGTGAAAACGACTTTATCACGTGTTACAACTCTTGTTTTGTTATTGAAAGAACACGTAACGTACGTATTTGGAAGGTAATGGTTTGCGTTTCGATCACGTTGCCTTTGAATCGGTTTTATGAGTCTATTGCGTTTACGGTGATCAATTTGGTTCTCAAATGCAGTTTGTTAAGAGGAAAAATATCGAATGTATCGAATCGAAAATATTTATGGATTTACCTACTGAACAACTGAACATCTTAGGTTAAAGGAAATGAAACATGATAAAATATAGATTATTATTATTAAGTATACCCTTTTAGGCCCTCTGTACACAGCACGGTTTCTTTACGGTACGGCGGCAGCGTATAAACCGCGCCGTGGAAAAAACATATGTGTCAACAAGCTACCATAGTGATGCATACAACACTGACGACCGTGCCTATACACGGCGTATAAAACATACATTAGAAAGAATGTGTCTGTCGACAAGCTTCTATAGTGATACAAAGAACACTGACGACCGTACCTAACACACCGCGTATAAACTGCGCCGTAGAACAACGTCTCTATCAACAAGTTTCCACAGATCGCTATTGCCATACAGCACTGACGACCGTGCGTAATCAGGGCGAATAAACCACGCAGAAGAAAAAAGCGCCCAAGTGCGAGTCGGACTCTCCCATGAAAGGTCCCGTAGCAGCAAGTGATTTATGACGTATTAAAAAAAAAACCACTTACTAGATCACGTTCAAACCAATTTTCGGTGGAAGTTTACATGGTAATGTACATCATATATTTTTTTTAGTCTTATCATACTCTTATTTTAGAAGTTAGGGGGGGGGGGGGGCACAGTTTACCACTTTGGAAGTGCCTAAAAATTATATTAGAAACCTCAATATTATTTTTGAAGACCTATCTATAAATATCCTACACGAATGGGTTTGCTGAAATTTTTTGTTTGAGTTTCAGTTCTAAGTATGGGGAACCCCCAATATTTGAGGTTTTTTTTTCTACTTTTGTGTGAAAATCTTAATGCGGTTCACAGAATACATCTAATTACCAAGTTTCAACAGTATCGTTATTATAGTTTCGGATAAAAGTGGCTGTGACATACGGACGGACAGACAGACAGACATGACGAATCCATAAGAGTTCCGTTTTTTGTCATTTGGCTACGGAACCCTAAAACCTGTTTGTCAACGAGCTTCCATAGTGACCCATACAACACTGACGACCGTGCCAACACACGGCTTATAGACCGTAGTTTTTCACGGCAAGAAAAACGTGTGTGTACAAAGGGCCTTACAGTTCAGCGCAAAAAACCATAAACTTATAATAACAGAACACAAACCACAAAGCAGCTACTTTATTTTCAACTTAAACTATTACTTATTTCACATTCATAGCTCGTACATAAATGTATTTTCAAAGGAAAAAAACCTTCATAGAACTTTCTATAAACTGGCCTTGCCTTAGTGGCCGCAACAGAAACTTGGCTTATCTTAACTATACTTTAAAACCAGTCTCGCATCTTTTATTTTTAATCCCCGGGCAAACGCTATCCGAGTTAAAATTACTTTGTTCTTAAGCAAAGATCGAATATCAGCGCTCATTTTTCAATACTTTATAATGGTTTAGCTCGGAACTTTGGTAATTAGACGTCTACTTAAACTTCGTTTTTGTAGACGTGTTAGGATTAATCGAATTTGGACGAGAGTTTACGATTATTTTATTTAGGGACGGTGATGTTGTTTGTGTTTATTTTAATTTTAAATAAACATTTTTCATGTTGTGAACATTTATTATTTGTTTGAGCTCGATGACTACATCACTATCGTAGAACACACATTCTCGGACTCCTCAATCGAGCCACCGTGCATATTTACATGTAGGTATAAAGTAATACAAAAAAAAAAAAAAAACGAAAATTGTTTTAATGCAGTTTTGAAACTGACATGCTGGCCATAATTTTGATGTCATCATTCATCAAAATTGGAATTTACGTCCACCTAAAAAGTTACAACCCTATAAACAACAGAATGCAGGGGGGTGGCTCGATTCAGTTATCCGGAAGTCTTTTTCAATGTAGGCTAAGAAACTAATTTTTTTGGGAAACCTTCACGCATGCACATAACTTTGCAAAAAGTTATGTTCTCAGGAAAATACTTCGATACTGACACACAGACTCCAAGAAACCCTCCGTTTTATTTCCACCCAAGTGCTCGACGGAGGAACACTAAAAGAGTTTTAATAAACACAGCAACAACTTTAAATTGGCTTTCCGACGCTTTGACGAACCAGCGCGAGTTTTATTCTTTAGAGGATGCGACTAGCAACTATTTAACATTGGCTCTTGTACTTACGATGTAGATTGCACTGTCTACATTGATGTAGCATTATAACTTTTTCTCGGAAGAGGATTAATTTATACAAAGTATACAGTTTGTATAAATTCAGGTTGAATATAAAAAAAATAGAGCAAGGGGTCACATAGCACAGTGAGAGAAATTAATTGTGTATCAAATTGATACACTAAGCCAATTTGCCGCATTATAGCCATTTCATAAAACTATCAAATAACGACAATAGTCGGCCAATTTAAGTTGGAAGTTCTCGTAAATTTTCCTGACTTTATATCACTCAAATAAAGGAGAACTCTTTCGCTGTTTACGAAGAGAAGTACTAGGGTTCAAGATTATTCATCTAACGTAGGTGTAATAGACAACTACCCTTGCTCTAAAATACTAATTTAATAACGTATATATGTACGAGTATTTAACCTCAAAATACATACTAATCCCCAAATGGGTCTTAAAGTCGTTACCCCAATATCATAATCTAAAATTGTCTAATAAAACGACCTATTTACAATATTTCAGGGATAAGGAAAATTATATGATACACTAAGATATTTTGCCGTCCATTTATATTTCTTTGCCAACATCAAGTTCAATATCTCCACCATACCATCACATCTCCTATTCTCCACATAATATCACTATTTATTCAGTATTCTAATATTTACAACAAAACTAACAGGTTACCTTAATTTTCAATAGATTTCCAACAATTATGTTGCCAATCTATATTTCTTAACCGACACAGCACGTCGTACCATCAAGCACGCCCGACACAGACAGTCATTTTTTTTTTTGGGTGGGAAATCATCAAATTACTTCTCCCGCTCTGGGTGGAGCGGGAGGGTGTGTCAGGCTCTTATTGACTAAAACCTACCCGTGTTCCTTCTGTTGCCTGTGCAATTCCAGGGGGCCACGGTATCCCTTTCGGACTTTCCCGCAACCCCGGCAGTCACCCAGAAGGCCGTTGTTCCGACATTTTGACATATCGAATCTTTCGGTGTTGCCAGTACAATATCCAAAAATTATGTATTTATTATTTATTTATTACATACATACATACGCTACCATTACAGTCTCCCAACTCCGTAGTGTAGTTAATAAAAAACCTTACAATGGCTTTACATTTAACTGAGCCTATCGCAGTCTACTGCTGGACATAGGCCTCTCCTAGGCTCTGCCATAATATCCCATCCTTCGCCTTCCGCATCCAGTCTGTCCCAGCCACCTTTAGTAGTTGGCCCATCTAGCTGGGGGCCATCACACACTACGCTTGCCGTAAGACTCGTATGCCCTTCGACACACACTGGGCACACAGCTCCATTACCAATCTAACTGCCTGGCTCATCTTCTGACCTACATTCTTCTACCTCAAGACAAAAAAGAAAAAGATTATCTCCAAATTTAAATAAATAGGACGTCCCGTCCACTCCATTATATTTTGTTTATTCATATTTATTTGAGATCAATCAATCTTTGCTGGATATTCCGTGGGCCTTCTAGGAAGAAAATAAATCTTTTGTAAAACTTTCCTTAGGATAGGTGTTATTCATGAGGTGTCAAAGTGTTGATTGATCGCGTTGTTTGTTATACCGGCTGATGTTGTGGGCTGAGGCGATTATTAGGTTGTTTGGTAGGTCATTAATCCATAAGATATTGAGACAAAGAAGTTCTGGCGTGGCAATCGCTTATCGAAAGACGTAGCGTTGGAAAGCCCCTACATGGTGGAACGATGATCTGGCGAAGGTTGCAGGAATCTGCTGGATGCGATAAGCACTGGTCAGCCAGCAGTGGCCGTCTTTTTTGTATACCTGAAATACACAAACGAAATCTTGATTAATACTTGTTCCTTTTCTGAATAAAAAACCTACTATACAATCCTTTACAGTGCAGTGGGAAAGTTAAAGGCTTAAAATTTGGGCACTTTAAATAGAGCCCTAGCCTATTTTTGTATTTCCAAGTCTTTCTTAACTTGAACCAAACACAATGAAATCGAATCAAGTAGGTACCTGGATACAAAGTATGTTTCAGCTTCAGACTTGTGTTATCTTGAGCTTTAAATTAAATAAAACTAATGCCTAATAGGCTTGCTCCAAATATTAAAAGAAACTAAACTTTTTTGTCGTAAATTTTCATTTACAATTTATGCAAACATCCTCTTTGAGGATATTGTTCAGCAGTGGACGTCCCATGGCTGAAATGATGATGATGATATTATAATGAATAGGTACAAATTGCAGTCTAACTAAAAAAAAAGGATCGATTGAGACATAAATTGTTTAAATATTTAAACAAGGTACCTCTATAGTATTTAAACTGTCGCTTATCTACTACAACATTTAAACAATAGTCACTTTTCGTATCTGCCTGTGTGACAGCGTTGCGTTGCGTTTAAATTACGCAACGGATTTTGATGTGGATTTCACCATCATTTAGAAAATTTATTCCGGAAGGTTCATGAATTTAAAACATTAATATCTAACTTAGTTAAGGCACTTAGTTTTGACATGTCGCCTCTTCGCTCTCTTCTTGTGCGAAGCAGAGACAGGTCTTTAGTAGTATATAAAACAGTGTTTCTTACCTAATAAAATGGCAAATACTTACATCAAAACAAAGACATAACAGTCTAGACAGATTTCAGCGAAGTTAGATAATTTATACTTAGAAGACATCTGTCCTTGTTACGTGAGATTTATAATTTGACTCCGGCAAATGTCAACTATGTTTTAGTTTTTATATAACCTGTGTGGTTTCATTCTCTTAACACCATGAACGGTGTCGAAGCGTGCGTGAATACTACTAATATTAAATTAAGTAAAAGTAAAAGTAAAGTAAAAGTTTATTTACCAAAATAGTTACAGAAATGTACACAAGTAGATATAACTAGTGGGTAGACTTATTCTAGGCATTACAGTGTGTTGCAAAAAATTCTGTACATTTTATGTAACCCTGCCTCTTAAACTAGGCTAACCTTTATTTTAAGAGACAGTGTCTAGCTTATAAATTCACCATTTTTATACAACAGTGGACAGTGTCGATCTACCTTTTCAACTTGACAGCAGTAATAGTGGTGCGTGTACGAGTAAAATGTGGAGGGGATGTGTAGTGGTGTGATGAGTTATGTGCTTGTTGTGGGTTTGTATGTGTGAATTAATATAGGGTGAATGTGTGTGGATGTATGTGTGAATATGTTTGTAAGTGTGCGTTTTTTCATTTAGGCGATGTAAGTGAGTAAAGACTCCGTGTATGTGTAGATTTTCTGTAGTAGCCACTCTGTTAACGTATTTTTTAATGTGTGTGAATTTAAATCTATAATTTTAGTGTGTAGTGTTTTACAAGTCGATAGCATTACACAACTAGATAGTTTAGGAGACCTAGATAAGCTTTTATAGACCTAGTTATAAGCCTTTTATGCTTTTAGTTTTTGGTTCTTGTGCTGTGATGGCTTTTGGTGAAATAAATTATTTATTTCACCAAAACAACAGACAATTGCTTTCGATTAGGACAGGTCTTTACCGAAAGCGATTATCGCGTGAATAAACGATCAATCAAGTCACGTTTGTACGTCATAATTCATGTAAACAATCGCGACGATCGCATGCACGCACGACATTCGCTTTCGGTTAGGACACGGCCTGTCCATTATTCATGGAACTGGTTTACATAAAGCGATGCGTACTAAACACCTTTTTTGTATTTTGTATTAATTGTATAGTTAGTCAGTAAGTCATTTAGTACCTAGGGTGAATAGTTAGTTGTGTTATGATTCGAATAAAAGCAATATTTGTAGGTTTACATAAATTAAGGTATAGATGGACGAGATGACACGACCTTATTTGTAAACTTATGTCCAGTTGTGAATATTCGGGATTTTATGATGCTTGCATTTGTTACTAGGAGTACCAACCTAAAAGGAAGGGCCTTTACGAAAATTACGATCTTTCGTTATACAACGAGTCGGTGAAATTTATTTCGACATTCGCGCGTGCTTCGTCCGCCACAATTTGTAGGAGTTTTAAATATTCACGTGTAAGCGGCGTATGCTTAATACATTCCTCATCTACATAATGTAATATTTTTCGTGAAACACCAACCAAATGTACAGTAATGTTCTTATTTTTTTTCTCGCAGCGAAATGCTGTTATGCGAAGTCGGTTAAAAACTTCGTTTTATACACGTCTAATTATAATTGTGTAAAATATTGGAATAGGTGAAAGAACTTTAGTGGTGGTGGAAGAACTATTACTATTGCACTAATATAATTGTAATTAGCAACAAAAAAAAAACATCAGTTTCATACATTTGCATTTTAATCAGTTTTCAGATGTATCAGTTTAATTTTTTATTTTGTGACACTACCGTACGTAACATGCTCATAGCATATTCATATTTATAAGCACTAAAATAAGCCCCTAATATTTCACACTTGTAGGTCTAGCTTCTAGTGTGTAATATTTAAGGTCTACCTTAATTATAATTATAATATTACTAGCTTCTGATTGTGATTAGATAAAAAGTATTTTTTACCCAGGTCATGGTCTACCCATGTGCCAAATTTCATTCAAATCCTTTTAGCCGTTTAGCGTGAAAGCGTAACAAGACAACAAACAAACTCTCTTTCGCATTTGGGAAATTTCTTACCAGGATAAAAAGTATCTTTTACCCGGGTCATGGTCTACCCATGTGCCAAATTTCATCCAAATCCATTGAGCCGTTTAACGTGACAGCGTAACAAGCAAACAAACAAACTCTCTTTCTTATTTATAATATTAGTTAGGATTTTGACCGACGGGTCCTGTCCAAGCACTCTCTACACATAAGAGTGCTTGTACAGGACTCAAATCCTTTTAAAATGTTATTTTTCTTATAAAAAATCATTTGGCAATCGACATTTCAAGTTGTGTGGGTGGAAGTATGGTGCCTCCCACAGTATTTCATTAAATGAATAAGAATATTCAAATACGTAAAGTGTATGTTCAAAGAGAGCTTTTATTTTATTGCCATGTTTCTTAATTTTGGAATTATATATGAAAGTCTTTGATAAAATGAATATCTTCTTACCTGTTTTATTTAGAGACGCAATCAGCATCTGTAATTGACGTACGGCAATGACTTTTGCTACGAAACGTCTACGAAACTGCTACGTAACCGCTACGCTTTTGCTACGAACTTTCTCGGCGGAGAACTTACAAAGCTTCCCGTTGTAATACACATTTATGTTTTTACAGTAATGGACGAGTCTTATTTGATTGATGCATAAAAAGCGTTTGATTATTGATTAGGAAAGAATAAAAAAAACATATTTTTTGGTATCGCAGGCGGGACAAATCAATAACCTGAAATATGCTGTAACTTTTGTTTGTCCCGCCTGCAATACCAAAATACTATAGATTATAATGCTTGTTGTTCACTTTTTAGTAATGCGTTTTTGCAGTCGGGTTTTTTTTTTTAGTAATTTTGTTTATTTCAAGCTATTTAGTTTTATTAATATAATTTTAATGTGTTTTTTTTTAAATTGTTGTTGTCTCATTATTAGATTTTATTTGATACCAATATTGTTGTAATAAAAAAGTCTTCCCCTCCTTTTTTGTATTTGCAGATGCAATTATTATATAGCTTATGTCACTCCCACAATTAAGACGAATCTAACGACATCTCATAATATACTTAAATCTATCAAGCCGTTTAGGCTACAGAACGTACCAAAGAAATAGATATACATACACACTCTCAAAAAAACATTACCCTCCTTCTGGGGCAGTTGGGTAAAAATACCTCAATGCTAAAACTAAACTTATCTACTTATAAAGTACACTTTATTTTTTTACAATAAATTATCCTAACATCAAACCCAACAAAATAAGAACTTTTTGTCAAAAAAGAAAAATCTTAAAAGAAAACTATCTTCCTTAGCATTAGGTACAATGTACTTTGGTATACTATATACACACTCACACCCACTGGTACATTGTTACTTAATTTATTTCCTTTCTTTCTTTAGGTATGTCATTTATCGAAGCACAACTTCACGCCTGTATTCCCCGAAGGGTTATGCAGAGGTGTACCTATAGTACACCCACATTTTGCCAGTTATGTTTAAGTCCCATGTAATAGGGGCTTAGGTATGTATCTGCGTATAAATCCAAACCGATCTACTAACTACACGGCATTACACGGTGAATGCACTACTAAGGCGGCCCATTCAACCGCAGACGTATCGCAGGTGCACTGCAATCGTCAACAGATCTTACGACGTGCGACGGTCGTAACCTGAATAGGAACCATTACTTGGTATCTTTATTACGTTCACATAAAGTCGATTCTTAGTTTGCGACTATAAATTTTCGATAGTGCAGATTTAATAGAACCTACTAAGTCATGGTTAAAATTTGAGTGTTATGGATCACGTTTAATGGTATATTTTTATGGTTTATGATTTAGTTGTTTCGTGGATCAATGGAAGTTTATTTTTCCGTTATGGCTTTGGATAAGAATTTTGTAGGAAAGTTGTTTTACGTGAGCAATGTGGTTACTTCTTGATATACTTAAATGCTGAAAGATGGAATTTTTAAAGTTACTCGGGTAAGATCAGTGATGGCCAGTGAGCAGTGATTGTGGTGACCCAGTGAGCATGGTGTCCCAGTGGTAACGGCCATGACTTACAAGTTGTAGTTCTTAGGTTCATGTAAATAATTTCATTACCACGCTCAAAACGATGAAGGGACACATCGTGAGGAAACTGGCATGTCCTAGAACCAAAAAATTGAAAACATGTGACATCTATGAACCCGCACTGGGCCCGCGTGGTGGATTACGGCCCACTCTCTCTCACACAGAGGAGGTCTGTGTCCTAGCGGTGGGAAAATTATAGGCTGATCATGCATATGCTTACTCGGGAAACAATTTTGTTGTTAAACCGGTCAAAAAAATTGAAATGACAGAGCTATTAATAGACCCACTGTAATATTGTTTTGCTGCAGGGCAATGGCCTATTCTAAAACAATAAAGGAACTAAATGCCTTGACTACAACACGAGGTACACAAGTCATAAACAGCATAATATGTACAATTTATTTCATTTCATTTCATTTATTTGCATACCATAATGTGAATTAAGTTGTTACAAATGGGCTTAAAGCTAAGATACAGTTATGGACCCTGTAAGGGCACAGCAATATTAGTAAGGATAACATAATCAAATATTAAAATAAAATAAGTAATAGCATTTAGAACATGAATATTTCTTAATAAAATTAAATGTATTTAGATTATAATAATTATACAATATTTATTGTTTATTTTATACGCGTGAATGTAATTGGCAATTGTAGAAGTAATCTCAATTAAATATTTAAATTTTAAGTCAGCCAGTCACAGTTTATCATTCATGTATTAATTAGTATGATTAATTATATTAATTCGAGCTCGCTTCGTTCGCTCTTCCATTCTATATTGTTTTAATTTTTCTGCATAAGTCGACAAAGTAACTCCTTTTTCTGTTTGAATGGTCAAAAGAAAAATGTTACGAATCGGAAATTGTGCAAAATTTTTCGAGCTCGATTTGCTCGCTCTTACATTACGCATTCTCATAATTCTTGAATTTTTCTGCAAAACTCGACCTATTCAGGAGCTGCAAACATTTTCGACCTTACTTTCGCTCGCTTTACATTCTTATGCTTTCTGCTTATATGTCGACAAAGTAACTGAGGGGCGTAGTGATTTAAAAGATAGTTAGGAGAAGAATAGGAGGAGTAAAAAAATGGGGGGGCGAGTATGTGAAAAGGTTGGGAATCCCTGATTCAGAGTATTTATTTCGGAAGGTTTATGTGTATAATAGATTAATATTAAACTTACATAATTATATTAAAGAAATCGCAATATTGTCCAGTCGTAAAAACCGAGCGCAGCAAGGGCGGGTTGCTAGTCTAAAAATATTAAAAACATAGTAACATACAAAATACCACCTAAAAATGACTTTCCACCTTTATGACCACTATAGTTTCATTTATGTTGAACTAGACTGCATCTAAAATAACTAAACACTACAGTCATCTCATTTCCTCTGCATTGGATCCAAGCCCGGATCAGCTCTGCTACCTAGGTTGTAATCTAGATTATATTCAGGGTTTCAAATAATAATCTTCGGGTCTTTCACGAAGAAAGTAATGGGTATTCGGATATCATTGTGAAGTAAATAAATATTTCAAAGTATGTCTTAGTTTTAGTTAAGATCACCACAATGTTACATTACGCCTGTGGGACCAAGGGGTGGGTGGGTTAAAGACTTAGTTTACCCACTCTTTTACAGTTGCCACTAACCGGGCAACAATTCGTAGGACTTTTTCCCGCTTTCTTCAAGCAGTGTTGGTCCAGTGGTAATGACAAGTAAGGTCGTGGGTTCGAATCCAAGCGTTCACTTTACTTTGTGTAAATTATTTCATCACCACTGCTCTCAAAATGGTGAAGGAAAACATCGTGAGGAACCCAGCTTGTCCTAGAATTAAAAATTCGAAGACTGACATCCACCAAATCACACTGAGCCCGAGTGGTGGATGACGGCCACTCCCTCTTACAGAAAGGCTGACAAGGCTGAAAGGGGACATTATAGGCTGATAATGCTTTTCTCAGAAGCAACGATTGTAATTACTAAACCTTCGACAGGTCATTCTCAAAAGTCTACTTTACTAATCTACATAGAAGCTCACCCTAAACATTCATGCTTATGTAAGGTAGCTAAGGCGAGTTTTACACTGCCTCAAACGAAAATAGAGCGGAAATACACGAAATGTCTCGGAGAGGTAACGTCGCCTTGTCGACCACAAGCTTAGTCAGGGGAATAAATAGCAGCTAGGGATGAAATGCAATCTTGTGAACTATTTAATATAACTAACTTAATTAGCAAATATTCAGTAATTAATACACTTAATGAATTGAGATCGTAGATCTTTGACAGTCGTTACGGGTAGTCAGAAGCCCAAAAGTCTGACAATCAGTCTTACCAAGGGGTATCATATTACCCAGTTACTGGGTTTTGGAGGTCAGACTTCATGTAAAATACTGGTATTCAACTGCATCCGGTTAGACTGGAAGCTGACCCTAACACAGTTGGGAAAAGGGTTGGCAGATTGAATAAATTGGAATATAATGATTAAACGTAGTTTGAATATACAAGATATCTAGCACATCTGTTAAAGTTGATGGATGTCGTAAGGTCTTGCTGACAGAGGCCGCGCCTTCCAGTTATCCGAACCAAATGTTACATGTATGAACGACGATAGCTTCAGTTAGGACGCGGGATATGAGTTCTAAATCATATTGTATGGATTCTAAATACAATTAATTACCTATAGCAAAAGGTTCTATTATATACAAGCCCATTACTTCTATTTCTAAAGCTGGACCCCAAAATGCCAAAAAGTTTGTTTTCACAATACATTGTTTACAGAAAATGTAGGGCACCTATTTCTCTGTTTGCACTATAGCACATAAATCGCGACCCGGCTCGCACTTGCCCACTTTTATTTTATAGCCGTAAAACCGGCCGATTGTAAACATAATGCGTTGGAGACCATAAATAATGGCGCATTAAATTCCCTCGGCTTTGGCGGTACGTTCCGGAGTTGTTACCACCTGAACCAATTATGTAACGGTAGTAATGTTCAGTTTAATAGTTGATCACTTGATGAGTGATTTCTGTGATGGAAAAGTCTGATTATTTAAAGTGGGAAACGTATAACACCGTCATGATCTGAGAATAATAATAATAAATAATACAATTTATTCAAAAATAAAAATTGGTAAAATACAGTATGAATCTTCGAAATAATGTAGGTATTACAAAGTATGATACCTGTACTAGGATAAACCTGTATCACAGGTGGCGTGAGTTCTTACAATTACTATTAGGACAACTGATTTCTTAAACAATATTTAACATAACTATTATGAATAGTGACCATAGTTAGTTAATTTATTATGTTATAATCTTTTTTAATACTATTATTTATGGTAAATAATTTCTTTACTATTTACGGAAAATACATTGTTGTTAGCATTTAGTTAGGTACACGACTATGATTGTGTTTGCAATATTATTAACTAGGTTGAAACAAATATAGCATAAATACCCTTCATGGCTAGGTTAGATTTTTGAAGCGGTCGGCTAATGTGCTTAGGCAGCGACAAATGGAAAGTTAGTAGGACTGCGCAGTGGCCAGGGATATTGTTGAGTCAGCAACAAGCGATACAGATGTCTGGCCTCGAGTATGACGCAGTAGGTGCCCTCATAATCAATGGAGATAATATATATGTATTCTGTTATTTTCCTAGCAGGACATTCAGCGTCTTCCGTTTTGTTATCACTGGGCTTTTTAAAGCGTGAGCAAGTTGTACATCTCGGAATGTCGGCTTTCTTCGCGCATTAGGACATCGAATGGTCTGCATCACTACAGTGACCACCAGGTAGTATTGGCAAGTTTTTGCTGTATGGCTATATTGTTGGAATTTATAACACCTTGTTACCAATGTTAAGTCCCTGACAGGATAGGACGTCCAATTTATAAAAAAGCCTTGATTGAAGTCGGCACTCTTACACCCACGGTCCGAGGTTCGCCCTTGCTTGGCTCGTCGGCGGTAAGTCCAGATTTAGAGAGCTGGACTGCGTGCTACAGTTTATCAGTGTCATGTTTCGTCTCGGCACTGATAATTACGATCCCATTTTTTTTGTTTACCGGAACGTGCAGCTTCATTGGCTCGGGCCGTAAGATTTAATCACGAGTTCTTTCGTTTCGTCACTTGATTTAAATTTATCATTGGGTTATAAATGGCAACAGAGCTTAGGTTGTTGGGTCGAACGAAATCATTTGATCCCTTTTTCACCATATCGGCATAAGAAGCATTTCCCCAGCCAGTCCTTTATCGTCTGCTTGAGTATGCCGAAATATGTTCCATCAGGGGCCCAAGTCTGCTATTTTTATAAATTCGTCATTCCAACACGATCCCATTGTCATTTTGCTAAAAGTTCGTAATCTGCTAAATTCATAACGGTCGAGCATTGGTTGATCATTGTATTCCACAAACACGATACTCGTAACGAATTAAAAGCAATGACTACACAATGACGTTCTAATGGTAGGTCACTAATCAAAGAAACTGTCAAAAATTTAGCAGATTACCGCCTAAGTCAGTCATTCATTTGTCATTATGTACGTGATTACCAATAGATACCATTTCTTTCAATGGAGTGTCCATTGGAAAGTCATAATGACGCCAATATGTTAGTACATTACCAAACTTGTCAAAATCAACAATTATGAAATCAATGCTAGACCATTCTGACACTATTGTAATAGCAGACTTGAGGCCCAGGTCACGCTTTCCTTGAAGGGCATGAACCATGTCATACGCGAGAATGGCTTTACATATGCTTGAGCGACTGATAGAAGAGCTACCATTTGTGAGGTGCCAGAATCTACTTTACGGCATAGGGTAGAAATTTACATTTTCTGTTCAGTTTTCCATCCGCAGCAATAGATCAAACTACATTTAGGTGCTGCTCGATGGCTCAGATCCATTTTTGAATCTCGGGCGTTGAAACAATATCAGCTGTGGCCAACTCGAGGGCTGGATTTTGCGCCGTGAGGCTAAGGGTTGCACTGGGGCCCTTGGATTAAAGGGGCTGTTATCCTTATTGTTTTATGACAAGTTAACTATTTTGTATCCATTATTTACCAAACTTCGCACTAAGCTAAATTTTACAGATGCATTACGATAGTAATGCGCTAAATGAGGTCACTATTATTAAATAAGTTATTGATTAAATATTGCTAGCGTAACGAGCACGTCTATGCGCTGCAAGTGTCAAGAGTCGCGACGAATCAAAATAATAGTATCTGTCAAGTTCTCTTGAGTTCTCTCGGTTTTAAATATCAGTATAGCTTTCGTAAGGTCTAAGAGAAGCTCATAATAAATTCTGACAACCAGTATTACCAAGGGGTATCGAGCTACCCTGTAGTTACTGGGACCATCAGATTGTCAGACCTCCACAACTCAAGTGGTACTCGCTCCATGTAAAATATAGGAATTTAACTACGAAAATTTAAAATGGAAACTTATTTCCAATTCAAATCAGGCTTTCCAGCAACTCGTCTCTGTCCATAAATGTTTAAGGAGTGCGCACCCATCTTAGACAAGATCTCCACTACTACAGCTTAACCTCGCAAAACGATCGATTTCGCGCTAGCCGTTTATTCAAGAACCCTTGAGTTATGCTACTTGAGTGGCTGAAAATAAATTGGTATTTCTATTTTCAGTAGCAGTATCGAGCTCGTTAAATCGCCCGGTTGATTTCGAGTTTGCACTTAAAGAAATTAGTAACAATTTGTAGCTGCCGGGGGCCGTAACTTTGAAAAGTTTTGTAGGAAATTTGTCAATGCATTAATTTGTTTTACGACGAAGCAACTTGTGGACTTCGGGATTATGAACTTAATGATCCCGGTTACTATTAAATTATAATGGAATTTGGTATTAGGAGCTTTAGGAGCACCTACATTTTGCCCTTAATCATAATCAGTCTATATTGTCCCCACTGAGGGAGTGGGCCATAATCCACCACGCGAGCCCAGTGCGGGTTGGGGGAGGTCACATGTCTATGAATTTTTGGTTCTAGGACTTGACGGTTTCTTCACGATGTTTTCCTTCACTGTTTTGGGAGCAGTGGTAGTGAAAATAATTTTGACACAAAGTAAAGTACCTGCCTAAAGTGCCTGTAAGTGACTGCCTCGTTGGTCTAGTGGTCGCAAGCGCTACTGCTGAACATGAGGTCGTGGGTTCGATTCCCAGGTCGGGCAAAGTGTCATTGGGTTTGTCTTTCTGGAATTTCTCAGTAGCAGCCCGGAGTTTGGATTTGTGCCCGGTTGATGGCAATAGGCTCGCCCCCTATTACATGGGACTTAAATATAACTGGTGAAATGTGGGTGTACTATTGGTACACCTCTGCCCAACACTTCAGGGAAACAAGGCGTGATGTTATGTAAAGTACCAGCTTGGAATCGAACCCGTGACCTACAACTCACAATTTGCGGCCGTTACCGCTAGGCCACCACTTCTCTCACCCTTAATTTTACGGTTAGAATTTAGATTATCGAATGAATCTGTAAAATAGTACCCAACGCCATTGTAGTACGGGTTTCGGTTCTTACATCACATTTAATTTAATTTAAAGAGTTGGGTGGTTTGTTCACGTTGGGGAATAATCAATAGTGTTCAACTTTATTATATTATCTGATGAAATACATGCAGTTTGGATGGCATGGCATAGATAAAACGGTTCCTTCCCAGCAGCCGCTTACCTAGTAGTAACGGATGTCATACATGATTCTTATTAGTGATGTTCTTCAACAAGATCAGATACCTACGTACTGTTTTATATTTTTTACAAATGGCGCGCATGTTTCATTGAAATGATGCATCAAAGTGCACGAAGTAAAAGAAGTGTGGTAACGATCATAGCACGTGGCATTTTGTAGATTTTTCCTACCCCCACTGGAACTGGTGTGAGTTCGTGGTCCAAAAAAACTTCAAAAATATACACAAAAATCCCTTAAAAAATACCACCCATATCCTGAACCCACTATCACATGCACGTCCTATAAATATAATGTAGGTAACTATTTATAAAGAGGGTAAGTGGGGTGGCTCATAAGAATAAACGACACACATTAGGGCCACACGCTGCTACCACAGAGCGACCCATTTTATAAAAATGTACCAGGCACTGCGTGTACCAACAATACGGGACTTTAAGGTATGTTCTCAAGTATTTATGAGTATAATGAGGTGCTATATGTACAAGGAAAGGATATGAGATGAATTAATTACAATGGGAATATACGATGTGATGTTGTTGTTCCAATTTAATTGCACTACCATTACCATAACCATTTACCATTTGCACTTCATAATTTGCGTAAACTTAACTGTTGTTACAATGTGGTCTACAGAGCACCTACTTAATTATTTTAAGTGTCAAAGACAGCAGTCTTTTTTTATCAATCAATTAATTAGAAATTCTAGCCATAAAGCTCTGGCCAATTTGAGTCGAATCAACAAGCGCAGTTACGTCCCGCATCCCGTGCGGGATACGCCTCAGAATAGCCAGAGCCTAAGCGAGCTAAATAGTAACTGAAAATTGGGTTTATTTTACGATAACTGTTAATATTAAAGGAACACCTTTTAAAAACAGAGCTTTTACGACGTGTTCAAATAGCGAAAGCTCTAAAACTTTGCAAGCAAAAGTCTATTCATTCGATCATAGAACGAACATTAGCGGCTACCACCCTAGAATTCCATTCGAATATGTTTTATTGCCAAAGTGAAAGCAATATCGAAACTATGAGGTTTCTTAGAGCTTTCTGTCGAACATTAATACCGTGTGCCGGGTAGGTATAAGGAAGTCGACGGAATACATTTGCTTCGTAAAAGTTATTTTTCGTCATAAACTGGTCGTGTTCAATGTCTTAGTGTAGTGAATTATTGGGAGCGATGTTATCGACGTGTGTTTGGATGTAGGTATTATTGGTATAATATCAAGGTTATTCCGACATAAGGTGAATGCGTTAGGTTAGGTAAGTTTTTTTATACAATAGAAAGAGATAGGAAAACGTTATGCAAGTAAAGTTTTCCCTTATTATGTTGTGCCGCCAAGTACATGAAGTTGGTAACAAAATCAAAACATTTTATTTCACATAAACTTACATGGGCATTTATTGAACGTCAGAAGCTTGGTGCACTGTTTTAATTCTGTTATAATTGGTCGTTTCCTATGGAAAAGAGCCGTAAAAAAAAAAAACAAACTGGCCAAGCCATTTTAGAGTTTTTGCGAGACAATAGCACAGCAATTGATTTTTATATACAGGGTGGCAGGGACATTCCTCGCGCATATTTGGGAGTGGCGCGAGGAGGCGAAACGCCGGGGCTTGACTCCGATGCCGCGAGAAATTGCGGCACAGCGGTCAGAGCTCCGACGGGATCTCATGGCGGCATGGAGAGTGCGATTGTCGCAACCCAGTGCTGGGCACGCCACTATTGCGGCGATAAGTCCCCTCTTTGAGGAGTGGCTGGAGAGGCGCCACGGCGTCCTCACCTTCCGCCTGACGCAGGTCCTCACCGGACACGGCTGTTTCGGGAGGTACCTGTTTCGGATAAGGCGGGAGGAAACGCCCGGGTGTCATCACTGCGTGGATCGCCCGGAGGACACGGTGGAGCATACGGTGGAGGTATACCCGGCTTGGGCAGAGCACCGCCGTGTCCTCGTGGAGGCGATCGGTGGCAGGGATCTCTCGCGTCCGGCCCTGGTCCAGGCCATGGTACGGAGCGAGAGGCCATGGTACGGAGCGAGAGGGCATGGGAGGCCGTCACCTCCTTCTGCGAAGCAGTAATGCTCGCAAAGGAGGAGGTGGAACGCGTGAGGGAGAGGCAAATTTCGCGCCCTCACGCCCCTAGCCGCCGCAGGAGGAGACGCCCAGGGCGTCACCTCCTTCTGCGAAGCAGTAATGCTCGCAAAGGAGGAGGCGGAACGCGTGAGGGAGAGGCAAATTTCGCGCCCTCACGCCCCTAGCCGCCGCAGGAGGAGACGCCCTGGGCGTCGGGAATCAATCGCTGATTCCCGACGGTGAGCAATGGGTAGCTCGCCGTCCGGTAAGGACCAGGCTCGGGTCGACGGCGCATTGTGTTCCACGCGCGCGTCAAAGAGTGTCAGCGAGTGAAGGGGTCCGATGAGACCATTGCCTGCCGGGGTTGCGGGAAAGTCCGAAAGGGATACCGTGGCCCCCTGGCATTGCACAGGCAACAGAAGGAACACGGGTGGGTTTTAGTCAGTAAGAGTCTGACACGCCCTCCCGCTCCACCCAGAGTGGGAGACGTCATTTGATGATTTCCCACCCAAAAAAAAAAAAAAAAAAAAAGGGTGGCAGGGACATCCAGCGAAAACTGTTAGCATGGATTCAGTACATGATTCTGAAGCCTGCGTTGAAATTTTTCGTCGGTTATTTTTAATAAAATCAGCTGTATTTGACCGCGTAGATATTGCACTTTTCTTTGAAACAGCAGATTTTTTTTAATAACCGACGAAAAATTTCAACGCTTGGGGTTTCAGAATCATGTACTGAATCCATGGTATCAGTTTTCGCTTCGATATCTCTGTCAACCTCTATGTAGAAAAATAAAATCATAGTTACAATAAAAACCTATTTAAACCAAATGACGTAGTTCAACACTACATGTCCATTTTCCAGTAGGCAATGTCCAAATAAATGATTAATCTTCATCAATTATTTGTAGTATTCCCTAAAAACATGTTTGAAATGGCTTAAAGAATGTGCTCACGATAGCACATAAAAACACAATATTGTCTAATGATTTATAGAACATGTAATTTTAACCAAATCAACAGCACCTGAGCAAATAAAAATATATTTACAATTATATCCTTTTGTTTTCATCCAAACGTTTGTAGAAGCACAACGCACGTACCAGGGCCAGTGAGATGGGTCTCTGTTATTAACCAAATTCTGCAGATGTTTTCTGAGCAAACGTTCCGTGTCGTCATTCTCAAGCAATTCCTGGCTATTATTCATGAAATGTTAAATGATGTTCAATGATATAAATATTATATCAAGAATTTCGAGTGTTAGAAAGGTTTGGTTTTATAGAGTGCCGTTTCTATCACTCATACACAACAAATAAATTAATTTTATTTCCATATTTATATAATGTGAGGTTATGTTATGTCATTAACAACAACAACATTCGTATATCAGTTAAGAGAAGTAATCCTAAAAGTTGGCAACGTCGCAAAGAGCTGTCAAATATTTACCTGTTTTGATTAATTTGGCAATATTACTCTATCTAAGGACATTTGAAATGTGGCTAGCTAGTAAACTGAAATATTGATTATGAAATGCAATAATTAATATCGTAATACAGAATATTTCGTTTTAAATGTAAAAAAAGTATTTGGAAACTTTCCAAATGCCTTTTTTACACCTAAAACGGTTACATACAACATCAAATTTAGTTTCATAATTGAAATGCATTAATAATATTCTAGTTCGCTTGTTAGCCACATTTGTTATTTCCATACAGTAATACTGCCAAATTATTCAAAACAGCGAAATATTTGACATATATTTGCGACGAGACCCACTTTCAGCATAAACGCTCTTAAGTAGGTAGGTACTTACTGTACCTACAACAGAAAAAGTCTAACGGCACCTAAGGTCAAATGGATAATTTTATGATGCAGGTACTGGGAATAAAACTGTGTTTTTTTATACATCGGAGTTATAGAAATGATTAGTCGTAAAAAACAGTCGAAAACCTATAATCCGTAAGACTTGTAGCCCCTCTTATAAAGGACGAGAAATGTCTAGGAGATCATGTGGTGCCACCAACGAAATTAGACCATCAATTCGACAACCGCTAGTGGTAGGAGACGAGTGAAACCCTTCTATCTTAGCAAATCCCTTGCAGTTTTTAATCAACAGAGGTTTCTATGCTTTTTACTAAGTTAGTGTTCTTATCGTTATGAAAACACTAGCTTTGCGAAACGCAACCGAAATAATAAAAAAAAACAGGCCAAGTGCGAGTCGGACTCGCGCACGAAGGTTTCCGTACCATTATCTATAAAAACGGCAATAAAATCATGTCTGTTGTGTGGGAGCCCCCCGGAAATATGTATTTTATTCTGTTTTTAGTATTTGTTGTTATAGCGGCAACAGATATACATCATCTGTGAAAATTTCAACTGTCTAACTATCACGGTTCATGAGATACATCCTGGTGGCAGACAAACAGACAGACGGACAGCGGAGTATAATTAGTAGGGTCCCGTTTCACCCTTTGGGTACGGAACCCTAAAAATAAGTTTAATAAAAAACTGTAACCCGACTACGGAAAAATAAAAGTGATCTAAAAAGTACGAAACAAGAAAATATTTCAGATAGAAATCAAGACATAGGTACAAAAATGGTCAAGGTAAAGCCATGGTATACATGCCTATATAAGTACCATGTGGGTGCCAGGAACACCTACAAAATTATAATGGCATGCGACGACGACTTCACAAGGTAAAGCCGTAGTCGCATCGCGGCGCATGTCATTTTTGTACCTATGTCTTGATTTATGTCTAAAATATGGTCTTACATTTCCATAGCCGGATAAATACCACTACTATGTCTTTCCTGCATATAAATTAATGAAATAACAGAGGCTTAACTGTATATTTTACCAACCCACTCTGAGATAAACACAAACTCAATTACAGACCGTTTACCCCTGCACCGGCAAGCGGCACGCAATACCACCATGCACTAAACACTTGCCTCACAAATACCTTGTAAGAAACCTTTCATACATTTTAAATAAGAATTACCCGACCAAGTGAAGGAGACACCGCGGGAAGTTATCCACTGGCGTCTAACCATTACTCCGAGAAATGCCAATTTAAACTTGTAACGAGGTTTCCCGCGAGTGGTTGCGGAACGAAATTAAAAACTCTACAAAGCCAACGCTCGAATAGCTTCGGTGACTGGATGGGGCCTGTAACCAGCCT
The DNA here is from genome assembly GCA_963853775.1 of Xanthia togata. NCBI lineage: Eukaryota > Metazoa > Arthropoda > Insecta > Lepidoptera > Noctuidae > Xanthia > Xanthia togata. The sequence goes on along the minus strand of OY970794.1, from coordinate 25,997,957 downwards.
AACTTTCATCCTCACTTTGTTACGTACTTCCCTCACGGCAATTTTCAGCCTTTTCAACGAAAGATCAGGATGGAAAAAGTGTGCCAACTAGTTTTTGCCTCCGTTCTCGGCGTATGTAATGCCTGGTTTACTAAAACTTTGTATGGATTAAAAGAGTAAGGGGATGTTGAAATTGTATGGTCGTCTTCAGGCTGCCGATTATCTGCGATATTGGTGGAATGTTTTGTGTCTAGGTCATAAAGTGCTTGGGGAAACATATGTCGTAATAGATTCAAGGTATTGAAGCTGAACTTTCATTGATAATTTATTATTTTATTCTATCTTGTCCTGACTTTATCGATTGACACAATAACACTGATAGTCTGACTGAAAGACAATATTATCATTCTACATACCAAACTGGTCAAGAAATCAAATTTTGAAAGACTTCTCTCGAAGCTCTATTGAAAATGAATTGACAAACCATGTTAATAATATTTTAGTTGTAATTTCCCAACTGCTAACCATCAAAAATGTATACCACTTCAAAACATCGCAAATGGAGCATAAACTGCTCCGCCATTGGCTACCAAACTGGTCAAGAAATGAAATTTTGAAAGACTTCTCTCGAAGCTCTATTGAAAATGAATTGACAAACCATGTTAATAATACACAGAAATTACAACTACAAGTTGTAATTTCCCAACTGCTAACCACCAAAAATGTATACCACTTCAAAACATCGCAAATGGAGCTTAAACTGCTCCGCCATCGGCTCCAACATTTTAAAGTACCGTAGTTCAAAGTTGTCCAAGTGTCGGCCACGTAAATACCACCGAATAAGTTTCAAAAAGTGCGACCAGACAGATGTCAGCTTAAAAACAAAGTTCAAGACGCTACAGCATGTTGCAAAACAATCCAGATGTTAAGACAGCGGCGTACGTGATCGGAATGGGAACACTGTACATTCCCGTCTCCAATAGTTGTGTATAAAAGCGGTTATTGAATATTAAACTCACGAAATGGGATATTATGGGCGCGGAGAAAGTTAAGAGTTTACTATGAAATTTTTTCTTAGATATTTTTTTTATTTTGTTTGTGGAGGCTTAACTTTTAGTAGTGCTCATTTTGTGGAGCGGTCTTTAGGAATATTACTTTTGTGTTGAGTTAGTGCTAGGTTATCTAGTCTTCAGAATTTACTTCATTCTTGTCTTTACATTATTTTAAAACGCAAAGTCACTCTTATTTAACTTGGAGCTTTAAGTGCTTTTTTGGCCATATTTTAGTGTATAAGCCGAGCCATGAGCTAAGTTAGTGAGAACAGCCATTAAAAAATCTACAAATTATAGAAAGAAAAATATTTTATTTCGGACACGCACAGGAAATATAAACAGTACTAAAAATAAAATAAAAAAAGAGCATTTTAAAACTAACAAAATAATAACGACCTGTGCGTGGCCAAAAAGGCCTATCTCAGCTTTAAGACACTATATTAAAAAAAAAAAAGTTGCAGTCCGGGAGTGCCAGCAGAAGTGAAAACTTGGATATTGACGTTGTGCATTTTTGATATTTTGGAATGGTTAGGGAATAATTTTGCACCGGTCTACGCTCCCTCCGTCTTACGAATTTTCGATCAGGTCACGTGTCCTGACGCGAGTTTAACATTTTTACTCATCACAAAAAAGTGCACAACGCCGCTAAAGAAGTTTTAACTTCAAAAAATACCGCAGCGCTGATAATCTGATACTGTGATGTCTCGGACACACCTACGGATATCTTAAAGAACCCAGTAAGGGACTATAAAAAAAAACAAATATATTATATCAGCTAAAATATATAGCTTGTGGCTTACCTGATGGAAAATGATTAGCACCACTACGGACACCTACTGTTAAAGAAACAAGCTAACTAAACGAACTTACTACAAAGTTACACGTTTCAGCAGTGTCACCGAAAAAAATAATTAAATAAATATAAATAAATAAATTCTTTATTTCACCAAAAGCCATCACAGAACAAGAACTAAAAACTAAGAGCATATAAGGCTTATAACTAGGTCACAATAATTTTAATTCCCTGACTCCTAAACTAGGTGTATGTGCCTGTGTCTTAGGAGTCAGTGATTCTCCGTAGCAAACAAGACAAGCTACAGTATAATAGAACGGGACGTTACAACAATAAGCAAATGGCGTAAAAGAAAACAGAAAATGAAAAAAGTTTAACTGTGTGGTGAGGTGAATAAATGTAGGGTCCGAGTGTGTGTGTAGTGAGTAAGTGTAGGATGTGTGTGAGTGTGTATGTGGTGTGTAGGTGTAGGGTGTGTGTAGTGAGAAAGAGAGGGGTGTAACCAGTACACATCCGTTTGTGGTTAGATATAGACTTATATTTATATGTATGTATATTTATATGTATGTGTATATTTATATGTGTGTTTTACCTTATCAATGTAAATTACCCAGCAGGAGATCCTCAGTGTCATCATAACTTAAAGTTTGGAGATAATCTCTAAGTAAGTTTTTACATTTATATTTAGGGCACGAAAAAATTTTAAACTTTTTATTTAGAAGGTGGTAATTAAGTACCCCACATACTCCAATTGAATGAAACGAAATTTAAATCTTGCATAAAACGCACACTATGCTGCCAAGCATATTATAAGTTGGGGGATTACATCGCTGACAAAAATGCTTGGCTCAACACTGGTCCAGCTCCACAAGGGCGCATAAACTAATTGATTAGCATTGGAAAATATTGTTGGAGCTGCTGAAGATTGAAAAACTATATTTACATTGTATAAATTCAATCTCTTAGTATTATATAATTGCATTGCACATATGTGAGCACTGTTTACCTACTTTAACATTTACTGAGTACGTTTTTCATTGACTTGAATGTACCCTGGCGGCTGAGAGTATGTCATGCTCACTCAAATGTCTCGCTGGTGGTGGCGTGTGTGTTGGATCATTATGTTCCCTTCAAAATGGTTGAGCTAAATGATGCTGATCCATGCGTCATGTTCGTGAACGGGCGCCGTCAGTGGGGACTGGTCATCTCTTAGCTGCCATGGCTTATTTTAATTATTTTTGTTTTTATATTTTTATTATGGTTGCTTTTAACGTGCACGATTTACTACATTGTTCTCACATGTATAATTTCAACATGAATGATGTAACCAATGTTTTGTAACAATATTCTAATTTAAAAGAGTGTCCATGGAGTTTCTTGCCCGTTCTTCTCCATAGGAACCTACTACGCTTTGGAATGGGCAACTAGCTTCATCTTTCTGACTGACCGACCCCTTGACAATTCAAAAGTACCTGTAATTGGTTTATTTGGAATAAATGATTTGATTTTGAGTTTGAGTACAGAATTATACTTGTTGGCGAAAATTGTGTGCCTTTAAATAGGTGTATTAGTTCGAACGAAATCTTTTACAAGAAGTAATCAGCTCAGTATACTGCTAAAATTATATGTATCATTTATTTATTTATTTATTTATGTACACACAAAACACTTAACAAGACACAATATTAACATAAAAGAGCACAAAGGTACTGCTTATTTCTTACAAAATTTCTTCCAGCAGACCTGCGAGAGTAAAGTAGGATTGGATATGTAGACACAGTGTGTAGAAAAGTCGAAACAAGAAAATTTAAATTAAAACTCAAAACAAAACTATTCTATATAAAATAAACATACATACAAATACATACACACATATATAAAAAAAATACTAGTATTAGTAAATATTTACCTATAATATACATACATATATATGTAGAATATCATGTAAAAGTCTAGTTAAAAATTACTAGTGTAATTGTTGGAATGAAAGCAATGTATGTAGTTCCGGCTATGTCCGCGGAAGTAAGCCAAACTATGGCTATCACAAAGATAACTTCATCGCTCCCATCAAAATTTCAACACTTTGTGTCGGCTTGGGAATCGGTGCCTGCAGAAAAGTGAACTATGGATGAGCTAACAGCAAGGTTACTGATTGAAGAACAACGCGCCACTTCTAAGCATGAAGAGGAAGAGTCGACAGCATTTGCATCCAGGTCTACAAGAAAATGTTTTCAGTGTGGAAAAATAGGGCATGTGAAAAAGATTTTAGATTAAAACAAAAAGGTTTTGATTGTAACCATTGTAAGAAAGATAATCACAAATGTGCAGATTGTTGGTTTAAAAATGGTAAAAAATATAAAAAGAAACATAATGTAAACAAAAGTTAAAGCAATGCATTTTCTGTGTCCGTGCTCCCATCAGTTTCATGTCATACAGTCAATTATAAAGTAATAATTACTGGATACTGGATAGTGGAGCATCAGAGCACATGTGTCATGATGTTAGTATATTTTAAAATTACAAAAAGTTAGAATGTCCTAGGCCTATTATTATTGGTGATAGTAAAGTCATACAAGCCAAAGGTATAGGTGTTATCTTCTTGGAAGCATATAATGGTAAAGAATGGATAAGTACAACGCTAAATAATGTTTTACATGTTCCTAATATTAAAATGAATTCATTTTCAGCCAGTTCAGCATCAGACAAGGGTTATAGTATGAAAATAAATAATAAGTACTGATAGTTCACTAAAAAGGATAGTACAAATATTTGTGCATATCGTGAAAATTACTTGTTTATCATGAAATTTAGGATCAATAAAGTGGAAAATGTTTGTGTTGGTAAAACTAATGTAAATCTGTCTAAATATCATGAAAAAATGTGCCATCACGATCTAGAACAGGTAAAAAATATGTTACATAAATGTAATATAGTTTTCAGTAAACAAGAGTACTCAACATGTGAGCCATGTCTTCTCGGTAAGTTTCATAAAAAAACCATTTCCATTAAGTGTAAATAGGGCAGAAAGAACGGGTCAGTGTTTACATATAGATTAATGTGGAACTACGGAAATAACATCATTAGGTGGTGCCAGGTACTATTTATTAATAAAGGATGACTACACAAAGTATAGAACAGTTTATTTTCTGAAAATAAGTGTAAAACAGCTAGTAAAATAAATTGTTTTAACAATGTTGTTATTAAGTACTTAGAATATATAGTGGAAATTATAAGATCAGACTGCGGTTCAGAATTTAGGAACAAAGAGATGAAGTTAGTATTGGATCACTTAGGTATTGTTCATCAAACTAGTGTTCCTTACACATCCCAACAAAATGGTTCGTAGAACGTGAAATGCGTACAATAACTGAAGCTGCTAGAAAAATATTACTGTCACGTGGTTTGAAAAAAATTTTGTGGGCTAAAGCTGTCAATACAGACATTTTCGTTATTAACAGAACTGGTAAAAGTAGAATTAAAAATGTTACTCCATATGAGCTCTGGTATAAAAAGGGAATATATGATATAAACAAACTAAAAGTATTCGAATCCAAAGTAGGTGTACATGTTCCAGATGAAAGTCGTAAAATATGGGATAGTAAAGCTGAAATAGGATATTTTGTAGGCTATAGCGAAACAACTAAAGGTTTTAGTATTTATTTTCCTCAGTAAATGATGTTTTGTTAAAAAGAGAGGTAACATTCTTGAAATGTCATTCAAGTAATCAGAAAATAGGTAATACTAGTCATGATCTCAGTTATACATTTCCATTTATGGACAGACTCAGAAAAAGAAGAAATGGATAGTGGAGAGCAAGAACAAGATGAATTAAGAGAAGAATATCACAGTTTCTATGAAGAAGATGATGATGAATTAGCACAGTCACCAAAACTTGTCGAAAATTTGGAAACCCAAATAGAAGGAATACTAGGTCCAGAAGCAGAAAGAAAATCATCATAAGCAGAGTTGGAAAGAGAATATAGTGTGGAGGTAGAGAAAGACGCTGAAGAATTAACACAGTCAAGAAGAGGCAGAGAAATAAAAAAAAAACATTGTGGCTAGCTGATTATGATACAAACCTTTTATCCATTGAAAAAGAACCACTTACTCTAGAAGAAGCATTGAATTCTGAAGAAAAAGATGAGTAGAATAATGCAGTGAAGGTTGAACTAAATACTTTAAAAGAAAATAACACATGTACAGAAGTAAATGATCTCTCAGTGTTTAATTTCTCATTAACAGATATCCAAAACACAAGTATTATTATAAGTAATGAGTATAATTTATATGTATTTACCTATAATCTCAACTTAGGCCTAACTACCTGTGTTCACCAAACGGTTTGCAAAGCTTGGTAATTGCATCAACAAATCTTATTCGTTGTCCGTTGTGGTATTCTATTAGCAGTCTCTTTTCTAGCATAAGCCGTTTATAGAGTGGATAAACTGTGAGTTATCAGTCACTCCTACGTCAATCATATTAAATTTTATTTTTTTATTTATCAATATTATCACAGTCGTCGCCGCAGAACAGTTATTGTGACGAACTGCATTTTAAAATTCAAATCACTAAGTTTTCTATCCAAAATTGTCATCTCTAATTCGGAGCTGGTAATAAAATCTGACATAAAACACACGTCCGAAGACACTACATCAGTTTGCTTAGCTCAAAAGGGTCGTTTCGTACGTCCGGCGAGCGTGTTTTCGCAAGGAAGATGGTCGGCGTACGTGTCCGGCATTCTGTCCAGCTGTCCGACTGTCCGGGTTTAACCCTTAACGGTTTTAGATTAGCCCGTATTCTTGGAGTGTGACGAGAAACAACTGTGTAGGAGTGTTATGAATTTCGACGTAAGCGATTTTTCTTTCATTCAATTTAACGGCCGGTTGGGTTGTTTCGTTTTTTGTTTTACGAGTATGTGAGGGCTGTTAAATATTTTTTGGAATTTTGGAATGATTAGATTTTTTACTGTCCGTATCCCGTAATTACGGGTGGAACAGATGTCTACCGCTGGGAATTGTTAAGCTTATGGTATCTTTTGAAACTTGAACTTTATTTTGAAATAAAAAAGTTCGAAAGTTCGTAAATATTTCAAAAACATGTGCCTAGCATAAGTCACGAAACTCTATCTCAACTTATGCTGTATTCTGGACAAGGCATTTTTTTTTATTCAAGTAAAATATTTTAAATCGAACCCCCATTTATGCAAACAAACAATAACCTCATTTGGCACGGAAAGTTACAGCCAACGATTAATTCACCTTGCAACGTTATGGTAATAATGTCACACTGCAAATTTGCACATTATCGAAACATTTTCAAGTACATTGCCGAGTTTATCGCGCCTCGTCATGCGAAACACGGAACTAGGGGGGAAACAGGCAACGTCCTCGTGTATACCACCGATCTTGATACGGCGTTTGTAGTGTGAAATGAAAATTGTTCTTATGAATGTTGGCTTGGAAATTCAGACGGTTGTATCGGTAGAGGGTCTATGGTAATAATGTAGTTCATACTTTAACACCCCTTTGAATTGATACTTTTTACTTTTTCCGAATGATCTTGTTAAGAAATCGTAGGAAGATATTAGAACCAGGATTCAAACCACCAGTCTATCTGCTACCAAGGCCAAAATGCTGTTACTATTAAAGATGTTTCTTTGGCCGTTACATGCGATGAGTTGTGGCGCCGGAACAGTGTCGCTGTGGCGTCCTAAAAAAATAATCTCCTTGGTATGCTACACGGTGCGTTTCGGCGTGGCACCGCACGTACACCGGACTTGCAACCTGCGAGATGAGGCGGAGAGAGGTATACGCGTTGCGATGCCGCGCGCCGCCACGCCGGAGCGGCACCGCTTAGTCTCACCGTGTGATCGCCAATGCGGCGAAATCTTTGCGGTGCGGCGCTGTAACGCATCGTGTGAACAGGCTCTTAGTACGCTAGTAGGTATGATTCGCACTTGTTTCCCTTTGCTAAGTACGCCTTCTTTACCAATTACAACGAAATATAATAATAAATAACGAAATAATAATCACAGCTTCTGAATAGAAAGCACTTTGCAGAGTCTAATGTTCTAGACGTTTCTCTAGAGTGCATACCAGCGTAAAAATAGCAAGAATTCAAAGCACGGACTTATTTCTGTTTAATTTCTCCATCAAAGAACACAAATACTAAGAAGAAATGCAAACCGGAGCAACAAAACATCACAAGATGCATTCCGCATTTTAACGGACCAGAGAAAATATTAAAAAGGAGATTTAATGCAAAACAGGCAGGCGACAAACGGGACTGGATGCAATCAACATCTCATTAGCGTAGTTCTTAATTCCCGTGTCTCCAGGGACTCCCTCTGATTTCTTCGATAAATCGTTTATTACAATTCCCGTTTTTCCCCTACCGTTCTTGTCTCGCGAATATCAGCGTTATCCGATCGGTGATTATGTTAAAAAAATTGAACGAATTTAGATTGGATTCGATAGAAAGTAAATTGGGGAGTCGAGAAAAAAGTTTAATGAACTCACGCTTCGCGAGTTTGAAAAATTCCGATTTGTCTGACATTTTTAGATACGTACATAGTTGTCAGAGTTTCAGAATGGGAACTTTTCGTTAATTTTAACTTTAAAATTTCGACGTCATTATCTGCTTAGCCTTTTCTCAATTAATCTTGGGGTCAGCTTCCAGTCTAAACAGTTGCAGCTGAATACCAGTATTTTACGTGGAGCGACTGCCTATTTGACCTTCGCAATCCAGTTACTCGGTAACACGATACCTTGGGAAGACTGTTTGTTAGACTTTCAGACTTTTCCGTAACGACTGTCAAAGATCTAGCGAACAACTGTTTAACGTGCTTTCCGAGGCACGAAAAGGAGGTCTCGGTATGTTATGGATGGTCACCCATCCACGGACCGACCTCGGCAAGCGTTACTTAACCTTGAAGATCGACCCGTGCGGCTTTAGCCACGAGAACCCTTTGAAATTTCAACCTATGAGGACAAAATAAATACAGGTATGAAATTACTGCTAAAATCTACTGGGATCAAACTAAGTAAAAGCCCCTTTTTGCAATCCCTGACTCACCTCTTTTGACTCCTACGAGAGATAAGGGTCACCAGTTCCTATTAACACTACGCAAATAAACTGCGTACTCATATGTACTGTTTATAATACTTAAAATCAACATGGCGACATTACGACGCGAGTACCAGGCTCGCAGAGCCAGTGTGGAGTAATTTAATGAGTTGACCCGTTAATTGGCGAACAGCTGGTTCCTACAGCCAATGTTTAAATTAACTGCCTTTTGTGTAGGGCTGTTGAGTTCTGATGGTTCTAATACGCGGACGTATGATGTGAGAATTATTTGTTCAACTATTTAAAAAAAAATGTTTGGATGTTATTTTACTTACGACTTTTAGATTTCGTGGGTTTTATGCTGATTGAAGCAATATACAGTACCGTTGAATTAACAAAAAGTTGGCACCATTACACCTTAGGATGAAATTAATATACTCGTATCTATACTTAACTACCTACTGCATTTTTTGTCATTATAATATTATTTTTATTCTTATTATTTTCTTCATAATTAATACTTACGTATTTTCAAGGCAGATTTGAGTGGAAACGCCGCGAGAGGATATTTAGTGATTTAGTTCAGAAAGGTTAGGTGCATAGTACTCGCAACCGGCGTGCGTGTATGACCAGATGTATGAACGTAAACGAAGCAAAAGATGTATGTAAGGATCGTTGCAGGCGTTCTGTAGTTTCTGCCTACCCCCATCGGAAAAAGGCGTGAGTTTATATATGTATGTTAATGTGGTAAGTATATTTAATGTACACCTTTTTACTTTAGAAACCGCCAGCCCTATTTTAATCGCGCTCTTCCGATGTTACAGTTTCCCAACAATCGCGTAAAATTCCCATTTGTTTTTACAATAAAACTACGAATAACTACGAATTTATTAAACCGTTACAACCAAAATACTATCTTGTGAGCCTTCGTTCATAGTTGACTGGTATCAAAGGTTTTTTTTGTTTGAAATAATGTAAAGTTTTCTGTAATGTGTTGTAAAACTTTTTCTGTAACTTAATTTATGTTACGTATTCTTTGGTAATTGACCAAAGAAACGATGAATAGACTGTGTGAAAGATGATTATGGCTAGAAAGAGGGTGACGACTGAGATGAGGACTACTAATAGAGAAGTATTGAAGAAAAGACATGTTCCGCTGACCGCAAATAAATTTGGATAAGGACAGGAGAATAATGATAATGATTGAATTGGTAATAGATACATCATTGTATCTCTAGAATTTATTTGTATTGGTTTTCAGTTTGCAAACGATTTATTTTTACCAATCATACTGATATCTGGGAAACTCCTAACAGGACTTATGTAATTATTTTGAAACGGTAATTATACTAAATTAAAATGAGTTAACAGGCTTCAAAACAAAATCCCGTGGTTAAACATAAATGATTAATATTAATTCTTCATGCAAATTATTGATAAATACGTTCACATAATAATATTTGTAGCATTGGAAACAGAATCAATCACCAAGTAAACAAACGGTTTTATAATTATTCACGTTCATTTATTTCAAAACACGAAGGTCTATACTGTATGTGTATTTATTTACAGTCGGATTTTGGGCATAGAATCTTTTTAATCGACTCAGGTGAAGCCAAAAAGAAGGATTAGGTTAGGTTAGTGATGTGTGACTCCGGGTAAGCGAACAAAATCTATATCGATGATGTTGTTTGATCTTTTTAGTTGGCGACTTTGTCGTAGTTGGGTTTAAGATTTAATTTTCTTTTTTTGATCTTGAAATTTTGGGGCAATTAAACAAATCCATAGTAGGATTTTCATGGTCTTTATTTTTAGAGTTCCGTACCCAAAGGTTGAAACGGGACCCTATTACTAAGACTCCGCTGTCCGTCTGTCACCAGGCTGAATCTCATGAACCATGATAGACAGTTGAAATTTTCACGGATGATGTATTTCTGTTGCCGCTATAACAACAAATACTAAAAACAGAATAAAATAAATATTTAAGGGGGATCCCATACAACACCATACATTATTTTTTTGCCGTTTTTATAGATGCTTCTAACCCTTCGTGAGCTAGTTCAACTCGCATTTGGCCGGTTTTTGTATAATTATTTTGACTTATTATATATTTTGACTGCTTTTTAAGCAAGCTTTTTAATTTTCTGTCTGTGATTTATGTCATCCAATTGCCTTCGTGTGTTCTGTCTTTTATTACTGTGTATCCAAGGGATAACCACTATGTATTCCACTTGAAGTTTCCTACACTTACATCGTTCAAATCATCATCATCATCATCATTTCAGCCGAAATACGTCCAAAGCAGGACATAGGCCTCCCTCCCCCAAGCACCGCCACTTCAAGTGTTTCTCACATGCAGCGGATTCCTATACCATCAAATACATCATTATAACAACAATTATCCACATCACAAATCCACTTACATAATAGCTTCCCTCAGTTGTAAACTCCACGACCTTATTGTCAAGTTAATTAGCTCTAAACAGTATAATCAATCGAAAATTTCGGGAGGGATCATGAATAATTCGCCGAACAAGTGAACTGACGCAAAACTTTTCTCCCCAAGCGTCTCCGCTGTAATGAATATACACCCTTAAAACATTTTGCAAACTCTATTGAATGAACGGAACGAATGAACTTTAATTTTGATGAAGTATTATGTACCGCAATTTGGGAGCGGGATCGGTTTTTGCTCGGTCATAGCACTCTATTACCACAAATAGGTAAGTTTGTGTGTTTAGAATAATGGACTGTGATGTTTTGAGAGCTAGGAAATTATCATTTCAGTATGTTTTTTGTGGGGCTTGTGGCTTAATGATAACAGCCGTACGGGTCGATTGAAGGTTAAGCTACACTTGCCGCGGTCGATTCGTGGATGGGTGACCATCTATTATACACATATCGAGACCCCTCCATGCTTCGGAAAGCACGTAAAGCCATTGGTCCCGGCTGTCATTCATAGCTCTTTGACAGTTGTTACGGGTAGTCAGAAGCTCAAAAAGCCTGCTATCCTGTCAAGGGGTATCGTATTACCCAGTAAGTGGGTTTTTCAAGATCAAATAGTCAGTCACTCCATGTAAAATTGACATATTGACATATTTGCATTGTCACTCGCACAGTTTAAAAATTGTATTTATAAAAATTCCTTTTAAATAAGTACCTCATAGTTTTAGTTGTTATTATCACACATCTAGTTTGTCACATATTATTATATTTCTTATGGCACAAGACTCGAGACTCGATACTTAATCTATGATAGACAATAATTGTTTTCTGTTTTTCAATAATTGTTTTGTGTGATCTTGCTCTAACTAGTTTTTACAGTTGGATTAATTTGTGGATAACGGTGCTGGTTGCGTGATTACTTAAGTGTTTTATAAAATATCTGTACCTTAATATTAAGCATTATTGCGCAATTGTTTGTTATCCTGAAGAAAAAAAAAATAAAAAAATACTGGTATTCAGCTGCATCCAGTTGGAGCTGGAAGCTGACAGCAACATCTTTGCGAAAAGGCTAGGTAGATTGATTTTTTGTGTTTTTTGTTTTGAATGTTGAGTTGGGTTTTCAATTTATCAAATTAAAATTAAAGAATTAAATTATTTAAGTTGTACGGTACACTGACTAATCAGTATTACCGTACAACTTTAATCATTTAATTCTTAAATAATCTAATTTTCTGAAAATTTCTATTTGTTGTTTTTCAAGAATATATTATGAATTAAACCATTCATCCGAATATTATATATTATTAGTAACTGGAAATTAAAATAGGTACTTTTCTTACCAAAAATCTTAATACTTTTCACCCAGACAAAGTTACGGCCATTCGTAGTATTCCATATTTTTCATCCCCATTACGCTCAACAGCTGTAAACGAGTATTGTTACAATTATATTCTTTTATTTTATTTGCGTCATATTTCAGGAGTGCTGTAAAAGCATCCGTTTTTATCGTCGTGTCAAGTTTTATTTAGTTGTGTTTCACATACTAATGAATGTGGAGTGCCGTGTTGACAAAGTACCTAAATAGATAGACGAAAAATTCATTATGCTACTTTTATAAACGGTCCAGTGGTGAAGGCCTTGCCTCTCATGCACGGGGTTCATTTCCGGGCAAGTACCAATGTGACTTTTTTAATATGAACTTTCCGAGTTTATCTGTTATTTATCTTTCCGAGTGACGCTTTTTAATGTTGTCAGACATTTTACACGTGCAGCCTTTGTACAAGTTGTACGCAGAAAGTCATCAATGTTCTTCGTGTCCAATACAACAATACATTGAGGATGCTGCTGGGGCAGTCACGCTTCTGCAGTGCTTCGGGAATGTTTGTTGATACGCACACTGATGGTTTTGCAGTGATCAGAAGGTCCGGGGCAACCCGAACGGTATCCTGAATGTCATTGCGGGAGAACATGAGTACAATACCTATAACATAAATTGTCAGCATGCAAGAGATGTTACAAGTAGAGGTAAAAACAGATCATCACGTTTGCCTTAAACAATGGCATGCAAATATTAACAAAATAAAGTATGTCAAACCGAATCGAATTATTTCAAAATGTTATGATAAAATAAATCATTAAAATAATAAAATAGTTTAGTGTTTGCCCGCTCGTCCATTATTTGTCCAACCTGCATTTTGTTAATCAGGACTAACGTTAATAACTATATTAGTAATAGTTATTAAGGTTAAAATTTACTAACAAATTATGGATGTGTGTGTGAGACACTACTGACATCGGTGACGGAAAACATCGTGAGGAAACCTGAACTTCAAGTTAATGTAAGTCTGAATTCGCCAACCCGTGTTGAACAAGTGTGGTGATTAATGCTCGTGCCTTCTCTTGATGAGAAGAGGCCTTTGACCTGCAGTGGGACAAAAATTGGCTGGTATTAATTATGATATGTTGTTTGTAGTTTTATACAAGCAGCTTTTTTTTTTTAATCTTAAATTTTTAGGAGGCTTTTGTCCACAGTGGCATATCAGCCTCATCATAACTTAAACATATTCTAAAGTACATCTACAAATACAGTATATATTATTAATGTCTAAACAAATCAATAAGTAGGTTTGCTATCCCAGGTGAAGGTTGCGTTAAAACTTTAACATAAGGACCAATATCATATTCATTTACTTTTATTCTGCTCAACAGTGTCTCTCTTTCCTTCTTTGTCTTAGTACACTCCATAAGTAGATGGTGAACATCTTCAACCGTCCCGCATGTTTCACAATTGGGAGAATTCACTTTCTTCATCAAATAGCCAAACTTGCGGGATGGGTAGTGACCAGAGCGTAATCTATGAAACAGAACAATATGATATCTACTCATTTCCTTGATAGCAAACCACGGTATTTGAGGAGGCTGACACTGTATAGTTTGATACCAGATACCCTTTTCCTTACCTCGTTCGTCAAAGTAATCCTTAAACCTATCATAACAGATTATTTTGCATTTACATAATTGTTCTGAATAATTAGGTAATATACAAAATTCTTGACCTTGGATAACCGCTAATTTTGCTAGTCTGTCAGCCTTTTCATTACCTCTCAAACCTACATGAGATGGAACCTATTGCAATTTAAGCACACAAGCAGCTTAATAATGCAATAGTTTTTTGGAAGCAAGTCCAAAATAATTTACAAATGGCCCAAAGACTAAGAGAAAATTAAACAAATATTCCTAAAATGTAGACAAGTAATTCGTTAAGACTACCTATTAAATTTTGAATCTTAACTATCAATTAAAATCAATTGATTTAACGTTGAATAGCTATGTTATTTAGGTATGGCTAGGGCTTAATTTGATAAAGTTAATAAAGGTTTTACGTTTATCGGGACCAGTTTTTCTCTCCATATCAAAGGCTTTTAAGAACGTTGTCGTAATAGCAAAACGATACTTTAGTAAAATATCCTATTAGCAAATGGTCCTACAAGCAACTAGTCCTATAACAAAAGAACGGAACCATGACTTTTTCCTATTGTAAAAGACATTCATAATGACGTTATTTACGCCGCTTAAAGTTAGTCGCTCAAATTACGCTACATTCAGTTTTCATATGATATTATGGATTATACACTTCAATTGGCATAGGTAAAACGAGTCCTAGCCAGACGGCCTAATTGGCTCTAACGAAATAAATAGACAACGCAATTGAAGTCATCTGATAAAGCCGTTTGGAAAACGATTACCCCCACACGCCATGGGATCGAATGGAATGGTAGATACAAACGCAATTTCAACGAACCATACTGTCCGAAAATACACATACACGGCACATCATCTAGTCAAAACCCGACGATTACTCGTACACCACCAAAATATGAAAGGTATCTGACAGTATGTTCAAAGGGCTTATTTACTATGCACCTTTTTTTTATAAAATGTTGCCCCACACTAGGAATTTTTCCTGTATTGTGGGTGCGTTTACAAACATTTAAACTCACACACAAACAGGTCATACAACTATTTGTTCCGTGCGGGAATCGAACCCGCGACACGCAGCACAGCAGTCAATCGCTTAACCACTGCGCCAACCGCGTCGTCTGATAGCTTATTGGAGTCAAATGATGAGGAGGCCGATTTTTGATTGGTCAAATGTTCAAACTCAAAGAGATTCGGATGATGTTCAAATGAATGTTCATGAGTACTTAAGTGAATGTTTCAATCAATGACCATGTGGTGTCAGTTTTGTAATTACGTATCCAGTGGTCATGAAGTGAAATAATTAAACTCTCTTTATTTATTTATTTAGCTACAACGGTTACAACCAATTACAGTAACAAACATTATAAAAACAGAAGAGACAATATTATAAACCACATTATAATATACAAAATTTAAACATGAAAACATAAATAAAATAAAAGAAGGTTAACAACACTGTCATAAATTCCTCTCACAGTATTTCTGACATACCAATAAAATCTTCGTCCATCCATCCGCAAACAGGTCGCCTGTTGGGTTAGAATCCAAGAGATCATTAAGCGCGGCCAGAGTGCGAGGAATTGGCGACTTAGCACGGGTAACAGTACGACATGGAGGCACGGCAAACAGCCTGTGCCTTCTGTAAGGTTAGTAAAATATTTTTATGTGTACAAGAATATTATTAGGTTATTTTATGGTTATAGATTAGACAGACATTAGGTTGTTCACATTACGAACTCACTGCCAAACTTAGTTAATGTCAAATTGCTCTCAAAATTGAATAAATTACCGAACCATTTACAATTTAACTACATTCTAAAATCTAAGTTCCATCGTAATACCCCTGTTCTTCCTTTGCACCAGCTCCCAAAGGTTAAAGAGACCACGAAAGAAACCAACTTTATAACTATATGCGCATAATTCGACAACCCTGTGCCATACGCGGAATTTTTTGCATAGTCGACAAGACAAACTCATACAGTATGCGAAGTGTTTCATATTGAATAAAATTTGCATGTGACGCCGTGTTAGGATCGTGCCAAAAGTATGTCCTCACATTAAGTAAGGTGACCTATGACCTCCGTTAGCGATTTGGAACCAGGCCAGGGCAGTCCACGTAAATTTTGTTTCCAGAGTTCAACATTAGGGGTGAGGGGTTAAAAAGTTAAATATGAACCCTGTTACACCCACGTGACAGGGGTTTGTTATTAATTCACACAGCAACTGAAGGTTAATCCGAAAATTTGTATCTTAACACATGGATAAGCTTAGAGATATACGTCAGGGGATTTCTAACCCGTATTTTGGTATAAGGGGTTATGACGTACGGCTTAGTACAAAATGACTGGATGACGTAAATAATTATATGAGAGAAAATTAATAAGGGAAGGTATGAGAGACTCATAAATAAATAAAACAAAAATAAAAAAGACGGGTTGCACTCCTGGAGTGCCGGCAGAAGTGAAAACTTGAATATTAACGTTGTGCATTTTTGATATTTTGGAATGGTTAGGGAATAATTTTGCACCGGTCTACTCTCCCTCCGTCTTACGAATTTTCGATCAGGTCACGTGTCCTGACGCGAGTTTAATATTTTTACCCATCACAAAAAAAGTGCAAAACGCCGCTAAAGAAGTTTTCACTTCAAAAATTAGATTAAAGTTCCACTTTCATATTCGAAACATTTTCATAAAACAGCCAATCATAATTCAGAACATCCCACTTGTCGTATATTTTATTCAGAGCAGAATCCGAACGTGAACACATAGTTTTACGACGATGAGCGATGGCTTACAATCTTAGATAAAAAGAGTTACACAATAGTGATATCATAAAGTCGGCCACATCCCGCGAACATAAACGGACAGCGGAAAATAAATCGAAAAAGCTATAAAACCTCAACGATCGGGCCGAAATATCGGTCGTAATAACAGCACTGTCGTTAAAACAGAGAAAGAAAAAAGCCATTGGCGGCGTTATCAAACCGAAAACTAATTCAAAGTTCTGTCATTGTTTGCCGTCGGGGAGCGGAGTGAAGGAATAAAAAGCATCTTGTCGCCAAACGATATCGAGTTTCTTGAAGCAATTAAGATAAAACTGATGACAAAAGCCGCTGGGTTGCTCAGAGGGCCTTTGTTATACCGCGTTGGTAATTAACGGGAGGTCTAGCTGCCCGCATGGCCGGCGACGCGGATTCCACCTACGGACCGACTCATTTGTAACTTGCCCAATTATATTTGTCCTCTTTTTAAACTTTTGCATTATTTTGTACCGAAATACCTTCGACAAATAAATTAAGGTGTGTTTGCATTAAATGTGTTTTAAAGTTGGGTGCGACGGTTAATGTAGGAATGCTGTTCATTTATTTGGGGAAATTATTATTAAAACAGAATTCAGTTTTAGGTACTTTTTGTTGCAGGTTGCAAGTTTATAGAGAAGCAACTGAGAGATATGTAGATAAATAGAATCTAATTGAATATATAGAGGGTGCCACGCCAATTTGTGTAATCCTCTAGTTGTATAATCTCATATTAAGGAAACTATAAATCATTTTCCAAACATTCCCGTAATTACCGTGTCTATTATCATATATTTTAGCTGCTGTGCTAAAGAATGGCTTCATCCAACACATTTACGTCCAACGATGAGAAATAGCAACACAACATCACTCGCGGCCTGAACCTAAATAATAGAAACAGTTAGAACCGCAATAAGCCATACTGTTATCGTGTAGTGATCTCTTACAACATGAATAATATGAAGCAATTATATCAGATGACACTGTAAGCAGGCGACTAACATATATATCGCACGATTTACACATATAAAAACTGTTCACACTTGGTTTGACACATGTTCCTGACATGTTTTGCAACTTGTATCAGCATGTTTATTTCCATACTGCTTTTACCTCAATCATTTGTTTCTGATAAATCGTGTTTCAATATTTTGTAAAAAAAAAAAAAACATTTGACCATTGAATCAAGGAACAAAGAATGCATGTTGACAAGAAATAAGTCACACCTAAGTGTAAAACTTAGGTGTGGCTTATTTCTTGTTAACAAATGTGCTTACAAATCAATATAGTTTGTGTACTTCGATGTGATTCTTATTTTGAGGTCACGTAGTGCACTTTTCGTATGTCGGATTTTGAGCCGAAATCATCTACAATTACAAAAATCTTTTCCGAACATTCCCAAAACATGCCGCGCAACATGTATCTCAACTTCTGCCACAGTGTGTGCACAAAGCTTTAAACTGGCGGACCAAAATGTAGCATTATACCATAAACAATGTAGGTCTCGGACAAAAAGATACCCACTACAGTTAATGGTTAGTCATATGGCGGTGCTTAAAGTAAGAGGCGAATTGTGACGCCACCAAACATTTTCCAAGCTATTTCAGGGACCAATCCGGAAGATATTTAAGTGGTTTAACTTGCGTAAGTATTATGTGGTTATAGATTTTCATTAAATAGATTATGTAACCTTGAGTGTCACTTTATATGTTATTTTTTAGTTAATACAGTGCATAGTATCTTCAGCTTCTCAATAAAGTGATTGCTGGTTTAAAACCTGTGCGTTTTTAGTCATTGATGTACTTTGTAAGCAAATCTTAAACATCTCTTAATTTAACATAATCTAAACGTAAAAAAACCTTATGTTGGTATTTCTCCAAAAGGTGAAAAAGATTAAGAATTGCCGTCAGTTTTGAAACAGTACGAAAATCCGCCTCGACCCCAATTTGTATTTTAATTGTTAACCATAAACAACAGTCGCCACATTTTTTTTTATAAATGTGGTCATTTTAATATTTGCCGGTTGGCTGCCGCGCCGTGGAGTCAAAATTACATGGCCCAGGTTGATGACCTCTGGGTAGCTCGCCGTCCGGTAAGGACCAAGCCCGGGTCGACGGCGCGTTGTGTGCCACGCGCGCCTCAAAGAGATGTCAGCAAGTGAAGGGGTCCGATGAGACCATTGCCTGCCGGGGTTGCGGGAAAGTCCGAAAGGGATACCGTGGCTCCCTGGCATTGCACAGGCAACAGAAGGAACACTGGTGAGTTTTAGTCAGTAAGAGTCTGACACCTCAAATGACTCCTCCCGCTCCACCCAGAGCGGGAGGAGTCATTTGACGATATACCACACAAAAAAAAAAAAATGGTTAATGACCTCTGTAATCAAAAAAACTAATTCATTATGACCATAACTATGTAAATTGCTTCCTATCTTCGAAAAGTCTACTCGACTACTTGATATACGCAAAGCATAGTCAGGGGTGCTACACGCCTGCCGGGGTTGCGGGATTAGTCCGAAAGGGATACCGTGGCCCCCTGGCATTGCACAGGCAACAGAAGGAACACGGGTGGGTTTTAGTCAGTAAGA
Organism: Xanthia togata; assembly: GCA_963853775.1. NCBI lineage: Eukaryota > Metazoa > Arthropoda > Insecta > Lepidoptera > Noctuidae > Xanthia > Xanthia togata. The sequence goes on along the minus strand of OY970794.1, from coordinate 25,978,260 downwards.
GTCTGACACGCCCTCCCGCTCCACCCAGAGCGGGAGACGTCATTTGATGATTTCCCACCCAAAAAAAAAAAAAAAAAAAAAAAAAAAAAGGGGTGCTACACGCATAATTGGTTGGGCTTCGGTTGTTTATTTGTTTGTTTGTTACGCTTTTACGCTAAAATGGCGGAACGGGTTTGGATGAAATTTGGCACACGGTTAGACCATGACCTGACATAGAACACAGGGTACTTTTTATCCCGATATTATTACGACATCGACACTTATACGGGGTGACACCGCGGGGCGCAGCTAGTATATATGTAAATAAAATAAACTTTGTCAGGAGAAATAACGATAGGTAGATTAAAAACCGAATCCAGCAAATCAGCGTTTGGGATTATTCTTCGAAATGTAACGAAAACTAAGTATTATTTAGGCTGAGAAACGTGTATTGTTAGCAAGCTAATTTCAGGGCAAGTGAACTGTTCCTTAGTTACTGCTAATCAATCTTAATATCGCTTGAAGCTATTAGTTTGATATTGCCTAGTAATCGAATTGACTTAGGAACTACTATAATATCATAGACTATGAACTTTGACTGAAATTTCTCTAAAACTTCGGATGTCTAAGTTTTTCGTAACTAAACAAATAACCTAGTTCTTTATCGTTGTCTCTTATTAAACATAAAATATAAATCTTTTTGCTCATTAAAGAAAGAAATGTAATCCAAATAGAAATTAAAATATTTAATCGGAAACTTTTTAATAGAACTGGCTACGGACAAAATGGTGTATAAGAAAATCAAAATACTTATTATAATTAAACACAGCAGAGAGGAAACAGCTGCAAACTCCTAAGCACCAAATCAAACTGTTTTACTTAAAAATAATATTCATAGATACTTGTTAACATTCCCGTGTAAAATAACATCTAAAAAATACATCCTGTAACTTTATGCGTCTAATATTTACTTTCGGTTCGCCTGCGGTATCTCCGCAATAAGTTCGGTACAAGGAGTTTGAGTTTCAACAGGTAGATATATGTGTACCTTAAACATAATATATTATATCTACACTTAAAAGAACCTCGAAGTTTTCTCCCTGTATTTTGAAAAGGAACGGAACGGACACGAAGCGAAATTGGAATGGACAATTGTGTTGGAACTTATAAACTATGCAAGTTCAAAGATTGTCTCGTTGGTCTAATGAGCGCAAGCTCGACTGCTGAGCGTAAGGACCTTCATCAGTTAATTCAAGAATGCAATCTGAACTTATGCCTAGGCTCGTATGGAAAACATAAAAAAGGTACCTGACTGCGGTAATATTGTTCTGTGGATATGTCGCAGTAGGATGAATGTAGTCATACATATTTCTATAGGGCAGAGGTGTACCTGTAGTAGGTACACCCACATTTCGCCAGTTATGTTTTAAGTCCCATGTAATAGGAGGCGAGCCTATCCTCTGCCCAACCCTTCAGGGAAACAAGGCGTGATGTTATGTTATGTTATATTTCTATAGGTATATAGTTATATTCCTAGGGAAGGCCCTATTTTTGTTACTGCGACCAATTTTCACGTAGTTCACAGTTTTAACCTAACGTTACCTATTTGGTCGGAGTGCCCTAATAGTTATGTTACTAGATCGTGCTCGTATCATAATTATATTCTTAGTAAGACGGTTATGAACCGCTTTCATATAACTATATGTCAGCATAAAATTCAAAAAATTCAAAAGTCATTTTTTCAAACTAGGCTGAGAATCAGCACTTTTCGAACGTCAAAATTACATAAGACAGTCCCCCAAAACGCCCACCCTTCACCATTTCCTAGTGCTTTTGCTGGGAAGAAGAAGTGGCGCAACAAACTCCCCAGCAGCACAGCTCTCAGTTAGTAAAAAAAAAAAAAAATGATTCTATACAACAGTATGCAAGACAATTTACAATATGCAAAAAATAATTTAAATTATAAATTAAATAGCTATAATTAATAGCCATATGACAGCTAGCACACGCCAATATACCAACCAAAAGCATCGAGAACTATACTCAAGCAGAAATAAAAATAATTAAAAGTAAACAATATCTAAAAAAAAAGAAAAAGCCTCCAGGCATAAAGGGCGTGCCCGCTTACATATAGCTGTAACTAGAAGTTACAATTGATAAACTAGGACCATCGAGGTAAAATAAATAATTGTCGAGGTCGCTAGCTAACCACATATTGCAATACAACTCATTAAAAAAAACATTGTAATGAGTAGATTATGTCAGCACTAAATTAAAATAAATTGACTTATAAAGTAAAATTATAAACAATTATATAAACTCATATAACCTGTCAGTAGGTAAACTAATTCTGGAGAAAGAACATTTAAACATTGTCTTGAGTTAATCACAGCGACCATATTCTTATCATTTAAGTAGTCTTTGATAGAATAGTATGCCTTTGAACAAAGGTTGGACTTTAATTTAGATTTAAAAGCATTAAAAGGCAAATCTAGCAAAGAAGAGGGTAGCTTGTTATAAAAGGTTATACCAAGCCCAACAAATGAGTTATGAACCTTATGAAGCCGGTGAAAGGGTGCACGCTATAATAGCTATATGCCTAGGAATATAACTATATCAAGGCTATAACCATCTTACTGCGACAGATACAAGCACATGCATATGTGTTGAAGGCGTAGGGTAAGTAGGTGGGGGTATTACATCTGCCTACCGCTTTACGGTAAAAAAGCGTGATTATATATTACGCCACGAACACTAAACCCATTATTTTAGTAAAAATGTCATCTTGTAGGGCCATTCTACCCTATTTATACTTTAAAACAGATCTTTGTTGAAAATCTTTTTCGCTATTAAAGTGAGATATCTCTTTGTAATCTCCGTGAATAATATTGGATTAACAAGACTTTGTTACTAATCCAGTTCCTTGGGCCGAATCCCTTTTATCCTTTTGCTTGGCTCCAGTCGACCCAGTTATCCGTTCTCGAAGGTTAATTTAGAGACATCTTTTATCTTTAAAAAAACGTTTGTCAATAATGAGCGTCTGTTTTGTTCGTGTTTTTGTTCAGACGCATTCATTCCACGACTTGCGGCCGCCATATTGGACGAACCTTTTTTGAATAAACGGAGATGAGGTTTCAGAATATAGTTGACTCAAAACGTATGATTGTCAATTAGTTTTCACATACACGATACTGAAATCGCATATGCGTAAATGTTTCTAGTTCGCAATTTAGATACAAGGACACCAAAAAGCTTATTGTGACTGTCTAACAGCTACCCACATCGGTATACCCGCATTAACACATACCACCCAACTCATTTAATTCAAATCTATGTACATGTACATAAAGTCTGTTATTGCCCGAACAATCTGCGTACCAGCCTATAAAGATGTTCACACACTGCCAACTCGTAGAGGGATTTTGTATTAAAACATTATGACAAAATTATAGCACACACTTGGGAAAAGCGAGAGCTTAAAATGTTCGGGACGTGACATTTTAGTTCCAGCCCGTACTAACGACGAGTATTTGACTCTACTTAAACGACACACTAAAGTTACACTCCGTACGTAGTAAGCTACGAAATTATTTTATGTCGAAAGAGTTTTGCAGTGAAAAGTGCTTTGTGAAAGGATATTTACTGTTACGTTCTTGGAATGCATTGAAATAGGTCATAAACGTGTGCTAAAAAACGATGAAATCAACCTTCAAGTCGACAATTTTTTTTTTTTCATGGTTAACGTAAAGGAGTTTTGTTATTATCTATTTTATGCGTTACCTACCCGTTATTGTTTAAAAATAAATTTATGCCATCATGACGTTAATTTTAAAGCTGTTTGAAATTCTATACATCCTGAAAATTCACACAATAGAAGGGCAAACATTTCTTTTTTATGTTTTTTCACACATGAAACCACCTAACAAAATGTGTCTAATCTAAATGCCAACGAAATTCAAGTATTTGAGTTCTTTTTAGAATGTAGGGTATTGTATTATTAGCATGTGTAGACTAGACCGCACGACCGTGGTAACGTTTTGTCCTTGGGCTGGCTTAGTGGGGTGCGGAGTTTCAATAGAATGGGAGGTTGGTTTTGTAAATTATTTACCTTTTATAATAAATTAGGCAATTGAAAAAAGAAACAAAAATGTATATTAAATTACTGCCACGGCCTGCAATATTGATGGACGATCGTGAAAATGTAGGCCGTGGCGAAGCCGAAGCACACATACGTGAGTACACATAAATGTATAGTTTTCTCAAATAATGCGCGGATATTCAAACGAATTATATTAATTATAAATTCCAAAATCAATGACGAATAACGAATAATTTTCGCGCGCCAATTTGTTCATCTTTTTTACTATAAACAGCTCTATTCGCAAGACAAATCAAAATTTAATTATAATCTTTGATAAGTTCTTGGTTGTTCTTCTTTGGTTGCCATGTTGGAGTAAAAAGTTTTTTCCATTTTTTTACTACACGACTGATATGAGTTTTCATAGTAATTTAGTTGGCCGCTAAACACGACTTATATGGATTTTTATAGTAAAATTGCCGGCCGCCTATTCACATAATATATTTGACCAGTACAGCATTTCCATAATTATTATCTCGAAAAACGTTGTCAAAATAATGCTCGAATTTCCAAGCATGTTTGAAAAAGTAATTTCTCTATTTATCACTTTTGAAACTGTATAAAGAAATGCAAAGAATTCCAAATACAAAATCAGCTGATCAAAAAAATACAAACAAATTCAAGAACCCTCAGATCCATTTAGCTTGCAAATACACAATGTTTTTAAAACTACGCTCAACCGTCGGCACGTGACTTAGCCAGTTTTTAACATTCTGAACACCATTCAACGAGATAACAAGGAATTTTGACATTTCAGCTGTTAGCAGAATGTCCTCTGTAGTTCCCCATTCCGCTTTGCCCGTCATTAAAGTGGATCCCGAGCATCTGCTCAGCTTTTAATTTTCTGAATGTCTGTAAAACAAACTGCCTCCCCCCAGGGATATGAAAGTAAATGAAACACTGATGGCTCCTTAAATATGCCAAGTTTAGCGTTGATCGTTAATTTCCTTGGAGAATCTTGAGTACTAAATGGCGTCAGGGAATTAATACGGAAAAACTTTGCATTTCGACTTATCTTTGATGAATTGTTTATCGCTCTTTAGAAAGTGAAGTGTTTCGCGCGTTATTATTCCAAGCTGCAGTACGTTCTTCCTATTTTCTTGTCGTAACTTCAAGGGAATAATTCACCTAATTAAAGTCTCGTAAACTTGCTAAACGAAGCGTTTATAACGTAATTTCGTATCTTCATTAATGGAATATACCCTGTGCATAGTCCACAAAGTCAGTTCAAATTGTCTGTTTCATATTTATGTTAGTTTGTTCGTTCAACTTTAGTTTTTCTCCAAAACCTAGAAACACAAACGATTGTTGTCCCATTCAGGTACACACCTTTCTCTACTTTTATCAACTATCCGTAAATCCGAAATGATGACAGGAATGACTCTTAAGTCTTAAAACTTTGCTATTTTCCTCACGAAGGGTTCCGGTCTCGGGAGATTTTGTCGCAGAACCGCTAAAAGATTCACGAGTTGTGAGTCCCCAATCAAGAAGTTTTCTTTATACGGTGATCCTCGAATCTGGCTTAGTTGGAAATTGTATTTTTAGATTGAAACACGAGTTTGCTTTCTGACATCATTATGATGGAATGAAAATAAAACTGACCAACATTTTCCGTTCTTGCTGCAGTCTTCCATCCAATTTCATCCTTGTTAAAATTGATTGTTATTATCATCATTTTATTCAGCCATTTTATCGCTTACATTTGTGACTTGCGCCCTTCTTCTAAAGAATCATCTAATACAGTGTCGGGGACGGTGGGACACGATAGTATATTGTGTGGCGATTACGTCACGGTCTTTAGGGACGAGCTCGTTACTGCGAATTGTTACATCTTACTTTAGTGCTGTAAGCGTTATTAGTGTTTACTATTTATTGGTGTATCGTGGAGCTCGGAGATAGTTCCTTGCAGGATTTGCTTTTTTCTCTCTTCTTGATTTTTTTTCCTGAATTATTCGATATATGTAGTAGTAAGTATTCTTTGCTTTTAGTTGTGTAAAAAGGTTTTTGACTTATGGCTATGGCTGTGATAAATTAAAAGTTGTTGGTAATAGTTATACATATTTGTAAAATTAAAACTTTATCAGAATCGTAAGTCATAACCATTATCACCAAAATATTTCTACTAAAAACATGTTAACATTAAAATAAACAAATAAGTCCCAAAAACCTACTAAACGAAAAACCCGGAACCAAAACAAGTGAGCCTCCCGAAAAGTTCGAGCACCCTTCTTTCCTTCAAATATCCGGGTCAGCCATTGTTCCTTTGTCACCGCACCGGACAGTCTTCAGACAAACTTAACTTTGCATTCAGTGCAGGCCCTAGTGCATTGTTGAAGCAGTCAAACTGCACTGTTCTGACTGCACCATGGAATTGCAATGAAGTACAAAAGATATCTGACGTTCGGTCGTTGCAATTCTCTCCTGTTTTTAGTTTGTTGCTCTCTTGGAGCTGGTAAGGTATTGACCAGGAATGAGTAATCTTTTTGATGGATTCGCGCCTGATGCTTTAAAGAATTGTTTAGCGGTAGGGTTCTTACTATGATTAATAGTTTTAAGTGCAGGTTGTGTTTTTAACCGCCTTTTGTTGACGATTTTTTTTTACAAGTGTATGTGGTCTGTCTACTATCAACATTTTATAATACTATTATAATAATAATGTTTGCTTCAAAACCTGCTATTACAATCGTTTTGTCTTAACTGGCTCACACTTCTAGGGAGTGTATGAAAAAGTGGCTCAGCTGAGTCATATTCGATTGCAGTTGCATGCAATATCTGATGATATCATAATTCCTTAAACAGCCTCCTTACAAAAGTTTATTACTGTTTATTACGAGTGACATCCTAATTCGGAGATAGTGGTCACAGTAACCAAACTTAGAAACTAAGTGCATGCTTTCCGGGCAGTGTCTTATGTCTGGTCATTGAGCTCTCCATAATAGGGTTAGGTACGCGATGACTGATGCAAGTGCTTGCCATCTGTCGGGAGAAGTTGACTCGAACCTATTTTCTCAAAATACTCTTCCATGAACCTAGACTATTAGATAACATAGTATCACCCCTGAAATACTCGATGATATGGCTAGAAAGGGGGTGACTATCGAGATGACGACTAATAGAGAACTATGGAAGAAAACCGACCCCTAATAAATTGGATTAAGCACAGGAGAACGTATTATGATGCCGCCTAAAATACCTGAAGGGTTAGGCAAAGGTGTAGGTACCTATAGCACACCCACATTTTGCCATGTAAAATTTAAGTTGAGCCTATTGCCATCAACTTGGCACAAATTCTCCACAAGAACTCAATCCTCAATCCTTGTCCACTTTTAAAACTCTGGTAAAAACACACTTCCTCTCTCCTTAAACATCATCATTACATTTAGTTCCTTGCTCTTGTTTCATGTTTATAGATTTATATATTTATATGAATAAGTTTATGCTTTATGTATGTATGTACATATTTATTGTATATGTAGATGGTACACCGCTGACTACCTGCAGTATTGTCTCTCCTATTACCTTTAATCCATCCAAAGGTTGTCTGTAAAAGATCGCTTTAAGCGATAAGACCGCCCATTGTGTCACCCTATGTAAAATTTCTAAATTATGTCTGTGATTTTTATGGTGTACAATAAAGAGTATTCTATCTATCTATCTATCTATCTCCGGGCCGCTAATAAGAAATTCCTGATGGAAAAACCCCAAAACACTTTCTCCAACCTGGGAACAACCCAAGACCTCATGCTCAGTGGTAGCACTAGCTCAATGTCAATTCAGCACTTTATCAGTCCGGAAAAATGATTGGTCATTGCGCCATTATTTTGATCAAAGCAGATAAAATATTCGCTGTTATTCGATTATCGAGTGTTCGGGAAACAAAGAAGGTTTTGTTGGGTATATACTTTTTTATACTAAAACAATTGACCTTTATACTTAAGTTCGCGTGTTGTAGTACTAACACGCTTCACGTAAAGTAATTAAGTTTACTTTAACATTTTTATTATTTTTGGAACAAAAGCGAATGATACTCCCACACATAATTATTGTACTACATAACCTATAAAGGCATATGTTTTATTCAAATTGACGTGGTACTCGTATTAAAGTCTTAAGGCCGAGACGACTTGTAACGTTTTTTTGTATTGTATCGAGTGTTTGTAACACGTTACAGTAGTCAGTGCAGCGAGCAGAGCCGCTTGATGCGAGCACTGCGAGTGCATGTGCTCTAAGTCCGTCATTCTGAATAAAATTGGAGCGCGTTTGAGCTATGTGCTCGAAGCGAGCGTTTGTCGCGTCTCGGACTGTATCGTCTATTGTAATCAAGCTCGCCTCGAATGATACGTTACAAACCAACGTTGCAAGTCAGTCACCGCCTTTCTGTTGCATTAAAATTCAGGTTTTTTATCTATTTTAAGCTTAGTTTAGCTAGCTGACTAAAGTTGATGGAATAAAAACATCACTATAGGCATTTTATGTATATTTTTAATTGGTTACCCATTGGCAGCTTTTATCCTTAATTTATTGCAAGAATTGTCCCTATAAATGACGCTTCATGCTCATAAATGAGTTGAACGCAATCTACTTTCTTATGTATTTTAAAATGCTTGAAAGATAAATCCAATGAAAGGAAAGCAGATACGAATTTCTAATCTAAATCCAAATCCGGACTTTTGACTGAATAAAATAATTTATCAAAGCTGCCCTAGCTTTGACCATCCGACTAGCAAAATCTCAGCTAAACGAAATAAGGTCGTTCTATTCCACATACGTACACCGACTAGTTAAAAATAAACGTTGATATAACAACAACGAATAACCCATTCGTAACTCGTATTCTCTCAAGGGGCAAATTGAAAAATTCCTAAAATAAAAACGGCTCGGAGAGCTAGAAAATCCTAGACAGGGGCCAGTCCGTGCCTCGGACATTAATCTTACCGTTCCGCACACGTCCCCGTTTGTTAAGTAACGTACGACTCGTCTCAGTTTTTCCGAAAGGGAAGATATAATATCGCATTAACAAGAGACAGATGGTAACATTACGCAGTATACCATTCCTCGGAGGACGTTTAAGTTGTGGGACACGTAAAGTGTTGCCATTTGTTCACTTGTAAGTTGTGTTTATTCTTTTTCTCTTCCGTATCCTTTTCGGTTGGTTATGAGTAATGGAGGGATAGAGGGCGACTGACGTGAAAGGCGGCCCTTGACGTGAAATACGCTCACAATGCGACAGGGATTGTTGCACTCTATTGTAAGATTTCTCTTTGGGGACATTACACGCGTTCCTTTAGACATTATGATTGTGATCTCTTAATTGTGTTATGTCGTGTTTTGTGCGTGGTGTACGTTGAAAAGAAACAGAGTGTATTTTATGACGCTTACAAAAACACGTGCTATAAATGAACGGCGAATATTTGGCTTTGTTAGTTGTTACAAATAAGTACGGTATTTGTTCCGGTCTGGATTTTGTTTTCATGTTTTATTTTTGCCTTACCTATGTAATTAAAATTAATATAAATTACAATAATACTCTGAAAATGAAAATGTATCAAAACATCCTATAGGTACCTATATACTTAATGGTTAGGCGGTACCTGTGGGCGGTACGCTTGGTGCAGTGGTTAGATAGACTTCTGCACTACTTGTCGTGGGTTCAATTCCCAAACAACAAATATTTTAATGATCTACAACTAGTTCTGGATCTATGTCTATCCACGCTCCCGCAATACGAGAGAAATCTTAGTGAGGTATCGTGTTGTTCTTGGTTTTGTGTTAATGGTCTGTTGATATCTATTATTTAATAATAGCATAAAATGTAACGTCGATTCCCATGTTCCTAATGAACCTACTGGAAGTTATCGGGCGCAAATCCTTGCTATTAATAATTAAGTACTTTATAGAAAATAAAATAACACTTGGCCTTGGAAATCAAACTGGTTTCCTCATCAATCGTAAAATTGAAATCGCTAGACCAAAGAACAAAATAAGCAAGTAAATTGTTGAACTACTAATTGACGCACTCTGCATTATTCTACCTATGAACATCACACTTTCGTCAAGTAACACCATGTATAGACTTAAGTTGATCAAAAGAGTCGAACTTGATATCGTTGTTTATGAACTCGCACCATTGATTGGGGCATTCTGCATAACACGCTCAAGCGAAGCGAGAGCAAGTGATGCAGAACCCCCAACAATACACTACTAGTTTAGTTTGACAGATATAAAATGGCATGCTCTATAAATAAAAACTAGCTAGCCAATGACACTTGTTCCGCTATAGGATCTAAAACTAACATTCATTTACACAGTTGATTTTAACATTCATAAAAACAGTCTCAATTTTTGTACCATCCAAATTGAATGTATGTTTTAGCTTTTTATGTGCTACAATCCGAGCTTAGCCACGCCTCGTATTCCAGATTTTTAAATTTGGGTAATATTTCTAGAAATTCCTAGTTTTATTTACACATCTCCAAACGAACACATTCAGCAACAGCTTGGATATGACAAATAAATGTTCACGACCTCGCATCAGATGCTGGATTTCTATTTCCGTATCTGTATTTTGAATAAAAATAAATATTTCATGATGATTTCGCGTTCTGTTCCAACAGAACCGTCACTTGTTAAAAAGTTTAATACTGTAAGGACAGGTTTATTCTAGTTTTTTTTAATACAAATATTGGGAACGTTGCGCCAAAAAATCGGAACGTGGCATCGAAAATTTTGAGAAAGCTGCCAATAAAATAATTCAGAAAAATAATTTGAACCAGGTATTGGAAAAATTGGAGCCGAACTGTGAACACATTGCCCGAAATCCGGCCTTGTTCCAATAATGCGCACTACACATTGATTAGGATCTGGCCCGAATAAAAACAGAGAGCGAATTAAATAAAAACGTGTAATAAAAAGTTTATCTTAGTATGGACCTAATGCTATTCCGGGAGAGGGTTTTAACCCTGAAGACGCTGACGATATCCATTACCATTCAGTAGTAACCCCAATAAGAATAAAGAAGCTCGAAAAATAAAAGACTGGGTAATTGAATCCCCATAATGGCATGGGTAGTGAAATATATGTAGATTACGGTATTCGGATGCGAGAACATTGGGCGCTATACTGAGATTTTACACTTCGCCGATAGCTGCCAATCCCTCTAATATTATTATGGTAATACGGCCAATTTCAATAAAAGCGTTCGTCGCAAAAGACATTTTCTTTTAGACGCTATGTATAAATCCTGTAGACATGTGTCGGTTCTGCAGACATGGGTCTGAATTTGTAGCTCATATCGTTTCACGGTTTCGGGTGCCGTATTTTAAATGGACCGAGAAATTAATTGGTGGAATATGTTTTCGCTGATGTTGGTATCAGGCACTTATTTCTTTGTGTTCGCGCTCGTTTCACCTTTTCGGATAAACACAATTCACGATGTATATTTACATAATTATAGATTGGAATTGAGTTCGATCGAATACGAAATTGAAAACAAATCTACATTTATGTAGTATAAACATCACTGGCAGAAGTTTGTTGTAATAATTCCTTAAAATAATTTTACACACATTCATAAGCTCATGCCTTCTTTCCATGGCAGTTAGGCAGAAACTACAGAACGCCACCGATCGTGACATATTCCTTATCAATCTGCCTAACCTTTTCCAAATTATGTTGGGGTCGGCTTCCAGTCTAACCGGATGCAGCTGCATACCAGTATTTTTTATGAAGCGACTGCCTGTCTGACCTCCACAGCAGTTAAGTAACTGGGTAATACGATACCCCTTGGTAAGACTGGTTGTCAGACTTTCGGTCTTCTGATGACCCGTAACGACTGTCAAAGATCCACAAATGGCAGCCGGGACCAACGGCTTCACGTGCTTTCCCAGGCACGTAGGTGTCTCGTTATGTAAAGATGGTAGCCCATCCGCAGGTCAACCCCGGCAAGCGTAGCTTAACCTGATGGGTCGACCCGTGCGGCAGTTATAACTTAGCTATGAGCTACTTACATACTCCTCATGCTTATTTAAAAACTTAATTTGTTTAAAATAATTGTAGTGACAATGAAAATACTTTGTGTGGGTATTGCGTTTTTGTAACGGTGCGTACACATACATAAAATGTGAAAAGTAAAATGTGCGTTACGTTTCACATAATTATATGTGTAGCCACCATTAAGTTCACTTCAAATTACTTCAAAGTACACTCAAGTGACCGCACACATATCGAGAGTGAACTTATTTGTTTTAAAAATAAATAATTGCGGACCACACCTCGATAATGTTCAAATTTGGAAATTATGAAATGAAATGAAATTGTTTATTCTGAAATAAGGATATTGGAATCTCTTTTATACGTCATCATAAAACAATCATTAAAAATTAAATAGATGAGTTCGGCGTTTCCTATCTGACTACTCTGAGAAGAAAGGCCGAAACAAACTCAGACGAAACAAACTCTTTTAAAGTCCAGACATAATTTTGGTCAGGCCATATGAGGACCATATAGATTAGTCTGAAATGGTGTTTTGAGAAAAGAACCACATAGATTTGAGTGGAACTGTCCTGTCAGTGCAAGCATTTGTCAGTAATCGTGGAGCTCAACTCGACGAACAATACCAAAGAAAAGACATTTGGGTAGGCTGCATAAACTAATCAAACTGCCAGACCATCATTAAAACTAACTAAGAAAGAAAAAAAAAATATCCACATAGTCCTCACATTCACAAAAAAATAAAATAATATAATACTTTACAAAGTAATCATGTATTCAACAATATCACTCCGGGCTGCTGCTGAGAAATTCCAGATAGAAAAATCCAATAACATTTTGCCCGACCCGGGAATCGAACCCAGGACCTCATGTTCACCAGTAGCGCTTGCGACCCTAGACCAACGAGGCAGTCAGCAATATCAATGTTTATATAATACTGGTATATTTTGATGATTTTACTGAATAATTAGGTATAATGTTATTTTTTATGACTTATCACAAGGCTTAGCAGAGCGAGCAGCTCAACCCCAAGCTTTTTTATCTTCTAAATAATCTGAAATTTTATAGTACACTTTTTTTCAAGGTTTGATTTTAATACAGCTTTTAAATCGTTTAATGGGTAAGTTTCGAATGTCGATGGGAAGTTGGTTGTAAAAGCGTATACATTGACCCATGAACGAGTTTCCTAATCTGTGGAAACGAGTGTCAATTTTTTTGAACAGCATAGGCGGCCGGTCTTAGTCTTCCTGACAATTTTTCTATGTGTGGGCCCCATTGTAACTTACCGTCAATAGTTATTCCAAGCTCTATTCCATTTACTTTAACATTGGTAGTTAGCTGCCTGACATTTGGCGTTGAAAATTTAATGAGTTTAGTCTCTTTTTCATTCAGGAGAAGATTTTTTTACATTAAGGCAATGAATAACTTTAGAGATTGCATCGTTAATTTATTCAAAGATGACTAACTGACGTTTGATTTTAAAAATAAGGGAAGTGTCATCTGCGAATATTACGATCTTATGATTATCCCTTATATAGTGAGGTAAGTGATATATAAATTAAAAACAAGAAAAGACCTAGAATTGAACCCTGCGGAACGCCCATGGTGACCGCAGATCCTGCAGATCTCTTGCCATTAACATCAACCCTCTGAATTCTGTTGTTCAGATAAGAAGTCAGAAGGTCGAGAACCCTGCCCATCATACCATAGCGGTACAGTTTCCTGATGAGTGTGTCATGATGTACGCAATCGAACAACCTTGGACAAGTCGCAGAAAATGCCAAGAGCATCTTGCGACTCCTCCCAGGCTTCGAATATGCTCTTCAGTAATTCCACGCCCGCGTCTGAAGTTGAACGACCCTTTGTAAAACCGAACTGTTTCAGATGTAGGAAATGGTGTGCATTGAAATGCCCTTTTTTTTTTTTTTTTTTGGGTGGGAAATCATCAAATGACGTCTCCCGCTCTGGGTGGAGCGGGAGGGCGTGTCAGACTAACATTTGTTTCAAAATTAAAATTAATTAAAGTTATTTTTTTATGTTTAGAGAATACACCACTGATATCCTATATTATTAAACGAGCAATATTTGTATATATTGTATATGTAGGTATGTAATTACGTTCTCGAAAACGTCTCTAACGGTTTACGGGGGCGAAAAATCGATCTAGCTAGATGTTATATTTGGGAAAATTCGTTTTCTCCGTATTCACCCGAGCAGAGCCGAAAGTTAAGAAGAATAGTGACAGCTTAGAATAATGACATGACAGTATGGAATTAGTAAGTATGATCTACTATCATGGCAACATGGAATTAGTAAGTACCTACTATCAAGGCACCATGGAATTAGTATGTACTATCATGGCAGCATGGAATTAGTATAAACTTCCCTAATTAAACTTAAAATTAGATTTTCTGAAGTAAACAAGTTCTCAAGGAAACATAAAGAGGGGTAGTTAATAAAGTGTTTATTGCCAGAGGCTCCGTATCGCGTGTCGCGTACTGCGATACGTCCCTCGGGGCTCGTACCGCATTGGAGACACTTCTAGTTTTAATCTAATTATCTTTGATGGTGCGATTAGTGGGTTTGATTGTCAAGAAATATTTGTGCCGATATAATTTACTATTATTTATTGCTTTTTTGATCTATGATTATAAATTCCATAGTTTCCAAACGTGTTTTTTGAAGTGAAAAATATTATAGGCGATTTTTGGTGGGGGATAAACTTATGGATTCGCGTCAACGACATTTATGTTCGCGCCGTGATGCTCTAGAATATAGATGGCTCTAATACTAGTTTTTAAGTTTCACTGCTATCAACAGTCCCCATGACAGCCTACTTTTTAATTCGTCCACTTAATTTCGGTACACTAATCATATTTTTTTATCAGGAAGTTCAGCAACGTATTTGCCAACATAAAAACGAACACTATTTCAATAACGGGATAAAACCTCATTCCACTGAACCATTCATGTATTCAGAAAATATTTGAAATGGGTCATATTCGTTGCGGCATGATTGAGTTTCCGAATAATCAAATAGGTATACAGGGTCAAAATAAATTAGTTAGCGAGACTTTGCAGACGTGATGGTATCAATATCTAAACACGGCAAAACAAGAAAATACATGATTTGATGTTTTTTTTTGCATGAAAAAGTACTTGGATTAGGTCAGTTATCAAAAATGAAATACATTATAAAAATGTTAGTAATGTTTACAACAGCAATTAAAGTAATAAATTAACAAAGTTCTAATAATATTATATTTGTATATATATTGTTTTATATTGTTGTTAATAATATATATAGTTAAATAAAAACGAGCATAAAAAAAGTATAAATATATTAAATATCAGTTTAAATATTAGTTTTTTTTTGTGTATCCTTCGCAGACATAATGGGTGTCGATACTTAGGTCCGTATTACAGAAGGAAACTCAAGTATTGATCTCTGTTTAAAACTAGTTTTAAGTCTGATTTTAATTTTAGAACGTTCCTCAAGCATAGATTCATTGAACATAGTTCAGCTGAGTTTGGCTTTATTTTAGATCGTTACTCAGTTCGCGAATCGAAACCAAGCAGTGATTTGAACTATAATCACTCAAGTGTGGTCGAGACCACGCTTGAGCATAGATTGTCATGTGCAATAATTATTGTAAATTTTTGCTGTTCAAGAAAGTTTAGCTGTGTTGTCGAGTTTTGTATTTTGTTATTTTAAATTAAGTACCTACCTATTCTATCAAAATGGATATATTTGAAGAGGTAGATTATTACAATAATTTATTTAACGATAATTTAAATAGAAGGTTGAACTTTAGTGTTCCTCTCAGATATTTAAGAGATACACAGGACCCATACAATTGTGAAAACTTTAAAAAGAGGTACAGATTTTCACAAGATGTGGTGAAACATTTAATTCTACCGATGATCTACCACGATTTAAGAAAACCATACAACCGTGGGCATCCTATAGCCCCAGAATTGCAAATCCTTGTGTGTTTACGTTTTTATGCGACGGCTTCATTTCAGGTGAGTGTATTATTTGCACCCTCACATTAAAATGATTTTAATGGATTGTACAAACAATAGGAATCAATCATTTAATTAAATTTATCTCTTGCAGATAGTGTGTGCTGATCTCTTGAATGTTTCCCAACCAGCTGCTTCAAACATAGTTGCAACTATCTCTCGCCTTATAGCTCTTCAACACAGACAATATATTAAGTATCCACAAGATATGGTCTCACAAAGAGCGCAGTTTCAGCAGCTAGGCCAGTATGAAGGATATTCTGGCTTCAGAAGTGTAGATGGTGCAATTGACTGCACACACATTAGAATTGATAGTACTCCAGGTGTGGAACACCATGAAGCATTTAGAAACAGAAAATCGTATTTTTCTATAAATGTCCAGGTTAGCTAAATATTGAGTACCTACCTACCTACTTAACCATATTAATATTCTTTTCAAATACCTACCAACACAAAGAACATTAATTTATTTATTTATTTCAGGCAGTTGTTGGTCCATTTGGCCATTTTATGGACATTGTGGCACGTTGGGCAGGCAGTACACATGATAGCAGAATTTTTCAAATGTGTTCCTTACGGAATCAGTATATTCAGCAACAACACAATGGCTATCTTGTTGGTGACAGTGGCTATCCATGCCTTAGGTTTCTTTTAACCCCAATAAGTGCACCAACAAGGAATGGAGAAGTAATTTACAATAGAGTTCATGTCAAAACACGAAATGTGGTTGAAAGAACATTTGGTAGATGGAAACGGAGATTTCCATGCCTAAGTAGAGGGCTGGGAAATAAACTGGTTACAGTTTGTAACATAATTGTTTCCTGCGCTGTACTTTTTAACATATCAATAACATCTAACGATACAATGCCAATACATGATGAACAAAGTGATAGTGATGTGAATGAAACTGACCTGAATCATCCTGACAATCAAGGGACAGTTGATGGGTTTGCTTTTAGAAATACGATAATAAATAATTATGTTTAATTTACAGCTAGTATACATATACCTATATTCCATAGGTTTAGGTAGTTAAATAAAGCTGCTTGAGCACAATTTTTTACTAAGATTTATAATAGTATTGTAATATTTTTTAAGTAACCCTGTTTATTGTAAAGAGCCTATATTATGTTTAGTCATATACTTGAGAGATGTCTCGTCGTTTTTTTTAATAAATAAAACAATATTTAAAATAATCAACTTTTTTATTAGATATCAATAATCAGTCTTATGTGTGTACTTACCTAATGAAAATAAAAAAACAATTTACCTAACACTATAAAATATCTATCAATTTAAAGAAAATGAGTAACTGAATTACATCAGCACAGCAAAAATTAACAAAATAATATAAATACTCAGCTATAAAGATAGGAGCATAACATACATAATTATATCATATCAGCAGAGAAACTTTGGTGCTTGGGTCAGATATCTCTTTGTAAAAGTCATTTTTATTAATCACTGATTATTTTGTGCTGACTCTGCTTTTGCAGTTGCTTCTTGTAGCTGTTTTTTTAATATTTCCATTTCCATTTCGTATTTTTGTTTTTTATATTTAACATCTATTGAGTGAAGCTCATTTGCTCTTTTTTCTCTATTTAGATACTCGTTTTTTAAAATTTGCATTCTCAGTTTTTTTTCATTAGATGACAAATCCATGAAGCTGTCTTGTCCTGTGTCGTTGTGTTGAGTTGAGCTATGAGGTTGGGATACAGGTTCAATTGGAGCAACGGGTTCAGTGGGTTCAACTGCATCTGTTGTTGAGGTATGTTGGCTGGAATCAATTATTGGGGTGTGTTCTATCTCAACGGCATTAAAAGTTTGGGGCGGTATTATTAATTCTGGATCTACTTCAATTTGATTCACCAAATCTGAAACTAAACATGACAACATAAGCAGTTGCTCAGAGGAAGCCCAACAATTGACACATCATAGACTGATAATAAATAAATGTTAACATTTTAGCTGCAACTGTACTGGTAGCAGCTAGCAACTCATAGTAGGGAAGGAATTCAAAAATAAAATTAAAGTGGCTACCTACCATTGCAGTCAGAGTCTATGCTGTCACGAACTTCTACAAAGAGAGCTGGAGATATCTCGGCTATGTTAGGGTCTATGTCAGCATCAGGGCAGGGACCGCCACCTCCCGTGGCCATCCTATGCTGGCGCTCTCTTGTGAGACCATCTCTTTGGCGGGTTTTGAGATTTTGCCAAAGGCGTCTTAGCTGTTCCCCTGATGCCTGTAACAATAAAATAGTTATGTATTTTAATGATCAATAGAACAGTTGAAAACTACTGAGATAACCTCATTTAATAATATATTATCTAATTTAAGAAAATAGATAGGTACTTACTGACTCAATTATCATAGGCGAACTATTAAATTTCTCCGCAATACGGATCTAAGCAGCCTTTTTTGTTCCAGTGCTGACGCTATCGGTTTTTTTATTTTCAATAACATTTTTGAACTCTTTTAAAATTTCTACCAGCAAGTTTTTTTCTAATGTACTAAAATTTTTCTTCCGTCCTGCCATTTATAAAGTGTTATGAGTAAATTAATCAGCAAAACAAATCAAATACAACAAACTGATAAATATGTTTTCACATAAATTGACATACTGACGTTTTAAAATTAAATAGCATAACTATTTACGGCCATAGATACAAGTCTTTTAAGCTTGACAATTTCCTTACAAAATTACTTTATTGTACTTCAAAGAGCTTAACTTCAGTAAATGGGGATTGTACTATTCAGGACAGAAATAATAACGCTGATTTCCTAAATAATTGTGCTCCTAAGGTATATTTTAATCAGAACCCAGTTGGTAAATAAAATAAATTGTAAACGAAAACAGGCTGATGCATAGACAATACACATCTCTGCTTGAGGCTCGATTTGAGTCTCGATTCAGCTGAGTATAGATTGATTACCGTTCTAGAATAAGACTGATGCTCAAGTACTGATTCTATACTTAAACAGTGATCAACTGATTGAAGATCAAACTGGACTTGAGGAACGTTCTGTAATACGGACCTTAGACACGATAAAAAAAATATTTTCTTTTTCTCAGCCCATACTTCGAGAAACATAAAAAGTACAACATAAACTTTACTGTCGTTGACCCAAAAAAAAACAAATAAGTATCATTTTCGTCGGTGGAGTTTCGCTAGCTAATTTGGTTTGACCCTGCATTAACGAGGTCCTTACATGCATGGTTTACTTGTCGGCTTAACTTGTTATATAACAAAAAATAAAATAAAATAAAAATAAAATAATTTTAATTCATTCCTACTATAAATTAACATGTCCATGATTTGGTAGTACTTATTACATAATCTTAAAACTATTATTTATGAGAATATAATATTCAATTTATTTTATGACTATATTTTTTATTATAGATATCTTATATAAAATTATGATAATAAATGGGGCATTAATAAATGGGGATATTTTTATTAGCGTGTGCTAGCTGACATACGGCTATTAATTTATAATTTAAATCAAACTCAAACTCAAATCATTTATTGCAAATAAACAAATTACAGGTACTTTTGAATTATCAAGGGGTCGGTCAGTCAGAAAGATGAAGTTAGTTGCCCATTCCAAAGAGTAGTAGGATCCTATGGAGAAGAACGGGCAAGAAACTCCATGGACACTCTTTTAAATCAGAATATTGTTACAAAATATTGGTTACATCACTCATGTTGAAATTATACATGTAAGAACAATGTAGAAAGACGAGCACCTTAAAAGCGTCCGTAATAAAAATATAAAAATAATTCAAAAATTAAAATTAGCCATGGCAGCTAAGAGATTACCAGTCCTACTGACGGCGCCCGTTCACGAACATGACGCATGGATCAGCATCATTTAGCTCAACCATTTTGAAGGGAACTTAATGATCCAACACACACGCCACCACCAGCGAGACATTTGAGTGAGCATGACATACTCTCAGCCGCCAGCCCCACATTCAAGTCAATGAAAGACGTACTCAGTAAATGGTAGATTTAAAGTAGGTAAACAGTGCTCACATATGTGCAATGCAATTTTATAATACTAAGAGATTGAATTTATACAGTGGAAATATAGTTTTTCAATCTTCAGCAGCTTTCAATCTTCTCCAACAATATTTTCAAATGCTAATCAATTAGATTATACGCCCTTGTGGAGCTGGACTAGCGTTGAGCCAAGCATTTTTGTCAGCGATGTAATCCCCCAACTTATAATATGCTTGTAACAGCTGCTCAGTGTGCGTTTTATGCAAGATTTAAATTTCGTTTCATTCAATTGGAGTATGTGGGGAGGTATTTTATTGTAACATTTTAAACAGTACCCCATGAAAGATGAGTCTACTTTAGCCAGTCTGAAACCCGGTTGAACTTATTGGTCCCTATTTCTAGTCCTATAATTATATCTATCACCTCTTTTACTGAAATTGAAACTGAAAATTGAAATTGGAACTGAAATAATTAGATTTTTCCTTACGTACATGATGTTCTAATGTTAATGTTAATATATTTAAATAGTTCCCTTAGAGAATCGCGTCTGCGGAGGCCATATATTGCTCTGATGGCTCTTTTCTGCAGAATAAAAAAAGATTCGATATCTGCAGCCCGTCTCCATAGTAAAATACAGTAAGACATGATGTAACTGAAATAGACTAGCCTCGCGGTATTTACATAAGTAAATTGACGGATTTTTCTCACAGCATATGCTGCTGAACTTAGCCGTTTTGCAAGAGATGTTAAATGAGGACCCCATTGCAGCCTTGAGTCGAGCGTGATCCTCAAGAAAACAGTTTTATCGATAAATTCTAGTTTCCCCCTATTCAATACTATGTCACAAACACTACTTTTAATATTCGGTAAAACAAATCTTATGCATTGTTTTTTTCCCATTTAATACTAAATTATTAGCAGTGAACCAATTTTGGAACTGCAGTAAGGCGTTATTTACGTCGTCAAGATTTCATGCACGTCTATTTATCTTAAAAATTAGAGAAGTATCGTCAGCAAATAACACCATTTGTGGTTTGTTTTTTTAATAAATGGGGTAGACCATTAATATATACTAAAAAGAGGAAAGGACCCAATATTGAGCCTTGTGGAACACCCATTTTTACTTTTTGACCGAGTGAATTCACACCGTTAATTGGAACTTGCTGTTGTCTATCATTTAAATAAGATTTTACCAAACTGAGCCCAAGCGTACCTAGTCCGTAATGCTCAAGTTTCAAGAGTAAAGTTTCGTGATTTACGCAGTCAAATGCCTTGGAAAGGTCACAAAAGATTCCTATGTCATCTTGGGCCGACTCCCACGCTGTAAATATGTGTTTTAATAAGGCGACACCGGCGTCAGTCGTACAACGTCCTTTGGTGAACCCATATTGCTGTACGTGTAAGATTTGGTTGGTGTTAAATGATTAAGCCTTTTCGAACACCTTGCTGAATACCGGCAGCACGGATACTGGTCTATAATTCTTGGTGTCTTTACTGTCCCCGGATTTAAAAGTGGTATAACCTTATTGTATTTCATTTAATCCAGGAAAACTCCTTGATCCACGCACAAATTAAATATTAAAGCTAAATATGGTGCTATAGTCTCGATTATGGATCTACAAACTTTGATAGATAATCCCCATAGATCTACAGTCAATTTGATTTTGATTTGCCGAAAAGCTTTTATAACTATCGTAGGGTTTATATGTTTAAATTGAAATTCAACCGGGCAGCCTGTAACGTTTGTTTTAAATAAATCAATTGAGACATCGGGTGAGGAATTTAAAGCTTCCGTCGTTTTTGATGGTATAATTATTAGTAAAGAAATTTACAAATTCTTGAGCTACTTCTAAGTTAGAGTTTTGGCAGTGGAGTCTCCAATGTGTACTCAGTGTTTCGTATTTTTTTTTTCCCATTAGTTTCATTATTAATAACTTTCCACACCATTTTTATTTTATTTTCTGCTGTTTTGATCAAAATTATATTTTGTTATTTATAATGTAAATTATTTTGCATAATATTATATAGCATATTTTTTTATGTAGGTGTACCTACTACAGATACACTTATGCCCAACCCTTCGGGGAAACAAGGCGTGATGTTATGTTATGTTGTATTTTTTTCTAACTGAACAGACTGCTGTGCTACTAGGGAGTTTGTTGCGCCACTTCTTCTTCCCAGCTAAAGCACTAGGAAGATGTGAAGGGTGGGCGTTTTGGGAGACTGTCTTATGTAACTTTGACGTTCGAAAAGTGCTGATTCTCAGCCCAGTTTGAACTAATGACTTGAATTTTGAATTTTAAATATATAAACGTACTTTAAAAATAATGAGTCATACTTTAAAATGTTTAGCTTTAAAATTATTTGAATGAACTAAATACTAGTACCTATGCCAAGACTGTGCTTGCAAAACTTTCCAAGGTTGTAAAATTTTTGGAAAACTTTACACAAGTACAATGCATAGGACCCTTCATTTTCCTTACTGGTATATTTTATTTTTCATATTCAAATACCTAGTATATTTATTTGGTGAATTCATCAAAAGAGGTATAGTTCAGGTATTTATTTTTATAGTCCTGAGTAAAATCAGGATTTAATTTAATTAAAGATTCCTTAATTAAATGTGTACGAGGGAAGTAATATAATGAACACCCAATTCAATCACTTATAATTGTATATTATAAATTAAATTGTAAATTAATTACTGTAAAAATTAAGATTCCATATTGAAATAGATCAAAAGATTTCCATTTCAGGTATTTTTTTTATAGTTCTGAATAAACTCAGGATTTAATTTAATTAAGGGTTTTTTATGGCTATTAAATACATCCCATAATAAAATAATGGTCATAATGGATCGAACAATATGAATAAAAAGCATTATTAGTGGCGCTGAAAAAACATTGTTCGTAAAATTCCAAAGAGAAAGTGATAATAAAATTATCACACATATTACCATCAAAATCTCTATAGGAGTGCAAGTGTGAACACAAACCGATTGTAGAACGACGTAGTCACCTGCTACGGCGTAGCGTAGAACGCCATGCGATGTAGCTTGGTATGCGGCGTAGCTTGGCGCGCAAGCCGCCAAGGCTTCAAACAACGTGTTCTGTGTAAAATTCTATTATTTTGCTTGAATTATTATTACTTAAAAAACATGGTAGATAAACAAATAAACTTTATCCAAATTTATTTTTCGTTTTCTTTTTGCCTGGCTTCACATTCTTCGCATTTAATTCCCGTTAAAAAGAACACCGAAACGTGACCATTAAAACTTAATTGTTGTTACATTTGATATTGTAGCTGCCACAGGAAATAAAAGAATAATACGAAATACAACCGGCTCACTTACCAGCGCAAGCGTCAGTCATGTAACGTAATGGCTTTCCGAGAAATCTTATGTATCTGACATCTGACCTTATACTGTATTGAAATGTATTAAAGCTGATACTACAATGACCAGCTCTTTGTTTTACCACTTTAATAAAACTTTATTATTTATTTACTTATTGTCATAATATTTTACTTAAATAATTCTTATCTTTTAGATCTTACAAGTAGGTATACAGGGCCAAATTAAATTAGATAAGAAAAAAATATGGATTTTCTTCCACATTTATTTCAAGTAACTACGGGTCAACGACCACAGGTAGGTAGTGTAGTGTTGAAGTATATTATGCTAAAAAAATTACGCCGATATTAATAATACCAACAACAGTTATAAATTTAGTTTTAGAAACGTTAAGCGTCAAAACGTTATTCTGGAGCCACTTACAAACGATGTTTAATCCCGATTGTGCAGCATCAAAGGCCTCACCTAACTATCACCAGTGAAAAATAAGGCAGTGTCAGCAGCAAAAGAAATAATTTTACCGTTATGGAGAGAGAGTTGGCAGAGGTCATTGATGTACACAAGAAAGAGAGTGGGGCCTGTTGTGCTTCCCGGTGGAACACCATAATTAATGGGTAGCGTGTCACTCAGACAATCATTTATTTTAACCCGTTGTATTCTGCCAGTAAGGTAGTCCTCCAACAATTTAAACGGAATTCTCCTTATAACGAGACGATTTAGTTTGTTTAAAAGGTGCGGAACAGACACTGTATCAAATGCCTTCGCAAGGTCAAGGAACACTGTAATGCACTTTCTATCTTCATCAAGATTGGTAACATTAGAGTGTTCAGTTCGAATTAACAAGCGTTCCAAGACCTTGGAAAGCGCTGGTAAAATGGTTATAACTTAAATAGAAATATTAACAAACTAAACAATACAATCCTAATTTCTATGATCTGAGGTGGAAATATTCAAAATTTCTACGTACGCTAGGTGCAATAAGTGTTTCAAACTGGTCTGTCTGTACGTAAACTGTTAATTCAGTCGATGATAACGGTATATTGCTCAGCAAATTACTAACATAGTTACGTGTTGCGTGTACTACGCACCAGATATATAATATCTACAAGAATTAATTTGATTGAATACTAACCTAAATAAATAATACTGAAGGCTTACCTTTTTCTTTGGAGGTTAGGTCTTCCCATTCCAAGAACACAGCATTTCCCAAATCAAACCATTTTAATTCCTTAATATTGTATCATTGGTATGATATAATAAAGCACCCAATGTGTACTAATGTTTTGTGGCTACACATTCATATAAAATTATAGAACAATAATTCTTGTCGATTAATATAAATCGCAGACGGATTTTCGAATTCGCCTAGCTGTTTTACAAAACGGCTCCGTTATTTAAAACAGCTGACAACGTAATAGCTAGATTGCCATCGAGTTACGTTTAACAGAACTGCAAGCCGTTTAGATGTTATGCAGAAATCAGAATGGCTTACCCGCAGTCACAATAAGCGTTTTTTGCTGTGGCTTCTAATGCAGAATCAGTCGTAGAAACCAAACTAAGCTAAGCTATCCTAAACCAATTGGGCATCTAGTCCAATTGGTTTAGGTTAGGTTAGAACTGTGACCAACCAGCACGCGAGCCAAACGAGTAAAGCCAGCGGCAGGCGAGCGCTACTTCCAAGTTGGTCGCAGATATTTGGCTATTTTGTATTTTTAAGACTTTTGAGATTTCATAAAAATCTGATGACATTATGTTAAAATTATCCTTAAAATCACTGTTTTCACTGGTGTTAGTATCATTTTTAGTCCTTTTACTTGTTTTATTTTTTTCTGAGTGCTCTGAGTGGAATACCTCAATTTTTGTTGTTTTAACACACATAGCCACGAACGATAAAATTTAGAACTTAAATATACAATCTGACGTTTCAAGCTGTTTTACTTAACATCTAATCATTGATCCGCTGCATTAATAAATGCAAAACGTTGCACGTTGCAAAACGCCAGTCTTACCAAAGGTTATCTTATTACCCAATAACTGGGTTGTGGAGGTCATTATAGGCAGTCGCTCCATGTAAAATACTAGTATTCAGCTGCATACGATTAGACTTGAAGGCGACCCTAACTTAGTTGGAAAAAGGCTAGGCAGTATGTCGGCTGTTTCAGTGTTCCCTCCCTTTCTAGACATAATGTTTTAATATTTCACGTACTCATTCCACTGTGTTATTCACACTGCCTACTCTTATGCTTACATCTCTTTCAAACATCGTCAGAGCAACAACGCCACTAGTTAGCAGGAATACTAACTTTTGAAAACAGTGGAGTTCCTATTTTCTTAAAGTCCGTAACGCATATTATGCAATTATCATCCCCTCATCATCCCATAAAGGCTTATAGATAGCCCTTAAATAGCAGCAGAAAACCCATTGAGAGTACTTTACAATAATGAGCTTAGTAGACTATACTACCAGTATTAAACAAGTACCTATATTAGTTGAACGTGCTGCCGCATAAAAAGGTTTTGCAGCATTGCTACCGATTTCAATATTTGCATTCCATTTCTGGGTTTGAATTTCACCGTACGGTTCGAAGGCAATTCTTGGCAAGTTTCTTATTGTTTCGCTCGTCTTTTGTAGGTACGTTCAGTTATTATGTATTGCGTACATTTGTACAGTTTACGTACAACTTGCAGCTGGGTTGCTGCTTAATTTAATATCTTTGTTTATTGTTGGCGTTGGTAAATAAATTCAAGTTCTGTGTGTAGTGTTTTGTTTTAATTGGATTTGTTGTTCTTGTGTTTGCATAGTGTTGGGCTCAAGTTATAGCAAACATTGCGTCTAAAATTATGAACTATTGTTGACCCTACCATCCGGTGCAGTATTGAATTAATATAATAAACGCTATCCCTCAGGTCACTCACTCCTTCATTACATTGCAAACTGAGTACGCTTTGTCGTACCCCATCACCTGATGGGCAAAAAACACAAGACTACACAAAAACAATAAAAAAAGAAAGTCTAACTCCCTCGCGACACGACCACTGCCGTTAAAATCTTTTGTACATAATACTTGTTCTCAAATATGTATTAATATCCTTTGTGTCCATAAAAAAGGGTTGAACATTAATGAGTTTTGTCTCGTAGCCACGTCGTGCGGTTACCCTATGCCACCCTGGGGAGGTCATTAAAAACTTCGCTTAGGTAGGATAATATGGCCGTGTAGACATTTAACGGCCAATGTCTGAAGATTTTTATACATTTTACAAGGTTATTTTAAGCGTAAACACTAACTATTTTATTTAGAATCACCAGGAGACTTCTATTTATGTATTTTCAGCAAGTCATGTTCAAGATTCGACTTGAGTATAGTAGATAAATATATTCGTAAATCAACGAGACGTTAATAGGGACCTCGGGACCCTTCGGTCTAGTATTAAGACTACCTTAGCGGTCGGTTCAGAGAGATTTTGAGTATCAGACAACCCTTTTAGAACAGCTGACCTTTCTGCACCTTACTCATGAAATCAAGGCAACATGATAACCAAGAGAGCTTATAGATTTTCTATTAGATGTATTGTAGCGGCTTCTACATTGCTACATGCAAACTACGCATCAAAGACCCGACGTCACACAAAATCCTGACGTCAGACAGATCCTCCATCGCGCAATTAGAGTTTACTGCGCGCACGACATAATATAAGACATCAATCGTTGGGCAGTTGCCCGCTAGACACGACACCCGTCTGGTCGGAGGATCCTCCCTTTTCTATAGAGGATGAGTGAACTTTACACCCTGTCCCTCATGCCTCTAAAGTATAATTAAAATGTTCAGATGTATTTATTTTGATATTTTTCTACAATCACGCCTCACGCCACTCACGCCTTCTTCCTACGGGGATAGACAGAAACTACAGAACGCCACCTGTAGTTTTGCTACGATCCTTACATACTCCTATTGCTTCCTTATGTTAATACATCTGCACCCTAATAGCGTAACACACTATCTCAATCTGTTTCATTTTGGGGGTTCAACAAACAATCAATGAGCTATTTACGATGTCGAGCAAACACGAAAATATGAAACCTTTTTTTTTGAGTTGGACATCATCAAATGACTTAGGAGCGGGAGGGCGTAAAAAAACGATGTTTCCTGATTATTTTAGTTTTAACTGACGAGATCCGTCAGGCCATACTGTGAAACAGCCCACAGACGATATTAGCCCTTATTTAGCAGTAAAATAGTGATTTATGCCGCGTGTACCAGCCGTGTATATATTTTTACACGGTAGTGCTATATCGGTGTTAAGGTTAGAACTTGTAGGTGGGCTTGCTTATGAACAACATTGAGTATTTAAGGGTTGATCAAAAAGCTCTTAGATGTAGTAGTAGGTTCTTCTGAAAGTTGAAACAATAATTATCAACAGCACCACAGACTGCTTCTTCCATTCACCGCTTTCCCGTGCTTG
Source organism: Xanthia togata (assembly GCA_963853775.1). NCBI lineage: Eukaryota > Metazoa > Arthropoda > Insecta > Lepidoptera > Noctuidae > Xanthia > Xanthia togata. The sequence continues at coordinate 25,950,307 of OY970794.1, read as the reverse complement.
GTGCAATTACTCCTCAGCTACAATCTAAGTACGCGTGTAATAATCCGCCTAACAAGTACTAACAGAAATATAATTCAAATTGCAACTTAAAACATCCGTTTCAGATCTGGAAACTTCAATGCGGATGCAAATACGGATCTCAAACGTTCCGTGGTCGTGACTGTGAATGCAGATGTCTGTTACATTCTCGGATTTCGAGTTACGTCGCGACGTACTTGAAATACGATTTTCAAAGGTATTAGGAGGTCGGAAACTAGGTATAAGAGTGCTTAATATGTTTTTTGAATGGATAGCCTACTTCGGTTTTTTTTGTTTGATTTTTATTTTTTCATAACTTGTGTTCTAGGTATCTCCTTTCATGACCATAAATTATACCTAAACACGTTTTGTTTATAATTATTTAGATGTCTACCATATTCTTTTCTACAACAAAATGTATTTATACGGTGTTTATTGATCAGATCATAAAAGCCATGCTGAACATTCCTCTTAATGAAGTTCTGCCACATTTTAGTGGAGCTATAATCGTCATGATTGCCCACCCTAGTATTTACCCTAGAAATTGCAATTTGATATTGCTTTTAGGAGACAGAAGAATACGTGGCCTTTTCTCTGGAAGAAAGTCTTTGATTGCCTATTACTACATCCAAAGATAGATGTTTTTTTGTCTGTTGGAATATCGGAGCGTAGAGGTATGAGGAACAGGGTGTAAAATTCACTCATCCTTCATAGAAAAGGGAGGACCCTTCGTAGACGGGCGTCGTATCTGGTGGGCTACTGACCGATGATCGTTGTCGGGACGTTGTATATATGCGGTAAACACTGCTTGCGTGATGCAGGAGTTTGCCAGATGTCAGGGTGATGCGTAGTTCGTATGTGGCAATGTAGCTGCCGCCAAAGTGCCATTAAATCAATGTTAGACAATAACAAGGTGGTAATTTACGTGGTGTCATAATTTTCTCCCGTCGTTAACTTTCCAGACAAGCTTATTACGAAACCTTTGTAAAGATAATGACCATTAAAAATGTATTAATTATCATACTGTAACTAAGACCCAACTAAAAGTGTTTCATCTTAGTTTCACATGTTTACTTAAGTACAGGGCTTCAAAACTTAAGCAACGCTGTGTGGTGTCTGAACTAGATTCTAATTAAGCAACTTTAGACTTTATTCCCAAGGTGTAAAGTGGAAAAAAGTTAGTAGTTTTTGCGTTCTTTTTTATTCTGAAACTTAAAGGTATCGAAAAGAATTTGATTAATGAAGTGTCACGATTGATAGTAGCTGTAGACCTTTTTGTTAAGTTTAGTTGCTGGCAAAAAACAGGGCTCTTTTTTTGATTATGTCTAGAACCTAGACAGGTAAAGAATAAACCAGATCAAATATATTACATATTATAAATTGAAGTCACATTTCGTATCTGCCTGCCTGTTTGCTGGATTATGATGCGGTTTTCTGCAACATTTAGAAAATTTAATGCGATAGGTTTATGTGTATAGTACATTAATACTAAGTTTACAAATAATAAAGAAATCATGATGTTTTGTCAAGTCGAAAAAACTGTGCGAAGCACGCGCGGGTCGCTAGTACAAGTACCTACTATAAATATTCATTAATTCATTTCAGAATGTTCAAAGTTGTGACGTATCATTAAACTTCGTTTTATGTTAAGAGCTTTATTTATAAGCAGCTTAGACATAAATAGTTATGAATATAATTTCAGAGTTGGGTAGGTATAATACATACCTACTTCATTCATCGGATAATTTTTTCAAGCCGTTCAAAGACTACCGTAGTCCAAATAATTTTCTAAGAAATTATTCTTGAATAGAGTATTATAAGGATTATTAATAATGCTAGTAAGTAGGTTTGTGTAATTGAAAGGCTGTTACGCACAAGTATACAGGCTCAAAACCTTTACGTGGACTTTATGGAAATCTAAATAAGTATAGTAAAAACCAGTATAATACTTAGATATTATGTACTATGTATTTTCTTCTGCTAGGTGATACATTTTTTTTTTCAACTAGTTAAGCTTTGTACTAACAATAAAAACAAGAAAAAAAAATAGTTACCTCCCGTACTCCTCCTCTCCCCTCCACTCCCGCATAAACTACATACCTACTCAAACTGCCAGACCATTACTAAAACTAACGGAGAAAGAAAAAAAAATCCATCACAAAGATTAAAATAATATAATACTTTACAAAGTAATCTTATCATTTGTATGTAATATTCAACAATGTCAGTGTATAAACAGGGTGTCCGGTAATAATGGAATAGCATATAATAGATCTTATGACCGTTCTAAAAAAATACAAAAAAACTAAAAATCCCTAGTAGTACCTAAGATTTTTAAATAACGTTTTTTTAACTTATTTTACATTCTTCTTCACCACAACCACAAATGAATGAATTCCATCGGATATTTTGCTGTTGTAATATTTACATTGACTATGCCGACAGAGAAGCAGTAAATAATGTGACTAGAAATAGAACAATATTTTTTTCAAAAAAATCTTTTCTCGGGTACTTACTTGAGATATTATTGTTTTTGTATTTTTTTTAGAACGGCCGTCAGTTCTATTAGTTGCAATTTCAAGGTTATCCATTATTTACCGGACACCCTGTATAATACTGGTATATTTTGATGATTTTACTGAGTAATTATAACGTCAAGGCATAGCAGAGCGAGCAGCTCAATCCTAAGCTTTTTTATCTTCTAAATAATCTGCAATTGTATACTATATTTACCCTTTTTTACAAAGTTTGCTATAATACAGCTTTTAAATCGTTTAATGGGTAAGTTTCGAATTTCAATGGGAAGTTTGTTGTAAAAGCGTATACATTGACCCATGAACAAGTTGCCTACTCTGTGGAGACGTGTGCGATGTACAGCAACGTTGTGTTTATTCCTGGTATTTAAACTATGAACATAAGAAAATTTCATAAAATTTGATAAATATTTGTGTACAGACATTATATATTGGGTTTTCAAATATAAATTGTGAGGCTAGTCAGAATATTTAGTTCCTTAAATTTATCTCGAAGGGAATCTGTCGGACCTAGGTTATAAAGGGCTCTGACAGCGCTTTTCTGTAGAACAAAGATAGTATTAATGTCTGAACAGGTTTCCCAGAGAAGAATCCCATATGACATAAGACTGAAAATAACAAACTAAATAAACAATTCTGGCTGTAACTACGTCAGTTAGCTATCTATTTTTTTTTTAATAGCATAGGCGGCTGAACTCAGCCTTCTTGACAATTTATTTATGTGTGGGCCCCATTTTAATTTACCGTCAATAGTGATTCCAAGAAAAACTGTCGACTCAACAGGGTCCAGCTCAATTCCATTAAAATTAAAATCGGTCTAACATTTGGCGTTGAAAATTTAAGGAGTTTAGTCTTTTTTTAATTCAGGAGAAGATTATTTACATTAAACCAATGCACAACTTTAGAGAGTGCATCGCTAACTTATTCAAAGTTGACTAACTGACGTTTGATTTTAAAAATAAGGGAAGTGTCATCTTGCTAATAAAACGATCTTGAGTGAATATCCCTTCTGTGGTAAGGTAAGACATTAATATACTTAAATGGAATAAATGGATACACATATCCATCAAGATCTAAATAATCTATCGTTTTTTTGTCATAACCGAGTAAGAAAGTAACAAACAAAATGGCCCAACTGAAGACAGTCTCAAGCCACTCATAGTTATGAACTAATAACACTAATAAAGCTACCATTACAGGCCAACTAGCCTCCTAAGTGGGGTCACGTTAAATCTGAAAACTTTCCCTCAACTCCTTCTGTGCGAATCGTTTGAACGCCAAGAAATCCGCCGTATGATCTTGTAAAGGACTGTGCGACATTTAATTAGTGTAGACACTGTCGCAAAAGCGACATCCTCAAAACCGCCGGGTTATAGGAATGTCTCGAGACACTGAGCGATACAACCTTAAAGAACGAAAAAAGACAGTTGAATATCAACTTTGCGCACGAGCTTTTAGGGTGGGTTTTTGTTCGTAGTAATTTATATAAAGAAAAGGAATGAAAAGTGAAGCAATTCATCAAATTGTAGTCACAATCACGGTCGAGTGACGAAACGTCTGAGGACGCGCTTTCTCGCAGCGCTTTGTGGGATTCAGCGGGATTTGCTGAATTTATGGAAGGCAAGCTCGTTAAGTGTGAGTTGACGATGAATACAAATCCTTCATGGTGTTATAATGAGGACATGGGCATGGCTTTATCTTGAGAGTACGTCCCCCTAATTATACGCGCATTATTTTATGATTATGAAGCTTTTAAATGTTGATAGAGTAAAGTAGGACGTGCTTTTGTAAATTGTTTCAGATTTTATGCTGTTCCCACTTGACTGTGATAACTTTTGCGGCCGTTACTAAGAACAAATATCGCTTGGTATTTAAAAAAGGCTTTGTTAGTACCAATGAAAGTTTAGTAAAAGTCGATCATGCTTAAATAATACTAAAAATCTTAAACCTCACGTTTAAGATTGTTAGTATTATTTGGCTTACATATGAGAATAAAAATAAATTAAAAAATAAAACCAGACCATTATTGTCGAATTTTTTTTTAATAAACAAAAATTGTCGCTTTAAAGAAAAGGTCTTCTCATATAGAGATAGCACGAGCATTGATCACCACGCTTGCTGAAGATGGGTTGGCGATAAGGTACCTATACGTGAAGGACAGTTAAAATATCGGGTAGTTATAGAAATTTGATTTAAAACTTAAAGCTGAAACTTTCCCTGAAAATAGCAGCATGCTTCAATAACATAACTTCTACACGGTACAAAAACTAGTCGTTCGCATAAGCGAAATAACTTCATTTAAAGTTCGAAATTGACTCAATTCAAGTTAAATAGGCTATGTACATGGGGTAGGTACTACATCTCTATATACAAATAAATAAAATTGAAGTGTCTGTTTGTAATGTCAAAGTATGAGCTTTTTACAAAATGCATTTGTTAGTATATATGGGGTACTTACAACAAAGAAACCATACTGAAATTTTTCGTCTGTTTGTCTTTTTGTTCCGGCTGATCTCCGAAGCGGCTGGACCGATTTTGACGGGATTGTCTCTGGCAGATAGCTGATATTATAAGGGATAATTACGCTTCTTTTATTTTTGATAAATAATAAGCTGCTGCGGGCAGCTGCCAGTAATATACTCGTATAATAAATGTGTATATGCATATAAAATCACCCATTTATGTATATTCTATGAGTTAACATAATATATCCACATAAAGTTTGAAGGTAAGCTAAAACAAATATCGAATTACGAGAAAGGGCTCTCTGTTCGAGGATTCTGGATTCATTAAAAGTTTCAATTACCGAAATACATACGCGTTTCGACATCAAGCGGCGGTCAGGCAATGTGTGTTTTGCACCTGAGTATATTTAATAACAAAATAATGTAGGTACAAAAAGTACACAACAAAATTAAAGGTCTGGCAGACACAATCACATTTGATAATTATGAAACATGTTTTAAATAATACTTTTTTCAAAGACTTTTGGTTACGAGTACTCGTATGAATTAATATTATATATGCGAAGGTGTGGTTCTTTGTCACGCTTTCACGATAAAACAGCTGAACGGATTTGAATGAAATTTGGCACACGAGTAGAACATGACTTGGATGAGGACATAAAATACTTTTTATCCCAATATTCCCACGGGGTTAGCAAGTCACATCGTCCCAAATATAAAAAAAAAACACGGAACAGAAAATGCAAACAACATCACGCATGTATTTCCTAAATGGTTGGGCAGTGGTTTACCTATGGTTCACTCACATTTCGCCACTTATGTTTGAGTCACATGAAATAGGGGGCGAACCTATAGCCACCGGGAACAAATCCAGACTCCGGCCTGCTACTGAGAAATTCTAGATGGAAAAACCCAATAACACTTAAAAAACAATTGCAAACAACTTAAACTGTATCGTAAATGTACCTATTCACATCAATTTTAATTAGGGTTTAAATAGTATTGTTTTTGCATGATTGTGATAATTTTATTTTATATGTAAGTAATGTTCAACAAAATATTAATTGTTAATGAATAAATAAATGAAAAATAAACTATAACGTGAAAACATTAGGAACGAAACTGCTCTGGCATGCAATAAAGCTTTTAAAACATATAAAAATAAATTAAAAGTGCTGCACATAATCAGTCACGCTTAATCCCATGTGAGCTAATTAATCATTGCTATACTTTTAACAAGCAAGTACTCATCAGTGGGGCTTAAATTGCAGCAGTGTAGCCACGGCACTAATTACAGCATTACTAGGGCAAATAACACTACGCTTTTGAAGTGATGTTCGGTTTTTGGGCTAATGTTATTTTTGGACAGATTAATAATGTTACAGGGAATTATCTGACAAAAGCTCTCAGACGATTTAATCTTACAGACGACAAACACGATTTAAATATCGTCATAATTTGAAAGAAACATGGCCACCTTCTTCTTTAAACAAAAGACGTCGTTTCATAGCTAATAAAAAATCGAAACTTAGTTACAACACCCTTAAATAAATGGCTTTAACAGAAAGCACAAAAGAGGAAACCCGAGTCTCCAACATGTCTGCCGTAATGAAATCAACAAAAAGCGCCAACTAACATTGTACCTAAATGAACAAAAATTCGCTACAAAGAAAAATTCCGGTACATTTTTATTTTGAAAAACACCAGCTAGTACCCACACATTTCCCCTGTTTGTACAGTTCGGTTCTCGTGAAAACGTGCTCGCAACGACATCAAAGTTAAAATGCTAGCTTCTCCATTTTCAAACATAGTCAGTATAGTAACGGCAATTTCTGATACATTGCCAAGAAATTCTTCTAAAACAACGAATTGAAAAGCTCTGGAAATTTCAAAAGAATTCTCAGTAAGCACCTTATTTAGAACCCCCGGTTTATTTGCTGCCAGGTTATTTATTACATTGTATTGCTTTATCTTATCTAAAATAGGAGCGGCTATTCTAAAATTGCTGGAGTACTTTTAAACTAAACATTTTATTTTGTAAACGGTTTATAGCTGTAAATAAGTCGACTTTTAGAGAATTTAATTGATTCTTTTTAATTGGTATAATGGAGCCCATTTAAAAAATGTATTATATTAAAGATAAACTTTTTATCTGACAAGTCTTGTCACGAAAATTCTAAAAACAACTTAATCATAACGTGTAAATAGACAGTAACGTCAAGAGCATCTCTGCCCACACTCCTGAAAAAGTTATACCGTCGCGTCGTTAACCTCCCGGTTAAAAGAACAAACAGTGTTTTCAATAAAATCACCTACAGTTTATTTCCAAACTTTACTACATCGCATAGTATTCGTAGAAAGCACTACGTTGCAAAAGCAAGCTGCATTCTCTAAGTGATCGAAATTTACTATTCACAATAAAACGCCAAAAACATGAACAGGATTCCAATAATGTTATTTACATCAATATTATGCCTTTCTTCGCCCGTCCTCTGAATTTATTGTCGAAAAGGAAAGGAATAAAATATGTAGATTTAGTACAGAGTACAGAGAAGCACTTATTGAAATTGGTTGATTTACTTTAATCACATTATCTGAAAGCGTAAAAAGGATTGGGTCGTATGGTTCGGCCCAGAGTGTATGGGTTTTGTGAAAACGCCATAGGAGCTGTATCTCCTATGTGTGATATTTTTGCTGATAAGTACAATACCATTGTATCTGGGTACTTTTAATAATGTTTAATCTGAGAGAAGGTAAATCTAAAGGTTTATAAAAACAGAGAAGTATAGTCAATTGAAGCATTGTCATGGCAGGTATTCTTTCTCGACTCTTTCGATTGTCTTTATCTAAAAAAAACTAATATTCAGCTACCCTAATAACTTTCTTTTCTACAAAAGAATATATTTAAATTACATAATACAGTCAGGAATCTCACGTAATCTCCAGCTTCTCACGGAGTTTCCACAAGTCTATAAATTGCCTAAGGTATGGGTCGAACTCCCCGCTTTCTCGATTTAAGTAGATATCCAAGCGACTTAACTACCTGTAACTCTAGTGGGTGTGATAGTGCTTGCTGTCAAGGTAGAGGTAGAGTTCAATTTACAAATCTAGAAATCTATACAGGGTCAAATAAAACTAGCTAGTGAAACTCCACAGATGTGATGGTATCGATGTCTAAACGTGACAAAACAAAAAATAAATTAACTTGAAGTTGTTTTTTTTTGGGGTCATCAACCACCCGTTAGTAGCCCGCGAAATTAAAATTGTTTTATGTTTTTTTTGCAATTTGCAGGTCAATGTTCAGGTCAGGTTGTATATGGATTAAAATATAATTAGCAACCGTAACAACTATGGCTTTACAGAATTATAATCATTAGAATCAGCAATACCACTCCTTATTTTAGAATAATCCTAAAATGTCATGATTTCATGAAATAGTCATTCAATAGGATTAATGAAATTAGAGAGTTTTATTGATGATTTTTATGATTATAATTCAAAAAAAACATTTGATATGGCCGCGAATCATATTTAGATCAACATACAACCTGATACTGAGCTGTAAATTGCAAAAAACGTAAGAAAATTGGAATTTCACGAGCTACCCTGACGTTTTCGCTTTAAAACAAGTTTTTTTTTCGGTGTTAACTTGACAGACGTGATGGGTATCGAAATCTCGACACGATAAAACAGATTTAGTAACAATTAGAAAAAAATTACATCAAATCCTTTTTATTATTTTTATTTTGTCGTGTTTAAGTATCGATGCCTATCAAGTCTGCGGAGTTTTGCTAGCTTATTTAAATTTCACCCTGTATAGTAATGTTATTCTGTACTTGACCACGTAGGATTTGAAAAAATCCTAACTATAATATTATAAATGCGAAAGTGAGTTTGTTTATTTGTTTTTTACGCTTTCATCCTAAAAGGACTTAACGGATTTAGAATTAATTGGCTCATGGGTAGGAGTCTTAACTCAGGTCATGGTTATAGTAAAAAGTATCCTATATCTTAATAAAGGATTCATTTTATCCCGATATTTCCACGGCATCAACACAAATAAATATAAGAAATCGCGGGCGCAGCTAGTAATGACTAATGTAAGGCAAGGTAGTTACATAAAAACTTGAGTCTCCTGTGTACCTGATGATGCTTTAGGATTGTCAGCCTGTCAATAATGCTAATTGACTAAATGTACAGCCTGGGAATTTAATTGTTAATCAAATTGATACCATCCGTCAAATTACCGTGTTATATCCATTTTATACAACTGTCAAAGAAGATTAGTTATATTCAGAGAAGATTTGAATATACGGATGGCATAAGTTAGTAGTCGACTGTCCCTAACTTTACTTTGTAGCGGTTACACCGCCACATACGAACTACGCATTAAAGACATGACGTCACACAAATCCTGCATCGCGCAATTAGAGTTTACCGCGCGAACGACATTTATTTATTTATTTATTTATTTATTTATTAATTTATAGTTAATTAAAACGGCACAGGTCCAATTACATTAATTAACATAGAATTGAGAAAAATAAAATAACAATAAAAATGAAAAACAATAATAACAATAACACAACATAAACATGTACAATACAATTCCATTCAATACGTGGATAAAATGATTAATAATTATTTGATTAAATAGTTAAATTAATTATACACGTCACCAACTAATATATAACAGTGGACACCCTCGCATATTGTCTCTCACAGAACTCCAGACAAGCACGCATAATCTTCTTCCATTCATCAGCAAACACATCACATTCAGGGTCGGCAGTCAGGAGGGCGTTTAGCATCTTTAGGGTTCGACATACTGGAGATTCGGCTCTAGCGACAGATCTAGATAGCGGTGGCGCGAACAGATTGTGACGGCGGCTTTGACGGTGCCCAAGGTATTTGTCAGGCACAAACAGACGGCAGAAAAGTCCGTGGAGTTCAGGGCAGTCAATCCGACCACTTAGGGTCTTACAAGCAACCGCGAGCTGATCAAAGCCTCTTCTAACCTCCAACGAATTGAAACCTAATACCCCTAGTAAATAATTGGTTGGGTACATAAATGGGAAGAAGTGGTACCGCCTTTGATACAAAAATCTCAAGAAGGTTTTCTGAACTTTCTCAAGCATCAGAGTCTGAGACGCAGTATGTGGATGCCAGACACAGGCGCTGGACTCGAGTTTACTCCGAACCAAAGTGGTGTATAAAAGTTCAATAACACTGGGATTGCGAAAGTCACGAGCGTTCCTCAAGACAAATCCCAGGCGCTGGAAAGATTCCTTTGCAAGGGCAGACACGTGATCTTTAAATGTCAGACTGCGGTCGAACGTCACTCCCAAGTCCTTAACGCTGGTGACACGAGTGACCACTGTACCCCCCAAACTATAATCGAATTTTATTGGTCTCAACCCTCGACCATATGTCATAACGTAACATTTATTAATATTAAATAATAACTTGTTCGCAATGCTCCACTCATAGACGGTTTCGATATCTTTTTGTAGGAGTTCGCAATCCACCTCAGTTCTGATCTGCGCGGCTAGTTTTAGATCGTCGGCATATAACAGGCATTTTGCGAACCTAATCTTAGAAATTAGGTCATTGATCATGATCAGGAACAGCGGGGGCCCCAACACGGATCCCTGACTCACGCCCGAGCGAGTATAATAAGACTTCGATTCAAAGCAGCCATGCCGGACGAACTGTTTGCGATCCCGTAGGTAGTCGGCGAAGAAGTTAAGAAGGCCAGATGAGAAGCCCGTAGCCCCCAACTTTGTCAGTAGCACATCGTTGTCCACTTTATCAAACGCCTTCCGGAAATCAAAGTACAGCGTGTCAGTCAAAGTACAGCGTGTAGATAAGACTATCCGAAATCAACACCAGGGCAGTCGGCCCGCCAGACACAACACCCGTCTGGTTGGAGGATCCTCCCTTTTCTATGGTGGATGAGTGAACTTTACACCCTGTTCCTCATGCCCCTAAAACTTCATTAGTCTTTTTTAGGTCTTACATCGGTAAGACCTAAAAAAGACTCGCCTCTCAAGGAATGATACAGGGAGATTCTGTTAAGTTTGAGCATAAAACAGTATACTACATTTACTAATACATCCTGAAAACACTAACACTTTTTATGCAGAATTATTAAACCAAGGCATACCAACACCTCACACTTACGTCCACAAGTAAACTGTGCCGCAAAGTCACACATTCTCAAAGTGAAAAGCAATACGACATCAATCACCAACGCCGGTGACTGAAAACTAACACAAAATTAATAACGAGTATTCACCGCAGCCAAACTCTACCTATTAATTACACGGCCCATACCTATTGCTATGTATACATTGCAATATACCAACACGAAACTTACATTCAGAAGGTTAAATAATAAGGTCTGACTGAAATATAAAAAAATATCGTTCACATTTTAAGGGGTGATTCTTAGGAAATCAGACTTGCCTACTTAACATTTTCAGGAATTTAAATTAATAACAATCTATTACTGTATTGCTTCTTACTGGACTGAGCATCCCTTACTGTAGTCGCAAATGAGATGTAATATCTGACATCTCACCTTGGTAATAAGCAACATTAAAGGGGGGCCTAGGCAAGGTCATTTCTGACGACCAACTCTAGCACCGTGCGCTCGTTGGTCAAAAAACTACAACAATTACGTTGTTACAATTTACAGATTAAATGTGCAGAAACTCGACAAAGAATACTCTCAATGTAGGTCATCCGAATATTAATTAATTATTGTTTTGTGTAGAAATCAGAACCTCAGATCTTGGCAATTTAGAAAATAGAGCTCTTTGTGGAATAGTTCTGAGAAGGATCTTTTTGCGACCGAATATACCAATGGAAGGTACTACGTATATGTAGGTATACTGTTCGGGCACAAGGATACGGGTGAAACCTATCAGCAATTACTTGAGTACCTACAACATTAGTCCGAGAACCAATTATTTTAAGAAAAAACTCTACTGTTGCCATGTCCAACATGAGATGCTCAAACTACCCCCATTAATTATTAGTGGATCTCTTTATGTTTGGTTTTTTTAATAAATCCCTTTTACAGTATTGCTATATTACTGGCTTACTGATTTTATCACTGCACAAGTCGTGTGTCCGATGGCATTTTCCATCGGCAAAAATGACGAATTTCTTCCGTACAAACTTTCATCCTCCATTTTCATACTTTAACCGCTTTAGGGGTGAATTTTGAGAAATCCTCTCTTAATGATCATTTACGCAATGGAAGTGTGTGAATTTTTTTGAATTAATGAATTTAAGATTTTTACTATGTAGACAGAGCTAGTCTGTTATTGTTCAACATGTTCTCTTACACGCGTGTCGATTCTGTAAAAATATCACAGTGAATACTTACGTCAACTGCAGTGCTATTTTGTAACCATTTCACCGTGAATGACAGCTCACTTCACGTTCACTTCACCTAAGTTTTCACTGTGAGATTATTACAGAATAGACCGGCTGATCATGAAGTGACCTGTCATTCCACCACCAAGGTGACATTTTTACAGCATAGATCGCCAGATATTCAAAGCGACCTCTGACCAAGAAGCAGATGACCAATCATCTGCTTCTTGGTATTCATCATCATCATCTGCCTAACCTTTTTCCAACTATGTTAGGGTCACCTTCGGGTGACCCTAACATAGTTGGAAAAAGGTAAGGTAGTCTAACTGGATGCAGCTGAACACCAGTATTCTATATGGAGTGACTGCCTATCCGACCTCCACAACCCAGTGACCTACCCCTTGGTAAAACTGATTTTCTTCTTGGCATCAAATAACATAAATACAGTGAAAAGATTTGTGGGTCTTCTCCATTCATCTACAACGTAACTTCGCCAACAACTTCGCGTAATGTAGCGCCAGAACCGGGATAAACCCGTAAACGCCTCCGCGGTAATTCCGACCGACAGTTCGCACTGTTCGCGGGAATTATCATAAACACAACCGACATCGGCCAGGGTCGATAAGACCTACGAAGTCAGTACTATATTTGGTACAACTATCTCTGTTCCCTCTGCTTTATGTGTTCTGTTGATTTAAATTGAGTCAGGTTGAACGGCTCTAAACATGGCGAAGTTTTGCTGCAAGAAAGTTTTGGAGTTGTGGTTAAATGTACATTGTGTTACTAATCATATTAAGCTATAAGGGTTTTCATAAGATTTGTGGCTAGGCAAAGTCTTTAGCATTCTCCTTAATGCTTCATCATGGCGAATATGATTTAATTTACCTATTTTGTAATAGATTTATAGCTCATCTGAGTTAAAAGAAAACACCAGACCTTGAACAACCTCCTCAACAATTTCCTGACCTCTCAAGACTCTTTATTACTTCACCAAGCAATTAAAACAATCGTACAAATATACACTCACCTTAAAACTTCCAGACCTGCTCAAAATTGTACCCACTCTAAAGTATTTAGTCCTGTTTACCTTTCACAACTCCTGACGCAACATCAAAACGTTTCCCGACGAATTAACTCATAATTATTAAATGAGGACGTATTTAGAGTGGGACTTGGCAAGTTTTTACAAAGTTGAGTGCATTAAGTGAGAGATTAAGGCTAAGGTGTTGTTTGCCAAGACCCACTAGTTGGTTCAGAGCTCATTAAGACGTTTTCTAACTTGCGATGTGTCGCTAGATAAATAGTTTGGAGACGTAATTCAAATAAGATATTTTAAGCGAGAATTTCGTTGTAGACGGGCTACTTTATGATGTTTTAAGCGAATGCAATTAGAACGCTCTAGGCTCTGGAAATGTGGTCCTGGAGAAAAATGCTTGAAGTGTCGTGGACAAAATTTCGCACCAACAAATCAATACTCCAAGAACTCGGCATCAAGCAGCGTCTATCGGCCATAGTACAGGCTCGAATACCCCAATTCTTAGGGCATGTGTCACGACGGGGAAACGATTCTATAGAACGTCTTGCAGTGCAGGGAAAGGTCGAAGGAACAAGAGCACGCAGCAGATCACCCATGCGATGGACCAACCAGCTTAAATCCACAGTGGGTGGCCCATTACACGAATGCACATAATATATGTTACAGCCGACAGAGAATGGAAAGGATGACAGGATGCGTCGCATTGTGAGGCGAATCGTATATCCGAAATCTCACTGCAACATGATGACCACGACCGCTCTGTCAAGAGCGCACTGACAAAAAAACGAAGAGAAAAATTAGAGGATGTTACTAATTACGATTTGTAGACACTCCGTTAAGACTTACTTACGGTTTACGCACTGTGTAACACAACTGCAATATTTACCTGATGGTTATCGCCATCTATAAAAAAAATCGTGGGCCAACAATTTTAAATAATTTTTCGTACTATTCAGTTTATTTATTTATTTGATATCATAATTTGTTAAGCAGTCAAACAATAAAAGCCTTTATGTTTTCATAACTTTAAAAGCTACGATGCCAAAGATAAACAAGACGGACAAATTAAAGTAATTTATTCAAACTAGGCTGACAATCAGCACTTTTTGAACGTCAAAATTACATAAGACAGTCCCCCAATATGCCCGCCCTTTGTACATTAAATTTTTTGTACGTTTGTACATTAAACTCCCGTCTATTTTAATCGCGTGTTAAAAATATGGCGATTGCAACACTGACAAGTGCCAAACACATAAATTATGGATAAAATACTGGCTGAAATAATGAATATTTTCAGTTATAAATGACCCCAAGGCAAATAAATATCGACGAATGACATGAATGTCAAAATTTGGGTCACCGTCGCTCAAAATAATTTCCGTTTGAAGTTATGGAGAGTATTTAATGAGCGCCAAGTGATGAGAAATTAATTAAATTCATTTCGTTTGACGTTTTTATTATTGCCTTAAATATAATAATTGGAACTGTTCCTGATTATATATAAGCACGAATTAGTGATTAATTCCCGGTTCCTTTGTCTTCCTGACAGTTTTTAACTCCTGGTAATTTAATGAATGGTCCTTTTATAACATTGAAAAAGCATTTTAATGATTTTTAAGAAGTGTACGATTTTTGGTCAAATTATCAGCATTGTCATACAACGTGCAATGCTTTTGGGCACTTCTCCAGTTCACAGCGATGCAGGTGAATTGTTTGGTACCCAATGATTTTTTTCACTCCTTTTTATAAACATTTAAATAAATTGTTATTATTTTAAAACAGTTAGCTTACACAAGTATAATGTGTAAATATTATTTTGAGTATAATAACTCATTAAACTTAAATATTTCATAATATACGTAAAATTTCAGCTACAAAGCTTTTTTAAACAGAAATGCTGAAGAAATTACTATTCAAAAGAAAAAATTGTATTTATTACATTTTAGAGAGGTTGTTTGCATGCAACGTTAAAACAAGACTATTAATAGCACGCGAATGTTAATTATTAATGAAAAGATCATTAATAAGGTCTCTCAAAAGGCACTGCTTAAATATTTTACAAACTAATGTTTTCTTAGTTTATTCCAACCTACTATTATAATAATAATCACTTTATTTCAGAAAATCCATAATACATAGAACAGAAACTCTTTATTTTGTACATCATACAAATTACAGACATTAATGTAGACATTTTGCATAGGGAGACAAAATGGGCGGTCGTATCACTAAAGGCGACCGTTTTTAAGACAACCTTTGAATGGATTTAAAGGGAGAATGAGAGACAATACTACAGGTAGTCTGTGGTGTTGTAACATTTACGTAGACCTTCAATAAATAAATACATAGGTACACTACATGCTAGGTACCTACTTAGAAAAATATCTTAAACAATTCTTTAGAGGTTAGGTTTTAAATAAAGTCATAAAACTATGAACCAATGTATAACAACCGCAATGATAATAATAATTATGCTATTATCATATCATCACTCCGAAACTCGAAATGTCGATGCATGCCGAGTGTTAGACGGGACTGTGTGCCCGAGAGTCGGTATGAATCCACGATCACTTATTTATAATAACTAGCGACCCGCCGCCCTTAGTCCGCACGGGTGCAATGTACTGATGTGGTGGTATGTCAAAACAACAAGATTTCTTTTCTATATCTAGTTAAGAATTAATGTATTTAAATACACATAAAACTTCCGGAATAAATGCTGTAAATGGTGGTTAAAACCGTATCAAAATCTAGTGTATTTTATAAGATCTAAGTGGTTACGAAATAAGACTTAGTTTTATACTATCCATAGATTAGAATCTAATGTACCAACAGCACCACTGAAAGAAAAAAATAAAAATGCGTTTATTGGCATTACAGTCAAAAATACACCTTATAACTAAAAAAAAAAACAGAAAACAATGATTATAATGCCAAAAGGGCACCAGCTCAGCATAATGCCAGATGGCAACACTAAGTGTACCACCTGACACACACCACGAGTGCCATACGCTAGAATATTAAAGACAGGGAAGTGTGTGTCCGTTTGAATAAATTAACAGAATAAATTAAAAGTAGTAAAAGATAGGATAATATGAAAAGCTCACAAAATCAAATAAAATGTTTTGACATACATGAGTATTGGTGGTGTGTTGTGAATTAGAAACTAAAAGGAATAAATCACTGTTTATAAATATACAATTATTTTTCATTTTCTACTGTTACTAATACCATCCGGAAACTAAATCAACTGTCATCCACACACTCGAACTTCATTCGCAACACCGCTAGCATACCCGTCAGTCGTTCAATCAACACGCTAGTGGAGTCCGGTTACCAAGATAGGTGGCCGGCTTACAAGCAATCCCCATCTCGGACTCGAGAGCACGGTAAGCCATTTGGCTTCCACTCGTGTCACTTGGCTTCAGACATTAAGACATGTCGGCTGATGTCGGTGTGCTTCTTAGTAAAGACGTTTTTAGGTTTAGTTTGCAAGTAACGAGGGTGGGTAAGTGGTATAAGTATAATTGAGGGTTAATTTTGGTTGTAATGAGATGTAAATTTGGTTGAATTTCGCTGCAGTGTAAAGTTCTGGGGCTGGTAGTTTTACCCGACTGCGGCGAAACCAAAAAAGGAGGGTTATATGTTTGACCTGTATGTATGTCCGTCCCTATGTTTCGTAGTAACTACTAAACGGATGAAACTATTTTGATGAATGATATGCAGTCAGAGGCATCTTCTTAAAATTAATAATAAATACCTATTGCCAACGACTGCATCAGATTGTTCATAGTATTAAGTGGGATTGGAGACATAAATATTGTGTGTCATATGTTTATCTTTTTACACAGTGGGGTACCTATTTTATTTTATAACTTTACTAATTTTTTTTAAACGATCTCCAAAAAAAATGAGTTCACTTTCGAATTGATTGCGATCAATACATAGGTAGGTTAGGTTTGTAAAGATTTTTAAAGCGTCACGTGATAAATGCATATTTTCTTAAAGTCACTTGAAGAAACCAGCATGACATTCAGGCCATTTAATTTCAGGCTTACAAATGAAATTAATTTTGTATGGCCACACTCATTCAAAATGCATGATTACTTATCAATACCCGCGGAAGCAGATCAGAAAAAATAAAAGAAAAGGACCAAATAAAAAAAAACTAAGTCTTTGACGGGCAGTTAGGTTATTTACAGGAATATACACACATACATAGTATACACACATACATAGTATACACACATACATAATATACACACATACATAATATACACACATACATAATATACACACATACATAATATACACACATACATAATATACACACATACATAGTATACACACATACATAATCAGCCTATAATGTTCCCACTGCGGGCACACTGGCCTACTCTCGGTGAGAGGGAGTGGGCCGTAATCCACCACGTGGGCCCAGTGGTGTGGTAGATGGTACATGTCTTCGAATAAAGGAATTCAGGAATATAATATCCTAACTATAATCCAATCCAACTAATTTATAAATGTTAAAGTGAGCTTTCACGGTTTCACGCTAAAACGGCTGAACGGATTTAGATGAAATTTAGCACATGGGTAGATCATAAACTGGGTTAGGACATAGGATACTTTTTATCCCGATATTCTCCGGGGTCAAGACTTATGAGGGTTAACCCGCGGGGTGAAGCTTGTTTTTCTACATTAAGCTGAAAAAAACGCACACCAAAAGAGATCTCTTCTAAAGCTAAGAAAAATAAAAAACTAAAACTAAAAAAACACACTACGAAACGTCAGCATATGGCAAGCGGTCTTATAACCTCTATACAAAATCCCGGGAGCAAATAAGCAGTTAAGCGTATATGGCTGGTATACGAATAATAAAAAGCAGGTTAAAACAACAAAGCTTAGCAGAGGCGTACCGCTAACTCATAAGCTCTTAATGGATGGAAACCTACATCTAGGTTATAGTTTCAACCTATAACCTATTTGGTTATTATAGAAATGTTTAGGCAACAGCTCAAGGCAAAGTGTATTTTGGTATCTCGAAACTGTTAATTATTGTGTTATAATTAAATCTTGAAGGTAGATATTAATTTACTACAATCTATAGTTGATATGAGAAGAGCAGCTTCTCAAAATCTTGAAGGAGAACATCGTGAGACAACCAAAAAAAAAAGGAAAATGTCCAAGACCCAAAAAATCAAAGATATGTGACATCTACCAACCCACACTAGGCCGGGCGGTGCGGCGTGGTGCATTAGGGCCCACTCCCTCTCACAGAGAGGAGGCCTGTGTCCCAGTAGTGGGAACCAATGTAAATTTGTTGTAGAATAAATAAATAAATAAATTAATAAATAAATACATAAATAAATAAATAAATAAACATTCTAGGGTCGTTATGCTTATGCTTATGATAAAGCTGAGCTGCTGATAGTTTGTTTGTTTGAACGCGCTAATCTCTGAAACTACTAGTTGGATTGGAAAAATCGTTATAGCATTTACTTACGATGCTCATTCTACGAAATTGCGGTGATTTGCTCTGTGGATCAAGCAGATCTAACTTTAGGTTAGGTCTATAGGTTCTTTGGTTAATTGCAAGGACAAGGGTTCTCTGAAGCTGTGCTAACTTTATTATGTTTAATCTTATATATTTCATCGTTTTTGATTTTTATATTTTTTTTACATTGTTCTCACATATAGAATCAACAAGAGTAATGTACCCAGGATTTTGTAATTTCTATATTTAAAAGAGTGTCCTTGCAGTTTCTTGCCCATTCTTCTCCATAGAGATCTACGTTTTGGAATGGACAACTAGCTTCAACTTTCTGACTAACTGACTGACTCTTTGACAGTTCAAAAGTGCCTGTAAATGGTTTAATTGAAATAAATGCTTTGAGTTTATGTTATTTATTTTATTATGTTCACCAACTATTGATTGCACTGAAACAAACGCATAATATATTTATTTAAGTAAAATAACAGTGCATCAGTTACTACTCGTAGTAGCACCACATCCATGAAACAATGAATCAGAGAAATAAGCTATTTTTTATATTCTGACTGACGGACAAAATAGTTTTCATCACATCTATTCAAAAAGAGCTAGTTTGTTCTTCGTAAACAGGGACCAAAATAGCACTTTGATCCCTAGGGAGCAAAGTAGATTTGAATTTGGAATGTGGATATTGTTAGAAAAAGTTTCTATCACCAAGGAGATCAATCTCGAACATTGTATGAACAAGTAACAGGCTGGCAAGAAAGAGAGAGAAAGTGTGAATTATTATTCACACTTTGACAAGCCTGGGCAAAATGAAAATCCAAGATGGCGGCAACGACACATGACGAAAATTTTCCAATTTTTCGTCATTGGTGTCATTTTCATAGTTTTCGAGGGCGCCAAAGCCGATAGTGAGGTCAAAATGTAAATCCAAGATGGCGGCTACAAACATTTTCAAATTTTTCGTCTTGGGTGTCGTTATCATAGTTTTTGAGAGTGCAGACGTGAAGGCAGGAGTTTTTAAAGCTGCTAAAGTCGATAAAGAGTTCAAAATGTAAATCCAAGATGGCGGCTGCGATAATTTTGTTTTGGTTTTAAATCATACGTGAGAGATGAGGGTAGGACCGTACACGTTTTTTTTTCTCATAGAGGGTGATGAAAAGTAGAGTGTTCACCTCGGGAGCAACACTATTTTAAGCTCGAGTGACGTACTTTGAATCCCTCGCTGCGTTCAGGATTCTACTTTAGAATCCCTCGCTGCGTTCAGGATTCTACTCTAGAATCCTTCGCTCCACTCTGGATTCAAAAAAACACTCTCGCCTTAAAAATAGTTGTTTGCTCCCTTGGCAAACAATCTACTATTTCTTTCCCCAGTCATAATCCCTATATTAATAGAGTTCAAAATGGCGACAGACAGAACAGTATCACATGACTGTGAAATATAAAGTGTTATATAATAAACACACTATAATAAAGGTTTTAGACCTTTTTAAACCTGATGGAGATGCAGATAAGATACAATTGAAATTATGACATAGATATAATTGGGCATCAGAAAAATGAAAAACAAAACTAAAAAAAATATGTTCTTTTTTTGTCTTTTCGTCATCCGACAAACAATTAGCTATTTATTGAACCTTAATAAACCATGGATGGTTGCTACCGAGTTTGTCGATGTAATAATCTATGAAATTATAT
Organism: Xanthia togata; assembly: GCA_963853775.1. NCBI lineage: Eukaryota > Metazoa > Arthropoda > Insecta > Lepidoptera > Noctuidae > Xanthia > Xanthia togata. Next base: position 25,929,673 of record OY970794.1, on the reverse strand, counting down.
TTAGCCATACAATTAAACACGATAGTAAAACGGCAAATATACAATTATCGCCTGCTGTTATTTGTAATTGAGGTATCATGGGTATCGGTAACACGAAACAATAACAAATGAAAGCACGATCATTATCGTAACAGCCATGCAAACATAATATTTAATGCATTACATCGTCTGCATCAGTGGTGTATAAAATATGTGGTTTAAAATACCTTTATCAGTACATAATATTATTACAATCAACATGTTTGTAAAATGGAAAAGATTATGCACAGATCTCACTCAATACTTTCTTGAGTTGAACAGACTATCGTTCTACGAAAGCAATGATATCCCGCGTACTCGTAAGAACATAGTCTCATAGTCGAACATGTCGTAAAATATCTAAAAACCCGACTGCAAAAACACACAACAGAGAATAAAAACAAGCACACGCAGACAAACAAAAGTTACACCATATTTCAGGTTATTGATTTGTCCCGCCTGCAATTTCAAAATTCTATAGATTTGAATACCTTTAGCATGCTTCTCGGGGCCAAATTAGACGAATATAATGACATATCATTAATCAAAATTGGTTCAGCCGTTTAGTAGTAACGAGGGAACATAGAGACAGACATACATACTTACTCACATACATACATACTTTTTTTGACTATAATGTATATTTTTATGTTTTTATTGTTGTTTCGTTCTTTCTCCCCAACTGCCGCGGGTTTTGATCATTGCTAATTTCACAAGACTTATTAAACACATTCATATCCTAGTCCAAAACACAGCTATACAGACATTAAATTGCATAACATATTACCCCCATACACGCTCCATTACAGTCACGCAAGTAAACTAAACTAGATCATAACGGAGGAACATGAAAAACCTTTCTGGAACTAAAATGTGGGGGAACAGGCGGAGTGAGACAATATGAACTAAAATCGCACGAAACGCGAGTAACATAGCGTAATGAGGGTTGACAAATTAGTGCAGAGTTCTGTAGTTGGCAAACACTCGCCGGCCGGTCTGGAAGACCTATTCCGAGGATAGCGTTGGACTAATCGAGCGAGATAATTCGGTTTTTAGGGTTTGAATTATTAACAACTGCGTGTTCTTTAACGGTACCTTAGTGTAGGAGGAGTATATGTGGAGGAAGAGCTTAGGTTAACTGATAAAGTACGATTAAATTAACAATTAAAACAGTTTTAAAGTAGGACTAAGTGCGTGTTTTAATACTAAAAACAGTGTTAAAGATGTTTGAGCTGTACTGAAATACCTTTAGATAAATTAGACGAGAAAACAAACAGAAATATCCGTAGCGTTAAATAAATAGCTGGGACAGATCCCATTTCATTGATGCCTCTTTAACTAAAAAATATATTTCAAAGACATGTTTTAATAAAAAATGGCGTAGCACTTTTTATGCATTCTGCCAAAGACGAAAGCGGGCTGAATACAGGCCGAATGGCTGAAATCTGCTCAAAATTCATATAATTTTAAATCGTCTTTAAAACGAAGAAGAATACGGGCATTTGAGACCGATTCCCAAAGAACCAGTTGACGCTCACCCTCGAAGGTATCCGTCATTCAGTATTCAAATTGGATCCCGTCACGATTCAATAATATATTCTAATAACGAATTGCTTACATAGACGGGCCGTTTATACCAGATATGAACGATACCTATTGAGGACAGGTAGGTTAAGAAGGCCCAGCCTTTAAAGGAATGAGCTATCAGTTTCATTACCATTATACCATGTAACCACGCAATAAATGTAAATCAATTCAGCCTGTAGCTGTTCACTGCTGAACATATTATATCAGTCCCAAGTTGTGACACAACACATGTTTTTTCGCCTTCAGTATCCAGTCTGTCCCGGCCACCTTTTTAAAGTCGTCACTCCATCTATAGCTGGGGAGCAAATGGCTAAGGGAAATTAAAAATTTAGTGCCTGTGTCATCAAGTTTGCCAAAGAGTGACGACTTTTTTAACAACTGTTTACGGACGGTGATAGCTTGGATAGAAAGCCTTCAGAGCGTTTATGCTGAAAGTGGACATCGTCGCAAAGAGCTGTCAAATATTTCGCTGTTTTGATTAATCGGGCAATATTACTGTATGGAAATATGAATTATGGCTGGCTAGTGAACTAAAATATTGATTAGGAAATGCAATAATTAATATCGTAACACGGAATATTTAGTTTTAGATGTAAAAATAGTAGTACGCAACAAGTCAGGTTTAGATGGTTTGTTTAGATAAACCATATCTTTCCTTCTTTAAAAATAGGGACATCCTACAGAACATTTAAAAAAACAAAATCGTGTCACAAATAACAGATTAATAATGAACTTTGGCCTCGTTCTTCGAACAGCTAATCTGCTTTCAGTGGTTCGACAAAAGCTTTTCAACCAAAATTATATTTGAAAAAAAAAAACACGCAGATTAAGTCACGGGCAACAGATACTACTAGTTCATAAATAAAAGCTTATACTTTTCAAGGAATCCTTTTCTAACCTTGTTGAAAGTGGGTCTTTTATCATTTTTACTTGATGGTACCTACAGGACTAAATAACACTGTTATCTCTTTGCGACACCATCGACAATTTTTGACGTACAAATAATTTACGAATCCTACTTGTTTATTTTTCTGCCCTTTAATCTTTAACGAATTTTTACGTGGTGACACCAAAAGAGATTTATTTCCAGCGGGAATTGAGGGTTTTGTATTATTTATTTTACGTGAAAATATTTTGGTGACCCAGATGTTTTATAAGGCATCTGAAGCATGAAGTTGCGAATTTGAATACAGTAGGCAATTGCAATATTATGACTTATTTAATGTCATAAACAATAAGGAAGAAAAATGAAAGAAAAATAGTTTATTCTGCACAATAAAAACGCACATTACAAAAAAAAAAAACAAAATACACTCATAGTATTACATGAGTAGCCAAAAGCCTCATATTCAAGCAGTAGAAGTTTGACAATTTGATCAATTACTTGTCATTGTCATGTCATGTCAGGGCCAGGGACCAAAGAAAATTTACATTGCGTAATCTGTGTTACTACACTGGCAAATGACAACAAACAAACAATCAAAATAATATACAAAATGTCGATTACAAAGCGGAAAAACTTTTGTTTCAAACAAACAACAATAGCCAGAACAATTAAGCCGTGCGTGGCAGAACAGGTCGTTGCTCAGCAAAATGCTGTGACTTCGGATGAACCTATTGTCAACAGCGCTGTTTTTCAGCAACTACCTCGCGATAACATAGCGATTTGATTTCTTACTTTACATAGGTACAAATTTAGAAGCTGCGGCGCCAAACAAATAAATTAATTAATTATAGCGTAAAGTACCATTTTACGCTATAAGTAATTAATTTCTTGATGGATCTTTGCTGAACGTATGTTTGGCGTCGCCTCAAAATTTGTTATATAAATTAGTTTAGGGGCTTAGCTACACGAAACCGTTATTTTTTATTTTTCGCTTTCAGTTTTTTTCGTCGGACTAATTTTTTGTAAAAAAGTTTTTTAAACATTCCAACTCTTTCGCGTTCATTTTCGGTTGTCAACACAAATTAACAAATTCAAGCACTGTTCCTGACAACTTGTTACAAAGATTTTTTTGCTAAAAACCTTTCAGTTGCTCAATTAAAATTGTTGAGGGATAAAACAACCAGAAACATCAATTTAGGAATGGCTGGATTATGACATTTAATTTTAAAATATCAAATGCAGACGCCCACAGAGTGCGGCATCTTAGGGAAGCGATTCCAAGAAATTTTTTGACAGGGAAGACCGGAGATTGACGGCCACAATATTATTCTATTTTTGATTTCTTAGTATAGACGGCCATATTAACTGTTACCTCTTCTATACAAAGATCCATTTAATACGTCCTTTCCAATTTTATTACTCACCTCTCTAACAACACAACTAACTAGAATACCATCAGTATTATTGTTCACTAGTAATGGAATTTTAACAAGTCTTTCAGTTGTTGGGTTGTCGACACTATGTCCAGTTTCTCTAGAACACGTCTCTGGAGCATGTCCCATGCGTGCTCGATGGGATCGAGGTCTTGCGATTTTGCAGGCCACGGCAATACCCGGTTTCCCATTGCCAAGTACTCTATGGTCCTCCGAGCTGCGTGCAAACGCGCATCGTCATGCTTCAGCGTGCAAATGGGTGAACATAATGCCCGAGGACATCTTCAACGTAACTTTCAGCGTTCATATTGCCATCTACAAAAACGAGCTCAGTTCGTCTGTTCCCGCCCATACCATCACTGTGGAGCCAGTGTAAGCAACTTCCTGGACGCATAGCCGTTCAGCATTTCCGCGACGATGACACTCTCTTACCACAGGTCTAAATCCAAACCGGGACTCATTGAAAAATAATTTTGTATCCCATTGCTCCTGGGTCTATATCAAATGTTCCTTACACCATTCGTTTCGACGGGCGCGATTCCCATGGCGTATAGGTGGGCACCTAATTGGGCGTCGTGCTCGTAAGCCGTATTCATGCAGCCATCTCACGGTTTGGTAGCTAACAACAACACCGTTTGAGAATTGTAGCTTCAAACCTATCTCCCGGGTGGTTAATATCGGCTGACGTCTTGCAGTCAGTTGTATGTATCGGTCCTGTCGAGCAGTTTGTACTTCTTCCACGTCCTGGATGCTGCTCAGCAGGATCCCCTGTCCCTACAAATCACGCTCATCAATATGAGCGTGATTTGTAGTCTTTGGCAAAAATCAGTCCCAGGTATGGTGTATTGACACCAAAATGCTGAGATACCTGGGACTGATTTCTTCCCGCTTGTAGCATTCCTACTCTCTGCATTTCATCAGCAGTCAAATGGCGTTGCTACATGACATAAAAATTGACTCACCACTAAATTTTTTCAAAAACTGTATATATTAAAATGATAAAAGTGAGATAAATACCAAATTCATCAACCATAGAAAACACATGAAATCGGGGAAAAATAATGCTTTTATTTGAATCAAAACCAAACACAATCGAAAAGTTTATATTTTTTGAATCAGCCAGTATAATATGTGTCCGAGAACAAAAATATTGTATACCAATCTACTTTGTTAAGAAAAAAATAAAGTACCTATCAATTAATACGAAAAATATGCAGTCTCTGTTAATGATGCGTGTTGCTTAGACATTTTTGATGCGTGTATTACTCGTATAAAGAGAAAACATTTTGTATTTTTGTTTGTAATGATTAAACTCAAAAACTACTGGACTGATTTTGAAAATTTTTCCACCAGTATATTGCTATATTACTACTGAGTAACGAAGGCTATAATTTATAAAGATATTACGCTGGCAAAGCCACAGGTGGTAGCTAGTTATTTGTAAATGGAGAAATGCGTAGGATAGCTGTCATTTCCGAAAAAGAAAACCTCCCTGGATAGGTTGCAGATTGCTGTTCGTATACCTATAACAATTATTTATTCAGCCTATTTATAGTATTCCATTAATATTGCCTGTAAATACCTACACCCGACACACAGCAAGAATAATCCAGTCAACAAGTTAACACTTCATCGAAGAACGAAAAATACAAAACTACAATTTTATTTGTTTCACCTAACGTCTCAACACTGTCAAAGCGTGTCTGTTGTACGTGCATGTGAATTCATATCTTAGTCTTTACAATAAGCTGAGCAACGTAAAGACTACCAATGACTATCCTACCTTACCAACAGCCATTCGTAAGTAAGTATTGTTAGTCAACAAACGTACGGAACGTTTCGTGCGATTTCAAGTGTTTCTCAGAATAAGACGCTCGGTCTTAATTTTAGAACAGAGTTAAATATTTAATTAAGAACACTAACTTGAGATGGTTGTTTAGATTGAGATAGTGAAATTATACAAATTCTATAGCGAAGGCTAGTAATTGGTACTGCATTTCAGCAACAATTAGTGCACCGACTGTTATTTGATGAAGAAGACACTAATGAATAGACAGAACTTTAATGATAAGGTCAGTTTTTTGACGATCAAGAATTATATGAAAATAAAACGCATATTTTTATAACTTCGCTCTGCATTAGGTACACTGCATTATAATAATAGTAGTAGTTTGTAGTAGTTTTAGCCTCGAAATTTAAACGGTATTGAGGTGTGACTTCGTGATGCGTGTGGTCACGTGTAACATAGGCTCAATAATTATTTAGACTTTGTTCTCAAATGTTATTTATAATTACAGCAGTATAAAATGCTTTAAAACAAAATCTATTGTACTCTAAGCGAAGTCTACATCCGTAATGCTCGTCATTACGGAAGTAGACTCCGCTTGGGGCGGTATTCGTGTGATGATCAGGTTCCTATAGATTTGTGTCGTATACAGGAGGGGGACTCGATAGGGCTGTGGAGTTTCCTTTTTCGGTTTACAAGTAAACAAAGGTATTTTAATAATGTCTTCAATTCGATTATTTTACGTTTATACTTATGGACCCCAATGATAGTAGGTAATGTTAATTGTAAATGATGTGAAAGCATTATTGTAAATAAATTACTCCTTGTTCCCCCGAAGTGTTGTTCAGAGATGTACCATAGTACTCCCACATAATTCGTCAGTTATGTTTAAGTCCCATGTAATAGGGGGCGAGCCTATTGCCATCGATTGGGCACAAATCCAAACTCCGGGCTGCTACCGAGAAATTCCATGTAGAAAAACCCAATAATACTTTGCCCAAACTGAGAATCGAAACCAGGATCTCATTCTCAGCAGTAGCGCTTGCGATCACTAGACCAACTCGATAGTCGAGGATTCTAAATAAGTATTAGGAAAAAACGTGAAATTTGTAGGAAAAGAAAAAGGTTATTGGTATTTCAAGTAGCGACTTACACAGATAGATGAAGTTTGATAGACAGAAAACACATTTTATGTAAACTTGAAAAACCCAAGCAACAAGTTACAGTCGAACTACAGCCCCAACTCTGACATACTACGTAGTATGTATCACAATGTTGTTCAGCCAGCCGATGAAAAGTACACATACAGCATAATTTCAACATAACATCTATACCAGACACCGAGTTGTCGTTCAGTAAATTTTTCTCATAAAAATGTTCCGCGTAATGCCTTCCTTTAGTCGATGAGAAGAAATTTATTGTTGGTCGTAAAAAGTACATTGCGCAAGCAACCGCGAGAATTTCGGAAACTCGCTGCCGCCGTTCTCACGTCGTCACTCCGTCTTGTGACGAACTTTTGGACACAAAATAGATAGGCGCCGAAGGCTGACTCCATACAATGAATGAAAATGCACGCACACACAGACACGCTTCACGTCCAACGAGTGCAAGCGCACCGGCATTCGACTGATATCAGCGTACGGTCTGTTCCAAAACTATCTCCGGAAAGTGTAAGCAAATGGATCATAAAACATACCAAGAGGTGCCCAATTTGTAGTGCAACTTACAAAAGTGCTTTGATTTAATTTTGATGATTTGATACTTAAACCTGAAATTCGACAATTGAAGTTAATGTTAACCTGACTTATCCTAAAAAAAAATAACAATGTCATTCAAACAATAGTACCTAGGTACCTGGAAAAAGTTGTGAGCGCTTGTTTTCGCTCTTTGTATCAAGGCTGCCGCAGAGAGGCGCGACGCGACTCTGATGAAACTATTTCTATGAAAAATTCACGGAAATTGTTCTACTGGCGTCGCGTCGCGCCTGTCTGCTGGAGCCTTAAAGTCAACCTTCTGGACAGATTTATTTTGTGATTTATACATTCGACCTCGAGGATAGTGGTGTAAATAACTGGAGATGATCTAGAACATCATAATGTTACATGTAGGTAGGTTTGAACATACAATTTGTGGTATGAATGGAGAGTGCGCTTCTGCAAGTCTTGTCACGTTCTTTGAACTGCCTGTCTTGGAACCTTTGTGGCTGTGTCTTTGGATTTGTTATATTATGTGAAAACTATCCTTTGTTTATGACATGTTGTTGTAGTTTGAAGATCTCATTAATTGGGTTCTTGAAAACTAGTTTTCAATGTAGAAGCGTGTTTAAAAGACACACTAATGAATATTTGGAGATCGTAGAGCAAAGCAATTGGTGGACTTGTTGATTATTTGAAAACTCTTACAAGGTACTAGAATGCGTAAAAAAACATTTATCATTTTTCGTTATCTCTGAAAACTTCAAGATTCTATGCATTTACAAATAAATATAAAACTTATTAACGGATACTCTAAAGTATTTTAAAATGAACGATACCCAATTCTAAAGTTACAAAACGATAGTATCCATGAATGTGCAGTTCGTTTATAAAATAGAGGTAACGGTAGAAACATGAATAGAACACATTGCACTGAGAGCTTCGGAGCCTTTGACGTGATATCAAGACGAAATATCTAGACTAGAAGCTAGTACATATACAGGTATTTATACTGACATAAAGCTTGCCTTCAGAAATCGCTTTAAAGATGTATAGCTAACTTGCTTTGATGTGACAACGGTCCTAGCCATATGCGACCCATAAGACTTTGAACTTAGAAAGCGTAGAACTTCTATGTAGTCTATGGTAGATTCCTTGGTTGCATCAGTTCGTGTTCGTTCTAATTTCAAAAAATATTTTCTATAACAAAACCTTCGGAACACAATCCTCTTTCTCCAATTTAAAATCATCTTAACATTCCAGACATCAATCTCCCCCGTACATTCAGACGGTATGAGCCAAGATTCATATCTGAACTGGATGCATTTCCCTATAGTGTGATGCAAAATTAAAATTTTATTACTAGCTCACCGCCATCGTCCCTGACTTGCGCACTGATGTAAACTTTGAGAAAGTTTCTTTGGCCATTAATAATTCTCCCGCGGCATCCGGGACCCCTGAAAAGAATATTTCACTCTTTTGAAGCTGCAAACTGGGTACAATCAAATTACCATTTGAAAGAGCCCCTTGTATTGCTATTTAAGACGTTGAACGATTTTCGTGAGCTTTGTTTGTGTCTTATCGTTAAAACCGTTTGTAATAAATCTCTTAACAGATATCTACAAGTAAAAGTACGCCGAATTATGACGAAAAACCGGATTTTCTTTTGCATCAAAGGGATACGAAAACTGAGGTGTTTTTCGTGATTATTTGAAAAAGATACTTTTCTCAACATGCTTGAAAATTCGAGCATTATTTTGACTACCTTCTTTGAGATAAATCGACATAGATCGTGCAATCCACGACGACGCGCCCCACCCCGCTCCGCTCCGTACTAAAGTACAGCTTACAGTATAGTCATCGCGGAGTATGGCGCGTCGTCGTGGATTGCACTATCTGTATTGCTGTAGGTACTGGTCGAATACTTGCGAGCGTCCGGCCGGCAATGTTTGTATCCATATCTCTCGTGTTTATCGACCGAATAAATTACTATGAAAACTCAAATCTGTCGCGTTTTTTTTTTCTTTGAACTTTAACACATTATGGCAACCAAGGATGTAACTTATTCCAGAGAGTCATGGCCACCCGGCTGGTACGGGGATACCGCACGGTCTCCGGTGAGGCGTTGAGCATCGTTGCCGGATTGCCACCATGGGATTTGGAGGCAAAAGTCCTCACGCATATTTGGGAGTGGCGCGAGGAGGCGAAACGCCGTGCGATTGTCGCAACCCAATGCTGGGCACGCCACTATTGCGGCGATAAGTCCCCTCTTTGAGGAGTGGCTGGAGAGGCGCCACGGCGTCCTCACCTTCCGCCTGACGTATGTCCTCACCGGACACGGTTGTTTCGGGAGGTTCCTGTTTTGGATAAGGCGAGAGGAAACACCCGGGTATCATCACTGCGTGGATCGCCCGGAGGACACGGTGGAGGTCTGCCCGGCTTGGGCAGAGCATCGCCGTGTCCTCGTGAAGGTAATCGGTGACGGGGATCTCTCGCGTCCGGCCCTGGTCCAGGCATGGCCTGGACCAGGGCCGGACGCGAGAGATCCGGAACGGTACGGAGTGAGAGGTCATGGGAGGCCGTCACCTCCTTCTGTGAAGCAGTAATGCTCGCGAGGAAAAAAATATTTGCCTTGTGTGTTTTTTCTGACATAAAAGATATTAAAATATAATTTAATATTCAAGTACGGTAGGTTATTTAATTAATTTAAGAAAATTATTATTACAAAATTAATTTAATAGTAGGCTGTATAGGTCTGCAACCCAAGCCTATTATCAATGTCGTAAGATTTAAAAAAAATAAAGCGGCTGGATATAGCTCTTGTTTTGTCGTGCGTTTATTAATTCGCAATCAAAGTGAAAAGCAGAGTTTATAACTCGTCCACAAAACCATTTTATCCTCGACATTAATATCAGCCCTCGCCTTCGTCTCGGGCTGCTAAAAGTCTCGAATAAAAATGGTTCGTTTTATGCACTTGTTGTAAAATCTACTATTAATTTCGGTTTGGTTTGCAATGTTAAAAGTAAAGAAAAAACAAATGAACATCGGCTCTTGCAAAAATTTCATTGTTCGTCATTGATTCTGTAAATTATAATGAATTAAAGTACTATACAAGCCTTGGTATATAGATTAGATAGACTCATGTAATATGTGCCTTCGCCTCGGTCCACATTTTCACGATCGTCTAGAAATGCCCTTGTTGCAGGCCAAGACAGTAATGGACTATTGTAACCCACCATTTTTTTACAAAACTTATAGAGCCTGTTGCTTCGTTTTTTTTTTAAAGGAATACTAAAAACCGTTTTTTTTTCCCTTCTAATTGCAAAGCTTTGCACGATGGGGGAACGAAAAGCAGGGTAAATAATGAAGATAATCGTCCAGTGATCATAGCCGTAGGCGTTTTATCTTATTTGCTTACTTTGCACCAAAGAGAGTGCACGTTTATGTCGTGCAAAATGGCCTTAATAGAGTGAATTGATTTTATTTAGAATATACTTAGTCTGGCAATAAATACTTTTACAATTAAAAATAAGAAAGATATTGCATTTGAATTTGGAATCTGTAATTTTTATACGATTGTTCATTGAGTTTTCTAATTTTGGCGGCAATACATTGTACAATATTTTGCGACATTAAAATGGAGTGGGATGATAAAGAGAACCGAATCGCTGTGATTTCATTACACAAAGTTGGTATGGAGCCAAATTAAATTTTTAAAACTCTCCATACGCTTGGTATTAGTCAAATGTTTGTGTACCGGGCTATTAATAGGTACAATAAGACCTCTGTTTCAAGATCTGGCCGTCCACGTAGTGTTCGTACGAAAAAGGTGGTCAAAGCAGTAAGGGAAAGAATTCGAAGAAATCCTGTCCGAAAGCAAAAGATTTTATCTCGGGAGATGAAGATAGCACCCAGAACCATGACGCGTATTCTAAAAGATGACTTAGGAATTGCAGCCTATAAGAGACGCACTGGTCATTTTTTGACTGATAATTTATAAAAGTATAGGGTGGTAAAATCGAAACAACTACTGAAGCGGTACGCAAAGGGAGGTCACAGAAAAAATTTGTTTACGGATGAGAAAATCTTTACAATTGAGAAACATTTTAACAAACAAAATGACCGTATTTATGCTCAAAGCTCTAAGAAAGCTTCCCAATTAGTCGACAGAGTGCAACGTGGGCATTATCCGACTTCAGTGATGATTTGGTGGGGTGTTAGCTATGAAGGAGTGACAGAGCCATATTTTTGTGAAAAAGGTATCAAAACATCGGCACAAGTGTATCAAGATACCATTCTTGAGAAGGTAGTTAAGCCCCTTAACAACACCATATTCAATAACCAAGTATGGTCCTTCCAACAAGAGTCGGCGCCGTGTCATAAAGCTCGGTCCACGTAGTCTTGGTTGGAAAACAATCCATACGATTGGCAGTGAAGAATTTTTCCTTGGAAAGAGTGCGTGCTTCTATTGATAACTGGCCTCAACGTTTAAAGGACTGTATTGCAGCCAATGGAGACCGCATCGAATAAGCTTTTTATATTTTAAATTGTTTAATATTTATATATTAAACTAACACACTGTAAAAGTAATAAATAATATTTGCAATAAAAAAAAAAACTTCGTGACAATATTTATGGCAAGACTAGGTATTTATCAAACTTTAAAAATAAGGGCTACGTCATGGCACCAACAACTAAATTTACATAATCTTCTGAACTTAAATAAACTATAGACTAATGTTACGTGTAAATATTAAATATAAATAAACTGTTGCCGAAACAGAAAATATTAGATTTTTTGTGTTTGTTTGTAATGGATAAACTCACAAAACACATAAACGATTTTTTTTTTTTTTTACACAATAAGCTATATTATCAATAAGTAACAAGGGTTATATTTTATTTTTCAAAATAAATAGGGATCCCTACAACAATTTCATTAATGTAACATAAGGTATCAAAAAAAAAGAATAAAAATTTGCCTATTTGAAAAGTCATTATTTGGCGCTGCAAAAACTACAGACATAAAATAATGAACTACATGTTTATAGTACTCGTCAATACACACAAAAAGTCCGCGTGGCTATATCTTACTATCAAATTAGTCAATCACAACACGGCTGCACGGGTAGAATCGAAAGATGATGACATTTGTGTTATGATATTAATCCTTGTCCAACTAAATAGTTTCATAGTATATAACCTGGATTAACACATAGGATTTATTACTTTTAACCCCGGTAGTACGTTCCCGTGGGATATTTTCCAACATCCACGTGGGCGAAGCTGCACGCAAAAGCTAGTCCTCTTAGTATCCCTTCTTCGGAAAGAGATGGTAAACTTATTGCTGCTATATCTCTAAGAAAGCATATGTCGTGGTCAAATATATGACATAGCCAGGTCCACATTGCCATTAACGCGCCCCATTCCGTTCCGCTACACTAAAAGCACCGCTTCGCTACACTAAAAGCACCGCTCCGCTTCACTAAAAGCGCCGCTCCGCTACACGAAAAGCACCGCTCCGCTACACTAAAAGCACCGCTCCGCTGTACTAAAGTACAGCATACAGTACAGTAATCGCGAAGTGGGGCGCGTTTTCGTAGAGACAATTTCTGCTAAACTGCTCAAAACTACTTAGGTTGTTGTCTTAGTTGCAATCAAAAACCGGCCTAGTGCGAGTCGTACTCGCACATGAAGGGTTCCGTAGCGTATAAAGATCGAGCAAAAAAGCCGAAAAACACGTACTTATCTTGGTATGTATATACATAAAAAATTAATTAAAAAAAAACAAATTTTATAATTTTTTATTATAGCACCAATAGAAATACACAATCTGTGTAAATTTCAACGGTCTACCTATAAATGTACATGAGATACAGCCCGTTGACAGACTGACGGACTCAGTAATAGGGTTCCGTTAGATATTAACGTAGATAAACAAACACGAAACATTTAAAAAAACCGTAACACCATTATATTTTTAATCCAAACTCACAGGAGTAGATTACATTATCCCAATACGAATAATTTATAATGCAAATCGAGCCCGGGGGCAGCTTTACGCTTCTATTACAGGATAGATTGCTAAACAACACGGCAATTTATAATTCACTTGTTAGTGAGGGTCGCCACTTGCTTCCTGCGATGGTGACTGTTAGTAGTCATGATGTAATCGAGTGGATGTCGATTTAAAAGCGCAGATAATGTCTTTTTTGGTTTGAAAATTGACATGGGTACATAGGGAGTCGGAATTATTTGGCTTTCGCCTTGATAGCTTATTAGCAACTAGCTTTTGCTTGAAAAGAAGCAAAGATCCGATCTATTACCAACCATCCCATAAGGATTCTATACGAAAAACTTCGCCAAATAATTTCGCCTCGCCATAATAATGAGAGTGACAACCCGTAGGTATGTACTAGTACATTACTGTCGTCTATAATGACTACTTTGCTGGTCGCGCTGATGATGGCCGACAGCGCAGCGTAGTGCAGCTCCAGGCCGACACAGCGCGGTCAGCGTGCAGCACTTGATGGACGAGCTGAGATAAAGGCCAAGGCCGTAGGTCGAGGCCTTTACAGCGAGGACAGCAAGGGCTGCAATGATGGCCAAGCTGGAAGGCCTAGAGCGTAGCTAGGCTAGCTCGAGGCAATCATAGCGTGACCAGCGAAGCAGTCATAGTGGGCCAAGGCTTGTATAGTGCTTTACTCAAAAATGCAAGTACCTAATCTAAATAAAACCAGCAAGTAATTTCAATAAAATATATATTAATTAACTAGAAATTTAATTAAAATGACAATTATGAAAAGTACAGTTACTAAAATTCAACACCGACTTTCTTGTATTTTTTTTTTTTTTGTACTTCTTTGTTTTTTTTTTTTTTCCAATGGTAGTTGGAACTATACAGCCAAATATGGAATAAAATCTTTTTGTACCTATCTCTATAAATACAAACAGCTGTGTTTTAAATAAAATCTTTTTGCATTTCATTTTTTTAAACGTTGTACGTCAAAATAGCGGCCGGCAATGTTTTGCCGGCCTGTTAGAGCGACCAGCAAAACTTTGCCGGCCGCTCCTTGAAACAGAACGGCAAGGTCGAGTTTGTTCAAATAAGGCTGTTAAAATAATGACCTCATTACATGCATTTTTGAGTAAATAATTATTGTTGAACGTAACACAATTAAATCAGTCAAGCGGCCGCTGTGTAAACAAATATTCAAAATTTCAAGTACTGCAGAATAACTTCACACTAAGCTAAAACATTTAGTACAAGTATATGTAATATTTTGATGGCATAAGCAACGGTTGATAACTGCTCAGTGGTCACAACCACCCAACAACTACAATATAAAATGGTATTATAGATGCGTCTGTAACGTTGCCATTCCAGAGACAGAAATACTACATAATATATTAGTGAGTGGTACGGGGATGGGAGGGTTTTAGAGACAGCTTATAGAATATTTGTAAACAAGTTAGTTCATGAAGTAAAACATATTCTATCATTGTTTATTAACACGTTCCTCAGATTAACGTTAATTATTAATGATACAGAAAAAACATTGGTCAGCTTTTCTTCTTACATAATCGTTGTAATTTTTAACAAAATTGATATTTTAAAACAAAAACACTTACATAACATCACGCCTGTAATCCCCGTAGAGTTAGGCAGAGTTGTACCTATTTATAGTATACCCATCTTTCGCCAGTTATCTTTAAGTACCATGTAATAGGGGGCGAGTCTATTGCCATCAACCGGGTACAAATCCAGACTCCGGGCTGCTACTGAGAAATTCCTGATGGAAAAACCCAATAACATTTTGCTCGACCGGGGAATCAAACCCAGGACCTCATGCTGAGCAGTAGAAATTGCGACCACTAGACCAACGACACAGTCTATTATACAGAGAATAGAAAACTATCATTCAACCTTACGTACAGCATATAAAAGTTTTATAGTCAGAGCGAAAATTACATTTACCATTTTTACGTTCTATTCCTGCACCTCGCATTGCACTCAGCTCGGATATAACTCAAAATTATGAAATAAAGTGAAATGTACTTTAAAACGTTTCTAAGAGTGTGCAACAGCTGAAACAAATCGTGGCCAACGTTGGGCTTCTCTAATGGAAATAATGGAAACGGCTGACTATTGGCCCGCTTACCTTAAGTGGGTACGCGACTTGCAAAGAAATGGCTGGCTATTGGTAACGTACCTTATTGAGTTCAGTAAGTGTATTTAATGGAGATGTAGCGCTGTGGTTGGTGATAGGGGCGTTTAGATAAGCTCTTTAGAAAAGGATCGAGACATCCTCATAAAGTTTTAATAAGGTTGTTATGGGAATATCGTAATGGTTTTCTTCAGTAGAGTTTTATCCACTGTTATGTGGTATTTTAATGCCAATGGATTTTCAGACTTCAAGAGCTTGATTTTTAAGGGTTGCTTGACGGATAAAAGTGATTTTCGAAAAGCTGTCAAAGTGTAATTTTTCCCACTAAGTTTTGTAAACATTATTTTGGCTACAGTAAAATTATGTAGGACGAAATAGCACTATCCCTTTTTCACAACGGAACAATGGTGGCTTGGCACGTCACAGTATGGCCCCTGGTCACACGAGGACAGCATAAAATTAACTATTCTCATGTAATCATCATCATCTATCACCATTGATGGCATCCGTTTCTCATGTAATATTTTGTGCTAATATAAAAACCGAGACCTTCCTAAGGTAGTTGAAAATTCAGTAAATAATTGCCCCAAGCGACTGCAAATTTACAGTAAAACAGTATTTATTAAAATCTACTTAGCAGCATATTACACGTTATTAAGTTTCTCTGACCCAGTTGAAGCAGCCTCCTCTTATTCGACCGAGGAGACTTTAATATTTTAGTTGCAGAACGTTAGTTCTACGCTCAATTAATCATTTGGATTTCAACTGTTTTAAAATTGACTTGGGAAAAAAACAAACAGAAAGTACAGACGCTTTTACTTTTTTCTTTATTTAGTTTAATAGATAGATAGATAGAATACTCTTTATTGTACACCATAAAAATTACAGACATAAAGGAGATGTTTCAAAATGTATGGAGCCCCGGCCACGTCTTTGTATGTACACCATACAAAAAAATGGGGAAACACAATTAAAACAGTTTTCAATCATTGTTTGGTAGTAAAACACAATAATGTACACTTGAAATTGCAACACACATCAAGAACCCGTCATGGTGGTAAGCTGTCATGTTGATTGATTAATGACGTTTGACGTGTTTATTTGTCTTATTTGTCAAATCACTACGTTTCGTTCAGTCTTTTGTAGACTCGTTATATTAAAACAAAACAAACATCAAACCGTGAACGACAACGAAAGCAACTGAAGTGACAGTAGACAATTCACGATCTATGGTTTACTGTTAATGTTTTTAACCACATAGTGCCTAAATTGGCGAGACGCCATGTTGAATGTCGATAAAAATAATTGATAAATATCAAATTATTACAAGAAAAGTATGCATTTAAGCAATTTATCTGTATTTTTCCCGAATCCCATAGATTTTTCTCGATTTTTGACACAATGGGCGGTCTTATCGCTTAAAGCGATCTTTTACAGACAATCTTTGGATGAATAATAATGCGTATGATAATGGGTCCCATCATACCCTTAATACACACGGCTAAAGATTATATTTGAGCAATGAATCTGAACAGACTATTCGCATCTTCACCATTTGATTGAGATAGAATTTAATAGATTATGCTTCAATCAAGTCTGTTCAACCTCAAGACCCCAAACAGATGATAAATCTATCAGATCAAGACCCCAAAAAGATCATTTCTATCAGACAAATATCGGACACAGTCTACCAATAAGTGATGTGTCTTCAACAACTTCACACTCTACAAAGTACTGTATGTTCTATAATAAGATAGAATCAGCCGTCTTGGTGGTCTAGAGTTTGCAAGCGTGACAGCTGAGCGCGATGTCCTCGATTCAATCCCTGAAGTGATATTGGGTTTTTCTTTGAGGAAATTTTTAGAATTAAATTGATATATTAAATAAAATGCGTTTGTGGTTAATGACAATAGCTTTACTTTCTATTACATGGGACTCTCACTATTACCCGGAATTTTAACTGGCAATCCGTAAATAGTTATTTGTGCAACAAGAGAGCAAAGTTGTTTTTTGCTGCGAGTGTTGATTTTGAATCCCGAGTAAGCGAAGGATTCTATAATTGAATCACGAGCGTAGCGAGTGATTCTACGTTAGAATCCTGAGCGCGGCGAGGGATTCAAAGACACGAGATGCAAATAACTTTGCTCTCGTGTAACACATACAACTTTTCACCTCAGCAGTGAGAACATACAACATGTAAAAAAAACATGTCCGATCCGTGAGGGCGTTGTTAGGTATCGTACTCTGAGCATATTTATGTGGAAATTTTCAGGAAAAAAGAAAAACGAATCCCCAGTTTTTTTCAATGGTAAACACCAATTTTTTTAGAAAAAAAAAAGTGTGATCGGTTGACCCCTGTCAGGCACGAAGTTCCTTAATTCTCACGTATGATTTAAAACATAAACAAAATTGTTACAGCCACCATCTTGGATTTACATTTTGACCTCACTATCGACTTAAGCACCCTCAAAAACTGTGAAAACGATACCCACGACCATATTGGATTTTTATTTTGACTTCACTATCGGCTTTAGCAACCTTGAAAACCATAGAAACGATACCCATGAAGAAAAAATTTAAAATTTTCGCAGCCGCCATCTTGGATTTACATTTTGACCTCTCAATCTGCTTTATCACCCTCGAAAACTATGAAAACGACACCCATGACGAAAAAGTGAAAATTTTCACAGCCACTATCTTGGATTTTTATTTTGACTTCACTATCGACTTTAGCAGCCTTGAAACCCATAGAAACGATACCCATGAAGAAAAACAGTAAAATTTTCGCAGCCGCCATCTTGGATTTACATTTTGACCTCTCAATCTGCTTTAGCACCCTCGAAAACTATGAAAACGACACCCATGACGAAAAATATGAAAATTTTCGCAGCCGCCATCTTGGATTTACATTTTGACTTCACTATTGGCTTTAGCAACCTTGAAAACCATAGAAACGATACCCATGAAGAAAAATTTCAAAATTTTTGCAGCCGCCATCTTGGATTTACATTTTCACCTCACGATCGGCTTTAGCACCCTTGAAAACTATGAAAACGACACCCAGTGAAAAATGTGAAAATGTTCGCATCCGCCATCTTGGATTTGCATTTTGACCAAATTCACACTTACTATCTCACTCCGTCTTTCTTTCTCTTTGAATTAGAAGAAGACAGTCGCAAGCGCCTTTTCCCGTGACGATTTCTGCTAGTGCACTCTTACCGCAAGCCGCCTAAAGAACTACGTTCCAAAATAAAATAAAACAATTTAAATAAAACCATAACAGATAATTTGCAATTTTAAGGTTTTATGTGAATCCGAAAGTTTTATTGTTGGTTTCATTTTTGGGCATAATATAGTTATGGAATTTTGAAATCGAACTTCGAATCGACTTGTTTCTATCTCTCGCTTTTTTCGTATCGAAGTGAAAGTGACAAAACTAATTGAAGTTCAAATCTTTAGAATTTTGTAAGTAGACCAAACACTGTTCACGGCATTTAAAAAAAAATAATTAAAAAGTTACTTTGTCTCACGCTCGCAGCAAAATCGAATTTTGCTCACTGTTTTTTGACAGCAAAACCTGCTTGTTTGAGGTGCTGAGGTGAAAAGTCTATTTACATCTACCTACCCTTTTGATGAATACAGTTTGATGCTATGAATGTACTCGTATGTACTCAGTAAGTAGATAATTCATCCCCAGCTGAAAGATTTTCCCATTTATGCATTGATTGTGACTCATCGTCATAACAACGAAAAAAAAAAACAATTATTTAGGCTTAATTTCATACTAGCTGCGCCCCGTAGTTTCACCCGCATAAGTCTCGTACCCGTAATAATCGGAATAAAAAGTATCCTATATCCTAACCCAGGTCATGGTCCACTCATATGACAAATTTCATCTTAATCTGATTAGCCGTTTTAGCGTGAGAGCGTAAAAAACAAATAAACTTACTTTCACATTTATAGTATTATTATACAAGGAAGGATTTATTATATAAGGATACGATACGATACGATACAATGCCATCAATTTATGTGTTCTTTTACCTATTTCAAACTGCATTGTTATACCCTGTAGTTATTTGTTTCATCGATATAGTTTTACAAGTTGTATTAATCGATACACGCATACGAGAATCAACTTAGTATCGGCAAGAAACTGATCTTATAGAGCAAAGTTGCTCGTTGTTAGCGCTCCCAGCATGTTGATAATATTTAAGATGTTAACTTTGTGGTTAAAACAACATATATGTTACAGCTCCTAGACATATTGTTTGCTTTACAGCCATGGAGTTCCTTATCAGCTTTACGCCATAAACTTTTTGGAACCGTGTAGCTTATAATTTGACCTTTCATCAATTTTAACTTTGGTTTTATACGCAGTATTCTTTGTAAATATAGTTGATAGAACATCGTCAAAATGAGAATTCAATTGAATATGAACGAAACGAAATGCTTGCAATTCTCAATTGCAATTGGCATTTCATTACTTGCAATTCTCAAAACAGCACCGGTAAGTCATTCACCAATTTCAAATTATTCTTCCATTTACTTATCGACAACCCCAATTAACTCAACTGTGCCATAAAAAAAAATACAAATGACTTTAATAATCTCGTTGTTCGCTCGATCGCTCGCCAATCGCCTGCATTACGCCCCTCTCTAATATTTGCATGAAAAATACTCATTGCTCAGGGCGCTGAAGTGCGAACATAAATAATGAGGGCCCAGGTTTCCGGACTATTATTGTCGTCTATCACCGAGGACTGCGAACCGTATTCTTTTACGTCCAAGCGTTTTGTCAGACGAGAATATTTCACAAGTTATTTGTATCAATTTGCTTCGAAAGGAAAAAGTTGGCCCCTTTAACGTTCTCTTTTTGTGAGAGACGTATCCGCGTATTGGTTTTCGTAATGGCTTTTTGAATCATATCGATGTTTATGATGTGACGTGAACTTTGTTATTGCTTTATTTTGTTATTGGTATCTACATTTTTATTTACTTATCTGAGTATTTTTCAAGCGGTAATAAGTACACATAATACTTTATGGTACTCGTCTTATAGATGAGTAAAAAAGTATGATGAGTAAATTTAAATTCCAAACTTACCATAATTTTGATTATTCTCATGATATCGAATAGCAACCATAGAAACAACCCCGTAAAACAAATTAAAATAACTTTTAAGTTTTCCAATTTCATTTTGAGCCACAAAAAATGCAGTCTAACAATCCTTGAAAATGGAAAATTTCATTCCGTAATTTTGCAGCCGAAAGCATCTTTGTTTTAAATCGGGATTTATTTTGCTAGTCTCAAATATTCTCATAATATTCCCGTTCCTAGAATCAACAATGTCCAGATTGTGAGCTATAAACATTCTTTGAGAATATTCTGCGCAGTAGACGAACTTGGGCAGTATTCCCCGTACATTGCGAACTAAAGTACGTGAGAGGCTTTGCTGTCCACTAAGAATAGTTTCTGAAACATTAAAGGTGGATTTTTGGGCCAATTTTTATCATGCTCGGCTATTTATTTCGGGCCTAAAAGATATTTATGAACTACTTAGTTACCTCTGTTACATATTTCTGTTGACTTGTCACATTTAATGCTAGCTAGTATGGATTGACATTAAGCACGAACTTCTTTTCAACACTCTTGGGGTTGTTTCAATGTCAATTCAAAATATTTAATTTCACATAAACCTACAAGGGCACTTATGAAACGTCAGAAGCTAGGTGCACGGATCCAATTAGTGGTTTCCTATGGAGAAGATCCGCCAAGAAACTCCACGGTGGTATCGTTTAGAGTAGTGTAAATTATATGTATTTTACCAACCTATATAACAAAGGCGTAATTGCCTAGGTCGGCTAAGCAGTCCAGGCAGTGGGTTGATTATTCATTAAAATATTTTTTTTCTGGCATCGTTTGACTCAAGCGACAAGACAAAAAAACAAAATACTTTCTGAGTTGAGTTTTGGTGGACCATTGGATTCAGCAATGAATTGATATGCATAATATATTCGTTAAAACCGGAATTGAATTACCGACTAGACCTCTGAAAAGGGATCCTTTTCATGAGGCCTTCATAAAAAACGCGTTAAAGAAAAACAAGGAAAAGAGATATATGCAATAAATTATCGTTTAAGTTTCTCCCTGCGCTGGCCCCATTATGAACCTTATAGCAAAAGTAAAATAAATGCTTTGCTGTAAATATTATGTTTTGTAAAAAGATTAAGATGATTTTTATTAATCTCTCTTTATTTGGACTATATATATTATCTTCACTGAATAAGATTCGAATTTTGAAATAGATAGAAAATTAAAATTATAGAATTTATAACTTAGGAATAGTTTTTAGGACTTGACAAAACTATGAGATGTGTTTATATTATGTAAGTTTAATATCAATTTAGATATTCCACACAAAAAATATAATAATCTTCCGGAATAAATTCTCTAAATTTTGGAGAAAATCGCATCAAAATCATTTGTGCAGCTTAGAAGAACAACGCGGTCACACAGCAGGCAGTCACAAGCGAATTTAATTTGAAATATGTAAATATGTTGGTACAAAAGTATAGATTACGATTAGTTTCTAGGATGGGTTTCGTATCTCTAGACACATTTTTACAGTAAAACAACATTAATATTTCCCCCTTAGCTTTACGTTTTCACATTGTCATATTAAAAATATAATATTTACTTCACTACGTTAAAATTCAAGAACATTTGCTCGGAGTTCAGTTGCCTCCGTATTCTGGTAATCTGCGTTATAAATGGTATAACTACTATAACCTAAACATCGCTCCATCAACACAGCAAATCTCGCGGAACTTAATTTAAAAACGAGAAGCGATTGGAATTATTTAGAAAAAAACTATGTATAATAACTATACATACATTTCAATAAAAGAAAGTAGTTATAGTCAGCTTCGCAGTTGCTTTATCACTTTTGACAATTTCCAGTATGTTGAAACTACCTATATATCTCATTTATTAGATAAATCACGGCAAAATAACGACAGTTATTTTGTAATGTTGTTGAAATTACTGCACTTTTGCATCTGAATCGTGAAATAAGGAAGTTTACTCGTGAAATTAGTATACGTTTATATCAAACTAACAAAACCGCTATTTTTATAATGAAAACGAAACCGCTATTTAATTTAAACTCCGTTCAATTGTCAAATACAAATAGGCCTAGTCGTTTTATGACGTGTAACTGCTAGACAGCAAGAGCAAATAAAGGGTCGACTGTACAGTACAACTATTTTCTTAATGTCCCTCGGGAATCATCGCATTTCCGAATGCAAACAGCTTTCCTCCCATTTTTAAATAAATTACATTAAGTTAAAAGATTATTAACAACTCTATATACTTCCAAGTCGACTGAGAGCTTCCGCTCTGCACCAAGTGCAAAGGGCAACTGATAACTGACGAAACACGAAGTTTGCCAAGGGACATTAAGAAAATAGTTGTGCTGTACCTAACTGTTTATTACTAGGATCAGAGAAGATAGTGGGAATAATTATTCTTCCCAGAAGCTTGTTTTTTTACATTTGTTTCCATAATTATTATAGAAACAAAGGTAAAATAAACAAGCTGCCACGATTGATTAATGTTATATTAGGCAGTGTGGCGATTAGTTGTATCACATTAATTGAAACCACGTATTTTACATTACGTATACACAATTAAAATAATTACTATCAATTACCATTCTAGCCGTGTGACTTTTTTTGGTTTTAGTGTTTAACAACATTAAACTTAATTTGTGATTATTTGGTAACAAAACCATAAAGTTGTATTATTGATTCCATCGCCCAGCGCGTGTCAACTGTCAAGTGCCTTATCAAGGGTGGTTTATTTTGTGCCAATTTTTTGTGAAATTGTTTATTTTATTACCTATTTATACTGATTGATAACCACTTGTAATGACTGCTGTACTATTTAGTAAGATAACCCAATCGCCACTCAGCACTCTGTATAACTTGTGTAATGCCTACGACTGCATTAACTATTAATCAGTCGTATGAAATAAACATAACTATGGTTATAGTGACGCAACATAGAATCATGTTGCTTTGTTGTTCACGTTTAATCAAATTATATTTGAATGGGTGATGTTTATAGTAAGAACAACTAGTTAGTGTGCGGTCACTTTAGGTGTCCCTCATGGTCTTATTTTTGGTCCAGCTTCACTTCCCTTTCGACCAGTGAGAAAAGATGTAAAGTTCTTTGAAGCAATACGTCAAAGTCCGCCAAGTTGGCATTTCAAACCAACCAAATTAAAATTATGAAAGTCATTCATATTTTCTTGAAAAAATGTCTTTGTGTTCATTCCAGCAGCCGCAATACGCTCCTGACTTCAACCGCACAGAACCACGTCGCGTTCCGCCGCTGTCTAATTTTGTATGCTCTGTTGTTTCACCGCATTTATTTTTCTTCGCGGTCTAATTCTCTTTGTTGTCTCAGTCGTTTCGCAACCAAATTTCGCGGAATGAGGTCCGTGGTTGAAATGAAATTGGTATTCGGAATGAATTGGGCTCCTCCGTAAGTTTTGCGGACCCTTGATTTTTAATTCGATTTGTGTTTCGCACGGTTGCTGAATATTAACCCAGTTTACAATACGACGGCAAAACAATGACAAGTATAATCAGGAACAATTGAAAAAATCACGAAATTTTTCGGTATCGTCGGGTCCACCACCACGAAAGTAGGAACCAAATATATATCTGATCAAATATAATGCTTTCTAACTACTTAAATAACGTAACAAAATTAATCCATCTCATTAGCATTGAACAACAGTGAGAGAATTCCAGCTGATATGCAAGTCATCACCGCAGCTTACTAATTAAGCTAGCGCTTTCAACTTTGAATACGTTTCTTCAAATGCTTTTAGCAGCGTGCAAAATCTTTTCATTGGAACATATTTTATGAAGCGCCTACGAATTTATTACGGGATTAACAGCTAGTAAAATACTTATTTATTAATTGCCCAATGCTGATGTCTTTAAAGGTATAAGTATACTTATATACTTTTATAAACCTGAGAAGGATCCAAATCCAGTAGTCACTCAAATAACGAATTTCGAATACGTCATACGCATAAAGTTCAATAATATTTTGTGTAATATACCTCTATGACAACTCGAATCTAGGTCAATCTTCATCTCGAGGAAGTTCAAACTCGTCGGTTTTTGGATGACATGCAAAAAATATCAACAACAACTGACAGGCATCCATTCGCATCGATTTATTTCAAAACAGAGATAAGCAACATTATAATATTATTGTTAGAGACATCAGCAAGACAGATGGGGCGGTCAACGCATGAATATTTCAGGACAGGCATTAGGACATGGGAAAATAAATATGGCCGACTTGACTGGACGCATTTGTACATAAATCGTAGTACCGCCCGTGTTTGAATTACCAATGAAAGGGACCGAGCTGGGGTTATTTATCAGTTAACCGTATATCCATCTCGCTGGGTCATACGCTGAATTTTTATTGAAAACTCACGGAAGTCATGATTCGTTGATTACGAGATTAGAATAACGTGAGTGGCTATTTATTTAGAATGCCATTGATTAAAAGAAAATACAATAGTCAACGTTTTTTGTTTACACTTAAACACACACACGGAGGCATAAATCCTATACTATAAAGCGAGCAATATTTGTATATCGGTCGATCAGAGTTCGGGCGACCAGGTTCTATGTACCTATTGTACCTACCTATACGTGCCTTAATTGTTATTTAAAACCATGTATTTAACAATGAGACCTAGTATAGTCATGGGTATCATTTGCTAATTAGCTCAGCGGTTGATTACATTTGACCAACCCTTCGGGAATAGTTAAGTAATCTGAATTCATAAGTATGTTATTTGTATCTGGATAGAGCAGAATTATACATCTACCTTGTCTTTTTCCAATGTATATGTATGTATATTTAAGTGTATATACACACATCAACACGGTCTAGGGATATTTTTAAAAAAGCGAATTACTATCAATGTGTTAATTATTTATATGACATGTATATATTTAAAAGATACGTTATTTAATATTCTACCATTTCTTAATAATGGTTATGGTACTTAGATTAAAATTTCAGGATTTTATGGAAAAAAATTAAGTATAGACGGAAACCGTATATGAATTAACTTTTAATTTGTGAGTAAAAACTGAAAAAAATAGAAAAATCATTTAATTTGTGTTTATAAACTTGAATTTAGTAGTCTGAGAAAGCGCCCATGACGTTCATAACACATCGGCAACGATTCGGCATGCTCAGAACAAGGTTGTCAATGTCTTGCTGCGGAATATTGTCCCATGTCCTTCTGAGGTGCGCAAAAAGTTGATCTTCTGTAGCCAGATTTTCAGGAACTTCCTTCAGAGCTCTTCTTTGCAGCATATCCCACGCATGCTCAATGGGATTTAGATCTGGCGGTTGAGCAGGCCAGTCTAAGGCCCTAACATTATGTGTATGTAACCAAGCTGCTACCGTTCTCGCCGTGTGTGCCCGGGCATTGTCGTGCATGAGCAGGAAATCTTGCCCCATTTGTGTTCTGTGGGGCAAGATTACGGGCCCCAGCACCTGTTGGACGTATCGTTCTGCCGTCATATTGCCCCGCACCCAAACGAGATCCGTCCGTCCTCCAAGACGAATTCCTGCCCAAACCATAATTGTTCCTCCTTGGTATGGGTGAACTTCCTGAGGGTTCTGGAGACGGCTCCATCGTCCAGGAACTCGCCAAACACGCGTCCTTCGTGAATCTGGATGGAAGCCGAACCTGGATTCATCCGTGAACAGCACATTGGACCATTGCTCACGGCCCCAGTCCACGTGGTTCCGAACCCATTCTAATCGTCGTCCACGATTGCCTCTCCGTAAAGGTGGGACCCGGAGTGGTCTACGAGAGCGTAGATTGCTTTCATGCAGTCGCCTTCTTACAGTTTGGTCACTCACAAGCACTTGGTGTTCCACTCGCAGCCTTTGGACCAATTGAGTCGCCGTTGCATTTGGTTGAGCTCGCGCAGTAATTTGCAAAAATCGGTCTTGTCTGGGGGTAGTGATGCGACTTGGCCCCCGGTGCCTCTCCGCTACTTCACCTGTGGCACGATAGCGTGTCCACAATCTTGAAATTACATTTTGATGGGTCCCTATGGCCTCAGCAACATTACGCTGAACAGATCCAGCTTACAGCATTCCCACAGCTCGTAACATCTCCGCCCTCGTCAAATGTCGGCGTTGCATGGCTACAATACCTCAATTTTAACTTTATCTTTCGTTTAAAAATGAAAAAAAACTGTAACTAAACGTAATTCGTATTGTTTTCTAAATTTCGCACAAATAAAAAATCCCTCTCCTATACATCAAGACATTTTTATGCCACCGAAACAAAAGAATTTTCAAAAAATTTAATTTGGAATTAGTCTGAGATAAATTACAAACAAATCGGTGTAAGATTCCAATGCGGCCAGTACTTTTCGAGTTATTTAATTGAGTATGAAATATCCCTAGACCGTGTTGATGTGTGTATTTATGCATGTATGTGAATTTAATTTAGTAGTACCTGAATAAAAAAAACAATTCTTTTGATTAAATGTGAGTTCCATGTATAATGTCGCTATAATTATGGTGCAGACTTTGTGAAACAGAAAAATATGTATGTAATGATCCATTCTATTAAATTAGGTTTATTTTTGTAACACAGGCTATCAGCTAATAGGATAAAACATGTTTTCAATAATAGATGGACCACACAGAAACAGAGTTAAAAGTTACTCTTTTAGAATAACGTCGTTATGGTAATCTACCAAATTAATAAATTCTTCTTAGACAGAGACGATTAAGATTTGTACATTTGATTAAGATTTGTTCATTGTACACAGTAAATTTTCGTATTTTATTGTATTTCGAATATTTGTGTTTCTTAGTAGAATTACAATTACCTACTGAAGTTTGCAGAGTATAAAGAGTGTATTATTTAAAAAAAAATACAACTCTAACATAATATTATCATATTTTTTACCTAGTTAGACTGTCACTGTCACCTTTATTTAAAAAAGACGATGAGAAAGACATTAAAAATTACAGGCCAATTGCTCTTATTCCGGTAATATCCAAGATATTCGAAAAATTGATTTATAGGTCCATAGATGGATACCTCGAAAAACATAATATACTTGCGAAAGAACCAAAAAGGATTTAGGAAAGATCATTCACTAAATATGGCAATATATGACTTTCTTAATGCGTAACATTAAGAAAGTCATATATTGCCATATTTAGTTACGAGTATCATAGCTAGCATGAATGAAAGAGTCCTAATATCAGCAATATACATGGATATGACCAAGGCTTGACTTGGTCAAGCTGACATAATCAATGCATTACAACAAGCCGTTAACTGGCTAGAACATAACAATTCAATTATAAATTTGAAGAAAACAAAAATTATGAATTTTCATCAAAGATTGGCTAATTCGGAACTAAATTTAAGCTTTAAAAATGAAAAAATTGAAGAAGTTGCAAATGCAACATTTTTAGGCTTAACAATCGACAGTCAACTTAATTGAAAGCAACATACTTCAATATTATTATTTTTTAAATAGTAAGTTTGCCTTTACTTTGTATAAATTAAAGAAAGTAGTCAATCAAGCAGCGGCAGTCACTGCATACAATGGATATGTCGATTCTATAATAAGCTATGGAGTCATATTTGGGGGCAACTCCTGTAATAAGGGTATTGTGTTCAAATCGCAAAAAAGATGCATTAGAGCTATACCGGCATAAAAATGACTGATAGCTGCAAACCTTATAATGTAAAAATAATGACTTTACCTTGCTTGTAAATATTTGAGACTGCTTTGTTTGTTAAAAAGAACATGCATCTATTCAGAAAAGCATCTGAACATCGCTATAAAATGATTAAACAAGTATATATTAATAGACATTAATTATGCATACGACCATCAAAGACCGCCTTGATGCATAAAAGCGTACTTTGCATGGCCCCAATTTTTTTTAATAAATTGCCAAATGGAATTAAAGACTTAAATATTATTCAATTTAAATACAAATTAAGACATCTATTACTGAAAAAAAATATATCATACTATTGACGAATTCCATAACGATAAATTGTAAGTTATTGATATTTATTTAATTTTGATATAATTTGACATAATTCCATTCATTATTTATGTGTATTAATTATTAGTTTAATTATTATTAGTTTATTTTCTGTCTTAAGTTATGTTGTGTTTTGCGTTGTAATTATTTTATTTTAATATAAATAACTTATTATGTGAAAGAGTGTACACCTTTAAGGTAGAATTTAGAGGAACGAATTATTTATTATTAAGATCTCATGTAAAATGTACCAAAAATCACACTAATAAATGAATTTGAATTTAGGAATCTAAGAAAGAATACAAAATAAAACCATGTAACTTCCATACATTAAACTTTTAATAGCCATTAAGCTGTAACACTAATTTTTGAAATATATACTAAAAATCTGCCTACTGGTGCATCCATTTTGCGAGCATTGATAGTTATAACTAAATGAGAATAAATCATTGGTTTTTTTCGCAATCAAATAACTAATCATAAAAATGAGCGAACTGAATCATAGCAATCGTGTATGTCGTGATCATACCAATTACATTTAGTATCAAAGTTAAGTCTACTGTGTACAGGCGCCATATTGTGTATCTGAAGCGACGTATCTGAAGGTATCTTACTGCGTCTTCTATTGCGTTGCGGGATTTTGTATCTGAAAGAAAGAAAAGCATGGATTGGTATCTGGTAAACATTATCATCACCATTAGAACAATAACGTGACTTTCACCAAGTCATCGGCCGTCTTGTGGGAGGCCTACCCACGACGCGCCTTCCAGAACGTGGCATTACGATTTTTTTACGTTATGTGGGAAAAACTTACCCTTACATACAAGTAACTGCTTAATAACACATAATTCGATCTTATCTGTCTCGCTGTTCGTCATCTCAGTGAACAATGCTGGTGTAAGTGCAAAAAAGGACTGCAAAATAATTTGGACAGTACTTAAGATACCAAGCTGTAAAAATCAACATTAGGATCATTAACCGAGTCACGAAAAATATTTTAATAATACACACATCAAAAAAGTCTAAGCAACACGCATGATTTACAGAAACTGTATGTTTTATTAATAGATACTTTATTTTTTTCTTGACAAATTAGATTGGTATACAATCTTTTTGGTCTCGGAAACATAATACAAGCTGGATTAAAAAAAATAGTAACTTTTCGATTGTGTTTTGTTTTTTTATTATAGCAGATAATTGTTTCCCGATTTCATGTGTTTTTATTGCTTGAAATATCACACTATATATATCTTGATTTATCTCACTTTTATCATTTTGAGATATACAGTTTTTGAAATAATTGAGTGTCGAGTCATTTCATAGGTCATGGAGCGACGCCATTTGACTGCTGATGAAATGCAAAGAGCTGTAAGACTGCTACAAGCGGGAAGAAATCTGTCCAACGTATCTCGGTGTCAATAGGAGCGTGATTTGTAGTCTTTGGCAGCGTTACGTTCATACAGGAAATCCTGCTGAGCAGCATCCAGGACTTGCATGGAGTACAAGTGCTCGACAGGACTGGTACATACAACTGACTGCAAGACGTCAGCCGATGTTAACAACCCGGGAGATAGGTTTAAAGCTACAATTGTCAAGTGGTGTTGTTGTTAGCCACCAAAACGTGAGAAATAGGCTGCATGAATACTAGTTAGAGTGTATCGTCGTCCCGGAAATGCTGAACGGCTTAGATGCGTCCATGAACTGCACCCTCCACAGCTATAGTATGGGCGGGTACTGTGAAGAACAGACGAACTGAGCTCGTTTTTGTAGATGACAATATGAGTTACGTTGAAGATCTCGGGCCTTTTGTTCACCCATTTGCTTACATTCTTGGGTCAGATTTCACGATGCTGCGTTGCTGACAATATGCGTTCGCACACAGCTCATAGGACCAGAGAGTACAAGTTGGCAATGGACAATATCCGGGTATTGCCGTGGCCTGCACAACCGCTAGATCTCAATCCCATCGAGCACGCATGGGACACGCTCCAGAGACGTATTCTAGAGAACCTGGACGGAGTATCCACAACCCAACAACTGAAAGACTTGTTTAAATTCCATTGGGAGCGATTGCCGCAGAATCAGATAAACAATCTTATGAATTCGATGAAAAATCATTGCCGACAAGTTTTAAACAACAGAGGCGGTCACACTTTGTATTTAATTACCAAAGTATTACAAAAAAAATACGTTATTTAACTTTGTAAAAAATGAAAAGTTTAATTTCGTTTTTAAACTTTCTTTTATACTAATGCATCATAAATTATTTAGAAGAAATATAAATATATTACAATAGTCAAAATTGTTCAAAAGTTCTAAACCGTACATGTTGCTAAGACTTTTTTGATCTGTGTAGTTTCAATCGTCTTTCAAAAAGGAGGTGTTGGTTACAAGCGTTTGTATTTTTCTTCCGATATCAACTTTCAACATTTAGGCATTTCAAAGTGAGGAGTAAAATTAAATGTAGGAAGATTATTGCAGTTAAAAATATTAAAATGGGTAGGTACTTACAGAGTTTTCACTATTTACAAAGTTCTCATAAACAACCATCAAAATTCTAGGAAAAAGGGCGATTGTTGAAAAAAGAGTCTGAAACAGTTCTCATTATCATAATACATTAAATATTTCAAAAGCATCAACACACATAAATGCATTCTAATAACGTTAATAACTATATGTTTTAAGTACTCATTATTATTGTAATATTTACATAATATATAAAGTAATAGACTTAAAATAATAATAATAATGTACTTGTATATACAAAAGAGGGGAAAGAATTAAGGACATCAAAAAATTTGTCCGTATCGCTGTCAACAGGAAAAGTGCTTAAAAAGATGGGAGCATTGCCACGTTGTATGGCAATGCTGCCATCTGCCAATGATTATTATTGTTCGTATTGTTTTTGGGACTATTATAAGATAAAATCAAATGTTTCAAGATAATAATATGAACTCGAATATATGTATAAACAATTTATTACCATGAATTTCATTGGAGCATCACATTGAAGAGTTGTCTTTACTAAATTGTTGTGAACAATCAAACATTTCCTCAGAGACTTCACCATACATTTTTCGCCGGATTCAAATCTACGTGCTACTGACAATTCTCTTTCTAAACGTTTGCGGAGCAACACCGTTCGGCACCATATTGATTCAAACATCATAATCCTCGTAAAGTGAGAAATATCTATGGTCAAATCCATTATAAATCCTGACGTGAGCGTTGAAACTTGCGATAAAGATTTAAAATCAATAGAGTATGCCCAACAAAAAACAACTGTTGTAAATATTTTGTTTATCAGTATTCCAATAAACATAAATCTTGAAATTTTTATTTCATCTTTTGGCTTTGATCCCAGTAAGAAATCTATATTTTGTAATGAGGTCAAAAAATTCAGGAAATATTCTCCATCTGTCAGAAAATTGACTATGGCACTTGTTATATACTGGATGTATTGAAAAACTGAGGATAGCAGAGCTAAAATTGTCAGTGTGATCAAATAGGCCCCAAAATAGTACAAGACTGTTACAGTTACAAAGACACAGTAAAGTCTCGCTGCCAGTGTTACAAGTCTGTTAGTACTGATGTTGTAGTACAGTCCGCACAGTAGTCGCGTTACCATGATGGTTCGCGTAGAGACGACCGATCTTAGAGAAATCATAATAAAATATTTTTAAGGGTTTTATTATAGCAGAGTTTTTATACTACTGAAGACAGTAAAATACTGACGTGGCAGTGGACGGAGTAGCACTTAAATTAAAATAACAATTATTTGGATTGAATGCGCCACATCGGATATTATGGTTTAGAAATAACTATAAAAGACCAGTTCCATCATATTAGCTAGTTTTGTAATACAGACTAGCACAGAGTACCTATGATAAAAAATATTAATGAATTAACAGGTAAATATATTTTTAAATTACAACGCTATTCCTTATTGGTATTGTCAGATTCATAATCATAGTGATAATCTTTACGTAAATTAACTTTGTATTGAGTATGTAATTGCCAACTTAAGAAAGGGACATACTAACGAGTTGTACTTGTATATCGCGGCCGTTACCACTGGGCCACCACTACTCAATATGGAGTCGATCCTCCAAAAACCTTTTGACTTAATTGTCATTAGAAAATGATACTTGCTTTTTAAAATAACAATGAACCTCTTATAACTGCTTGCCTTTTATTAATGTACGCTTTTTTAAACAAACGAGCCTCATTTTAACTTTCTGGCTTTTCCTCAATGTAGGTCGCACTAACCTTCGGCTAAATATGGGTTTGAGAAAATCACTATGGTCATTAATTTCTACTCGACCGGGAATCGAACCCAAACTAATGATTATGAATTAGCTTTAAAGCGTAAAGCATAGCGTAAGCAAGATGGATGAAGATGGAGGATGAAAGAAAGATGCCAGTACAGATGAAGGAATGAAAAATATTATTATAACGATTAGAAAATTATATTTTAAATAAATTAAGTACACTGACAACAATAGTAAATTAGCAAAATTAAACGAGAACGTACAATAAAAGCGCGATGCGGTCCGACTGGTTCGGTAGGCAGTTTGATGTAGACTGTAGCTCCGCAGCCCAGCCTTCGCACCGGTAGGAGTGCGTGCACGCAGTCTTCCGCTGCCCAAGATCGCTGTCACCGTCGGCAGTACAATAATCACGCGCACCTGGTGTGCGCGCAGTGCATGTAAGCTCCAGGTCGTTCGGTGCAAAAACATCGTATGATTTGTATGTTTGGTACAAGATTCATGAGCGGAGCAATTCCGGTCTAAAATGTAAGGTTGTGGTCCAATTGTTTTATTGTTCCGCCACATATTCCCCCCGGCTAGACCGTAACTGCGGTCGATAAAAATCGGGGAATCTCACTCGCCGCCCGCTTCTTGTCCTCTTCTCAGTGTCTAATATTGCTGTTACTGTAATAGCTGTTGGTGTTGACATGACTTCTGGTTGCTTTTCCTCTTCTTTCAAAATGTAGGCTAGTTTTAATCTGTCAACAGAGACGTTAGTTGTCTTTCCTTTTACCTATATTGTGTTATACTTTGGATGCCTTTGTCTCACTTTGTAGGGACCGGCGAAAGGTGGTTCTAGTGGGCTTCTGACGTAGTCTCGGCGAAGAAAGACGTGTGTAGAGGAATGCAGATCTCGTGGTATGTAGAAGGGAGAAGTTGTATGCCAGGAGGTTGGCTTGGGAGTGAGTTTGGCCATGTGTGCACGAAGACGTGTGGCGTACTGTGTGACATCGGCTGTAGCTGTATAATCTATAGCAGACAGAAACTGGCTAGGTAAATGAAGAGCTTCACCATACACAAGCTCAGCAGGCGTGGCTTGGATGTTTCCTTTCCAAGAGTTACGCATGCCAAGTAGCACCAGCGGTAGAACTTTTGTCCACTGTGAAGAAGTGTGGCACATGATGGCTGGTTTGAGCTGACGGTGTAGCCGCTCAACGATGCCATTCGCAGCTGGGTGGTAGGCTGTGCTGTGGAAGTGGTTTGCACCAACCATGGTAGTGAGGGTCTTGAACAGATGGCGCTCAAACTGGCGACCACGGTCTGTAGTCACCCGTGCTGGACAGCCGAATCTAGCTGTCCAGCCGGACACCAAGGCAGTTCTGCAGGTCTCCGTGATTATGTCCTTCAGCCGGTACTCCTCAGGCCACCGAGTAAATCGATCGATGACAGTTATGCAGTACCTGTAATCAGAAGAAATGGTTAAGGGCCCTGGGATCCCCGATCCTGGGATTCCTGATCCGATGGTTAAGGGCCCTACGATGTCGAGGTGTATGTGGGTAAATCTGGAAGAAGGAGTAGGAGTTACGGTATGGCGGGTAATTTTACTTGCTTGGTACTGCATACATTGTTTTGCCCACTCTCTACAGTTTTTGCGGATCCCTGGCCACACAAAGTTTTGAGTCACCAGTCTCACTGTAGCAGAAAATCCTGGATGATGTATATTGTGTAACGACTTGCTTCCTTAGTTGAGGTGTCACGTATGGGCGAGGCATCGGCATTGAAGTGTCGCATACAATGTTACCCCTTTGTAAGACTGGTTGTCAGATTATCAGGGTTCTGACTATCCGTAACTACTGACAAAGATCGACCAATGGCTTAACGTGCTTTCCGAGGCAAATTCATGTTTGTAAAAAACACTTAAACAAATATACAGCTTAAAGGCAGGTATTTACTGCTTATTTCATCAGAAATAAAACATAATATGTACAAACCAACCATTCATTTTCTAAGTGACGTTTTCCATGAAAGATTTCTCTAAAGCCATTGAATTTGAAAATTATGAGACACAAAATTAAACAAGGAATTAGGTATCCAAACAGTTTCTTACCCATTCTTCTCCATACGTTTCAACTTTATATGTTCGACTGACCGACTCCTTGACAATTCAAAAGTCCTGTAAATAGTTTCGAAAAAATATGTTTCTTTTTTCATAAAAGTGTAGATATACATCTAGATAAAGAAATATATCATACTAGCTGTTGCCCGCGACTTCGTGTGTGGCCCAGGATGAAAATAAGCTTATATCCTTTTCCGGCTCATGGTTTACCCAGGTGCAAAATTTCATCCAAATCTGTTCAGCCGTTTTAGCGTGAAAGCATAACAAACAAATAAAGAAACTCACTTTCGCATTTGTAATAGTATAAAGTTTGGATAGAAAACATAATTTCTCGTAACGGTGCATTTATAAGACATTTTTTTCTATAATTTTATGATTAAGGACCTAATCAAAGAAATACCTAAGGAAATTGGATCATATAGCAACCGGGTATTTCGTGATCATACCAAATACATTGAGTATCAAAGTTAAGTCTAATGTGTACATACAAGCGCCATATTGCGTATCTGAAGCGACGTTGTTGAAGGTATCTGAATTGGTTGTTGGTTGGTTGGCGAATTTAATGTAATTGACTCGTAATTACAAAAACAAGGTGGCTGGAACAGAATGGATACGGGAGGCGGAGGACAGGGTTTGGTGGCGCAGCTTGGGAGAGGCCTATGTCCAGGGGTGGACTGCGATAGGCGGAGTTTGCTGGAACATAACTGGCGAAATGTGGGTGTACTATATGTACAGCTCTGTCTAACCCTTTGAGGATTACAGGCGTGATGTTAAGTGTATATATTTATGCATGTATGTGAATTTAATTTAGTAGTATCTAAATAAAAAAGCAATTCTTTTGATTAAATGTGAGTTCCATGTATCATGTCGCTATATTTATGGTGCAGACTTTGTAAAACGGAAAAAATGTTAATGTAATGATCCATTCTATTATATTAGGTTTATTTTTGTTACACAGGCTATCAGCTAATGGGATAAAAAATATTTTCATTAATAGATGGAACACACAGAAACAGGGTTAAAGTTAAAAGTTAGTCTTTTAGAATAACTTCGTTATGGTAATCTACCAAAATAATGAATTCTTCTTAGACAGAGACGATTAAGATTTGTACATAGTACATTTTCGTATTTTGAATATTTGTGTTTTACAATTACAATTACCTACTAAAGTATGAAGAGTACAAAGAGTGTGTAGGTATTATTATAACAGATACAGCTCTAACATAATATTAGCATATTTTTTACCTAAGTAGGAACCTAAGAAAGAATGCGAAATAAAAACCATGTCACTTCCATACATAAAACTTTTAATAAGCATTAATCTGAAACAATAATTTTAAAATAAATTTACCAAGTACCTACTGGTCATTCATTTTCGAGCATTGATAGTTATGACTAAATGAGAATAACTCATTGGGTTTTTTCTCCATCAAATAACTAATCATAAAAATGAGCGAACTGAATCATAGCAATCGTGTATGTCGTGATCATACCAATTACATTTAGTATCAAAGTTAAGTCTACTGTGTACAGGCGCCATATTGTGTATCTGAAGCGACGTATCTGAAGGAATCTTACTGCGTCTTCTATTGCGTTGCGGGATTGTGTATCTGAAAGAAAGAAAAACATGGATTGGTATCTGGTAAACATTCTCATCACCATTAGAATAGTTCAAACAATAACGCGACTTTCACCAAGTCATCGGCCGCCTTGTGGAAGGTCTACCCACGACGCGCCTTCCAGAACGTGGCTTGTTCATGCATACGAAAAACATAAGTGATTTTTCACGATAAGTGGAAAAAACTTACCCTTACATACAAGCAACTGTTTAATAACGCATAATTCGATCTGATCTGTCTCGCTGTTCGTCATCTCAGCGAAAAATGCTGGTATAAGTGCAAAAAAAGACAGCAAAATAATTTGGAGAGCACGTATGATATCAAGCTGTAAAAATCAACATTAGGATAATTTATCGAGTCAAGAAAATTATATTAATAAAAGTTTTATCGTCTTTCAAAAAAGTAGGTGGTGGTTAGGGGCATTTGTATTTTTCTTCCGATATCATTGACCTTCAACATTTAGGCATTTTATTTTCTGAGCTGGGTGGCAGCTGGTAAGCCTAGAACAGGGTCGCTATATGATGATATGGTGGCAAGTAGAATTAGTTTTAAAAGTAAGCTAAAGTGGTGCCAAAACAACGCAGATCAATTAAAGATGAACGAAATTGCGAGTCAACACGAAGCTAAAATTTTTTGTGGTTTCTGGAAAGCCACAAACAGCTTGAATCCCAAGTCGTGCCTGCCAGTGTGCGTCGGTGGCGTAAGCGAACCTAAGGCTATTGCCAATTTATTTATGGCTTCGTTTAGGACAGAGTCACCGCTGGGTCCATCGACGGGTGGGTCGGATGCTAGAGAGGGGTCCGAGGGCACGCCTATCATGTTCACCGCTGGGGAGGTTGGGTCTGTCTTAAAGGACCTGAAGCGGGGTAAGTCTCCTGGATATGACAGCTTAAGTATAGAACACCTACGATATGCAGGTAAACACTTACCACGTGTCTTAGCTCTCTTGTTTAACGTGTGTATGAGTCACTCGTATCTTCCAGATGACCTTATGAAAACGATTGTCGTTCCTATAATAAAGAACAAGACTGGAGATACGAGTGACAAGAACAACTACAGGCCTATCTCCCTAGCGACCATTGTTGCGAAGGTTTTGGACGGTCTGATTGACAGGCAGCTGGATAAATATATCACCCTACATGACGCCCAATTCGGATTTAGGCCACACTTGTCAACTGAAACAGCGATCCTCTGTCTCAAGCATACTGTCCAATACTATACAGCAAGAGAAACACCTGTATATGCGTGTTTTTTGGACCTCTCTAAGGCATTCGACCTAGTATCTTATGATTGCCTCTGGAGGAAGCTCTCCCATGACACTAACCTTCCTGGGGGAATGATTGCTGTACTGAAGTACTGGTACAGCAACCAGGCCAATTATGTTAGATGGGCAGGTGCCATGTCTGCTGAGTACAGGTTGGAGTGCGGCGTGAGGCAGGGGGGGCTTAGCTCACCCAGGCTCTTCAACCTACCTATGTCAACGGGCTGATATGTGAGCTCAGCAACACCCAAATCGGTTGCTCCATTGACGGGCAATGTCTCAATAATATTAGTTACGCGGATGATATGGTGTTGCTGAGCCCATCGATCAGTGCGTTAAGAAGGCTCCTCCAAATCTGTGAAGACTATGCGGTGACTCATGGTCTCAGGTACAACTCCACTAAAAGCGAGCTCTTAGTGTTTAGGGCGCAAAGTAAATTATATGACGTTGTTCCACCGGTTACTTTGGGCAGAGTTCCGCTGAAAAGAGTGACTCGTTTTAAATACCTGGGACACTGGGTCACCGATAGGCTGTCGGATGACGCCGATTTGGAGAGGGAACGTAGAGCGTTGGCTGTCCGGTGTAACATGCTGGCCCGCAGGTTCGCACGGTGTACGCGACAGGTTAAAATAACACTGTTCAGGGCCTACTGCCAGTCGCTGTACACGTGCGCCCTGTGGGTCAGTTATACACAGGGCTCGTACAATGCTCTACGAGTCCAATATAATAACGCGTTCCGGGTAATGCTGGGGTTGCCGCGCTTCTGTAGCGCGTCGGGGATGTTCGCGGACGCACGTGTTCCGGATTTCGGCTCGCTGCTGCGTCTGCGAATCGCATCACTGACGCGTCGGGTGCGCGACAGCCCCAACAGCCTCGTGGCGACTGTAGCCGGCAGGGTGGATGGCCTTCTAATATCTCACTGGATGGCGGCACACAGACCGGTATTCAAATACGTGAGATAGTAGGAGGCCCACATGATTGTGTGTGTGCGTAATTGTTATACTAACATAGATTTAAGTAATTTGTAATACTAACACGCTATGGGCCTTTGAAGCCTGATAATAAAGTTTATATTTATTTATTTATTTTAAAGAGAGTTAAAGTAAATGTGGGAGATTATTTCAGTAATTTTTTTTAAAATAGCTAAGGTACTTACAGAATTTTCATCATTTACAAAGTTGTCATAAACAACAATCAAAATTCTAGGAAAAAGGGCGATTGTTGAAAAAAGTGTCTGAAACAGTACTCACTATCATAAAACAGTAAATATTACAAAAGCATCAACAAACATAAATGCATTCTGATAACGTTAATAACTATGTTTTTTTAAGTACTTTATTTATAAGTATTGTAATAAATATGTACATAGTATATATAAAATAACTGACTTAAAACAATAAGAATAATGTACTTGTATATAAAAAAGAGGGGAAAGAATTAAAGGATATCAAAAAAATGGTCCGTATCGCTGTCAACAACAAAGTGCTCAAAAGGATGGCAGCATTGCCACGTTGTATGGCAATGCTCATTCTTATTGTTCGTATTTTTTTGGGACTATTATATGATAACCTCAAAATCAAATGTTTCAAAATAATAATATGTACTTGAATATATATCCAGTCTAATACCATGAACTTCATTGGAGCATCACATTGAAGAGTTGTCTTTACTAAGTTGTTGTAAATAATCAAACAATTTCTCAGAGATTTCATCATAAATTTTTCGCCAGATTCAAATCTACGTGCTACTGACAATTCTCTTTCTAAACGTTTGCGGAGCAACACTGTTCGGCACCATATTGATTCAAACATCATAATCCTCGTAAAGTGAGAAATATCTACTGTAAAATCCATTATACATCCTGTCGCGAACGTTGAAACTTGCGATAAAGATTTAAAATCAATAGGGTATGACCAACAAAAAACAACTGTTGCAAGTATTTTGTTTATCAGTATTCCTATGAAGAAAAATCTTGAAATTTTTATTTCATCTCTTGGCTTTGATCCCAGTAAGAAATCTATTTTCTGTAATGAGGTCAAAAAATTCAGGAAATATTCTCCATCAGTCAGAAAATTGACTACAGCACTTGTTATATACTGGACGTAATGAAAAACTGAGTATAACAGAGCTACAATTGTCAGTGTGATCAAATAGGCCCCAAAATAGTACAAGACTGTTACAGTTACAAAGACACAGTAAAGTCTCGCTGCCAGTGTTACAAGTCTGTTAGTACTGATGTTGTAGTACAGTCCGCACAGTAGTCGCGTTACCATGATGGTTCGCGTAGAGACGACCGATCTTAGAGAAATCATAATAAAATATTTTTAAGGGTTTTATTATAGCAGAGTTTTTATACTACTGAAGACAGTAAAATACTGACGTGGCAGTGGACGGAGTAGCACTTATATTAAAATAACAATGATTTGGATTGAATGCGCCACATCGGATATTATGGTTTAGAAATAACTATATAGGATCAGTTCCATCATATTAGCTTGTAACACAGACTAGCACAGAGTACCTACGATTAAAAATATATTGGATTAAACAGGTAAAGATATTTTTAAATTACAACGTTAGTCCATATTGATACTGTCAGATTCATCATCATAATGTTAGTCTTTACGTAGATTAGCTTTGTAATGATTAATTGCCAAGTTAAGAAAGGGAAATATGGAATTCAAGATCAGCCTATTATGTCCCCACTGTTGGGACATCGGCCTCCTCTGCGAGAGGGAGTGGGCCGTAATCCACCACGTGGGCCTAGTGCGGGTTGTTAGATGTCACATGGCTTCGAGTTTTCTAGGAAATACCGGTTTCCTCACGGAGTTTTCCTTCACCGTTTTGAAAGCAGTGGTGATCAAATAATCCACACAAAGTAAAGTGGCTGTCAGGGTTCGAACCTACGACCGCGACGGTGGTAACGGTCGTGACTCACGAGTACAACTCGTAAGTCGCGACCACTGGGCCACCACTACTCAATATAGAATTGATCCTTCAAAAACCTATTCACCTTATTATCATTAGAAAATGATACTTGCTTTTTTAAATAATAATGAACCTCTAAAAACTGTTTGCCTTCTATTGATGTAAGCTTTTTAAATAAAAGAGCCTCTTTTTAACTTTCTGGCTTTTCCTCAATGTAGATAGTAACTAACCTCCGGCCAAATAGGTTAAGTTAGGTAGGAACTGTGAGGGGGACCACCCCACAGTGCTTGCGTCCACGTCGCGTCCCCTGGAAACGACCCAGTTCTGACCACCGTAACGGAGTGGCAGACTGGGTTGGCCAAAGTGCACTGTGCTCTCGTAGCGAATTTTATCTCATCTTGCCTTGTTGTCTACGAACCTGCGGAGGCTATGCCAAAACCTGCGCGGGACGCCTTAGGGCGATTTTTAAAACCAAAAGGCCCTTCTCAGGGCCAAACAAAAGGCCCTTCTCAGGGCCAACCAAAAGGCCCTTCTCAGGGCCAATCCGGCGTTTCAGCGTCAGAGACTGGCCGCACGCTGTCTGCGGCCAGTTTCTTCGGAGGGGCGGACGAGTCGTCCGACAACGACTCACTCATTAGTATGTCGGATGCGGACGACTCTCGGTCGGGGAAGCGGGTCGCTTCGCCCGGGGGCTCCCCGGAGACTAAGAGGCCGACGGTGGCCGCGGATAGTCATGACGTTGGGCTCGCGGACGCCCAACGCCAGTTGGACCTGGCTCGGCGGACGCAGCTCCAGCAAGAGCTGGAGGAGCGGGTGGCGTCCAAAGAAAAGCGGGCGCACGTCGCCCGGGCCAAGTCCGGGTACGGTGCGTCCCGCGTTCTGTACGCGGACCACTCTCTGGCGGAGCTAGAGAAAATGGCGGAGGAGGACGAGGAGGAGATTGTCGAGGTCGCCTCTAAGTCCTCCAACCTAAAGGGGACGTTTCAGAAGGCCCTCAAGAGCCGGGCCGCGAGCTTGCGCGGTGTCGTCGCGGAGCTGGTCCAGAGGAAGACCACCGACGAAACGCGGCAACTGCAGGCGAGGGTGGATCGCCTGCAGACAGAGGTCAGCCGGCTTCATCAGAGGCTGGCTGAAGCCACGGCCCAGCCACAACAAGCCGGGACGAGCCCTGCGGCAGAGGGCCCCGCCTCCAACCTTGAGGATATCATCCGCAAGGTCGTAATGGAGGAGAGGGCCTTCACAAGAGCCTGCCTAGCAGGAATTGAGGACCGGCTCTTGCCGGAGACACGGCTCCGACCGCCGCTTGCGGCGGATAAGAGGCAGCGTGAGCCGGAGCCGTCCTCCTCCCAGGCGGAAGACGCCCTCCTGCCTTCGACCACCCCGTCCAACGAGTGGACGGAGGTGAAAAAGAAAGGGAAGGGAACAGGGAAAAAGTCGGTGACGGCTGTCCCTGTCATCCCTGCCACCACCGCTCCCAGCCGGTCGCAGACGACCGAAAAGGGTACGGGGAAGGGGAAAAAGAGGGCGAAGGGGCGACTCGTCCCCCCAAAAACCGCGGCCGTCGTGGTGACGCTCACCGCGGAGGCTGCGGGGCGAGGGGAGACGTACGCGTCCCTTTTCGTGCGGGCGCGTACCAATGCCGATCCCACCCAACTGGGGATCGGTAGGGTATCTTGCCGCCACACTCAAGCCGGGGCTCGAATATTCGAGTTCCCGGGGGCAGAGGGGAATGCCCATGCGGACCTCTTTGCAGCCAAGCTGCAAGAGGTCATTGCGGATTCGGCCAAGGTGGCCCGACCGGTCAAGTTGGCGGCCATAGAGGTGACGGACCTCGACGACTCCGTCACCAGGGAGGAGGTGGTGGCAGCGGTTGCAGCGATAGGGGGCTGTGGCGTCGCGGCGGTCCAAGGCCGGGACATAAGACCCGGCCGCGGAGGCATGGGCACTATTCGCCTCGCATGCCCAATTGCCGCTGCCAAAGCCGTCCTTGCCAAGGGACGGCTCACAGTCGGCTTCAGCTCGGGTGCAGTCCGGGCGCTCGAGGACCAGCCTCTGCGGTGTTTTAGGTGCCTCGGCATTGGCCACACCCGGCCCCTGTGTCCGTCCACGGTAGACAGGACGGACACTTGCTACCGCTGCGGCAGGGAGGGCCACAAAGCCGCCTCCTGCGAGGTCGCCACGCCGCACTGCGCGGTGTGTGCCGCCAGTGGCTGCCCGGCAGGCCACGTTATGAAGGGGAGGAACTGCCATCCTCCCCTCAAGCGGGGCAAAGCGCAGGCGCCAAGTGGGCCTGCTGCTGCGGCTAGCACCGTCGTTCCTGCAGCGGCGGCGGAGGAGGGGGGTGCGATGTCCGACTGATGGATAGGGTCGAACATCGCATCCTTCAGGCGAACACGGTGGACGTGGTAGTGGTTGCCGAGCCGTACTCGTTGGCATTGTTGTCGCGGTCTTCCACGGACTCCCCTCCCCTCTCGCTCTTAGAAAGGGGACCGGGATACGTGGCCGCCGCGCGGGGAGAATTAGCCCTAGTGAGGGTGTTTTTCTCCCCAAATCAGGTGGAGGCCAGCAGGCAATGGGTGCGGGGGCATCCTTGCCTGTATTGCACAAGCCTCCATCAGTGTCGGACGGGAATGGCCAGGTGTTCCCGGCCATTCCCGTAGCCCCCCCAACCTAGGAGGCATGCGGGGCCCGCCAGCTAGGCGGGCACGCGCCGGGAGGGTCGTGGATGTAA
The DNA here is from genome assembly GCA_963853775.1 of Xanthia togata. Lineage (NCBI taxonomy): Eukaryota > Metazoa > Arthropoda > Insecta > Lepidoptera > Noctuidae > Xanthia > Xanthia togata. The sequence continues at coordinate 25,886,050 of OY970794.1, read as the reverse complement.
AGGCTACGCCAGTTTCCCATGGCCCTCCCATCATGGCGAAGCGGGAACACCGCTGAGTTTTAGTGGGTATACTGTCCTTCTGACAGGAGTCCCACACACCCCGTCTCGTCCCCCACGAGCGGCAGTGCATAAAGCATTTCTCAGCGTCAAAAAAAAAAAAAAAAAAAAAAAAAAAAAAAAAAAAAAAAAAAAAAAAAAAAAAAAAAAAAAAAAGGTAGGAACTGTGAGGGGGACCACCCCACAGTGCTTGCGTCCACATCGCGTCCCCTGGAAACGACCCAGTTCTGACCACCGTAACGGAGTGGCAGACTGGGTTGGCCAAAGTGCACTGTGCTGTCGTAGCGTATTTTAATCCATTTTCGTATTTTATTGTTATTTTATGTCGGAATCTACGGCACCTGCGGAGGCTATGCCTAAACCCTCGCGGGAAGCCTCCGGGCGTTTTAAAAAAGGCCCTTCTTAGGGCCAACCAAAAGGCCCTTCTCAGGGCCAACCAAAAGGCCCTTCTCAGGGCCAACCAAAAGGCGAAGGGCCTGTTGGTTGGCCAACCCAACGACCCTTCTCAGGGCCACGCCGGCGACGCCTTGGCGTCGGATGCTGACCGTGCACCATCGGCGGCCAGCTTCTTTAGCAGGCCGGACGAGATGTCGGACTCCGACGGTTCCATTATGGACACGTCGGCGGCTGAGAGCGACCGCCCCAAGCGGAAGAGGGCCGATCTGAGGAGCCCCCGGACCGTATCCGGGGGCTCCTCGGAGTCGGTAGGAAGTAGGGCGAAGAAGAAGTCGAAGTCAAAAAAGGCTTCGACTTCTACTTCGGCCTCTGCGGCGCAGCTCCAGGATGACCTGGAGGAGACGGTTGCCGCCAAGGAGCGGCAGGCGAAAGCCGCCAAGAAACCGGTGTCGGACACCCACGACGTGGGTCTGGCAGAGGCCCAACGCCAGTTGGACCTGTCTCGGCGGGCGCAGCTCCAGCAAGACCTGGAGGAGCGGGTTGCGGCCAAGGAGCAACGGACGCGCGCCGCCCGAGCCAAGTCTGAGTACGGCGCGTCGCGCGTACTGTATGTGGACCACTCCCTGGCGGAGTTAGAGCTGATGGCTGAGGAGGACGAAGAGGAAATAATTGAGGTCGCCTCTAAGTCCTCTAATTTAAAAGGGACTTTTCCAAAGTCCCTCAAATGCAGGGCCGCGAGCATGCGCGGCATCATCGGAGAGCTGGTGCAGCGCAAGGCGACCGATGAGACTCGGCAACTGCAGGCGAAAGTTGATCGCCTGCAGTCAGAGGTCAGCCAGCTGCATCAGAAGCTGGCTGAAGCCACGGCCCGGCCAAACCAAGCCGAGCCGAGACCAGCGGCTGAGGTCCCTTCCTCCAACCTTGAGGATATAATCCGCAAGGTCGTCACGGAGGAAAGGGCCTTCACAAGAGCCTGTCTTGCGGGCATTGAGGACAGGCTCTTGCCAGAGAAGCGCCTCCGGCCACCGCTCGCGGCTGACAATAGGCCATGCGAGTCGGAGTTGCCTTCCCAGAGGGAAGACGCCCATCTTCCGTCCACCACCCCATCCAACCAGCAGGGGTGGACGAAGGTGGGCAAAAAGAAGTCAAGGACGGTGACTGCCTCTGCCGCCCCCGTCACCACTCCTCCCGGCCCATCCCAGACTACGGGCAAGGGAAAGGGGAAGGGGCACACGTCAGCCACCAAGCCCACCGCTGCTGCTCCAGCTGCTGCGCCGAAGAGAAAATTGGTTCCTCCCAAGACCGCAGCCGTAGTGGTGACACTCACCACCGAGGCTGCGGAGCGGGGGGAGACGTACGCGTCCATCATGATGCGGGCGCGTACCAATGCCGACTCTTCTTACCCAACTAGGGATCGGCAAAGTCTCGTGCCACCGGACCCAGGCCGGAGCTCGAATTTTCGAGTTTCCGGGGGCTCAGGGCGGCGCCAATGCGGACCTCTTCGCCAGCAAATTGAAAGAGGTCATCGCGGACGCGGCCAGTGTCGCCAGGCCCGTGAAGTCTGTGGCCTTGGAGGTGACCGACCTGGACGACTCGGTCACCAAGGAGGAGGTGGTGGCGGCGGTCGCAGCAATGGGGGGCTGTGCCGTCACAGCGGTGCAAAGTCGGGCCATCAGGCCCGGCCGCGGCGGCATGGGCAGCATTCGTCTTGAGTGCCCAGTCACCGCAGCTATAGCCGTCCTCGCCAAGGGACGCCTCGCAGTCGGGTTCAGCTCGGGTGTAGTCCGGGCACTTGCAGCCAAGCCTTTACGCTGCTACAAGTGTTTTGGAGTCGGACACACTCGGGCCCTTTGTCCGTCCGAGGTCGACAGGGTGGACAAATGCTACCGCTGTAGCAAGGAGGGGCACAAGTCCGCCTCTTGCGACGCTGCCACGCCGCACTGCGCGGTGTGTGCCGCCAGTGGCTGCCCAGCAGGCCACGTAATGATGGGGAGGAACTGCAATCCTCCCCCTAAGAAGGGCAACACGCAGGCGCCAATCTGGCCTGTCGCTGCCACCGCCGTCCCTGAGGCTGGGACCTCGGCGGCTGTGGAGGGGGGTGCAATGTCTGATTGATGGATAGGGTCAGACATCGCATCCTCCAGGCGAACACCAACCACTGCAGAGCAGCCCAGGATCTGCTGATGCAGACCATGGCTGAGTGGTTGGTGGACTTGGCGGTGGTCGCCGAGCCTTACTCGGTCCCTGGCCGCTGGCTGGGAGACCGGGACGGCTTGGTGGCGCTGGTGTCGCGGTCTTCCACAGACTCCCCTCCCCTCTCACTCTTAGAGAGGGGACCGGGATATGTGGCCGCCGCGTGGGGAGACATGGCCCTTGTGGGCGTCTATTTCTCCCCGAACCGCCCTCTCTCGGACTTTGAGGATTTCCTAGGGGTCCTCACCGCTGTCGCAGGGAGGGTGGCGCCGCGCCAGGTCATGGTGCTGGGCGACCTGAACGCCAAGTCAGCGGCCTGGGGCAACCCAGCCACCGGGTGCAACGTCCGGGGACGCGCCGTCGAGTTCTGGGCGGCCTCATGCGGTGTGTCCCTCCTCAACAGGGGGGCGGTCCACACGTGTGTGCGGTGGGAGGGTGGGTCGGTGGTAGACGTCTCGTTTGCCACCCCCGCACTAGCCACCCGCGTCATCAACTGGCGGGTAGAGATGGTGGAGACCTTGTCGGACCACCGATATGTACGGTTCGACATCTCCACCCAGGGGGGGGGGACGGCCCGCGCTGGGCAATCTCCCTTCCCGCGGTGGGCACTCACCCGCCTGGACCGGGAGGCAGCCAGGGAGGCGGCCTTTCTCCAGGACTGGCTGTCACCTCGACAGGGCGAGGTCCCGGACGTGGACGCCGCAGCGGTCCAGCTCAGGAGGTCCCTGACCGAGGTGTGCAACTCCAGCATGCCTCGACCTCGCCGTCGGCGAGGCGACGACGGTCCTCAAGTCTGCAATGGGTGCTGCAGAAGACTCGGCGAGGGCCGAGCTGCTGGAGGGTCTCGACAGGGATCCCTATGGGAGACCATATAAAGCGGCGCGGAACAAGCTACGCCCCTATGGTCCCCCACTGACGGAGACCCTCGAGCCAGCGTTGCTGGATGGGGTGGTCCGGTCCCTGTTTCCGCGCAGGACTGACTTCACCCCACCAACGATGGATCCCCCGCAAGGGGCGGTGGCTTCACCGGAGGAGGAGGAGGTCCCCTCGGTGACGACGGCCGAGCTCTGCGCGGGGGTTCTCGGCCTCTGCGCGAAGAAGACGGCGCCCGGTCCCGACGGCGTCCCCGCACGGGTGGTGGCGATTGCCACCTCCGAAATGGAGGACAGGTTTCGGGACCTCTTCAGCGCGTGCTTCACGGCTGGGAGGTTCCCGAAACTGTGGAAGGAGGGGCAGCTTTGCCTCCTCCGAAAGGAGGGACGCCCGGTGGACTCCCCCTCGGCATACCGGCCCGTCGTCCTGCTCAACGAGGTCGGGCAACTGTTCGAGGGGATTGTCGCCTCCCGGCGTGATAGCCATCTGCGGGGGGTAGGGCCGGACCTGTCGGACGCCCAATTCGGCTTCCGTCGAGGGCGTTCGACGATCGACGCGCTGGCCCTACTCAAGGGCCAAGTGAAGGAGGCGGTGGAGGCGGGGGGCGGAGTGCTGGCGGTGTCATTCGACATTGCCAACGCCTTCAACTCCGTGCCCCACTCAACGATATTGGAGGCACTCCGATATCACGGAGTGCCCCAATACCTGCGGAACCTCCTGGCCAGCTCCTTGGAGGACCGAGAGGTCCTCCTCGTGCACAAGACGGCCACGGCGGTATGGCGCAGAGTCCGGTGTTCCGCAGGGGTCGGTGCTGGGCCCTGTGGAACATCGGGTTCAACTAGCTCCTACGGGGAGCCCTCCTCCAGGGCACGAGTGTCATCTGCTACGCGGATGACACTCTCCTCACTGCCCGGGGGAGGAACTTTGGGGACGCGGCCAGTCTGGCCTCGGCTGGCGGATCCTTGGTTGCAGAGAGGATCCGCCGCCTGGGATTGAAGGTGGCGCTGCACAAGACCGAGGCCGTGTTCTTCTACGGGCCTCGGCAGCGCTGCCCTTCCGACGCCCACATCATCCTAGAGGGCGTCCGGATACGGGTCCAGCCCCAGATGAAGTATCTGGGCCTGGTGCTAGACGAAAGGTGGCGCTTCACTCCGCACTTCAGCGGGCTGTCAACGCGCCTGTTGAATACCGCGGACGCCCTCTCGTTGCTCCTCCCGAACCTGGGGGGGCCCAAGGCGAAATGCCGGCGCCTGTATGCCGGCATCCTGCGGAGCATGGCCCTATACAGGGCCCCCATCTGGGCGGACTCCCTCCACAGGAGGGAGAATGCGACCGCCATCCGCAGGCCCCAAAGGGCCATTGCACAGCGGGTGGCGAGGGCCTACGGCTCGGTGGGCTTTTCGGCGGCGTGCACCCTGGCCGGCACCCCTCCGTGGGAGTTGGAGGCTTGGGTGCTCGCCAGAGTGTACGAGTGGACGGCGCGCCGGAAGGCGCTCGGGGAGAGCCCCGTCGCCCAAGAGCGGGAGGCGGTGCGGCGGGAGGCGAAGGATGCCATCGTCCTTCACTGGACGGAGGACCTCGCCGCCGCCGCCCGCCGAACGTTGGACGCGCTCGGGCCAGTCCTGAAGGATTGGCTTGAGCGGTCCCACGGTTTCCTCTTTTTCCGACTGGTCCAGGTGTTGTCCGGACATGGGTGCTTCGGATCGCACCTGCATCGGATCCAAAGGGAGGAGACCCCGTCGTGCCATGACTGTGGCGCGGCGGAGGACACGGCTCAGCACACCCTCGAGGTGTGCCCGGCTTGGTCCGAGCTGCGCCGCGGTCTGACCGCGGTGGTTGGACGGGACCTCTCACTTCCTGGCGTGGTAAACGCCATGCTGGGGAGCGAGGAGGCCTGGGCAGCGGTCGCCTCCTTTTGCGAGGACGTAATCTCGCAAAAGGAGGAGGCGGAGCGCGTGCGGGAGGACGACCCTCTCGCTGCGCCGCTCCGCAGACGAAGACGGGGCATGAGACGGCGGCTGTACGACCGTCGTCTTCTGCCTCCTGGTGGTGAACAGCGGGAGACAGGCGCGGGGGCGCCTTCTCCTGCATTGCACAATTCACCACCCACGTCAGGCGGGAATGGCCGAGCACTCGCGGTCATTCCCAGGCCCCTCCCCGACGAGAGGGGCGTGCCGGGCCCGCTGTAAATGCGGGCGATCGTCGGCGGGGGATTGGATGGAAAGGCTCTGCCGGATTCCCAGTCCTCTGCCACAAAGACGATGCGGGAGTGCCGCTGGGTCGTTTAGTGGGTATACCGGTTCTACCGGGGAGTCCCACATACCCCACCCGTCCCCCGATGGGTGGGTATGCGTAATGCATTATTCCCAGCGCCAAAAAAAAAAAAAAAAAGGTAGGAACTGTGAAAAACCGCGCGTGGGAATAGCGAGGGAAGCGAGCGGTGCCGCGGTAGCGACCTGTGCTGTGAGTCCTACATCCAGGTTGGTAACAATTACTTGGCTATTTAGTATTTTAGGGACATCAAAATGGAAATCATTTAATGATCACAAAAAGAGGCAAGCTTATTATTATATTACAGTGTCCATTATAGTAGAGGATCGGTAGAGGAATGACCTTCACTCATCTGTTCAATGGATGAAAATAATTTTAAATCAAATTTAGTAGGTTAGAAAATAATCGCGAGTGGGTTGGCTAAAAAATTCCTAGCCAGATGAAGAGCTCGTGGCTAAGTAATAACTGCCGCACTGGTCGATCCGTTAGGTTAAGCTACGCTTGCCAAGGTTAGTCTGTGGATGGGTGATCTTTACATACCGAGACTCCTCCGTGCCTCGGAAAGCACGTTAAGCCGTTGGTCCCGGCTGTCATTCGTGGATCTTTGACAGTCGTTCTGCCGTCCACTAACTAAAAGGCCGTTAAGCCACAGTTGGTCGTTTTTCACTTTTCAATGTAGTCTTATACAACTTTCGATGCTCTATCTCTTGGTGTAAGAATCATTTTTCTATGATTTATAGTTTAAGAGATACAGAACATTGCCGAGCAGTTTCGTTACTTCCTTAATTAAAAAGCGCGCTAAGCCACAATACTTCTCTAGAAAGACGTTAACATACTTTAACGGCAAATTGATGTATCATTTTTTCTAAATTTACTTAACTAAAAGTACGTTATCTTGTCATACTTGATTAAAAAGCAGCTAAGCGTCTTTAACTACTTTCATGTATTGTGTCATACAAATAACCATCTGAACATCGTGCCTTAACTATAAAGCAGTTATAAAGAAAAACTACAATAGTGAGCAGCTAAACGACAATACTAGACTAAAAAGCAGTTAAACGCTTGTGATTTGCGTTTGCATTTGACCAGCTCAGGCTATAATTTCTCCCTTTTCACTTCGGGTGCTCGTAGCGGACGGACGTGCGGCGCGTCTCTTGATTGTTGGCGCCACAATTACGAGAATGGCGCAAAATAGGCAAAGGTAAGCTGACATTATTATTTCATTTATTGTAATATATAGCTATTTGTAATATTATTATAAATGCGAAAGTATGTTTGGATGTTTGTAACTCTTTGGATGTTCGCAAAAACGAATGAATGGTTTTTAATTTATCTATCTTTATAAATGCCTGTTTTTCTTAGCATAAATTTTCTGTATTCCGCAATACCTGCACAGGTAAAACGCGTGCTGCTAGTTTTCATTATGTACCTACCTATTGCAAAAGGGTTTTAAAGTACCTACTGTTTCTAAGTTCATCGTAATTGTTGTTGTACGTATCTGTTTTCGATTGTTGATTGTTTTATACCTACTAGTGCGAAAGAGATGTGTCATATAATTATAATTGGTTCATTAGTTAGCTGATTATATTTCATTTTTATTTTAGACGTTCCTGACACTAACAACATGCCATCTATACGCATTTCCACTTGCTCTAATATTATCCAAAAAGAATCACAGTACGCCCGCATGAAAAATAACGATTTAGTTAATCTTCTCTAACAAGAACCTTACCCGATGCACACAAGTGTTTCAAAAATTCAATGAAACACAAATCACATATAATTATAGCCAACCAGAAGAAACTCTGAAGCTTACAATAGAAACATTAACTCAACAGCTTGAAATACATTCCATTAACTGCCACGAATCGATGCCCCCTCCTTCCCCGATACCATCTTCTCAATGCATTATACCAGAAATATTGGATTATGACAGTGATGACTCCGTTAAGGATAAGGACTACCAACCATGTGACGAAGTTTTTAGTGATGATACTGAATATGGTTATGACATGCAAAGAAAAAATACAGTTTCAAACCCTAAAAGTAAACCAATATTGAAAAGGAAAACATCAATATCTGAAACGTTTCCCAAAAAATTAATAACGCGACGATATACTCAAGAATTTACAGGAACATAAGAGATTATTGGACATCGGTTACCTAAGAAAGACGTACATCTTTATGTATTTTTAATATTGCTCTATTTCTACAGATTTAGTTAATTTAGCAGCACCATCTTCCACAAAGAGAAATAAATATGATACCAGCTTGAAAGATAGATTAGTTGAGAAAGAAAAGGAACGCAGAAGCAAGTACAATGTAAAAACAGGCTGTGCTATGAAGTGTACAAAATGTTGTTCTAGTTGAACAACATTTACTGATCTTTCAACTTTGCAACTATTGATCTCTGATTGTGATATGTTTATTTCCTACGTGCACAAGAATTTGAAACCAACGTGTCTCATGTGCCATAAAGCTTTCAAAAACGTTATTCACATGTTTTGGGTATTTTTTTATAAAATAATTATACTATAATTTTTCCTATGGTTTCGCGAATACTGATTATTATTAAAGATGTAATTGTGATCTCATTACTGAATAAGATTTGTAAAAGTTGGATTAAACTTGTTTTTTTTTAAATTTATATTGTTTAATTAATAATAAACAATTTGTTAAGTTCCTACACAATTTAATTTGACGTGCTGATTGTCTATTCTTTTTTATTAATAAATAAAGTTCTGATTTTCATAAATTAGTTTTTAACTTCTCAACTGTTTACCCGCAAGTGCTTACTTAAAATGCAGTTAATTGCGAGCGAGGTGTCTTTAACTGCCTTCTAGTTTAGCAATAGGAGAACCAGTATAAAAATATGTTTTACAATACCGAGCTTAAAAGCGTTTAAAATCTGCACTGCACTCACTGCTTTAAGCTGCGTAAGCAAAGTTAGTCTTCCAAGTGTTAGTTACTAGGCTATAAGTCTTTTAACGTCCTATAACTGCTTTATAACTAAGTATATTTTGATAACTTTTACTATAATTAGATGGCGTGGCGGCTACAAGAAATTGCTTCGCTATAAAGCAGTTAAGGTATGGTTAGTGGCCATATAGTGCAGTATATTATGTAAAAATGAAAAAATTGCTTAGCTAAAAGCTAGAAAATGAATTTAAATAAAATGTGATTAATATAAATGAATGAAATATATCACATATTGCGCACAAAGACTATGCCTACAGATATAACTTGCAACCTTGTTCCTAGATAGCATACTTTTCAAGAGACATCAATTCCCACTTATTTTTGCGTTTTCTCGAAAACTACTTTTTGCACTTAGCTGCCTTTTAGTTAGTGGATGGCAGCGTTACGGGTCTTCAGAAGCCCGAAAGTCTGACAACCAGTCTTACCAAGGGGTATCGTATTACCCAGTTACTGGGTTGTGGAGGTTAGACAGGCAGTCGCTCCATGTAAAATACTGGTATTCAGCTGCATCCGGTTAGACTGGAAGCCGTCCCCAATATAGTTGGGAAAAGGCTAGGCAGATTGACTGTGATTGATTGAAAAAACAAAAATGACTTGTTTAAAACATTGCGAAAGTTTTTTCCCAAACAATTTATCTCTGTACACAATCCAACTTCACGAGGATCGCCATTGTGAGGGCTTGCGCCCAACAGAGCTGCACATCTGCACGAATGGATCCAAAACAGGTAGTGGTACAGGTGCTAGAGTCTTCTCGGAGGACTTCAACATCCACATAGCTACACCATTGGGAGTCCTCAGCACAGTGTTCCAGGCCAAATGCATGGGTATTTTTCTTGCCGCTTCAGCTATTCTGGCTAGGGAAGTTAAGGACCACTCGATACGTAGGTATACTCTCAGATAGCATGGCAGTTCTGCAAGCGTTGAATAGTCACATTGTGGACTCTGGGCTGATATACGAGTGCCACCAGCGCCTTAACCAGGTGGGTGAACTCAATAAAATAACCATGCAAAGGATTAAAGGACACAGCGGTTCGCTGGGGAACGATGCTGCCGACGAACTTGCTAGAAGGGGATCGAGCATGGCACCAGTGGGGCCCGAACCCATCGTGCCACTCCCCTTCGGTTACCTACGCACTCTGGTAAGGAAACGAACTAGGGATCAGCATCACAAACTATGGTCGGACCAAGGCGAGTGCAGGCAGGCCAATGAGAAAGGTATTACGACTAACTAAACAACAGCTTCGTACAGCAGCTATAACTGGCCATGGGTCATTTAATAAACACCTCTTTGTCATAGGATTCACAGACAGTCCGCTCTGCAAGGCTGCATGGAGGACGAAAAGACAGCAGCTCATGTACCTACTGTTCGGTGGTCGCCACTTACAAGGCAAAGTACTTCGGTAACCCAGGTACCCTATGAGAGATTGCCAGTAACACCAAGGCGTTGCTGGCCTTTGAGGAGCTAGGGTGGATCGAATAACCGATTTTTCCCACCCCACGCTTTGACGTAGTGTTGCGGAAACCAGCCCGTATTACCTATTACCCCTAACATTGCAAGATAATTATACACCAATTGAAAGAGCTTTTTAAGGACAACCTTTGCTACTAGCTCAACTTTTGCCAATTGTTAGTCAATTCGGAGTTAACGACTTAAATAGGTGACTACTTGGCCACATAAGATTAGGAATGTTCTTGACGCCCAATAGCTATGTGTGATATATCAATGGATAGTGCTTTTTAAGAGAAACATTTGTAACTAAAAGAATTAATCGTTATACGAATGAGTGCAATTTTTGAAAAATGACATTTTTATTAATCATGTTCGGTCAGGAATTTTTTAGCAGTCCTTCTCGCGATACATTTGATATAATATAATTATTAAATTAAGCAGCAGCGGTGGCCCAATGGTGGCGGCCCCGACTTACGAACAGTAAGTCTTGGGTTCGAACCCAGACAGGCGCATTACTTTGTGTAATTTATTTCATCACCACTGCTCTCAAAACGGTGAAGGAAAACATCGTGAGGAAACCGCTATGTCCTAGAACCAAAAAGACATTGTGACATTTGTGACATAACAAACCAAAAAACAACCAAAATCACTTTCGCATTTAAAATATTAGACGATATTCAGACAATTTGGGCATGCTACCAATCCACACTGGGCACGCGTGGTGGATTATAACCCACTCCCTCTCATTGAGAGGAGGCCGTGTCCCTGCAGTGGGAACGTTATAGGCTGATGATGATGATGAATTATTAAATGTTATATAAAATACTTTTCATTCATTAAACAGATGGATGAAGGTCGTCCTTAGTCGAATCTTAACCATGAATATTTTTAAGAAATCAAAATGTTTGGAGTTCGATTAAATAAAAAATCCTGTATGAAATCCCTGTTAGTACTGAGACGACTAATTACAAACACCCTGTAGCATGCTCGTATTCCAAATGTTTGCGTTTCATGGTACCCAATAGGTATTTAATTATAAAGTAGGTATCAACGGGATAAGACTGCTTATTATGAATACGAAATCTACAATGTTACGGTTGAATTTATTCGGAGCTCTGTTCATTCCAGCTCACCTAGTACATAATAGTACCTCAGAATCTAGTTTAAAAGAAATATGCTGTCGAGTAAAAGTGCTTGTACTAGTTTGTATTTATCTACCTACATAAATAAAATCATTAACCTAAATATGTAGTAGGTAGCCGTTCCAATAAATTATAAAATAATAACACTGATGTCTGTATTATGGGTTTTAAAAATACTCCCATTGGCCTTACATATAAAAATATCTTAGTTCTATTCAAATTAAAGTACATAGTACAAGTACATTTGATTGTGCTACCACAAGAATTAAATAAAAAAAACAATATATTTGGCATAAGTATTGGTACAATTTAGGTCTTAGCAGTTTATATCTACCACTATTATAATCATCCTATTTGGTTATATTACGATTTATATTATTTATTATTTTTACAAATTTACGCGCGGATAGAGTCGCGGGCCACGTATTTTATTTTAAAGGTATTTGATGTACAAATAATATGATAGCGTATTACTTTAATTACAGACAGTATGTAAACATGAAAGTATCCAAATGTTTACATAGTAGGAAGCGACAATTTCCCAAGAAACACAGCTCTGTGATTTGGTCCCAAAACTGCGCCACACGTTAGATCCTTATGAAAGCCTTTATCCTCGCAATATTCTGGTAGACGACAGAAAAATTCTTATAACTACATAAGTAGTCGCTCACGTCCTAACCCGAGATGAGACAAATAAAGCAGAACGTAGCCAAAACAGCCCCTAAAATAATAACCTAAACCCTGGCCACATGTCGCCCTAATACCAACCGGCATTCGCTCGTAAAAAATAAGAAAAGAACCCCGCCAAATACTCTCTATTACAAACCCACCGTACGTCGAAAAAATTGGAAATACATTTGTTCGAAAACGAATCGGACTGCGTATTACCAGATCGGTGTCAGACATTCTGATATCATTTTGTATCTCACACGCGTGCCACGTTACCCGCAGACTTAGAATTCTTTTATGAATAAAATATTCTTCAAAGATGATGGTCGTGTTAGTTCCTTGAATAGGAGTCGTTTGGTAACAAAATAGTTTCCTACCAGCAGTCGCTATCGAAAATAAATGTGCGGTTTGCAAGTAGTGGGATAAATGAGCGTTGCTGCACCAACTCACAAGTAGAGCATAGACAAAACTTAAATACTTTGCACAATTTTCGTATAACTAAACCAATTTTTTTATAACAAAGTAAAGTATTAATAGAAACTTAATCATATGAAAACTGATCATAAACGACTCGAAGCCATACGGTTCCGAGTTAAAAGATCAGAATAATTATATTAATGACACAAAGAACAAAGTTTTGTTTGAAATACGATACTGCAGAAGCGCAAAGAAACTCATAAAAGTGATCTTGGGTTAGGTTGAATAGGCACAATACTAAAGAATGCGCCATTTTAAATACAGGGCGTAAAAAAAAACTGCTGTTCCTTACATTTACGTTCGTATAGCGCATCAAAATGTAGGAACAACTGATTTTTTTCGCAATATCAGGGTTGGTCTCATAGTGTAATTTGTTCATAATGACGAGTACAATGGATGTACTGGCCCAAATCAATCTGCCTAGCCTTTTTCCAACTTTGTTGGGGTCAGCTTCCAGACTAACTGTATACAGCTGAATATCATTATTTTACATGAGGGGCAATCGTCCCGTACGGCTGTTATCATTTAGCGACGAGCCTGCTTGTTGGTCTTCTAGAGATTGTACTTCGGCGCGTGTGTCCATGAAGTCCACAACCTCATTCCACCGGCCCCCTTCTACCATCGGACATCTAGACGCACTGCAGGTTACCAACCCTACCTAGTTGATATTCCACCAACTTGCACTAAGCGTTTTCAAACGTCTTTTATAATGCGCACAGCAAAGGAGTGGAACTCTCTGCCTGCGTCTGTGTTTCCGAACGCATACAACCCTATTATATTCAAAGTAAGAGTGAACAGGCTTCTTCTGGGTAAGCTCACTCCATCGTCAACTTTGTCTCTGTCACCTCTGACCTAGACTAGAGTCAAGAGCAAACCCATCGTAAAGTAAAAAAAAAAAAAAAAAATCATTTGAACTTAGTTTGTTGTATACAGATTAACTAATAAAGGCATTATTTTGAATCTACGTATCTGTGAACTATCTATTATTGTTGTCGTAGTATTCTATCTGTGTTGTCGATTTATGGATAGAAAATCGTAGGATAGAGCTATTCCGGTATAGTTCTGCTTCTAATAATCGTAATATTCGTACCATTAAAGTCTATGATGACGGAATGGTCCATTTAGTGGATATATGACATTGAAACCAGAACCTTCAAATCTATCTAGAGAATATGCCTCATCAGCATCTTCCACATCCTGACTACAGCCACTGCTGAACATAGGCTATCTTTTCATGTGCCAATCCGCACGCTGTTGTGCCAGTACCTGAAGTCAAAATGAAGCTACATAAAAGTCGTTCGATGATTCAAGAATGAGTTGTTTACTTCTAAACGCGAAGTTAGTCGTAACAGTTCACAAAGAAGGGTCGCGAGCAAAAAGTTGAGAGTTTCATTAGGAACTTGATTAAGTATGTAAATGTACCTACCTACAATTTTCCTCGTTGAAAAGCAGTGGACGCTAAAATTTTTAACTTTTACGTAAATATTTCCTTTGACAATTTTTATTTTGCAGATGTTGTGTTTAATTGTTTTTGTGTTGTCTGTAATAACAGACAGGTAAAAATAATCTAGTAGGTAGGCATCATTTTCTTTGTATCTGAATTAAAATATAACAATAATAGTAAAAATATAGATCAAAGTGAAATCAACTTTACATCAACACCACGTTTATTTAGCAAGTGATTGTGCCAGCATGTCGTGGTGGGTAGAAAGTTAAAGGAAGTGAAGGATAATGCGAACTTCGATTACATTAAAAACTCGAACTGTGTCTAGCAGTAGACTACTTCAGCTGCGTGAACTGCTTGCTGCTTTGAAAGTAATTTTAGCGAAATATTTCCTTTTATTAGTCGAATTGTAAATATAAATGATACGCAATTTATCAAGGTTAAACAAAGGTCGTTTTAATGCGTAAAAAATCACCTGAATCTGTCCTCTTAACGTTAATTGTCTGGCCCCTGCCCTTTGTACATTTGAAATCCTTAACAAGGTCTCAAGACAAGTCATTAGAAAACACGTTCGCGAAGCTTTTATTTTCGATTTTAGCCACTCACTGTTCCACTCAGTTGAAGGACGAGGTAGAGTCATTGTTAGCGCCCACTTTTCTACAAAAACCACTTGAGCGGCGTTCCCTAATGAAATAAAAATCTCAACTACAAAACAGTGAAACGCCCCAGTATTGTGTTTTTCGTTATGGATATAACTGGCTCTTCCTGCGGTTTCACTCGCGTGATTTACGATGTTTGTGGGGAGAGTGAAAATTCAGTAGTATTCGGGCAAAATACGACCAGAATACAAAAAAAAAAACTGGTTATACAAACATCGAGCTGTGATGATAAAGCACTGCCCAAAGTTTTGATAAGGCGTTCCTCATCTCTTGATCAGTAATATTTCGGCCGGTACTAGGTACTGCGCGATGACGTGAAAATAACGGAAGCTTTTACGGCCTCTTCGAAGTGAATCGATCTGAAAAGGATGTACGATCATACTTTTTGATATTGTTATTAAAATCATAATAATGACATTAGTACTTTGACATTATTAAGAATTCTTGTACATTGTTATTTTTATTTTGACATTATGATTTATATTTTTGATTTAATTATTAATATTTTGACATTATAAATAATGCATTTTTAATTATTATATCAGTTTATTAATATTATAAATTCATGAACTTAATACAAGAATTCATGATTTAATTTGCTATTCTTTTAATGTACCTAGTTCTGATTTGCATGTGCCTAGCTTATTATTTAAAATTTCTACACCAGCAATGGTAGTATGTGTGAAACAGTGTTTAATGTAAGATCGTACATCGTAAACTGAGACATTAATAAAATTCTATACAATTCAATTCAATACGATCCAAATATTTCAATACGTATTAGTAGTACATCTCGCCAGATACAGGAAAGCAGCCTAGAAGTTCAAGAATTTCAGTCCAAGTATCTTCTATCTATAAAGCCATTCAAAGTAGGTTATTACACAACAAAACCTCTATAGACGAGATCATCGTTCATTTCCAAAGTGACCAAGTGCGTGTCTGACTACGCACAATGAAGGGTTCCGTAGTGGAGATGAATCTATCCCAAAAACAAACTTAACATTGTAGTTGATAAACATGTTCTCCCATACGATATACGTCACGGTCAATTCTCCAACTGCAAATGTAAGTTTGCAAACACAAAAAAAAGTGTGATAAATCTACAATTTTTCTATTTTCGGCCTTTTCCTTTAAATGTGTTGTGAGACCCGGCTTCCTGCCAAAGAACACCCAAACAAATTTTTGTTAATATTTTTTTTGTCGTCTGCCTATGTAAAATATCTAAAAGTATAGACTTTGCATTTCTGAACAGTTTTGTCTTCAGTTATACTTTTATAGGAAGTCAGGAATAAAATATATTTCAGTTTGAATTTTTAACGATTATGTCTTGTTAACAACAGACTAATCGAAAAAGAAATATAGAAATACCTACTTATCACATAAAGTATCATTGCTAGAAATACATTTTCAATACAAAATAATCTACGGACTACGTATTTAGGATATTAACTCCAACCGCATATCCGTAGGTCTGCCACATGGACATGGCCACATGAAACGTAGGTAGGTACATACAACCTAAAAAAATAATATTTATTTAATAATCTTAGGGCCAGTTTTTTAATCCTCAGATAAAGAATCGAATAGCGTTTATTCCTTAGATAGCATGATTCTGGATTTTTCAATAGTCAGATAGTCCGTATCTGACGAATAAAGCCCTTAACTGAGGAATAAAGTTAACTGGCCCTTCAATCCTCAGTTAGTGCCTTATTCTAGGGAATAAATAATGTTTTGACGTTTGTTTTGTTTGGGGTTTTAATGTGCTTTGCGTCTGCGTGTTTTCGTGCTCTTGTATTGTTGAAAACATGGATTTTTTTGATTGAATTCACGATAGTTTTTCTAGATGTCTCCAAATATACCTATCACTTTTCTTACATTTTCGGGACAACATTATTTAACAATTTAAAACCATTAGGCTCAACTATTAGTGCCAAGTCGAAAACACAATTAACACATATAGAATTTGTTTTTAACTGATCATTTTGCAACTAAATACGTGCCCACTCCTATCAACTTAGCTAAAAACAACAACAAAAAAAAGGTCTCCATAATTGCTGACCATCTAAACAAAAGATAAGAAATATTGTCAAAATGTCAAACATCCGTTTTGTTTCTATTCTTGTCTAACACGTTGAATACTGTATCTGTGCATCTCGCTTGTACATGATAGTGTGAATTTGGTTAACAAAGACAACAGATAACTATTCTGCAGTTATAAACGATTGAAAAATTGAAAATATTTATTCGTCTGATAAACAGCCAGATAATTTTATACGCTAGATAACTATTCAACGATTTAACTGAGGATTGAAAAATTGGCCCTTAGTCAACTATCTTTAGGGCAGTTAGTTATAGATTAAGAGTAGGTCATTGGTAGGTACTTAGAAAAAAAAACTTTTTTTTTTATATTTATTCCTCATCTTCTCTACCCACAATGTCAACAAGAAAACCTGCGGGTGCTGTGATATTTAGTTGATGTCTGGCCCATCCTAAATACCATACTACAGTCATTGTATGAGCGCAACATCCAACAGTTCGTCTTCCTACTAAACAACAACAACAGTACTCCACTATTCCTGCTCGACCGGGCACATAATTTTCTATTATTAAATATAAATAATATTGTCTTCTTGAGACATGGCGTGACTTTATTTTAGCTCGTAAAAAAGAAAAGTCGATAAAGTAGAAAATCATGGAAAATCGATGGAAAACAAAATAACGAGACGCACGCTGAGACGACAACGACAAGTTATCTGTTCAGTACATGCCGGTTGACAATTGAAATGTCATGTTTTTTTTTTTTTGGGATGTTCCATACTCGAATTTCACTACGATGTCATTTGTATGTATTAAAAATCTATGGCCGCTTAATCTTAGCACAAACAATAGTGTTTATTTTAACATTTGTATTCTGATGCAGACATGTATTTCCTAAGTATATTAATGCATTATGTACTCGTAAAGCCAAGCATTTTATGCAACTTGACTAAGACAAAACATAAAAAGTATAGCTTATCCATTTAAATTAAGCCATAATTATTTACTACCATCAATAATCTAGTCAATGAAGCTCTCAGTTATGAAGTTTTTTTTTCCAAACTTTATATAGGCTTTTTTTTTGTTGGGTGGGAATTCACCAAATGACTTCTCCCGCTCTGGGTGGAGCGGGAGGGCGTGTCAGACTCTTACTGACTAAAACCCACCGTGCTACTTCTGTTGCCTGTGCAATGCCAGGGGGCCACGGTATCCCTTTCGGACTTTCCCGCAACCCCGGCAGGCAATGGTCCCATCGGAATCCTTCACTCGCTGACATCTCATTGAGGCGCGCGTGGAACACAACGTGCCGTCGACTCGGGCTTGGTCCTTACCACACGGCGAGCTACCCATTGCTCACCGTCCGCAAGCCTGCGCCTACGGTGGCCGGGAATCGGCGACTTTGATAGGCCATAAGATTGATTTGATAAAACTTGGTAAATTATTTTGTCACTATCTATTACGGTGACATACGTAGACACTTAATAATTTCATCAACAATTTCCTCACCGGTGTTCTTTCATGATTCTAGGTGAACGGGAAGTATCCTGTATATTTTGATTTATTTACGAGTATCAAAATATGTTGCCTAAATGGCTGTATTTTTTTTATTGCGTTGACTTAGAAGCTTTATTTTTTTACAGCTCCAAAGGACCTACGTATTTGATGTTAATTTCAACTTGATACGACCAAAAACGCACAAAATAAAAATCACATTTAGCAATCTTTTTCACAGAAAAACATACATAGCAGCCCATTTAGAAAGACACGTGCTTTCTAAAATAACAACCATGAATAGATAACGAATGTTCCAGGAATATTCTGTGTTATATCGTGTCCGTTCAAGAGCGTTCCGCAATAACTTGCAGCCGCTTCTAGTAACATGTTAAATATAAAGCTAGGTACTCTTCCGTGGAAATTAAATTAGTAGGTGCCTACTTTCGACAGATTTTTTTGTTGCTTCAGTATACGAGGTGTTAGCGGAAATAAGGCTGTAGATTATTAATATTGTCAGATAATAATGGTCAACTGCTCAAGGGGAAATACCCAATTGCGTCAAAAGAGGTTTACGAGTATTTAAGTAAGTAATTAAATCTTCTAAAACCTTTTAGGGTTCCGTACCCAAAGGGTGCCAATGACAGTGCTATTACTAAGGCTCCGCTGTCCACCCGTCTGTCCGTCCGTCCGTTCGTCTATCACAGAGCTGTATCTTTTCAACCGTAATATGTAGACACTTGGAAATTTCACAGAATGTGGACTATATAGGAAATTTATAAGGTACATTCAGTATAGATCAAAAATCTATTTAACTAACTATCATAGTCGTTGCAGGAAGTTTAACATTCTTCCACTAATTGAGCGGAGAAAAATGCTGACGTGGCTTTTTTGTTCAATTTAGCTAATGGTTCAACCGATTGTTCTGAACTGCTTGGCAGAATTGGGCTACGTGTTCCATCCTTCATCTTTAGGAATCATCTCCCTCTGTATGTTTCCTCTGTACGGTGTATATATAGACAAAACTTATACTATATACGTTATACTCTTAGAGCTAGCAGATCATAAAACTCGATGTGTCAGAATGTTGATGATCTGGACTTATTCACCACCAGTGTCAGTAAATTAAAACAAACTATATGTAACCGCATCTTCGAAGATCACTGACAATTCTCATGTTCTGTTTTAAATTATTCGCTCCGAATTCTTTTACTTCTTACTTTCTCTTACCTGTCTACTGTCTCTTCTTCTATCCTAATTTTGTCAGTGAAAACGTGTAATTGGCCTTCATTCGCTAATGTTCATACATCCATCCATAACCTAGCTGTAAGTTTTTTGTAAATCAAGTTTGAAATTAAAAAGACCCCCATACAAGAAACATGTTTTTTTGGGTGTATTTTGCTCAATCTTAATAAATGCAAAACTAAAGTATAAAAAATAGTGCTAAATATTGTTCGATGGCACGGAACCCCTCGTTTGCGAGTCCAACTCACACTTGGCCGCTTTTTTTTAGGGAAGGTATTGCAAGACTCATAATAAATAAAACGACACTGCATTCCATATAATATAGCGAGCGTTAGTGACGCTGAATTTGGTCATATGTTCACAACACCCTCTTATTTAATATAATCTTGACCTGTCTCTTATTCAAGCTTTCCCCGGCACCCCATGTACGTCTGGTGTTCGATGGGGCGTCGGACTGCTCCAAGGCCGTTATCCGGAGGCCAATTTCATTGGAATAACTTTGATTGCTCTCTGGCACCTGTTGCGGTAAATGGGAGAGAATCTTTTAGAATAAAGTAAATATGCACATACAGGATATTAATACTAATTTAATTGTATAATATTATTTTTTATAACATTGATTTTACATTCTGTGATTACTTGAACTCACACACTAACTTATTAGTATTACTTTTTAAAGTGTTAAGAATATCGTATAATTTTACAATGTTTGTAAATATGTGAGCACCATGTATCTATCACGTATATAATTTATCTGCTATTGTGCAATTGTTTTTATTCCTTAATTTTTCATTATTTTAACCTATCGTGGATAGTACCTAATCTTATTCTAGGTGCATCGTCTTCACATATAATTATGTAATTAATGTATACAAGATATTGTGAAAACATTTTAAAAGAGTAACGGTGGAGTTTCTTGCCCATTCTTCTCCATACGAGAACTACCTTTTAGAAGGGGCGACAAGTTTTTTTTTTTTTTTAATTTTGGCGGCCAATAGTGCCTTTTTTGTGCCTAATTGAAATAAATTATTTAACTTTGAAATAATTCCTACATACTTGAGAACCCAATTTTTATGTTACAAAGACTCGACGGCATCACACGGACTTTTACGGTTTTTTTTTCCGGCTATGGAACCGATGTCGAATATTCTGCCAGCGTCACATTTAGGGCTGATTTCACAATTAAAACTGAACGCGATCAGCATTTCTATAACGCGATCAAGAGCTGTCAGTGTCAAAATTGTTATGGAATATGGTACACTGATAGCTCTTGAACGCGTTCAATTTCATTAATGAAATTCGCACTTAGACGGCAGCGGTAGGAGGAAGAGTTATATCAAAACGTCAATATTTCACTGTGAAGTGTCATGTGTAAATGTCAAGGAACTTAACTACTGGAAATGTAAACCAGCCTTTATATGGGATTTTTACATCATTTCCAGAGTTTAACCAATTGTCTAGAATCACAGATCTTTGTTTGTTTTCGACTGCGGTCGTGCATAGAAGTTTTGACCTGTTATTCTTTGATTATGGGCCTCTGTTGAGTTGCCGGCGCAGCGCCGCCCCCGGCCGCCTTCCTTTGATCCCAACTCAACTGCGTCTAATTTTACTTACTAGGTCACCTTTGGCGCAGTCTCTCATTCGTTTTTTCAGACAGTTGACAACACATAGATGAAACAAATCAACTTTTTTTTAACAAATATGAAAGATGGGTCTGGCGATGTCCAGTTAGTATCCAAATTATATTCAAAATGCTTTAAGATTATGGAGAAGATTCAGAAAAAAAACTTGGAAACTAGTTTCAGAAAACTTCAGTAAACAATACCATTAAAATAACTTTAAATGCCCGCCGGTTGATGGAAAACTGTGAAAATGAAACCTTCCAGAGACAAAGTCAACAGGAATTATATTCCCCTCTCAAACCATTCCTGAAACGCAATTATCAGATACAAAATACGTTTTCTCAGAAGAAGGAAATGCTCTGATTCGCGACCTTCCTAAGCTCGTTTAATTTCCAGAAACGGTCTAACAAAACTCTTACTTGTATCTTGTATTATGGGTCTTTCAACGGAGTTAAAACATCAGGCAACAGTGGAGCACTTAGTATCTACGTAAGGAGACAATAATCAACAAAGTTAAGGGGAAAGTAACTAGGTGTGGTGGGGAATTGAAAACAGTAGTTTGTTTTTTTTGCCCTGTTTGAATAAGTTTAACCACATTTTATGTCCAGGCAAATCACGGTCAGTTCCAAGGTTGCCAAGAAGAGATCGCAGAAAGCGATAAGGCCGCCCATTGTATATTTTGTACTGTATATTTTTTTTTCTGGTGTACAATAAAGTATATAAATAAATAAATTAGTTTTGAGACGTGGTTTAGTGTTTCGTGTTACGCAACATATCCATAGATTTGTTTTTCCTATAAAATCTCAACTATTAACTGAGTTATTACCCCTTTTGTAGACCTTTATTTATGAAGAAGCTCTGTGGAACTATGACATTTCAAACGTTCAACCGTCAAAAATGTATGGTTAAACAGTTGCTAATACTTAATGTTAAGCAACGTTTATAATTAAACTGCTGCATATTTGGGATGACGACACAACTGAGTTGCATCTGGTATTAAAGCCATTCCATAATGGCAGTGAGAACCAACAAGTTCATAAAATAATAAATAGCATAAAATAATCATAACATCACGCCTGTAATTCCCGAAGGGCTACGCAAAGGTTTACGTAACTAAGAAATTCCTAATGGAAAAACCCAATAACACTTTGCCCGACCCGGGAATCGAACCCAGGACCTCATGTTCAGCAATAGCGCTTGCGACTACAAGACCAACGAGGCAGTCCAAAAAAAATCCAGTAAAAATAAACTTGAATAAACTGTTAGGTAGGTACATTGCCCCCTAAGTACCCGCGAAGCGTCTAATGGAGGCTTTAGAGTTAATAAACGGTAAAGATGTTTAATAAGCACGATCTTATTGGCTTCAGCTAAATGGAAGTTTCATGATCCGTAATTTTCAAGTCGACTGTTTTATTATTTAGCCTTGACTTTGTTCGCAAGGATTACGGGCCCAAACTTTAGTTTTCGTTAAAATATTTACGCGATCGTTATAGAAGTTATTAGAAATCCAATACTTCTTTCATCTAGTAGAAATATAAAGTAGGTATTTTTGTAAGATTTCCTTGTTACCATTTAGTTATATACACTCGAGAGCAATGAATCCGGGTCACTTAAAGAATGTTAAAAATCTCGGAAACTAAAAATGATAGGTTAATGCAATAAATTGTATTTAATAGACAATGTAATACTCCTTAAATGAAAGTAAAAAAAATATGAGTCACCATACATTTTATTAACACAAAATTACATAAAGAAAAAAACTGCTGATCTCTCCTTAAAACAAAAATAGGAAACATGAAATTTTTGAACTTTATTACGATTTTCTTGAATTTTAATACTTCGTATTGCCTCCTCGTGCTTCCATTACTGCGTTTACGCGGTTTGGCATGCTGTACACCAAGTTCCTTATACGATTTTGGGGAATATTCTCCCATTCCTCTGTGAGAGCAATTTTGAGCTCACGAAGCGTGATTGGGGGAGGGTTTCGTTGTTTTACGCATCTGCCTAGCTCGTCCCAAGCATGCTCGATCGGGTTGATATCCGGGCTGCGCGCTGGCCACTCCATACGAGTAATGTTCATCTCTTGAAGGTAGTCATTCACAATCCTACCTGTATGAGGTCGGGCATTGTCATGCATAAATATAGCATCCTCACCTAAATTGACCATAAATGGACCAACGTGATCATTGAGGATTTCTTCCACATATCTTTCGCTAGTTAAAGAGCCGTTTTCTATGATCACCAGCTCTGTGCGACTTTCAGAAGAAATTCCGGCCCACACAAGTACAGACCCACCACCGTAGGCTACTTTTTCTTCGATGCATGCTTGCTTGAATCTTTCCCCTGGTCTTCGATACACTCTGTGTCTTCCATCGTGCTTGTAGAGCATAAATTTTGATTCGTCGGAGAACATAACTTTTGACCAATCTTCAATACTCTAATTTACGTGGCTCTGGGCATATCTTAGTCTTGAAATACGATGCCCACGCTCCAGTTTAGGGCCGTTTGCAGGTCTAAGGGGTTTTAAGTTAGATTCAGCAAGCCGACGTCTTACTGTCCATGCACTTGGGTTACTTCCTCCGAGGCGTCGAAACTGATTTGTGAGTTCAGTTCCTGTAAGAAAGCGATTTCGAAGCATGGTGTTCACCAAGTATCGGTCTTCTCGTGCTGTGGTACACCTGGTTCTGCCCGTTCCTGGTCTGCGTAGGTTAGAACCAGTTTCTTCGTAACGTCGGAGAACTCTTTGTACTGTTGACAGCGACACACCGACAGTCCTGGCTGTATCGCGCTGACTCCGGCCGGTTTCCAGCATTGTAAGTATTCTGGTGCATTCTTCAGGCGTAAGCGACATAATTTCAGCTTGAATAATGAATATAGAGCACTATCAACATGGTTTATGTACCCACATAAATGACAGATTACAAACAAAAGCAAAACCAAATGCTGTAATTTCGTAGTTCCATCTTCGAAAGTGGCCCTTTTTCAAATTTGATTTTTTTATGATATAACTTTACAATAACTAAGAAGTTTTAATACCTTCATTTAAGGAGTATTACATTGTCTATTAAATACAATTTATTGCATTAACCTATCATTTTTAGTTTCCGAGATTTTTAGGATTCTTTAAGTGACCCGGATTCATTGCTCTCGAGTGTAGTTCACTGTAGGTAAAAAAATAAAGTAAAGTTAATTATTTTATATCCTATTCAACCCCTTAGGAGTTTGTACCTACCTTTTAAATCTTTCTGTAGAAAAATGATTGTTACTGCTTTTAGACTTAGATCTGGACACATTCCATGCAAAAAAAAAGGCCTTTATGATGAAAAAAATCGCTTCACCCAATTGTGAGGAATGTGGAGTTGTCGAAAACAGGACCTACACCATTTATTAATGGAATGTGTTCATTATGAGTCACGTAGAAATAATTTAGTAAGGTCCCTAAATTTGAACAGAACTGATGTAGGCATGTTCCATACAATTCTATCCCAACCAAATGGCGATGATGCGAAAAGGTTGTTCAAATTCATTGCCCATGTCTTGTGAAAGTGCAATTGTTTAGGATGCGATGGAACTGATATACGCTATGCGTAAAAGCACCTATAAACAAATGATTAAAACAAAAAAAAATCTTTCTTAAGTGTGTAAACTGAAGACAGTTTCTATGCAAAATTGCACAATAAAAACCTACAATATTAGATAATTAGTATGTACATCTATTTAAGTCTCCATCCCCCATATAGAATGAAACTACGAACCAAAACTCTAACTCGAATATATCAAAATATCACCATAGTTTATTAATTGACTTAGAATCTCGAACAACGCGAAAACTTGATCAACAGAGCTCGGAAACCTCGGACCAACGCATAATACAGAGCAAGTTGAATTAGTTTGGTTTGCGGCTACCGCACACTGCCGGACACTACCGGACACAGCCGAATGACGCCGGACAACACTGCACTTGAGAACAGCTAGTTATTACGTAATAGTTTGAAGTAGATTTGGTTTTGCCGGGACCGATTAAAAATAAGCCCTGGCAGATAAGAGATGACCAGTATCAACTGTCGGCGCCCATTCACGAACATGATGCGTGGATCAGCACAATCCAGCTCAACCATTTTGATACAACATACTCGTCGCCATCAGCGAGACATATATGACAGCATAAAATACTCTCAACTGCCATGCTCCTTCAAGTCAACATAATAACATAGTAAACGGCTCCATGGTACTCACATTTACAAAAAATTATAAAAATTGCTTCTAAATTATACAAAACTATAGTTTTCGAGGTATTTGAAAAATTAAAAGAATTTTACTACCAAAAAAATAAAAAATAAACATTATTATCCACACTGGCCTGCAAAACTAAGTACTACACTTTTAAAATTTCAATTATTTCTAAACTATAGAAGTTAGAGATTTAAAATAAAAAACATTTTATAGCATTTTTTATCAGCTTTCTTTGAAAGTATATTAAATTATACATTAGTAACATTTTTGAATCTAAAAAAAGATAAAACAATAAAAATAGCCATTTTTAGCTTAGTGTCATAAAACTCAATTAACATTTATAAGTAGGTATGTTTTACATGTTATTTATTTATAAATAACTGGTATTTCCTCCTCGGGCTCTGCTTACAGCTTTGAATCGATATGGTTTTAAATTTAAAAAAAGATATCAATCTGCCTAGCCTTTTCCCAACTATATTGGGGTCGGCTTCCAGTCTAACCGGATGCAGCTGAATACCAGTATTTTACATGGAGCGACTGCCTATCTGACCTCCACAACCCAGTAACTGGGTAATACGATACCCCTTGGTAAGACTGGTTGTCAGACTTTCGGGCTTCTGACGACCCGTAACGACTGTCAAAGATCCACGAATGACAACCGGGACCAACGGCTTAACTTGCTTTCCGAGGCACGGAGGAGTCTCGGTATGTAAAGATGGTCACCCATCCACAGACCAACCCCGGCAAGCGTAGCTTAACCTGACGGATCGACCCGTGCGGCAGTTACTACTTAGCCACGAGCTCCTCCGAAATTTAAAAAAAGATAAAACAATAAAAATAGCAATTTTTAGCTTAGTGTCATAAAACTCAATTAACATTTATAAGTAGGTATGTTTTACATGTTATTTATTTTTTAATAACTGGTATTTCCTGCTCGGGCTCGCGGGAGCTTCGAGTCGATTTGACATACTGAACACGAGGTTTCGGAGCCCGATGTTGGGGAATATTCTCCCATTCTTCCATCAGGGCCTGGTTTAGTGCCCTGAGGGTGGTAGGTGGTGGTCTGCGGCTTCTGACTAGCCTCCCTAGTTTATCCCAGGCATGCTCAATTGGGTTGAGATTAGGACTTCTTGATGGCCGAGTCATCACGCTGATACCAAAATCCTGAAAATACTCTTGCACGACCCGAGCCGTGTGTAGTCAGGAATTATCATGCATCAGCATCGGTCCATCTCCCATATTTACTAAATACGGCCCTGCATACTCGTTGAGAATCTCCATTCATTTCATTTCATTTCATTTGTACTCTGTCTCTACCGTACTGGACTCTTTCTGAGAAGCAGGCTTGAAGGTATCTTTCACCAGTTTGCCTGTAAACACTTCGCCTTCCATCAGAAGTGTAAAGTGAGAATCGAGACTCATCTGTAAACAAAATTCTTGACCATTCTACTTGATCCCACTGTATGTGTTCACGGGCGTATCACAGTCTCGCTACTCGATGCTCTAACTCGAGTTTGGAGCCACTCGCTGGTCTTCGGGGTTTCAGGTTTCCTTCAGCCAGTTTTCTTCTCACTGTAGTGTCACTAATGTAGTCCCTTCGGGTCTGAAGAAGCTATTGCTGGACTTCAACTGCATTTAGGTGGTGATTTCTCAACACAGTGGAAACAATATAACGGTCTTCTCGGGCACTAGTACACCTGGGTCTGCCATTACCAGGTCTCCTCAAATGGTTTCCAGTCTCTTGGTACCTTCGTTTCACCATCTGGACCCTACAAAACGTCACACCCGACATTTTTACAGTACGACGCATACTGATGCCTAGTTCCAGAAAAGTCATGATCCTAGCACATTCTTCAGGTGAAAGAGGCATGATAATAAGTTGTCTAACTTAGCATTTGTAACAAGATTCATCGATTAAAAAAAAAAAATGAAAATAAAAACAGAAACAAAAAATTAATGGTATAATTGTAAATCGAAAAGGATTATTTTTAATTTTACAGTTTTTTTCAACCATTTCTTAAAAGAAGGTTATCGACTATGAAGTTTTTATGTACAAAATTAAACTCTTTTTTGTTACGAGTATATCTTGTGTACTTAAAAAGTTATTGCAATTTTAAAAGTGTGATAGGTACTTAGTTTTGCAGGCCAGTGTATTGGAGTACTCAACAATTAGTATTAGTAGCGGGTTTGAATAAACAAACTCACAATATATGTATTTCGTAGACGTTATTTATTTATTTAAATCTCCCTTACAGCTATCATTACAGGTGTTCCTAATGCGGTTGCGTTGTTTTATTAAGATGAGCAAACACTGTTAAAACTTGTGATATGCGAATCTATACAGTACTGGTTCTCAGAGCTGTCCGACCACAGAGGTTGGACCAGACCGAGAGCGCATCGAAAAACTGACTGCGTGTATTTTTTTTTGCATTTCTTAGCTCACCTCTGAGGTCATGACTACTTAACCGGACATTCCAGTGGCTGCCTTAAGCTAACGGTGGTAGTCGTCTTTTATAGGCGCTGGCAGGCCGCGAGCGGAAGTGGGGCGATTGCGTCCGGGGAGACAACGCCTAGTTTGACGTGTAGCGTGGTACCGCGGCTCGGGCGCTTGAGTACTGCGTTCTGTTATTGTTATTACAGCCTCCCCCTCTGGGTTGGAAATTGTCCCGAGGATGATCCAGTAATCGAGGGCATGTCCTTGGATCTTCCAAGTTTCTTCGCTTGCCCTGTGTCACTACCGTGCTCCAGACTTTGCTTTCGTGGTCATCCTCTTTTCCACAAGGTTTGTACAGGAGCTCGTAACGTGGGTGATTTTCCGACATAGGGCACCAAAGCTGAGGAGTGATATACGCCAATCACAACTTCTGGCTGGTGTGTGTCAGGAATTTCGTAGGAGGATGGGCTATGCTGCTTCTTGATAATGTAGGGTCCATCTCGTCGTGTTGTGAATTTGTTACTTATACCTCGCGAGAAGATCCGGGTTACAATCCTGGTGAACTGTTACTCGCTACAACCCACTAATTGAGTAATGCCTCAATGAGTGGGTTGTAGCGAGTACCAGTATATCAACGTACTTCTTACGCCGTTCTCCGGCATGTTTCTTTATTTCTCGAGCTTTTTGCAGGGTAGTGGCTAGGTGCATCCACGTCGGGGTGATTTCTGGGATTAAAATCTCAGCAAGATTTTCCTAAAATCATGAGATGTGTCATCTGGTGTTCTCATTTCCCTACAAAAGGTTAAGAATGCCGGCGTGAATCCAGTTGATATTCTGCTCGCGGTATTAATCGCAAACCTAACACTCGGGAGATGCTCCGGCCATTATCTGTGCTTATCCTTGACTAGGATAGCTAACTGGGGTTTCAAGTCCCTGTTCTTCCTTTCTACTGGATTCGTCTCTGGGTGATACACGGGGGTGAAGGCGTGCTTGATGTTCAGTGTAAAAGCAACTTGTTGCATGATGGCACTGACGAATTGAAGTCCATTATCACTTGTCTTGCGGCGAGGAAGACCGAAACGAAGGAATACTTCGTTAATCAGTGTCATGGCACAATTTTCTGCGGTAGCTTGATGTAACGCGAAAAGTTCCACTCAACGTGTTGCCACATCTTCCACGATGAGAATCCAGGTTTTGCCGTCTGGAGAGGTTGGTAGTGGACCAAACAAATCGAAAGATATGGCCTTAAATCTTTGGTTCATTATAGTAGTTTGGAGCAACCCTGCAGGTTTCCGATTGGATGATTTGTAACGCTGACACTCCATGCAATTCTTTGTGTAACTTTTAATATACTTCCTCATGCCAGTCCAAACATAACTCTCTGAGATCCGACGGTAGGTTTTATTCAAAATTCAAAAGTCATTTATTCAAACTAGGCTGAGAATCAGCACTTTTTGAACGTCAAAGTTACATTAGACAGTCCCACAAAACGCCCACCCTTCAGCTGGGAAGAAGAAGTGGCGCAACAAACTCCCCAGCGTCACAGCTGTCTGTTCAATTAGAAAAAAAAAAGATTCTATATAATAGTATGCAAAATTATTTAGTTACATTACGCAACAATAAACATAATGTAAATTATAAATTAATAGCCATATGACAGCTAGCACACGCCAATATACCAACCAAAAATATCGAGAACTGTATTCAAGGAGAAAATAAATAAAGACTAAACGTAAACAATATCTAAATAAAAGCCTCCAGTCATAAAGGGCGTGCCCGCTTACATATAGCTCTATATAGCTTTAACTGGAAGTTATAAATGATAAACTAGGACCATCGGACCATAAACAGTTAATTACTACCAGTAAATAACAATAACAAAACCATGATCAGCAAGACGACCATTCACCACAAGCAGCACCCGTTCACGAGCATAACACAAAGATCAGCCATTACCCCCCTCGCCATATTTGAGGGAAGGCGGCAACCCGACCCCCGACGCTACCGCAAGCAGTGACATCTAAGGGAGCATGACGAAATTGCTGCCAGTTGGTCGGGCAAAAAATAATATGATCAATAAATTGTTGAGGTCGCTAGCTTACCACATATTGCAATACAACTCAACATGAAAATCATTCAAATGAGTAGATTATGACAAAAAAAAAAAAGACTCATAAAGTCAAATAAAAATAAACAATTATATAAACTTATATAACCTGTCAATAGGTAAGCTAATTCTGGAGAAAGAACATAAAAATTGTCTTGAGTTAATCACAGATACCAACTATTCTTATCATTTAAGTAGTCGTTGGTAGTACTCGTATGGTATGCCTTTGAACAAAGGTTGGATTTTACTTTAGTTTTAAACGCACTATAAGGCAAATCTAGCAAAGAAGAGAGTAGGCCCAACAAATGAGTTATGAACCTTATGAAGCCGGTGAAAGGGAGCTCGTAGTTTGTCCTTGTTTCTAGTATTAACATTGTGAATATCACTGTTTTTAGTGTATAAGTGTATATTTTGCCTAATATAATTATGATGTTGGCGAAGATGAACTGTGATGTAACTGTGAGGATACCAATATCTTTGAAAAAATCTCTCAATCGTCGTTATCTGAACCGTAATGTCCAGGTAAGGGGTTGTCATGGTATGTTGACAATATATTGGCCCATTTGTGTTCGGGTACTGCCAATTGTGCCTCCTCGGAGTCTGAATGAGGACTGTGGCGGTAGAGTAGCCCATTATTCAACAGATAACCCTTGTAGCTCCAGTATACCGCTTTTTCGTCGTTATCTAAACCTTCTAGGTCCTTTACAATCTGTTGTAGTCTTCCATCTTTATAACTGTTGCAGGACTCCGTAGGGGCATATCAATGGTTACTGTACAAATTTCACAGGTTCGTACTGTTTCATCATCACACGGTGGTCTGGAGAGGAAATCAGCGACAACATTCGTTTTACCAAGAGCATATCTGATAGTAATGTCGAACGCTTGCAGCTGTAGGGCCCACCTCGCCAGCCTGCCAGTAGGCGTTTTCAATGACATGAGCCACTTCAAGGCTTGATGATCCGTAATAACGGTGACAGGAAGCCCTTCGATATATCCACGAAATTTTGATACCGCCCAAACCACAGCAAGCGCCTCTCTTTCGGCGGTGGTATAATTCCGTTAAGTTGATATCAGAAGACGACTAGCGAACTCAACAGGATGTTCGTCTTCACTCCCCCTAGACCAAAACTGCTCCTATTGCATAAGAGCTTGCGTCACTTTTTATGACATTGGTTTCATCAGCTTGTCTCAAAATTGGAGCGGAAGTTAGGCGATACTTCAGCTCATTGTAGGCGTTTTGTTTTTCCCCAAAATGTGCAAAATAGCTAAAGCTCTTCACATTAGCAATAAAATAAAATCAGCTGATGATAAAATAAAAACTACCTGGCAAATAATAAATAATGAAACCGGTAGGAAAAAACAACGTAATACTGAATTTAATTTAGAGACTGCTCATGGTCCCATCAACTCAGATGTAGAAATAGCTCAGGAATTTGAAAACTTTTTTGTTAATATTCCCCACAAAACCACTGAAGCTTTAAATTCCTCACCCGCGCTTTCTGCTGCCTTACTTAGAAATAATGTAAAGGCATGCCCTTTGGAGTTTAGGTTTCAGCATACAAACCCCCAGGCTGTTATAAAAGCTTTTAAAGATCTTAAAATTAAATCAACAGAGGATTTGTGGGGAATGTCTGTAAAAGTCTGTAGATCTGTCATCGAAACCATTGCGCCTTATTTAGCTTTCATATTTAACACTAGTGTAGACCAAGGCGTCTTTCCGGATCTCATGAAACATAGTAAAGTAGTTCCTTTGTTCAAATCCGGTGATAGTAAGGAACCCAACAATTATAGGCCTGTGTCAATTCTGCCAGTTCTCAGTAAGGTGTTTGAAAAGTTGATTCTCAACCAAATGTTACGGCACTTTAATAAAAATTCCATCTTTCATGATCAACAGTACGGTTTCACCAAAGGGCGTTGTACCACTGACGCCGGTGTCGCCCTAATAAAGAACATTTTTAACGCCTGGGAAGAAGCACAAGATGCCATTGGAATTTTTTGCGACCTCTCGAAGGCTTTCGATTGCGTAGACCATGAGACACTTCTGCTGAAACTGGACAACTATGGGATTAGGAATACAGCTCTTGATTTACTAAGATCATACCTGAAAGATAGAAAGGCTAAAGTTCAAGTCAACGGCACAAACTCATTAGGGTCTGAAATGGTAATGGGCGTTCCTCAAGGTTCGATATTGGGTCCATTCCTCTTTTTAGCTTATATAAATGATTTACCCCAATTATTTCAAAATCAACCAAAGATGGTGTTATTTGCAGATGACACATCATTGATATTTAAAATAAACCGACGGTCACAAAATCTCGACGACGTGAATGTAATGTGAAAGCTGTATTGTTCAGGTCCAAGATTGGTTTACGGTAAATAATTTGGTACTAAATAATAAAAAAACAAAATGCATTAGATTTAAATTACCAAATGTTAGAAGCAGCGAATGTGACATCATATTGAATGGAGAAAAACTGGAATTTATTAATCAAACAGTTTTCCTAGGAATCACGCTAGACGAGAAATTACAATGGGGACCCCATATAACATCTCTCGCGGGGCGGCTAAGTTCGGCCGCTTATGCTGTTAGAAAGATAAGACAGTTAACAGATGTAGAAACCGCGCGTTTGGTCTATTTTAGTTACTTCCACAGTATTATGTCGTATGGCATTTTACTATGGGATCGGGCTGCTGACATTGAATCCATTTTTATTTTACAAAAGAGAGCTGTCAGAGCCATTTATAATCTAAGTCGTCGCGAATCTCTCAGGGAACTATTTAAAAAGATTAATATTATGACGGTACCTTGCCAATTCATTTATGAAAATATTATGTATGTGAGAAAAAATCTACATCTTTTTAATAAAATAAGTGATAGACATAATTTTAATACTAGAAATAAAGATAAAATAGATCAACCATTTATCAGACTATCTAAAGTAAATACATCTTTTATGGGGTACTGTGTTAAATGTTACAACAGAATACCTTGTGATATATTAGAATTAAATGAAAGAAAATTTAAAACTCATATAAAAAGTACACTTTGTAAACAAGCATATTACAAATTAGAGGATTATATCCAAGATAAAAATGCTTGGAAACATGCTGGTCCTGCTCCATAGGACAATTTAGAATCTAGACAAAATCAAACTGGTTGCCAATTTAATTGTATAATATTATTTTTTTAAACATTAATTTTATATTCTGTGATTACTTGAACTCACACACTGACTTATTATTAGTAGTACGTGTTAAAATGTTAAGAATATCGTATAATTTTACAATGTTTGTAAATATGTGAGCACCATGCATCTATCACATAATTAATTTATGTCATTCCTTCATTTTTCATTCTTTTTACCTATCGTGGTATAGTAATCTTATTCTAGGTGCATCGTCTTCACATATAATTATATAATTAATGTATACAGAATATTGTGAAAATATTTTAAAAGAGTAACGGTGGAGTTTCTTGCCCATTCTTCTCCATACGAAAACGACCTTTTGGAATGGGCGACTAGAATCAATTATTATATTTTTTTTTTTCTGTAAATGTTGACGTTCATAAGTGCCTTTTTTGTGCCTAAATGAAATAAATTATTTGACTTTGACTTTGACTTTGACCCCAGCCCACTCGCACCTAACATTCTTCTTTGATTAGAGAATCAGGGGTTCCGCAATCTTCGCAGTCTTTTATTCTCTTATTTTTTAAATAGTGTTACGTCACACTGCCTCAGCCTATCACAGCGCGCCATGCGAGCCAGCCAATCCTAGCCAGCCACTCGAGCCAGCCAATCCCAGCCAAGCCAAGCTGCCGCCAAAACTACCGGACGCCTCCGGTGGGGGAAAGCCTATATAATGCCCTGCGAGCTCACTTTCGCCCTCTTGTTGCTGCGATTGGACGACTAAGCTTATACTCTGTTAATTTATATTCTAAAATATTAAATCAGTGTGATTATATCGTTCTGCCTTTTTTTGTTTATGCCCTTCTGTTACAATAAATAGAAAATATACAGATGTCAACGATAGTCTGGCTTTCGAAATGGTTCAGAGTTCTCAGCATCTTTTGCTTAATGCGAACAAAACTACATAAATGTATTAGGGTCCCATAACCAAATGTACCTCAAGTGGGTAATGTATATCAAACTGGTAGTCAATCTGGTAGTCCCTTTCTTTTCCTAATTTTTTTCGTCCGGAAGTCACTATCCATAACACTTTTGCTAGATTATCTTTACTTCTAATACTATTCTGTCATAATATCAAGTACTATAATAATTGACCCTCCAAATTTTGCATGAAATTAAGTCACATGCCCTAAGTATTGTATTATATAATGTGTACCTACCTATTATTCCGAATGTTCATTTATAACAAAATTGTTTGTCCTGAAATATTTCCTAAAAAATAGGTTTAAGTGACAAACGACCCGCTGTAAATCCAACTCCACGCAGTCTTGTCTGCCCGACCCCTAAGTGTAATTTAGAACAGCGTAGGCACGGAGGGGTGAGGTGACCCGCGAGTTGAGGAGCAGGTGTTTGTAACGCTCTAAGCCAACCAAGACCAAGCTGCGGTGGTGAGCGTTAAACCATCTGCGGCGATAAATTCGCGTGGGACCGCCGGAGCCTCGCAGTGCCAGAGCTGTGACAGAAACCATGCCTGCTGCATGCTGCATGATCGCTTGCTTGCTGCATGCTTGCTTGCATGCTCGCTTGCGTTCTGCATGCTGGCTTGCATGCTACTTGCTTGCTGCATGCAAACACAACAAGCTACATAACAAGTGAACTATCCATCTATAACCTAACCTAACCTTTTTTTAAAATTATTACTGGGGTAATTCTCATGGGTGTCCTCCGAGGCGGAGGAGTCTGTCAGACTCTTACTGACTAAAACCACCCCGGTGTTTCGTCTCACACTAGCACCGGGGATCACGGGATCTAATGCGACTACTAAAACTTAAACTCCCCCCTTAGATCACAGACAGGTGCGCGTGGAACACTATGCGCCACCATCTCGGGTCCTAAGGAGTAGGGGGCGACAGATTCCCCCAGATCCATCGCCCCTGGACCCATTTAGGGGGGCTGGAAGAGGGCGTGTCCCGCCCTCCACCGACGCCCGGTGCGTCTGCTGCGGATTGGGTTAGCGGAAGCAATCTCCCGCTGGTGGACTCAACAGCGATTCGAGACCACGATATGTGATCCCAGCGGCGGCGCCCGCCGGGGGAACCCTGAGCTAACCTAACTCGTATCTACATAACGCCCGAGAGAAGTTCATAGCAAAAGCTTTGAAAAACAAATTTGTTTTAGAAACATTATAAGGATAAATAAACATTATTATTTTAATTTATTGTTGACATAATCTACTCATTACTATGTTTTTTTAGGAGTTGTATTATAATATTTGGTTAGCTAGCGACCTCGACAGTTATTAATTTTACCTCGATGGTCCTAGCTTATCAATTATAACTTCCAGTTACAGCTATAATTTATGTAAGCGGGCACGTCCTTTATGCTTGGAGGTTTTTTTTTTTAGATATTGTTTACGTTTAGTTATTTTTATTTCTGCCTGAGTATAGTTCTCGATGTTTTTGGTTGGTATATTGGCGTGTGCTAGCTGTCATATGGCTATTAATTTATAATTTAAATTATGTTTTGTATTGCGTAATGTAAATTATCTTGCATACTATTATATAGTTTTTTTTTCTAACTGAGCAGACAGCTGTGCTGCTCGGGAGTTTGTTGAGCCACTTCTTCCCAGCTAAAGCACAAGGAAGTGGTGAAGGGTGGGCGTTTTGGGGGACTGTCTTAGAAAAGTGCCGATTTTCAGCATAAATAAATGTCTTTTGAATTTTGAATTAAATAATTTGAATTTAGGTTTTATAAATTTTATTGAAAACGGTTTTAAGTCTTTTGTTTATTATTGATTGTAATATTTATGACAAACAGGTTTAGGGCATTATTTTAGGTATCTATGGATTTCAATATAATGGCATGTTATATTATGTGACATTAAGTTCGGGCAAGTTATCATTCGGACAAATGATGATTAAGACAAAAAAAAAAGGCACTTTAGATTATGGATAAAAAAGTTAGGGAACACAAAAGAGAACCATCTAAAGTATGTGTATACAACTAACTAAGAATTACATATATTAAGTACAAGTGGAAAGAAAAAAATAATCAATCAAAATAAACGGAAGAGCTCATTTGGCATCAACAAATTCGTCCGCATTGCTGTCAGCGGGAAAAGTGCCCAAAAGGCTGGCAGCGTTGCCGCGTTGAATGGCAATGCTGACTCTTGGCCTAAGAATTGGCCAGCCCTCTGGTCATTTGAAGAGTTGACGAGTCGCTTGGCGATGTCCCGAAATACTCGGTATGCACTCGGACCATGGACCACGGCCCTAGTGTTTCATCCCCAAACGGCTCAAAAATATAGCTAACAGTAAGGTATATATTTGCGTTGTTTGAGGTTTTCTGCACCTGCAGAAGCCGCCCCAGCACAGCCCGCTGGTCTAGGAAAATGGTATGGCGCAAGGGTGTCGACATAGGTTGCATCCCACACCAAAGGCCTACCCAACTTCCAAGGCATAATGGTCATTCCGTCTGGCCATTGACATTGGGTTCTATGACAGCTGACACCCCGGCGGTGACAAGAGCCCGACGGATGATGTCATTAATGTTTGCGTGCCGTGCCAACCGTCCAGCGCTCTTGCTGCTGGAAAGGCCATGGTGTGCGAGGCGGCCGACTGCTTCACTACATTGACAGCGATTTGGAGCCCTGCAAGGAGTGCTTACGCCAGACGTCGACCTAAGCCAGAGCCCCGACTCCCACTCTCCTACAGCCAGCAGCCAGGCGGGCACGCTCAGCAGTATTGGTGGACGTATATGTAATAGCTCATTGCGTTTAAAATTGGTTTTATTTTTATTAATTTATTTATCTTTTAAATAGATTCTTTCCTATTTTGTGAATGTGAGAATGCTGTAGGCTTATTGGAATGTAGATTTTTTGACCATCTTCTATTTTGTTAAGTACCTGGTACTTGTTGTAAGAACTACACTGTCCTCCCATTCCCATTAACACTGTTATTTGAAAATATTGTAAAAGCCAATTATTTTTAAAAGACGAACCGTGGAGTTTCTTGCCGGCTCTTCTCCATAGGAAACGACCAATTGGAACCGTGCACCTAGCTTCTGACGTTGCATAAGTGCCCATGTAGGTTTATGTGAAATAAAATATTTTGAATCAATTTCAATTTGAAACCACGGGGCGCAGCTATTATGAGAATAATAGTTACATTACGTAAAGATCTTCGCCTGCTACCACACCACTTAAACTAGGCAGATAATATCCAAATGAATTTAAAAACTATAACTTGATACTTTTTTCGACATGCGAGAGTTATTGCGAAAATATCACCCAAGAACAGGAATGGTAAACTATAAAATCAAACTGGAGACTTTTATAATGCTGGGCCACATTGTCGCGATAAAGCGAACTAAACTTCGCGCGCTCCGTCTCGCACACCGCTCTACGTCTCGCTGAGCAACAGAGAGCGCGCGAAGTATAGTTCGCGCTATCGCGACAAAATGTAGCATAAGAGACGCAATTCCTGTATTTTTTAGAATGTTCGCAATCTAATCTTAGTCTCAATCTGACAAAAATACCTTTGATTTACCTACATCTTTGACAACTCAGTTGGTTCCGCCATTTCTTCCCAACGGTAGTCAGATAGGAAATGTTGGATTTATCTAGATAATTACTTTTTTATAACGGGTGATTTTTTTGCTGGTATCTTTTTGGCAACACTGTTTTTGACAGATCACGCGTGAATCGTGTCTTGTGTCAAACTTGTTCAGTTTGGTCTATAATTTAACCATGAATCGACTTACGAACGAACAACGCTTGCAAATTATTGAATTTTACTATCAAAATGCATGCTCGGTTAAGAGAGTGCATCGCGCACTTCTTCCAATTTATGGGCAGTTTGGTCGGCCTACTGAGGCAGCTATTCGGAAGCTTGTGACTAAATTTCGAACCCAGTTTACATTATTGGACATTAAACCACGAACACGCATACGTAGAGTGAGGACCGAAGAAAATATTGCGGCTGTATCCGCCAGTGTTAGTGATGACCGTGAAATGTCGATTCGCCGCCGTTCGCAGCAATTGGGCCTCTGTTACTCCACTACGTGGAAAATTTTGCGAAAGGATTTGGGTGTAAAACCTTACAAGATACAGCTGGTGCAAGAATTGAAGCCACAATAAAGATTTCATCAACTTTTTCAAATTTTTTGTGTTTTTTTTGAAAATTAAATCCTATACCTCTTAAAAAATCACCCGTTACATATGCCGTTTTTTTTTTTTTTTGGTTGGTAAATCATCAAATGACTTCTCCCACTCTGGGTGGAGCAGGAGGGCGTGTCAGACTCTTACTGATTAAAAAAAAAAATCGGCCATCCCATACATTTTGGTCGAGTAGTATTCAAGTATTGTATGGGACAGTTGATAATTCTTTTTTCGATTTCTATGTTGATCTCTTGGAGAATTTTGTTCAGTTTGATGGTCTGTGTCACATCCTTAAGCATGAACACAACTTTCTAATACGCGCTGCATATTTTGGCAAAATCTAGTACAATACACGTCTCCCTACCATCTGTCATATCATTCATATTATTATTATCTGTGTTATTATTTGTCTGTCTGCCATTTAGGGAACACCTACGGGTGTAGTGTTAAAAAACAGTCTTATCAAGGGGACTATTCCCATATTTACCCAGTAAATGGATTCCGAAGGTCAGATAGGCAGTAACTCCATGTAAAATATTGGTTCAACATAGTTGGGAAAAGACTAAACAGTTGAGGATGATTCTTCGTAACTTTCAACCATTCAAGTAAAACTACCAATCGCCGATGCGCAGCGTCGCTTGCCTGGGCTCAGTGAAACAAAACTCAGTAGAAACTCGTAAGTATTCCGACTTACTGCTTATTACGTCCGGCCTAGGGTTGACGACACCATCATGTCCCTTTTACGGCTTTATCAAAATACATTGAATTATTCCGATGCAACTTTAGCAGGAATGTAACGACGCTCCCTTTATTAGTCTCACGCTTGTCATAAAAAACGTCGCGTAAAACGAACTTTATAGGAAAAACTTTTTTATAGCCAAGTATCAGCATCAGTATCAGCAGATTGAGTTTAATCCCGTTTTTAAATTGAAGTAAAGTAGAGGAATGATGGACGATACTGAAAATGTGGGCCGAGGCGAAGTCGAGGCACATATAATACGAGAGACCTGCCTGTTTGCGGCCAAGGTTTGTTTAGTACTTTTCTCAAAAAATGTGCGGAAATTCAAATTGAGTAAATTAATTATAAATTCCAGAATCAATGACGTACAACGATAATTTTGCTCGCGGAACTTATTATGTTCATTTGTTTCTTCTTTATTTTAAACAGCTCTATTTGCAAGCCAAATCATTCAGTAATATCGCTCGTATATATATTCGACCAGTACCGCAATTTTGATTTATCTCGATGAAGGTTGTCAGAAAAGTTCGAATCTTTAGCATATTTGCTAAAAAGAAATTCTCAACCCTGTTGAAAACAGATTACACCTAGAGCCATATTTACCCGGTTCATCGATTCCCATGGTAATATTGTGCTACCAATGTTTCGTAACGTTCCATTGCATTTCCGTAATCCATTAGCGACCATGAAAGTATTGCAAGGAGTGACGTAGAATATAATATCATTTATTTGTATATAATACCTAATAGAAGCTACTTTAGCTATATTGTTCTAGTGGTCGCAAGAGCTACTGCTGATCATGGGGGTTCGATTCCCAGGACGGGCAAAGTTATATTGGGTTTTCCATCTGGAATTTCTCAGTAGCAGCCTAGATTTGTGCCTGCTTACATGGAACTTAAAAATAACCGGTGAAATGTATGTGTACTGTAGGCGCACATCTGACTAACCCTTCGGGGCATACAGGGGCGATGTTATGTTTATGTTATGAATGTACTGTGGTTTTCTAGTAAGTAGGTATGTACCTTTATATGTATTATGGAAAATCATATTTACCTTTTACAATTTCGTGGAACTTAATTATTTCTCTTTCAAAGCCATAGGAATTTTACAGAATGTTACAAACATTGGCTCAAAACGTTAATATGCTAAGCTTAAAATCAACTAAACTGTTGTGTTATGCCAACAAACTTGTTATTATTTTAGTCAATAGTTTACGCAAAACACTGAAGTTTGTATTTATAACCATTAACCAAACTGTTGCTATACAATACATGGGCGTGACATCATGCCAGAAAAACAAAGGATACAGGAAAATAACATAGTTAACAGCATTGCGAATAACATTTGGAACAGTGTGCTGCGTTGCGACAACATGTTGACCCACAATTTAACATTCACCCCATACTGTTTCATTCCAAAAATGAAAATATTGAAGCATACGTTTATCAAAATTTAAATTTTCGATCACGAGTATAATGTAGGTCGTACGTTTAAATTCTAAAATGCAATTTGTGCCGGTAGAGGGCAGAGTGGGTGAGGTCTGAACTCCATTAGAATTTATGATACATGTAGGGGCCGACAGTAATTAAAAGAGCCCGCAGAGGGAAATAACACACCGAAATACTGTAAAGTTATGGTATTATACTGCTGGAGCTACTTCGATAAATGGAGTTGTTTGTTTTGAAGAGGTCGATGACCAACTTTAGTAGCGTTAAAACTGGTTTGTCTATGATTTTAGGGAGCTAAGTAATGTTTTTATGTAGTTAAAAGAAGGGAGTCTGTATCTTGTGTATGGATTGTTGAAGCCGCTGTTTTACATAACCACTAGCTGTTATACAAAACAGCTCCGTTTTGTTAAACAGCTAGCGGTTATGTAAAACAGCTGATTCGGAAAACCATCTGTGACTACGATTTCAAACCAATAATTTAGCAATTAGATAAGTAGACCTTTGTGTCAAACTGAGGGAAAATGGAAAGTCTAGCTCAACGCTTGTGTTCTTTTTGTAACTGATTGCATTACTTACATGTCTTTGGGTGCCTGTAAAAGCCCTGTGTCTAGACTATTTACGTACCTATATACGTTTACCTACAATGTAAATATTTGTAGGTTAATTCGTGACCTTCGCATAATTTTAGATATATTTTAGCAAAAACGTACCGTGCGAAAAGAAATCTGGTCCACAGCACTTCTATACGCAATTAAGAGGCTTTTATAGGCAGCTGTATGGCCGTTTTTATTACAGAACGTTTAAATAATTTTATGAGATTGCGTTGCCGAAATTACCCCATTAACTTTTTTAAACAATCTCATTTTGAGTTTTACTTTCGCACGAGATTTTGTTTAAATGCAAAGTGTCTAGTAGGATTGTTTAGTCGGAGATTTCTATGAGACTCCTAAATCACAAAAGTTATTCGTCTTATTATCTAGGATGCCTCATTAGTTTAGTGGTCGCAAGCGCTACTGCTGAGCATGTTCCTGGGTTCAGGTCAGAGATATGAAATTGGGTTTTTTCATTAGGAATTTCTCAGCCTGGATTTGTGCCCGGTTGACGGCAGTAGGCTCGCATTGCATGGAATTTAAACATAACTGGCGATATGTGGATGTATTACAGGTACACCTCTGCCTAACCCTTCGGGGATTACAGGCGTGATGTTAATGTTATTTACTAGGAAACAACCCCAGACCCAACAGTTGTCTCTAGACTTAATCGAAGTCAATCGAATGCCCTATACGTGTAACAAAAGAGCGGTATTCGCCACATAACAGCCGCAGTACCGGCTGTCATTAAAATGATGGTAGCTGGGTTTGACTATACCGTATCAAAAAACACTCTCTAAGAAAACACACCAACTTACTTTCGTAAATAACGTTTCAGTGACGTCATTCGCCGGTAAATTGCGGGCGCTATGTGGGCGGCGACCGCTCTTCTAGGAAACCGTAGGTTTAGTGCGTCTGTGATTTGTGTTTTTAACACACCTACGGTACAGAAGAAATTCCGAGTGTGGGAAATTGCTGCTCAAGCAATGGACCTACCACCCTCTTATCCTACCTACTTATTTGTACACAGGATTAATACATCCAAAAAAGTACCTACTAAAAATAATACAAAAAAATCAAACAGAATAAGCTTTAAAAAAAATCCTTCAATGACTCAGTGATTTTTCTAAACCTCTTTATTTCATCTGAAAACAACATACACGCCTGTTATCCTCAAAAGGTTAGGCAGGGGTGTCGTCTGAAACAGCAAGAAGGTATTAATGCCAGCCTTCTTTTGGCAATTCACAAAAATTTACAATAATAATGTCGTAATCGAAGGTTAAAAACCTTCGATTACGACATTATTATTGTAAATTTGTTAAAATGTTTAAAATGTTTCGAAGCTGTAAAACGTTGCAGGTGTAATATTTCGTACACTTTTTTTTCATATTTATAGAGCACAAAGAAAAACGAACCTGTTGAAATTAATGAGGGGCGTCGTTAACGCTCCCTCTTACGAATCGAAACATTTATTAATGATAGATGATGAGTTGATTTTTTTGCGATTTTAACTGAGAGTAAAGTAGGGTTGATTTGATTGATTTTTCTTTTTTTATTCATTTAAATCACGCTGGGAATAAAAAAAGTTGCATAACTGCGATAAAACTGTTCAATTATTTTTAAAAGTTCTAAGAAACGATATTAGAAATAACAATGAGGTTTTTTTAGGGACTTCCAGACAGAAATGAAGGAGCCAATCATATTTTAGTACATACAAATCACCGAAAACGCTAACTCCAAAACCCTCATAATTTGTTTAACACTTCAAACGCTCCATAAACTAACAAAAAAGGAATAGAAACGAAAGTATAGACCGATATTGCGGTTCTGCACAATCGTAAGGAGGCACACATGACGATCGTAAAAAATGTGAATGGCATATTGAAATATTTCTCGCGACCCTTTTTCTGGCCAATTTTCCTTAAGGCTCTATGTAACGTCGATATAAATCTGACTCGCAGCCCGTTACAGCTTCTATTTGTGTGTTTATGGTAAGATGGGGGCTCTGTTTTTGGTAATACTTGAAGATCGAACTGTAATATTGTAAGGTACCTGATATTATTGGCAGAGCGTGTTTTTCTATGGTAACCTTCTAGTAAGTCGTAAGGAAGAGTTTGTCATATTTTGCACCTGACAGATGAAATAAAAACATCTTCAAATCTACTTATTAAACATTTTGAATTCACAGACAGACAACGCACAGCCAAAATAGCCGCCATAAATTTTTGAAGGACGGATTTTAAAATTAATCCCCTTGTAAAGAAGCCTATATTAAAAAAATGATTAAACTTGACACAAACATTTCCTCATTTCTATTTCCTACTCCATCACCAGATCCTGTTCACCATCTATCTGTAACCATTGAGATCATTCCAATGAGCCCAAACACGATACCTGTGCTGTAAGTTGGTAAGGGTATCTTGCAAATTTCAGGTGATGCTGCAGCATCAGTTCAAGGTAACTTTGTTCTTCTAATATCATTAAAGTGTTACTTTA
This sequence comes from Xanthia togata, assembly GCA_963853775.1. Lineage (NCBI taxonomy): Eukaryota > Metazoa > Arthropoda > Insecta > Lepidoptera > Noctuidae > Xanthia > Xanthia togata. The sequence goes on along the minus strand of OY970794.1, from coordinate 25,842,712 downwards.
ATGATAATATCATTAAAGTGTTACTTTAATGATATTAAAGTAACACCAAATTTCGATTCGATCAGACCTGTGAAATATGCTCACATCCATTCATCAACTAGAAAAGAGCTGATAATCTTCAAACGGTTGAACCGATTTTCTTGAATCATAGCTAAGAACACAATTTGTTCAGCCGTTTAGGAGTTACGTTGGCACAGACAGACACACAGTTAAACTTCAACACCTCATTTTTTCAAGGGGCGTTAAAGAGGGGATGAAAGTTTGTATGAAATTTCGTAAATTTAGCCGACGCGAAATCCCTTACCATGATATTTTTTTTACGCTAGTATTTTGCTTAAATACCTACCAACAAACAACGTAAATAGCAATTGGCCTTATAACGTCAAAAAAAATATGTTTTACTGCTTTTAACCTTTATAATACTGGTGTCTCATATTGGAGACAGATAACAATAAAATTCTATTGTGTCTGCTAATTGCGCGCGCGACAGATTAAACATCTAATGATCCTCTGAACTTGAGTTAATTACATTTAAATTAATAATGACAAACTTGAACTTCAAAGATTTTAGTCTCATTACAATTTTGACGTTTCTTGATACCTACATAACTTAGGAATGTTGCTAATAGATTTGGAAGGTTACCGAATACTTGATTATCTTGTAGAAAATAACCCCATCATCAAGTACCTATATTATAATAAGAACTAGCATTGGCCTCTTGTTTATTGCATGAGTATATGAATTACTCGTACTTAGTTGCGGTTTCGATATTTTCCTTTACCTTCAGTGGTTTCAAAGACCTCCCTCATTAATAACATGTTACCACCAGCCTGTTTTTTCTCAAATAAGTTGGGGTAGGCTTCCAGTCTAACCAAATGCAGCTGAATACCAGTATTTTACATGGAGCGACTGCCTATCTGGCCTTGTAAGACTGGTTGTCAGACTTTCAGACTCCTGACTACCCAACCGTAACGACTGTCAACCGTTAGTCTCGGTTGTCATTTGTAGATATTCTACAAATGACCATCGGGACTAACGGTTTAAACTGATTTCCGAGGCACGGCGGGGTCTCGATAATAATATGTAATGGATGGTCACCCATCCACAGACCGACCTCGGCAAGCGTAGCTTAACCTTCGATCGACCCGTTTGGCCATCTTACATGGCAATAGAATCTAAATACAATCGAATCTACCTAATATTAGCCCCTGAGCGCTTTAAATATCTTTGTGTATGCATAAATTAGGCCCGCTAGCGCGATGTTCAGTTAGTCCTATTTAAAATAGTAGATTATTCTTATGTGATTATGTTGCCATGTGAAGGTCTAGTCATTTGTATATTTTAAAGAAATAAAGATGTTTAATATTGGTACGGTCACTATAAATTGTTGTTAGTTAACTAATTAGGTAACAATTTATGGCAAAGTTTTTGTTTAGACTGATGCTCCCATACATATGTACTGAATAAATTAACCGACTTGGTTTTACATTAGATCTCTCTACTTTTTGCGGTAGAAGAACAGCGTTGCGAGACTTTCTTTTTTTATATGCTATGTATATGATGGGATTTGTATTTATAACTAAAACAATGCCTAATTGGTGATCTAATTCTAAAGGTTTTGGTACACAATTCTAATTGTAAATAAAAAGGTTAATTATACAGGTAACCCTGTATAATTAAAAACTAAATAACATGTTTTAAGCCCAGATTCTGCCACTAATATCCCTAACATTTCAAAGTCCAATACAGTTAAATTGTCTAGCTAAACTCCGCAGACACGATGGGTATCGATCGATATCTAAACATGATAAGATAAAAACCTTTTGATTATTAGTATTAACATAATAATTAAAAACTAAATAACATGTTTTAAGCCCAGATTCTGCCACTAATATCCCTAACATTTCAAAGTCCAATACAGTTCCCTATCAATCCTACAGTTTTCCAATGCCAATCTACTTCAATCTATTTCAAAGAGCTTTATTTCAACTGTGACCGACCGAGATATTCCGTAGCACGTCGGTATATGAGAAAATTTTGCATTTTATACAATTGCAATTTTACCGAAGAGTTGTATTTTATGAATAAGATTTGTTTAAGTTATGCTATTGAATAATTTAAATTGAGGATCATTTTTGTAGATACGATGTAAATAACACATATACTGTACACGATGCTATATTTTGAAACTATAAATAGTAATGTAAGAGTAGAATTTTTGCAACCAAAAGGCGCTGTCAATTTTTGTTATGACATAATTAATAGTTATGACGTAGATGTCAATAATACAATTTACCATCTAAACAATATTCTATTTATTCAGCATTGCCTTGAAGGCTTATCAAAAAGCATTAAGGTCTTATCTCCACTAGGCAAAGTCAGCCAAAAAGTCAAGTCTATTTACAAACAAAAAGGGGTGAACTCCCTTAACATCTTCTTAATCATTACAAAAGGGCCAAAAGCAAGTTCAACGGTAATAAACGCCTAACCAGTGAGTGTTCAACCGAGATACAGCCATTTAATGGACCGTTGTGGCAAAAACAACACTGTTGCAACCCAAATTATAATATTGGAGTTCCAATTGCATAAGTTTCTGCTATTTGCTACTTCGCACTATCGTGGACGCGGGTGGGAAGGTTCGCTGTAATGGAACTGGGTTTGGTACAAACCTAGTATTGGGGAAGATTATCTATTTAGTTTTTATCTTGGTAGTTGAGATGGTCAAGCAATGAAAATTATTTAATCATTCTGCCGAGCCTTTTTCCAACTATGTTGGGGTTGGCTTCCAGTCTAACTGGATGCAGCTGAATGCCAGTATTTTACATGAAGCGACTTCCTATATGAACCCCACAATCAAATTACTGTATAACATGATACAGATTGTGCCATCCACCTAAAATTGCACACTTCTACTGTAAGTGATTAGGAAGAATGGTGGGGTGCGTCTTCATGGATGGCACTATCTATACCCTTTGGTAAGACCGGTTGTCAGTTTTGGGCTTCCAGCTACCCGTAACGACTGTCAAAGATCTACGAATGACAGCCGGCACCACCAGTTCAACGTGCTTTCCGAGGCACTGCGAACCCATCCCGAACCAACCGTGGCAAGCATTGTTTATCCTTCGATTAACCCGTGGGGCTGTTATTATATAGCCACGCGTGATCCTACGTAATCACATGTGGCGTTTTCTAACGTTAATTTCTCCTTTTTGATTAACATTTTTGTAATTTGCTTTTATTTTATGTCTGAAATATTATTATGTATATCATAACAATTGCATAAAAATTATGTGAGAAAGCCGTGTAAAAATAAAGACACTATTTTTTTAAGTGGTTCCCATACAATTTTAAAGAACATATAAAAAATAATTATAACTCTAAAACTATAAAGAATCGTGGTATTTTCGAATACCCCTGGGCATGAGGAATGTGTTTTTGGAACGAAGTTCTTTAACGCGGCTTGTAAACTGGCAGATATCGTCGCGCTAAAAAGTGTTAATACTTGCGACTGTTTTCTTCTAATTCAAAGAGAAAGAAAGAGAGAGAGAGAATGCCGCAAAAAAAATATATAAAAGAATAAAGTCAACTCATTACAGTATCGTGACATAAAATGTTAAACATCGGCCCGAGTACACTACATGCTGGAGAGAAGAGAGAGTGAAAGTGTGAATTTTGTCAAAATGAAAATGTTATTTGTGTCGTTTTCATAGTTTTCGAGGGTGCTAAAGCCGAAAGTGATATTAAAATGTAAATCCAGGATGACATGGGGCGGTTTAGGAAAAAATAATACAGAAAAAACCCAAACGAACAGCTGTAAAAACTAAAACATCGAAATTTGATACGAGAAAAAAACGTGGTATGAAGTTCACAGTGTCATCTAGTGTTGGGTAATAAATGCCAAAATATTGATCCCATAATAATCATAAAACCAAAGCACCTTATACTGGACAGCTGATGTTGAAATCCCTCGACTATACTTAGGTTTAATGAACGACTTAATTTTAGAGATATTTTCTAAGTATTAAGAAAAATGGCTTTTTAAATTAGTGACTACTGGAAAAGCAAATCTCCTGTGAGCGTGGCTCTAATCCAAAACTAATTAATACTGCGAATAATCTTTTCATTAATTTTCCTTCATTTTAAAATTTTCTCTATTGTAACTATGCTAGAACCTAGATTAAATATTCTGAATTAATTACGAAGAGTTTACCACATTTCATAGAATATTTACTATATTTTAAAGCATCCTCGTATTACCTACCAAATATACATAACTGTTTTGTATATTTACACATCTGTGACATGACTGGCAAACACTGGCTCACTGGCAGTGTGGGTGTACTTTTCGGGTGTACATTACTAATTATAAACTACTGGGTACTTCTTTTTGAGGAATAGAGGCGTTTCTTTAATTGTTTGTTAGAAACTTGTCATTGTTATAGACAGAATAATTATTCTAGCTCGCTATTCAGTCATTTTAGACCATATTATGTATCATCAAACAGCAAAGTCATACGTGTATGCACCATAATAAGCAGTTTACTCATTTCGTCTTAGCTGCCACTGCTTATTTTAAGGATTGGTTTTTGAACGGTTCTTTTTGGGTTCCGAACCCAAAGGGTGCCAACCGGAACCCTATTACTAAGCCTCTGCTGTCCGTCTGTCTGTCAGCGGGCTATATCTCATGAATCGTAACAGGCAGACGGTTTAAATTTTCCCAGATTGTGTATTTCTATTGCCGCTTTAACAACAAATACATAATAAAAATAAAATAATGTTAAAAATTAAAGGGGGTCCCCTTACCAGAAACGTGTTTTTTTACTAAAGTTAAAAACGTTGTGTAAAATTTTTGTTAATTGTTTTTGCTTTTGGCACTTTTATCGTGCACGACTTTCTAGATCGTTCTCAAAATATGTACCTATAATTTCAACAAGGATTATGTAACGAATATTCGGATTAAAAAAAGTGTCCATGGAGTTTCTTGCCCGTTCGTCTCTATAGGATCCCACTACACTTTGGAATAGGCAACTAGCTTCATCGTTCTGATTAACCTACTACTACTACTAGATTTATTTATTTACTAGATTTATTTAGTTTTATAATATCTACAAATATTGTTGTTGTTGTGTTTTATTTTATTTTATATTTTAATAGTCTAAATGTCAAAATGTAAATGAGTGTCTTTGTGTCTATAGTCTAAGCGTTTGGTATTGTTATTAGAATATAAGTAATAAATAAGTTAGGTTTTAACCATGTAAATATTCGTATGCCGCTTTTAGCGGCGGATGTGTCCTGAACATAATTACTTCACGTAAACAACTTGTATGTACCATATCCGACGAATAAATATCTTTATCTTTAACCAACTCCTTAACAACTCAAAAGTAAAAGTGGGGGAATGGTGGTGATGGTGCTATGGTTCTGTATATTATGGATTAATTGAAATAAATGCTCATTTTTTTTAGTTTCTTAAAGTTAAAATTCTAAAGTCATTTATTCAAGGCAGTTTAAAGAGTGGCAATGCCTTTCAGCAATTTTCATCGCTACTTCATTTTTCGTAAATTCAGTCTTTGTAGTGACTTTTGATATAATTACTTAAAACAAATACGACCATCAATCAATACAAAGAGCAGCGAGCTAACCTCAACAATCAAACAAAATAACAAGTGACAGTGACTCAGTGACAATGACAATGCAATGCTTACGGCACTTTAGCCGGGCCGATGCAGCGCCACTGTCATGCTGCAAATAGTGGCACTTTATCCGATAGGTATAGAATGCCTTTCTTTATTCAAACTACTCAAACGTCACTAGATATGACGAGCATCAAACGCGCCTGCCACAACAAACATAACAATCTGCTCTCGGCACTGCCACTGAGAACTTTGACAAATTAGTTCATGCTTTATGGCTGCTCCAAACTTTGTTTAAATGTAACACAGGAATAGCATTTCAAGCCTCGGTAATTCTCATCACACCACCAGTCCAAAGTGTTTTAATTAACTGTTTAATTGTCTGATTACTCTTTGTTACCGGTTTTTGAGGTGTAGGTTAGCTTGTATGAATAATTTAGTCTCATCATCTCTTGTGAAAATTCACGTCTGTTACATGCACGAATCGATACGATATTCATCATCCTCCCATACCTACTGAACCCATTTTTTTTGTGGGCACAGTATTAATTTATAATTCATAGCTCTATTAGTGGTCATTTGAGAGTTCAGATCATTCTGCTCATAATAATTATCTTTCACATAAGCTATCCATCGTTTTACAAAATATAAAATCATTTTACCTACATAATATATTCATTTACCATCATTTATTTCAAATCAAATAGGCACATAGAAGGCACATTTGATTGTCAAAATTTACAAGAAAATATGTAGATTTACGTATGGGCAAGCAACTCCATAGTTACTGTTGTACAATATTTTGCCTGTGATAATTTGTTATATACCTAATTATGAAGATGCTGAGCACGGGATGGTTTATCTGTATGTGTAAATAACACAGTACACACACCACAGAGATCGCAGTTTGGCATTTCACACACTGTCGTATCGCGTCGCACTACACGAAACAAAAATATACTTCCGTCGCTTTTGTTAGACACGGTAATACACACGCATCATGCGCTCACGCGCAATACTTCAAGCACAATATAAAGTAAATAAATAAGAAAATTAAACTACTAAAAATGTTTAAAAAAACTACTTACAAAATAGGTTATTTTTTAAGGTTAAGTATGGGCAGTTTGTTCACGTGTAAACGACCAGCTTATGTCGTTTGAAGGGGGCGGTTTGTTGTAAGGTTTGGCACAGTAGAAAAACCACAAGCAGCTAATGTAATAGATCCACGTATATTGCACATAAAACACACACACAATATATTTAAAATACACAACAGTAATACAGACAAAGGTTAGAGCTAGATGTAATCCGAATTTAATTGAATTTATTCAGCACGAATTTATATAGCGAGATGTTTGTAGGAACGAAGTTAAAGCTCAACTCACTAAGAATCTGAGACTTTCTAAGAGAGTACTAGGCAACTAGTACTAGGCAACTACAATCGTAATTTTTTTTTTTTTTTTTTAACTATGGCATCTCGCAGGTATACCACTAAGGTATTTACTGCTCAACCGAACAATCCTGTGGCTGCCTTAAGCACTACACTCAAAGCCTCCAGCCAGGAGCAACTATTTTAAATTAAAATTAGGCGAACGCTCGCTAAGGGCACCCCCTGTGGGGTACGAACCTCGGCTTAGGGCGTCGCTGAGGGGGGGACAGCAAGATGGGACAGGCTGGATCACGGATATATTATTATTAGACGGGGAATTTAAAGCTACGCGCTCAGCTGCGGCGCGGGCTGGCGCTTCATCGGACAAGGGTCGGGGGGGAGTATTATTTACTCGTGAGGGTCGCGCGCGCGGAGGACCTCGGCGGCGAGGTCGGTACGACGGGTGTCGGGTGTGTTTGTGCACTGTACTGGTGGCCCTATTGCTCTCCTGGAGGAGAGTGGTTGGATCATCTGGATCGGAGAGGACATGCCTAGGATGGCGAAATCGACTAATACGGGAGGGGGTATAATTGGCCGCTTCAACAACCAGAGGGTTGCGGTGATTGGCGGCGGAATCAAAATGACGCTTTGAAATGCGTTTTAGGAACTGATGGATTGTGGGGATTTTGAGATCTAGGTGGAGGTTAATATTCCTGACATACCAGGGAGCGCCCGTGGCTCTTCTAAGAAATCTGTTCTGGATCACCTGCATCTTATGGATATTTCTGGGGGATGTGTGTGCAAAGACTACACCCGCATAGGTCATGATGGGGCGGATGCACGCTGTGTAGATGCGCAATTTGCACTTGAGTGACAATTTGCTGCGTGCATTAACGATGTAGTAAAGTCTACTGAGAGCGAAGGCGGCCCGCGAGCGAACCGACCTTATGTGCTCTGTAAAGTTGAGGTAATGATCGAGGATGACTCCCAAGTACTTGGCTTGCTTCTCCCAGGGGATAGGCTTGCCTAACAAGGTGAGTGGTCGGGGAATGTGAGGGGGTCTATGTCCTGACTTTTGTCGGGGTTCACCTCAATTCTCCATTTCTTAAACCAGGCGCCAAGGTTATTGACAGCCCGTTTTAGGAGAAGGTGGATCTGAGTCTGCGACCGGCCCCTGCAATATATGGCCGTGTCATCTGCGAACAGAGCCAACTGCGCCGTATTGCTTTTGGGGATGTCGCTTGTGAAGAGCGAGAACATGAGCGGGGCGAGCACGGAGCCTTGAGGGACTCCGGCGCGGATTTGGCGGGGAGAGGATAGGGCTCCCTCGATGCGATAGCGGAAAGTACGATTCGACAAGTAGTCCCGTAAGATGAGCACGAGACGATCGGGCACTCCGAGTTTGTAGAGCTTAAAGATTAAGCCGTTGTGCCAGACCTTGTCGAATGCTTTCGCTATGTCGAAGAAGACCGCACCTGTCGACATGCCACGGCAGAAGCCGCCGCCGATGAATTCGACGATACGGTGGACCTGATGCACGCTAGAGTGCTGGGCTCTAAAGCCGAACTGTTCGTTGGGGATGAGGCCTTTGGTTTCAGCGTAGTCCCTGAGACGCTTATAAATAAGCCTCTCATAGATTTTGCCTAATACCTTGAGCAGACTGATGGGGCGGTAACTGGAGGGTTCGGTTTTGGGCTTGCCAGGCTTGGGGATACCTATCACTATGGCTTCTTTCCACGCTTGGGGGAAGATATTGTTGCTTTGAGCACCATTGAAGATGGTGGTCAGTAGCATAATAAGGTGGGCGGGGAAGAGTTGGATCACCCTATTGGTGATTCCATCTGAGCCGGGGGCTTTACGGATGTGGAGACCTTTGATGATGTCATGCACTTCGTCTGGAGTGACGGGAGGCAGAGGACTTTCGGGGTCTTCGACGGGGGGCAGTGAAGCTTTACGTTCGACTTCAGCGTCTACCTCTGAGAGGTGAGCTTGGTCTACTGGTAGGGAGCTGGGAGAGCATTGAGCCTCGAGACTGTCGGCTAGGCATTCCGCTTTGTCGATGTCGTCGAAGGCTATGGTTTTGTCGGGGCGTACTAGGGGGGGCATGGCAGCTATCTGCTTGGATTTGAGTTTTCTCTGGAGTTCCCAGAAGGCCTGATGGGTGGGCTGTAACTCGCTCAGCATCTTATCCCAGCTCGCGTCACGCAGCTCCGCCATGCGTGTCCTTACAGATCTCTGCAAGTAGCGCATGTGGGCTTTGTTGGCGGGACAGGGAAAGTTGCTGTATGCACGGGTGGCCGCGTTCTTCTCGGTCAACAGAGCACGCGCATCGTCCGGGAGTTTCAAGTAGCGGTTATCCGCTTCAGGAACCTCCCTTGAACTGTCGTTCAGGACGGTTTGCACATGGTCAGTGAGCGAGTCGATCGCAGCCGTCGTGTCCGCGATTGAATCGAAAACGTTTGGGATGGAGTCCAATTGGGGGGATGTGTTGGTTTTCAGCTTATCGCCTACTTGCCTCCAGTCCGTCACCCTTTTGGTGGCTGGGGGTTGGTTGGGGTCAGAGGGACCTATACGGAGAGCCAGTCGTATGACTACTGGTCGGTGGTCCGAGGTAAGCTCGTGGACCGTTTCTATTGAGTCTAATCTTAGGTTGACGTTCTTAAGGAGCGCCACGTCAAGAATGTCGGGGGCATGATTAACTTGGTGGGGATAGTGGGTTGGAGTAATCGGAGCGATGACGTCAAAGTTTTGAGCGAAGGAGAGATTGTACAATTGATACCCTCTGGAGTTGGTAAGGGAGCTATTCCAGGAGGGATGTTTAGCGTTGAGATCGCCTGCTATGATAACAGAGTCACTCATGCCAAATAGGATTTTTAGGTCGTCCGCGATGGGTTGGAATCCCCCTGCGAGGTTGGGAGGGATGTAGGCCGATACTACGGTGACCGGCTGATGGCCAGTCATAGCTAGTCGGCAGATGGAGACTTCTAATTGTGCTAGCGGGGGAGGGTCAATAGGGATGCAGTACAGATCCTTTTTATAATAAATTAGTGTGCCGCCCAAGTGGGCACGCGACCTATCGTTACGTATTACACGGTAATTAGCGATGGCTGGATTACGGTGACTAGGTTTTAGGAAGGTTTCCTGTATGAGGAATAAGTCAATTCGATGATCACGGAGGAACTCCGATATTTCATCTCGTTGACCATGGATGCCGTTTGCGATGAAGACGCCGAGGTTGAGGGATCTGGGTTTAAATCTACTTAAGGCCGTGTTATTCATGATGAGATAACAGAGATGGCTTGGGTGATGTCCTGGTTCGCGACTAATACGGCCAGGAGAGATTGGATGTCGCCGCTTTGCTTAGCGGCGACGATATCGCTTGCCATCTGAGCCGCCCGGGGCGTGCTGAATATGGCGAAGGCGCTGGCAATGATGTTAATGTTTTGCGCAGCGATATTATAATTGATCGCGGGGTGCGGTGCTTGAGGAGCGCGTACGGGTTTCGAGGCGGGCGCTATGGGTGCGGGGGGAGCGTAAGGCGTGGTAGGCGCGGAGGGCGCGGGGGGCGCGGCGGGCGCGGCGGGCGCGGTGGGTGGGGTGGCCGCTGAGGGCGGAGGGACACGGTTACGCGGATCCATGAGAGAGTACATGGGGGTTTGATCGAGCGGGGGCCTCGCGGTGGCCATGGCTGGAAAAGCCTGCTGGTGGTGGAGTTGAGTCCAGGGGCTAGGTCTTTGAGGACTTAGCCGCTGGGGGATTTGGGAGGAGGGAATGAGGAATTCCCTCTGTTTAGTCTGCCGAGCGTCGAGACGCTGGGTCAGTTTGCCTGGGTTCGACTTTGGTGCCTTGGGGCATCCGCGGTAATTGGCAGTATGCCCTATATTCCCGCATAGCACGCAGCTAGGTGGGCTATCGCAGAGATTGCGATCCTTTGGCCGTGAGCAATCCGAAGTGCCGTGGTCGCCCAGGCACTTGACGCACCTGGGTTTGGCATGGCAGTTCTTCTGCGCGTGGCCGTACAACTGGCAATTATGGCATTGCCCTATGGCGCTGTTTTTCCAGGGCTTCTCTATGGTGAAGCCCATAAGGTTGCAGATCGTCTTGACGTTGAAGATGGGGTGATGCCCCTCGGTCGGGGAGCATACGACTAAAATCATGTCGTATGCCTCTCTACCGCGCGAACGGTGCATGCGGTGCACTTCATCGACTGGTATCCTTTGCGACTGAAGGTCTGCTAGGATGTCGGATGGGGAGATTTCCTTGGGGATCTTCTTGATCACCACACGGATCTGTCTGTCTTCTGGGAGGGAGTAGGTGTGGAATGACACACCTCTCGCTTGCAGAAGGGTATTGAAGTCCCTATAGTCACGGGACGTCGCGAGTGTGACTTTTATACCCTGTTGGGTCGACCTGGCGTTGGTATAGCCGATCCTCTGTTCGACACACCATTTTGAGATGGCCGTCCACTTCTCCTTGTCTTGGATGAAGACAGGGGGAGGAGGCGCGACCTTCTTGGTACCGGGGGGGTTTTTGGCGGGGGCATCCGATCGGGCGGGGGGTGGGGGGGGATAAAACGGGGGAACCTACGGGGAGGGGGGTGGGTGAGGGTGGGGGAGCATCCCTATCTACGTAGTGGGTAGACGGGCTATCGTCGATGGCGACTACCTTGGACGCCTGAGAGGAGCTCTGCTTCTTCATCTTCCTCTTACCGGAGGTGACAGCTGTGAAGCCGTCATCGTCCGACTGCGAGCTTGAAGAAGAGGCATGCTCTTCGTTATCGGAGGGGAAGGGAGTGGGGGCGCGCTTTGAGGAAGCGGGCTCGCTAGTATCCATCATGGTAGATGGAACTGATTGCGATGCTGCGAGTGCATCACTAAACGTATCTAATTGATCTGAAGGATCGGGGGGAAGGTGCTTCTCAGCGATCGACTCGATCACTGGACCGAATTCCTTGCTGAGAGACGGATCGATCTGAAGGATCTTGCTCAGAGCTTGAAGGAGGATCAGGTTGTCTTTCCTGAGGGTATCTAATTGGTCACTGAAAGACCTGAGTTGGGCCTCCATCTTAAGGAGGCTCATTTTAACTAAGAATTAAAAAACTTAAAAAGAGAATTATAAATCTCCTAACCGCCCTATTCCTATCTCCCCGGGCGGACTACCGGGGATGTGTGAAACCCTCCCTGCCGGGTATAGGCAGGGAGGTTGAGTACTTATTGTGAGCCCTAAGCTTGCTTTTGCCCGTTGCCTGTCTTATTGTGCAACGGGGTCCTGACCAGTCTAGTGTGAAGGGTGTAGACACACCCAACCACTCTAGGTGTGTAGCTGTGGAAGCAAAACTGTCACCAATGCCGACTAGGAGACCCCCCAAGGCCGAACACTGGGACCCGTCCAATTGATTGCCTAGCCCTGAAGGGGTTCGGCGGGTGTAATTGGGTCAACACCCCCAATCGTAAAATAAGACCCGATACCTTAAGTAGATTTTTACTATAGGGCAAGTAGCGGGTACCATTTGTGCAAACACAATAATTTGCTCCTATACATCAGGGCAGTTCGCTATTCAGGGACGCGACAGAGGGTCGGGGTATAGCTGGGTATTTCCCATTTTGCTATGACGAGGGTGTTTACACGAATGAGGGAGGCAGGGTTGCGCAGGTGCAAGTTATGACATGATAATTACTTCTAGAACAATGGATTACGTAATTATAAACACAGATAGGTATTCTCATTGTTTTAAATAGGTATTCAGGTGGGAAATAGTCTAGTCAGTGTTGTAGTCATAATCAAAACATTGTATTATGACTGACAATGGAGTTATATACATTTTATTACATAAGGACAGGTTAACACGAGAAAATAAGGTATTTTTAGTTACCTGTAGACACGGACGAATGTCTAACACATCTTTTAGTTAAGTCGGTGTCTATAGGTACATTGGTTATTGCTAGAGACCTGATTTTGTGTCAGGAATCTTTGATTTTACTAGACTTTCTTGTTCTAACTTGTTGGATTATTTATTCGAAACATTCTATATTAGTTGACATGTTAGAACTGGACCAAAACTTTGCAGATTTGATGCTACCTACTGGACTTCATGTCCCGACTTGATTAATATCCACACATGATTCGACTTGATACTATTTTAACATGTGCAGATGTAGGTACTTACTAATAATAATCAGTTTATTAGGTAGGTATTTAGTGTGCTTCCTTAACATCACGTATTTTACATTTTATTTGGCATTAGTAAATATTGCGATAAAAAATGAATACTTAACTTCCATTGAGGTTATAGCTTAAGTATTCATTTTATTTACGAAAAGGTGATTGAAACATAACCTCAAATTTTAATCTTTAAATAATAGTACTTAATACTAAAATAATGTAAACATTTTCGGCCTGTCTGCTAGAAATAGGTACGACAAACATCATGTTGAATACATGCTTAAAAAAATCGTTACCACAAATTCGTGCAATAACGAATCTGTTGTTTATTACAGTTAATGTTTTAAGGTTAAAATATAACAGAATACATAATGAAGAAATTTAATTTTGATGATTTTATTACGTTTTGTGCACCATCTCTTCCTACCAATTTGTACGCCACGATATGCGGCTGAACATGTTAGAACTTTTCTGTATCCCATTACTATCCTGCCTGCAATGTATCATGTACACCATGTTTAAACAAATAAAATTTACTTACTTACTTACTAACAGTGTCCCAGTTGAAGTCTTAATACAACACCGCTAATATATTGAAATACTCGTCACCAACAACGTTCTATTAGGTGAATACTCGTAACGAACTGTATCTGTCTACCTCACAGAAATCGAAATAATTTACTTAGTTTGTTGTGATCTACATAATAAACTTTATTATTTATGTGAACAAGACGAATGAAATACAAAAACGAATGATTATCGAACTACTATTAGCCAATATTAAAAAGAAACAAGAACTATAAATAGTAATTATTAAAAAAAGACAAACAAACCGCAGCCGCGCAGGTGCGATTCGAACCCTCTCGGCTCGCCACATCACACTTATCAGAGCACGTTAACTACTGCCGGTCTATTCTGTAACCATCTCACCGTGAAAACTTAGGTGAAGTAAGCTGTCATTCCACCAGCTGCTAGGGACTGACAGCTCACTCCGAGCTCACTTCACCTAAATTTTCACGGTGAGATGGTTACAGAATAGCACTGCTGGTCTAGGATGTCATAATATACTTCGTTAGTATAAAAAATATGAATTGCTATGAGTTGCAGACAAAGTGAGTGTGTGTGCGTACTTTGCGTGTATGTAGTATTGTAAAAACTTATAGAGGAAGGTCGTAAGTCAAACCGACGCGTCAGTCTTAGATTGCTTTGTGAGATTTCTTATGGACTTATGAACGCCACTGTACCTAAAATAAAATTTACGTTGCGTACGTTACGTTTGCGATATAATTATACTTTTGGAAATAATTTACTGTAATAATTAATCTGCATTTTCTGAAATTTAAAAGAAAATGATACGGTATGTTCCATATTATAATAATATTAGAAATTGCGTTTTAATTAAATACCTTTCATTTGACAACCTTATTTGCCCACCCTCTCTTTTTGATACATCAGAATCGTTTTTTTTTTGTTTCTGTAGCCATTAGGATCAAAAGTATTTTTATAATTTTTATTCACCTCTTATAAAAATGTTTACTGACCACTTTTATTATATAACCACTCCAGCCTCTAACCAGTCAGTCAAACTTTTTTAGTTAGTTTTAAGCTATGGTGGCCAGAGCTTAAAACTAATAAAAAAAAGTTGGGGTGAACATCGCGCGGGATGAAATGAAATAAAATGAAATTGTTTATTCTGTAAATAGAATATTGGATTTACTTTTACACGTCATAATTACAAATTAGTTAGATGAGTTCGGCGTTTCCAATCTGACTTCTTTGAGAAGAAAGGCCGATTCAAGCTCAGAGGTCACAGTCTCTTTTAAAGTCCAGACATAATCTTGGTCAGGCCTTATGAGGACCATGTAGATTAGTTTCTGAAATGGCCTTTTGAGAAAATAATCACACAGATTTGAGTGGACCCGTCCAGTCAGTGCAAGCATTTGTCAGTAATCGTGGAGCTCAACTCATAACTTAAGGACCTCAACTCAACGAATAATACCAAAGAAAGGACATTTGGTTAGGACGCATAAACTAATCAAACTGCCAGACCATAGTATCTGAGAAGGAAAAAAAAATGAAAAAATAAATAAAATATCCACATAGTCCTCACATTTACAAAACTTAAATGCTGGATTCGGGTTGCTACTACGTGGGTCGATTGTTTTTATGAATAAGAAGTCACTCGACTATTTGAGTCAGTTTAAATAACTCCGTTTAAATTTCGTGCCACATCCCGCGTGGGATTCGCCTCAGTTTGGCCTGAGCTTTACCGAATAGTGACTGTGTTGATCAGATAAACGTATAAAAATCGTTTATGTCACAAAAAACCGGCCAAGTGCGAGTCGGACTCGCGCACAAAGGGTTCCGTACCATTATCTATAAAAACGGCAAAAAAATCAAGTCTGTTGTATGGCGCTCCCATACAACAGACATGATTTTTTTGCCGTTAAATACTTATTTTATTCTGTTTTGAGTATTTGTTGTTATAGCGGCAACTGAAATACATCATCTGTGAATTACAACTGTCTAACTATCACGGTTCATGAGATACAGCCTGGTGATAGACGGACAGACAGACGGATAGTGGAGTCTTAGTAATAGGGTCCCGTTTCACCCTTTAGGTACGGAACCTTAAAAACTAGGTACCTACTAATTTTGTTTTTCTAGGTCCTATACCTATTTGGTGTCTTTAATTGATGTAGGTATTCTGTTTTTTTAAATCTTCCGCTGTAATTAGACGACTTAATTAAATGAATAAATATTGTATTTAACGTGTCTCTACTGTAAGCTGTAATTAAACCGCCAGGCACCATTACCTTTTAATTTTGTTTAATCAATATTAACATCATTCTATAGTCTCTTTGAGTAGACATTTTAATTACTAACTCCAATTAATTGGTTTTATTCTTTGGCTAGCTGTCGCCCATGTTTTAGTTCGCGTACGAACTTCAAGCTCCGTTGGATACGATGGTTGAGTTTCAAAAAATCATTTTTTATTTCACCTCTAAGGCTTGTAATCATATAACAATCTTAGGTACCTACTGTAAAGGTTGTCTGCAAAAGGAAAATTTCTTCATGCAAGTTGGTAAATGACTGAGCGAATTTAGAATTAGACCCGTAATACACACACGTTTTGTTGGTCGTGAAAAACTATGAGTTATACACCGTGTGTTGGCACGGTCGTCAGTGTTGTATGGATCACTAAGGAACTTTTTTGACGACATGGCTGAACTACGGCTCGGCGCCGTCCGCGTATACTATAAACCAGTAATTTGTCGTATCATATACGTACAAGCTCACACAGTACCGGAAAGAAACCGTGCCGTGTACAACAGGCCATAGTTCCTAAATGGACTATGCAGCTATTGTTTGCATAAAACAACAGTTATGTCATAATATGTGCGTAAATGTGAGCATGTCCTCTTGAAATAAATAGAGAAAATTCAGTATTGCTTCTTATTTTCTTATGTAAAGCTTACTTCATATAGAATCCGGGTATCGTGAGCGCGTGCTGCGCTTACAGTACTAACATACATAAACATACAATAGCCTAACCCCTTCGTAATGCCATGACCTCACGTCGTGACGAAGGGGCTATAATAATATAACCAGCCTATTATTTATTATTCACATAAACCTACATGGGCACTTATGAAACGTCAGAAGCTATGTGCACGTTCCAATTGGTCGTTTCCTATCGAGAAGAGCCAGCCAGAAACTACCGCAATTACTCTTTTAAAAATAAATGACTTTTACAATGTTTTCAAATTAGAGTGTTAATAGGTATGGGAGGACAGTGCAGGCCTGTCAACAAGTATCAGATACTTAACAAAATAGAAAATGGTCTTCAAATCTACAGTCTATTAAGACTACCACATTCTCTCGTCCACAAAATATATATAAATCAAAATCTATTTCAACCAAATGATATGTTTTCCAACTGTAACAAAGGCCTCTTTCTCAAATACCTATAGAAAAAGTACTACCAGCTTTGATCACCACGCTTGTTCAAGACGGGTTGGCGATTTCATTTCAGCAAGATGTTTTCCTTCACTGATGTCAGTGTCTAAGAAAAACTTAGAAAGTACATAATAAGTTAATTGAAAGACTCACATAGATACTTTCCCGGATTTAAACCCACAACCTTGTGCATGAGAGGCGGGTTTTAACCGTAGTTTGAGCTATTACCTACCTTTAACTTCGTTAGAGCTATAGTTAAGTTTAAAAAAAATCCGGCCAAGTGCGTGTCGGACCACGAACAATGAAGTATTCCGTAGTTGGAATGAATTTATCGTAAGAACAAACTTAACTTTGTAATTGAAACAAATTATCATCCCCACTTTACATGTAGGGGAGGTACCCTAAATAATTGTTTTTTTCAAAATTTTATTTTTCACTTTTTTGGCGTCATTAACTTGTATACTCATACCAAATTAAAACTTTCTAGTACCAATAGTTTTTGAGCTAAACCACGGACAGACAGACAGACAGACAGACAGACGGACATGGCGAAACTATAAGGGTTCCTTGTTGACTACGGAACCCTAAAAATGACTAGATATATTAATCATGTTCCGACTTTCGTAGTCGTCGACTATTCGGCATAGAGCACCGAATCTTTCTCAATAAAATGTATATACTCGTAGAAGGAATTGTATTAGCTTGATTGTTAATAAAATAATATTTTAATTTTAGAATCAGTTTTACACATTTTGAAATGTAAAGCAACCTTTTCTTTGGTAATCAGTCTCTAAAATTATTAACTTGTAAAATTATATAATTATATGACTTTGATCAAACAAAATTCAAGACATGATTCAAATTTAATTGAGCTCTTTCACTTTAATAAAAAAATAACCGTATTATTGTCTTTATATTTTACACAACAACACCGCTCTTTTTTTTTTTTTTTTTGGGTGGGAAATCATCAAATGACGTCTCCCGCTCTGGGTGAAGCGGGAGGGCGTGTCAGACTCTTACTGACTAAAACCCACCCGTGTTCCTTCTCTTGCCTGTGCAATGCCAGGGGGCCACGGTATCCCTTTCGGACTTTCCCGCAACCCCGGCAGGCAATGGTCTCATCGGACCCCTTCATTCGCTGACATCTCTTTGAGGCGCGCGTGGAACACAACGCGCCGTCGACCCGGGCTTGGTCCTTACCGGACGGCGAGCTACCCATTGCTCACCGTCCGCAAGCCCACACCTACGGTGGCCGGGAATCCACGATTGATTCCCGACGCCCGGGGCGTCTCCTCCTGCGGCGGCTAGGGGCGTGAGGGCGCAAAATTTGCCTCTCCCTCATGCGCTCCGCCTCCTCCTTCGCGAGCATTACTGCTTCGCAGAAGGAGGTGACGGCCTCCCACGCCCTCGATCCCCGCCACCGATCGCCTCCACGAGGACACGGCGGTGCTCTGCCCAAGCCGGGCATACCTCCACCGTATGCTCCACCGTGTCCTCCAGGCGATCCACGCAGTGATGACACCCGGGCGTTTCCTCCCGCCTTATCCGATACAGGTACCTCCCGAAACAGCCGTGTCCGGTGAGGACCTGCGTCAGGCGGAAGATGAGGACGCCGTGGCGCCTCTCCAGCCACTCCTCAAAGAGGGGACTTATCGCCGCAATAGTGGCGTGCCCAGCACTGGGTTGCGACAATAGCACTCTCCGTGACGCCATGAGATCCCGTCGGAGCTCTGTCCGCTGTGCCGCGATTTCTCGCGGCATCGGAGTCAAGCCCCGGCGTTTCGCCTCCTCGCGCCACTCCCAAATATGCGCGAGGACTTTTGCCTCCAGATCCCATGGCGGCAATCCGGCAAGGAGGCTCGCCGCCTCACCGGAGACCGTGCGGTATCCCCGGACCAGCCGGTTGGCCATGACCCTCTGGGACGCGTTCAACCGGCGGGCAGGCCGCCGCCTCAAGGAACGCGCCCACACTGGTGCCCCGTACAGGGCCATGGACCACACGATCCCCGCGTATAGCCTCCGGCAGGAGGCGTTTGGACCCCCTAGATTGGGCAGGAGCCGCTTCAAGGCAGCCCCGGCCCGCTCCAGTCTGGGAGCCAAACGTCGGAAATGCTCCACGAAGTTCCACCGACTGTCGAGGACGAGTCCCAGGTACTTCATCGTCGACGAGTCCCAGGTACTTCATCGTCGACTCGACGCCGATGCGAACCCCTCCTACCGTTATTTGGGAACCCGACGGTGGCGCGTTCCGAGGACCATGAAAACACATGGCCTCGGACTTGTGCAAGGCCACCTCGAGTCCCAACTGCCGGATTCTGGCCACGATTGTCGCAACCCCGTGTGTCGCTAGTTCGGCCGCCGCCTGGTGCGACCTCCCCTGCGCCAGGACCAACTTGTCGTCAGCGTAACAGACGACGCTGACGCCACTGGGGAGGTCGGCGCGCAGCACCCAGTCGTATCCGATGTCCCACAAATGCGACCCCAGGACCGATCCCTGTGGGACACCGCACGACATTTCTCGCCGGTGACCGGGATAGATAATGGCCCTGTCCGTCAAATAGGCCTCGACCACACGACAGAGGTAGGTCGGCATCCGGTGATACCGGAGTGCCTCCCTGATGCAACTCCAGGGCAGGGTGTTGAAGGCGTTGGCGTTGTCTAGAGACACCGCCAAGACGACCCCACCCCGAGCCACCGCATCCCCCGTCGTGAGGGCTCGCACGCGCATGATGGCGCCCACCGTGGAGCGCCCCCTGCGGAAACCAAACTGGCTCTCCGCCAAATCCGGCCCCACCCGCACCAGCCGCCCGACGAGGCGGTCTGCAATGACTCTTTCAAAGAGCTTGCCCACCTCGTCAAGCAGCACGATGGGCCGGTAAGCGGACGGAGAGTCCGCAGGGCGCCCCGGCTTCTTGATGAGGACCAGTTTCCCCGTCTTCCAACGAAGCGGGAACTGGCCCCTCTCCATGCATGCGCTTAGGAGCCCCCTTAGTCGAGGCCCGAGAGCCTCTGAGGCCAGGACCCAGGCTTTCCCAAGTAAGCCGTCGGGTCCTGGGGCGGTATTTCTGGCATTCAGCCTACGTACCGCCACCCTCATCTCTACCTCGGTCACCTCCAGAGCATCGTCGTCGTCGTCGGCGGTGTGGTCCGCATCGGGCACCGCAGTAGGTGGAGCCATGGGTGGGGAGGCGTGTTCCCCTCTCGAAGGGAACAGAGCGCTAACCATGTCCCCCACAAGCTGTGGCCGGAGACTCTGCGTCAGAGGGGGAGCCCATGGGCGGAGTTTCTCCCGCACCATCTTGTATGGGCGTCCCCACGGGTCTCTGTTCAGAGTCTCCAGCGACTCCTCGCGGGCCAGTGCCCTGGCTAGCAGGATCTCCGCTTGGAGGGCGGTCTTCGCCGCTCTGTACCCCTCGTATAGCTCCGCCTGAATGGCTTCCGTATCCAAAGGTCGGATACGGAGCCTACGGTGCCTGGTGTACTGGCGTCGCGCAGCAACGCACGCATTGCGCAGTGTCGTTAGCTGTCGCGACCACCAGTACACCTGGCGTGAAGCACGTCCGGGCTGGACCCGGGGCATTGCCACGTCACATATCTCGGACATGGCCTCCCGGAACCACTCCGCCTCGTCATCGATGTCGGCAGGCCTGTCCGGTGATGACACCCAGGCCTGCACGATCGAGGCTTCCAGGCCAGCTGCTTCAGCGCCCACCGCGGACCACTCGGGGCCTGTCGGACCGGCGCGCTCGAGGTCTGGGCGGAGACGTCAAACCGGATGTACCGGTGATCGGAATACGTCTCCACCCCCTCCATGACGCGCCAGTCAATGACACGCGGCGACAGAGCGGGGCTGGCGAACGAGATGTCCACCACCGATTCACCCCGCATCCGCACACACGTGGGGACAGAACCCCGGTTAAGGACGACCAGGCCTGTCTCCAGCGACCAGTCCTCCACCATCCTGCCCCGTGTGTTCGTATACCGGGAACCCCAAGCCACATTCTTGGCATTGAAATCCCCGAGGACGAGCACGGGGAGGGAACAGAACCCGACGACGACGACTCTCAACTCCGCAAGGGAGTTGTGGAACTCGGTGAGAGTTCGGTTCGGGGAGAAGTATGCCACTGCCTACCACGACAATCTCCCCGAACCGTGCTGCAACGCAACCCCGTCCTCTCTTAACAGCCTCGAGGGATGGGGTACCGGCGGCGGCCGACGAAATTAGGGCCACTGAGCCGCTCAGGTCCTCCACCCAGTCATCCCTGGGCGGGACAAAGTACGGCTCAGCGACCACGGCGATGTTAATCGACCACTGCGCCATGCTCTGGAGCAACAGATGCTGAGCTGCGGCGCAGTGGTTGATGTTCGCCTGGAGGAGGCAAAATGGGGCCATTATTGGCACTCCATGTCAGCCCCCTCCTTAGCCCCCTGTGAGGGCCCTGCCGCGGTGGCTGCGGCGGCGACGACGGCTGTGGAGGCGGCAACGGTGGCGGTGGCGGAGGTTGCGGCTGTGACGGCGGTGGCTGGTGGCTTGCCTCTAGCTTTGGCGGGTGGAGCACAGGCCTTACTCCCAACCCGGTGATTGGCCGGCTTGCCAGCTGCCGCACATACGGCGCAGTGCGGCGTGGCGTCGCATGAGCCGGCCTTGTGACCTGGCTGACCACAGCGGTAGCAATGACCGCTGCGGTCCACCTCCGAGGTGCATTTAGCTCCCACGTGGTTACCCACATGGCAGCGGTAGCACCTCAGAGGTCTGGGTTCCAGCAGTTTGACCTGCGCGGAAACCCAGCCCACCAATAACCTTTGGCCCTCTCCGGCAATTTTCTTGGCCGCCCACACGGGGCAGCTCACCATAACGGCTCGCATCCCCGTGAAGTCAGAACGGATGGCGCCTGCCCTAACCTGCTCGGCAGAGCACCCCCCAGTCCTAACGACAGCGGCCACCACCTGTCCCTCCGTCACAGAGTCGTCCAAGCCCTGAATACGCATGTCAGCGCATTTGGTGGGCCTGGACACTCGGGCCTCGTCCGCATTTAGGGACGCCCTAAGCCTTTCGGCCAGAGCGTCAGCGGCCGGGCCGCTTGCCGCACCGGGAACAACACCGCTCTGACAGTGCAAAAGTAAAAATAAAAACAATGTGAAGTAAGCAAAACATGTTCCGAGACGCTCGCAATCGGCGGTTGTGAGTTGCGCGCTAATCAGCTGTAAAAGAAGCGTCACGGAAATTGTCGAATACCCCCGAAACTCCTCTTTATAACCGACTAATCGGCTAGTCAGCTAGTCGGCCAAAGTTATAGGGCCGTTTTTTTATCCCTAGTAATTGTCAAACTAACCAATTATTAAACTGACCATAGTTAAGACTAACCAATTGTCAAGCTTACGTTTTTTAATCCCCATTTGAACTATGGTTAGAATTTTCTATTGTTAACTATGTTGCCATTGCAATCGTCACTAACTTACCCATTGAAGTTTTTTTTTTTATGGTAACTGGTGCATTTTGACGTCTATCGCGCATGTCTAATGTCAAAGTCATATACACATAAATACGGTCAAAGTCGAGATCTTTTATTAACTTTTTCATACGCTCATACATAAATAAAAACGACTATACATTGAAATATTGGAATTAAACAGGACAGAAACCATTAAGTATAACTATGTGATATGAACTATGTTTTTAACAAAACATTGTAGATGTTTACACCTTTAAGGTAAAATCATGTAATGCGAATGTGTATATTGTATGTGTATTTACAGGATAGCAAAAAAACTCCTTTTCTTAAAATGAACTCCTATAACCGATTTTGGATTAATAAAGTTTTTTAGGTTATGAAATGGGACTACAGTCTAGTCAATAACGTAATATCATAGTGCATTAGCCAAATAGATCATATTCGCAAAAAATAAGTATACCTAGGTACTTTTGAACCACAATACGCGTGTGCCAAATTGGCAATTATGTTTTCTAAATTTTATTATTTATTTCTGATAAAGCTACAGAACAGTGGATTTACAATTTAGAAACATATCACTCATGTGTCCATAATACTTATATACACTGGCCTGCAAAACTAAGTACTACATTTTAAAAGTTTAAATTTTTTCTTAACCATAGAAGTTAGAAATTTAAAATAAAAACAATTTATAGAATTTTTTATCAGCTTTCTTTGAAACTATAGTAAATTATACATTAGTAACATTTTTAAATAAAAAAAAACGATAAAAATAGCCTTTTTTAGCTTAGTGTCATAAAACTCAACTAACATTTACAAGTATGTTTTACATGTTATTTAACATAACATCACGCCTTGTTTCCCCGAAGGGTTGGGCAGAGGCGTACCTGTAGCAAGTACACCCACATTTCACCAGTTATGCCAGTTATGTTATGTACATGTTATTTATTTGTTAATAACTGTTATTGCCTCTTCGGGCTCTGCTTACAGCTTCGAGTCGATTTGGCATACTGAACACGAGGTTTCGGAGCCGATGTTGGGAAATATTCCAGGGCTTCTATCAGGGCTTGTTTTAGCCTACCTACCTCATCCCAAGCGTGCGCAATTGGGTTGAGATCAGGACTTCTGGATGGCCAAGCCATCACGCTAATACCAACCTCCTGAAAATATATTTTTGCACGACCCGAACCGTGTGTGGCCGGGCATTATCATGCACCAGCATTTCGATCCATCACCAATATTTACTAAATACGGCCCTGCATACTCATTGAGAATCTCCTGGGCATATCTTTCCCTAGTCAGAGTGCCATTTTCTATGGCCACTAACTCTGTGCGACCTTCTGAAGATATGCCAGCCCATACATGTACACTGCATCCACCGTACTGGACTCTTTCTGAGAAGTAGGCTTGAAAGTATCGCTCACCAGGTCACCTGTGGACACCACGGGCGTATCGCAGTCTCGCTACTCGATGCTCTCTCTCTAGTTTGGGGCCACTCGCTGGTCTTCGGGGTTTCAGGTTTGCTTCAGCCAGTCTTCTTCTCACTGTACTGTCACTAATATAGTCCCTTCGGGTCTGAATAAGCTGTTGCTGGACTTCAACTGCATTTAGGTGTCGATTTCTCAACACAGTGGAAACAATATAACGGTCTTCTTGGGAACTAGTACACCTGGGTCTGCCATTACCAGGTCTCCTCAAATGGTTTCCAGTCTCTTCGTACCTTCGCTTCACCTTCTGGACCGTTCGTAACGTCACACCCACCATTCTTGCAGTACGACGCATACTGATGCCTAATTCCAGAAAATTCATGATCCTAGCACATTATTCAGGTGAAACAGGCATGATAAATAAGTTTATGTGCTGTTGTCTAACTTAGCGTTGTTAATAAGCCTCATCAATCAAGAAAAAAATTTAAAACAAAAATAGAAACAAGAAATGAATGGTACAATTGTAATTCGAAAAGGATTATTTATGATTTTAAAGTTTTTTTCAGCCATTTCTTAAAAGAAGGTCTAAGAAGGACTATGAAGTTTTTATGTACAAAATTAAAGTCTTTTTCGAGTCCTTTTTGTTTCAAAAGTATATCTTGTGTACTTCAAAAGTTATTGCAATTTTAAAAAGTGTGATACTTAGTTTTGCAGGCCAGTGTAAATGTATTTTTAAATTAATATGTCTTCATGTTGTGTTAACTAATGCATTTCGATACAATGTAAAAATTCTTAATGAAACAAATATATTCTGTGAAAAATTCATCTTCCGATGAAGTCTCCGACCTATTGAAGTATCTTAATATATATAAATCCATGATAAAACCGGAAATAATCAAACACACATAACGGAACAGCCGATTGCGACCAAGAGTTAACTATCTGCCATCTTGGTAAAACCTTGATGGAGCTGTCAGACTAGGGATAAAAAAACAGAATTTGTTGCAATTTTTAACCATCGGTCGACTGGGATCAAAAAACCAGCCCATAGTCGGCACATTTAAAAAAAATACCTAAATATTAAATATCATAAAAGAAAGACAATTAAAACAACAATTTGGGTTCTGAAGACAGACACAACATTAATCTTTGCTATTGTCCCTGTGTTTGTCAGTGTAATAAAAAACAAACAAAAAATATAAGAAATATTTTCTTTTATCGTTAAAAAAAATAATTAGAATTCTTCGCCCGCATTAAAATTCGACGTTGTGAGATCAAAAAGCCTAGAAATGATATACAGTTGATTCAAAGGACTTCGTTCTCTATTTCTACAAATTGACATACCTAACTACGTAATACTTACTGAAAAAAGGCACAAAATAATAATTGGTGTTTTTCAACAGTCTTCATTTATTTTTTTGTTTCTGTAGTCATTTTTTTATTTTTCGACTTCTATATTATCTGTGGACCTGTTTTTCATGGCATCTTATTTAAAGGTGAGACCTTGATAACCGCGTTAATTAGTCGAGATTTTTAATATGAATATTACAAGCTTTCATCATTATGTTGCAAAATATTCTAAATGCTTTAAAAGTGTGTGCAAAATAGCTGTCACTATTGTGTGGATCGCCCGGACGACACGGTGGAGTATACGGTGGAGCTCTGCCCGGCTTGGGCCCCCGGTGACACCCGGGTTTGTAACAGCCTAGGGGTTTGTATGCTGAAACGCAAACTCCAAAGGGCATGCCTTTAAATTCTTTCTAAGTAAGGCAGCAGAAAGCACGGGTGAGGAATTTAGGCACAGCCGTGTCCTTGTGGCGGGGATATCTTGCGTCTGGCCCTGGTCCAGGCCATGGTATGGAGCGAGAGGGCATGGGAAGACGTCACCTCCTTCTGCAAAGCAGTAATGCTCGCAAAGGAGGAGGCGGAACGCGTGAAGGAGAGGTAAATTTCGCTCCCTCATGGCCCTAGCCGACGCAAGACGCTTTGGGCATCGGGAATCGCAGGCCGATTCCCAACCACCGTAGACGTGGGCTTGCGGACGGTAGGCAATGGGTAGCTCGCCGTCGCCGATAAGGACAGCGGGTGGGCGGCGCGTTGTGTTCCACGCGCGCCTGAAAGAGATGTCAGCACAACTGACGGGGTCGCGGAAAAGTCTGAAAAGGATACCGTGGCCCCGGGCAACATACAGACAACTGAAGGAACACGGGTGGCTTTTAGTCAGTAAGAGTCTGACTCGCCCTTCCGCTCCGCCCAGAGCGGGAACAATTATTTGATAACGTCCCAGCAAAAAAAAAAACGATTGTTTCAATTTATAGTAGATGAGCTGAATATTAGTCGAGATCGGTGGATCCAAGCGTATTACTATAAGCACCTGCCCCCCAACTTTCTCACAAAATCACTAAACCCCCCCTTGGCCTAGGGTAATGAGCCGATGAAGTTTGCCGAATGTTCTCCATGATAACGGCACATAACTTGAATAATTGGTTACATACAGGTTCTTACGTAGCTGCTACCTCAGGGTTGAAATCAAAATTACTTTTTCTTCAACTAAAACAAATAATTTAATAAATTTACAGTTTATTTAGTTTTGGTCCCTCTACGCCTCCCAACTAGCGCATGCGCCACGGGTTGGGAGCCCATTGTCTGGATCCCCTCAGTCCCAATAATTCTCAACCAAAGATCTATTCGTTAGGGTTGTCAGAAGGCCAAAAGTGTAATAAATGGACACAAAAGTGTAATAATTTGACCTTTGAATTAGTATTGCCCAGTAAACGGGTGGGGAATGTCAAATGCTAGTCAATATAGTTATAAGATAACGTAACATCACGCCTTGTTTTCTCGAACGGTTGGACAGAGGTGTTTACATTACACCCACATTTCGCCAGTTATGTGTAAGCCCCGTGTGATAAGGGCGAGCTTAGTCTTATCAACCGGGCACGAATCCTGACTCCGGGCTGCTACTGAGAAATTCCTGATAGAAAAACCTAAGCAGTTACGCTTGCGAACACTAGATCAACAAGACAGTATAAGATAAGTCTTGATAGTATATTGCATCTGGTTCCTCAGGAACCAGTACATGTTTCTCTAACAGCGAAAACAATGATTGAGACGTCACAAATATATGGGCCTGACATAAGCTACACAAAACATTATGTCAATACTATTGAAAGTCATTCGTCGGACACATGCGATTGCCACTTGTCCAGGCCCTCTGTGGGGTAATTGCGGAACATACATAATTATGCTGACAATTGATCGCATTTCCTTTCATTTTGACAGTTCAGACACTTTCATTGCGTTATATTTAAAAAAATTCAAACCCTTGAAGCGATGGATTAGGAATTTCCTTCAAAACCCTCGGATTGTGAAAATTCTAGCCGGTTGATGACATCACTTACCCCATTAGAAATGCTGCACATTTAGTTTCCATTCCCTAACTCGGTGTTTAACAAATGTCCTGTTTGGCCCAAAATTACCGGCTCTAAATAACGTAACTTAACGCTAGCGTTTGCAACGCGTTAATCGTGCTGGAGCCCATAACAGTGACAAGTAATCCTCAACGACGTATTTGGTGCAGTTAGGCCGGTGTAGATCAACGGTGGCCGTGCTCCGGATTTGTAAAATTTATTTGCCCGAGCCCAATGCCTCTCTGTATCCTTGTTCGGTTTGGGATGTTGAGTTACTGGAATAGGCAGCTAATAACGGACGCTACGTTTATTCCACTGCAGCACGTCATAATCAAAAATGAACAGAACTAAGAGCACTTTAAAAGTACAATTCTGGGAATGTAATCTCAAAAAGATTTCATCAATACTTAGGTCCCTACTTGCACGATATTCTGTTAGGTAGGTACCCAAACTTTCTATATTTTTGGGGTATTTTATTCAGCAAATAATAACAGTTCATCGTTTTCGGTACGTTTTATCCTGTTTAGTAAAAAAAAACTGGTGTCCTTTGGTTATGCAATGAATTCGGATTAAAGATGCTATGGCAAGCTAACAACTGATATTAAAATGTATGGTTTAACTGACTTAACTTGATTTCATGTTTTCCTCTTGATAACAAGTGGAAAGTTAAACAAACATTTTTCTGCCCAATGCAAGTACCTTCATCTCAACACCTTATCCTAACCCGCATCTAGTCTTTCTAATTCCACGCCCGCGTCCCCTGACAGCCATTCGCTGCTCCCGGTACCCGTTTCGATTACATTGACGTCACGACCTCACAGCAAAAAGATAAGTTTTAGCTCTAATGTAAGGGTTACGACACACGCGAGAGACCCCGGATAAGGATGCGGACATAACTTACCTACTGATGGCTAATAGGCTAGGTCTGAGCGTAGGTCCATTTTCCTGTAGATATATTTTTTGGAGCTTCTGTAATGTTGCTTTAAGTGTAATACGCTGTTAAGGAGTATGGGTCACTATGAAATTATTTTGACTTGTAATTGAATCTAGTCGAGTTGATCTTAGGTCTTTGGTTTCTAATAAATACATGTCCTCGTATAGTTTTAGTAGTTCCTACCACTCGTAGAATCATGATAAATCAAACTGTTCGTGATAATACGATCCTGGGTTCCTAGTGTTTATGCATACCTTTCATAAAATCTCCCGCAGACAGGCGCGACGCGATACTGGTAGAACAATTTCCGTGAAGTTTTCATAGAAATTGTTCAACAGGGTTGCGTCAGTCGTCGCACCGGTCTGCGAGAGCCTTGAACATTGGCCAGGTAGGTGTACATAATACAGAGTAGAAAAACATAAACAAGTTCAATTTCTATTGCAACTGATAACCCAAATTACGTAATTCGCACACCAAAACAAACTTCCTCCCAAAAACAGATCCACAAGTTAACGAACAAACCCAGATGAGATACGTATTACTTTTTCCGACAAACACCACTACCATTGAGTTCCAAACAAATAATGGCGGACGCATAGCATTCTGTAAATCACCACACTGTGCAGTCTGCAGTCTGTAGTCAGATAGCAATCAGCGTTCCTGAACAACTTCTGAACCTCGAAACTGCAATGGAAAGGCAAAAACATGGACCCGTTTGGTGATTAATTTTAATTGCCGAACTTAGTGGTGTGAAGTTGTAATCGATACTTGAAACTATTAATATTATTCGAGTTCTGTTGCTTTAGAGTGAGTTGTAGTTTTAGTTTCACTTTTTAGGGTTCTGTTCCCAAAGGGACCAATGTCAATGGGACCTGATTACGAAGGCTCCGCTGTCTGTCCATCCGCCCATCCGGCTCTAACAGGGCTGTATCTTTTGAACCGTTATACACTGGCCTGCAAAACTAATTACTACACTTTTAAATTTTTTTTTTTTCTGAACTATATAAGTTAGAGATTTAAAATAAAAAAACGTTTTATAGCACTTTTTATCAGCTTTCTTTGAAACTAGTAAATTAGACATTAGTAACATTTTTAAATCTGAAAAAGATAAAACAATAAAAATAGCCATTTTTAGCTTAGTGTCATAAAACTCAATTAACATTTACAAGTATGTTTTACATAATATTTATTTTTTAATAACTGGTATTGCCTCCTCGGGCTCTGCTTACAGCTTCGAGTCGATTTGGCATACTGAACACGAAGTTTTGGAGCCGACAATGTTGGGGTTTTCCCATTCTTCTATCAGGGCCTATTTTAGTGCCCTGAGGGTGGTAGGTGGTGGTCTGCGGCTTCTTACTAGCCTCCCTAGCTCATTGAGTTGAGATCAGGACTTCTTGATGGCCAAGCCATCACACTGATACCAAACTCCTGAATAGACTCTTGCACAACCCGAGCCGTGTGTGGCCGGGCATTATCATGCATCAGCGTCGATCCATCACTCATATTTACTAAATACGGTCAGCAGCCGGCAGATTCTCAATAAGTATACAGACTCATTGAGAATCTCCTGGGCATATCTTTCCCCAGTCAGAGTGCCATTTTCTATGGCCACTAACTCTGTGCGACCTTCTGAAGATATGCCAGCCCATACATGTACAGTCACGAGCACCAATACACATAGTAACTTTTAAAAGTGATTTTCTCCTCCTGTGTTGATTGTAATTTTGTGTTATTACGAACATAGTATATTGGAACACATACTATTATGGAATGGGTCGTATTTCAAAGTTGCAATCGTAATTCCCCGAGTAAATCGCTTTTGCATTTTGCCAAGTGTTTACATATTATTGCTTGTGACTGTACCCAGTCAGAGTGCCATTTTCTATGGCCACTAACTCTGTGCGACCTTCTGAAGATATGCCTGCCTATACATGAACACTGCATCCAGCGTACTGGATTCTTTCTACGATGCAGGCTTGAAGGTATCGCTCACCAGGTCGCCTGTGTTCGCCTTCCATTAGAAGTGTAAAGTGAGAATAGAGACAAAATTCTTGAACATTCTTCATTCATATCGCAGTCTCGCTACTCGATGCTCTCTTTCAAGTTTGAGGCCACTCGCTGGTCTTCCGGGATTCAGGTTTGCTTCAGCCAGTCTACTTCTCACTGTACTGTTACTAATATAGTCCCTTCGGGTCTGAAGAAGCTATTGCTGGACTTCAACAGCATTTAGATGGCGATTTCTCAACACAGTGGAAACAATATAACGGTCTTCTCGGACACTAGTACACCTGGGTCTGCCATTACCAGGTCTCCTAAAATGGTTTCTAGTTTCTTCGTACCTTCGCTTCACCTTCTGGACCGTTCTTAACGTTACACCCAGCATTCTTGCAGTACGACGCATACTGATGCCTAGTTCCAGAAAAGTCATGATCCTAGCCCATTCTTCTGGTGAAAGAGGCATGATAAATAAGTTTATGTGCTGTTGTCTAACTTAGCTTTTGTACAAGACTCATCGATCAAGTAAAAATATGAAAACAAAAAATGAATGGTAAAATTGTAATTCGAAATGGATTATTTTTGATTTTAAAGTTTTTTTCAGCCATTTCTTAAAATAAAGTTACTGACTATAAAGGTTTTATGTACAAAATTAAACTCTTTTTCGAGTCCTTTGTGTTTCGAAAGTATATCTCGTGTACTTAAAAAGTTATTGCAATTTTAAAAGTGTGATACTTAGTTTTGCAGACCAGTGTAGGTAGACACTTGAATTTTCACAGAGTGTGTACTACTATGACCTTTTAGACAATTTTTTTTAAAAATAAGGTAAACAATTAAAGGACTGTTAAATATTGTACGGTAGTATACGGCCCTTTGTGTGCGAGTAGCGAAGAAATTAATAATTTAACTAAATGACTAATGCTACACTAACAACTGCCTAATGATTATAATTATCATCAACGTCATAAATAACTTATCCATGTCAAAAATAACTAAACAAAAATAAATAAAAATAAGAATATTATGAGATGTCAATGAAATAAACAACTTTTATCCAAATTGAAATATCAATTTACTTTAGAAAAAGATAGGGAATAAATAAGCAATATACTATTACAAGTATGTAACACAAAAGTAACAGGTATTAACATTCCCATTTCAGGTATACCTCGTTAAAACAACAATAGAATTAGCGGTGAAATGTTTTATGTTGTTTTAATATATGACTGCGTTAGACTAGACTACCCGTATTTTATGTAAATACTTTGAAAACAGGAATAGGTAATGTTGTTTCATTTATGTCCTACACTTTAATGTATGGAGGTCGGCTAAAGAGCCACAGAAACTTTTGATATATCACACAAGTTATTGTTTTAAATCTAATGTATTTTTGACTTAAAAATGGCTCGAACGGAAGCTAACGAATCTTAGTTTAACATGTTTTTGAAGATTTCGCTTAAATTCTTGCGTGACATGAAGTGTCATTCAAAAAAATGTTACATTCTTTGATTATTGTTTGGTTCATGCTGAATTATGCTGATGGATCTTACGTGCTAGAAAAATAGTGTTTGACCTAATATTACTTGCAAAGAAATCTGTAAATCGTTTCGATGACAGAAGACTGAAAAATAGGGCACAGCATATCTACTTAGGTACAACGGAGAAGACAGGGACAACATCATCATCATCATCATTTTAGCCGAAAGACGTCCACTGCTAGACCTCACACACACTCACACACTTTAGGGGCATGAGGACCAGGGTGTAAAGTTCACTCATCACCATAGAAAAGGGAGGATCTTCCAACCAGTCGGATGTTGTGTCTGGCGGGCAACTGCCCAACTGTTGATGTCGGATAGTTTTATATATGTCGTTCGCGCGGTAAACTCTAACTGCGCGATGCAGTATTTGTGTGACGTCATGTCTTTGATGCGCTACAACACTTTCCTGCACTAGGCCTCCCACAAGCATCGCCACTTCAACCAGTTCTGTGCTTCTGGAGTCCTGCGGTCTTCATAAGATCATCAGTCCACATTGTGGCTTTCCAACGCTACGATTTCCAGTACGCGATTGCCACTCCAAAACATTTCAGCCTATCTTCACTCTGATATTTACCTAAGTGGCAGTGGGCGGGACATTTATAGCAGAAAACAAGAACAATTTGTAAAATATGTACCTACCTATGTATCTACATAACGTTCCCTAAGAGGTTTGGAGGCATAGGTACATAATAATAAGCAATAACTTTACAAAGCTCTCGATCCCTCAGTAGGTCAACGTGATAAAGCTAAATAATTAGCGGGCAGCGGCTAATTACGTATTTAGTGCAATTCCACAAAACCAGCATAAAATTACGAGTAATAAATAGTAATTTATAGACATTAAACTTGAATGTTAAATTAATTTCGACATCGTATTGGAACCACCGCACCGCTGATTCACTATCGAACCATGACAAATTGGAATTGTTTCGCTTACATTTCCGCTTTTGCTTGAATATCTCGGCACCCAAATTAAATTTACAAATTACATTAATATTTGACGGTGTGTGGAGTAAATTTGTTGGGGAATATAAAAAATTTGAATCGTGCGTAAAAATGCAACGAATTGGGTGGTTTACTTCATTTTTTGAGCCGCAATTGACGAATGTGAGTTAAAATTACTTTATCAGTTTTTTTGTTTGATTTCAGAGGAGAAATTCCCGTTTTTTGAAGAACGTCCGTATTCTAATCTGTCAAAAATACTTAATATGCCATTTAAAATATGCTCAAATATCTTTCAACACAGGTCACGATATACTTGCGCAAGCCTAAACTTGCGCAAGTATTCGTTACGTGTGCGACTAGCATTATTTATCTACATTTTCGTCAATTTTTTACATTGCGACTAGATTCTGAACGTTTTTAATAACGGGAATCGTCCTTATTGTAGGTACTAACTTCCTCTCTGTACCTGCTGTTAGACAAGGACCAGTAAAAGCTGACTGGCTGAAAAAAGACTGGCGCTTGATGTAAGTAGTAATTAGTTGTCATACTTGACAAAATTATTTCATAGGTTATAGGTTATTTTGTCTGGAAATAACACGAAACTTAAGTAGCGGTATAGAAGGCGCAATCCGCATTTTAGGTATAAAGGTACGCGAAGGCTCGTTTTGTCAGGCCAATTCGTAAGTGCAACGTAGTCAGAAGATATAAGAGTTACGCGACAGAAAGAGAGGCAACTTCTAGGTAAATATAAGTGTAGGTAATTAACGCTGTGCGACCTGAATTGCACTTTATTGTGTCGTAGCAGGAGTCGCTTTTTATTTAAATGATTTTGCGGAGTGAACCATCTGTATTAATATATGGTAGCATCTTATTATCACGATGTAGGTACAGTATTAAAACATAACCGAACTATATAATACCTGTCAATGAGAAACTGAAACCGAAATAAATATACTTTAAATCTCTTGGATCATCCGGAGTCCGGTTTCCGACACAAAGAGACAACATCTGCCTTTAATCTTCGATAGCGACCTAAAAACAAACTATAAATAAAATAATTATTTTGAACTACGCAACAACAGGAAAATAACGCTTTTTTTGTTCCACCTTTTTATTTAAAAACTCCCGATTCCGCTCTGATTTATAAATGCAATTAATCAGGCTGAAATATCATCCCAATTATCTCAGTGGATCCTACCGCTTTTTTCGCCTGTTGTTAGTCGGGAAACGGGAAGTTTTGAAATTATAATAATTAAATTATTGGGGTAATGTTGTAGCAACTTGATGTAGATTATGAGTATAGATTATGTGAAATTTTAACGTAGGTAAATTCATTTTTAGGGTTCCGTACCTCAAAAGGAGATAACGGGACCCTTATAGGATCCCTCGTGTGTCTGTCTGTCCGTCTGTCACAGCCAATTTCCTCTGAATTTGTACCGTGTGACATATCAAATGAAAGGGCTTGTTGCGACAATCTCATTTTTTTATATAAATACTTTTAAAGATATTTAAGAAAATAGATGAAAATTTACCCTCCCTTGTCCCCGAAAAAACTGAGCATAAAAAAAATACTGTGAGTGATTCTTTACTTATAGATTACAGAAAAATCTATAAAAGTCTATGGTTTTAAAATAACATGGTAAATCTCTCAAAATATTACGTATAAACTTACATTTGCAGTTGTAATATAGGAGAACATGTTTTTTAAATACAACGTTAAGTTTGTTCAGTGTGTTTGTGAACTATGGAACCCTTGATTGTGCGAAGTCCGAAACACACTTGGCCGGTTTTTTATGAAATTCTTCGTGAATTTTAGCTTGTAAGTGGTTGATTATTTTAGTACCTACATATTCAAGGATATGAAAATAGGGGTGTTTGGTTATAGGTTGAAGCTTTTTTCTATCTGCAAGTATCTTAAGTTAACAAAGCAACCCCAAGCGCAAATTAGTTACAATAATTACAATAATTTTAATAAACGGTAACTGATCTACTGAACTGAATATAGTCACTGGCACGTAACTTGGCAAGAATCATAGATGCGTAGTTCGTTTTCACGTGTTTTTCTTGATTTATTAAAAAAGTAAATTATGCCAATAACCATAGAAAAGCGTACATGCGCAAACTAACTCCCAATACGCCAAAACCTTGCCATCGTTACATGCCAGTAACTGTACATACCCACATACATACATACCAGTCAAAAACCATAATCCTCCTTTTTGCTTCTCCGTAAGTTATTGCTATAGAAAAGCTAGTTTTGCCTCATTATTTATTTTTATACAAAGATATTTTGGAACTAGTATTACAAGATGTCGAACATTTTACTTGATCTTAAAACTACTAAGTAAGTAACCATTCTTTTGTCTACTGTTTCACAAAAAAAATTGCTGCACAAAAAGTAACATGTGTCAGCTGATTGCAATCACATCTCTAGTTGCATCGATACGAGTTTCCAAAGGTAATCGATTACAGAGCAATTCGAGTGGAAAATCAAAACCTGTAGTGAACATGATGGACTGAAGACCGTGACGCGGCACGCATTGCGGTTGACATGGCCATTTGTTCCCGCAGAGTAAGATATTTACATGTCACGATACGACTACGCTGCGTGAAATGTGGTCTCAGCTCCAATTGATGTAGCTGTGGATGTTGTAAGACTGACAGTCACGAATTGTCTTGGTTTTGTCTTTGGCATTACTCACAGAGAGTTAAAAAAAAGAAGAACTTTCCAAAGCATTTCAAAATATCTCACTACTTTCAACAAAAATTTGCCGTTACAGTTGAAGACAAAAAAAATACACTCCTTCATTATACGGGGATCCATTATCATATGTTTAAAACACTAAGATTTAATCAAGGTTCATTGATATAATTCAATTAAAACTTTTAATTAATTTTCCATCCATCCAGTGTGGTATAAACAGCTCCTCCGCTCACTCGCGCGGTTCAAAGGAGCCTGTGTTACGTTACGGCTCCGCTGAATATCATCATTTTTCCTTGTTACCAACAAGGTGGGTGTTCTCTTGTAAAGTTGCCGGGATTTCCCCTGATGGTGACAGATCATACATAGTATTACTCGGGAATATAAAGAAATTCATACTGTTACGTTACTACGATGAAACATTACGTCTGCATGCGATCGTTACTCGGGCTTTTATTCTTACTGTCTTTTATACTTTTTGAATGAAGTAGTTTATTGTGTGCGTGTTTAGGGGATGAGAGATAAGGATGGAAATAGAGGGTTTTGTTGGGGTGCAGAGATAATATCCCGTTTATGACGAGTAGTTACATACACACGTAAAGGCTGCGTATTTCATTTACTACCCAGGAACCTTTTTGTTGGTGCGAGTTATTTGACAGTTAAATCATGACTTTCAAAGGTTTCATGTAAAAAGTTCCTTTAATTTATATTAAGAATAAACACGACAAGCTTAAAATGTGTTTCAAATAAGCACGTATCTAAAAACAGCTGTGTTGTTAATAGTTTTCTTATCAAAAACTCATCTCATTACTTAGACTAATCTAACTTTATTCCATAGAGACGCAGTAACGGATTTGTTTTTTTCGGCTTGCACTGTACAAAGTGAAAATAAGTCGGTTAAAGAAGTCATTAAACTCCAAATGGAGGTGAAAACACAATAATAAAAAATAATGTATTTTAGTGTATTATTATTATTTTAAGTCTATTAGTTTTTAACTAACAGACTTAAAATAATAATAAAAATATGTACAAATATATAAAAATAGGGGTGGGAGGAGCATAATTAAAGGGCATCAAAAAATTCATCCGCATCGCTGTCAACAGGAAAAGTGCCCAAAAGGCTGGCAGCATTGCCACGTTAAGAAAGAATAGGTCAGCCCTCTGGTCAGGTGAAGAGTCGACCAGCCGCTTGGCGATGTCTTGAAAAACTAATGGGCACTCGGACCAGTTGGCCGTTTGGGGTTGAAACACTAGGTGTTTCAACCCCAAACGGCCAACTGGTGCTCAAACATATTAGTTCCAATAAGATTGGAGTATTTACGCCGTTTGAGGTTTTCCGCACCTGCAGCAGCAGCCCCAGCACAGCCCACCGTGCTTGGAAGATGGGATGGCGCAAGGGTGTCGACGCACGTTGTATCTCATACCAAAGGCTTACCTGTAGTGTATTATGTGTGTTGTTATTATGTTTATGTGAATATTTAAAAATCATAATCTCATGTCCTCATCACGTGGCCCATGTCTCATGTGTGTGTTGAATAATTATCACTTGCTTCTAAAACGGTACAGAAAACCAGCACGCCTGAGATATATTTCTCGACGGCATGTGAAGCCGAGTCAGAAGCCCATGGGCAGCATGGGCATCTGACTTGGCAGGTTAGTAACTAACCACATGAAAATAAAGAAAGATAATCGCATATTTAAATCCTTATCTACCAAGGTCAGTGACATCCCTAATCCGCAACTCCTCAACTAAGCAGTAAGCATAATAGGCAATAACAATTTGGGTTCCTTTCGACGTCAATAAAACGTCGAGTGTTTCTTTAATTTGAATTTTGATAGAGTTCTAATGAAGTCGTAACGAACTTACTAAGTTCTGTACTTGGACGGTGAGCGTGGAAAGGAGCGTTATTAAGGCAAAATGTATTTGTTCTGTCTTCATCCTTGACAAATATTAATATTCCCGAGTTAAGGAGGCGTTGCTTCAATTAAGTCCCTAACTTAGTTTGCCGCTTAGGCTTGTTATCTTAGTTCTTCAGACGCTCAACAATTATTTATTTATACGCCATTCGAAGAGAATTTGGATGTTTTGCTAATTCTTCTTCTAAGCATATTATTACTAAGAATTTTGTTTGTTGTCGTCGTGTTTTGATTCAAGATAATTATAAAGAATCTTTCGACGCGTGAGTTTAAATTTATATTAAGTTTATCACCTTTGTAGTTAGTAAAGTTTGTGTCTGAATTTTGAAGATATTTACGAGTATTATAAACATTTTAAGTTAGAGTTTTAATCACAAATCACAGGATTTCAGCTGGAATTTATGTAAAATCGAATTTGTTTCTTTAATACTTTTAGTTACTTAGCTTAAGAATATTTTTATAGCATAGTTAAACTGAGTTATTTTAGTGTTATGTCGTCTGTCGTCTGCACGTCTCAAGAACTGAAGGTCGCTAGTGATGGCGACAAACACGTGGCCGATTTTTGGGCCAAATCCCTTGACTGCCATTGATACGCTACGAAACAGAAGAGTGTGATGATTAAGTAAGATTATTTATTCTACTATTTTGATATTATCTGATGTGTAGTTAAACACAAATGTATAAAAAAGAATAACTTACATTTTCTCAGTAGCCGATCCCAAAACAATTTATTTTTAAATTCCCACACATAACAAACACATTTCCCACACCATCCTTCTAAATATTAAAATCAAAACACGTTACAATAAGCTCTCGCTTCAACACGAAACCGTTGTTTCACTAACTAATCCTTATCCAAAGGTGTTCCGTATGAAACAACATGCACCATTGCTTTAGGCGGTTTTAGACGAGAGACTTTTTGAGCTTGCGACAATCTTCCCTTGATTCAGTCGCAACATTATGTCGGAACTAAATTTTTGCTCGCGGCTTCACACTGTCCAAGGGATTTTTCTAGGATTAAAAGCCAGGTCACTCTCAGGTTCATAACCTATACCCTTAAGCGTAAAAAATCACGTACCTCTTGGGGACGATTTAAAAAAATCAACGTAATTGTTATTTCATACCAAAAGTATTTTGAATGTTTTAAAACCCTTACCCAAATTAAGAAACGCTAAGTTTCCTATACAAACTTCCCACCCCTCTATCACCCCATTTGGACAAAAATTATCGTACGTCCTTCCCTAGGATACCATCTATCTCCTTATCAAATATTATAAAAATCTATACAGTGGTTTAGGCGTAAGGTGTTGAAAATTAAAATTATGCTTATCATACACACTGTATCTACTAAATTAGCCAAATTATTTTTACATAACATAACATAACACTACGCCTGTAATCCCCAAAGGGTTAGGCAAAGGTGTACCTACATTACTCCCTCATTTCGCCAATTATGTTTAAGTCCCATGTAATAGGGGGCGAGCCTATTGCCTAATTATTTTTATGAATTTATATTGTTATTAATTTTGATCAAGTAAACCGATATTAATGAAATAAAGACTAAATGTTAGCACCAAACCTTGAATATCTTGAAAATAAGTACACAAAAATATCAATATTACATGAGAATGTTACAATCATCCCTTATTTTACTCCTTTGGAGGATGATTTTGCAAAAACGCTGTACGACGTAATTATTTATTTCTTACCAAAAGCGAAACTTTGAATTTTCTTTAAGCTCAGGTTAACAAATGCTGGGTTTCCATACTAACTTTCTTCCCCTGTATCACCCTCTACAGGATTATCTTTAAGACAAAAAGTAGCCTGTTTCCTTTCCTAGGATGCCATATATCTCTTTGCCACTTTGTGCCGAATTCCGTTCAGGGGTTTAGGCGTGAAAAGGTAAAATACAGCAGACAGGCAGATTTACTTTCGAATTTATAATATTACTTGCAGCGCCCCGTGGTTTCACCCGCGCAAGTCGGCCCCCTGAGAATATCGAAATAAAAATTATCCTATATCCAAATCCAGGTCTTGGTCTACTCATGTGCCAAATTTCATCGAAATCCTTCAGACGTTTTAACGTAAACAAACAAACAAACTTTCTTTCGCATTTATAATTTTTGTTAGGATAGTAGTAATGGTGTCGATATTCTTGTCACAAATGCCTCTAAACTAGACAAAAAATCACCAAAATTTAGTTTACTCCTGTCAAACGATGATTTCCCATTCTGAAATAGACTAAAGTGGCACAACTAAACTATATTTTAGTTTGACAGCACTAAGATGGTACTTTTTTTTTTGGGTGGGAAATCATCAAATGACTCCTCCCGATCTGGGTGGAGCGGGAGGGCATGTCAGACTCTTACTGACTAAAACCCACCCGTGTTCCTTCTGTTGCCTGTGCAATGCCAGGGGCCACGGCATCCCTTTCGGACTTTCCCCCGGCTTGCTAACTAAGATGGTACTGAGATTTTAATTTAGTGAAAATTAAAATTTTGTTGACGTTTTTCACCTAAAATTTTAATTGCCTAACTTAAATATGACTATTTTTAATCGCGATTAAAAATGGTGTGGAATAATATTAGTTGTCATGAACTAAAATTCACATGAACACCTCGACTTCGGGTGCAAAAACAGTACTGTACTGGATTTTTTTCTTTTCTTTTGCTTATATTTTGAAAATGGTGTGTCCTATCGCAAAAATAATGAAAATTTCGACCCGGAAAGTTTCGAAAATTTCGAAAAGTGAAAAATTCCATATAAAACACGTCGAGGCTGCCAACCTGCGCGCCTCTGGCTCTAAATAAATTCACGGGGTAGGGCAAACAAGTATGTACCACGAGAAGTCGCAATTGTCAAATTCGATTTTAGACGTAACAAAATAATTTTTAAAATTTAGAGCCCTTTTATTGCAGAATAGCTATAAGATTCTCATAGCCAAAAGTAAGGAATTTTAGTGATAGTTTAGTTAGTTTAGTTCGGTGTACAAGAGAATCGGCACCAAATATGTATAATTATATAGTATGGATGGTATGGATGTATATCACTAGTAGAATTATTCCACTAGTATCAGATAATAGTTAAGAATATTCACTTATTTTTCAATAGACTTGCCTTTGGATGGATTTGTTAGTGCTTCTTGTTATTCGTCGTCTTTACATCACCAAACGATTGTCGAATGTCTGCAACCCACCTTAGGGGTATCTGCCATTAACGTAATTGCCACTTGAATATTCAAGATGCTGGATTAGACGGGATGCTGTGATCGTCTGAACGCCTCATTTGTATGCCGTTCGGAAATTTTGCATGAGTACAACGTCAGAGGTGACGCTACTTATTTTTTAGCCAATTATGTCGTGAGAGCAGGGATGTGAGTTTGACAGTATATGCATGATACGAGTATCGTGTTCGTGTGTTATTATGGTGTGTAAGGAGCTTAACACGTTCAGTTCCGGGAGCCCCCTGGTGGGTTCACCCAAGTCGCATATGGGATGCCCGGAGCCCTCGCGGAGGGCTCATTTTAAATGTAGTTTTTTCTTAGCAAATTCGGCATTATAAACTGTGAAAATAAAATCTGTTGTATATTTTAACAAGATTTCAAATCTAAAGCCAGTGTCGCTTCTCGAGCGTTAATTTTAGCGCAAACGTAATGCCGGTGATCATCCTGGAGTCAACTTGCAATATGTAGGTATGGTGGCATGGCATATGCTCTATGAAAAATGAGTGGAGTTGAAAGTGTTAAGCACTTCTATTAGGGCATGTATACATTCGTTTATGGCGGCATTATGTTTTAACAAAAAGGGGTCAATAGTTTTTTTATATTTTTATATTCTGGATCGAAACTATGTACAATGATTCAATACATAACTAAAATGCATTTATTATTTACATCATTGATCACAATATTACAGATAGCTCAATATTATAACATGCACCAAAACCCAAAATCGCCACAAAAGATTATCTCCAAGTTCAAAATAAATCGATTAGAAAGTCTGATCAAATTACATTGAGCAATTATCGCAAACGGATCGCAACCGGCAAATATTTGCCGTTGTCGTATTAAACTCACACAGTTGCATAGTGCAGATGGTCAACATTCATTTGTCGGAATGATTCCACGGTAGCCAGTGGATGGTTGTAATAATCTGATTTGTTTGCAAAAGCGTTCTTATTAAACGATCGATGATTGGTTTTAGCGCTGAGTTTGAGAGGTTTTTGTTTAAATATCCAACTATTTTGAAAACTAGATGCAGTAATTTAAAGTCTCCTCAGAGGAAAATGAGAGGAATTCATAGTGATCTAACTGATGTTTACCTAGGTGTTTAGGGTTCCGTACCTAAAAAGGAAAAAACGGAACACGCGTGTGGCTGTCTGTCACAATCAATTTGCTCCGAATCTAATGGACCGATTAAGTTGAAATTTCATACATATTTTTGTGTGATCCAAATACAGTAGTGTAACGTAAATAAATGACACTCTAACGTAACGTGTAACGTAAGTAATTGAATGATCACTTTTCAGGGGTAAATTAGAAATTTTCCAGATTTTACACGCGTCTTCATACTGTTGATTTTGATCCAATTTCAACAATGTACCTATGTCGATTTAAGTTTGCATCAGTTAACTAGCGAGTTAAATCCGCGTCTATAAGTGACACTTTACAATGAAAAATCACTTTTGGACGTTTCAACACAACTTGCTACTTGAACTAAACTGGCTACTAATTAACGAATGTAAAAGTAAACCAGCCATTTTATAGACGTTAATTAAGTACCTAATCCTTACC
Organism: Xanthia togata; assembly: GCA_963853775.1. Taxonomy (NCBI): domain Eukaryota; kingdom Metazoa; phylum Arthropoda; class Insecta; order Lepidoptera; family Noctuidae; genus Xanthia; species Xanthia togata. Next base: position 25,800,472 of record OY970794.1, on the reverse strand, counting down.
CCAATTTATTTGGGGTCGGCACAACATGTCCCTTTCTTCCATATTTCTCTATTAAGCATCATCTCGGTAATCACCTCCTTTCTAGCCATAACATATTTCACACAACCCATCCATCATTTCTTTGGTCTTCTCCTACTTTTACAGTCAAAACTTTCTTCACGAAATTTTCCGACAGTTAAGTTCCTGTAATGGCTCATTATATTCCCAAACTCGCCCTTAGATGTAATAGAAAAAAATAAACAAATGGCTGTCTGTACACCTTCAAAACAAAACACCGTAAATACAATGAACGCTTCAATCAGGGTGACCGTCCCAGTGATTGGACGCAATCGGACGCTGTACCGGCGCTCTAGTGCAAACAGCCTTTTTGAACCAGTCTGCAGCTTAGTTTTGAGGGCTTTGATCGGAATCGGATACCTGAGCAAAGACCTTGATGATAAAGGAATTCAAAATAGCTTTGTTGGTATGAGTGGAAGAGGTTAATGAATGCAGCTGACTACAGCGTCCACAGTATTGTAGGTACAGTATTACCAACAAATGTTGAAATTGTTATTGGGAATGCTAGTTAACCTGTCATTGGCAACTGTGTAAGTCCAAGGCTAACTGATACCTACAATTGAGTTTTTTTTTTTTTACTGCAACTGTGAAGCTTTTGATCTCACCTGATGGTAACTGACAATCAGGCCGAAGATGGGAAGCGAGATTTGCCCGGAATCCTCAACCACAGAGGAACTGGCTATCATATCTCTATCTACCGAAACACAATAATGCTGTTAACATTGTTGTTATGGCGACAGACTTACTTAGATAAAATGGTGGTAGCTAGTACTTAAAACAAGCCCTACCACCAACCAGACCGATCAGAAACGGAATTGAACCCGGGACCTCTGGTTTAATCTAACCACTCGACCACAGAGGCGGATACAGAAGCTGTTGGTAAACCATTAATTAATCTGTATATATATATAAATAAATAAAGTTTAAGTGTCTATTTGTAATGTCAAAATAACAGCTAAAAACTAAAAAAAAGAATTAAGGAGACAAAAATTTTAAAATTGATTTTTTGTCTTCCGGCTCTCCGAAAAGGCATTTTGACGAGACTTTCGCTGACAAGTAGCTGATGTTATAAGGAGTAACCTAGACTACTTTTACTTTAGAAAAAGAAATGATAATAATCATAATAGCTCGACGTTGACGTGGTGGGGCTTGCGCGCTCCGAACTCCAGGTCTATGCCGGTAGAGTTTTTTAGCCGGAACAGGTCTGGGATGAGGAGCCAGACCAAGAGAGATACAGATCCCCGTAGGGCAGCATGTGGCGAGCTATTGGGTAGTAGCGACCCCACGGCCCCTATCTCCCGGAAGAAATCTTGTTCCTCATCTCTGGCTTGCCTTTATTGGCCGGCTGGAGTGAACACTGACGAGGAATAGAGCTCCCACCTCTTTCTTGCCTTTATTGGCCGGCTTGAGTGGAGATTTGCAAGAGCAAATGTGCTCGGAGGAAGGAAGTATTCCAGTAAAATGCTGGTAGGGATCTTCATCTTGATCTTTATTATCATAAAGCCAAATACAATTTGTCCATCTCAACCAGAACATACAAACGCCTCTATATGTATTACAACGCTATGCATTATTTGAGACAGGCGTAAATGAAAGTATCCACGCGGGCAAAGCTGCGGGGATCAGCTAGTAATAAATAAATCAAATAAACCGCCCCTTTACTAAACGTTGTGGTAATGGTAGTATCCTGTTGAACCTTGCACTGTAAAGGTTATTTAAGATATCTTAGTGAGCAAAAATTTCAGTCGCTGAAATTCTTATCAAGTTAGGAATTTAAATAATTTTACAATGGTTCAAATCGATCAGTCTTCTTATCTTCATTTTTAACGTCTGAATACTTAAGATACCTGAGGATCGTTTTACTTACCAATTTATTGCAATCGTAACTTATAAAAGCTGTTTGAAATCCTGAAGAAAGGAAATGTTTGAGTGTGCCATCGTAAAAATAAAAAGTGGAATAAAAAACAGCTTAGTCACTTTGGCCAATTTATTCATCACGATTAGAAATCAAATAAAAACAAAGACCAGTAAACTAGTATTTATTTTGACATGGTGTGAGAAATTGCTGTCATATTCAAAAATCTCCGGACCCCCGTGTTTCTACACGTTTCTGTAACTTATATGAAGATAAATAAGGAAAAATAAACTCACACCACGCTTGTAGATAAAAAGGAGCGTTGAGTAAACGAAACCACGAATAAATTTTATGTGAAATTTTATATTTTTCATGTACCTAATAGGTTTTACAAAAATACTGATTTCCTACTTGATGTATGTTTTTGGCACTGCCTATGAACTCTTTAAGATTAATTGTAATATTATATTTTTTGATGTTCTATGAGCTCCTCATTTAAGAGACAAATTAATAATAATAATTATTCTTAATTTGTCTAAAATTATTCTAGTGGAGAAAGAGTAATTACTTATCCATTTCCCCTATGGCCATGGTTAAATAATATGAATGAATATCAGGTGGACATTTTCAGTAAAAGTTTTTGGGTCTACGATTCAGCCTGTTGTGTAAATGTAGACAAAGAAATACTGTTAAAAACTACGGTATTCATCTATTTACCTACCTAAAAAAGTTGAAGGTATAATTTTGGGTTAAAAATCGCTGCAAACTAGATTTTTGAAATATCTTGATTTCACTAATCTAGTTTGCAGTGATTTTATACTATTCAAATATGTTTTAAATGTACGGCCTTAAGTATTTAATATAGCTTAGCAAAGACACGGCGAGAGCAAAATACCTACATCACACACACAAATGACAACACACACATGTTATAAGCAGTAACTTAAGCTGCTTTTATTTTAGATAAATAATTAGGGTCCACGCGAGCAAACCCGCGGGCAGCAGCTAGTATTTAATAGTAATATATATTTTTTTAATCCAACAGTTCGTAGTTTTGTTCATACCATGATTCCAATTAATAACAAAATACTGAAAAAAAATGCTGTGAAAATATAGTTTTTGCTACTACAAGAACCAAAATATTTAAGCTTTGGTCTTACTACCAAGTACATTAATTTACGGCCGATTTTTCAATGTAGGAAACTTGCAAGTACGATCGCTAACTTAAATAATTCAACTAAAATTAAACCTTCAAAATGTAATTGGCCATAATTTTATAATTACCACAAACCACGTTTTATAGTTTCAACAATTTCAATATTAAAAAAAAAACTAATTAACGTAATAATTTGAATACATGTTTTTATGGCTCATTATTGGAAATAATTTAGGCTCGACATGTTTATCATGTTCTATTTTTATATAGTGTTCATCGATTTTTTTACATCGATTAATACCATACCAAAAAACTGAAAATTATAAAACTTATTAAAAAAAAACGACCAACAGCCAAAAAAAAGAACACTTCTAAGTGAAAAATAAATGCACATATTTTCCGAAATAAAAGTTATTTCTGACTTTCTAGAGTATTTTTTGGAAGCCGCGGTTGTATTTTCTTCTAGAAAAGTTTTTTACTGTATACGGATACCGACAGATCGGATCTTTGACAGTCGTTACGGGTCGTCAGAAGCCCGAAAGTCTGACAACCAGTCTTACCAAGGGGTAACCCAGTAACTGGGTTGTGGAGCTCAGATAAGCAGTCGCTCCATGTAAAATACTGGTATTCAGCTGCATCCGGTTAGACTGGAAGCCAACCCAACATAGTTGGGAATAGGCTAGGCAGATTAATGTTGATTGATTGAATACCGTTGCTTTTCATTGTATTTACTAAAAAAAACAAGATACCTATGTGACACAGAATGGTAAATAATATTCCAACCGTAGTCCTTATTTATTATACAATTACAGCTGGACCTTAATTACATATCATACCGTCACAGCCAGGCTGTAACTAAACACAATGATTTACCTACGAAATAATAATTAAAAGGTCCACAATAAGTCTTTCACACAGCCTGTCGATAAGGCTCTGTCACAATAGACCAGGAGACAAAAACAAGAGAGGAGCAAAAGCTATTGTTCGCCGCTAACAATAAGGTAAGTGAAAAAGCCTGAATTGACAGGTAGGAAGAATTCACTGGATCTGTATGAGACAACATGCTGCCCATGTAATAGAAAACGATCAATGGAATTATTGAATTGAAAAAGGATCGTTGAGTAAACGAAACTTTATTTCAATGTTGGAATTGTTCAGTGAGCCGAGAATTTTACATTAACTGGTAGTTCAGTAGTGTATATAACTTTCGTTGGTCAAATTAAAATCGTTTACATATAAACTCATTTCCATTTTCTTAATACTTGATTGTATTCAGACATAAGACTATGATTCAGTTATGAACATTATTTTTACCTATCGTGGTATAGTAATCTTATTCTAGGTGCATCATCTTCACATATAATTAATATTCATTCTCCTCCATACGAAAACTACCTTTTGGAATGGGCGACTAGAATCAATTATTATATTTTTTTTTGTAAATGTTGACGTTCTAAGTGCCTTTTTTGTGCCTAATTGAAATAAATTATTTAACTTTGACTTTGAACTCACCACAGCACATTTTAATAGTGATACGCCCGCTCACAAGTACTGTTCTTCCTAATTATTAATCTCGGAGCTGCGGCTTTGATTATGTAGTCTTAATGTTTAAAATGTATCCTATTTGTATTTTATAGAGTTTTCTGTCAGTGTTATTATTAGGTTAGATTAGTAAAGATTAAAGGTACAATTCAACGGAATGTCTATGTTAACAATTCGACAGTGATAGCGCAATAGCAGTTAAGAGCACTTTCAGCGATATATTCGATAGTAGCAGGAAATATCCCGTGTAAATTCAAAGTCAAAGTCAAATAATTTATTTCAATTAGGCACAAAAAAGGCACTTTTGAACGTCAAACTTTACAAAAAATAATAAAACTGATTCTAGTCGCCCATCCCAAAAGGTAGTTTTCGTATGGAGAAGAATGGGCTAGAAACTCCACCGTTACTCTTTAAAAAAAATCATTATATCTTGTATACACTTATTATATAATTATATGTGAAGACAATGCACCTAGAATAAGATTACTATACCACGATAGGTAAAAAGAATGAAAAATGAAGGAATGACATAATTATGTGATTGATGCATGGTGCTCACATACTTACAAACATTGTAAAATTATACTATATTTCTAACATTATAATAAGTAATACTAATAATAATAAGTCAGTGTGTGAGTTCAAGTAATCACAAAAAATAAAATAAAATAAATGTTTAAAAAAATAAAAAAAATAATTATACAATTAAATTAGCAACCAGTTCGATTTTGTCTAGATTCTGAATTGTCCTATGGAGCAGGACCAGCATGTTTCCAAGCAACAATGTTTTCAATTGATAGGATATCCCTCAAAGATCAATTTCGAATTGATACTGTACTCGTAGCAGTTAACGGTTGTTATTGAACGATATATATTTTGAATATTTGACTGAAGTTCTCACGTTTGACTTGAAATTCACGTTACTGTTTGGCCAAGGTTCATAGGAAGCTTATTGGATGATTGTTCAGTAACAGAGTGCACTGAGTGCTTACAGGTGAGGTTTACTTCTGTAAATCCTGAATTTCGGAGAAATGCTCAGTCTGTCTGTGTAGTGAAGGCTTGTGGTTGAGTGAGGGAAACATATTCACGTTTTTTTCCAGCTGTCTATAAGTATCATGGAAGAAAGATATCAGTACCAACCAAAATGCAAGTGAACAAATAAAACAGTACTGAAATGTAAAACAACAGACGAGAACCTGCTAATCCCTCTCTTTATCTAAGCGATCGAAACGATCCAATTCAAAATTTGAAAGCAATCAGCCGCGTTTCTCAAACGGTAGTCGTTCAAGCGCAAAAACGCCCGGGGTCTCCGTTCCGTCCGGCGCGATCCTGTAATAACCGACGCAAACCGGTTCCGACCGGTAATATCTCGCTTCAACCAGTTTTGCTCGAATTAGCCAACGGTCCGGGTAGCAGCGTTGCGTGCTCCGACCTCTGGGCCTGTGTGCATATGTAATTGATGTGCTTTTCCTTTCAATTTAACGCCGCACGTAAGCGTAGCACTAAACGTATTTTACCATCCGTTTATCGCTCACTTTTATTCGTTTCAGTGAAAAAATATACGTGAAAAATTTATTATTGATATAAATTTCACCGGATATTACTGTTTTCTTTGCTGAAATATTGTTTGGTATACGAGTACAAACAATAATTCAGTTGATAATTAATTGGAGATTTTTTATACATATATTTTTTTTTAAATGTTGTTTACTCTATTGTTTATATGTTAGATACATAGTAGAAAATAAAAACGTTACAAAACATACAAAGACTATTTATATTAAAGATTAAATAGCTATCTTTTTAAATTAAAGTGTGTAAGGCCGAAAAACAATCATGGATAAACAAAAGTTTTTAACAATTAGAGGAATTAATTTTGATGATATTAATCAAAAATAACACCAACAATAGCTTGAACCCTTAATTTATTACGTATAATTGGTTGAAACACCCCAAGTTGTTAGTTTTCCAACTAGCACGCTTAGGAATTCTGACTAAATCACGACTACTACTATTTTACGACTAAATATCCAACTATTTTGAAAACTAGATGCAGTAATTTAAAGTCTCCTCAGAGGAAAATGAGAGGAATTCATAGTGATCTAACTGATGTTTACCTAGGTGTTTAGGGTTCCGTACCTAAAAAGGAAAAAACGGAACACGCGTGTGGCTGTCTGTCACAATCAATTTGCTCCGAATCTAATGGACCGATTAAGTTGAAATTTCATACATATTTTTGTGTGATCCAAATACAGTAGTGTAACGTAAATAAATGACACTCTAACGTAACGTGTAACGTAAGTAATTGAATGATCACTTTTCAGGGGTAAATTAGAAATTTTCCAGATTTTACACGCGTCTTCATACTGTTGATTTTGATCCAATTTCAACAATGTACCTATGTCGATTTAAGTTTGCATCAGTTAACTAGCGAGTTAAATCCGCGTCTATAAGTGACACTTTACAATGAAAAATCACTTTTGGACGTTTCAACACAACTTGCTACTTGAACTAAACTGGCTACTAATTAACGAATGTAAAAGTAAACCAGCCATTTTATAGACGTTAATTAAGTACCTAATCCTTACCCCAATTTATTTGGGGTCGGCACAACATGTCCCTTTCTTCCATATTTCTCTATTAAGCATCATCTCGGTAATCACCTCCTTTCTAGCCATAACATATTTCACACAACCCATCCATCATTTCTTTGGTCTTCTCCTACTTTTACAGTCAAAACTTTCTTCACGAAATTTTCCGACAGTTAAGTTCCTGTAATGGCTCATTATATTCCCAAACTCGCCCTTAGATGTAATAGAAAAAAATAAACAAATGGCTGTCTGTACACCTTCAAAACAAAACACCGTAAATACAATGAACGCTTCAATCAGGGTGACCGTCCCAGTGATTGGACGCAATCGGACGCTGTACCGGCGCTCTAGTGCAAACAGCCTTTTTGAACCAGTCTGCAGCTTAGTTTTGAGGGCTTTGATCGGAATCGGATACCTGAGCAAAGACCTTGATGATAAAGGAATTCAAAATAGCTTTGTTGGTATGAGTGGAAGAGGTTAATGAATGCAGCTGACTACAGCGTCCACAGTATTGTAGGTACAGTATTACCAACAAATGTTGAAATTGTTATTGGGAATGCTAGTTAACCTGTCATTGGCAACTGTGTAAGTCCAAGGCTAACTGATACCTACAATTGAGTTTTTTTTTTTTTACTGCAACTGTGAAGCTTTTGATCTCACCTGATGGTAACTGACAATCAGGCCGAAGATGGGAAGCGAGATTTGCCCGGAATCCTCAACCACAGAGGAACTGGCTATCATATCTCTATCTACCGAAACACAATAATGCTGTTAACATTGTTGTTATGGCGACAGACTTACTTAGATAAAATGGTGGTAGCTAGTACTTAAAACAAGCCCTACCACCAACCAGACCGATCAGAAACGGAATTGAACCCGGGACCTCTGGTTTAATCTAACCACTCGACCACAGAGGCGGATACAGAAGCTGTTGGTAAACCATTAATTAATCTGTATATATATATAAATAAATAAAGTTTAAGTGTCTATTTGTAATGTCAAAATAACAGCTAAAAACTAAAAAAAAGAATTAAGGAGACAAAAATTTTAAAATTGATTTTTTGTCTTCCGGCTCTCCGAAAAGGCATTTTGACGAGACTTTCGCTGACAAGTAGCTGATGTTATAAGGAGTAACCTAGACTACTTTTACTTTAGAAAAAGAAATGATAATAATCATAATAGCTCGACGTTGACGTGGTGGGGCTTGCGCGCTCCGAACTCCAGGTCTATGCCGGTAGAGTTTTTTAGCCGGAACAGGTCTGGGATGAGGAGCCAGACCAAGAGAGATACAGATCCCCGTAGGGCAGCATGTGGCGAGCTATTGGGTAGTAGCGACCCCACGGCCCCTATCTCCCGGAAGAAATCTTGTTCCTCATCTCTGGCTTGCCTTTATTGGCCGGCTGGAGTGAACACTGACGAGGAATAGAGCTCCCACCTCTTTCTTGCCTTTATTGGCCGGCTTGAGTGGAGATTTGCAAGAGCAAATGTGCTCGGAGGAAGGAAGTATTCCAGTAAAATGCTGGTAGGGATCTTCATCTTGATCTTTATTATCATAAAGCCAAATACAATTTGTCCATCTCAACCAGAACATACAAACGCCTCTATATGTATTACAACGCTATGCATTATTTGAGACAGGCGTAAATGAAAGTATCCACGCGGGCAAAGCTGCGGGGATCAGCTAGTAATAAATAAATCAAATAAACCGCCCCTTTACTAAACGTTGTGGTAATGGTAGTATCCTGTTGAACCTTGCACTGTAAAGGTTATTTAAGATATCTTAGTGAGCAAAAATTTCAGTCGCTGAAATTCTTATCAAGTTAGGAATTTAAATAATTTTACAATGGTTCAAATCGATCAGTCTTCTTATCTTCATTTTTAACGTCTGAATACTTAAGATACCTGAGGATCGTTTTACTTACCAATTTATTGCAATCGTAACTTATAAAAGCTGTTTGAAATCCTGAAGAAAGGAAATGTTTGAGTGTGCCATCGTAAAAATAAAAAGTGGAATAAAAAACAGCTTAGTCACTTTGGCCAATTTATTCATCACGATTAGAAATCAAATAAAAACAAAGACCAGTAAACTAGTATTTATTTTGACATGGTGTGAGAAATTGCTGTCATATTCAAAAATCTCCGGACCCCCGTGTTTCTACACGTTTCTGTAACTTATATGAAGATAAATAAGGAAAAATAAACTCACACCACGCTTGTAGATAAAAAGGAGCGTTGAGTAAACGAAACCACGAATAAATTTTATGTGAAATTTTATATTTTTCATGTACCTAATAGGTTTTACAAAAATACTGATTTCCTACTTGATGTATGTTTTTGGCACTGCCTATGAACTCTTTAAGATTAATTGTAATATTATATTTTTTGATGTTCTATGAGCTCCTCATTTAAGAGACAAATTAATAATAATAATTATTCTTAATTTGTCTAAAATTATTCTAGTGGAGAAAGAGTAATTACTTATCCATTTCCCCTATGGCCATGGTTAAATAATATGAATGAATATCAGGTGGACATTTTCAGTAAAAGTTTTTGGGTCTACGATTCAGCCTGTTGTGTAAATGTAGACAAAGAAATACTGTTAAAAACTACGGTATTCATCTATTTACCTACCTAAAAAAGTTGAAGGTATAATTTTGGGTTAAAAATCGCTGCAAACTAGATTTTTGAAATATCTTGATTTCACTAATCTAGTTTGCAGTGATTTTATACTATTCAAATATGTTTTAAATGTACGGCCTTAAGTATTTAATATAGCTTAGCAAAGACACGGCGAGAGCAAAATACCTACATCACACACACAAATGACAACACACACATGTTATAAGCAGTAACTTAAGCTGCTTTTATTTTAGATAAATAATTAGGGTCCACGCGAGCAAACCCGCGGGCAGCAGCTAGTATTTAATAGTAATATATATTTTTTTAATCCAACAGTTCGTAGTTTTGTTCATACCATGATTCCAATTAATAACAAAATACTGAAAAAAAATGCTGTGAAAATATAGTTTTTGCTACTACAAGAACCAAAATATTTAAGCTTTGGTCTTACTACCAAGTACATTAATTTACGGCCGATTTTTCAATGTAGGAAACTTGCAAGTACGATCGCTAACTTAAATAATTCAACTAAAATTAAACCTTCAAAATGTAATTGGCCATAATTTTATAATTACCACAAACCACGTTTTATAGTTTCAACAATTTCAATATTAAAAAAAAAACTAATTAACGTAATAATTTGAATACATGTTTTTATGGCTCATTATTGGAAATAATTTAGGCTCGACATGTTTATCATGTTCTATTTTTATATAGTGTTCATCGATTTTTTTACATCGATTAATACCATACCAAAAAACTGAAAATTATAAAACTTATTAAAAAAAAACGACCAACAGCCAAAAAAAAGAACACTTCTAAGTGAAAAATAAATGCACATATTTTCCGAAATAAAAGTTATTTCTGACTTTCTAGAGTATTTTTTGGAAGCCGCGGTTGTATTTTCTTCTAGAAAAGTTTTTTACTGTATACGGATACCGACAGATCGGATCTTTGACAGTCGTTACGGGTCGTCAGAAGCCCGAAAGTCTGACAACCAGTCTTACCAAGGGGTAACCCAGTAACTGGGTTGTGGAGCTCAGATAAGCAGTCGCTCCATGTAAAATACTGGTATTCAGCTGCATCCGGTTAGACTGGAAGCCAACCCAACATAGTTGGGAATAGGCTAGGCAGATTAATGTTGATTGATTGAATACCGTTGCTTTTCATTGTATTTACTAAAAAAAACAAGATACCTATGTGACACAGAATGGTAAATAATATTCCAACCGTAGTCCTTATTTATTATACAATTACAGCTGGACCTTAATTACATATCATACCGTCACAGCCAGGCTGTAACTAAACACAATGATTTACCTACGAAATAATAATTAAAAGGTCCACAATAAGTCTTTCACACAGCCTGTCGATAAGGCTCTGTCACAATAGACCAGGAGACAAAAACAAGAGAGGAGCAAAAGCTATTGTTCGCCGCTAACAATAAGGTAAGTGAAAAAGCCTGAATTGACAGGTAGGAAGAATTCACTGGATCTGTATGAGACAACATGCTGCCCATGTAATAGAAAACGATCAATGGAATTATTGAATTGAAAAAGGATCGTTGAGTAAACGAAACTTTATTTCAATGTTGGAATTGTTCAGTGAGCCGAGAATTTTACATTAACTGGTAGTTCAGTAGTGTATATAACTTTCGTTGGTCAAATTAAAATCGTTTACATATAAACTCATTTCCATTTTCTTAATACTTGATTGTATTCAGACATAAGACTATGATTCAGTTATGAACATTATTTTTACCTATCGTGGTATAGTAATCTTATTCTAGGTGCATCATCTTCACATATAATTAATATTCATTCTCCTCCATACGAAAACTACCTTTTGGAATGGGCGACTAGAATCAATTATTATATTTTTTTTTGTAAATGTTGACGTTCTAAGTGCCTTTTTTGTGCCTAATTGAAATAAATTATTTAACTTTGACTTTGAACTCACCACAGCACATTTTAATAGTGATACGCCCGCTCACAAGTACTGTTCTTCCTAATTATTAATCTCGGAGCTGCGGCTTTGATTATGTAGTCTTAATGTTTAAAATGTATCCTATTTGTATTTTATAGAGTTTTCTGTCAGTGTTATTATTAGGTTAGATTAGTAAAGATTAAAGGTACAATTCAACGGAATGTCTATGTTAACAATTCGACAGTGATAGCGCAATAGCAGTTAAGAGCACTTTCAGCGATATATTCGATAGTAGCAGGAAATATCCCGTGTAAATTCAAAGTCAAAGTCAAATAATTTATTTCAATTAGGCACAAAAAAGGCACTTTTGAACGTCAAACTTTACAAAAAATAATAAAACTGATTCTAGTCGCCCATCCCAAAAGGTAGTTTTCGTATGGAGAAGAATGGGCTAGAAACTCCACCGTTACTCTTTAAAAAAAATCATTATATCTTGTATACACTTATTATATAATTATATGTGAAGACAATGCACCTAGAATAAGATTACTATACCACGATAGGTAAAAAGAATGAAAAATGAAGGAATGACATAATTATGTGATTGATGCATGGTGCTCACATACTTACAAACATTGTAAAATTATACTATATTTCTAACATTATAATAAGTAATACTAATAATAATAAGTCAGTGTGTGAGTTCAAGTAATCACAAAAAATAAAATAAAATAAATGTTTAAAAAAATAAAAAAAATAATTATACAATTAAATTAGCAACCAGTTCGATTTTGTCTAGATTCTGAATTGTCCTATGGAGCAGGACCAGCATGTTTCCAAGCAACAATGTTTTCAATTGATAGGATATCCCTCAAAGATCAATTTCGAATTGATACTGTACTCGTAGCAGTTAACGGTTGTTATTGAACGATATATATTTTGAATATTTGACTGAAGTTCTCACGTTTGACTTGAAATTCACGTTACTGTTTGGCCAAGGTTCATAGGAAGCTTATTGGATGATTGTTCAGTAACAGAGTGCACTGAGTGCTTACAGGTGAGGTTTACTTCTGTAAATCCTGAATTTCGGAGAAATGCTCAGTCTGTCTGTGTAGTGAAGGCTTGTGGTTGAGTGAGGGAAACATATTCACGTTTTTTTCCAGCTGTCTATAAGTATCATGGAAGAAAGATATCAGTACCAACCAAAATGCAAGTGAACAAATAAAACAGTACTGAAATGTAAAACAACAGACGAGAACCTGCTAATCCCTCTCTTTATCTAAGCGATCGAAACGATCCAATTCAAAATTTGAAAGCAATCAGCCGCGTTTCTCAAACGGTAGTCGTTCAAGCGCAAAAACGCCCGGGGTCTCCGTTCCGTCCGGCGCGATCCTGTAATAACCGACGCAAACCGGTTCCGACCGGTAATATCTCGCTTCAACCAGTTTTGCTCGAATTAGCCAACGGTCCGGGTAGCAGCGTTGCGTGCTCCGACCTCTGGGCCTGTGTGCATATGTAATTGATGTGCTTTTCCTTTCAATTTAACGCCGCACGTAAGCGTAGCACTAAACGTATTTTACCATCCGTTTATCGCTCACTTTTATTCGTTTCAGTGAAAAAATATACGTGAAAAATTTATTATTGATATAAATTTCACCGGATATTACTGTTTTCTTTGCTGAAATATTGTTTGGTATACGAGTACAAACAATAATTCAGTTGATAATTAATTGGAGATTTTTTATACATATATTTTTTTTTAAATGTTGTTTACTCTATTGTTTATATGTTAGATACATAGTAGAAAATAAAAACGTTACAAAACATACAAAGACTATTTATATTAAAGATTAAATAGCTATCTTTTTAAATTAAAGTGTGTAAGGCCGAAAAACAATCATGGATAAACAAAAGTTTTTAACAATTAGAGGAATTAATTTTGATGATATTAATCAAAAATAACACCAACAATAGCTTGAACCCTTAATTTATTACGTATAATTGGTTGAAACACCCCAAGTTGTTAGTTTTCCAACTAGCACGCTTAGGAATTCTGACTAAATCACGACTAATTAGCGATTTAGTCAGGTAGTGATTTCATTTTAGTAATCCTCGTTGGTCTAGTGGTCGCAAGCGCTACTGCTGAGCATGAGGTCCTGGGTTCAATTCCCAGGTCGGGTAAAATTATTATTGTCTCCAACGGAAATTTCTCAGTAGTAGCCCGGAATCTGGTATTGTGCCCGGTTGATGACAATAGGCTCGACCCCTATTACATGGGACCTAAACATAACTGGCGAAATGTAGATGTACTACAGGTATATCTCTGCTCAACCCTTCAGGGAAACAAGGCGTGATGTTATGTTAATCCGAGCACTTAATTATTAATCGGAGATGGGTTAGAGAAAATTTATCAGTAATATATAATTTTAGTATCCCGTTTGTTTTATAAAATAAAGGTACCATTTTTTTTGTTATTTAAAATATTAATTTTAAACTCATAGTATAAAATTAATATTTTAAATAACAAACTGCATAAAGGGCTTTTAGGATTTTTCAATAGGAATTTCTCAGTGAAGCTCCGATTCTATTTTTTTATCGGCCAGTAAAAATAAATTGCAAAATGTGGATGTATCTACTATACGCTACTGCCTAACCCTTCCTGGAATATTACGCTTGTGTACCAGACAAGCGTATTATAATGTTATAAGTCACAGACAGAAGCATGCAGTTGTTCTTCAGTTGGCTTGACAGTTGGCGCCACTCTGTTGGATTCCGGTCTCTATTCGTATCGCCATCGATTGCCGTAAGTTCGAGATGGGAACCGCCCATAGAGACAGCCTCTCAAGGGCAGCTGTCTGATTCGCAATCTCATCTCGGTGAGAATCAATGTAAAAAAAAATTACAAAAGGGGAATGGGTACCTACATAATTATGAGTTTCTGTGCTGAAGCTCAATAGCAATAAGATATACAGGGTGTTAAAGTAATAGCGTGCCATAGCTTAGGGGTAGGTTCAGTATCGAAAAAGGAAACCAGAAAAAAAATTGGTACCTACTAACTTAATGCTTTAATTAATCTTTTTTTTTTTCTGTCTTCCTTTTTCGATACAGAACCTACCCCTCAGCTATGGCACGCAATTACTTTAACACCCTGTATAACAATGGAAAGACCAATTGTTCAGTTCGGAGTTAATGGCCTAAATAGGTGTGACTACTTCATCAATGGCTTTAGCTTTTCGAGGAGAACCTTTGCTACTAACATGACTGTTCTCAAGGGCAGCCTGCTGATGGCCAATTCCCTTATTAAACACGTAAAAAATCTAGACGCAGTCTCTTCTCAGTGACAATCAATGTAAAAAAAAACATAAAATAGGACTTTTTGACAGATTGACACTGACATAAGATGACACGAATGCAAACATTCGTAAAAATACTGGAATAGCGCCTCCATTGTCTAAGGTTAAAAATTAAAAAAAATATTTTTTCATGTCACAATAAATTATATTAACGCTTGTATTCCCCAAAGGGTTGGACAGAGGTGCACCTACATATAGTACACCCACATTTCACTAGTTATGTTTGAGTCCCATGTAGTAGGGGGCGAGTCTAAAGCCATCGACCGGGCACAAATCGTTACTCCGGGCTGCTACTGAGAAATTCCAGATGGAAAAACTCAATAACACTGCCCGACCCGGGAATCGAACCCAGGACCTTATGATCAGCAGTAGCGCTTGCAACCACTACTGAGGCAGTCACAAATAAATTATAATGATTCTATATTATTCTGGATATAATGGACAATGGATATATAATGGTAAAATCAACCTAATTCCATTACTTTAGGTTGATTTTGAGGGTTGCGTAATCAAAGAGTGGTAACGGGTATAACTCATTAAATTAATATTGCAGCTTCTACCCATCGAATTCAAATTCTGCCTGTTGCACTGTCACGAACAATTAATACAACCTATGCAATAAGCATTTAATTATTATTGGATTTGTTGGAAAATTTAGTAAGAGTTTAAAAACATAGGTATAACAAATACTGTTTTTCAAAAACTTCAGAAATATTCACCTCACCATTTTTCAAAGAGCCTGGTTTCAACATTGAAATCGACAAACGTATCTACATAACACGTTCAACAAAACGTACTCATATCTATGTGTGTAAAAGATTAATAAAAACAAAGCCGAAAACCAAACAACAATTCAGAAATATAATTGGCCGCATCTGAATGCCGATCTCGATTCCGATTGGTCGATCCCGTGCCGTGGACCCGTGAGATTCATTTAGGTAATTGATACATACGCCCCGTCAATTTAACGATGGACTGTTACGGGTGCATTTACCTTACGTGCGAGCGATCGGGAACTAATTGCGGATAGTTTTCGCTTTGCGACGGATGTGGGGGATTTTTCCGTTTCTTATTATCGGTTAAGTGTGAGTAAATTGGTGCGTTTGGGCTTTAGTTTATGTTAGGGTAAACTGTTTATATTATGTTGGTATAAGACTAGTCAATATAAATATTTTTTTATCAACAATTTTTTTACATTTAATATTGATTAATGCCTATCATGCGTTACGGGTGCATTTACCTTACGTGCGAGCGATTGGGAACTGATTTCGGATATTTTTCGCCTTTTGACGGATATGTGAGAGGTTATTCCTTTTTTTGCTATAGGTATGTTAAGCTAAGTATGAAAAGGTTTGGACTTGTTAGTTAAACTGTCGGTTTTTTTCAGACCACTATTATAATACTAGTACAGATAGTGCAATCCACGATGACGCCCCCACTCCGCGATTACTGTACTATAGCGGAGTGAGGCGCGTCGTCGTGGATTGCACTATCTTTAGTCATTATCTGCCCAGTCTTTCACCAACTATGTGGGGGTTGGCTTCAGGTCTAACCAGATGCAGCTGAATATCAATATTTTACAAGAAGCGACTGCCTATCTGACCTCCACAACCCAGTTACTGGGTAACACGATACCCCTTAGTCAGACTTATTTATACTAGTCGTAGTTTGTAAATAAAACAAGTTATTTACTATTTAACTTAAGAATAAACTTAACATTGTAGTTGAAAAACATATTCTCTCATACATTCTGCATTCCAACTGCAACTGTAAGTTTGTACGCACAATATTGAGAGATTTACCATGTTATTTCAAGACCGTAGACTTCAAGTTTTCCTGTAATCGATAAGTTAATCTTTAAAAAAAAAAAACAGGCTCAGAAGTTTCGGAGATACGGGGGAAGAATCGGAGTAAATTGGCTGTGACAGACGGACAGACAGATACACGAGTGATCCTACATGGGTTCCGTTTTTCATTTGAACTTACGGAAACCTTTAAAAGGATTGCAGTCAACTTTGGACTTCAACTCAAATATTATAAAATTTTCTCTATTCATCACCACATGATAACAAACTCCTGAAAGCTCTTGTAAAAAACAACACAAAGCTGCCGGTAATCATATCTAAACACCGTTATTAACGGCTTCCCATTGTTTTCATAAACAAATAAAAACAAAAAGATCCTGCCGCTAAAGCTCTAGTCATTGTTACAAAGATTACGCATTTCACTCACCTCTGTTAGGGGCTGGTTTTATATAAAGAAGCTGCCAACTTAGCTAAATTACTTTTTGTACTATCGAGCATTTTTTGAAAGGCCTTTGGAACCATGAATCTGATTAAGTATACAGCATGTAAATGTATGTACCATACATACATTTACGTAAGTCGATTGAGAGCGTGATATTATTTTAATTCTTGTGAATGTGAGGACTATGTGGATATTTTTTTTTTTTGTTTTTATTTCATTTTTTTTCTTTCTCAGTTTGTTTTAATTATGGTCTGGCAGTTTGAGTAGTTTATGCGGCCTACCCAAATGTCCTTTCTTTGGTATTGTTCGTCTAGTTGAGCTCCACGATTACTGACTAATGCTTGCACTGACTGGACAGGTCCACTCAAATCTGTGTGTTTTTTTTTTCAAAAGGCAATTTCAAACACTAATCTATAATATGGTCCTCATATGGCCTGACCAAGATTATGTCTGGACTTTAAAAGAGTCTTTTAAAGAGACGGCCTTCCTTCTCAGAGTAGCCAGATAGGAAACGCCGAATTCATATAGCTAATGTTAAATATTTTTTTAAGACGTGTAGAAGTGATTCCAATATCCTATTTACAGAATAAACAATTTCATATCATTGAGAGCGTCCGGTCTGTAGCAAGTGCAAAGGCAACAAAAAAAAAAGATAGACATCCAAGGGACATTAACAAAATACATAGGTGCACTGTAGCTTGATATGTCTTAAATTATCTTTTGTCTTGAGTCGTCATTTAAGAAGCCTGAAACTTTAAATGGCGACAAGATAAGTTAGAATTCCCTGTCTTATAACGCTGAACGCGTTCAATGCCAAAAGGAGCAGGATTGCATCGTTCATGTTAAGGATTCGTAGGTACGTGTACATTTGTTCAAACAGTAGAGTTATGGACCTTGCTGATAGAATGTATGCAAGGCTTGTACCAAGTCCTACAAGTGGTGGTTGGAAATAGCCGCATAAATGTCTGTATTTTAATGTTCAAGAAGGGTGAGTTTATGTTCGTGGGTATGTATGCCATAGTATTGTATTTTTTTTTTGTATTAACAATTTTTTATTATTGTGTTTTTTAGTGAATCCATAGGGTCTGATTTTTTATTTTTTATTATTATTTAATTTAGGAAGTTATATAACAAATTCTGAAATACCATTGTCTATACGGTTTTCCACTTTCACATACGACCTTACAAGCAATATAAAAAAAACCACTATATTTTTCCACGCCATAAAAAACTAAAGCAGTAAAACTGATCCACACGCCACAATCTCTAGTGGGATCGCCCTCTTACTAGACATAAACAGCTAAATTGTAATATGAAGTAGCTGCATTTTACACGCCACCTTTAGAGCAAACAAAAGCAAACTTCGAATAAAAATTCTTATCACAGCGACAATCACGTAGAGTAGGCAATCTGTTCGAATAGCTCGAATGTTGGAAGAAGTTCAACTTCGATCAATTTTTTTAAATTGAAGCACCTAAATGTGAAAAGGTTTTCGAATGTTTGAAATTGTGTGGAGTTGTAATTGAGTCTTCTCATTGGTGTTTTGGTGAAAAAGTCGTTTGGAACTTAGCTATGGGTTTGAAACTAGATTTGCTTCGGGCTTTGTCAGTCAGCTGCTCCTCTCGATTAAGAACATTTTCGATGAACAACCAAAGCGAGTGATGAATAATTGATTGTGATTGAGTCCACAATTTTAATTAAATTTCGATAAATGATACAGATACACACAAAAAATACAATCTATGCTCCTATGTGACAATTATTGAATGAAATGAATTGACTAAACTCAAGGAACTCAAGGAAGATGCATCTGTGGTCGATTGGGACCCTATGACGGAAGCCACTTCGGTTGATGACAAGGTTGCCATCTTCAATAATGTTTTACTCAAAGTGTATAACATCCATGCTCCCGTCAAAAAAAAAAAAATAAAGCGCTCACCTGCTCCATGGATGACAAGAGGCATACAGATGGCAATGCGTCGTAGGGACCACACGTTCCGTAAATTTAAAAGGGATCGTACTGATGAGAACTGGATATTATTTAAGGCTGCAAGGAATAGATGCAATCAGATGATACGCAATGCTAAACGCCGCCACATTCTCGATACTATTAGTTCTTCCTCTTCTGCCGATATTTGGAAATTCCTTGGAACTCTTGGTATCGGCAAATCGCGACATTTAGACCTTCCTAATTCAATTGACTTAGATGATCTTAACCGACATTTCTCCACTGTTTCCGCCATGGATCGTCTAACCAAGCAACAAACCCTGTCTCTTATTTCTGGTCTAACGCGTCCTCATATTAATCCTTTCAGTTTTATTCCAGTCGAACTGGGAGAGATCAAAAAGATAATTCTCTCCATCAAATCAAAAGCGGTGGGATGTGACAATATCACCCGTGGTATGATCATTACTATTCTGGATCATCTGCTACCCGCGATTACCCATATTATAAATTTTTCCCTATACACCGGAGTATTCCCTTTCCTGTGGCGCAAAGCCTATGTTCGTCCACTACCTAAGGTTTCCAATCCCTCTCTTCCTACCGACTTTCGTCCAATTTCTATCCTTCCCTTCCTATCCAAAGTGCTTGAGGCCTGTGTCCACAAACGATTCTCCAACTTTGTTCATCGCCACTCACTCATTAGCCCTCTTCAATCTGGGTTCAGGACTGGGCACAGCACTATTTCCGCCCTCTTTAAAGTGACTGGCGATATAGACTGGAAGACACCAAAGTTACTGCTCTAGTGTTGGTTGATTTCTCGAATGCCTTTAATACCGTCAGTCACGACATCCTGTTAGCCATTTTGTCACATCTTATGGTCTCTCCCAAAGCTCTGGAATGGTTTTCCTCTTACCTTCAGGAACGTCAGCAATCTATTCATGTTGGGGATTCTTCTTCATGCTGGTGTGATTTGGAAACTGGTGTTCCTCAAGGTGGTATACTTTCTCCTCTTCTGTTTTCTATTTTTATTAATCTTATAACTTCCGAGCTTCAGTGTGCGTATCATCTGTATGCAGATGACTTGCAGTTGTACAGTCAAGGAAGGATTGATGAATTACCTGACGCTATCGACAGATTAAACAGGGACTTGATAGCTATAAAAACCTGGGTTGATAGATTTGGTGTAGCCGTAAACCCTACAAAGTGTCAAGCGATCATCATTGGCAGTCCTCGCGGTATAAGCAAGGTGGACGGTACAACCTTGCCGCCAGTTCTCTTTAATGGTACGATCGTGCCTCTTAGCACTGACGTGAAGGACTTAGGCTTGCATATTGATAGTACCCTGAACTGGCGTACTCAAGTCGCTAGGGTAAGCCAAAAGGTTACTGGAACGCTGCGGGCTCTGTACCGACTGAAAAATTTATTACCATCGAGTACGAAGACAATGCTTGTGCAGTCCTTAATCTTCCCTATCACCGATTATGGTGATGTGTGCTATTATGACCTGAATGCAGATCTCCTCGACAAACTTGACCGTCTTCTCATAATTGGATTCGATTCGTTTTCAATCTGCATAAATATGATCATGTCTCTGCGCATCGGTCGCTTCTAAGGTGGTTGCCCATACGCCAGCGCAGAGAGCAAAGGGCGCTGACCACCTTGTTTTCATTTCTTGACTCTCCCTCTTCTCCTAGTTATTTGGCCGCCCACTTTCAGTACATTTGTGCCAACCACAATGGAAATCTACGTTCATCTCACAATCGTCTTCTTCAATGTCCCACTCACCGCACAGACTTCATTCACTCTTCTTTCTTCATTCAGTCTATCTCTCTGTGGAATGCACTCCCCCAGGAAATCAGGATGGCGAACAACCGATTATCATTTAAAATTAAAGTTCGCGAGCTCATTCGCAAGAAGCTGGCAGTATCATCACAACGGTAATGTTTTCCCATTGTTTGTCTTAATTGTGCTTATATTTATATATAATTAGGTGTATTTATTATATTTATAGTTCTTAATAGGTATATGTATATCTTTATATTTAAATAAATGTTTTTTCCTCAACTCTCGCTATTGCACCTACCACTGTTTGTCTCTGCATCACCCAAAGGTTGACTGGTAGAAAATGCCTGTGGCATTAAGTCCGCCTCTGTACATTTTTGTGCTTGAAGTGTAGATAAATTGAATTAGTGAATGAATTGATAATATATTTAGTTATATTATTTTATTGATTATCTGGATCTGTGCCCAGTTAAAGGCAATAGACTGCCCCCTATTACATGGGACTTAAATATAACGGTGAAATGTGGGTGTACAGTAATTGCACCTCTGCCGAACCCTTCGGGGAATGCAAGCGTGATGTTATGTTTATATTCTCTATTTTTTTAAATATATTTATTTAGCACTAGCTAGGCCCCGCGGTGTCACCCGCATGAGTTTCGATCTCGTTGGAATATCGGGATAAAAAGTATTCTATGTGCTAATCCAGGTTATAAACCATCTTTTTGCCAAATTTTATCCAAATCCGTTCAGTAGTTTGAGCGGGAAGAAGAGACAAACATACACACTCACAAACTTTCGCCTTTATAATATTAGTAAGATATACCTATATATATATATAGTATGTTAATGATAATGTTAATGGTGTTAATGTTAGTATTATATATATAGTAGGATAATCGTATAAGCCTTTAATATTCCCAGTACTGGGACTTCTCTATGTGAGTAGGAATGGGCCGTAATCCACCATCCATCATCCATGGATTGCTATTAACTGGTCATAGATCCAGACTCTAGGCTGCTGCTGAAAATGTCCTTGTGGTAAACAAAATAAATAATAAATAAATCCTCCCGACCGAATTTCGGCCACGATGTCCAATCTCAGCGGAGAGTCAATTATGTAGGAAATATTATAGTGGACGAGTGTGTGCGCAAACACAGGTCCACTCTCTGTTCCTTTAATCTCATAGGCCGATGGGACGGCAATCCAACATGACCGGGGAAAGATCAAGTGCAAGACCAACGTCTTAGGGAACTTTGTGAACTGATTCACATCGAGACGTAAAGGCGAAGCAAAGCTGTGCGCACTTTTTAAGATTCACTGGCCTCTTCAAGCATCGTCGCGTCACGTCTCGTCTCGGTGTGAAATGACCCTTAACGTGCTATCCGAGGCACAGGTGCCTCACACCCCGCGGTGGGCGCTGAAGCAGCTGGACCGGGAGCTCCTCCTGGAAGCCTCGATCGTGCAGGCCTGGTTGTCTTCACCGGACAGGCCTGCCGACATCAACGACTAGGCGGAGTGGTTCCGGGAGGCCATGTCCGAAATATGTGACGTGGCAATGCCCCGGGTCCAGCCCAGGTGAGCAATGGGTAGCTTGCCGTCCGGTAAGGACCAGGCCCAGGTTGACGGCGCGTTGTGTTCCACGCGCGCCTCAAAGAGTGTCAGCGAGTGAAGGGGTCCGATGAGACCATTGCCTGCCGGGGTTGCGGGAAAGTCCGAAAGGGATACCGTGTCCCCCTGGCATTGCACAGGCAACAGAAGGAACACGGGTGGGTTTTAGTCAGTAAGAGTCTGACACGCCCTCCCGCTCCACCCAGAGCGGGAGACGTCATTTGATGATTTCCACCCAAAAAAAAAAAAAAAAAAGGTGCCTCACACCACAAACTTTCAAACTCCGGGCTGCTACTGAGAAATTCCTAGTGGGAAAAACCCAATAGCACTTTTTCAAACCCGCGAATCGAACCCAGGACCCCACGTTGGGACCACGAGACCAACGGGGCTGGAAAACCCAATAACACTACCCAACAAGGAGATCAAACTCTTAACTGCGCTACAGTTTAATTAAGTACCTACCTGAACTGATACTGATCTCTAAACTAGACCAGAGTCTGTAATTATTATTCAGCCGACCTATTTTCAAGTAAACGCTGATAATGACGAAACCACAATAATTTCTCATTAACCGCTACCTTTTCGTGGAGTTCCTCAATAGCCTACAATTACGCTATGCGTCTGATATATGTATCTGCTGTTTAACGATGACCTTGTTTAGGAGAATTTATTTTAATACCACTCAAAGAACTTCTACAGAGTTGCGTGTTTATGAGTGCTCGGGGGAGCGTCTTTTGTCTATGTGTGGCCGTGTTTAGACATTTGTTTGAATTATTAGTTATTTTTTTGTGTTTTTGTTTAGGTTTTTTTGTGTCTCATGTTCAGGAGTTTATAATTACGTTCATCAAAAGCTTTGTGCAATAATAAAGTTACCAAATACATAGGTATGATTATAGCTGGGCGGTACGGTAGGTAGTAAAACTTTTTAGGGTTCCGAATCTCAAAACCAAAAAAACCGGAACTCTAGGAAGACTCGTGTGTCTGGCTGTCTGTCTGTATGTCCGTCTGTGACAGCCAATTTGCTCCGAATCTAATGGACCGATTAAGCTGACATATGGTACACATATGTATTTCTGAGACCCGAACATGGACGTGTAACATAAATACATGAATTTTGAATACGGGGGTCACTTTTGGTAGAAAAAAAGAAAATTAAAACAAAATGTTTTGCAAACCGTAGCGTGTGACATATAAAAAAAATTAAAGGGCTTGTTGCAAGGATCTCAAATTTTTAAATAAATATTTTTAAAGATAATAATAATAAATAAATGAAGAGAAGTCTATGGTCTTAAAATAACATGGTAAATCTCCTAGTATTGTACGTACAAACTTACATTTGCAGTTGTAATGTATGGGAGAACATGTTCAACTACAACGTTAGGTTTGTAATTGCGATAAATTCATCCTAACTACGGAACCCTTCATTGTGCGTGATCCGACACGCACTTGGCCGGTTTTTTGTATTTGTGGGCCTAGCAAAAACGCGCGAAGTAAACAAACGAAAATTTGAACGAATTTATAATAGTCGATTCGTTTAACCATAATTATTTAATTTTAAGACTTTTTTCGATCAATGAAGTGCAAAAAACATATCGGGTTCGAAACAAAACACTGCGCTCCAAAATAAAGATA
This sequence comes from Xanthia togata, assembly GCA_963853775.1. NCBI lineage: Eukaryota > Metazoa > Arthropoda > Insecta > Lepidoptera > Noctuidae > Xanthia > Xanthia togata. Next base: position 25,776,158 of record OY970794.1, on the reverse strand, counting down.
TTTGACGTGGCTCAAAACGCCGCCCAACTTAAATGGGACTGGGCAGGACATGTCTGCCTCGTGCTGGACAAACGGTGGACCCAAATAGCACAGAACTGGTGCCCTGAGACAGTGATGTGGGGTCGCGGCAGACCAAGCAGGAGATGGTGGGATGAGCTGGATAGGTTCCGTCGAAACTGTAAGGAGGACGCGCAGGCTCGCGAAATATGGAAGGAATGGAGGGAGGCCTTTGCGCAGTTGTGGGACAGCTTAGGCACTAGCCTACGACCACCACCACCAACCACCACCATCCACCAACCATCTACTAAGATGGTAGTACTTTATTCATATGTATGGGTGATACTAATTCTGCTTATCGTAATTTTTTTACCAGAATCCTTTATGATAGTAGTATTTTCGATTAAAAAATCAGTGCAGTGATAGTCTAGTGGTGTGGCCGTCGGACTGCCATGTCATAGGTATCGAGTTCAAACCCAAGGCACGGACGCACCTCTGCCTTTTTGGAATCATGTGCATATTGTATAATCATCACTTGCTTAAAAAACGGTGAAAGAAAACATCGTGAGGAAACCGGCATGCCTGAGAGATATTTATCGATGGCATGTGAAGCCAAGTCAGGGTGGAGGAGCTCGTGGCTAAGTAATAACTGCCGCACGGGTCGATCCATCAGGTTAAGCTACGCTTGCCGGGGTTGGTCTGTGGATGGGTGACCATCTTTACATACCGAGACTCCTCCGTGCCTCGAAAAGCACGTTAAGCCGTTGGTCCCGGTTGTCATTCGTGGATCTTTGACAGTCGTTACGGGTCGTCAGAAGCCCGAAAGTCTGACAACCAGTCTTACCAAGGGGTATCGTATTACCCAGTTACTGGGTTGTGGAGGTCAGATAGGCAGTCGCTTCATGTAAAATACTGGTATTCAGCTGCATCCGGTTAGACTGGAAGCCGACCCCAATATAGTTGGGAAAAGGCTAGGCCGATTGATGTGAAGCCAAGTCACAGGCTCATGGGCGGTTTTAAAACTCTGACACCAGGTTAGAAACTAACCACACGAAAACAAGAAGATTCAAAAATCTTTCGAATTTACGTTAAGTTTCTTTCACTTTGGTAGGTTATGTATGTCAACTTTATTGTGTAGCACTGTTGTGCCCATGTTTTATAATGCACACGAGTGCCTCTAAAGTTACGCAAATCAACGTCATCAATGTTATAACAATTTCTAACTCTATGTACAGACTGACCCACAGTTGACGATCCCGTAACAGATCAATCAACTCTCAGTACACAAACAGATCTTACTTAGTACACAACCGACACTTACCCAGAAACAGTAGTACACTTTAGTACATTTGTAGCCAATGAGTCATTTAAAGCAAGATTAATTGGACGGCTTGAAGCGTTGTCGTCGAGTGCATAACTGCCAGAGTGCCATAGTGTGCCGTAGTGCCGGAGTGCCGGAGTGCCGGCTTTCAGTACGTCCTAACCGCACTTGACAGCCTCGAACAAATCAAACGATCCACTAAACGACCTCAGTTGACCGGCTTGGATGGAGTAACTAAGCTATTTATTCACCTCAAATATTGCTTGCAGGTTGTTCTTAGGTTAAAGATGTTTCAAGAAATTGTTTTGTAATGTTAAGACTGTGTTAGACCTTACCTCTTGGCAAAAACAGATGTCCACGGGTATTGCACATGTTCAAAGGTGACCTTCATTGTCAATCAATTTATCCATGGTTAAACACTGAAAAACCTACATATAAATGTTGAATTATAGGAAGTGTTTACAGTGCCGCTATTTGCAGCTTAATTAAAGCGGCACTTTAGCCGGACCGAGGCGGCGCCACTATTATACCGCTAGTGGCACTCAATCCGATAGGGATAGAGTATAGCTAGCGGCACTCTATACACTGACTAAATTATATTAACTAAATATAATGATAGATGCAGTTAAAATCTTTATTTTATTCTTTGACTCATACCTACGAACCGCTTATGGAAATTCTGCTGTCTAAATTTAAAACTTTCCACGTTAGGCAAATACCGTCCCAGTGTCACTCACTTACGGAAAAACATGCTTAATGACTCTTGCCAGCAACATTGTGTCAATTGCAAGTCATGGTCATGTAAAGTGTTTGTTAAAACATTTAACAAATATATTTTCAAAGCGTGGCGGTAGTGCTAGGAGCGTTTATACATATATATCAATCAACGACTCAAATAGTTGTCAAATATGACGCTGTTTTGATTAATTTGGCAATATTACTGTATGGAAATAAGGAATATGGCTAACTAGTGAACTAACTAAAATATGATTAAGAAATACAATAATTAATATCATAAGCGCCTAAAGCGGTTACAACATCAAATTCAGTGTTATAAAAAATCATTATTGGAAAGTTTCCAAATACTACTTTTTTACATCTAAAACTAAATATCAGTGTTATGATATTAATTATTGTATTTCAAAATCATATTTTAGTTCACTAGTTAGCCATATTTCTTATTTTCCATACAGTAATATTGACAAATTAATCAAAACAGCGAAATATTTGTCAGCTATTTGCGACGTTGCCAACTTTTTGCATGAACGCTCATAAAAGTCATTAATGAATTGACTTCTTATAGGCAAGCGTGCACCAGCTTCGTTTCATAGCTGATCATCAGGTGAAGTAGATCGCAAATGCGACCTAGTCCGACTATTTGATATGAAAAGAGACTTGGTGCTGTGGCGTCACATCACATCCCATCGCATTTGTCACTCTCCAAACGTTGGGTGCACACCATGTGAGTGTGCTTATGCAACATGAAACTCAAAGGGCTTTGAAAGGGTCGTGCAAGCAAACAATGATGTCACACTTCAGAGGGTGTCATTTATTTGGACTTTTAACAGCAAAGATGAACTGCTGCAAAAAGAAACAGTGTTACGAGTATAATGGGTCTGGTTTATCGAGTTATGAAAATTATCGTGCATATTTTTCGTGAGTTGTTCCATTTTTGTGCACTTAACAATTCAATGTTCCTGAAAGAGGTGAGATGGTAAATTTAAACAAAAAAATGATTTGCTGATAAGCAAATTTATTCCAAGAAGTATTTATTACACATATCTTAATAATTACGATATGTCAAGAAGTCTTTGAAAAATCACCGAAATTATACGCATTTATACAAACTTAACTATTTTGTAGAGAAATGTACCACCAAACATACTTATAAAAAGATTAATATATATTATATACTTTATAATAATATATTGATACAACATGTCGTTTTAATAGTCCACAATATTTTGTGTAAATGTTGGGCCGTAGCTGTGAATTTTATTACTCGAATAAAATTTCGAGGGAAGTATTCAGGCGGAGCTCCTACCTACATATGTATAAGTACTATGCACTTTATATCGTCGACCTGTAAGTGATATAGCCCGTAACCACATTATGTTGTCAGGAAACGAAAAGTTATTACAATTTTTAATATGAAACTTTTATTTGATATGCGGACACATTTTACTTTCAGTGTAATGAAACGATTTTGAATTGTTTAAAATTTTCAGTGTTTCCTGCGAGTAGTGTTTTCAAGTTATCATGAATGTTTTAAAAAATATTTCATCAAGAGTAATTATTTTATAATTAATTTCTGATCATTTTATCATACAATTTACAGTTTGCTGTATTTAGTACTACCTACTAGCCTATCTTCTAATATAAATTAGTCTTGAAATATTGTAGACTATTAAAATATCTTCTATATTTCTACTATTATAGAAACATTTTAATATGTTAACAAAATGTTATTAATAAATAAATATTGGTACAAACAGAGACAAAAATATAATTAAATAAATAATATAAAATGAGATTTGTTTTATTCTTCAGAGTACAAACTAGCTTAATAATTCGTTTTATTTAATTTAAAAATAGTTGTCTTTATTCGGAAAACTTCACTTGTCTCTGATTGCACATTCAACATAAGAGTTATATTTTTATCAAATATAAAACAAAATATGACAGTAAGTAATTTCAACGTAAAAATGACCTTTCGACTTTACAAAATAATAATATCGCAAATAAACTAGCGGATTTGATTAACATTCAATTGAATTTATTTTATAATATTCCTTCACATATAAGTTAATACTATTTACAATACACATAATTTCTAAAGTATTTGACTAGGGTCATTTTCATAATACCCTAGAACCGACAACACCTTCATATTTACACTTATATAAATATTATGAATGTAATTCATAATTTAGAAAGTTATAAATTTTATAGCATCACAGTGTATTCATTTTTATTTAATTTTATTTATAGAAATTCAAATTCAATTACAATTATTTACTTAAAAGCTACTTTCAAGTTCTGATTTATACATACTTGATGGAAAAGATAGTATATTTCAGCATGTTTTGACTACTAAACAAAACAATAACCAAGTTTACCGTAGAACCAAACACATACATGAAAAATATAAAAATATTATGAGCACTGTATTACATTTTAGTTATATGATGTGTTTAAAATTTTAAAAATAAATTCTCAGTTGTTTAAAATGAATTGTGTAGAAAATATCTTAAATTGGACAGTAAAATAATGAAATTTCCTCTTGAAATATTCTGGGAATCTTTTAAAACATGATCAGGATAAGATTATAACAACAGTTTTTTTTTTTGCTAACATTGTGGTGTTAAATTTTAGAGGACTAAAAATATGAAAATAAAGTATTTAATAAAGTCATCGTCATCATTATTCTATTTCTCTTATCTTATGAATAAATAAAGTCTGAAGAGTAAACTGTGACTGATCACGAAGATACGAGGAAATATTTTTTCTTCATATGTCCCAGCATATTTACATTTTGTATCGTGAGTGCCAGTGACATTTACAGAGGCAGAATAACTTCCGTTAGAAAATATGGTTAGGAGAAAATATGGTTAGGATCCTTAAGAAGGTCGAACAGCCTATAAGTTGGGTATATGTACTTGGATTTTACTTTCTTGAACGTACACGTACGTGATTCTAGTATTTTCTTTTTCGTTAACAAACCAAGTAGTCTCGACCTTTTAAATATGATTTTGTTTATTGCAAAGTACCTGCATAAAGGTTTGTTACTTCGTACCAGCTTAATATTTAATTGCCAATTGCCAAAAAAACTAAGGTTTTTGAAAAAAAGAACCAAACAATTTCACGAAGATATTTTTCCTCAAAATCTAGGTATTGACGATAGCCCAGTTCAAGCTTTAAAACAATGAACAACTTAACAGTAACGTGTTATAAATTTATTGTCTACTTTACATTCAAACTATTTTAAATCCAATAACAGGGGTATTTGATACAAATAAATACAAACCTCATATCCGTAAACAATTACCTTTTCACCAACATTTTAAACTTTATAATGATATTTTTATAATAACATTATTGAGCCAGTTTCAGAAAGTTTTAATATATTTACAATTTGAAACTTTTAATGTAAAAAATCTTCGATTTATAAAAACACCCATTAGAAAATATTTTTAAATTATACTTATAACAAAAAAGTATTAATTAAACAGTCGTTTATAAATCACCAAAATAAATATTTATGAGATCTTTTTATTTAGAAAATAACAATTATTTGCTAAAAAACAAATATTTATATTTATATTAGTAATTATTATATATTTTCCAATATATGTATAACAAAACATTATAAGGACTTTATGGAACATTTAGGTGAATGTCCTTTAAATGAAATAAAATTGAAACTACTCATATTTTAAGAAGGACACTTAGTTTTAGGGAAAACGGAAATAATGAACACAGTACTATGTAGGTATATAGAGTATTCTTATAATAATATGTTTAATTACTTGATACATGTTTTATTCCTTCGTAAAAAACTATTTAATAATTTATTTTTTTAATGGTTATTTCTAATTTAAAAAAATACTTAAAACCAATAAGGCGTCATTGACAAATTAAAAAACTGTACCAGATTAGCTATGTAAAAAAATTACGTAAATTTTAATAATAAGTACATCAAAGTATTAAAAAAGCAGTTCAATGTTTATATAACAATGTAGAATCAAAACTGGTTCTGTTTTAATTCTAATTCTCACTAGCCTAGCCTGGGTCCACTCGGGGCGATCCTTTGGATCGGCGAGCCACGACCCATGATCATGGAGCGCCGATCGTGGATCGAAGATTCTTTCGCACTATCTGTTTTAGGAACCCCACGATCTTGTCGCGGGCTTCAGTGCCGATCCACGGTTTAGCTATCAGTCATTTGCGTACTATCCAAATTGCCAGCGCTTTTGATCATTATAAAAAACTGTCAGCACTTGGATCGGCCGCTCCACGGATCGCTCTTCACCGCGTGTACTCGGATGGCGCACTTTACAAACAGCAGCATACGGACTGCGCAATTGGATCGCGCTCGTACCGCGCCCGATCGGAGCGTACTGGATCGTCCGGCGTGGATCTAGCTAATGAGCACTAATCGTGAGTGTAAGGTGTAATTGATGTTAGTAGTTTTCATAGTGTTAATATATGCAAGAGTGTCTTGAATTCATATGCATAATAAATTGATCCACAGTCTATGATCGAATTCTCCTGAAAAGTTATAGTGGAAATTGGACCACTGCCCAATAAATTAATGACTAGGTTTCCTTTTGCCGCTTCGGCTTTAATACAGTTGGCACATCTGCCTAACGTTTTAGGGATTAAAATCACGACAGTTTTTATTAGATTATTTAATTGCACGTAATTAAGCCACGTAATAATTGGGAAAAAAAGGTATGCGAATCATTGTTTCCGCAACATTTTTTTGTTCAGCAAAATGTTGCCGGCAACATGCTTTAACCTCATCAGTTGAATCACTTTTCATCCTATCGTCTTTCGCGCTTCCCACTACTGTTATACACGGTAAGTTTCAGAAGGATAATTTCAGTTTTGTAAACATGGGTGTTAGACAACAAGAAGGATGTTACAACATGTTGACAAATACAACTTACTTATAGATCTTTGTTCGTTTGAAACCTTGAAGCTGAGTCTAACCTTGCTACGAGACAATAAAGTGAAATTCAGGTCGCACTGCGCTAATTACCTATAGTTTTATTGACCTAGAAGTTCCCTCTCTTTCTATATCGCGTACCTCTTAGATCTTCTGACTACGTTACATTCACTGAATTTGCTCAAAAAGCCTAAAAACCTAAAATGCGGAGTGTATTAATCTGTGGTCTAACTTAAATTGACACCAATGTCTTGGACACTCATAAAAACAATTATAAAACATGAACATAATTATGTAAGTAGATATATCCAGAGGGTCCATAAAAACGCTTTCAAAGTGATTCGTATTTGTACAGAATTGACATAAACTTTTCGGTAGCATAAGTCCATCCAATAAATTTTTGATTTTCCATTATACATAGTTATCAACATTATTCACGTTTTTGGCCCTCAGTTCCTTGAGGCCTGATAGGTACATCTAAATAAGAAACAACCAATCATATAGGTACTAGCTAGATATACCTACCTACATAACCATATAAATTCAATAGACTTTATATTAGGGTAAATCTTGTTAACACGTAGTTAATTACCTATTACGAAGGAATAAAACATTCCCGAATTATGTATATGTACATAATTTATAATGTATACCATCAGATCATTAATATGTATAGCCTATTACAGAATAGTGCCAGTTTCCAGAACATTAATTACACTTATATTTACTTAGATTGATATAAATTATCTCTTTTTGAAAGTGAATATTGACTATAAAACAAACATTTTATCTAATTTACATTCGTGTTTGCGTCAAAGGGATTATGTTTTAACAGTCTTTCACAATTTACTTCGATGTATATATACAAAAATATTGATCGTTATACCTTTGAGAAAAATTGAAACAACATACTTAATTATTACAAAAAAGACAAGTATGTCTCTATAAAATCAGTTGAAAAATGCCAAAAATAACAAGTCAAATTATTCAAAGTAAAATATTTGCTAACCATAAATATTTTACACACAAAACTCGTAAAACAAAAATTAAGTCAACAACCCACCACTTATCCAAACCACACGTTAAGCCGAATCACAGACCTAATCCTAGATAGTAAAAAAATATTCTAGAAAATAAACGAGTAACAGAATCCCTTTGGCTCAAATTGATACTAAAATAGTAGTTTCAGACTAGACACAACTTTCTCTCGCATTCGCTAGCAATGGCGTTCTAGTTGTGACCACTTCTCTCCGCCTAGAGAATGTACCACTAGTCACGCTTCGACGGTCTTCCGCCAGTGTTCCGATGCTCTGGGTTAAAAGGATAAATAAAAATATTAGCTAAGAAAATACAAAGAGAATTCGGATGAAGTCTCCTTTATTCGTCAACACACATCTTGCCGTACGCCACACATCAAAGGCTGGATTCAAATCTCCATTAAAAGCTATGAGATATCTAGCGTAAGCGTTAGCTCCACAGGATATTAACCTTTAAATGCAGTGAACGTTTCAAAGATACCATAAATTATCAGTATATTTCCATGGCAAGCATCTCGACGCGTCGTGCGGCAAGACGTTGTTCAAAGAAAACTATAAGAAAAATTACAGTCACAAAAAAGTGAGCGATTATCTAACAAACCCTAATAATAATTCGCTGGTACAACAATCTTTAAGTTTCAACAACTTAGCTGGATCAACAGAAAATAATAAGTACACATTTAATATTTAAAATAAGTTTCCACTAATTAGGGTTTTGAACTTCCAAACGCAGACTACTCATTAATAAATATGATCAAAAATAGCTAAGTGGCCATAAATTAAATAAAGCGTGAAATAAGCGAAATTTAGTATTCATTACTTAAAATTCGCGTGGGTGAACCTGTACACAACTCATTCACTCAAAAAATTACTAACTTCAACGCGGACCACATATTCGTGGGTGTCTGTGATTCGATTTGGCTGGCTTATTCACATAAGCGTCGCAATTTGACTGCATTCAAATCTGTTCCAGGAATATCATCTATCGTCAGTCTGATAGCAAATGTTTTCATGTAATTCAACATACCTACCTTACCTAACCTTACCTTACCTTTGTACTCATAATTATTATTACGTCTTATCTGTATCTATTTTTCTGTGTGTACATAAATAATAAAATAAATAAATAAATAAAATGCGTAATACTTTAAGGCCCGCTTGCACCACACATCACTTAATGCGTTTAATGCTAAATGTATTTAAAAAATGGTGTCGCTTCTGTCAATCGTTTTAAAATTACATATACTGCACGTTGTTTTAAATTAAATTCGTTTAGCATTAATTGTATTTAGTGACCAGTGGGGTAATTGCGTAACGCACCTACAGTAGCAATGGCTTTCATTTTGACAGTTCAACAACATTCATTGCGCTATTTACGTTGCTGAGCAGACAAATTTTTCCAACATATGAAGCAATGGATTAGCAATATCCTTCATTAAGATAGTAATTGATAGTGTATTATGCAATTAGGGTGTAGATGTATGAACGTAAACGAAGTAAAAAAAGTATGTAAGGATCGTAGCAGGTGGTGTTCTGTAGTTTCTGCCTACCTCCATATGATAGGAAAAAAGCGCGAGTTACTGTTGTGTTGTCATGTCGTTGTGCAAATGGATCCTAATACGAGTATATGATACAGCAAAACTCTACTAAAACCGTTTTAATAAAAATAGTCAATATTTTTTTATACATTATATTCCTTATAAACATCATTCATCAATACTATCACCTAAATTTTTAATCTTTCAAGGTCTTTTCCAGCATTATAAACTTACATGGCCATCAGAAGCGGGAGTGATCGGTGTGTGCGGTGTGACAGGCCTCGCGTCATGATGATGGAGACTATTAGAACTCCGTGAAGCCCCCACAGGAGGAGACATGACAGCCCCATATGGTGGTGGCTCCGGTGGCCGCTCTAAATCCCGCGCACTGTTGAAATCTAGCAAAAAAACAAAATAATTGATCAATCAAAATTACCAAAGTTTTAAAATGCAAGTAAGTAAGATTACAAGGAAAAAAATATTTAGTTAAAGTGGTCAGCGATCAATCTTAACTTAAAAATTACATTAAAACTTTTCTTTTTGATGTGGCTGTGTACACTTGAAAGTAAACATCGGTGAAACGATAAAATGAGCAAACATATTTCTTACACTTGGCATAAATTTCAAGTATAAACTTGAGACTTGCACTGAACAAATAAAGAGAACAAAACATTCTATGTTAAATAAAAATCGATATACCTATATTACCTTTACCCAGAGGAACTACATCAGGATTTTTATCGTCAGGTTGAACCGGAGAATGGTTGGTGCTTTGTATGGCGCCTTTGTAAGGCTTCACCGTCTGCATGGGAGCTAAAAATAAGGTAAAATAAATTATATAGTATACATCACACGTCGAAAGGTGAACTAAGAACGTTAAATTGGTTTAAAAATATTGAATTTGACGTAGGTAAACATCCATCATTCTTTATGATGTGAAGACTTTGTAGACCTACGCTCTAGTTTGCTTTGTGTTTTCTGATGTTTTGAGTTTAAAGGTAGAGTAAGGATCAAACGGGTTATATAGTTCGGCGTGCAAAGGATAGATTACAAGTCCATCAAGTCAAAGCTGGACAGAATCTTTTGACGTGCACGAATTGCATGCTCTCAATGGTGCCGATTCTCTTGTACACCGAACTAAACTAACTAAATTATCACTAAAATTGCTTTTGGCTATGAGAATCTTAAAGCTATTCTGCAAAAAAATCCCAAAATTTATAAATTATTTTGACACAACTTAAATCGAATTTGACAATTGCCACCCGTGTTTTTTTTTTAGAGCCGGACGCGCGCTACTTCGGTTTGTATGGAAAATATGAAAAATTATTGGCTACATGCTGGGTTTATGGGTTTCCTTAAGGGGGTCGAAATCTTTTATTATTTTTGCCATAGGACACACCATTTTCTGGGTGTTTTACGCCCAGCAACTGCTAAGATGGTAACTCAGCAAAAAAAATCTGCAATTTTAACGTTATGTTTTTTGTTCTCTTTTTTTAATGTGTTTGTTTCTGTTGTGTTGTGTCTGTGTCGAATAATTGTTTTCTATTTTTTATTAATTTTCTAGATATAAGCAAAAGAAAAGAAGATACAGTACTGTTATTGTACCTGAAGCCCAGGGTGTTGGTGTGAATTTTAGTTCATGACAACTTATTTTATGCCACAGCTTTTTAAACCAAGATTAAAAATAGTCAGCATTAGTTAGACAATCAATTTTTTTGGTGAATAACGCCAAATCCAAAATAGCAAAATTGCCATTTTCACTAAATTAATAATTCAGTACCATTTTAGTGCTGTCAAACTAAAATATAGTTAAGTTGTGTCACTTTAGTCTATTTCAGAATGGGAAATCATCATTTGACAGGTAAAACGAAATTTTGGTGATTTTTAGTCTAGTTTAGAGGTATTTATGACAAGATAATCGGCACCAATTTAGAGCAAAACAAAGAAGATTGCTTGGGACAGCATTATAGAATTTATATTCCTACCTCCGAAATTTTTTACTGGTAAATGACCTTAACGTAGTTAAGTTCGTTATTCTGCCTAAATTAGAGCTCAATTTAGTTTTTTTTTAATGTAGTGTAGTGAACAACACAAGTTTAATCGATATCGATGATTTCAGTGTCGATATAGCGATACGATTGTCTGACACGACATTTACCTACAACTCAGGTCCTAAATTCACCTGGCACTAGGCTGGCACAGCGAATGTTTTTCTCGATATAGGTAAATGTTTTTATTGCACCATATTTCTAAAAGGCTATTATTTCTGTGAAAACGTTTGTTGCTTACAAAGTTTTTGGAACATAACTTTTCATGCTCGCGAATTCCAACAATAGCAGCTTTTTGTACTAAATCTTAATGGCCAAAGCCAAGGAAAAGAATAAATCATTCTGATTATTTCAAAAGTAGGTTGTGGAAATCGAATGCTAATAAGTGGGTACCTATTCTGTGCGTATCGATATAATGAGGTCGCTATTTCTAAATGTAGAACAAGTTTTCTGATAATGTTTTTAGAAGCTCTAACTACTGAGAATTATTCAATAACGGTACAGGAGTAGTTCCATATTATCCTCTTAGAGCCCATTGTGATCGTCAAGTCTATTACTTCAAATGAAACCCGAGCCAACCTGTGTTGACCATTCATTGTAGTTGTAGTATGTCTTAGGTAATCGCTATGCCAGTTTCACTTTAGGTATGGATCTATTCTCTAAGCATGAATTATAAAGTGGAATGGTACCGAAGTGATCCGCGCTGACTCACTCAAGGATTAACAGAATAAACGCAAGACCTGAAAGTAGTTTGTTCAGAATCGATTTCCATCATTATTTATTATGCAACGTGCCGCTATAGTGGCGATATCAACACATGGGTAGTATAGGCCGCCGCTCTCTCTGTCCTTCAATTCGCCTACTCTTTACGTTACGTTTTTTACGTTATTCGTTTTAGTTGCTCCAAGATGCTATTTTAGAAAGTTGGAAATAAACTAGTAAATAAAGGTGTTATTGGGTTTTTCTTTCTGGAATTTCTCAGTATTAGTCCGGGGTCTGGATTTGTGCCCGGTTGATGGCAATGGGGTCGCCCCCTATTTCGTGGGACTTAAACATAACTGGTGAAATGTGGGTGTACCTACTACAGGTACACCTCTGCCCAACCCTTCAGGGAAACAAGGCGTTATGTTATGATGTTATGTGTAAATAATAAAGTTTGATGAAATTAAAATAAATCTTTCTATCACGAAAACGCGAGACCGTATACTTGTGTTAAATTATTGTCGCCATTAAAGCAGCACGCTGTATGTTAGTTTTCCTCCAAAAAATCTTACCACCACCGCGTCATAATAAGTTAATAAAATCTTCCATTTGAAGAAATTTAAGCCTTATCCCAGAGCAATAAAGTCTACTTATATGCACGGCCGCATTTACATTTTTTACCGTTTTACCGTTTTTAGTCCGGAAATTTTTTAACCGACTTCCAAAAGGAGTAGGTTATCAATTCGGATGTTTTTTTTAAATGTATATTCTGGAATAACTCCGTTATATATAAAGGGATATGCAATTTTTTTTTTTACCGGTTCCCATTGTTATCAGGTCAGGATCTGACGATGGGATCCTGGAGAAATCAAGGGAGCTCTTCAAATATTATAGGCATACTTATAGCGATTCGAGTATTTTTTTCGTGCAGTTGTTCTTGGAAAGCACCATTTGGTGAAGTGGAACTAATGATGAAGACCACAGATGGCCACCGGAACTGCTCAACAATAAGTTGTTGAGCAGTTCCGGTGGCCATCTGTGTGTCCATATTTCTCGGGTTGCGATTCGATTACTTTAATAAGGTTACCAATCAATTTATGCTCGTCATAATGCATTTATGGACAAAATGGAGCTGATGGTGCAGTACCAGGAAAACTCTTCAACGATTAACGCCCCTGCATCGAGAAAAGTAATATTTTGTAAAAGGTGGTGAGTAGTTTACATTAGGCTAATTAAATTACTAACTGGCCCACTAAATAAAGAGATAAAAACTTTTAAAAAACTACCGACTTTTAAGTGAAAAATAACTTAAGTTTAAGTCGGTGGCAAATAACGAAAATACAAAACCAAAGACACCGACTTCCGAAATTAAAGTTATTTTTCTTTTCACTTTTTTGTGTTTTTTTGGAAGTCTTTTTTTAATTAGTTTTTTATAAATAATGAAACCTAACGAGGTTAAACTAAATTAATTACATATTTAAGTTATTTTAGTCTTATAATTTATTATTCTAATTTTCTTTTGAGGTTTTGCGTTTATTCTATTACCATTTATTTAAACAATTGGATCTGAACTTCAGATAACGTGAAAAATTGTTCATTTAGCTAATAACTGCCATCCAAACTACAACCTCATTCCCCTTTATCTGAATAGAAACATCCAAAACCAAACACGTCACCAAGATTCACGTTATGAAAATTATGTTATGCGTCACGTCAATGTTATTTACCGTGAAACCTTCCTTGTCTCGTGTTTGTCTCCATTAATAATATTACTAACGGGACGAACGAAGTGGTTGCATGACATTCTAACCATCTTGGAGCAGTCTGTTCGTCACTGCGCGACTGTTGACGGAGCGGTTAGAATATTTGTTCACATAACACGTTGCCGCTCTGATGTTGCTATAGTCAAGGTTGCCATTCTGCGCGTGTTTGTAAAGGGGATATGCTGAGTTTATACTCCGAAGTAGTTGTCAGCGTTTCAATTTTCGTATGATAGAATATTCTGTTGAAGTATCGGGTAGTGTGTTTTGTATTACTAAAGGTAACACATGGGTTTATTGGCTGTGTGTAATAGCTATTTTTATCTAAGCGTATCCCCTTTTTACCCAGACAAAGGTTTTTTTTACAAACTTTAACAAACTTTGTGAGTTAATCTGATTTATTAAAATAATAAGCCTTTTTCTTAACTCGGAAGCCTCAAGAAGAATCTTCAAGTTTAATCAATTCCGGCTGTCTATCAGTATTTTCCAAGGATTTACCAATATCTAAACCTTAGTTATTGAAGTATAAAAAGTAGACAGTTAAATAGACTATCAGGCTTATTAGGTAACGATTTCCTGTTTACTTGTACGAGAATCTTCACGGAAGCCAAAAATGGTTTACGTCTTTTATTTTTTAAACCCACCAGTGTCATTGCTGCTATCCTAAATTCAACGGAACTGCCATTTTAAAAGTATCATTACGTGTCACAAACAGCCAAACGTCTAAAAGACAATTTATTTAATAATATGGAAACTTAATAAAGACGTCGTCGCCGCCGTCCATCGACAGACGGAACATCTGCAATTTCATTCCAAATGCAAAAGGACATAAATCACATTTCAAATGCAGTGAAGCCCACAGCCGGGCCGTCCAAGGCGTTCAAAAATTCCAGTCACGCGACAGAATCCACCGCTATTCGCCAGTAAACCTGCCCAGCGAAGCAATTTCGATTTATTTGTGGTCGAAGGTACGAACCTCTATATTGCTTTTATATTACCCTCAAAATAATTACCTATCCGAGACATCGATAATAAAAAGGCATTAGGCACGTCACTATAACAGAAACCAGTATTGCCAACTTAAAAATAAAAAATTGTTTGTAACTTTCAAGTTATAATTGTTAAGTTTCACAACGTATTATTTTAAGGTGTTATGTATTGAATTATAGTCACATTACGTGAGAATGGCTAAAGAAAATGACTTTGACACTATCTGGCGACAATTTCACAGTAAAATTCAAACTTGTGTCGTTTATATTCTAAGTTATAGGCGTTGCACACGCCATGGCTCGGTTAAATACTGTTATTTGGTAGATTCATAGCATCTATCAAAATTGGACACGCTACGATCATGTATACATAAATGATTCATCGACCTTTGTCAATTTGAGTAATCGTACTTTATGTGAAATATTTTTTATGCTTCGCTGCATTCCAATTTTCACTGTTTGAGTTTCAGCGCATAAGCTTTAAATATATTCTCTCATCTCTTTCCGTGATATTCGTTAGTTACGTTTTGTGCTACTTTGTAAAGTGTAGGCTACTTACTACTCACGGAAAAATGCTAAAATAATGAGATTTTTCTTCTTCGTGTAAGTCCACTGAGCGCAAAAATTCAAACACAATTATTTTGTAAATTAAGTGGTTGTGGTTTTAAATATTAGTTTTGCCCATTTCGTTTCCATTTTTGCACCAAGAGGTACTAATAATATTAGCTAGTTCCTACTCTCTCATCACATGAGTTTCATTTATTCATGTAGTCGAGTGAAAAGTGGTTTATCTCAAGGTGAGGAACTTTTTAATAAAAGTAGTGTTATTTTTAATTACTGTTTAGAAATCTTCAAGTAATCCCAACAAATCTTAAGAAATTCCTCGTAATTGCTTTGCCACCCCTTTTTTGAAGTGAAAACATCTTTAGCGGCGTTGTGCACTTTTTTGTGATGGGTAAAAAATGTTAAACTCGCGTCAGGACACGTGACCTGATCGAAAATTCGTAAAACGGAGGGAGAGTAGACCACCGGCGCAGCGTAGAAGAGGAAGTATCCCCCTCTCTTTTCCACTTCTACCGGCACTCCCGGAGTGCAAACCGGTGTTTTTTTTTATGGTTGGGAAATTATCAAATAACTTCTCCTGCTCTGGGTAGACCGGGAGGTCGTGTAAGACTCTTACTGAATAAAACCCACCCGTATTCCTTCTGTTGCCTGTACTTGCCAGGGGCCACGGTATCCCTTTCGGACTTTTCCGCGACCCCGGTAGGCATAGATCCTTTAAGGCGCGCGTGTAACACGCGTCATCGCGCCGTCAACCCAGGCCTGGTCTTTATCGGACGGCGAGCTACCCATTGCTCACCGTCCGCAAGCCCACGCCGAGAATCAGCCTGCGATTCCCGACGCCCAGGGCGTCTCCTGCGGCGGCTAGGGGTGTGAGGACGGAAGGTGAGGACGCCGTGGCGCCTCTCTAGCCACTCATCAAAGAGGGAACTTATCGCCGAAATTGTGCCGTGCCCAGCACTGGGTTGTGACAATCGCACCCTCCAATGACGCCATGAGATCCCGCCGGAGCTCTGTCCGCTGTACCGTGATTTCTTGCGGCAGCGGACGCCCCGGCGTTTCGCCTCCTCGCGCCACTCCCAAGTGTGCGCGAGGACTTTTGCCTCCAGATCCCATGGTGACAATCCGGCAACGAGGTTCGCCGCCTCACCGGAGACCGTGCGGTATCCCCGGACCAGCTGGATGGCCATGACCCTCTGGGACGCGTTCAACCGGCGGGCTGGCCACCACCTCAACGAACGCGCCCACACCGGTGCCCCGTAAAGGGCCATGGACCGCACGATCCCCGCGTAGAGCCTCTGGCAGAGGCGTTTGGACCCTCTAGTTAGGGCAGGAGGCGCTGCGGCAGCCCCAGCCCGCTCCAGTCTGGGAGCCAAACGTCGATGCTTTACCACCCTAAGGTCTATTTGTCAATGTGCCAGTTAGATTCTTAAAACTTTGGTGAAGTTTCAACATACTGGGAATATTTGTCTATAGCTGTAAAGCAATTTATGTCGACTATACCTGATAAATAAAAAAATTCTGTCTCCCATCTTACAACTTAATTCTTCTGATTCTTTACCTTCATACTGCATAGGAGGATGCTGTCTTCTTCTAGCCAGAAGAGCAATAACCACGATTGCCACCAGGGTTCCAGCGATACCAGCTATCACTCCTAAAGCCCAACTGGCGTCTACGCCCACTGCTTTGCCGGATTTAGCTTCTGTGGGAAAATAATAATTGTGAGAACTAGACTAAACTTACATAGGTTTCATTTTAAAGTGTCCATTGGATCATTCGGCACCTAAATAAAATTGACATAGGAGCGTTGTTGGCAAAAGATTGAGAAATTGACACAGAAATGGGGAAGGCAACTGTCAAAATGGCGCCGTCGCCGTCGTAGCTAGTACCCACAAGAAGCTAATAATGCAGGCGTGAGCGAGGTGGTTTTTAGTCATTTTTGCGAATATCGCTTGTGGTTGTATTACAAAGTGCTCGTAAATTGAAGACTACCATTTTCCGAAAGACCTTAAAAGAATGAAACTTAGAATAATTGTAGAGAATTATTTAAATTACACAGAGTTCGATGTTATATCGGAAACATTTTGAAGAAAGTGATTACGAGTAAATAAACAATATTTAAGGTTTTTAATTCTGACACTTTCCATGTCGAATAAATATTGAAATCCCCGATTATAACGAAATTTTTAAATAAAACCAAACGGAAGACGGAATGGAATGAATGAACGAAATGTCAAATTTATTGGAGGCCGTAGGGAACTAGCTATGGTCATGCCATCTACAATTATCTTCGACCGACCTTTCTCATTGTATTGAAAAACAAGATGGCGCTGTTATTTCCAATTTTGAACACGCGCCAAAAGATCCGTTTACCGCTTTACAAATCCTAATGTATGAAAACAAAAATAGAAAATGGATTGTTTTATTTGTCGATAGAAAATAATTTGAAAGCTGGCAACTAGCCTAAATGTATTGATTGTGTAAAAATTTGGGCCTGTTTCCATAAGTGAACGCTTTGCATCTAAAATAATAAACTACAGTAAAACAAAACATGAAATGAAAATGTAACCAGTAAGAACTAAGCGCTACAGCGAATTCCGTTTTAGCCTTTTGTTCATAAATTATATTGGATAAAGGCTTCGAGAATATTTTTTTAGGGAGAATAGTTAGGATTACAGGATTAACAAATTCAATTAACATGCCAACTGTGTTAAAGACTCAAAACATCAAAGTTTAAAATTACATCTACCAATTACCTACGCCTAGTTGTCAAACCAAATTGACGGGAGATAGAATTTAGCAAAAGCTAGATCGTAACTCAATTTAGTATTCAACACGAACACCACGCGATTTTTTACGATTCATTGGGATTATTCGGTTGTATAATTATTACTGAAACTCAAAAGGAAACAAAACGAAATCAGTATTTTGTATTCAGTAATTAATAATTGAGGATGTAACTCCTAACAACTTAATTAACGCTTTTCGTTTGTTTCGAGAAAGTTCAAAACATTGCACGGTAGAGTGTGAAATGATGGATTTTACTTTAAGGTTGAAAGCATGTTTGTATTTTCAATTAGTAGGTCTGTAAACAATTTTCAGTATTAAAACACAGTTGACAAAAATAATGAGCTATACCCCTTTTAATATAATATTAGAAAAATTACGGTTATCACCCGTTCGTTTTGTTCTTTTTAGTTTTCTAACATAATTAGAAGACTAAAAATAACAAAACCGTTCCAGCTAGTGTTAAGTGCTAGTGAATCGTGTAAAGTACAAAAGTGATAAACAAACACAAGAATTAAGTGTATTCGCCTTCATAGAGACAATAAGAAAAGTGCACACATTCTTAGTAAAGAAAATTTAATACAAAAGACAGGTTATAATTAAATAACTTTTTAGTCTTTTTATAAGGCTAGTTTGTAATTAGATTAAGGTCCATCCTATTGTTGAAACCTAGGACAAGGGGAAGAAAAAACCCGTTCGTTTTTTCGTTATATTGCTGTTTTTTTCTAATGATATTTTTATAAATGGAGTATAAGAGTATACGTCATTTTAAATGCATAAACCTTATCTAGGTACACTATATAGTCTAAGCTAATAAAAAGGCAGATATTGGCATGAAACAGCAGATTTTTTTTTTCAACGTCTTCATAAAATGAAACTAAGTAACTCAGTGCATACCTGTATGTAAAGCAAGTCGCGTCAAGGTATTGATCCTCATGACAACAGTCTCCGACCTTCCCCTGGCATTAGCCGCGAAGAACACTAGCTTCAGACTCTTCCCTGAGCCAAGACTTCGCAGAATCCATGCTGGTAACGTAGTGGACACATTTGCTACTAAATTCTTGGATTCCCATACTTCCACAAAGTATGATGTTTGAAGACCACCGTCGTAACCTACGAAAAAATGTTTTTTTTTTAGTTTAGTTATAAACTAGCTAGGACGCCAGATTCAATCCTGTTATTGTTACTCTTTTTCTGACTGTCCGTAAATTGTAGAATTATATTTATTGTAACAGACTGTACCACACATTTTTGAAATAAATAAAATATTATTAAGCGACTTCAACCGCGTGAAACATAAAAAAAAAAAGTTTAATATAATAAGACATTCGGCAATACTGTAGCTCGAGTAGCTTCCCATTAGTCAAAGAATGTTCCGTATCGGATCAGTAGTCCCGAAGATTAACCCCCTACATACTCACAATACATCTTTATAATAAATATTATTATAGATTTAGATGCCATCAGCTTTAGAGTAGATTTCGAGCCATCATGGTTTGAGTACGAGAGGGAGAAGAAGTTATACAGCACGAACAATGCCATCTCTTTTTCGCATGGGAACAATGATAAAGAATGAGGTACGGCTCAAGTTGATCCAGAGAATCACTATCGAAATTAGTCTAAAATATTTGTTTAAAATGATCTATACTTTGAAATTAGATTAGACATTTAAATTAACCTTTTTTACAGTCCGTTCAACCGATTCTGACTTCTATACCGTAATTCTAAATCAGCATTAAAAGCAAAAAAAAAGGTTACAATACCAACTGTTTACTGCAGCTGTCATTTTGTCATGCAACCAACAAGTTTAACAATGTCTAATCTTATTTCAAATAGAATATAAGCAAAATGAGCCACAAAAAAAAAAAAACGGTTTGCACTCCGGGAGTGCCGGCAGAAGTGAAAACTGGAATGTTAACGTCGTGCATTTTTGATATTTTGGAATGGTTAGGGAATAATTTTGCACCGGTTTCACCTCCGTCTTACGAATTTTCGATCAGGTCACGTGTCCTGACGCGAGTTTAACATTTTTACCCATCACAAAAAAAGTGCACAACGGCGCTAAATCACTTAAAAAAATTGATAATGATAAAAACATTTTCGCCAAAATAGAAACCATGGCCAACATTTTTGCAACAAAGAATTCCGAGATTTTTTCATAGGGAACGGACAAATGGTGCTGTAAGCTCACAGCGAGAATTTTCCGCGTTCAATTGTTGTAAGCTGAGTGACAACTTATGTCCAGTTTCAGAAATAACGGTTAGTTTTTTAAACTTGTGCTTTAGGTATGGATATTGCCATATTTCATGCTTGTTGGTTTGCTGGCTTGACTAAAAAATGTGCCACTGAGGGCAAATTTCACCAATGAAACTGCACTCGATCAGCACATTTAAACTGCGTTTTTCAGCTGCCAGTACCAAGACGTATGTAGAATATTGACACTGACAGCTTTTGAACCTGGTTTAGATGTGCTATCACGTTCAGTTTCATTGGTAAATTCGCTCAGAGCTTTTTTTATACCGCTTTGTTTTTGTGGCTTTAAACAAGAACATAACAAAACCAAGATGGTGGTTATTCTATTACTACATTGTAAAGAACATCATAACGAAGTCACAATAAAACTGGAAATGAAACAGACAACACCGACTTTTTATTTTCTCGTCAGTTTGTAGCTCAGGTGATTCGAATAACTTGATTTCCTCTTCCATTAAATCTTACGGCGCTTCATAAAAACGCTACAAAGCCAATTTTACTGGAAGCTTGAAGCAACCACCATGGTTTCATAATCTCCTGATTGATATCCTAAAGTTGTTTTTCTGCTCTTTTGAAATTTTCGTAACAATTTAGGTAGGATGGAGAAAGGTACATCTCTTTAGTTATTATCAGCCATATTTTAACTACTATGGGTAGAGTTGAGTTATTGCGTAATATAAAAACCGTTTGCAGTTCAGATCAAATTAATCACACTTGCATTTCAGACACTGTAGGTACACGATACAACTATACGAAACGCGCGACAGTTTCTTAACGCATTCACTGTTTGACCAGCACCGACAAACTCTGCTTAACTCTGGTCGAGCGTTATGTTGTAGACTCTGTTGAGCGCCGCTGGCGCCCTGATTAGTCAAATCAATGACATATTTCTGACAGGTAGATCATTAGACTACTCATGTTTTTAAACCAGCTACATACCAGGACACATATTATTTTTAAATGAACTTACCAGAATCACATCTTATTGCCACAGAATCATCAGTAAGATTGACAGCAGAACAGTTGGCCAATGGATCTGGCCTTACAGCTGGTAGCAAGGAGTACCGACACGGTTCCACCTGCTGACCAGCGAGGTTCGTAGCTCTGCACGCTAAAGACCCATAGTCTTTTTCTGATGCTGGAGTGTAAAACAACACCGATTTTCCAACTCCATTCAAGATGAATTTCTCCTGTTGGACAAAAATGCAGCTTGTTATCACTTATCCCAATTTAAATGAGGTCGGCGAAATATGTCCTCTACTTCCATACTACTCAATTAGTTGTCATCTCAGTAGTCACCCCCTTTCTAGACATATCATCTTTCACACAGTCCATCCATCGTTTCTTTGGTCTACCCCTCCTCTTATAGCCATCCACATTCAGACTCAAAACATTCCTCACGACATTTTGCGACATTATGCGCAATAAGAAAAATGTAGCTATAATTCCCAAAAAGTAATACTCTTATATATAAAAATGCTAATGTAATAAAACTGCCATTCAAATCGAAATTATGAGTTGCCAACACATGAATTTGTTTAACTCCCATAGGAACACTTATGGCCCGTTCTGTAATCCCGCAGAAAAGGCGAATTTCGACGTGGGAAATGTTTGAAAAAAATATTTCCATAAAGCAAAGGATTATTCATGACGAGCGTTGTTCGCATGTCCATAAAAGAGAATGACAAGGACCGTACGTGTATTTATAAAAGAGGATGTTTGTACCGACAGAACAACGGGAGGAACAAAATGGAATCGTGTCGAGTTAATGTAACGGTAAAATGGCGATCTTTAATCTATAGTTGGTATATTCTTTGAGAAGCCTCTTACTACAGAGACTCAAGGACTTCCAAATTAATCTCTTAATATCGTTAAGTCTACGAGATCAAATAGATTGTGATAGGTAGGACTTGGAAGTAGGTTCTGCTATTTCTAACTCAATCATGATAACATGATACAGTTAGAACTTATTATGTTTTTCTCTCAGATCCAATAAAAAACCAAAACAGAGCTCTGCGAACAATACAGTGAAGCATGCCAAAACTACACCTCCGCTCTGTGCATACACGCTCACATGCACATTTAGGGGTATGAGGAACAGGGTGTAAAGTTCACTCATCCACCATAGAAAAGGGAGGATCCTCCGACCAGACGGGTGTTGTGTCTGGCCGACTGCCCGACTGTTGATGTCGGATAGTCTTATATATGTCGTTCGCGCGGTAAAATCTAATTGCGCGATGCAGGATTTGTGTGACGTCATTTCTTTGATGCGTAGTTTGTATGTGGCGGTGTAACCGCTACACACACATTTATAACCATTTACAATAAAACTATAAAAACTACACCTCACTAAGTATGATTAAAAAACCGGCCTCACGCCACTGTTTATAGCGCTATGTTTTGGTTTTTTATTTGGTCTGAGGTTTTTATAAGATCAATCCAAAGCTTTTTGAAGTGTTGGCCAGAACATTATGTTACATAAAGAACACACGGAACGACTTCAAATCGACAGACTTTGTTGCAGTAGGTAGCCTACTGCCACTGCAAAACTAATTTATTCTATTTATAACTTGCAACACTTACTTCCTTGCACAAGTTAGTTCATGCTCACATTATCATTCCGTTTGAGACCTAAACTTCTCAAACTATAAAACTTTTACATAATTTCGAGCACCTTAACATCAATTATTCCGTTTACCATACAGTCGACCGAACGTCGTGCTTCGGTGGTAACATTTTGACAATGAGCTGACCTAACTCAGTGCGGAATTTCAATAGAGTAAGAGTCCAGCTTACACCGGTTTTGACGTTTTGTTACCATTGTCGTGTGGCCCGCTGTACAATGCACATTTACGTCCATAATAAAGTTTACTGTACTCACCGGCTCAATTTCAGAAGTTCCCATGGAATTATTGAGCGTCCATTGAAAATTCTTGGGTGGTGGAAAGGCATCCACCTCGCATGTTACTTTGGTTGGTTCATTGATTGCAGCGCCTACTATTGCTACTGCATTTCCCAGACACACTGGCTTATCTGTAAAGAATTTACTGAATCATACCTTGGTTACATTACATTTTCTTTAAAATCGGCTTATTTTAATTATTACTAGCTGCGCCCCGCGGGTTTACCCACGAAAGTCTCGATCCCGTGGGGATATCGGAATAAAATCATCCAGGTCATGGTATACCCATGTGCCAAATTTCATCAACATATGTTCAGTCGTTTTGGCGTGAAAGCGTAACAAACTCACTTTCGCATTTATAATATTAGTTAGGATTGTAAAAAGAGAACGACGAAAGCTATCCCACCGTAATACAAGAAGTACGGGGTGAATCGGTTTCGTAGCAACCTGAATTTATTATTGGGCACTGAGTAACTAATTGGGTATCTAATCTTTTAGATTCATAAAAAATAAGTACTAGTGTGAAATTTGCTGTAAGGTTCTTCTGGCAAATAATGGTTATATTATCTTCATTATATGTATATATAATTCTTCTGAACGTGTGTTTGTCACCTAACTCCTCTTAAGCGGCTGGACCAATTTGAATAAAATTTTGAGTGTACATTTGAGTGGATCCCTGGATGGTTTGAAAATACAACTGTACCCGGTAGGTGGCGCTGTTCGGGCAGGACAACGTCTGCCAAGTCCGCTAGTATTATTATATTATTTATAAATAAAAAATAAAAAATGATTTATTCAGACAAAACAGTCCATAGGCAAGGCAAGGTTGTTAGTAACACGAATTTTGCTTATAACTAAGGTTAGTAACTAAAAAAAAAAGAAGAAACGAGACACATCATCTACCCCTGCAAAGTAGGCTCATCGGTCTCGCAACACATGGAGCTCAGTGAACCTTCTGAGCAGAACAATATCGGTTCTCTCGCCAATCATCCTTAGGACGCTATTGGGGCTCCCCCGTAGGTACTTATCGCACTACCAAAGCAACTTTTTTACGCATAATTGCGTAGAAGTCATCTAAGCTGGCGTCAGTAAACATGATGCACTGCAACATCGAGGGCCAACACAGAGCCCTGAACACATTATTATAATGCGCGCGCAAGGCATTGTAGGCTTTTTGTGTATAGTTTGCCCACAGGCCGCTCGTGTAGAGCGTCAGAATGCCTTAAACATTGCTATATTAACAGGAGCAGTATAACGAGCGAACCTGTGCGCCAAAATATTACCGCGCACTGACAACGCCCTGCGCTCCCTCTCAATGTCTCAAATTCATCACTCAAATTCTCAGTTACAATGTGTCCCAGATATTTTAACTGTGCAGCACGACTTAGAGGTACACCATGAAGTAATATAGGTGTTATAGAGATATGGTTTTTTTATGAAATGTTCTCTAGTATTTTTAAGAAAGTAAGTTTTTTTTTTTAAATAGAAACGATTTTTATCCTACGACCCTTCTTTCAAACAATAAATCTGCCTTCGTGAGTGACATTTAATTTAAGAGCATGGACAGCTTTACTCATGAGGATTTATCGGGGTTTCTTAACTAGATTTTTACTCAATCGAAGTCTACAATCTTGAGTTGGTCCCGGCGCGGCTAAGTTGCGGGTCGAAGTAACTACTTCAGTCGGAACTAATCAGCTATCCTCAATAAAATTCACGTAAGACTTTTCCTGTAATGATACACTTTATATAAAACTAGCATCTGCCCGTGACTTTGTTCACGTGATAATCGTAAGATACACAACCTACAGGGTGGATTAGTACTCAAACCTCAATAACACAGTTTTATTGATCCTTATAGAAAGCAGGATCGATTGACATCAAAAAAAGTTATTGTGAAAACTGCCCATTTTCTTGCTGTCTGTACATTGTTTTCAAAATCTGTGAATGCAGATCAAAATGTCTCAAAAAGTTAAGGACAGGCTCCTAAGACCGTTTTCCTGTAGCTAAAACGGTTCAGGTTCAGGCCCTTACTGTCCCAAAAATTAACCCTGAAAATAATCTTGTGTGTATCTCAAAAATTAACTCTGTATACTAAAATAATATCCACATTTTTATAAAACTCCCTCGGCCCCCGACCGACTGCTTCGCATCGCCCGCCCGTGCTGACTATTTTTATTTTTGTTCGGCTCCTTGGGGTCGTAGCGTGATGTGAAATAGTCTATTACCTTCCTCATAAATCACTCTGTTCAGTAGTTTTTGAGTTTGTCGCGTTCAGACAGATAAACGCGGCGGGAGGATATTTTAAATAATATTTGGTGATATTATAAAACTTGTGTCAGATCTACATCAAGTTTTGGGGCAATCGTCTGCGAAAGTATTACGTCGTTTGCAATTACCTTTATTTTAATCAAGGCCCTATTTAATCGATGAGGTGGGCAAGCTCTTTGAAAGAGTTATTGCAGACTGCCTCGTCGGGCGGCTGGTGCGGGTGGGGCTGGATTTGGCGGAGAGACAGTTTGATTTCCGCAGGGCAGGGCAGGGCTTTTGGATTAAGAGATCGCGTTGTCAAATATATTAAACTAGCTGTATATCCGTGAGTTCGTCGTCGTGTTTCTTATTACCCGGACCCACCTCATCGCATCGCATTGTTCGTGTGTTATTACTTCGTTTTCGTTTAGCGTTATTTCTGACTTATTTTTGCTCAGCTCCTAAGAGTCCTAGCGTGATATTAAATAGTCTATACCGTTCCTCAAGAATTTGGCTATGAAATGCAAAAAGAATTCCCAAACCAAACAAAATATACAGCTTTATTATAAGTAGATATGTAGATAAGGCTCAATTATTAGACTTGTTTCTACCAGCAGACGGTAACATAGTGTTTGATATAGAAATCTAACAAGCTATTACCAAAAACCAAGTAAAATGAACTGCCCACCAGTATCCATCAATACATGGTCGCCGTAGATGATCGATCATTCGATTTGGATACCAGTTGCATGGGCGACTAATATATGCACTCCATCACATTTAGGAGTCAGAGTAATCTACCCGATCACGGCCCTATCGTCGCCTGCATATCATTCATTGGGAGTGATTACTCACGTTTAGAGCTCCCGGTTGATTTTTGGTCAACTAACACAGTTTGATTGATGGTGCAAAATGTGAAAAGTTTAATTGAGTTTGTCGTAGAGTTCAATTTTTTTAGCTCGGGTGATTGGTTTATAAAAATGGCGTTTGTATACGGTTTAGAAAAAATCCACCAGTAGAATTTCGCGTACTCTGAGTTTTTTTTACTGAATATATAGGATCACATTTTTTTCAAAATCGAGAGTTGTCGAGTTGAGACAGCCTGGCTGAAATGGAAATCGTTGTCTGGCATCCTATGTGACTTCCGAATGCCGATTAAAGTCAAGGGCAACGTATACAAAAGGGCAGTAAGACCAGCCCTACTCAGTGCTGGCCGATAAGGAAGACGAATGAACAGAAAATTCACAGCACAGAGATGAAGATGGAGTGTGGTGGAGTTTCGAAAATAGATAAAATAAGAAACGAGTATATCCGTGGTACTTTTAACCTTTATAATACTGGTGTCTCATATTGGAGACAGATAACAATAAAATTCTATTGTGTCTGCTAATTGCGCGCGCGACAGATTAAAGTCGCCAAGATACGCGAGTAACTTAGTGAAAACCGCTTGCGCTGGCTTAAAAACCGCTTGTCCGTAACATGTGATGAGGCGAGATGATGACCATTTGACTACGAGTAAAAGAGTCATGAATATAGAAGATGGAAAGGGAGGCCGTGCACGACCACTAATAACTTGGCTACGAACAAAAAGAAACGATATGATGACGAGCAATACAACAAAAGAGACAACCCACAACCTTACGGGGTGGTGCAGAAGTACTAGGAGGGCTGACCCCAAATTAATTGGGATAATAGCCAGGAGGGCCAAAGAAGAAGAAGATTTTGTCGAGTTGTTTATACAAATTAAAACAGTTAGCTGCGAAAACCCAAAAAAACACTTTATTGTTCAGAAATCTATCATGCACCATGATGTTCATGTGGAACTGTGAATACATCTATACCATACAGGATTTTTTAGGGCTAATGAAAACTTTCTTTTTAAAACAAGCTCCATAATCATCGAGTTAACCCACTACAAACTCAGTATTACAATATTTCCTAAACTAAGCTAACCGAACCGGTTTCATCCTGTTACTCCCGCGAAAAACAAACAAAAAAGATGTTTCGTATTTATTTTCAAGCAAAAACGGGCCCGTCCGAGTTTGAGTTCTCCAAACTACATACCAAAGCTGGTTACGTTTTTATTTTTGTTTTTAATAAAGTCGTTATGGAATCAACTTTTTAATTTTTGGTAGAAAGTTTTCAATTTGTTTTTGAGAGAGTGAGTAGTTTTCGGTTTAGTATTACTTACTCTGTTTTGATTTTGATAGTCTGTTTATCAATGCTATCTTGGTATTTAGTATACCTTGATATTATGTCCTGCTTGCACCTACTATTTTCTATCACTCACTCAAAAAGAACTAAGTAAAGTCCATGAAGACTTTACTTCTTTAGAATGGAGAATGTAAATAGTCCTCCAAACCAAAGTTCGGCCAAGGCCAATCTCACTTATCAGTATTATTGTGCTCACTCTCCGTCTACTGGAGAATGTAGCAATATAACAAAACATAAAATTAGATATTATGTACTTCTGCTACCTACCAATTTTTTTTTTTCGATATTTATATTTATTTAAAAAAAATATATATTGATCATGATAATTATAGCGATATTGACATAATAGATACTTTATAAATAACATATGAAATTACTTTTTAAGGTCGAACTTAAATGTTGTGTCTAGGTATTTCATTTTGCTTTCGGTTACTTACAAAAGTTGTGAAAAGAAATGAAGGCCATGAAAAGGTCTGAGATTATTACAATGTTTGAGAAAAAAACAGTTAATAATATTTATTGATTTTACAATTCTATTTTTATAGTCATCATCATCATCATTTCAGCCATGGGACGTCCACTGCTGAACATAGGCCTCCCCCAATGATTTCCAATTTGGCCGATTGGAAGCGACCTGCATCCAGCAGCTTCCAATCGGCCAATTTTTATAGTATTAGGGATGAACCTAAATTTTACGGCAATTTATATGAAACGTCGTGCTAAATGCTTAGCTAGTAAGTATAATCTATTTAGTAATTAGATTATTTAACGAACTATTTTTAGGTACGGAAAGCCCTTCAAAAATACCTAAAACAAACGGGTAAACGGGTTGGTCTTAAACATACGTAAACAAATATTAGCGCAGACATGATCCCCTTAGATTATAAGCTGTTAGAAATGGCAATGCACGTAACTCGTTTTTCGCAAGAATGCATATTTAAACAATAACAACATCCATACATAATTTCAAATCAGCTGATGAAACATTTCTACCATTCAACCGATTCGTACACTGTTTAGCATGCAGCTTTGAATCATAAACACTGGCCTACAAAGCTTTGCATATAAAATCAAACCAATCCGGTGTTATTCAATGAATTTGCAAGTTATGCGTTACACGCTAGGTGCGAATTCAATTTGCTCTGCTCATGGTGTGTGCGACATGGTTGAATTGATATATTACACATTCGGATGCAAATGTAGAGAAGTTAGGTCTGTTAATCTGGAGTTAAGGTGATAGAAGTCTGTCAAATTAACACATACCAACGGACACACAGACACTCCTATGTGTTTATTAGACGGCATAATTACTTATATTCATGGCTGTATTACAGAAGGTAAGGTAGCAAAAAACTGAAAATGCATTTCAAGTAGCAACAGAAAAAAAATCAAAACATTTTTCAGTCCAAAATGTTGTTTAATTGCTTTTAAACACGCGAATAAAAATCAACGCTTAATTCATGACTGTCAATATCTGAAACATAAATGGAATGGGTCTTCCCGTGATATATTGGCCAGTGTTGCCAATAAACTGCGTATCATTGAATGGCAGAATGTTTTATGCACATATTTATTGTTGTGAATTAAAAAAAAATAACGCATAAATATATTATGATCGATTACGCTTGTACGTTTGCAAGGGTCTACTTTTGTAAATTGGTCTTCATTTCTTTTTAGAAGGTCATAAATAAACATTAAGAAGTAAGTGTTTCTCTTTGCATTTACGTTTACCTAGGAATTCACTTACCTACTTAATTAAAAGTATATTTTGGTTTGTTTAAAATACAATGTCACTGGTATTAGGTATACTGTGGCTCGACGGCCAAATGAATGGCCATATCGTGATCTGCCTGGCCATTTCATGATACTCCGCCAATTCATGATTTACCCATCTAACGTCTGCCATATCGTTCAACGCCAGCGTTCAACGATTTGCCCAGCGATGCTTGGGGATATCGACCAAGATGCGCGTAAAAAAATAACCCTGTTTTACTGCCACGCAGTCGGGTAATAATTCCTATTCGACCTATTTCTACTCGAAAAAATCCGACGACGAAGCTCTTGGCCTGTATCTCACGTTAAGTGATGATCAGGCTGAAGGTGGAAGCGAGCTTCACCCGGAATCCTCAACCACAGAAGAACTGGCTATCTTACCTCTAACTGCCGAAACATCTATGCTGTTAACGTTTTTGTTATGGCGACAGACTTAAATAAGAAAATATTGGCCTCACTGGACATCGAACCCGGGACCTCTAGGTTTAAGACAGGTGGCAGAAGAGGCGGCTTTCGTCGATCCGCACAACTTTTAGGCGCATCGTGATTAACCGGCCAAATCATGAAAAAATATAGAAATACATACGACATTTTTTTTCGTAAAAATACAGATACCATAAGTTTATTTTGAAGCGAAGTATTCATCTAATAATGTGAAGATTTTGAAGTGTTCATTATAATACGGGTGGAATTTTTCCACGAAAAATAGAAAAAATATATTTTATCCTCAACCAAATCTCATGAGTCTCGGATAATCTATTGTACGGAGGTATATAATTTAATAAGTAAAGGCAAATAATGTGATTACGAGTGCCGGAGATCTGACCGTTTATCGTGCCTACTTCCATATAACTGAGTACAAGGAATTTCGTATGATAATTAATATTGTGAACCCAATTCGATTGAATAGGAAGCCTTCGGCTATGAACATGCCTATTCATGTTTATAATATTAGAATAAGATATTGTAATAATATTAATTTTGTGTTAGCGTAAACAAAAATGTCTTCAAGTTATGTGGGCTTTACAAGGGTCGATTTTAGCTGCCCAATAAAAAACGAAAAGGTGAATAGAATCGCTAGCAAAGCAAACCACTAGTCTACTTTTCGTCGTGCGACGGGAGACTAAAATTGATCGAATAAATGGTTATTCGTAGGCAATCGCTATTCACATGAAGGAGTCGGAACATCAATCTTTTCTGATGAACAGTAACTAAAAAAAATAGACACACAGAAAGAGGTTGAGAGGATTAATGAAAGGCGACTAAGAAAACGTATTTCCAAGGTAGAAGTGAGTAGAAGGACATAATAGTGAGCTTATTGGTGATGTTCTTCAGCAAGGACATGTGTGTAGTACTCGTAACCGGCGTGCGTATATGACCGTATATGAAGCAAAAGGATATGTAAAGATTGAAGCATGTGGCGTTCTGTAGTATCTGCCTACCCCGATGGGAAGAAGAAGTGAGCTTATTTATGTGTATGAATTTACAAGAAAATGTAAATTCTAAATATTTTTTTATAGACTGCAGTTTAAATTCAAATTCAAAAGTAATTTATTCAAACTAGGCTGAGAATCAGCACTTTTAGAAATTCAAAATTTCATAGGGCAATCCTCCAAAACGCCCACCCTTCACCACTTCCTAGTGCTTTAGCTGGGAAGAAGAAGTAGCGCAACAAACTCCCCAGCAGCGCAGCTGTCTGTTCAGTTAGAAAAAAATAATTCAATATATTAGTATGAAAAATAATTGACATTACGCAACACAAAACTTAATTTAAATTACATATTAGCCATATGTCAGCTAACACACGCCAATATACCAACCAAAAACATCATGAAATATACTTAGGCAGAAATAAAAGTTAGTTAATTGAGTGCCTACGCTGCCTTCTGAAGCGACTCGGTAGGCAACTAGCCGCAAGGCGAATGTAAAACCCTCATAATATTCAGAGAAGACCAACTCTAAGTTAATATAGCAAATGAAGAGCGCTCGGGCAGCGATTGAATCAACACGTAAAGTTTCACGTCAGAGCTTGGACATGGCTACGTACACGGCGTTAACGTATAGGTAATTTAATAACTGATATTATTATAGACACTGTAGATACTGGGTCTGTGTCTAGTTGGCCGGCAGATTTAATTGGGCAAGTAAGTGGAGATTGCGCGGTTTTGCCTCGGAAAAAGACAGAGCTTAAAGAAGACTAATCATCAAATATTCCAATACGTATTACATACATTTATATCCCATAGGTTGGTATTGGGATAAATAGTGTTTTGTCTTCCTTAAATGAACTTCAGTAAACGATCTTATAACTAAGTTGAATGTTAAATGAACCCGATAAAAGAAGAGGAGTGATGACGGTATCTGACCAAAGTCTTGACAAAATGACTCACCAATAAGTTCTTAACACATCTTTCTCCACATTTTCTTGCTTGCCTAGTAAATGGCGCTATTTTTCCGCCCCTCAAGCCTCTATTACCGGATGTTATATTTCAATATTTCACAAGATATTTCAATATTTACGCTCAATCTAGTTTGAAGAGGGTCATATTTTTCATAGGCTGTCGATTCGCTGTCACATCTACAGGTAGGCATTTCTTAAGGCTTGGGACCCTTTGACACTTAGGGTCTTCGCATTGACACTTCGTGGCAATGGTGATGGCTAAACACCGCAACAGGTGAGTTTGAATAGTGGCGGCCATTTTTTGGGCTCAACCTTTTTAGGGGGCAATGAATTGCGAAATACGAGGCAACAAAGGGTGAAAGTCTCTATGTGTCGCCGATTAACAAAAAGTAAAATACAATATGGTATAGGCATGGAGGGTCTAAAAAAAAGTGATTTTATAAAGGTATTGGAACTTTACTTCCTTACTAGATTACAGTGGATTCTGTCATTTTTAAGTGAAAACAAGAAGAAGGTACTCACCTTCTTCTATCTATGATTAAAATTTGATTGCTGTATCAATAAATGATAATAATAATCTGAGCAGCAATCAAATTTTAACCATTGTTTGGTTTAATAACGTATTAATAAATCTAATGTTGTCATTGAAACTAAAACCTTACTTGATAGAAAACAAAACATAAATTCACTGGCCCAATGTTTCACAATCAAATCGGTCACCCACTATTTTCACTGCAACATTACACATTTGAAAAATGTTATCAATGGGTATGAACTCGGTCATGTAACTGAGGCGTGTGGTATAAACCCGTATGTGGGTTTAAACTATTTATTAACAAAGTGAATTGGTCGTTGATGTATGTTTGTGGGGAAACTCTAGTATTCCAATAATAAATTCAATAGTCTACCTATAGTTGGTACTGACGATTTTATAGCTAAATGAAACAATGGTATGTCTATGTCAAGCTATAGGGATACTTCGGTGTCTGATTACTAAAGGAATCGTAATAATCGCATCTGAATCTATTTTAAGGTAGATCATAGTATCCATATAAATATAACTACCTCAACGAAATAAATCAAGCCTGGTTTGTTTGGTTCTCAAATGTTAGTAACCATTGGTAACACAAAGATCTTTTAGAATTTCACTTTATCATCTAAATTCTCAGAATAATAAATAAATAAAATTCTTTCATTTCAGACTATTTAAATGTCCATATTTTGTGAGTAAAAAAATACTTCAAGAGTTTGAACTAAAAGTAATGTCTAACAGAACTCTAGCTAGGAATACGCCAAAAACTGTGCATTAGTCATTCAGAATACGGTATTCGCAAGGAATGATACCAGGTCCATCAAGAACACAAATAAATATTTTACATAAGTAATACTTACAAATTACTTGCAGATTGACTGGAAGTGACTTCCCATCGCCTTCCACATTGGATGCTGTACACGCATACTTCCCCGCTTGACTTCTATTTACACCTTGCAGTGCTAGATTTGCTGAACCGGCTATGACTCCAGCTCGCTGATTGTGTGTCATGATTTGACCCTGAAATTGTTCGTTTTGGTTAATATTTTACATAGAGCAGATATCATGTTGCTAATTAAGCTGGTACTTGTTGACAGGCCTACACTGTTCTCTCATACCTATTAACACTGCAATTTGAAAATAAAATAAAAAGTCATTTATTTTTAAAAGAGTATTCGTGGAGTTTCTTGCCGGCTCTTCTCCATAGAAAACCACCAATTGGAACCGTGCACTTAGCTTCTGATGTTTCATAAGTGCCTGTGTAGGTTTATGTGAAATAAAATATTTTGATTTTAAACTGTATGATTTGTTTAATCTTTTAACGGATTTCATCTAAACCGCTAGGAAATTACGCGTCTACTTTTGGACTTGATGAACTTTGACCGCAACTGTAAAGGTATTTCATTGTGGTTTTTTCTCGTGATGAACAATGATTATTTGCTGAAAAATAGAGGTTTATGTTCGCACTTACACATGTACTTGTATGAAAAATTTTCAAGGAGTCATTAAAGATTGCTGGAAAATCAAAACTTTCGGCTACACGTGTTTTAGTTAACTTTTTAATAAGACAAGGATGTGACGTTGTTGAAGTTTGTTTTAGAAAGCGAGAAGAGGAAGAAGTAGCGGAATACTTTTTGAATAACTAACTTGCAAATTCAAAAGTGTGGCAGGTGAAAGAAACGAGGAACCAACTTTTATTCCCATGAAAATTGTGTCACAAAAGGATTGGAGGAAGGATTGGAAGACAGACACAATTAGCTCAGTAACAAAATCGTATGCATGGCTTGTAAATTATCTCGGGAGAATTCATTGTAATTTTATGGGCCTTAGTTACCTGAAATAAATGAATGATACAAAATAGACCTTTGAAATACACGAAATTGTTCACCAACTAAAAAAAAACCTAAGCCAAATATTGGAATCCATTGCACAACGGATGTGAAACTACCATCACATTCCGAGAACCACGTTAGAGAGGTGACAGAATTTGATTGATCAAATGAAATTCTCTACACCCAATAAGGAAACTATTGTCCAATCTATTTTTAGGCTGTGCGTAGAGGCTCAGTGATCAGTCAGATAGTCACAAACTGTTTTTTTTAATTCATGATCATGACTAGCTGTTTCCCGCGGTTTCACCCGCGTGGTAATTCTTTTTCTAAAATAAAAATAGTTTTGTATTTTAAGGAGTAAGTAACTCTGCCGGGGTTGCGGGATACTCCGAAAGGGATACCGTGGCCCCCTGGCATTGCGTGGGTTTTAGACAGTAAGAGTCTGACACGCCCTCCCGCTCCACCCAGAGCGGGAGAAGTAACTTGATGATATCCCACCCAAAAAAAAAAAAGGGTGGGTCTTAGTCAGTAAAAGTCTGACAAGACCTCCCGCTCCACCCAGAGCGGGAGAAGTAATTTAATGATATACCACCCAAAAAAAAAAAAGGGTGGGTTTTAGTCAGTAAAAGTCTGACAAGCCCTCCCGCTCCACCCAGAGCGGGAGAAGTCATTTGACGATGTCCCAACCAGAAAAAAAAATTAGTAAGTAACTCTTTATAATATCAGCCATATGTCAGTGAAAGTCCCGTCAAAATCACCATTTGACAGATTAGCCGGCACAAACAGACATACAGACAGTCTCACAGATAAAATAAAAAATAAAGTTTTTTTGTTATAAGTAGGTACCGTATAAACTTTCATATTAATTTAGTAAAAGCTGTTATTTTGATATTACAAACGGACACTTCAATTTTATTAATTTGTGTGTATATAACACTAGCTGTTACCCGCGATTTCATCTGCATGCATTTTTGTTGTATTTAATCATAAATATTCAGGATGAAAACTAGCCTATGTCATTGAACATATCCCAAGCTTCCAATTTGTAAAATCTTGGAATGGCCCGTACATTGGTTTATTCTATATGAGGTTACGAACAAACAGATAGACATAGTTACTTTCGCATTTTTTTAAATCTACACTTGTCTAATTTTCTTTTTCTTTTGTCTTCTACGGGCAATCGGTAAGGAACAAGTCCAAATCGTCAAGCCAGCGTTTGTTAAGCCTGCCCCGGCCTGCTTTTTTCGCATTTATGATATCGTGTTCCAAATAAGTTTGGTAGGTACTACTTACGTTATGTTCCCACACTACTTTATAAGCTGGAGGGTTCGACCGCACCATGCACTCGAAGTATACGTCATCGCCCTCTTCGATGTCATTGGGATTCATCTTCGAGCCAAGTTGCAGCGTCACTATTGGCATATCTGTGAAGGAAAATATCGATTGTTACAAGTTCACTAAGAATTCCATTGCCGAAATGTTTTAATAATTACATTCAGGCAATCTTGTCAGTCATAAATATTATGAAATCTTATGATATATTATCTTATAACATTATGATACTCTTGGAATATTATTTTATCTCCACCAATGCATTGAATTCCTAATATAAAAACCCAAATATAACACAGATTACTATAGTCTAAAATCTAGATAACTCAATTAGTTCATTAGAAATAAGTGTTTAATAATGTCCAAGCCCACCAAAAACATTTTCACGTAACATTTTGCCAAGACGAGACCGCATGGCTCGCACTGTCAAAAAGTTATCAGATCTCATGTAGAGCTAAGCTTCTAACTCTACACGCCCTAACTCCACAAACTATACACCTTAGTAAAAATATGTGGCTTGGCCGTTGCTGGTCCGATCACCGTCGATTTAGTTGGGGCGTGTAGAGTTACAAGCTTGGCTCCACATGAGAAATAATTAACAAAATTAATGAATAATTAACTATTGTATAACAGAAAAGTAATGAACAGTGAAATGTTTCACCTTACGCCCATGTGACGGTAGCGATCCAGGCAAAGCCTATTTTCTTTACCTTTCAATTTAAAAATTAAACAGTAATGATGATGATTTCAAAATAAAAATGTCAGCTACGTAGTTTATTAGCATTCGACAGGTAACCCAGCGAGTTTCGGCTGCAAGCTGATAACGCATACCAATTTTAACCAAAATAAAACTCTCTGCACTGAAAATAGAATTAAAATGTTTCCTATTAACAAACGGAAATAAATTATACGGGAAATTGGATATTTTTGCGTGACCCAATTAATAATGACTTTGTTTATTAAAAGAATCGACACAGCACAGCTAAAATAGTTGTAAATTCTTTATGGAAATGTTTCCTTAAGGATAGTTAAATACTATTCCAAGAATTTTCATCAAAATCGATCCAGTTATTTTGCAATGGAAATTTATTTTATCATATACACGGACTCATTTTCCCAACCCTTCTCTTTCCGACTCTTCTTATAGATAGTATGAAATAAAATCGTTTTTCTTTGGATTTACTTAGTAGGAACCTACTTTTAAATACCTTCATAGATTTTTATACAGTGGTTTTTAACATAATTTATTTTTTGCACGTATTGGAGATGCTTGCGTGTTAGTAATATAAAATCAAATCAGATAGTTATCTAAGTAAAGGGACACAAATAGCCCCACCGACTATAAATCTTCAAAAAAGATTGCTTTCTACCTATTCAAAAAAAGAAAAGAAAAGGGAACTTACAGTGCAAATTGAGTGTGACACTGGTTTCTATTGTGGTGTGCTCGAGTTTGACGTGGGCCGCTCGGCATGTGAGCGTGCGTCCATCTTGATCCATGCGGGGCGTCCAGCGGAGAAACGACACGGTCTCGTTTTTGTCTTCCGAGTTCTGGATAAAATGAATAGATGGTTACTCTGAAATTCGCAATGGAACGTGAATAAAAAGAAACTTGACGAATCAGAAGCCCAAGGCTATGCACGCGCAAAGTAACGTAACGTAAATTCGAATGAATCGAAAATAAAACTATTAAAGCATTTTGGTTATTTTTTTACGACAAGCACAATAAGTATCAAGCACTATGAATAAAGTATTAAACTAAGTAAATAGTATGTACGAAACGTGTATTTTAAATTGTAAAATCGTTTTTACGTCATGTTTACTCCGCGCGTTTTTGCTAGGCCCACAGGGCAACAGGGCACTTTCTGGCCTATGCCTGATGAGTGTCTTCGCAACTGGCGTTTGAACAGCGTATGCTTCGGACGTATTGTATACCTTGCGAAGACGTCACACGTCAAAGTTTTGATACAACTGACGCTAGCGTAACGCATAAAATATCAATCTGCCTAGCCTTTTCCCAACTATAGGTACTGGGGTCGGCTTCCAGTCTAACCGGATGCAGCTGAATACCAGTTTTTTTTTTAATTTTAAGTAACGCAACAAATATAAAATACAAAAATTATTTATTGAAAACTTGTTGTACAAGTTGTGTAACAAATGATAGAATTTTCTGACTCCTGCGGTAGTTGTAACTGTTTTGCAGGAGCTAGTTAGTGTCTTCCCGTAATAACAAGGTTCAGATTTTGTTGTTTTATGACAAACACAAAAAGAAAAGAAAAAACAGGAAACAAAAGCGACCAGACGTGGCGTCAAAGCAACGGGAATGCGTACGCTTACTGCAGGGTTCATGTATGGTCCAGGCTAAAAACTATTCATCAGTATATTTGACTAAATCCCGCATATTCCTTAAACTATTTCTAAGAGAAAATAATAAGAGTATTAATCATTCACTAAAATCTACAAGGATATTATGCTCACATATTGTACATAGCTGTGGTTGATGATTCAATATAATTATTGATTCAATAGTCAATACCTTGCATAATTACCTGTACATAATTAATTATGCCAGTTATATGAGTAGGTATGTTTAAATAACGGATTGTTTATAGCAGGTAGTAGTAGAGTTTCTTGCCTGTTCTTCTCCATTGATACCTACTACGCTTTGAAATTGCTGACTAGTTTCATCTTTCTGACTGACCGACCCTTGACAATTCAAAAGTGCCTGTAAGTGGTTTATTTGAAATAAATGCTTTGAGTTTGAGTCTGCACAGTTTTTTTTTTGTAGATTCAGAATGCATCTACAAATAAAACTGTTTATTAGGTAGTAAGCAGTACATGCCTATCTTTACAGTTAAATCAATATTTTTTCCTCAATTATTATTCTCGGTATTGCACCTAGCACTATTTCTCTCTGCATCACCCAAAGGTTGACTGGTAGAAAATGCCTATGGCATTAAGTCCGACTCTGTACATTTGTGTGCTTGTAGTACTAAATAAATATTTAGGTTATAGTTCTTATTTTCTACCTATTATTGCTTAACTACATTATGATGATTTAGTTCATCTTCTTCTACTGTTTCTTACGAACTGGCTAGAAGAGCATCCAGTACGTCAGTCTGTGGACCCGAGCCTATCGTACCTATCCCCTTCAACTACGCAAGTGGCTATAGGAGTTCACCCACACACAAGCAGGGAACTGGTGGACCTCGACCCGGTGTCCACCAGTTCTCTGCTTGTGTGTGCTACAAGTAATCCAGGGAGGTTAAGCCATCCTTGAATAGCAGGCTTACCAAGCGCTTATTACGTCTGGATAGGGACGGCCTGCGCCTGGTGATGGGGACCATCACGGTACACTGCTCGCTAAACAAACACTTCCACACAATAGCTATAACGGACAATCCTCCGTGCAGGGCGTGCATGGAAGCTGAGGAAAACGTCGCGCACGTGCTATTTGAGTGCACAGGCGTGAAGAACAGAAACCCTCGGGTCACCCACATCTTTCACAGACGTTCTGAACAAACCAGGCAATTAATTTAATTTCTGGAAGAAGGTGTACTGGTTGGAATAATCACCGACGGCCGCCATGGCTCACGCACAATAGTCCATCTGAAGGACTAAGTGCGGAAACCAAACCCAATAACATAGAACTGTTATTTTTTTGCCTAATTTGAATAATTGAATTGTTATTTTTTATTACCTTCTGTATCGCCGACACAGACATCTGCCGGTCATCCATCCACCAGGTAATGACTGCCGGTGGTCTGGCCCCCACGGCCTTGCACGCCAGCTCGGCTGCCTGGCCCACTGAGAGCGGCTGCTCCCGGGCTAAGATCTCCACGAATAGTGGTCGCACTGAAAAAAAAGTCTGGGTTAAATATTTCAAGTATAGAAAGAATTTATAAATAAAGAAAAATATGTTTATTTGTCACAGAAATACGTAGAAGTAGAGCTCTTTGTAAAGAACTTCCGGGATAAAGGAACAGTGAATGTTGCACGTCATAATCCAACAAGATATATTTGTCTATGTAAGAGATTCAAACTTATTGAAATTCACTTGACTATACCTACTATCATGATACCAATTTTTGCCGTTAAGGTGGATGCGCTAAGGTTGCCTGCAAAATTAAAATTTACTTCCAATTTAAATTTCGCGGGCAACCTTGACGCTTTCGCCTTAAGCAGCGTGGCTGTGTTCTTGATCGAAGATTATGGGTAACTTTAATTACAGGATCATCTTGAGACACAAATATCAAATTTGGCCCTCAGGTGGAACACACGATACCGGCCCATAGTGCTGCTCGACGAGGTGGGCAAGCTCTTTGAAAGAGTCATTGCAGACCGCCTCGTCGGGCGGCTGGTGCGGGTGGGGCCGGATTTGGCGGAGAGCCAGTTTGGTTTCCGCAGGGGGCGCTCCACGGTGGACGCCATCATGCGCGTGCGAGCCCTCACGACGGGGGATGCGGTGGCTCGGGGTGGGGTCGTCTTGGCGGTGTCTCTAGACATCGCCAACGCCTTCAATACCCTGCCCTGGAGTTGCATCAGGGAGGCACTCCGGTATCACCGGATGCCGACCTACCTCTGTCGTGTGGTCGAGGCCTATTTGACGGACAGGGCCATCATCTACCCCGGTCACCAGGGAGAGTGGAACCGGCAAGAGATGTCGTGCGGTGTCCCACAGGGATCGGTCCTGGGGCCGCATCTGTGGGACATCGGATACGACTGGGTGCTGCGCGCCGACCTCCCCAATGGCGTCAGCGTCGTTTGTTACGCTGACGACACGTTGGTCCTGGCGCAGGGGAGGTCGCACCAGGCGGCGGTCGAACTAGCGACACACGGGGTTGCGACAATCGTGGCCAGAATCCGGCAGTTGGGACTCGAGGTGGCCTTGCACAAGTCCGAGGCCATGTGTTTTCATGGTCCTCGGAATGCGCCACCGTCGGGTTCCCAAATAACGGTAGGAGGGGTTCACATCGGCGTTGAGTCGACGATGAAGTACTTGGGACTCGTCCTCGACAGTCGGTGGAACTTCGTGGAGCATTTCCGACGTTTGGCTCCCAGACTGGACCGGGCCGGGGCTGCCTTGAAGCGGCTCCTGCCCAATCTAGGGGGTCCAAACGCCTCCTGCCGGAGGCTATACGCGGGGATCGTGCGGTCCATGGCCCTGTACGGGGCACCGGTGTGGGCGCATTCGTTGAGGCGGCGGCCTGCCCGCCGGTTGAACGCGTCCCAGAGGGTCATGGCCACCCGGCTGGTCCGGGGATACCGCACGGTCTCCGGTGAGGCGGCGAGCCTCCTTGCCGGATTGCCGCCATGGGATCTGGAGGCAAAAGTCCTCGCGCATATTTGGGAGTGGCGCGGGTAGGCGAAACGCCGGGGCTTAACTCCGATGCCGCGAGAAATCGCGGCACAGCGGACAGAGCTCCGACGGGATCTCATGGCGTCATGGAGAGTGCGATTGTCGCAACCCAGTGCTGGGCACGCCACTATTGCGGCGATAAGTCCCCTCTTTGAGGAGTGGCTGGAGAGGCGCCACGGCGTCCTCACCTTCCGCCTGACGCAGGTCCTCACCGGACACGGCTGTTTCGGGAGGTACCTGTTTCGGATAAGGCGGGAGGAAACGCCCGGGTGTCATCACTGCGTGGATCGCCCGGAGGACACGGTGGAGCATACGGTGGAGGTAAGCCCTGCTTGGGCAGAGCACCGCCGTGTCCTCGTGGAGGCGATCAGTGGCGGGGATCTCTCGCGTCCGGCCCTGGTCCAGGCCATGGTACGGAGCGAGAGGGCATGGGAGGCCGTCACCTCCTTCTGCGAAGCAGTAATGCTCGCGAAGGAGGAGGCGGAGCGCGTGAGGGAGAGGCAAATTTCGCGCCCTCACGCCCCTAGCCGCCGCAGGAGGAGACGCCCCGGGCGTCGGGAATCGATCGCGGATTCCCGGCCACCGTAGGCGCGGGCTTGCGGTCGGTGAGCAATGGGTAGCTCGCCGTCCGGTAAGGACCAAGCCCGGGTCGACGGCGCGTTGTGTTCCACGCGCGCCTCAAAGAGTGTCAGCGAATGAAGGGGTCCGATGAGACCATTGCCTGCCGGGGTTGCGGGAAAGTCCGAAAGGGATACCGTGGCCCCCTGGCATTGCACAGGCAAGAGAAGGAACACGGGTGGGTTTTAGTCAGTAAGAGTCTGACACGCCCTCCCGCTCCACCCAGAGCGGGAGACGTCATTTGATGATTTCCCACCCAAAAAAAAAAAAAAAAAAAAAAGGTGGAACACACGATGATTTATCATCCAATGCAGATGGGCCATCTGCTTGTTTGTCATCCAATCACAAAGGTGTTATACAATAAGATAAGAGGTATTTATGTGCTCAAAAATATGTCACATACAAGAATAACAACGTGCATGCAGGATATTCTAGCTTGTAACATCCCATTGCTTAGAATATACCTGCAACCTTAATTTCAAAATGATTCCCAGTTTGGCTCGACGCTAATTATGTCACGACGTTAAATGGAACACTGTCGTTCCTAAAATTCTCGCTACACTAAAACGAGATGATTTTCAAAATCTAAATGGCGTTAAAAAATACTTTATTCACAAAAAGTGACAAACGCCCTTATCATCATTACGGTACGTTGGGACCGCCAAATTTTGTTATATTATGACAGCCTGGCTAACTAGTTCCCGACCATTACTATTATTAAACTTCAGTCCAGCAAATGGAAGTCTATTTAGTGAGCCTTCGCCAGTGTAGTACGTCCATTATGTTGGTTATTTCAAATTTTCAACATATATTGTTAGAAATCTGACATGTTGTATTTAAACTAGAACTGGCAGTTATTTTTGAATAATCCAAAAATA
This sequence comes from Xanthia togata, assembly GCA_963853775.1. Classification (NCBI taxonomy): domain Eukaryota; kingdom Metazoa; phylum Arthropoda; class Insecta; order Lepidoptera; family Noctuidae; genus Xanthia; species Xanthia togata. The sequence goes on along the minus strand of OY970794.1, from coordinate 25,733,409 downwards.
TTGTGTAGGTACTTTTAAAATTAAAAACGTACGTAATTGTACAATTTTTCTAAAAGACGTATTAATTTTTTTTTCTTCTTATTACACGTTAAACCGGTACACAAAGGAAAGTCCCTCCCCATATTATTTTTTTCTTTTTTTTTTTGGGTGGGAAATCATGAAATGACTTCTCCCGCTCTGGGTGGAGCGGGAGGGCGTGTCAGACTCTTGCTGACTAAAACCCACCCGTGTTCCTTCTGTTGCCTGGGCAATGCCAGGGGGCCACGATATCCCTTTCGGATTTTCCCGCAAGTGCCTCCCCCTACATTCGTATTCGGCAATTATTATATTGAAACAATTTTTTTAAACAAAGCTGCTACTCTGCACTGTATTAAATCATTCATGAGGCATTCTGCAAAAAACAAAACAAAATACGCACTCGCACGATAATGGACTACACATTAAAGTTGATCTTTAATTCAATGTTTGCAACGTTTTAAGCCACGGCTTATTGCTATTGGGAATTTGTTGCCACACCTATCCCGGAACTGTATGAGAAATTGTACCTCACGTTAAAATCGATGTAATCCATCAATGTGGAGCCCGAATCAGAAAACAATCACTTATACATGTTGGCCTATTACCTCTCAACGGGAAAAGTAGCCAAACATGATTATTATGAATGGAAAATCGGCGATGAAGTGCCAAAAAACAACTTTAAGATTTTTTTTCGTTAAATTCACTTTTTATGTTTTTGTTTTTGAAGGTCAAATTCGTATGTTCAAGTAAATATCTCTTAACTATATTTTTATTGCTAGTCTTGTAACAGCATAAATAAAAAAAATCGGCCAAGTGTAAGTCGGAATCGTGGACGAAGGGTTCCGTACCATTATCTATAAAACGGCAAAAAAATCAATGTCTGTTGTATGGGAGATATTAAATATTTATTTTATTCTGTTTTTAGTATTTTTGTTATAGCGGCAATAGAAGTACATCATCTGTGAAAATTTCAACTGTCTAACTATCACGGTTCATGAGATACAGCCTGGTGACAGACGGACGGACGGACAGCGAAGTTTTAGTAATAGGGTCCCGTTTTTACCCTTTGGGTACGTAACCCTAAAAAGGAAGAAATACCTTCTAACTAAACCTCCGAGTCTATGGCATTACCTCCTACGAGTAACTTCCATGCGACACGTGTTGACTTCGACAGTTGGAAGTGGCACTTCGATTATTCAATTTAATTTAACAAATAATTAAACGTTTTTCTCACTTTGTTTTTCGACAGTTGTAGTATTGTCACTTTGCCGTCGAAATTATAATCCTATTGTCGATACCAGAAATAGTCATCCATAAATACATCACAAGAATTAGATCGAAGCAGTTTGAATAATAGGAAACTAAAACGCTAATGGGATGCCATTAGCGTTTTAGTTTCCATCAACGGCATGGATAGTTGAAAAAGTGTTAAAAACAAAAATAAGATCGTCCACTAAAAGCTTTGTTGGAAAAAGGTGAGCTTAACGTGCATTACTGAACGAATGACATCATGGGTTATTATAATGGAGAATAATTTCCTGTTCGCCGACGTGGCAATGGCGTCACGACAGGACAATGCTTCACAAATAAAAACTAATGGCCCCTTAGGGGTGAGCGGTGACAAAAGAATCCTGTCAGCAACGAACCGTCATATTCCGAGATAATCCGGGAGACTAGCGCGGTTGATATAGGTTAATCGCACGGATTTACGTGGATTCAGTCTTGCAATAACAGAAAATGAACGTTTGTCCCACGTAATGCGGATGTTATGAAACTTTCCAACTAGTTTGCGGCAACCAATGTTATTTTTCCTTGAAACTGTTGCTCGAGGCAGATTGGGTAACAACTGGGAAAAGGGTAGCACTAGATTTGATTAAATAAAGTGTCCTTATATCTTTTATAGTGGCGTTTATTTTTCTTTGAGATAAAGTAAAATATTTTTGCGGTAAAACTAAAGCTTTTGATAAAAAAAGACAATGTTATTTTGTAGGTAAGGCAATAAAACAATACAAGCATCATTGTTGTATATTGTCTAAGTGCGCATTGTTTTTATTACACCTAGATGGATCAATCCTTGGCAGGGAATTTTAACTTTTTCCTTTAATCGGATTTTGGTTTGTGGGTTGTGTTAAACATAAAAAGCGAATTACCTGGTATTTTTTCGACTAAACTGTGGAAAAATGTTTTTTTATACTACATATTTTTATTCGACTTTGAGTGGATGATCGGAACCTAAATGGTATAAGCCTACACGATTTTAATTATTTTCCCAATTACAAGTCCAAATACTGATTTCAAAATCGAGCCATGAGCAAATAATTCCGCCTCGTATACAATCGTAATTTAATCTCTATATTTTATACTCCAACACTAACCAAAATAACTTGCAGCTTCCGCAAATCTTAAGTCACGTCAGTCTTACTTTTTCGTTGAATCCACCATGTTTATGTGTTTATGCTCATATATTACAATCACGTACGATGACGTACTGCTCTGTCAACGTTCATAATGTCCCGACGCGGTTAGTCAGACAAATGACTGAATATTAGGCTGGAGACACGTCGTAGCACGAATATCTAGATAAATTGTAGACCTGTGTTTAGACCTGATGAATGTTTGTTATTGTGAGTTTGAATGTTAGTGACTTTGCGATTTTGGATGTTATTGTTACTCAATCACTCTTTAACTGCGTAACTGGTTTGAATGTAAAGCACATAAGTAGACAAAAAAAAAACGGGTTGCACCCCGGGAGGGCAGAAGTGAAAAACTTGAATATTAACGTTGTGCATTTTTGATATTTTGGAATGGTTAGGGAATAATTTTTCACCGGTCTACTCTCCTTCCGTCTTACGAATGTTCGATCAGGTCACGCGGGCTGACGCGAGTTTAACATTTTTTACCCATCACAAAAAAAACTGCACAACGCTAAAGAAGTTTTCACTTCAAAAAGTTGTTTTACTACTACATCTTCCTTCCTTTTTTGACTAGGACTAACATTACTATAGGATAATTTTTATCCACGATTACATGTAGAAATTCCCCTCGAATGCGAGTAAAACCAAGGACAATAGCTAGTTAAATACTGAAAGCGAAGTTACGACTATAACTTTGCGTGACCTTTCCAAGTAATGTTTTTGTGTGCTTAGTTTCGTTGTATAAATTCTGTAAGGTAGGTAGCCTGTGAAATTGTGGACGCTTGGATAAAACTTACGCATTTGCATAATTGTTTTATTAAGATCTAGAAACTTCGTAAGCGGTGCTATGTTTTTGTAGCTACGTGTCGTCTTATTATCTCTGCAAAATTGAATTTCAGCATTCCAAGAAAATTTAAAAATATTTTAGTTTTGATTTGATAAATAAATTGATAATTATATCTGGCTAAAATTAGAGGCAGCCAATATATTATAATACCTTGTCCGTGTCCTTCTATAATATCAGGATTCAAACTTAATGACGGCTCGGAACATGAGGCGAGTCGCTGCGCAGTAACGAATCCATGGGTCAGCGGGGGTGAGAGGTGCGGTACTGCGCAACAAGCAGCCAACTTGCGAGCCGCCATCAACTTTGAATCGAACTATATAATCCTATCTATACCTACAATTTTATCAGAAACTCATGGAACAGTCAGAAAAACCTTTAAAAAATACTTACAATAAATCTGTATCTGCACATTGACCCTCAAAGGCGGCACCAGCACCGTGTTATCAGCAGTGCAAGTATACACAGCCTCGAAGTAGTCTCTGGACAGCTTGGGTATCCTCAACTCTAGCAGACTGAGTCTTGACTCATCGTCTACTGGAGCTAGCGTAGCTATGACCTTGTCGTCGCGCCACCAGCGAATACGAGGCATGGGTTTACCTGGGAAGGAAATTTTAAGTAGGTATGTAAATATGTAACTAGAAGTATAGAAAGACAGAAGAAAGAGAATAAGCTTTAATATTTTTGGATTGGGTTCAATTTAGCATACAGTTAATGTCACCAATTTTTCAGTCCACCCAAAGGTTGCCTGACGGAGATGGGCTTGTTTGATAGGACTGCCCGTTGTATATATTATTTAATGAAATACGTTCTAATTACGACAGGTAGTTTCACGGTCACCTTCATGTACTATTAAATCTTGAAACAAAATCATCTTCACATATTCCAAGAAAATTGCGAAAATTGCTTTCTAGGGATCTTGCACTCATGTTAATTCACGGAATATTATAGTTTCCACTGCAATGTCAGTTAAGCCATCCTTATTAAAGTGTCTACAGATTTGCTCAATTTTACCGTTCGTTAATTTCGCCTGTTAGTCGATAAATATCAAGGTTAAAAATATCCAAGCGTAGGTAACATTGTTGATTTATCGATCGATAAAAATAATCCACAGTGGCGATGTGCAAAAAATACGACATTGATCGTCTTTTGTTTACCAACACATTTTTATTAATTACTCGATTTTGTTTGATATAAAGTGTCTATTGTCAAAAATCAAGCTCATTGTAGGCACGTTTAGAGGCCTCGCTATTATTAGCTATAATAACAACAATAGATTTACATATTTCCGTAGAAAGGCAAAAATATCACACTTATTATATTCAGCTTGAAAATCAAAGTATTACCTAATCAAATATTAATAAAGGCAAATTGGAGAAATTGCTGGTTAGCAAATCTTAAGGCTGTTTGAACTCCCTTCAGTAATTTATAATCGAATTTGTTTCAATTATAAAATGAGGCAGATCTTCCAGTTAAATAATTTATTAGACTACTTTACAGTTTGGGGTGGGGAATTTTAATACAGCGGTAATATTTTATTTAAAACCCGTCTCGAAGGAAATGAGTTACAATTATTTATGTAGTAGATTTGAACTTTTCTTAGTTTCAAACTCAAACGCAAATAATTTATTCCAAATAAACCAATTACAGGTACTTTTGAATTGTCAAGGGGTCGGTCAGTCAGAAAGATGAAGCTAGATGCCCATTCCAAAGCGTAGTAGGTTCCTATGGAGAAGAACGGGCAAGAAACTCCATGGACACTCTTTTAAATCAGAATATTGTTACAAAACATTGGTTACATCATTTATGTTGAAATAATACATGTGAGAACAATGTAGTAAAACGTGCACGTTAAAAGCGTCCATAATAAAAATATAAAAACAAAAATAATTAAAAAATTAAAATAAGCCATGGCAGCTAAGAGATGACCAGTCCCCACTGACGGCGCCCGTTCACGAACATGACGCATTTCATAGTAAAACTGCGTATTATATACAATCAGGGAAATTATTTGTTATGAAAACTACGTCAGTTTTCCGTGTAACACCCATTTCATACAACTGTCAAAGAATGACACTTGCAATTTAAATATACGGAACATTTAAGTTGGCAGTCAATTTGCTTAACGATTAATTTCCTTGACTTTACTTAAGTTCCTATATTTTGTTGGCACCTAACACCCAAGAAAGCACACAATTATGTAGTAAGCTTACAGACTGACAAAGCCTTCAAATTATACCTAACAGCAACTGAAAACTTACAACAAAGATTTTTCATTTTTCCGTACAGCTCAAAACAAGATAATTCACCTGCCTTCCTACCAAATTACAGCCCGTTCTTTTATGTTCATGGTACACGGACTCGGGTTCCGTAGCTCAAAGGTTCAAGAATTTTATTCTTTCTCCAGTATACCCTATTTCATCGAGTTAGTTTTCGACGGTCGACTGCAAAACTTTTGACGGTACAAAGGTAACTAACTGGTTTAATTTGAACTTCTACTGGGAACCGTCACTTTACCCTTAAAATGTCAATGTTTAACTTTATACTTTATTGTGTTTGTGGAAAGTTAACGGGTTTGACATTATATTGGTGATACGGCGTATAATGGTGGGTTGCAAGGTGTAGTAGGTACTGTTTATCGACAGCAGTTTTTTGGGAAACCAATATTGCACTCCCTCAGTGGTTTGTGAGGGACTTGTGGTTAAGTAATAACACCCGCTCGGGTCAATCGTTCGTGTTCGTGTAGTTCGTGGATGGGTGACAATCTTTACACACCCCTCCGTGCCTCGTGACCGAAAATCTGACGACCAGTCTTACCAAGGGGTATATAGTATTAACCAGACCTGACCTGAGTCAAATCAATTTATTTTCTTTCTTTCTTTCTTTTCAGTAACTGGGTTGTGGAGGTCAGATAGACAGACGTTCCATATAAAATACAGGTATTCAGCTGCATCCGGTTAGACTGGAAGCTGACCCCTACATATGAAAAGGCTAGGCAGGTTTGTAACATTTGTGTGGATCTAGACAAGTGGCGTTCGCTTTCAAAGAGTTTCGTATTTTCTACGATGACACTCAACAGGATTGACATAAGCGTTCACGGTAGCTTATGTCAATCCGATACATCTTGACTTTTCCATCGTCGTGATCGCTGATAGAATGTCACTTTTTCTATGCCTTTGTCCAGCCATGAGAAGGACAGGAAAAAGATAAGCTGTCAATTATTTGCTATTTATGTTCAGGATGCACTTGACGTCACCCGTCGTTCGTCTTTAAGTATAATAACCATACGTTTAAGAGTTCTATTACATTTTTTTACGGAAATTTATGATTTTGGACGCTGTCATTTTTAGCAGTATTGTGTTTATTCGGAATATAATGTACGCTGAATCAAGACATTTTTTGCTTTTCTATACGACTTTTTCCCTGAAAACTCAAGGAATTTAAAGAAATTCTAGAACAAGTAAAACATTCAAATTATATTTTAATAATTTTATCTTTTATTAGAATTGAATGAAACAATCTGAATTTCAAAGTTCCATCGCCGACGATTTTTCTTGTAAGCTGAGTTCGTAAAATATTTATAGTAAATTACACGAAAAGATTTTTTTTTAAATATGTAACTCCAACTTACAAGAAAGAGAATGGCACTTTCGTTATGCGTAATCAAATAATTAAAATATCTTACTACTGCTGAAAATTACAACGTCAAAAATCAAGAATTTGCGAATAAAAATGTAATAGGTTAAGTTCATCGTTCATGCAGGTCGCTTCCAACCGGCTAATTAAGAAATCATTGGGGGAGGCCTATGTTCAGCAGTGGACGTCCTATGGCTGAAATGATGATGATGATGATGAAGTTCATCAAATGGACCTATTTAATTATCATATCAAATCAATACAACAACATTAAATTTTATCATCCCAAAGGACCCTACATTAACCTGTTCAGACTCACTAACACAATATGTTATCTACTACTACTATTCGTAACTTTCTTGAGAGAAAACTGGTCTTAAAAGGTTAATCCTTAGCTATTAACAGTATAACAGAAAATGATATGTGTCCTCAAAATTTACCTCCACTTACAACGCAGGTAAGCTTCAGACTAGTATCTTCTATGTAAGGGCCGGCAACACCGACCACTTCTTTGTCAAACTCATCGAAGATCTTCGGCTTCTCTGGCAGTTCTGTAACAACAAATACATTACTTGAATTAATTTAAAAAGACTTGTGGACTAATGGTCAGAAGTTTCAGTATGCCGTGGCAAGTCCGTGGATTTCTATAAAACATGAATATCCTTCGCTTTTATAAAGCACATTAATACAGTTTTGCTTCAAATGACTAATAGGAAAAATTGTTTATTTCAAGCGGTCCAATCAAAATAAATCTTGGTAAAATAAATTGCGCGCGCACGTACACGAGATAGAAGTCAAACTTCTTAAAAAAATAAAGAATAAGAGAGATGTAGTATGAGACAGATATATTTTTCTTCTCTCTCATATAACGAAATTTGCCAAAATGTGACGTGTCTTTGAAATGCCAAACTAGAATGTTAAAAAAGTAGCAGAAAGTAAGACCATTTAACGATACCTATTTCCAATTTTAATTTTAAAAATATAATGACAATCGTACTGAGCTATAAGTCTACAAAATAAAATTTATATGTATATTTGCGGCTCCATCATCCTGGAATCGTGTCTGGTACAAATGTTATAGCTCAAAACAAAGCTATTCTATGCACTAAACAGTTGTCGGCCCATCAATATTATTAACAATCACTAAGAATTTCTCTTTATTAATGTTTGCAATTGTTAGTTAGTCTTTACTAGAAACACTTACAATTTATGATAAGCTGCTAATAAATTGTAAAGTTTCTTTGTAGAGAGAATAACCAGATCGAGCGGTGGTGTAGTTTGAAACAACATTAATTGTTCTGGTTATGCTACAAATCAAATAAACTTTACCCAAACAATATTTTGTCATAAAGCTGTGACTGACGGAGTAACTGATTGACTGTCTGTCAGATAACGCATAGCCTGCACTAAATATAGAAATAATAGAACATAATGTTTGACTGTACATTTCTTGAATAAGCATAGGGTTTTCGATGGTACTCAACCATTTAGCAGGTCTAACGGGAGGTAGCAAAAAGTTGCATTCATTGTTATAAATTCAAAATCAAAGTATAATGTATATCCTTTTGTTCAAATTCAGCTGGAAATGAGCACTTATTATCAAAATAACAAACTAGACGGCCCGTAGAACTCCCGTACTACATTCACTTATTTTTAGTGTTTTAGTTGGAAAGAAGTGACGCAACATAATAACAATATCTAATCAAAGTATCACTAAGATGACATTTTCCTTCATATGTGGATTCGTTTTCCATGTAATAAAGTCGCTTTAGGCGAAGGAAAATGAATAATTAAATAATGAACATAGCCAAGAATATTTAGTTTATGATGTAGAAACAAAGTTTGGAACATACGACATGAATTTTACATTGCTACAGCTCTCGTGTGATTGACGTAGGAGTTTATAATATATACCTATAAACTTAAAGCAGATTATTGAATTTTAAATGCTAAATACCTAAAAGACTTTTCCACACTACGCCAGATTTATAGCAGCAAATATTTTTTAGTAAGAATATTAATATTTCGTGAGTCAGAAGCACCAGTAATGAAACAAAAATGTTTTAGAGAAATACCTATACCTAATAGTGCTCACTATAATAATAATTGTATCTAGTGATAGAATTTATTGGACTTCTTATATGTATAGATTTAGTATAAACGTAATCCTATTTCACGGCTAGCTGGAGAACGTACCAGTTAAAAATAAACTCCAGATAATATTGTTAAAGCAAGTGTGTTTTGTTGGGTTTCTGCTCTTATAAAATAAGTACCTTTCGAAGTAAGTACCTACTTATCTCAAAATACCTTCTTCTTTACATCTAGACATCAAACAGAAAACGACTAAACCTGGAGTCTGAAACACAAAACTCGTCATCCTTCCATACAAAGGCAAAAAGGAATATCATCAGAAGAGGCTTATTGGTAGCTTTAAAATTGGCTAAGTATCATTGAATTGGAGGTCCATTGACGGATCGAACAACTCCTAATACCAATTTTACTGGATGTATATGATGATGTTTTTTATACTGGTTTTTATTGCAGTAATATTTTTGTCATTATATTTATATGAAGATTTAAGTGGATGAAATTAGGGATCTGGGAGAGAAGTTTGATATAAAAAATGTCCCCCACATCGAGAATATTATTAGAAAGCATCGAAAATGTTAGGGTTTGTGCTAAGAAATACTAGGGGCTTTAAACAGGTTGGTACTAAAATAATGCCGTATGGCCTTATACGAAGCGTCCTGGAGTATTGCAGTGTGGTATGGAGACCACACTACGCCCACATAAGTTACTTTTGGAACGAGTTCAAAAACGGTTTCTGTGGCACCTCGCATTTTCTAAAAGAAAAAGTAAACAGCTGCTCTCCTATAATACTCGTCTCAAATATTTCAAAATGCACTTGTTTTCAACTCGAAAAAAAGTTAATGATCCCTTGTTTCTCTATAAGTTGCTTCGAAATTATAAAATTGACTGCCCAAACATACAGAGTCACCTAAAGTTTCGTGCCCCTGCCCGATATCCGCGAAATCCTATCACACCACTATACCCACCCCTGTGCAGAACGGTTCTAGGTGCTAACTCACCGATTTCACGCCTCTGTACAAATGTAAGCAGTTTGTGATCTTATTAATATACATCTTGATAGCATAGGATATAAAATAATTACCAAGCACTATTCTTACAAACAACGATGTCGCTACTGAGTGTTAATATTAATTTTAAATTCAATTAAGATTCTATTTATTTAAATTGAATTATGAGATTTTTATTTTTTATTTCGATTAGTTATTATTTTAATTAGTTAATGTTATTGTTATTAATCTGTTTTATTATTTTTATATTTAGAATGCTTTTTTGTTTTTATTATTGCTACACATCAATTACCAAAAATTATTAAATGACTGAAATTGTAAATTTCCGTTTTGGCTTTGTATATATCAAATCAAATAATTTATTTAACAGATCATACAATCCAATTTGTTAGTAATACATACACATCTTAAACATAATTATGTAAAACCATAATTGGTGCATGTTGTGTTAGCCTGTAAGTAATTGCTCCTAATCAGTCCTATTAAGGAATTTATTTTAAATGTATTATATAAACAATTATTGGCCTAAATAAATAAAGATATTTTAGCTTTGTCAATACGCAAAAAAAATATCAAAGAAAAAATAACATTAAAATCTGGGAGCGCAGCAGTTGTTTGTTTGTTTTTGCTCAACTTAGCAAAAACAAACAAACAACTGCTGCGCTAGGCACAGTACCATCCTTTTCTCGAATTCATTCAGGACATTTTTAAACCCCCTGTAACTTCGTCGTGGAATTTTCAGTGACCAAGAAAGCATAATATGAAATATATGTTAGGCATGTTCCCAAATAACATTCAATTTGAACCTGTAGTTTTTTAAGAACAGAAACTAGCGCTTTGTTCAATTATGAGACTATTTCATTATTCGATTATTCGTAAGTGATTATGTCGCCGGTGCGATGGTCAAGACATTATATTTATTAAATTAATAAAGATGTCTAATATTGATACGGTACACTATAAAATGTTGTTAGTTAACTAATTATGTAACAATTTACGACAAAATCGTTGGATAGAAGCTCCCATATATAGTTAGGTACTGAATAAATTAACCGACTTGGTTTTACATTAGATCTCACAACTTTTTGCAGTAGAAGAACTGCGTTGCGAGATTTGCATTTTTGTACATATATTTATGATGGGATTAAATATTTCACGTGATACCTTTCTTCTTTCATTATAACATAAAATTAAATATTCTATCTGGCAAAAATAAATTAAATATAATTTTTACCTAGGTTTTATAAATATAAGTTATCATGGATAGGTATCATTTTGTTTTCATCCGTGGGTAATATGTAGTAGGTACTCACCTACATAGCCAGGAGTAGGTACATAGATATTCAAGCTAGATCACTTCTAGGCTCTGATAACCCCACTTTACGATAGGTACAGGCCATGTTATAGAAAGCAGCGGATTAGACTGAGATTTGATACATGAAAAAATTTAAGAAGATTTGAGATGTCAAGCGGGGTGGCACCAACATCGCTTGTAGAATCTCAAGACTCTACTGTTGAATACATGCCTCTTTATAAAACAACTTAACTAAAACTGTTTTACAGTCAGTCTCATAAGCTGAAGGTAAGCCACACTGAGCTCCATCAACGTATGAATGATATAGTTATTAGTGAATTCAACGTCATCTATCAACGTTAATAAAACGAATTCCGGGACCATAATTATTGTGGGAGCAAAAGGGGAGGCACTTACGGGTAGTTGAATCCTTCGATAGCTTGGTGATGGAGGGCAGCGGAATGGCACTTTTTATTGGTCACTGGTGTAAGCAGCCCACTGCAGTCTTATTTTGGTTCACACACAACACATATTTTGGGTTTTAATTGTTTTATAATTATTTTGGAGGTTTCACAGAGCGGTTCACCGAACGCGCGCTCATTTGACTTGAGCGTTTTTTGACAACTGATGAAATAGGGTGGGGAATACGGAAGTAGGCATTGCATCTCGCGTATTGAGTGAGTAGTAAATTAGTGATGTGCGTGTATTGATTGAATGTATTGAGTGATTGTGTATTTTAAATTTTAAGCGTTTAATTTATAAAAAAAGACAATTACATTCATAAACATCACGCCTGTATTTCCCGATACAGTAAACCACATTTTGCCTTATGTTATGTTTACATCCCATGTAATAGGGCAGCCATCAAACGGCCACAAATCCATACTCCGGACAGCTACTGAGTATTTCCAGATGGAAAAACCTAATACCAATTTGCACCCGTGAATCGAACCCAGGACCTCATACTGAGCAGTAACGCTTGCGACCACTAGACCATTGAGGTAGTCTTAAACCATACAAAACAATACTCTATTGCTAACTGTGGAGGCTTGTAAATGGCTTGTCGTCAATTATTTCACTTTTACTTCTGTATTAAAAGCTGTATACCACCCAAACAATAAAATAAAATAATACATTTTTCGTAATCGTTATTACCACTCCCCGCGACCGCTTATTGTATCCTATCCTACGCCTTAAACGGATATTGGCTTACATAAAAGCAACACGCTAAAACTAAACTAGTATAATATTAAAAATCTTTCTAAGCTCGAGATACTAAACTGAACCTCGGGTATTAAATATTTAATTTGTACATAACGTAGGTATAAGGTACCATTTATTACATATTTGTACGTAAATATTATGTTTACTGAGTAATTGGAATGTTGTTTGCTTGTATTTTAGGCGTTGTAAACTGGTAGTTACCTAGGTACAAGGTTATTTAACCTAAAGGTATATTGTGCTAACAGTTAGAAATAGTAAGATTTTCTGCCAGTATTCAATGCCAATTTTGGTGTGCGGTAAAAAGTATGTGTATGGCCTAAATTAAAAAAGGTTTAAAAGGTCGCGGATTAAATATATCTCATGACATTTAATTCGCTTACCGTGCTTTGTAATTAGATTTGGTTTGTTTTTACTCAAAATTGCTGTATTAATTCGAAATTGACGTTACACGACAAGAATTACAAGTCAATCGATCAAAAATACGAGTACTATACTAAGAGATTAATCATAATCGAGGCTGAATAGAAAGTCTTCGGGAGAAAAAAGCAGCCAATTCTTTGAAAGAAAACCACACGAAAATAACGTGTTAATAAACAGCAATAGAGCCCAAACCCATAATAACCATCTACCCTCATTTCAAGTCTTGGCGTGAGAAAACCAGCAGCTGACCTTATTCCCATTTACTTTTACAGATTGAAAATGTTACATCGAAGGGCCAGATGGGTCCGTGTGACGAAAAAAGACACGCACTCCCAAGTACCTCCTATAATTGAGTTACCCTACATTAAACTTACCCTCGGACCGTATATTGCTAAAATAAAAGCCTCGGAAGACATCGTTGATGCAAATTACTTTGGCCCAAACTGCCCAAAGCAATCTTTTCATAGTTTGCGATTTTTCAGATAAAGTACTTGCGCGGCACGCTTATGATATAAGCAATCAAATAATAATGCAATGGAACGCGAATAAGGGTAGCGTAATAGATTTAAGGTTTTTTATTTTTATTTATTCGTTTTGATGTTTTTGTTTTATAAAAATTAATATCGAAATATTGTCTTGAGCTTACCAAGAATTTCTGCTATACATTATGTAAAACATTAATATAAAAATATTTTATATGGAAAAATTCATTTGTATTATAAAAAAATGAATAAACTTGAATTCAAAAACTATAGCAAAATGGATGTTAGATTATTATTTTAGCTTTTGAAATCATGAAGACTGCGCAGTGGCTACGCCGTAGCGACGGCTACGCGAGCTACGCGATCGTAGCAGATTTCGAACTGATCTTAATTTATTATTACGCGCTTCGTTCACTGCCGCAAATAATTATAATGATCTAGTTTCATTTTTGGGATGATTTTAAAATTATAAATATTATGTTTTATCCAATTAACGGGGATGACTAGGTACCAACAAATCACAGAATATTCCGTAAAATGACATGACATGTAATTACATAAAACATTCCCCGATAACCTAATTTTTCTCCACTTTATATTACAGTTTCAATCTGTGGTCGCTGAATGTATAGCAATATTTCAGTTTGCCTGGCGTTTTTATATAAAAACATTGTTTAAGAATAGTTTGGCTTGTAGTAGAAATAAATTGCTTGTAATGTTTCAACGTTAGAATGAAAGTAAAAGAAAAAGTAATCTCACTTATTTACTATGGCGGATAGACGGATATTTTTTTTGTGTTAGAATCAAGTCAACCGTGTATGTGATTGTTGCCATAGGACACATGTTAATTAAACTGACGGACAATCTATGATGCTATTTATGAAGAGGTGCATAATTTGATCGACTCAAAAACAAAATCGCCCTTAGAATTCAAATTAGACGTATGCACCTGCGTAGAGGTCAGAAATAATCCCATGGGAATGTACTCCCGGGATAAAAAGTATTCTATGTGTTCCATTTCCAGGTTATAAACTATCTGTATGCCAAATTTCATCCGTTTTGGATGAAATTTTGAAACGTTTTGTCGTTTTTAAGTGATTGAGTAACAAACATCCAAATACAGAAATATACAAACTTTCACATTTATAATATTAGGAGGATTAATATATTATACATATATACCTAGTAGGATTGGTTTAAACAAACACTTTTACACGTCAAAAAACTTTAGGTACTCGTATTCCTTGTAAATGTCTGACTAGTATTTCTAAAATCAATTCAAGGTTTACATCTAAATCGAAAGAAGAGTCATTAAAGTCACGAAGGTTTTTAATTGCAACACGACACGTTGCTTGTAACTGTTCGTGACTATAACTAATTACGGGTGGTTAGTTAATTAAAGGAATCGGAATACTCAGACCGAAGGATCAATCACATAAACTAAACAACTTTTTTCATGGGAACAACATCATAATCGAAAAAAATATCAGCCATCATGCCTTATTCGTACATAATATGATTTTTTTCGTTCATACGAAAATTTTGATTACGATCTTGGTGCCATAGATAAAGTAGTTTAGGTTGATAGTCTATATATATGCTGTTTAAGACAGTATGTATTAACAAATAATGAATCTCATCATATTTAAAGCGCATTAATTCGGACGTATAAAGCGATTACATAATTCGACACAGTAATAAAACTAAAAGAATTATTAACCAATAAAACTGAGACTGGCACAGAGCCAGCATGCAATATGCAGCCACAGACGGCCGAGTAAAATGGCTACTTTATTGGACCACACTTTTTTGTTGCGTTTCTGGATGTCATACTTTGACTTCACGCTGTATGTTGAAAAAGGGTTAGATTACCGACTAGAAAAAAAAAAGAAGCAATTTTTTTTGATTAGGTTTGTTTAGGAAAATTATTTGTTTATTAAATTGACACACTATTTCAAATGGCCGTGTAATAGCCATTTTATACGTCAGTAAAAGAATTACAGTTTAATTTGAATCTCTACCTATCTACCCTACCTACCTACCTTCCTAATTTAAGCTGGTAGTCAGTTTGATAAACAATTAATTTCCCTGATTTTACCTACTACACTAGCATCATAATAAGTTAATGTCACTTAGTGGCATTGCATTGATACGATTTGAAAGGTAAAAGTGACAAAAATCAAAATAACTAAATCCCTAATTTAAAATAACGCAAAACTAAAATAGCACTAAATTATCAATGTTATATTATAATTTCAGCAATAATACCGCATCTGAAACAACTATTTCGAACCAATATAATATTTCATAACTCCTAAAACGCAACTTCATCACCGGGACCAAGATGTCTGCCAATAAACCGATACTATTTGGCTGCGTTCCGATACCACACATAAATTTATAACGGACATGGGAACCAGGTGACTTGAACAGTCATAAAATATTGATACACCAGCATTTTGTGGTAAATAAAGCCTTATTGATAGGCCAAGACCCGTTTATATAGGGAATATTATGGATACTGGACGTTGAATCATTTTGTTAGCTGTTTCCATCATTTGGATAAATTATGAATTGTCTATTTGACTTGTCCGTAGTTCATCTGCATTTCGCAATATTTTGTATTAATTTACTCACAACATTTTTTGATGAGGAGTACCGGTATGAGAAAAAATCATGCTGAACCCAAAAAATGGGTAAGGCCGCGTTCTAAACAAAAGCAATCGTCGCGCGAGTACGCAAGTCGCGCTCTCTTATACGAATATACAAGATGTTTGGAAGCTGGGTGCAAAGCCTTAAGGGGATGATAGGTTGACACCAATAAGAGAATTTTGAGCCATTCATGTCTCAGACGAAGTACGTTTTTTTTTAAACTATGCAAAGTTAAAGTTGGTATGTGTTTCTAAAAAACCAAGTTCTAAGCATCTGTGTTAATGAGTAAAAATACTAGACACGTGAAGTCGTAGAATACTTTGAAAAGCAGCGTAGTGTATGTCTTTAAAAAAAAAAAAATATAGCCTCAATCGTTCAAACTTTTTTTTATTTGCTCAATATGCTCCGAAGAGTGTCAAGTATCCCTTAAGGTTTTGCACCCAGCTTCCAAACATCCTGTATATGACATAGTCGCGCGGTCAATCAAGTCACATTTGTACGTGAAAATTCATACAAGCGATCGCATCGATCGCGGATCCGCGCGTCGATAATTTTTGGTTAGGATGCCGATGGATAATGCATAGGGAGACGACGATGTCTGGTAGATAATACGAGTTTAAAGTTTTCAACTTTAGCATTAACTATGGATGTATTTTTACTTGCATCGTACCTGGTCCTTATGACGCCTTATCGATATTATTCCTTTAGTTACCTTAGTATTTATTCATTGGTTTTAGTCAAACACTGTGCCAATCACACTACACATTCGTCATCGACATTTGAACCCGTTTCTGCACAAATCTAACCTACCTGAAATCCTATTTTTATAATAATATGGAGCAAAACTCTAATTTTATCCTTAGAGACACCGAAATTCTGTCTTTCTTTTTGGTCCCCGTGAACAGTCCGCAAAATAAAAAGTTCCCAAAGTTACAAACTTGTTTCGCAAAATGGCTCCACATTTGCACTCTCTGGTTGGATTGAAAAAATTCGTTGTTTGAACTTTTTCTTTGACTTCATTTGGCATTGGCAAACATCATGATTACTTTGTGTTGTTTTTACATTTCTATAAGATTGCCTTACTCAAATTATCATGATTAAATTTTTAGGTTGAAAATTGTCAAATTGTGTTCCAATGTCAGCTTTTGTCGGCGTCAAAATAAAATCTATTAATTCACTCACATTGCGAGCACAATTGAAGTCTGCCCACCCCATTGATGACAATCAATAATGACTTAAACACATAAAAGCTTTAACGCAACTCCAATAACCACAAATTGGCTGTAGAATATTAAAGGCGTGTTCAGACGAGCGCAGTGGTAGTTTGCATTCGAAGGCGAATTTGAAATAGTCACAATAAATATTAAATGAACTATCCTAGACAGTGCCGGAGCGTAGATATAGCTACATAGTTGCGCTATGAATATTGTACAATATCTGTCTAGCTAAAAGTACGTGTCACGGAGTGTAACCTGCACTTAGTATCGTAGTGTTGTCTAAAACGGTGTTATTAAATTTTAGCGAGATCTAGCTAGGTTTGGGATTGCTGCACCTTTTGTTATTGTTCGCCATTTGTCAATGTCAGTCAGGGCTATATTTAAATAGAATCTATGACTGAGTATACTTTAAATTTACATCTGGTGTATCCTTGGCAGTCAACTCCGCTGCTACGTCGCTGCCTTGCATTATATTTTTATATTGTGTACCAATTCGAGAGAAAAAGTTGTAGCTATCATATTTAGATAATAAAAACTGATATCTAGACAAAACATGAAATTGGGAATATATGTAGGGTTTATGTAATATATCTTCCCGAAGTCAATGCGGGTAAAACGCTTTGTAGTTTGTATGCGAATGAATTAACGGACAACTAGTTCGATAAACATAAACGCAGTCCTAATAAACAGGATTAGGGGACGTTGATCGCCAAATGTTTAGTTATGCGAGCACATCGCGAATGTCTATTAGGACTTATGCAACACACAGTGTGTTTGATCGCGTATTAGTATGAACAACTAGCGATAAACGTGGAATTGCGTTCGGCTAGAACTGCGCTATTGACTGAATAATGTTATAACATAACATCGCGTTGTGGAATCTACAACGCCACATGTGAACTATCAAAGACCTGACGTCACACAAATCCTGCATCGCGCAAGCAGAGTTTACCACGTGATCAGCATATATATAACTTACCGACATAAAGCGTTGAGCAGTTGCCCACCAGACACAATATCCGTCTGGTCAGAGGATCTTCTGGTTTCGTAGTAGTTACGTAGTTGGAATGAATTTATCCCAAGAACCAACTTAGCATTGTAGTTGAAAAACATGTTCTCCCATGCGGAATTTATGGGAGAACGTGTTTTTAAAACTGCAAATTTTAGTTGGTACATTATTACTCGTTGCCCTGTAAAAACCTATTTAGCTGTGATAGTTTTCCTTATAGCTTCGTTATATATACTGCTGCAGTGAATTTTTCACAAATCCTAGTACTGCCATTTAACTGCCACAGGCAACAGAAGGAACACGGGTGGGTTTTAGTCAGTAAGAGTCTGACACGCCCTCCCGTTCCACCCAGAGCGGGAGATGGGCACATGACTCTAACAAAAATTAGCACTTTAAACCTTAATATTCCGCAAACGGTTCCAAAAATTTAAAAATGGTTTTCACACGCCCAAAATATTTTTGAACGACCTTTCCAACAACATCCCACACCATGGGATAGACGAGAAACAAAAACATCCGCACTTTACGTGTAGGGGTACCCTAAAAAATATTTTTTCATTCCATCTATTCGAAAAGGACGACTTGGTTCGCCTTTAAGTGCACCCAAAGGTGCTGTTTTCTATAAGAAACTTTAAGCGGGCAGTAATGAGTTTTTAATCCTCTTTAGTGCACCGCAATTATCTTTACCGCATACTTTTTGAATTTGGAACATCTTAGTGTTCAACGCCAAAGAAATCGAACGCAAATATTGTTTGAATAAAGACTGGCTGGTACGACGGCCCATAGTTGGATAAAAAAAAGAAATCAAATTAAAAACACGCGAACTACAGCCCGCGTTTTTGTCAATTTTCACGGATTGTTAGAAATTAATGGCTTTGAAAAATGATTTCTTCTAGTGACAGTGAAAGTATAGAATTAACTCCTGAAAGTATTAGAACTGACGCAAGAAATGTGATGGATAATCTATTATCTGCAAAATCGCGGGAGAAATATATAAAAGCCTATGGTTATTTTATTGAATAGAGAAATGCAAGAGGCGCCAAGAATTTTTCAGAATCTGTGTTTGGCCTACTTCCAGTACTTAGCCAAAACTAAACAACCTTCCACTCTTTAGAGTACCTACTCAATGCTAAAATCAACAGTCAGTTCTAATAACGGCGTAAAACTGGACACATATTTGAAATTAATAGCGTATCTAAAGAGGATGTCTGATGGATTTAAACCTAAAAAATCCAAAGTGTTCTGTCAAAAACGAGACTTTCCTTAATGAGGCAACCGACAAAGTCTTTCTTGCCGTAAAAGTATGTAACTATGTATACGGTGGATTAGTAAAGTATAACCAAAGTGTTTTAAAATGCGCATGTTATTGTAACCAGTACTTCGATAGATACTTGTCTTATTCACGTTCGGTTTTGTGGGTTTTGTGGCTTTCATTTTTGGAGTACATGGAGCTTGTCGGCAATGAACTTTTTAAAATAACTGTTAATGATGTCGAAAATCACTCGGATTATTTACTGTTAGTAGGTACTCGTAAAGCTGACAAAAACAAAAATTGACATGACAGGAGAATACAAAACTATTGTACCTGGACTTGAGTCCTGCTGATATGAAGACCAATCGGTTTTTCATCCATCATCAAAATGGCAAATGCTTCAAACAAGCTATGGTAAAAAATAAAATGTGTAACATGCCACAACAAGGAGCTTGTGGCTAAGTAATAACTGCCGCACGGGTCGATCCATCAGGTTAAGCTACGCTTGCCGGGGTTGGTCTGTGGATGGGTGACCATCTTTAAATACCGAGACTCCTTTGTGCCTCGGAAAGCACGTTAAGCCGTTGGTCCCGGCTGTCATTCGTGGATCTTTGATAGTCGTTACGGGTCGTCAGAAGCCCGAAAATCTGACAACTAGTCTTACCAAGGGGTATCGTATTACCCAGTTACTGGATTGTGGAGGTCAGATAGGCAATCGCTCCATGTAAAATACTGGTATTCAGCTGCATCCGGTTAGACTGGAAGCCGACCCCAATATAGTTGGGAAAAGGCTAGGCGGAGATGCCACAACAAATCGCTACTCTTTTGAAGTTACCAGATATCAAACTGTATACAGGACATTGTTTTCGTCGTACTTCTGCTACCCTTTTGGCAGATTCTGGAGCGTCCTTAACTGTTCTCAAGCGACATGTAGGATGGAAGTCGAGTGCTGTAGCAGAGGGGTATATAGAAGATTCCATTGAGAACAAGGCGAAAACATGTGAATGCATCGTGGAAAACATTAAACTGCAACCATCAGTTAATCCATCCATGACACTGTCGCCGCGCCCATTTACATCCAAACAACGAGATTCACCGTCACATTTTCCTCAAAATCAGCCAGATTCGGACATTATTTCAAACACGCAGAATATAAAATCTAGGTACAACAATCTCTATTCCTAATAAAACTGTAACAATAAATTATCATAATTGCGAAAATGTCTCAATTGTAAATATCAGTTTTTATTTGTTTTATTTTATTAGATACTATTTAATTTCAATTTAGTTTTTACTCTATTTTTTATTAAATAATAATATTACAATAAAATATGAGGCGCCTTTTATTTTCTCATAGAGGGTGATGAAAAGTAGAGTGTATCACTCGGGCGCAAAATATATTTTTGGCTCGGGCGACGTACTTTGAATCCCTCGCTACGTTCAGGATTCTACTCTAGAATCCCTCACTTCGCTCTGGATTCAAAAAAGCGGTCTCGCCGTAGATATATTATTTTGCTCCCATAAGATACAATCTACTATTTTTCTTGGTTTATGTTACCACTTTGTTAGCGTGATTAATATGTACCTAACCCATGCCAAATTACAGCTTTCTAGTACTAACAATCTTTGAGCTAAGCCACGGACAGACATACATACAACATAGCGAAACTATAAAGTTTCCTTGCTTACTACGGATCCCTAAAATCAAGTTTGAAAACCTGAGGACTAATATTAGTAAGATTTTTACCGATCTGAGATAATAAAATGATACAGAAAGGGGTGATTACCCTGGAGAGTTACACCCTGATTCCGAAATTTGACGGATCATTTTTGATATTTTATAATGTAATAAATCCAAATAATATATTTGATTTCATAAATACAATTTCTACTCACCAATAATATCCAACAAGATCTTATGGTTCCTTGTGGGCGATATTTTGAAGTCTACCCTGCAGCGGTACATGGCCCGGTCTGTGGGGATGACGTCACGTATCCTCAGGGAAGATGGCGTGGCGGCGTGCCACCGCGCCCGCCCACCAAGCACGTCGTCCGCCCAGTGCGCAGTCGGGCCCTTTATGCGACCGTCGTAACTGTGGACAAACGTAAAAATGAGCCTGATAAACTATGATACTACTTACTCTGGGTACAAATAAACTTTTCTGAATATAGCTTAGTCACTGCCTATAAGTTGTTTACCGTAACTGTGGATTTCCACTCAAATCTGTATGATTCATTCCTTCAAAGACCATTTCAGACACTAATCTACATGGTCCTCCCATGATCAGACCATGATGATGGGTGGACTTTAAAAGAGACTGTGACCTTTGATTTTGTTTTGGTATTTCTTCTTAGAGTTGTCTCAAAGTCAACCTACATCTAATTTTTATTTTTAAAATATTTTTGACGTGAAAAAGTTTTAAAAGCTTACAGAAATAAACATAATTTTTCTTTTATCATAAAAAATAGCCTTATAAACTACAAACTGTTGCCCGCGCCATCGTTTGCGATCTAGAATGAAAAATAGCTCATGTCCTAATCCAGGTCACGGTCTACCCATGGGCCAATTTTTTTAAATTCAAATCGGTTTTGCCGTTTTAGCGTGAATATTAGTTACAATATAGGTAGATAAACTTTTTTTTTTGGTTGTTATGGTACCTAGATAATTTTGTTAAGTAAAGTTGTCCAATGAAAATCTAAACCATAGCTACTTAAAAACTTGTCATAATAAAAAAACTGCAATGACCGTGAAAATTACAGTTGACAAGGTCGAGTTTAAATATGTTGAATGAATGATATATTTATTTGCAAGAATATAGGTAGCTAACATAAGTTCTTAATATCTATGGGTTTCACTATATTCGGCGTTTCAGCCGTGCAAATATTTAGATTTTACATTTTGGTTAAGATATAAAATGCAGTACACATTTAGTAGTTAGTAATAATACAAAAATTGTTTCATAATTTAAATTTAGATTACAGTGCAATTAATAAAATTAAGATTAAATATAATTCTATTCACTAATAATAATTTACATTAAATTAGCATAAAATAGCAGTCAATAATAATGATAACATTTAAAATAGCAGTCAATAATAATGATGTCATGTCAATAAAAAATAATGTGACTAACGTTTTTGTAAAGTGATTGTTCCTACTTATACATAGCCACTAGTCATTTGGTTGCTGCACGTGAATATAAAGGCGTGGTTTTCTGGATTAGAGTTGTATTTTTGTTATGGAGCTAACGATGTACGGTTTTATTGCTTAAGTAACAATGTAAAACAGGGTTTAGATCAAATTTTTCGGAGTTCCGCACGACTGACATTAAAACAATATTTTGACTTTAAATCATCGATTAGACCTTCAAATAAATGACAAATACATGAAATGAGAATAATAATTTTCCATAATACCTACTCTCAAATGCTAACCACAAACTTTGAACTCTCAAAAATTCAATGCGTTCCCAACGTGCTCTGAAATGAAAACGTTTTTACTCATTAATATTTTATAAGCACGACCAGCTTAAGGCCAGTTCAGCCCTGCCCTATTATTTTATACAGTCACTAACATAAATCAAAATGGGGGATCAAAGTGTAAGAGGGACGATTTTTATAAATTGCATAATTATGCAATTCTCTACGTAGAAAAATCCCGCGACAAATTTTTATACCTCGCGTTCTTAGCGAAGTGGGGACTATCAAAAGCCTGAAATAAAAATTGAAAGGAAAGTTTAAAGATGAAGTGTTAAGGAAGGAAGGAAGTCTCTTCGGAATCTAGAAGCTTGGTCGGAAAATAACGAAAATTATTTTAATTTTTCTCCCCAAAAACTGTTTAAAAATATGATATTTTTTTCATGCAATCACAAACAAAATACCTAATGGATAAAAATAATATTGTTATGGCCACTGTTTTTATGTAATGGCAGCATTGGTTTGTTCACTTCTTTCTTCGATAATTGTCTGAGAATCGTTAAATTTAAATACAGGTTATTTAATACAATTATAAAGTGTTTCTGCCTAAAACTACATATGTTTGATTATATTAATGTCAATAGGTTCGTCTAGTCCTTTGAGACTTGATACCGTCATCGTGTCTGCTAACTATTGTATGGCATGTATTAGTCTGTTGTTGTCATTGACGTGACAGATATTGAACCACGAGCCCATTTGATAAAATTGTGTGTGGTATTTTTTTCTTTCACGATGAATGCATCATCAGGAGCTCGTAGCTAAGTAATAACTGCCGCACGGGTCGATCCGTCAGGTTAAGCTACGCTTGCTGGGGTTGGCCTGTGAATGGGTGACCATCTTTACGTACCGAGACTCCTCCGTGCCTCGGAAAGCACGTTAAGCCGTTGGTCCCGGCTGTCATTCGTGGATCTTTGACAGTCGTTACGGGTCGTCAGAAGCCCGAAAGTCTGACAACCAGTCTTACCAAGGGGTATCGTATCACCCAATTACTGGGTTGTGGAGGTCAGATAGGCAGTCGCTCCATATAAAATACTGGTATTCAGCTGCATCCGGTTAGACTGGAAGCTGACCCCAACGTAGTTGGGAAAAGGCTAGGCAGATGATGATGAATGCATCATGATTAAAATGTTTGTGCAGTATTTGGGAAAACGGTTCGCTGTACCGGAAAAAAAATCTCGTAGTGTAGTGTGTATTTTTATTGTACACTTGCTTGATACTAAAAAACCTTGATTTTTTAAGTTATTACATAGCTTTTGGCCACTGGCTTTGCCCGCATGGAAGTCGGAAATTATCTCACGAGTATGCACTGGGATAACAAATATCCTGTGTCCTAACCCAGATCGTGTTCTACCGGTGTGCCAAATTTTATCGAAATCCATACCATTATGGCGTGAAAATGTAACAGACAGACAAAGTTACTGTCGTATTTATATTAGTACTAGCTGTTGCTCGCGATTTCATGTGTGATCCAGGATTAAAAGTAGCCTATGTCCTTCTTTAGGTCAAGGTCTATCCCCGTGCAAAATTTCATCCAAATCCGTCCAGCCGTTTTAGCGTGAAAGCGTACCATACAAACGCTCTTTCGCATTTTGTATAAAAATACGGTACCATTGCAATAAACGACTTAATTTCTGCAGTACGTTAGTTTCCCTCGATTATTATTTTGCCACATCACAATAATTGTCACCGATACAAAATAAACAATGAAAACAATCAAATATCTACTTAATCAGTTAAACAAATTAATCGGATTAATTTTACATTTAAAACTGACAAACCGGTTTTACCGGTCACATAAATTCGAATGTAACTGTACAATTGTTTTGCTTTACAATTTATTTTAATTGTACTACAGTAATCGTTTTAATGACGTTAGCGATAATATTATGTACTTAAAAAGTTTTAGACTGTGACGAGCTAACTTCAATCAATCAATTCTAGACACACTCAGAGGTACTACAAAAAGTCCTTTCTTAGTGCACCTCTACTTAATCTTATTTTTTTCTTTCACTAAAAGCACGCTGTTGGTTTTCGATCGGCCGAAAGTTCGAAAACTTACAGCGTGCTTTTATTTAAGCATTCATTTAGGTGTCGCTAAGTATTAGTGTAAAAGCTAGCAGTAAGTGTTAGAAATATTTTATCTTTTCAAGTGTCTATATAAACTGTTTTATGCGGCATATGCGTTTCCCGTTAGTTTGAAAGGCAGTTATGAAACTGTTTCGCATTATTAAATGCCTATATTTAGATTGATAATGTTGTAAACCCCGAAACAAACAAAATCTGAATTTCAGTAGCTAGAGACAGAAATTCATCGTTTGCTAACAAATGGCAAGTCATTATAGTGAAAGAAATCTTAGGCTTCATTAATATGAGGTTAATATAATCATGCGCCGTTTACCACTGATTATTGCTAATCCTTAATCCCATGTAGGTGTGTAACAGCAAACTAAGAGCAGCGGTGGCCCAGTGGTGGCGGCCCCGACTTACGAACTGTAAGTCGTGGGTTCGAACCCAGACAGGCGCATTACTTTGTGTAATTTATTACATCACCACTGCTCTCAAAACGGTAAAGAAAAACATCGTGAGGAAACCATATATTCGAAGACATGTGACATCTACCAATCCGCACTGGGCACGCGTGGTGGATCATAGCCCACTCCCTCTCATTGAGAGGAGGCCGTGTTCCTGCAGTGGGAACGTTATAGGCTGATGATGATGTAACAGCAATTGCCAAGCGAACAATCTTGACGATAATGTCTATAACTCTTTGATATCTTATTGGAGTTGATGTTGGTAATAACAAGAGTACTCGCGGCTAAATGTTAACTGCCTCATGGGTCGATCTAAGGTTAACCTACCCTTGCGGTGGTCGTTTCATGGATGGCTGACCATCCATTACATATCGGACCTCTCCTCGGAAATTACGTTAAACCATTCGTCCCGGCTGTCATTCGTAGATCTTTGACAGTTGTTATAGCCAGCCAGAAGCCCAAAAAGTCTGATCAACAGTCTTACCAAGGGGTATCGTGTTACCCAGTAACTGGGTTGTGGAGGTAAGACAGGCAGTCACTCTATGTAAAATACTAGTATTCAGCTGCGTCTGGTTAGACTGGAATCGTCTCAACATAGTTGGGAAAGGACTAGGCAGATTGATTGATTTGTTGGTAATAACAAGATAGAATTAGGTAGATAAAATATTTAGAGATTTGTACCTAATCTTTCTTCAGTAACTGTACGACATCCATGTCGTTATCGATTGCACACTTATCGCTTATTGGGTCGGCGGCACACGCTGATGACGTATTCATTCATTCTCACTACCCTCTCGTTTCTCTGACACATCACTTCAATAGTCATGTGCAGTGTGTCAGTATCAGTGTGACTACATCAACATTGTAACACCGTTGACAATTATCATCTTCATAATTATTTCAGCCAAAAGACGTCCACTACTGGACATAAGTAAGCGTTACCACATCGACCGGTGCTCTGCTTGTCCCATCTAACTTGACAATATCACACTTTCGTGTCTCACTGCAGAGCAAAGGTGTCTTCCCGTACGAAGAAAGATTGACCATTAATCGCCACGCTTGCTCTCAGTGTTGGCCTTTTCAAACTGTAAGTCACTGCAAGATGTTTTCCTTCACAACAACTCAAGTCAATATCCGAAAAAATCATTGGGATTTGCTCGATTTTAAACCCAAATCATGAAAGCTGTCCCAATCCAGCTAACTAATTACGCAACACATTTTCGTAAATGATTTAGATAAATTTGTTTCATTTTGACAGTTCAACAACATTCATTGCGTTATTTACGTTGTTGAGCAGTTTTTTTTTTTTTAATTTATGAATTTAGGAATTTGAATCGTTTTGAAACAAATTGCTAATCCATAGATTAGCAATTTGTTTCAAAACGATTCAAATTCCGATTGATCGTGTATTACGTAATTAGGGTACAGGTAATGTTCTACCTAAGTGTTAAATTTCATCTAAATCCGTTTAGGCGTTTTAGCGTTTTAGCGTATTAAGCGAACGCTCTTTCGCATTTGAAATATTAGTTAGGATAGCCAATCCATGTAGCATTGAAGCTATTAAAGTTTACAAGTTTGTTAATAAATCTGTTAGCTACAATAGGGATGTAGACGAAAAAAAAATTTTTTCCGTAATGTTTAAAATACTAAATTTAAATAAAAAAATTGCAGAGGTATTTGTCTTTTTTACGTAATCAACAGATTACGGCAATACACTGAGTTAAAATATGGCATGATGTTTTTTTTTTTTTTTTTAACTATGGCATCTCGCAGGTATACCACTAAGGTATTTACTGCTCAACCGAACAATCCTGTGGCTGCCTTAAGCACTACACTCAAAGCCTCCAGCCAGGAGCAAAACTATTCTAAATTAAAATTAGGCGAACGCTCGCTAAGGGCACCCCCTGTGGGGTACGAACCTCGGCTTAGGGCGTCGCTGAGGGGAGGACAGCAAGATGGGACAGGCTGGATCAAGGATATATTATTATTATACGGGGAATTTAAAGCTACGCGCTCAGCTGCGGCGCGGGCTGGCGCTTCATCGGACAAGATGGCATGATGTCACTCCCCGGTAGATTTTATACTGACTTGTGACGTATAGCGAGCCCCCACTCCCCAACTTTAATGCGTTTTATATAAACCATTTTTATTAATATGTTAAAGAAAAAAATACGTGTCTAATATTTTTTTATTATCTGCAAGACGGACTAAATAGATTTTTGGTTTCCCAGTCTACATTTCGATAGTCTGTAGTAGTAGTTTTTTAGTAGTAAAGTATTTTTTTAGTCTGTGTATGTGTCGTGATTGGGCTGACATGGTTATGAAGCCCCTTAATTAAATAAAGATTTAAGAAAAAACTTAATAGTCCTTATTCAATTAAAAATATTGTAGCAAAGCTTCCCCATTCAATCAACATCGATACAATAAACGAATATCAGTAGAAAATACATATAAATAAATCATAATCCGTCAAACAGACGTGAGAAATGTATCCGAAAGGGAATTTTCTTGAGACTAGTTGGCGGTTCAGATCAATCTTGAGATAGTATTTGTATCGTGTTCTTGGTGTTATATCTAGCTTTGTTTTTCTACACGTGTCGGAGAGAATGGTTGGTTAGGTAGACATGACACGTACCTCGTGTTGACTAAAATTACTTGGATCGTTTCTTGTTTTAGCAACAATTTAATAAAAATACGATACGAAAGTCTGTTTTTATTACAAACACTTTTTCACATCTATATTAAAACTAGATAACGTCAGTGTTTTATATCCGATCCGACATCATGCAAAACAAAGAGAGTATATTGTATTTGCACTCTATAATATAATATATACCAGATGATCTACCAAGGGCTTGCCACAACCAGGATTTGTGCCAGGTTATTGGCAATAGAATCCCTCCCTCCACAAATAAGTGGCATAATCTGTAGTAGTTAATATGCACCACTGCCAATCCCTTCAGTCAATACAGGCGTGTTGGGATGAATGGAATATAATACAAGTACCTACTTCAGATGATGTTATTGCATTGTGGTGATAGCTACATCGCCACATGCGAACAACGCATCAAAGACGTCACACAAAATCCTGACGTCACTCAAATCCTGCATCGCGCAATTAAAGTTTACCGCGCGAAGGACATTGTATAAGACTATCCGACATCAATCTTTGGTCCAGCCAGACGCAACACCACCATCTGGTCGGAAAATCCTTCCGTTTCTATGGTGGATGAGTGAACTTTATACCCTGTTCCACATGCCGCTACCACGTCAACGCCGGCTGTCACTGAAAACCAGCGTTGGGGCTCTGTCTCGCATAGGGTCCCAGCATTATGCTGAGATATGACCGTTTTGCTTGGATGGGACGCATATTTTCCCCCAAATTGTTTTTGTAGTGTTTGTTCCTTTGCTTGCGTCTTATGTGCGGCAAATAAACGTATTTTCTTTCTTTCTTTTCTTTCACTAAAGCATAATCAGCCTATAATATTCCCATTGCTGACACAGGCCTTTTTTCAAGAGGGAGTGGTTTATAATCTACCACTCGGGCCCAGTGCAGGTTGGTATATGTCACATGACTTCGATTTTTTGGTTCTAGGACATGCTGGTTTTCTCACGATGTATTCCTTCACCGTTTTGAAAGTGTGAAGTGGTGATGAAATTATTTACACAAAGTAAAGCGCTTGCTTGGGTTCGAACCCACGACCTACAACTCGTAAGGGGGCTGTTATCACTAGGCCATCACTGCTCTTATTACTTGGATATGTTTTATTTTAATTTAATTTTTTATTTCAAACAATACAATTACAATTATATGCAATTTACATTATGTTAAACTAGTTTAACATAATGTAATTTTGGTTATAATGTAACCCACAATGCTGTCCACAAGTAGAGCACAGAAGTTTAAAATACAGGGCTAATCGCTAGGAACATTGATAGCAGTACGTGTAGTTATGTTATTGTCAAGTATGTTATTGTCAAGGTAGAAATAATTAAAAGAGTCGGTAATGGAGAGATCTTCGAAACTGCCGATTTCCATACACAATCGATTGACACACTTTTTCGAATAGTAAAAAGTTACTATCCGTTCCCGGAAATCATTTTTCAGACTAAAATACACAGAAGCACTTTGTTTCGGCTTTATTCGCACACCAGTAGCTATTCGCTTTGAATGCATGATTGATAGTTCAAAGACTAGAATTTATGTCGATACCATCGCTTCTGCCTTGTCTATGGTAGTTGAAAATAATAGATGAAATTCGCGTTTATTCCTGTATCTATGGTTGGTAAAAAGAGGCTGGAAGTTTTCATTTGAGTTTGGTTTTCTTGTGAGGAAAAATTTATTATGCTATAGATAGACACAAAATTACTTTACATAACATCACGCCTGTATTTCCCGAATGGTTAGGCACAGGTGTACCTATAGTGCGACCAGATAATTGGGGGCGAGCCTATTGTCATCTACCGGGCACAAATCTAGAATCAGAATTTTCGTTTTATATAAGATACTCGACCTCGTGCTTCACCTATACGCCGACGACCTATCACGCCACGATGTCGCGTCACGCCAGTTTGCGGAAGCCTTAAGGTTGAATGTCATTTGCACATCGTAAAACGTCAAGGTCTATTTTAGCCTTAAGACTAATTGGATAGTATCAACTGTAGTAAGGTTTCAATTAACTGGATTTTTTTATGAAAAGTGTCGGTAATACAAGTTGCCTTTAAAGTAAGCTTTTTCAAAAATCTTCGGGCAACTACTCACGACAAGATACAGTTTAAAAGGCGTTTCCATAATAAAACCTTATAATCCTCGACAAGAACACTATAGGTATGTATGTATGTGGGAATGCCACCCGTATTATGAACAGCATCAGATAAAAGTAACTGCCCATTCAGTTTAATCAGATCACATTTTGGTGACGGTTTTGTGTCGTAACACCAGAGGGCAGTGTACCGAGCTTATTCAAAACATTCTGTGTTATCACCAAGGGCAACCACGCCTTGTGATCATGGCAATGTTCACCATCATCATCATTTCAGCCGAAAGATTGAAACACACGCACACACGCACTGCCACACACCATACATACAACACACATGCATTAATGCCGCTGACTGCTTGACATACTAGAACTGTTTCTTCACCGCACAACATCAATTACGGCAACGAGAAGCGATATTATTTGAACCAAAGCTGCGAAGGTGATGTGACGGTGGAAAAACGCCACATTATCGACCGGTCCTATGCCTCTCGAATCCAGCGGATTACCGCAGCCTTTCCAAGGTCATCGGATATTGCCATCTTGAAAATGGGCGAGTTTGAAACTAGTTCTATAGAACTTGCTATGTCCGTATCCAGGTCAAAGAGTTAATCAAGTCAAAACAAGCATTAATCACCACGCTAGCTTGTTGTTCATATTAGACTCAGCATTAAAGAACAGAAAATAGTCCCATACGTTACCTACACCAAGATATTTCCCTCATTTCGTAATTTAACAGCCCAGGTTTCAATATTATACTTCTGTACTTAAATTACACTGCCTAAAACAGATAACCGGTGTTGAATTACCAGCAGAGTGCTATATTAATATTGTAACCTGATAAAATTTGTCAGGACTACCCAAAATACGGTTAATCTGATCACATTTTGCGTCCCTAACCTCGCGTGCAAACTAATTTGCCTTTCACATTCTCACTGACACGAGTATGCATAACAAATGCTCGGTTTGAGCGATTTATAAAATATGTACACATTGTCAGATTGCGATTTAGTCATGAATCTTAGGTGATTCAGTGGGGTGAAGGGTGCGCTACGACCGGTTCTCACGATGTTATCACTTTTGTGAGATTTTAATTGGGTTTTTGGTGAGTAGATACTGTTTGTTGTCATTCATAATGATTGTATGACACTCTTACGCTTTTTATAGTTCCGAACCTCAAATGGAAAAACGGATCCCTTATAGGATCACTCGTCTGTATCACTCACTGTCCGTCTGTCACAAAAAATTTGCTCACATAAGTATTTCTGTGACCCAAATACGAACGTGTAACGTAAATAAATAAATTTTGAATATGGTGGTCCCTTTTAGGGGGAAAAACAGAAATTTTAAAAAAAAGTTTTGCAAACTGTACCGTTTGACTTAAATCATTTTATATAAAATATTTTTTTAATAATTACTTTTATAGATATTTAGGTAAGTTGCTTAAAATTGACTGGGGCGATGTTTAATTTTTTTGATGATGGGAGGGTCAGTCTTAACTCCGAAATTACAGAGCCAAAAAAAATCTAAAAAATACTGAGAACGGTTCATTACTCATAGATTACAGGAAAAACTATAAAAATACTATGTTCTTATAATAACATGTAAAATCTCTCAATATTGTGCGCACAAACTTACATTTGCAGTTGGAATGTATCGTAGAACATGTTTTTCAACTAATTTAACTTGGTTCTTGAGATAAATTCATCCCAACTACGGAACCCTTCATTGTGTGTGGTCCGACACACAGTTGTCCTCACGCTGTGATAACTCTTTGCCTTTGAGCTGATCTAGCATAGTAGGTACGCAGTTCTGTGAATTACAGGTCAGGAGCAACTGGTTTTGTGACCAAAAAATCAGATCTTCTCTTTAAAAGTAACAATAATCGATTGGCCGATCAATAATGCCAAAGCTCTTAAAATGCACATTTATAATGTTTCATGACAATAATTCAGATTTATAGTTTCCACTAACATACAATAATGGAATAGAAGGTGGCAGGTATGAATTTTATATCAGTAAAGTGATATTACTGTCATTAATGTCTATGTTATTAGCTCCGACAAAATATTAATTGAAGATACAGATTTATAATTAAAACAGATAATCTGCGTACTATTGCAAGGTAAAGGGAAGCTACAAGCTTGTTTGTATAATCATAAAGAATAATTAAATCCCTACATTAGATCTTTTAAAGTATGACACCAATTATTATTGATGCTACTATACAAATGATTTTATCTTAAAATTAAATTTTGAACCCTAATTAAATTATTAAATGAAAGGACAAAGTAAACATACTTTAAACTTATTATTTTCATTTAGTCTGTGTAGCAAAAAGAAACAGATGCTAATTAAATTTTATGGAATTAAAACGGACCCATTTATTTCACTTGAGCTTATTTCAACAGTTATTTAAAAACTTGCAGTGGGGAAAGCTGGTTTTTAGTAAAACCTAGCACTATCTAAAACTAATTAATTAAAAGCTTGTAAAAATCATATAACCATTAATTGCTAGTTTTTTTTTAAAGGACCATTAACTTCTTTTCTTTGCAATTAATACGCGTCGTAGCAGTACCTAACAAATTATCAGAAAAAAATTGAATAACAAAAAAAAAATTCTCACCAATTTATAATAAACACTTTTAAACAATATTTTTGTAACAATATTCTAATTTAAAAGAGTGTCCATGGAGTTTCTTGCCCGTTCTTCTCCATAGGAACCTACTACGCTTTGGAATGGGCAACTAGCTTCATCTTTCTGACTGACCGACCCCTTGACAATTCAAAAGTACCTGTAATTGGTTTATTTGGAATAAATGATTTGAGTTTGAGTTTGAGTTTGAGTTTAAAATTCCAGTAGGTTCAGAACACTAGGTCTCATCACAGTGACTTCTCAAAAAATCTCTCCCTCGAGACGTCGTCGGGTGAAAAGTTCACTTTACTTACTGTCACTCAACAGATAATGAACACGTAGTAGCGGCCACCGGGTTGTTGTTCTGGCGCCACACGCAACCTACCCTTATTACGGAGAAAAAAGAAAAACAAATGCCAACTAGCTACTAGCTTGCTCCTACGTGCCCCAATACAGAAGGCAATTTACATTTTTCCAACAAAAACTCCACAAAACAAACGTAGTGCTGAGGTTTTAATAAGAACCGACTGAAAACTTAAAGATCGTTTCAAATACGATTGTTCTACTTAGCTGGATAATAGCCCCTCTTATCCAAAATGCGTTAATTCCCTCTCCAATATCAACTCTATTAATTGATCGTTAGAGTTCATTGTTTCACAAGTAACGATTGAGTTAGGACTTTCTGTCAAAATTAAAGTAGCAGGTGGAATTTCTATTCTCATTTCTAAAAGGTTTGAATTAAAATAATAACACAAATCGTTTTCTAGGAACAATATTTAACTATTTAAGTATAACAACTGTGGAGTAATTTTCATTACTTCATTTTCGTAATTATAGTAAGCCGTCCTGGTAATTAATTATAGCGAAGTTGATGCCTTAAATAATATAATTGCGATTAAAAAATTTCGTTCCACTGTTTGTCTTCAGTCTTGTAATTAAATATTCGAGATTGCTCGGAAACGTAGACAGAGTAAATAATGATGTTACTGTAAAGAATATCTACCTATATTTTATTGAAGAAGTTTATACTTTTGCTTCATCATGAAACTAGGTTGAACAATAGATTTGATAAATAATTTACAGGACTATTTTTTAAACCACGTTTTGGAATGAGGTAAAATTGTCTAAACCTAGTCACAATAATTACTATGTCATTTATGATATATATGTACGTTTAATTTTCTAGTGGTTACTGATTGTATAGCTTACATTACTGCGAGCTACCCTTTGCTCACCGTCCGTAAGCCCGCACCTATGGTGGCCGGGAATCGACCAGCGATTCCCGACGCCCAGGTCGTCTCCTGCGGCGCCTAGGGGCGTGAGGGCGCGAAGTTTGCCTCTCCCTCACGCGTTCCGCCTGCTTCTTTGCGAGCATTACTGTTTCGAAGAAGGAGGTGACGGCCTCCCATGCCCTCTCGCTCCCTACCATGGCCTGGACCAGGGCCGGACGCGAGAGATTCCCGCCACCAATCGCCTCCAAGAGTACACGGCGGTGCTCTGCCCAAGCTGGGCAGACCTCCTCCGTATACTCCACCGTGTCCTCCGGGTGATTCACGCAGTGATGACACCCGTGCGTTTCCTCCCACCTGATACGAAACATGAAACTCCCGAAACAACCGTGTCCGGTGAGGATCTGCGTCAGGCAGAAGGTGAGGACGCCGTGGAGAAGGGGCATCCCTCAACGCCTGATTGCGGCCAAGGCTTGTATAGTAAAAAAATCAAATTCAAATTCAAAAGTCATTTATTCAAACTAGGCTGAGAATCAGCACTTTTCGAACGTCAAAATTACATAAGACAGTCCCCCAAAACGCCCACCCTTCACCACTTCCTAGTGCTTTTGCTGGGAAGAAGAAGTGGCGCAACAAACTCCCCAGCAGCACAGCTGTCTGTTCAGTTAGAAAAAAAATAAAAAATGATTCTATACAACAGTATGCAAGACAATTTACAATATGCAAAAAATAATTTAAATTAAATAGCTATAATTAATAGCCATATGACAGCTAGCACACGCCAATATACCAACCAAAAGCATCGAGAACTATACTCAAGCAGAAATAAAAATAACTAAAAGTAAACAATATCTAAAAAAAAAAAAAAAAAAGCCTCCAGGCATAAAGGGCGTGCCCGCTTACATATAGCTAGTACTTTTCTCAAATAATGCGCGGAAACTCAAAATAATTAAATTACCTCATTGGTTGCCATGTGTCGAAGTAAGCACTTCGTTCCATTTTTTAATTATAAGACAGATATGAGTTTTCATAGTACCTAATTTATTCGGCCGCTATACACTACAGATATGAATTTTCATACTAACATTGGCCGGCCACCTGCTCGCATGTATTTGATCAGTATAGCATTTTCGATTAATCTCGAAGAAGGTTATCAAAACACTGGTCGAATTTCCAAGCATGTTTGGATAACCGAGACAATCTCCTACGATATCTTTATTATAGCCATCTAAAAAGTAGCCATGACCCCTTAAAAACGTACAAGGATATAGAAGAAGAATATCAAAAGATGAACTAAAACGATTTTTCGTTAAGTTCCCGATATAAGTTATCAGAACTCTTATCCCTTCTATATCACATGACTGTGTATTCATTTGGTCGAAATTCGCAGACCTATTGCCGATCCAACTTCGAGCTTATTTCTTTTCCTCATACCTGGCTGGTGCATCGATCTGTTTGAACATCTGTATAAGTTTAATTGCCCTTTCTTTAAAGCAATATAGGTATTACTTTATTGCAAATTATGTTTTTGTTAATGTGTACTGGCATAAAGCATTATCAGCCACTTGCATAAAGCATATGCTGCTAGGACCACTGCTAGGATACAGGCCTCCTCTGTGTGAGAGGGAGTGGGCCTTAATCCACCACGCGGGCCCAGTGCGGGTTGGTATATGTCATATTATTATGTCTTCAAAGTTTTTGCTCTCGGTCATGCCGGTTTCCTCACGATGTATTTCTTCACCGTTTTGAGACCTGTGGTGATGCCATAATTTACCGTTACCAATGAGTCACCAGTGGTTTTGCTTATTACTTACCTATTTTATACTTTCAAAAACGATCAAATGTTGTAATAGCCTAACAAAACATGTGTGTCAAGAATCACATAATTTTACAACATGCCAATCGAACCAATTCGTTCGCCCGCATGCGATTTGATGCAAGAAAAATTGGCTGGAAGATTTTTATTATACAAGGTGACTTGTAATTTGACGTATTCGTGACATGAAGTGGCAGTGTGACCCATTTGCAACAATTAAGCACTCTATAAAGCCTAGGCGAAAATTCATGGGATTTGAGAAAACCCAATTTTTATGTATTTTTGAAAATTTCCCCGAATTCGTCACTAAATATCACTTTTCCCCAAACTCTCAAATTGAATGGCCTACGCACATGATCTTTGACATTAGTTATCTCAAAATGTTACTATGCTTTAACCGTTTAAATAACGTAGATGACATCTTCATTTAATTAGCTATCTAACGAGGCACACAATTAAAAAAATATTAAGAGGTGCCGACGAAACAGCCAATAATGCTGTCAAAGGTCGAATTTACGAATAGTTGAAATATAAAAAAATGTGTGATAATCGAATTAATTAACTGGTTTAAATACCATTCCATTACTTTCTAACCTCCTAGCAATTCATCACACGTTGGGCACCCAGGGTAGCAAATGTTGTGGATGCCAATCGCTTTATGAAAAACTAGCTACTGCCCCCGACTTCGTCCACGTGATATTTATTGTTATAACACAAACTATATCCTATGCTACTCGGCAAATTCTGACAACCAGTCTTACCAAGGGGTATCGTATTACCCAGTTACTGGATTGTGGAGGTTAGATAGGCAGTCGTTCTATGTAAAATACTGGAATTCAGTTGCATCCGGTTAGACTGGAAGCCGACCCCATATAGATAAAAAGCTAGGCAGATTGATTGCTACTCAGCAACACTGTAGCTTCCCATTAGTGAAAGAATTTTCGGAATTTGATCAGTAGTTCCGAAGCTTACCCCCTACATACAAATTCGGAAATTTTATTTTTATATTATTTCTAGCTTTTACCCGCGCTAAACATCCCACGGGAACGTACTTCTGGGATTATAAACCCAATAGCCGAAGAAAAGGTCTTTGACTCCTACGCTGCGCGCTGTGCCCGTGCCCCGCGCCCGTGTTGCCGTCAACCATAATTATTTTGTTACGCGTTATTTTGAATCTGTGATATTTTTTCATTTAAATGATATGAAGTCAAGGCATATTTGAATCTAAATAAAATGCCCAATTTAATCAACATATTTTATTGGAAAAGGATGAATATAATACCGGTCAAAATAGATCCGGAAATAAAAAATACAATTAAATTTTTATCAAATTCAAGATATTATTGGTTACTGTGGATCATCCTTAGAAGATAGATATATGCCATCATGGATTTTTTTGTTGAACTTTTTAAGATGAACAATCCTGTAGAATATTAATTTTATTTATCTCTCACGGTTTACGCAGCGCGCGCCAGTAAAGATCCCAGTCGGCTGATTTTTTCCGACATCTTCAACAACAATCGTCATATTCGTATTACTCCGTCCATTGATGAAAGCCGTTTGAAAATTCGTCCGGTAGTTTTTGAGATTATCGCGTTCAGCCCGACAGATAGACGCGGCGGGGGCCTTCGTATATCGTATAATTTTACAATGTTTGTAAATATGTGGGCACCATGCATCTATCACATAATAAATTAATTTATCTGTCTTTCTTTTTACCTATAGGTATTTTAAAAGAGTAACAACGGTGGAGTTTCTTGCCCATTCTTCTCCATACGAAAACTACCTTTTGGAAGGGGCGACTAGAATATTTTTTTTTGTTGTAAATTTTGACTTTCAAAGGTACCTTTTTTGTGCCTAATTGAAATAAATTATTTGACTTTGACTATACTCGTAATTTGTTGGATAGTTTATATATATAGTTTTTGTTTACATTATACGTCAGCTGCAACCGCATGCGGTAGCTTCATAGATACTTGCATTTGCTCATTTTACTTTCTTATTCCTAGAACATGACTTTGAGTGCACGTTCACATAGTATCTTTATACAACTCACCTATACAGTGGTACATCGTTTTTGTACCACACGACGAGCAGCAGCACATCTGAGGCCTGTGTGGAGCGAGTGTCACACGGCAGTGTCGCGTCGCCGCCTGACACCGCTGACACTTTCACTATGTCTAGAGACTCCGCTATGACACTTGGCGTCGGCCGGAGACCTGTTGACAAGTAGAGTTTGTGAGGTTATTATGTCTATCATATTACAGACATTTATGTGCATAAGTTAACCTAGTTATTAACCCTAGATCAGTTGAATAGGTATACGTAAGAAGACACAGAAAGTAATTAAAACAGAGTAAAAGAAATAAGTCTTATCAAACAGAATTTAAAATGAGCCCAGCGCTGAAAATATCAACACAAGATTTGCAACTAAAAGGCATTCCTACCAAATTGTGGAAATATAAAGTTAATATATATTTGAGTTAAATGGACTTTAGCGTTATTGCGTGAATACCATTATGATTGAAAAAGTAGACATTACTAATTTGCTATACAAACGGGTCATAAAATAAAGCAAAATAATACTCGTACCAGCCAAGTTCGAGTCGAACTCGCACACGAAGGGTTTCGTACCACCGTTTATTATTTAACAAATAAATGAAAATACTAAACGAAGAATATTATTATTTTCCATCATAATGAAAATCACCCATAAATTTAAATAAATACCTTATGAATTGGAGTTTTTAGTATCTTTTGATTACTCGTATGGTACATCATATACAGAAGTTTCAAATTCTTGACTTATTTAGTTGTTGAGATAGAGTTTGTACAAAAAAGATATAAAACTGACAACTTTTATGGCCCCCTATTTCATCAATTTTGACGTTAAAAATAAATAAAAATTATATTTATTCTCTACTCGATGAGCTCCAGACAATGACACCCCACATGCCAGGGATTTTTTTTCAAAATCCAAAGTTTATTGTATGGAGACCCCCTTTAATTTTTAACTTTATTATATTTTTATTATTTGTTGTTATAACGGCAATAGAAATGCATAATCTGTGAAATTTTCAACTCTCTATCTATATATTACAATTCATGAGTTACAGCTTGCTGACAGACAGACAGCCAGACGGACAGCGGAGGCTTATTAATAGGGTTCCGTTTGGCACCCTTCGGGTACGGAATCCTAAAAATTAACGTCATCAAGACAATGCAGTATTAAGACATAAACTTTACCGGCAGAAACGCAGACCGAATAGCAATGCCTCCGTACCGTGCCGGATCGAAACTTGGCACAGCACACCACAGGTTTAAGTCACCCTAGATAATAACTCCATTATTTTTCTGTCAAAACAGAAATGAAGCAAAACCGATACGGAACACTGATAAACTTTTATTCAGTAATAGAATTTTTTTACGATTTTAAGCCGCGTACAGACTGGTGAAACGTATCATCAAATGTAGCATGCAATTAAAAAATTTGCCGTCCACATTGTCACAATGTATCATGCAATGTAACAGAATTCCTATAGTGTGGACGGCTTGCGCGCACGAACCGTGCTCAATACGCGCACGAACAGAGTATTTCAACTCGTGCGCGATGCGATCCGCCATTTGTCGGTTTTTTCGCCGAACACAAAGGGGCGCGCAGTGTGCACGGAGCGTCAGTGTGGACGTCAGTCTGTACTGTGGAACGCGAACGAACCATGGAAGAAAACACAGCTACTGCAGTACTGACAGACTGAGCAATGTTCGCGCGCGCGGAAACAGATGTGAGTACGTACATGCTCGGTTTGTGCGCGCTCTGCGTCCACACTTATGAAATGCTCCTTTCATGTTACATTGCATGCTACGTTTCGCAAATCTGTACGCGGCTTTACCTGGTTGTAATTTTCCGGTAGTAAATACATATAGTTAAGAACAGAACTAGCATGTCATTGTATGTTGTTAGTCGTTCTGTAATTGATGTTCTACCGTGTTGTATAAACGGTGAGTGATTGGGTTCGTTTAATTACCTATATGGGAGGACGTACCCGGTAACTAGAATTCAAAACAATTATGATACTTATTTCGATACCAGCAATTTACACTACGCTCACTTGAATTTTGGATAATTTCCGTTTTTAATACCAAATTATTTATAGTATGGACTTTAAATTAGTACCGAAAGAATTGTATAGAAATTACAAAAAATAAGGAAGATACGAATTTAACATTATGCTAAATGAATGTAATTTTTGCCATCGCGGGATCGTGCATCTCTAGTTAGCCTAGTGTAGTCCGTTTGTATCAAAAAAGGCATGGCTTAGTCGAGAGTAAGCACACTTATGAGTACAATCATGACGATTTAAGGTATTAAGTATTGCTTTTTTGTTGTTATTAGTATTGTAAATAATTTATGTTAAGTATAGTTTGGCAATTAAATATGAATTTAATGTAATGTTTTAGCATTCTAACCTTGTGACATTCCAGAATATAGTACGCTAACTACGAGTTAGCGTAATTTATTGCACATTAATTTTAGGGTTTTTTAGTGTATACACGGCTAACTCGGGTTAAAAGGCAATCGGGTTAGAAGCATACGGAATTATTTAGTAATGCAGATGATTTATATCCTCGTAACCGACGAGACTCCCACAGGATCGTACTGGATATCCTACCGAGACTAGCTAAATACAATACAAGTTGTTTATTTATGTGTGTACGTATATATAATAAGATACCAAGTAATCTCAAGACCTTAAATATGAGATTATTCAAAAATAAATTGCATGAATGGTTGTGTAGTCATAGTTTTTATAGTGTCAAAGACTTCTTTGACAGTAAATGTTTAATACATAAATTATGCTTGTAAAATTTGTACGCTTATAACTGTTAAGCAAAAACATGTATGCTCTTGTTATTTTGTATTATACCATGTTTTTAAGCAAATAAATATTATTCTTTTGTATTCTAAAATTCAAAACTAGCAATTAATAAATAAATTAAATACGACATTCCTTGTATTATTAAGAGAACTAACAACAGTGAAAATTTAAATCCT
The DNA here is from genome assembly GCA_963853775.1 of Xanthia togata. Lineage (NCBI taxonomy): Eukaryota > Metazoa > Arthropoda > Insecta > Lepidoptera > Noctuidae > Xanthia > Xanthia togata. The sequence goes on along the minus strand of OY970794.1, from coordinate 25,692,348 downwards.
CTCCGATCCAGATGATCCCACCACTCTCCTCCAGGAGAGCAATAGGGCCACCAGTACAGTGCACAAACACACCCGACACCCGTCGTACCGACCTCGCCGCCGAGGTCCTCCGCGATCGCGACCCTCACGAGTAAATAATACTCCCCCCCGACCCTTGTCCGATGAAGCGCCAGCCCGCGCCGCAGCTGAGCGCGTAGCTTTAAATTCCCCGTATAATAATAATATACCCTTGATCCAGCCTGTCCCATCTTGCTGTCCTCCCCTCAGCGACGCCATAAGCCGAGGTTCGTACCCCACAGGGGGTGCCCTTAGCGAGCGTTCGCCTAATTTTAATTTAGAATAGTTTTGCTCCTGGCTGGAGGCTTTGAGTGTAGTGCTTAAGGCAGCCACAGGATTGTTCGGTTGAGCAGTAAATACCTTAGTGGTATACCTACGAGATGCCATAGCTAAAAAAAAAAAAAAAAAATGAAAATTTAAATAAATTAGGTATATTTAGAAATGAAAAAAGCTATATACATTTTTTCTTTGAAATGCCTCTGGTGTAAAATCTATTTTTTCAAGTTAGCGTTGTGTTCATTGCCGTTGTATATTTGTTTATTTTATATCCAATTAATCAAACAAATAAATCTATTTTCATTTTAAGACTGTTCTCAATGTTTTGTTTATGTCTGTTTGTTTTATATGACCAATCTTGCCGTGCACCTAGCATTGATTTTATAAGTACCGACTTGTAACCTGGTTTACAAAAAAAACAACTTAATAAAAAGCATAAATTCATTCACTGACAGACAACGCACCGCCAAAAAATTCAAATTCGATTCGATTTTCAGATTTCGTAAATTGGCCCTGCCGCGTCAACAGATGGTTGCGTTTCGTTTTGACTTTTGACACACAAAATGTCGCAGAGACATGTCTTGATTGTCATGGAAACGCCATTATTATTGTGCGAGCTCGCTTTGCTCAGTATCAAAAAGCTAAGAGGTCTGCGGCTAGTTGGCCGGCTGGCCGTTGTGATCAAGTGCGCGATTTGGATCGGTTTCTACCTATAGTTTACCTGGTCATGGTTATGGCCGTCTAGTGCGCAAGATCCCTAAATAGATACAGTGCGTTTGAATTTCAAAAACACATGATTCTATTTATCCAAAAAGACTAACGCGAAAAAAGTATGGAAATATGGCATCCTGACTTAACAAACGAGAATCATGATCAGCCAGTAAGAATTTCGCGACTCGATTTCCTTTAGAAATCGTTCGCGAAATTCGAATTGTTCGTTCCCAGTGAATACCAAGCGCGATCGTGACAAATGGTCCGATTAACAATCCTGGCCCCGAAGAAGAGATGGTGCGACTAACGATGCAATATATCAAAGGATTTTTCTAAACGCTGACGAGTCTCTCAAGTTATTTGCTTGTTAAATATTAATGTGATCATAACCGTAATGCCTTGAAGATCTTGCTGACGTGGGGATGTGGAAACAGAGTTTGTTACTTGAGTTTGTTGCATCATGGAGTGGGGTGCATCGTCGTGGATTGCACTATCTGTAAATCTTTATGTTCAAGGCCACCTGTACACTATCTGAGCAAGTGCCAATAATTGAATTAAAAACTACATAAAAGAGAACCGCATGTTCTGCATGTGCGTGTTTTTGCAGGCGAAGATACTTTTTGCATCCTAGTCTGGATCTAGTTATAATAATAATAGTAATCAGCCTATATTGTACTACTGCAGGGTAAAGGCCTGCGTTTCCTTTTTCCACTAAACAAGATCCTGAGCTAATGTGGACCAATAAGCGTCCCCTTCTATGCATAAAATCTTGTACATTAACAGATTGGACGGTGACCCCCAAACTAGACATATGCCTGTATCTTGGGGGTCGGGATTGCGACATTTTCAGAGTTACATTAAATTTCACTATCCGATTTGATGAACGAAACATGGTAATAAATAACACCAATTACATTAGCGGCTTCACTACCGTCAAAACGCTGTAGTTTCCACCCAAAATGCCACCTTTAAAGGAAAATACGGGAGCCATACGTATATATACATAAAAGCCGACAACCTATTAATAGTCTTAATGGAGTTTCTGTCTATAAATGTCTGTTCTCCTCGATAAACTGGTGATATATATCTGCCTTGTAAAACAGAGGTTGGTATGTACCTATCAAATAAGTGGTTGTATCAATTTAGTGTGGGAACCTCGTGGATTACTATCAGGTCTACGTTTGTATGAATCTCGGTCGCGTGTTGCCGCTGTGTAACATTAGCTGTGCTTTGGATGTGAAATATACGTATCAATATACCTAAATCGACCAATATACATGAACCTGGTTTAAGGTTCCACTCTTATTTTTTTATATCTTTGCATCCACCTTTTTTGATATTTTTGTGTTTTTCACACATTTATATTCCACCCACCGACAGAAAGCGATCCTGATACCTATATGTTAAACACGATTGGGAACTTATAAAGTTAAAAAAATCGAAAAACATGTGTAACCCGGCCCTTGAGTAGTTTACAGAAATTAATTGGAAACAAGCTGATGATGATTTCTATTTGAACTATACTACTCACCACCGTGCTAAAGTAAATTTATAGGGTATAATCTGCTAGGAAAAGATTCAATCAAACAAGTACCTTCTTACACAATACAAAGTTTATTGGAATTATACAAAATTAGGCACACAATACAATTTGGCGAGCCACTAAATCAATACACCTTTTCCTGACACTTACGGCATCCACCCACACAACTAGTCTCCGTACCTAGTGGTATTGGTGAACGCCTGCAATGAGACAATAGCAGTTTCTCAGAGTCGCTTTAGCGAGTCCGTGAGGCGAACCAATTAACAACCTCTAGCTCAACCGTACACGTATGACCTATTTGGACTGTGCTCATAAGGGGAAAATAACCAATAGGATAGGCAAACCCGAGACACAATATCCTTACAACAACTGGTCTTAACACAAAAGGTCTAACTCTCTCATAGGTTAAATTATAAAATTACACAGATTTAACCTTGAGTTGAACTCTCATATGACTCTCTCAGTTGACGGATTCTCCGTCCTTGGCTTCGCTGACAGGAGAAACCTGCCAACACACGCGAACGTGGCCTACGGACCCGATGGTGACGCTTTCGTTACCTTGAGTGGCGAACTTCCCTCATAACCTGGATTGGTTAGGTAAGGCCTTCCTAAACGCCGGATGACCACACCGCAAGGGATAACCTAAAAGCCGCCTGCGCTCTGATTGATTTCTCGTCACATAACGGCGCAACACCAAGGCATCCAATAGCGCATAGCACCAATCTTAAAAGGCTAACATCACAGCCAGACCTGTAACAACGTCCTCTTGTCGGAACACACATGCAAGACCTAGGCTATAGGCTATCCAGCAAGAACTAAGCAAATAGTGAATACTTACAGGATTCAGCTTCTAACAGGACTTAATAAACCCCATCGGGTTATTTGGACATATTCTGATCGTCTTAAGATTCAGCCCCTCTCAATCAGCCTTTAGGCTCGTGTCCTGGATCGTCAAAGACCGACGCCGTTTTTTCCAAAACCAATCTGACAGGTTCTAGAATAATCTTTCACAGACTATATAGATTTTTTATCGATTTTTCTCTTCAATCAACCAAACATTGTTTATGATATAAAATATGGTAACATAAGAATGATTGTTTATTTATTTTAATTAACCAATAAACTTGTAATTTATTTAATAGAACACAAAGACACTAACGCCATCTTGTGTCACTTTGATTACTTTTGCAACGTCACACACGTACTCAGCGTTTGTAGTTCGTTCACAGTTATTTTATATTTGACAAGCTGACCCGAAAGACGTTCTGTCTAAATTTCAATAGTTCATACAACAATCTCATGCACTTAAAGTTTTTTCGAATTTTTCAATTTAATTTTCTGTACGAATCTGTTTCGGACTATTACGAACTTTTTAAAACAAACAATTTCCAAATCGATCCAGCCGTTCTGAAGTTATGGGTTTACCAAATAACCGATTACTTATTTGGTTCAGCCCCAGGAGAATCTGCCACCCGGACGTAACCTGCAGTGGCCTCTATGGAAAGCAATCAATCGACTGCGGACCCAAGTAAGCCGCTGCTTGCACAATCTAGCAAAATGAGGTATAATAGATCCCAGCACCGTACCCAATGTGAATGCGCTGCTCCTGACCAAATCATGTCTCATATGCTGGAGTGTCCAAAATATCCACACACCTGCACTTTTGAGGACCTAAAAACTGCCACTGATGCCTCGATCGGCATGGCCACCTACTGGGCCAAGCTTGTTTAATATAATACATGGTTTACCATCGACTCGAAAAGTAGAAGACCAAATAACATCTTTTAATTTTTAGGGTTCCGTAGTAAACAAGATACCCTTATAGTTTCGCCATGCCCGTCTGTTTGTCTGTTCGTCTGTCCGTGGCTTGACTCTTTTGAGACTCTTTGTACTAGAAAGCTGTAATTTAGCATGGATATATATATTAATCACTACGACAAAGTGGTAAAATCAAAATTATGAACAACATTTTTTTTTTGGCTTCACTAAATGTGGGGTTGCTTTTTTTTCTCATCTATCACATGGTGTGGCGTGTCGTTGGAAAGGTTGTTCAAAAATATTGTGTTTGTGGAAGCCATTGGTATTAAATATGTAAAAAAAACACGGCAGTAGTTAGGTATATATTACGACATTAAAAGGAAAACTATGACAGCTAAGTAGGCTTTACAAGTTATTTAGTAATAATCGACTAACTTATATCTGTGGTTGCAATAACATGTTCTTCTACATATATATTCCGTATAAAAGAACATGTTTTTCAACTACAAAGTAAGTTTGTTCTTGCGATAAATTCATCACAACTACGGACCATTGTGCGTGGTTCGACACGCACTTGGCCGATATTTTATTATATATTTATTTATTTTATTCATAAGTTCAGTGATATAATTTTTAATAATCTACGCCCCACAAAACCGTAGTAGTGGTTTGACCGTGGGGTCTGGCGTGTCTTAATAAACTAACTTAACACACAACTTATAGATTTTGCATCTCAGTGATCCTCAATATCGTTGCTACAGGGTCGCTTTCAGATGTAAAATAACAGCGCAAGGACTGTATATAGCTGACAAGTGTTAGGCCTCTGCTTCGAATTTTGCGGGCAGCGGGGCGGCGGCGGTGGCGGCGCGGGAGCGGCAGGATCTTATGCGTAAAATCAAATGGACCGGTTCTCGAAAACAGCGGCGCGGGGGCGGGCAACGAGCGGTGCACTCCAGTGAAGCGGTGACCGCAACTACAACTCAATATTCCGTCTTATTTTGTATCCATCAATAATCAACACTGTTTATGAAATCTATAATTATTTCGATAACTACAAAGTTAATTATGAGACTTTATTTAGTTTAGCCATAACCTTTACATAAACTTTAAAACCAAACCTTTGCCCGACCTGGGAATCGAACCCAGGACCTCATGTTCAGCAGTAGCGCTTGCGACCACTAGACCAACAAGGCAGTCAGATGATAATAAATGTTTAAAGACGGCTGATTGAACAGGAGTGACCCAGATGATGACTAATAGATAAGTATGGAAGAAAAAGACATGTTACCTTGCCTTTATCCCAATTTATTTGGGGTCGTCCCCAAATAGGATAAGGATAAGGGCAAGGGAACTATGATAAGCAAGACTGATTTGTGGTGCCAAAAAAATTATACGATTATAGACTAACAAAAACATGATAAAAATATAGGGTTAACTATCCTTTAAAAATATAATCCACTAATTATTATTAAAACAGCCTTATCAACTATTTAAACGAAAAACACGAACATAATATCTATAGAACCAACTCATCAAGTAAGCGCTATATAGCAGGTTCCATTTAAAATGAACGAATTCATTGAGTACAGCAACTCCCATGAGAGCCGACCTTATTTCCAGTACATGTCATGGCGAGAATCATACGTCGTGAACTGACGTTAACTCCACCAATTGTTGTACAGAATGGACTAAGTGTACTTGCGTTATTTGATATTACATTTCCTAGCTGAATCTCCACCGTTTCGGGGCGGCGTGATTTCTTGGTACATTTGTCAAGTGTGTTCTGTTTTTGACGGTATTATTTTGTTTGTTTTGTTTATTTTTTGGGTATTGACTAATGTATGATCTATAGATATAACTTTTATGTTTTGATGCCATTTGTATCCGTAAACGCAGGTGTAGTTCAGTGTAGGGTGATATTTGGTAGTAACAATATGAATTTCAAATAGACTTCGGATCTGAATGATTAACTCGCTACAAAGAAGTCGTAAATATATACATAGTTAAAGACTGATATACTTATCTATATCTTCAATAATAAAAAAGATTTTTAATAAAGCAACTCTGCTATTGAACCCTTAAAACAAAACTACGTACTAAGATGTTCTTCGAACTGTCCAAGCCTGTGCCCGTTCTAAAAAACTCGAAGCACCTCTCCAGGTATGTCACAAAATTTATTCTGTCACATTTATTTCTAACATAAAAACGTTATTGGAAAAATGTGTCGAAGTTATGAACCTACGTAAGCACAAAGTGAAATCCGGATCCGATATTCGGTGCGTACTGAATTCCGGTGCTAATCGCCTCGTTAGTCACAACGCCGCACGGATTATCTCCAGTGGAATAATACCGGAATACATGCTTTTATGCAGTACCTAGTTCTATCTTTAGAGCATAGTCCGTTCACATATTTTATTTATGTCAATGTTCATTATTTTATTTCGGATCTCTCGCGGCAGTTTTCGGCCGTGATATGGACATTTTGTTTGGAAGTGTTTTGAATTTGGCATTATTTTATGAGGTTGGAAAAATGTGTTTCGTTTTTAGATTTATATTATTTTATAAAAATATTGCCCCAGAAATGGAACAACCCTCCAAGGCTTGACAGAAATCCCGTAGTGGGCAGTGCATTGGCGCAGAAGGTGAGCTCTTGGCTTACCTACTATAATAATAGGTGGCGGTGTGTGCGATGTACGGGTGTGAATCTTGGTGTGGAAGGTGCGATTTGTGTACTTTGTTTTAGTTAGCAACAAATTGTATTTAATTATATGTTTATTGTGAATTATGTGAATGTATGGGGAGCATAGCCTCGATTGCTCCGTAACTTTTGCTCTGAATCTCTCCGAATCCGCGTGAATGTCTTTTTGCAGTCGCGGTATGTCATAGGTTTTATGGTGGAATTTTGTTGATAGAGTTGTATAAGCGAGAAGATTGCTTTGTGTATTATACTGCGTTATGGAACGCTGTAACTATCTAGTATTCGTACTTCTTGTGTAGTCTATTACAGCTGATTTCTGTTGACAAATGCACAAAATAACAAGCAATAAAAGATTTTCACATGGAAGAAAATGCTAATAATCGCGATGTTAGATGGTGTGTATTAGGGAATACTACTCTGTTAATAATTATATTTCAGATCGCCATTCATAAAATTAGAATCAAGACTTCGCTTAACAGGTAAGCTCGTTTGATTCCCAATTTTATGAACGCCATATCTCTACGTTGACGTCGTGGTGGGGCTTGCGCACCCCGAACTCCAGGTCTATGCCGATAGAGTTTTTTTGCCGGAACAGGTCGGGCATGAGGAGCCAGACCAAGAGAGATACAGAAACCTGCAGGGCAACATGCGGCGAGCTGTTGGGCAGTAGCGACCCCACGGACCCTATCTCCCGGGAGAAATCTTGTTCCTCATCTCTGGCTTGCCTTTATTGGCCGGCTGGAGTGAACACTGACGAGGAATAGAGCTCCCACCTCTTTCTTGCCTTTATTGGCCGGCTTGAGTGGAGATTCGCAAGAGCAAATGTGCTCGGAGGAAGGAAGTATTCCAGTATTCCAGTAGGGACCTTGACCGTACTTCCGATATTGTCCTGATAGCCGTGGAATACCGCTCCACTCCTTACAAGCACCTCAGGACATGTTGCCCCCTTGTCCTTCGACACTTTATGCTAGCGACCGTTTTCGGGGGCCCATTATTGAGTGTGCAAGTCATCCCCTGCCATTTTAGCTGTGTATTTTATATAAGATATTGGTCAGGCAGGGGCCATAGTCTTTACATAGTTCTAGATAACCAGTTCACTTAGCCACCCAAACCCATAATCCAATATCTTTGTTTCCATATCTTGCAATAGTCCTGCACTAACCGGGGGTTGTCCTTGGGTGCACTAGATTAGTGCGGACAGGGATACTCGTCGGTTAGTGCCTCGTTTCATTAGACACGTCTAACGGGCCTCTGCGGGTTGGCTTCGGCCCTTCGTACGCCTTCCAAAGGTCCGGGACCCTAGTGTACCTAAATTATATTTTAAATTTAAAAAAAATGTTCTTTTTTAAATTCTATTATTTAAAAATATAATTTATATGTATGTAACTTAAATTAAATAAATAATAATTAAAGAAAAGAAAGATAAATGCGTTTATTGGCATTACAAAAAATACCTTAAAACTATAAAAAACAGAAAACAACACAAAGTGTACCACCTGACGCTGATTTTCAGCTGCAACCCACGAGTGCCATTCACTAGAATAATAAACATAGGGAAGTGTCTGTCTGTTTTATTAAATAAATTAAAGGTAATATAAAATAAAATAAACTCATACAAAATCAAATAAAATGTTGTGACATACATGTGTGTGTGTTGTGTTGTGATTAATGAGCAGCTAAACTAAATAACTAATATACATAAAATATGTATTTCCTACATAAAAATAATCAATCTATCATTTATAAATATAAAGTACCTTCAAGGCAAAATCGAGCGACTGCGTTGTTCTTCTAAACTACGAAAAGGAGGTTGATTTCCGTCTCGACTAACACCTAAGGAGGCTCTCGTTGGCGCGGAGCTGGATTCAGAAAGCGGTACTCCTGGACACGGCTCGCATTGTTAGAGGTTCCTCTCTCTAGAGTACTGACTGCCGTAGCTTGGACCCTGTTCCCGATGCCAGCCCACAGGCTAACTATTTTTTATATTTTTAAATGTTTTTATTCTAATATTTATAAATATAATAAGTTTGAACATTTATATTAATAATTTTTTGATTAGAAAAATCAAACAAAGCCCAATTAATTTAAGTCTTATAAATTGTAACACAATATCAACTCAAATCAAACCCAAAACCATAATAAACAATGTTTTTATTGTATGTGTTTGTGTGTTTTTTTGTGTCAGAACTCACTAAATAATTCCTCTATTTATTTCACCTACTCTTCACTTTTCAGCCATATTCACTTTATTTTCATTAAAAAACCGGTATCCTATTCAGATAATATCAAAAAGCTTTAAAAATATTAGTTTTTCCATTAACGCAGAGTCTACGGTTGCCTACAAAATGCACGATATAGTGAATGAACTTCGAAATTTGAATTTTATGGCCGTTAAAAGCTAGCGGCCATATTTATTCATAAAGCAGTAATGTATTTCAACTTAGCGAGTTGATATAGGGAGTGCGTTCATAACATTCTATGACTTAAAAGCGAATATGCCAGTCATTTATGATTCAAAATATAAAAAGTAAGTACAAAAACTAAAACTCGACCGACTACTGTAATTCCACGCTTCAAAAAAGTATGAAACAAGAAAATATTTCAGACAGAAATCAAGACATAGGTACCTACAAAGATGGTCAAGATAAAGCCGTGGTCGCATGCCAAATTATAATGGTATGCATTTAATGAGATGTCACATAGCCTATAACTAGCGGATGATCAAGACGCTTCCAACGATACCTCATTTGTCAAATTATGATCAGTAGTTTAGAAGTTATGAAGTAACAGATGAACATACATACCGGTTGAAATCATAAGCCTCCTTTTTGCTTCGCCGTAGTCGTGTAAATTTGAAGTCGCATTAGCTAATGAATCGACGGGGTTTTTAATGTTATTTCTCCTGTTCGTTTTGAAGAGCTCAGCAGCTCAGTATTCCCGACGGCATAGGCAGAAGTGTAATAAATAAACTTGAATTCGCCATATAGGTATGAAAACAGATTTTAAAATAAAACACATTATACCTATTTTACCCAATTTCATATTGAAACCAGCAAACAACGCTACGCCTCAGTTAACACTTGATAAAAATTGCATTTTCTACCTTTTATACAGCGAAAAATATTATTATATTACGTGAAAGAGAACTTCATGAAAGGTAATTCGTTTATTTCTTTTTACTTTCTGCAACAAAAATCCTTTGACGATGACAAATGCAATAGTAAAGAGCGTTAAGTTTTATTTTGCACGAAACAGTCTCTAGTAAAGGATTTTAATTCTATTCATAAAGTTTTGTGATCAACGGCTTGAAGTAAAGATGTTATGTTCTACGGACGGTTCATGTATTTAGTGTACTTACCTACTTGTCTTTAAAAAGCCAGATTTATGGCTCTCACCTAATACAACCATTATTATTTCATGAATTCCTTCACACTTTCTACCCGATCTTTTAATAGCACGTTGATTTCTGAGCCACGCTTCTGATTCTATAAGTCATTATTCAGAGAAATTCCAAGTAAGCCGAATGACTGTTTCACCGCACACGTTTGATTTTTCCGACCAAGTTCGCAAAAAATTCTAGAAAATTTTGACAGATCTCGATAGACATTAATGAAATTCCCAACGTACCCACCTTACTCACACAAAACTGATCCAGTATCTAAAAACTGATCAGCATAACCAGTTTTATTTAACGCAAATTCGATTCCACCAGCAGTGTGGAGGCCTTACAAGTTCGCGTGTGGAATTCGCCGGTATTTTCTCACAAGTAGTATCGCGATACGTGACGGGGCCAAATTGGAGGGGAAAATTTGCCAAGAACACGTAATGTCTGAATTGTGACTTTGACGTTCGTAATGTGGAGCGAAGTTTCAAGTGTTGGTTGTCTGGGAGAAATCGATGGCTCTCGACATCGAGAGCGATGCTTGAATTCCGTGTGCGCGGATCTTCACTAGAATTACTGTACCTACCTTTCCTAGGGCTCGGTTTATTTTGAAAAACCTAAAAATTGGGCCCTTGTTCCACTCTGCTTGCTTTCAAGTTTTTCGCAGAAAATACTTGAGTAATGTTGGAATAATGTCAAGTAACTAAGTCAATAGCAGTATGAGTGTCGTATTTCTCTCTGAAAGTAAAATATATATTTTTATGTAGGTACAACATGTGTTCCACTCGTTAAGACCAAGATTCTGTTGAATATTGTTTGATTAAAAGGTTTGTCCTTATAATATGTCACACGATCAGAAAGTCTAAAACACTATTTTTTGTTTTACAGCCACCTTTGGTTGTAGGCTGTAGGTGCCTGTAAAAACAAACCTGCATCAAATTCTTCACGTCCATCACCGTCACGTCCGTACACAGCATGGACGTGAAGAATATTATGCATTTAATTGAAATTATTATTAATTGAAAACGATGTGTTTGATAACAAGATTACTACAAACAAGAAGCGTTTAAAATGTCAAATAAGTAGGTACTCAAAATAAGCTCATCATTTTTCTATGGTCATAGTGATACGAGTAGCATAACTAAGTGTTTAATTACATTACATTTATCTTAAATCAATAACGAGTACTATAATTATAGAGTAGTGATAGTCTAGTGGTGTGACTATCAGTACCTCTGACATTTCGGATTCGTGTGCGTATTATATAATTATCACTTGCTCCAAAAATGGTGAAGGAAGTCATCGTGAGGAAACCTGAGAGATATTTCTCGATGGCATGTGAAGCCAATTCAGAGGCCCAACGGGCGGCTTTAAAACTCTGACACCAGGTTAGTCACTCACCACACGAAAACAAGAAGACCACTACTATATGAACTCTGACAACCCCTTTGAGCTGGCAATCTGGAATCTGTAATGCTTTGACAAGCGGAAACAATATCTTATGCATCACTCAAATTGGATAGAGATTTCTGCATTAAATCAAGCAATAATATTTTTCTTCGTTTTAACTAATACCAATTTTTCTACTACGTACATGTACCTACTATTACTTTATAATCGGATTACAAAAGAATATACCTTTGAAAAAGGAACAAGATCATATCCTTTCTTTTTTCACCAAACACAAAACCCCATAGGGTTACATTCATTATTCCGTAAAAACAATGTCGCAAAACCATGTCCCGATACTTAAAAAAAAAGTACAAGTAGTTCTCATTAAAAATGACGGGGAAGGACCTGGGTAAGTCATTCAAGCAGGGAGGAATTGGACGCAAGGGGGACGTAAAGCGCAGACTGCAGACAAAGAGTTGGTTCACTACATTTTTTATTACACAATGTATCTTAGAAACGTGATGCACTTAAACAACAGTTCGAACTCATTGTTTTAGTCGCGTTCCTATGAATTATTAAGCGCTATTGGTTTAAACTAACAGATTAATTAAGAATTGTTGACCACATAACTTACACCGCAAACAAATAAAAATAAATTTTAATGCCAGCCCAGAAATATCGTTGATATCGTTCTACTGGCACCTCCGAAAGAGGTGTACTAATCCTACTATATACCTATATATATATCATATTATAATATTATAAAAGAGAAAATAAGTTTGTTTGTTTGTTACGCTTTCACGCTAAAACGGCTGAACGGATTTGGATGAAATTTGGCACACGGGATAGATCATGACCTGAATTACGACAAATAATACTTTTTATCTCGGTAATACGTTTCCGTGGGATAATTGCCGACGTGCATGCTGGCCAAGCTGCTGGCAAAAGGTAGTACTTACATTAAACGAAAACCTTTGTTGAAGTCGCGTAAGTAAAAGTACCTTCTGAAGTAGAATGACTGAAAAATTAAGCAAACGTAGGTATTATTTCCTATAGCCAAGCATTGGTCGTCTGATCAAGCAACGCTCTTGCTAAAAGGTAGGTACTACTAAAAGCCACCATCTTTAAACCAGTGCAGCATTTATGTAGCGCAGTTGAGGATAACAATAGTGCTCAGCTCACCCACAGCTATTCTGTGAATAGATTACACCGAAAAACCCTACCTTAAGGCACCGGACATTCCCACACACCAAGTTGCCTGTTCAATTACTTTTCAAAGTGAAGTGAATTCCCTCTTTGGAAATGTAAAAGGCAATATTTAACGTAAACCATTCAGCCGCCGACCTAAGCCGGTGTGCAAAAGAGAAAAATCCACTGGAACATTTTACTTCCCCCTGCACAGTGGCCGCGTATATTTTAACCCGTTCAATGGATCCGTGACACAGCTAGTAGTGGCTAAAAATTCGTGAAAGGGTGCTGTGTTATATTGTCCTAGAAGTGTCCAAGCTTGAAATGTAATGATATTATTTAAAATATATTATTATTACCAGTGGGCATTTTTTAATATATAAAAATAATATAAAAATGTAAATAATACGTTTGTAAAAAAAAAAGTTCATCCGAATGTAACAATTCAATGTAACATATTCTGTGAGCCACAAACTATAAGCGTCGCTTGTATTTTGTGACTGGAGTGTGAATTTTCCTTTTTCTGCAGGTTACAATTACAGTTAGTTACTTAGATATCAATAATAGGATCTTAGGTATTCAGCTGCCTGACAAATAGCTGACTGAACAGACTAGAAGCCGACCTCAATATAGTTGGAAAAAGGCTAGGCAGATTTAACTTACTTTTCAAGGATTTAATCACTGGTACTTAATCGACTGCGTATCTACTCAAATAGGCCGCTGAAAACATAATCTCGTGAAATTGGGCATTATCTTTTCATCCAACATTCCGTACGAGAGCAGTGCTCCTGAACCGATGCATTCTAGCAGATGCCCCATCTGCTAGAATGTCCCAAATGTCCGTTTACCTGCACCCTTGATAATCTGAACAACGCCTCTGACGTTGTGACGTGCTAGTAGAATGCTATGTTATCACTGAGTAACATAGACTATAATTTATAACGATACTAGCTACGCCCCGCGGTTTCACCCGCATAAGTCTCGATCCTGTGGGAATATCAGGATAAAAAGTCCTATGTCCTAATCCAGGTAATGGTATACACACGTGCCAAATTTAATCCATATCCGTTCAGCCGTTTCATCGTGAAAGCGTAACAAACAAACAAACAACCTCACTTTCAAATTCAAATTCAAAAATATTTATTTGGGACAACTCGATCCAAGGGTTAATTACAAAAACTTAGAAAACAATTGTTAGTACTTAAATCACTCTCACTCATTATAATCTAATCACAAACACAAAAATAAAATACCCCTGTGCTGAGACACCCCGCCCCGTCAAGATAACCAATAGGGAGATATCTCCCTAGAAATCACCAGACGAACGAAATGCCTCAACACAGGTGCACGAACATCTTCAGCTACCTGTTTTCAGGATGCTGTCGTGACTCCCCCGCACCCTCCTCATAAGTGACACGACTTTTTTCCGAATGACGGCATGGAAATCGTCAGTATGAGCCTGCGCGAACATCTCGGAGGCACTGCAGAAACGAGGAAGTCCCAACATCATCCTGAAAATGTTATTGTATTGGACGCGCAGAGTATCCAGGGATTTTTTAGTATAACTAACCCATAGACCACCCGAGTACAGACCCTGACAATACGCTTTAAATAGCGTGATTTTGACTTGGTCCGTACAGCGCGCGAATCTACGAGCTAGCATATTGCCACACTTTCGCATATACTCGTATAATATTATTAGTTAGTATAAAAAATATATAAGAAGAAGATAAGGAGAAGACCACGCGGGCGAAGTCGATGGCGGAAACTAGATAAACTAATGCAATGAAAGCTCAATAAAGGAACCAAATCATTTTGACTACCGAAGGAGTACTTTTAAAAATTAGAATTTTCTTTCTTTCCTAATATTAAACTGGTTTAGCTGATCCACATACGTAAAAAGGTGCCCAAAATCCGTGCGGCAACGAATTGACACTTTTTATCTTGGGGGAGTAGGTACTGCAATCACTCGGTCCACTGAACGGGTTAATTAATGAAATCTATTAACTTCTCTCTACTCCTTAGGGACGGGAATTGCTTGCGGATTTTTTGCTCCGTCATCCTATCTAGCCAATTTCCAACTGTTCGCAGCTGTGTCGGTTTTCATTTTAAAAGTCCCGTACGAAGTGACACAGTGCAACACGGTAACGGTTGCGTCTCCCAATGGGGAGGCTCAGATTTTATTCTGTTGCGATTTCAGTAACTGAGGTTTAGTTCGGATCGGTCCGGAATTGATTGCGGATTTATTTGATGCGGTATTTTTAGAAGGATACTAAACTGGTCTCGGTAAAATGCTTCTACTTTTTACACGTCGATGGATATTTATCCAATCCAGCAAGGTTTTTTACAAAACGTAATTCAGTAAATGATCTTGTTGCTCGTTCTATAAAAATATTGTTTGGAAATATCTCCAATATATTTTTGTCATGGATATAATATTTCTAAGTCTAGTTGGATTATGTCTTATCATATCTTCAATGATTGAGTATATAATAACCATCCAAATTGAATAACACTTTCATTTTCAGCTACACTTAAAAATATATTTCTTGACAATCTCCCTCCCATATGACAAGAGATTTCCTCACGCATTATTTAGTATTCAAACTCCGTTCCAAGATAACATGTAGGTGCTCAAAAGGCGTACAAAAGTGTAATGTAAACAAGATAAGATTCGCAATTAAAAGTAAAGGTTCCTCGTTAAATGTAACAGTACATTGATGCGACGCTGATATAAATATTCATGGAAGAGTTCAGAATACGCGCTGCGGCTTGTTACCATGTCGGTGTAAACGCTTATGTACGTGACCCAAGACATGTAGGCAAGCGGGAAATTGAATAAAAAACAAGTGTGTTACCAGCTTTTAAAAAAAATATTTAAAAAAAGTTTTATGGTATGAATTTGTGAATAATTTTAAAAATAGGTAGAAAATTGCATTTTCTCACTGTGTATTTTCAATTTCAGACTACTTCAGTCAGTAAAATCACCGCATGAAAATCGACTTACTACTATGACATAAAGGCGCTGTCAGCGTCATATTGTTAGGTACTATTAATCTGCGGTTGACTGTAGATAATTTAATCCCTCAGAATATTTAACCGCCAGTACGTACCAACATAATAATTATGTGTAAAAACATTAGAACATGCCCGATTTTGTAGTCTTATGTTTAATAATATATAAGTACCATACCAATAAGTTCCTCTTTAATATATTCAATATCTAATTCGTGAATAACTTTCCGCTACAAGCCTTTAACTTAAAAGAACACTTATGTAAAGAACAATAGCACTCCTACGCCACTAACACTACACCGGCTGCTCGATACCAAGTACATGTTAGGTTTCAATTTATTAAAATATAATTGTTGGATATTGTACTGGCAACACCGAAAGATTCGATATGTTAATATGGCAAAACAACGGCCTTCTGGGTCGGGCGCTCACGAGAGTAAGACGTGCTTAGTGGCTGTGTGTGTTGGAGATCTACTGTATATTAAGGTAACCTATTGGTTCTATGGTAAATATTAGAATACTGATAAAATGGTGATATTATGTGGGGAATAGCAGATGTGATGGTATGGTGTAGAATATCGAATTTGATGTTGGCAAAGAAATATAAATGAATGACAAGATATTCAATACCTACGCGGTCAAAACAGCTTTTTTTTAAATAACCGACGAAAAATTTCAATTGAGTGTGGTTCAGAATCATGTACTGAATCCATGGTATTAGTTTTCGCGTCGATGTCCCTTCCACCCTGTATGATATACTAAGACTATATATATACATACATACTTATAATTAAACTAGGTTTTGCCGCGGTTTCACCCGCGTGGAGGTCGTAAAGTATCCCACGGAAACGCACTATCAGGAAAAGTATCCTATGTCGCACACAGATAGTTTATAACCTGGATTTAAGGGCCTATACTACCTCAAATAGCTTAGCACGATCCTCCGTTATATTTAAAATACTGCAGCATTCATTTTGAACTAAATAAATGCTAAAGTTGAGGATCAATGTTAAGTAGGTACCTACTATGTTTGACCGGTACTAATATTTTCGAAAGTCATAGAAAAAAATATAAGTAGGAACGTGCTGGTTGACGAACAAAAAGGTTTTAGATAAAAAAAAAAAACGTGTTGCACTCCGGGAATGCCGGCAGAAGTGAAAACTTGAATATTAACGGTGTGCATTTTTGATATTTTGTAATGGTTAGGGAATAATTTTGCACGATTGCTTTAATTATCAGTATAAAAGTACTATCATTAATGTGGTAAAATACAATATTCATTTATTGCGCTATCGTACACAAACATGACAATTTATAACACAAACACACACGAACATTCGCGCAAGCGCCCTGCGTCGTCTAAACGGAACAGCAAGCGCAGGCATACATCCTTTCCCCTCTTTGAGGAGTGGCTGGAGAGGCGCCACGGCGTCCTCACCTTCCGCCTGACGCAGGTCCTCACCGGACACGGCTGTTTCGAGAGGTACCTGTTTCGGATAAGGCGGGAGGAAACGCCCGGGTGTCATCACTGCGTGGATCGCCCGGAGGACACGGTGGAGCATACGGTGGAGGTATGCCCGGCTTGGGCAGAGCACCGCCGTGTCCTCGTGGAGGCGATCGGTGGCGGGGATCTCTGTGGTGGGGGGAGAAGGCATGGGAGGCCGTCACCTCCTTCTGCGAAGCAGTAATGCTCGCGAAGGAGGAGGCGGAGCGCGTGAGGGAGAGGCAAATTTCGCGCCCTCACGCCCCTAGCCGCCGCAGGAGGAGACGCCCTGGGCGTCGGGAATCTATTGGCGATTCCCGGCCACCGTAGGCGCGGGCTTACGGACGGTGAGCAATGGGTAGCTCGCCGTCCGGTAAGGACCAAGCCCGGGTCGACGGCGCGTTGTGTTCCACGCGCGCCTCAAAGAGTGTCAGCGAGTGAAGGGGTCTGATGAGACCATTGCCTGCTGGGGTTGCGGGAAAGTCCGAAAGGGATACCGTGGCCCCCTGGCATTGCACAGGCAACAGAAGGAACATGGGTGGGTTTTAGTCAGTAAGAGTCTGACACGCCCTCCCGCTCCACCCAGATCGGGAGACGTCATTTGATGATTTCCCACCCAAAAAAAAAAAGAAAAAGGCATACATCCTTGACATTACTATCAGCCCTCGCCTTCGTCTCGGGCTGCTAAAAGTCTGGGATAAAAATGGTTCGTTTTGTGCACTTGTTGTAAAATCTACTATAAAAATAAACTGAAACAATTTTTAATTCATAAATGTTACTACTGAGTTTGTACCACCGAAATTTTGCTGATTACATTAATACATTTAGATCATTATTATTTTGACATGGTAATTGTGTGTTAATACGTGAGGTATTGTGTGTTAGTATGTAAGTAATTGAGTTATTTCATTTTAAATAAGTGTCTGTTGTTACTTCTGTCGGCAGTCCTTATGACTGCCTTTGTTTTCTTTTTATGACGAGAGCTTTTCCGGCCAAGGACCACAAACAAAAGGCTTATTCCGATGGGATCCCACTATGTTGGATTCGTTAGGAATATGGATAAAATTAATATTTTATTCCGAACCAATCCCAATACAAAATAATCCCCGTTGTAAAACGACGATGAAAATGAAAATTAAGAGTACAGACTAACAACATACATAGTAAAGTAAATGGGAATAAAATATAATAAAAAGAAATACTACTTTTACAACATTCTAAAAGTAAGGCCAAGTGCTATGTGTTGCCTTGCGACGTCTCATAGACCTCGGGATCATATTTTCGTAATAGGATCGGTTCGGAACAAAATATTAATTTCATCCCCATTCCTAACGAATTCCATAAAACGGGATCGGATCGAAACAAAATGTTAATTTTATTCACATTCCTATCAAATCCCACAAAGTAGGATCGGATTGTGGGATCCGATCGAAATAAGCCAAACAAAACACCACTTTTTCTAAGAACCTTCCTCCACATCAAAATCACACTTCGATGAATACAAATTGAGAATAAACACATTCAAAATAATGATAAAATATTAGTTTTTTATAATGTGCGTTTTATTTGTTCAGAATAAAGTTTTTTCCTGGTTGTGCCAAAAAATAAACACAGACTTTCTCATACAATTTATTATAATCTGAAATAATAAATGTTTCACATTCAGCACCCACGCTTCTGCTTATCCAGTCACCTATATCGTTAATATCTTCTGACTATTACTAACGATAAGCGTGGATACATTTACAATAAACAATCAGTGTAATTAATTATTACCACGTGATCAGTCTTGTGGTTTCCAGCTTAGATTAAATCAATGATGAGAACCGCTTTATTGAACAATTTGAAAATTAATTAGACTTGAAAGTTACACAGTGTTCACTCTTGAAATAAAACAGGTTTTTTTTCTATCAAAGGTAAAACATAACAGATTTTTTTTTGACAACTTTTGCTGTGAGCGTGACTTATAATAAATAAGTAGGTAATGCTGAGGTGGGGGTTGCGGCAGAGGGAGTGCGGGGTGATGCCCCACACTCGGAGTATACGTAGTATCCCTATGTAGTCTGCGCTCGGAGTCTTGTCCGAGCAGCTGTAGCTATAGCACGCCTTTTTTTTTTTTTTTTTTTTTGGGTGGGAAATCATCAAATGACGTCTCCCGCTCTGGGCGGAGCGGGAGGGCGTGTCAGACTCTTACTGACTAAAACCCACCCGTGTTCCTTCTCTTGCCTGTGCAATGCCAGGGGGCCACGGTATCCCTTTCGGACTTTCCCGCAACCCCGGCAGGCAATGGTCTCATCGGACCCCTTCACTCGCTGACACTCTTTGAGGCGCGCGTGGAACACAACGCGCCGTCGACCCGGGCTTGGTCCTTACCGGACGGCGAGCTACCCATTGCTCACCGTCCGCAAGCCCGCGCCTACGGTGGCCGGGAATCCGCGATCGATTCCCGACGCCCGGGGCGTCTCCTCCTGCGGCGGCTAGGGGCGTGAGGGCGCGAAATTTGCCTTTCCCTCACGCGCTCCGCCTCCTCCTTCGCGAGCATTACTGCTTCGCAGAAGGAGGTGACGGCCTCCCATGCCCTCTCGCTCCGTACCATGGCCTGGACCAGGGCCGGACGCGAGAGATCCCCGCCACCGATCGCCTCCACGAGGACACGGCGGTGCTCTGCCCAAGCCGGGCATACCTCCACCGTATGCTCCACCGTGTCCTCCGGGCGATCCACGCAGTGATGACACCCGGGCGTTTCCTCCCGCCTTATCCGAAACAGGTACCTCCCGAAACAGCCGTGTCCGGTGAGGACCTGCGTCAGGCGGAAGGTGAGGACGCCATGGCGCCTCTCCAGCCACTCCTCAAAGAGGGGACTTATCGCCGCAATAGTGGCGTGCCCAGCACTGGGTTGCGACAATCGCACTCTCCATGCCGCCATGAGATCCCGTCGGAGCTCTGTCCGCTGTGCCGCGATTTCTCGCGGCATCGGAGTCAAGCCCCGGCGTTTCGCCTCCTCGCGCCACTCCCAAATATGCGCGAGGACTTTCGCCTCCAGATCCCATGGCGGCAATCCGGCAAGGAGGCTTGCCGCCTCACCGGAGACCGTGCGGTATCCCCGGACCAGCCGGGTGGCCATGACCCTCTGGGACGCGTTCAACCTGCGGGCAGGCCGCCGCCTCAACGAACGCGCCCACACCGGTGCCCCGTACAGGGCCATGGACCGCACGATCCCCGCGTATAGCCTCCGGCAGGAGGCGTTTGGACCCCCTAGATTGGGCAGGAGCCGCTTCAAGGCAGCCCCGGCCCGCTCCAGTCTGGGAGCCAAACGTCGGAAATGCTCCACGAAGTTCCACCGACTGTCGAGGACGAGTCCCAGGTACTTCATCGTCGACTCGACGCCGATGTGAACCCCTCCTACCGTTATTTGGGAACCCGACGGTGGCGCGTTCCGAGGACCATGAAAACACATGGCCTCGGACTTGTGCAAGGCCACCTCGAGTCCCAACTGCCGGATTCTGGCCACGATTGTCGCAACCCCGTGTGTCGCTAGTTCAGCCGCCGCCTGGTGCGACCTCCCCTGCGCCAGGACCAACGTGTCGTCAGCGTAACAAACGACGCTGACGCCATTGGGGAGGTCTGCGCGCAGCACCCAGTCGTATCCGATGTCCCACAGATGCGGCCCCAGGACCGATCCCTGTGGGACACCGCACGACATCTCTCGCCGGTTCCACTCTCCCTGGTGACCGGGGTAGATGATGGCCCTGTCCGTCAAATAGGCCTCGACCACACGACAGAGGTAGGTCGGCATCCGGTGATACCGGAGTGCCTCCCTGATGCAACTCCAGGGCAGGGTATTGAAGGCGTTGGCGATGTCTAGAGACACCGCCAAGACGACCCCACCCCGAGCCACCGCATCCCCCGTCGTGAGGGCTCGCACGCGCATGATGGCGCCCACCGTGGAGCGCCCCCTGCGGAAACCAAACTGGCTCTCCGCCAAATCCGGCCCCACCCGCACCAGCCGCCCGACAAGGCGGTCTGCAATTACTCTTTCAAAGAGCTTGCCCACCTCGTCGAGTAGCACGATGGGCCGGTAAGCGGACGGAGAGTCCGCAGGGCGCCCCGGCTTCTTGATTAGGACCAGTTTCCCCGTCTTCCAACGAAGTGGAAACTGGCCCCTCTCCATACATGCGCTTAAGAGCCCCCTTAGTCGAGGCCCGAGAGCCTCTGAGGCCAGGACCCAGGCTTTCCCAGGTAAGCCGTCGGGTCCTGGGGCGGTATTTCTGGCATTCAGCCTACGTACCGCCACCCTCATCTCTACCTCGGTCACCTCCGGAGCATCGTCGTCGTCGTCGGCGGTGTGGTCCGCATCAGGCACCGCAGTAGGCGGAGCCATGGGCGGGGAGGCGTGTTCCCCTCTCGAAGGGAACAGAGCGCTCACCACGTCCCCCACAAGCTGTGGCCGGAGACTCTGCGTCAGCGGGGGAGCCCATGGGCGGAGTTTCTCCCGCACCATCTTGTATGGGCGTCCCCACGGGTCTCTGTTCAGAGTCTCCAGCGACTCCTCGCGGGCCAGTGCCCTGGCCCGCAAGATCTCCGCTTGGAGGGCGGTCTTTGCCGCTCTGTACCCCTCGTATAGCTCCGCCTGAATGGCTTCCGTATCCGGAGGTCGAATACGGAGCCTGCGGTGCCTGGTGTACCGGCGTCGCGCAGCAACGCACGCATTGCGCAGTGTCGTCAGCTGTCGCGACCACCAGTACACCTGGCGCGAAGCACGTCCAGGCTGGACCCGGGGCATTGCCACGTCACATATCTCGGACATGGCCTCCCGGAACCACTCCGCCTCGTCATCGATGTCGGCAGGCCTGTCCGGTGATGACACCCAGGCCTGCACGATCGAGGCTTCCAGGAGGAGCTCCCGGTCCAGCTGCTTCAGCGCCCACCACGGACCACTCGGGGCCTGTCGGACCGGCGCGCTCGAGGTCTGGGCGGAGACGTCAAACCGGATGTACCGGTGATCGGAATAGGTCTCCACCCCCTCCATGACGCGCCAGTCAATGACACGCGGCGACAGAGCGGGGCTGGCGAACGAGATGTCCACCACCGATTCACCCCGCATCCGCACACACGTGGGGACAGAACCCCGGTTAAGGACGACCAGGCCTGTCTCCAGCGCCCAGTCCTCCACCATCCTGCCCCGTGTGTCCGTATACCGGGAACCCCAAGCCACATTCTTGGCATTGAAGTCCCCGAGGACGAGCACGGGGAGGGAACAGAACCCGACGACGACGACTCTCAACTCCGCAAGGGAGTTGTGGAACTCGGCGAGAGTTCGGTTCGGGGAGAAGTATGCCCCTACCACGACAATCTCCCCGAACCGTGCTGCAACGCAACCCCGTCCTCTCTTAACAGCCTCGAGGGACGGGGTACCGGCGGCGGCCGACGAAATTAGGGCCACTGAGCCGCTCAGGTCCTCCACCCAGTCATCCCTGGGCGGGACAAAGTACGGCTCAGCGACCACGGCGATGTTAATCGACCACTGCGCCATGCTCTGGAGCAACAGATGCTGAGCTGCGGCGCAGTGGTTGATGTTCGCCTGGAGGAGGCGAAATGGGGCCATTATTGGCACTCCATGTCAGCCCCCTCCTTAGCCCCCTGTGAGGGCCCTGCCGCGGCGGCTGCGGCGGCGACGACGGCTGTGGAGGCGGCAACGGTGGCGGAGGTTGCGGCTGTGACGTCGGTGGCTGGTGGCTTTCCCCTAGCTTTGGTGGGTGGAGCGCAGGCCTTACTCCCAACCCGGTGATTGGCCGGCTTGCCAGCTGCCGCACATACGGCGCAGTGCGGCGTGGCGTCGCATGAGCCGGCCTTGTGACCTGGCTGACCACAGCGGTAGCAGTGACCGCTGCGGTCCACCTCCGAGGTGCATTTAGCTCCCACGTGGTTACCCACATGGCAGCGGTAGCACCTCAGAGGTCTGGGTTCCAGCAGTTTGACCTGCGCGGAAACCCAGCCCACCAATAACCTTTGGCCCTCTCCGGCAATTTTCTTGGCCGCCGACACGGGGCAGCTCACCGTAACGGCTCGCATCCCCGTGAAGTCAGGACGGATGGCGCCTGCCCTAACCTGCTCGGCAGAGCACCCCCCAGTCCTAACGACAGCGGCCACCACCTGTCCCTCCGTCACAGAGTCGTCCAAGCCCTGAATACGCATGTCAGCGCATTTGGTGGGCCTGGACACTCGGGCCTCGTCCGCATTTAGGGACGCCCTAAGCCTTTCGGCCAGAGCGTCAGCGGCCGGGCCGCTTGCCGCACCGGGGACCTCCAGCATCCGGGCCCCAGTTGCAGTGACTCTTACCCGGATGCCATCAGCGGCGCCGATCTCCTTGAGGTCCACCGCTGCCCCCACCTTGGCGAGCACGTCGCGGTAGGACACGCCCTTTTTCTCCGCCTCTGGCTGTAGTGTTATCACTACAGCTGCAGACTTCGGGGCGCGGAGCCTAGCCGCGATGCTTCGTTCCTTGCGCCGCTGCCTCCTCTCTTTGTTTTTGGCCGCCCTTTTTGCCTTAGCCGCCTTCCTCTTCTCTCCGGCTACTTGCCATTCAGCGTCAGCCGGAGTAGAGTTAGGAGGAGGCGGGGAGCTATAGCACGCCTAACGCAGTAATATTGGAAACAGTGGTGCTGATTCTCTTGTACACCGAACTAAACTAACTAAACTATCACTAAAATTCGTTACTTTTGGCTATGAGAATCTTAAAGCTATTCTGCAATAAAAGTTCTCTAAATTTAAAAATTATTTTGACAACTAAAATAGAATTTGACAATCGCGACTCCACGTGGTACATACCTATTTGTTTGCCGTGAATTTGTTTGCGCAGGTTGGGCGGCATCGACGTGTTTTATATGGAATATTTCACTTTTTGTGTGGATAATATGAAAAAAAATGTGCCTACGTGATGAGTATTAGAGGTTTTATAAAGGGGGTCGAATTTTCATTATTTTTGCGATAGGATACACCATTTTCGAGATATAAGCAAAAGAAAATAAAAAAAACCAGTAGGTACAGTACTGTTTTTGCACCTGAAGTCGAGATGTTCGTGTGGATTTTAGTTCATGACAACTATGGTCAAAAACAGCAAAAACAGTCAGATTTAGTTAGACAATTAAAATTTTAGGTGGTCAAACTCAGAAAAGCAAAATTGACATTTTCGCTAAATTAAAATCTCAGTGCTATCTTAGTGCTGTCAAACTAAAATATAGTTAAGTTGTGTCACTTTAGTCTATTTCAGAATGGGATATCATCGTTTGACAGGAATAAACTAAATTTTGGTGATTTTTAGTTTAGCTTAGAGGGAGGCATTTGTGACAAGAGAATCGGCACCAGTGTTTTATTGTACATATCTAACCTAACCTAAACCAAGACACCACAGTGAGACTATTTTGTTGCGAGTGTGCACGCCATTATTGTTTGCATAAAGTAATGTCTAACTAAAAGATAGTATAAGCTCAGACTGCCTACAGCCTGAGTAAGCGATTAATATAAATATAAACGTTATTGATAAGCACAATACGTTCATATTTGTAGGTATACTTAAGCAGATGCAAGCGTTTTATACGGTTATAAACATAAGAGATTTTTCAATAAAGTATATATCGAATAAGTTAAGGCGGTTACTTAGCAAAGTAACGTCAATGTTCGGTCTGTGAGTCTTGCCCTAAAAGTTACAATGAGCGCTTAGTGTGAAAATCAAAGCCACACATAAAAACAAAACAAGTAAACTACCCACATTTTTTTTAAAATTCTCATACCACTGTATAATTAAAACATGCCACGCAATAAAAGTAAAGGACATTAAAACAAAAAATTAAATCAGTTCGTGATAATGCACGGCATTCGCGTGCCTCACGTGCTGGCGGATAAACGCGATGATTCGCTCATTTCACCGGCAATTTGTTGTTTCCTACAGCGGAGAACATTGTGCACGTATCAGATAAACTGAGCCCAATTTACGTGGGAAGAAATCTCTATTCAGTAACTAAGGGAGAAAACTGAGTTTTAGGGTGAAAACACAACAATAGTTTAGTGCGAGTCTGTAGTTAAATTCTTTGAACATCACTTTGACATTCAAACAATAATCTTCTTTGTTTTTTCATATAAGCGTGATTTGAAGTGAATTTTCGAAAATAGAACAAATTGTTATGCATTTCGCATCAATTGACGCCTTTGCTTTTCACCGGCGACGTTCTCATAGGGCTTTATGCATTGGATGTTCGATTTTCAGAAACCAAACAATGATTGTATGCGGAATGCGGTACGAATTGATTTCGGGATTGGATGTTTGATATTATGTGTTAATAAAACGCATCTACTGCTTAAGGTTAATCCTATTAAATTGTCTTTATTCATTTTTTTCAGAGAAAAAAAAATCCCTTGAACGATACAGTCATTATTTGACTGCCTCGTTCAGTACTGAGCATGAAGTCGTAGGTTCGATTGCGTAGTTGGGCAAAGTGCTATTGTGTTTTCCATCAGGAATTTCTGTCCAGTATCGATCAGTATCAGTATCAGTTGCTAGCAATAGGCATGCCTCCTATTACATGGGACTTAAACATAACTGGCGAAATGTGGGTGTACTATAGGTACACATCTGTCTAACCATTCGAGGATTTCAGGCGTGATGTTATAAAATAATAAGACTTCACTTTTTGTATTGATGGATTTCAAGTAATAAATCCTGCCACCGCAGTGCCAAAACATTTTAGAGGTATGCGTACCAAGGTGTTAAGTTCACTCATCGTCTATTGAAAAGGGAGGATACTCCGACCAAACTGGTGTCGTGTCTGTCGGGCAACTGCCCAATGTTTGTAGTCGGGAGCTTGTATATAATTATGTCGATCGCACGGTAAACTCTAATTGCGCGATGCAGGATTTGTGTGACGTCAGGATTTTGTGTGACGTCTTTGATGCGTAGTTCGCATGTGGCTATGTAGATGCCGCCTCACCATGAAGCTTTGTCTATTCAACCGTTGCCGCGTTGTATTGTGCAATGCCATTGTAGTTTACTTTGTAGACTTTTATAGTTGCGTGACCGCACCTCGCTGATGTGTCTTTACCCTTAGGAACAGTATTTCTTGATATACAGTAAACGTGCTCGCAGTTTGCTGTTACAAAATAAAATAAATATAAACTATGTTTTATGTAACTGGTGCTGAAAGGAGTAGATTTTATTTTAACTTTTGTTGTGTTATTGTTACTTTGGGTCGTGTTTCTTCTCTTGGAGGTTTAATTCTTTCACAAAAGTTATGGGGTGAAGAGAACTGACTTAGAAATGGTATTTATGTAAATCTATGGATAATTCATAAAGTCATTTTATGGTAACAAAACACTGGTGTAGGGATCATCAACATGAATGAAAATGAAAATCTTTTATTTACTAAATAAAACATTCTTGAAGGTTCTGGGTTCGATCCCTAGGTCAAGCAAGAGTTTTCCCAACAGGAATTTCTCTGTAACAGCCCTGAGTCCGGATTGGTGCCCGGTTAGTGGCAATAGGCTCGCCCTTATTACATGAGACTTCAACATACCTGGCGATATGTGGGTGTACTATAAGTACACCGCTGCCTAACCCTTCGGAGAAAATAGGCGTGATGTTATGTGTTATGTGTGTGTAAAATATTCTTAAATTTCCTTAAAACTGTACGAGTAAATTAATCCTAAAAATATATTTACAAAGGAAACATAATATTATATTAATTTGTGGACTCCACACTAGGTCGTGACTGTCTCGCGGAGTCCTTGAGAGTTTTAAACATATTAAAATTACTGGGTTGATACTGAATTGTAAATTGATTTACTAATAACTTCCGCTAGCGGGTTCGCCCGCGTGATATCTTTATAAATTATAGATGTTACTCAGTGATAATATAGCATTCTACTGGTGAAATAGTTTTTAAACAAACAAACATTCAAAACATCAAACCTTTTCTCAATAAAATATTGGTTTACACATAATGTTCAGAAGATTTAATGTAAAACAAAATCAAAAACAAGAGACTATTAAAAATAGAGTAGTAAAAAACAACTGTAATAGGGTATTTTTTTTAACGTTTCCCCCACACTAGGAATTTCTCCTGTATTGTGGGTGCGTTTACAAACATTTAAACTCACATACACAAACAGCCAGACCCGGAACAACTACTTGTAGGTCATACAAATATTTGTTCCGTGCGGGAATCGAACCTGTGACACGCAGTGCAGCAGTCAATTGCTTGTCCACTGCGCCAACCGTGTCGTAATGCATAAGTAATCGAAGTAATTCAAGAACTGTCTCACCAAGTCATCGTGTCCATATCTAGTTATCCTATAAAATCGTGTCCTATCCAATTAAAATTACTCAAAATAAAAGATTGTGACAATATTTCTTACAATTTTAATTTTATCGCCCAGACAAAGTTATTAAAAAAGCCATAGAACCCAGTTACCCGTTCCAGTTTCACTGAAACTCCAATAAAATCTAATATTCTATTTATGTTCGTGAATTTATTGTAAAAAACGGAATCCCTTGAGCGATTCAAGTGGGCTTGACCCAAACCTTCATTATTTTTCTAGTTATTCTAACTTTACCAGTTTTGAGGGTTTTTGAGTATCTCACAAGTATCTGACCGTCTTGTTATTTTTTTAATTTATCTGAGGGTCTTCTTTTTTTCATGTGGTTAGTGACTGACCTAGTGTCAGAGTTTTAAAGCTGCAAATGGGCCTCTGACTTCACATGCTTTCGAGAAATATCTCTCAGGCATGCCAGTTTCCTCACGATGCATTCCTTCACTGTTCTTGAAACAAGTGATAATTATAATACGCAAATGAATCCGATAAGTCAGAGGTGCATGACTTGGGTTTGAACTCGAGACCTATGACTTGGCAGTCTTACGGTCAAACAACTAGGCTATCACTGCTCTGCTCTGCTGTTCTCTATCTGAAGGTGAAAATGGTTTAGAAAAAATTGGAACGCATTTGTTTACAATGTAAATTGGTTCAGTCGGTCTCCTTGGTAGTCACGTTGCCTATAGACAAGACATGTGATACGTGAGGCAAAAGCATGTAATATCCAATAAATTGTGACTAAAAGAGTGAAGAATATAAATGTGAATGGATCGAGAGGCGAAGGAAGGCCAAAGAAAAGATGGATGAATTGTGTGAGGAATTATACGAAATAGTGAATGATAGCGTGACGGTAAACACGGGAGAATAGAAGAAGAGAAGGTAAACGTGTCCCGCCGACCCCAAGTAACATGGAACAAGGGCTGGAAGATGATGTGAGTTGTGCACTTCAAAGACAAAGTTGAACCTCTTATAATCCTAAAATTTTCCGGCACTCCTTAAACCAGAATACAGTACTGTAATGCAGATAATACTTCCCCGACAAACTTTTTCACTAAAGCTACTAGCAGCTCTCCTACGGCTAATTAAAAGTAAACCACAATGCTCAAGCAAGTATAATTTCTCTTGAACAATCTTAACAAGTTGTAACTTGAGATTGCAAGAAACAGAAGTAGCTTGATATGTACTGTATGTGTATACATACAGTAGGTACATATCAAAATACTTGTATTTATTATCATTATGAGTTTGAATAATCCATAGGCTTGTAGCGGTTACACCGCCACATACGAACTACGCATCAAAGACATGACGTCACACAAATCCTGCATCGCACAATTAGAGTTTACCGCGCGAACGACATATATAAGACAATCCGACGTCAACAGTCGGGCAGTCGGCTCGCCAGACAGCACCCGTCTGGTCGGAGGATCCTCCCTTTCATATGGTGGATGAGTGAACTTTACACCCTGCTCCTCATGCTCCTAAAGGCTGCTGCAAAATATGATCCTAAGTTATGTTCACTGTGATATCAAATCATCATAATCACTATCATCACTGTATTTTTTTGTTGTATTTGTAATATCACTGTAATAATTAACATTGTTGAAAAAACACCAAACTGTAAAATAGGCGTTTTGGAAATAAATTAATAATAATACATATTGAGGTATGAGGAGCAGCGTGTAAAGTTCACTGATCCACCATACAAAAGGGAATCCTCCCTCCGACCAGACGGGTGTTGTGTCTGGCGGGCTACTGTCTAACGATGATGTCGGAACGTTGTATAGAAGTGTTAAAAAAACCCTGTCCAATCCGAAATGTTTTCGATAGGTACTGCAATAATATTACCATAAAATAATAAAAAAAAACTTATTACATTACTGTTGAAAATAAAGTTAGGTATTCCTATTTAAAACTCAAGTTTTTAGTACAAAAAAAATCACAATTCCATAAAAAAGATGGAAAATTTTCAGCACACCCGCTAAACAACGGCCACTCGCGCTCCATGTAATATTCCCCATTGAAAAAAACGGGGTAGTCTTTTTCTTTTTTCCAGAAACCTACCACATAAATAGACTCTCAGTATGATTCTTAATAACACCTTCACGGATCGGAGAGGATTTTTGTTACAGGCTGTATAGTGTATATGCTAGCCGTGCAGTAAACTCAGCTTTAGCGATGCAGGATTTTGCGTGACGTCAGTGCGATGCGCAGTTCGTATGTGGCGATGTAAATGCCACCACATACTTATGCCCTTTCATCATTATCTTCCTGCCTCTATCTCAATTAATTTGTGGTCGGCGCAGCACCTGTTTCACTATCATATAGTAGGTACATCTCTAAGAGTCCTCGCAATGCTCACTTCTTTCTAATGCAAGTATGACCATAAAAATGAAGTAATTTTTAACACAATCCATCCATTGCAATATATTGTCCAAAATGCACAAATTATACTAAATTAAAAATCATTTGTACCTAACTTGAAATTGAATATTATGCTGAATGGTTCGTGTTGAGAGCCTTGTGTTGTGAGGCTCTACGCCACAAAATCACAAAACTATTTCAATACCCACCGTATCGAAATAGTTTAATGATTTGGCGGCGTAGAGTCACACAACACAAAGCTCTCAACACGAACCATTCAGCATATTCAATTTCAATTAAAACTAAATCATATAAACTGACGAGACGGTACGCCAATATTAAATTAATCGTATATACTACTACACTGAAGGGGAGTCTTCTATTCACATAATAAAGATCGATACCCATTCCCAATGAGTACCTGTTACAGGATTGTTTAATTTATTCGGGACCAGGAAATTAGCATCAATACCGGTCCCACCCGACGTTATAATTGGGGCCTTTTGTTTATTTCGACATTAGGGGTGTGCCTCGGTTTGGGTGAGAGCGTACCGAGCACATAAGGACGTGTATGAGATTATTGATACTGATACTGCATGTGTTTTTCGGATGTTTTACTCCCAAATTCGCAAAAAAATACAGGTATGGAATAATAGAGGTTAAAGCGAAATTCAGATTTGAATTCAGCACCGTTAAGTCCACAGATTTAGGCTTACAAATGGCACTTAACAAGACTGAAGCACTGTGAATCAATGGACTGCAGCTAAATTGAGCCACCCAGCTGTAGTTTTAACTCGTTGACCCTCAAAATAAGAAAAAAGATTTGTCAATTTTGCACCTTTTGAATTTCTTTAGGAAACGCTCTTTTTGTTTCATCACAAATGTTTTAAAGGTCATAATAATAAAACTCACTAAAGTGACAATCTCTTACACAATAACAAGTCCGATTAATCAATGACTCATCGCAACCGCTATCTCTTCTATAGGAGCCCCAACCGAAACGTTTGTCGAATGTTGTTTTTGAATAATGGATTTGATGGTTGACACAGCGAAGCTTGGCTCCGTGATTGACAACTGAGATTGTGAAATTGATTGGAGTTTTGCGACAACAAACGTGTTTTCCGCACCAACTCCTAAAAACTGATGATCCTGCACAGCAGTCATCAATCAATTTATTTACTCAAGTCACCAACAAAGAAAGTCTGTTACTTTACACTTTTTAACTCAGATAAGAACCGTATTGTAAAGAATTTCTTACAAAATACGGTTCCAGTATGAAATCCATTCACTTTAAAGTTTATATTATGTTGCTAACAAATTGTCAGCGCGCTTAAGCCGCGGTCTCACACGACTATAAATTTAAGTCGTGGCTTCCTTAGATATATTGGGATTAGTGACGTCGTGCTATCAGCAGAAGCAGCTTTCAGACCCCGGGATAAGCAACAATGGATTTTTTCTTCTATTTTCTACGAGGTAAAGTCTGAAATACTGCGCAATGAACTTTACCATTCCCGTTGTCTCCTAAAAGGAAAATGTGCGGATAATATTATTGTTATATATTTAATCTAATATTACGGGAGTGTTAATTAGTACGTCTTTACATTGAGTAGGATGTCTCGTTAATTATATAAAATTGCCTATTCAACAATTGTTATTACTTCTCCTTGGAGGATTTAGCTGGATCTTCATTTTAAATTTAAGAAATGTTAAACAGATATAAGGTTTACGTCGCCTTTTCGCTTTATCCTTAACTGTTATTCAAGACGAGCTTTCCTTGCTTGAATACACGTCGACGCAAATTAGCAGTAAAGGTTAGGATGAATAATTTTACAATTTAATTTTCCTTTACTGTACTACGTAGTTATGATTGGGCCAAATATTCGTCCGTCACAACAAAAATGGCTAACACATGATAGTTCGTGATAAAAATCATAAAAATCATATAATCGTGTCTGCATAAAAATCAGATAAAAAATCTAGCCATGTAGAGAAGATTATTTCCCTTCATGACTAGATTTTTGATGTCATAAAAAATGTTAATACAAACTTATACTCCATTTGAAATAAGATTAGACATTTATATAAACCTTTTTTATAGTCTGTTCAACTAATTTTGCGTTGGTAGCATGGCAAATGGCAGCTGAAGTAAACAGTTGGTATTGTATCTACTTTTTTGCTTTTGATACCATCCTTATGCCTACGGAATAGAAGTCAAAATCGGTTGAACAGACTGTACAAATATTTATTTAAATGTCAAATCTTATATCAAACGGAATATAGTTTTAACTTCAATAAAATATGCTACATCTTTTAACTCCATAACAACGCCTGAATCGTATTAGCATAAATCAGAATAATTATTTAAATAATAGGATCAGTCTATTATTCATGTTTAGCGAAGATCGATTATGTTAAAAGAAATAAAATAACCTCTATTATCCTTCGATCTTACATAACAAAAATAAATACTAAACAACAAGTAGCAAAGAATGGATTATTGTTTGAACTAAAAATACACCCCTTAAATGGATTATGTGAAGTCATTCACGATTATTACATTAACGATATTAATAACATTTCCACTCAATTTTCCATTGTTATCAACACAGAACATACCAATGCTCCCCCAATTAACCCCTGCATCATTAGGGCATCGATACACACGCGTTTATTCCACGATGCAGGTTGTTCCAATGATCTTCTGTGCGAATACCGTATTATTCTGCGATGCGTTCACTGGAATGCGGTCGCAATGTGCCAGTAATTTAACAGTACAATTAATTTGGGTATGTGTGTAGACTCCTGTTCTGTTTAGAAATTAATTCGATGGAGTTAATACAGGGGTATTATTTAATAGGGGTCAATGTGCTAGCTTTCGTTGGCTATTGACTTGTGAAACTTATAAAAGTATCTTCAAGATTTATTTACTGAAACGAATAATTTTATCAATTCAAATCATATTACACAATTTTATTCCTAAAATTATTTTGAGATGAAGACGCGTTGTTAGAAATTTCTTTATAATTTTTCAGGGAAACTGTATTTATTAAGGATTCGAGGAAACGTTTTTTATTCAAACTTTTATGCGTACATCATTTCGTGAATATTTCGTGTTGATTAAATGAGAACCATTTATTCTAATTCAAAGTCAAAGTTAAATAATTTATTTCAAACAGGCACATAAAAAACACTTGAACGTCAAAATTAACAACAAAATAGAACACATAAACTCACGCCTTCTTCCTATGGGGGTAGGCTGAGACTACAGAACGCCACCAGCGACGATCCTTACATACTTCTTTTTCCTCGTTTACGTTTATACATCTGGTTATACACGCACGCCGGTTGCGAGTACTATACACCTGTCCTCTCTGAAGAACATCACCAACTGTCCTCTCTGAAGAACATCACCAATAAGATCAGTATAATATGTCCTCCTAGGGCTTCCCCTCCCAGCCTTTCCAGTCACATCTGCTAGTAAATACATTTTGTTAGTCGCCTTTCATTCATCCTCTCAAAATTACCATCACAGTATATTCTTTCCAATTTTTGTCACTACATCTTCTTTTAACTCACACTGCTGTCACAGCATTTCTCAGCCTATCACCCATAGATGAAAAAAATAATATACAGGGTGATTGGAAGATGGGTGCAAAGCTTTAAGGCGAAGACAGTACAGACCATTTGGAACTATTTAAGCCATGGTTGTCTCAGACGAAGTCTTATCATTTTTTTTAACCTAATATTAAATTTTATTTAAACTGCATAATTATGGCCAAATTGAATGATATATGAGTGACATAAGTTCAGAAAATTTGTATCAATACGTTTCTTAAACCTTATTTAAAAAAAAGGTAAGACTTCGTCTAAGACAACCATGGCTTAAATGGTTCTAAATTGTCTGTACTATCTTCGCCTTAAAGCTTTGCACCCATCTTCCAATCACCCTGTATATAATTGGCACAAAAACGTCACTACAATCCATTTCCTTGATTTTCATTCGTGACAACCGCAAAGAAAAGCAGCGGGCCTAAAATTAAAATCTGGTATAAGAATAACAAATAAATCGTAATACATACATAAACTCACGCCTTCTGCCCATGGGGTAGGCAGAAATTATAGTACACAACGCCTCCTGCTACGATCCTTACATACTCCTTTTGCTTCGTTTACGTTCATACATCTAGTCATATACACACAAGATAATCTTAAGGTACCCACGATAACTTTAAAGCAATTCCATATTGTTTGAATATCACGATATCAAAATACACACGGGAATCTCAAAGGATTATTTTGCTAGTTATCATTGGTCAGTGAATGTCAATATTATCTTGAGCTGCCAATATTCTAGTATTCATATTACATGTCATATTATTATTAGCTAATATTATGATTTGTATGTAAACAAGTTGGTAATCCACGTTTGTCTCATTGATTTCTCTCTCATCGGAATCACTCACTCCTCAGTGACAGGAACCTACACCTGGTTTAGGAGTCAGAGTATTTAAATATTGACCTTTGTATTAAGCCTTTTATGTTTAAAGACCATCACAGATGTAGCTATAAAATAATATTAATATACATTGCTTTTTCTTTTTTTTGCGTAGTTTTTGATGCATACTAGAAATGGGTTTTTCTTTCTGGAATTTCTCAGTAGCAGCCCGGAGTCTGGATTTGTGCCCGGTTGATGGCAATAGGCTCGCCCCCTATTACATGGGACTTAAACATAACTGGCGAAATGTGGGTGTACTTAGGTACACCTCTGCCCAACCCTTCGGGGAAACAACGCGTGATGTTATGTTATGTTATAGCTCCGTCTGAGATCACTCGAAGATTACTATGGAAAATATATCGTAATTTATGTCTTGCTATAATATATAATATTATAGCTACGTCTGTGGTGCACTTTAGTCATAAGGATATTGTTAACGGCTTTTGATGAAATAACGTTGTTTTTTTTTGTATATGTTCAATAACTATTAATTCTCAGATAGACATAAACATATTCATCTTACGAACTTCAATTTTAATAAACTTAGGTATTCAAATTTTGGTTGGCGCTGGATGTCGTCTTCTTCCATACATTACCCCAGTATTTACCCCTTATGGTTCCTAGCCATATTTGAACAATAATAAGAATTCTAGCTAACGGTCACTGCAAAAAAAATTTAACATTTGGTAAAAAGATTTAGATTGCGTTTTGCACAAACAATTAAATTCTCTGTTTTCAATCAGTCGGTAAAATAAAACTTGTTGATAGGAGAGAAGATCTTTTGCTACATGCGACGATTTGATTTCGTACGACACATGAAAATACAAAATCACCTCTAAATATATGTGTATGTGTTAAACAGCCCAGTGCGCAGACTTTTATGTCACTATAGAGATGATTTAGGTAACACCTTACGATTTAACCTCAAAAACATATTAAATAAATCACACGATCCTGCGTAACTTCCCCGTATCAAACCTCTCAATCTAACAGGACTTATCGAATAAAACTCAGTGTACACTGGCTATAAATTTGGTCGCAAATCTTACAAAGATCACGCACCTTTTCGCCGTCCGAAGTAGCTCTTTCTCATGCAAAATACATATATAGAATGCACGCAACGGCCCGGAGCGGTGACACGGAATAGAAAGTTGCAGAAGTTTCTCTTAATAAAATATAATAATATTTAATAAATAATGCATGAAATTTTGGATATTTTTTTTATAAATGAGACCCTTACGATGAAAATAAACATTCAAGCATAAATAACGAATCAAGTCTACTTATCAGATTTCTGATTATTGCCTCTAGAACAACTTTTTTTTTTTCATAAAATCAAGGTCTGCTGTAGACACGTCCCTGTTACTTTTTTTTTTTCAGCAACTTATTGGTAAAGAAAATATGACCTACCAAAAATTACAAAAATGCCCCATTTTAACCATCGTGATTAGAGGACTACCAGACAAAATCCAAAAGTTTAAAACATCAAATAAAATGACAGGAACCTAGACATATTCTTTCTTAAAATTTTAATGTAAAAAGTAATTGAATCGGCTCAGTTTTCGAGGAGACAAAGGGGAATACGAAACGTCGATCTCGTCAATTTTTTTTGTGATATAATCGGTCTGAGCTGCAGCTGTATATCGCATGCTACAAATGCAGATTTGAGGTAAGACGATGACAATCGTTTCTTCAAATACCTATTCTTCAGATTCCTCGCAGGCCCTGTTCCCTCTTAAGACTGTACAGAGCTTTTTTTACAAACAAACATGTTTCTATTAAGCTTGTTTGAAATAGTAAACAATTAAATTAAAATGTAGGGAAATATATTGGTATTATTAGGGATATATACTAGACATGTGCGATGGAAACACGATTTGATAAAGTTGCCTCGATAGAATAAATAGGCAAAGTTACCTTTTATCGAGTAATTTTTTCCTCTATTTTAGTACTTTTTTATATAAATAAGTAATTTTATATCATGATTAATTTACTAAAATAAGGTTCATAGTTTAGTCCGTAGTGTTAGGCGTTCAGATTCTAAAATAGGTACGAGCTGTGCTATAATAAGCTCTCACTGAAAAGCATACATTTTAACTGGAATAAGGTAATACCACGAGCTTTTCTAGTCACTGAAATAACACCGAGCTCCAAATCGCAAGATTTTCAATGACCCCGTTTTCAGTTCCGTCATTTTCATAACACATGCAAAGCGGACCTTTTCATTGTGCCTTCTGTACTTCATATTCTTTGGTGTCGATTTATTTTCAAAAGGAACAATGCGATACAATAAAAAGTGTGGAACGTGCGAACGCCTATCGCGTGACCTTTGTGTAATAAGAGCGCCAAGCTCGACTCTGATATTTATTGCTGTATGTCATTTCTGTTTTTCTATATTTCTCTGTTCTATATGTTTAGCTCTGACTAAAATGTGTTCTGTTAATATTAGCTCACGGTTAGAATTTGTTTGATCGTTTTAAGATTGGTAATTTGGAAATAGATCTATAGGTTGTTTTTGTGAAGCTGTAGATTGTAATATCCTAGATATTGTGCCATATGCGATACATTGTTTATTAAATCAACATAATATCGACCTAATTAAAGACGGAGCTGCATTGTAGTACGCTATTGAGTTATGTGATATATGTACTCGTCAAACACGTATTATGTTTGAAGAAAGAAGAAAAAAAAATTTTGTTTTGGAAGTGTATAGAGTGTCGCTAACGGCATCCTATCCCTATCGGATAAAGTGCCGCTATTTGCGGCATAATAGTGGCGCAGCCTGAACCCGGCTAAAGTGCCGCAAGCATTGCATTGTCATTGTCACTGAGTCACTGTCACTTGTTATTTTGTTTGATTGTTGAGGTTAGCTCGCTGCCCTTTGTATTGATTGATCGTATTTATTTTAGATAATTATATCAAAAGTCACTACAATGACTGAATTTACAAAAAAAGTAAATGCAAATGAAAATGGCTGAAAGTTAGGTAAGGTTAAGTTAGAACTGTGACCACACAACGCACGAGCCGAGCGAGCGAAGCGAGCGGTGCAACGGTAGTGGCCGGCTAGTGTCAGGGTCCGTTTAGGCCCAAGAGAATGTAATGTTTTGGGAATGTCCTGTTTTACAACGAACTTATCGCACTTACAATATTAATATTTTTCAAGAACAAAATACCAACCGTGATTTTATGTATATCTAAACAAACAGACTTACAATAAATGTTCATAACAGAGTCGATAACAACGTTCACAGTAAACTGGGCAAGATTCCGCGAAATTGTAATTTATGGCAGATAGGTAATATCCAGATGACTGGCTGCTTGCATTTCACGACCATTGTTGTTATTGGTAGCTGTTCGTATGCCTCCATTGTGGAATATGTGCCGTTGTTCAGTAGAGTTCAATTTAATTTAATTTAGTTACGTTAGAATAATAATTGTCTCGTGGCTAAATGATAACAGCCGCATGGGTCGATCGATGGTTAAGCTACGCTTGCACAGGTCAGTCTATGGATGGGTGACCATCCATTACAAATTGAGACCCTTCAGTGCCTCGCAAAGCACGTAATGCCTTTGGTCTTGTCATTTGTAGATCTTTGACAGTCGTTAGGGGTAGTCAGCTGAAGGCGAAAAGTCTAACAACCAGACATGAAGGAGTATCATGTTACCCAGTAACTGAATTGTGGAGGTCAGTGAAGCAGTATCACCATGTAAATACTGGTAGGCTGCAACTGGTTAGGCTGGAAGCCTATCCCAACATAGTTGGAAAAAGGCTAGGCTAGCTCTACCTGTTATTGGGTCCAAAGAGAATTGAGAGACGATATCAAACAGCATTAATACTAATTCATTAAAAATAATGTCTATTTTTAGGTTTCTGTACCCAAAGGGTAAAAACTGAACCCTATTCTTTAAGACTTCGCTGTCCGTCAGTCCGTCTGCCACTAGGCTGTATAGCCTGTATCTCATGCACCGTGATAGTTAGACAGTTGAAATTTTCACAGATGATGTATTTCTGTTGCCGCTATAACAGAAAATAATAATATTTAAGGGGGGCTCCCATACAACAGACATGATTTTTGTTGCCGTTTTTTATAGATAATGGGTACGGAACCTTTCGTGCGCGAGTCCGACTCGCTCGTGGCCGGTTTTTATGAATCGAATGCTACTTTTAGTACTGAGAAGGGTTCTGCAAAGTCCAATCATGACTATGCTGATGTCAGCTATCTTGACCTTACCCAAGACCAACTCGATAAACTTGAGCGGCTTCAAAATGTTTGTATAAGGTTCATATTCGGTTTGCGCAAATATGACCATGTTTCCGAATTTCGTGTGAAGCTCAAGTGGTTACCAATTCGCCTTCGCCGGAATGTTCATATTCTTTCCCTTTTGTATAATGTGCTTTTTTCCCCTTCCACCCCTCTCTATCTCAAGAAACGTTTCCAGTTTCTTTGCAACTCCCACACGAAATTTTTAAGGTCATCGGATAATTTGAAGCTTAAAATGCCTATGCTTTCCACAACTTTCCTCGACAAGTCTTTTACTGTCCAGGCCGCTCGTTTGTGGAATGCATTGCCAGTTCAAATTAAACGCGCGCAATCGCTACCAATATTTAAGAGACTCGTGAAGGAACATTACTTGTCGTTGTGATCTTGTTCTCGTAACTGTAATTATCTATAGTCTTCATTTATTTTCGTTGTTTATATATTTAGTAAGTATGTATGTATTTATGTATCTATTATTTAGGATATGTATTTATCTGTGTATCTATTCTAGTATATTGTATTTTTATTTGCACCAACGACAGCCCCATTTTATGTCCAGGCAAATCACTGTCCATTCCAAGGTTGCCTGGAAGAGATCGCGGAAAGCGATAAGGCCGCCCATTGTATATTTTGTAGTGTTAATTTTTTTCTTTTTGTTATGTGTTTTTGTGGTGTACAATAAAGTATATATAAATAAATAAATAAATAAATCATAGTATTTTTCAACATGGTCTTCTAAAATTTTAGGTACTTAATTACACAAAACATTCAGGTACAAAGAATCATAAAAGTAATTTAAAGTAATCTGACCTAGTAGGTACCTACTTTATGGAAACAAAAGTAATATCTAAAACAAAGCAATTTGTCCATAAAATCTACCTTAGAAGTCTATAATATTAAAGTCAATAGTCTAATATAAACATTAGATAATAACAATATTATTATCTAATTTAATTTTCATAATTTTTTTGCTCAAAACCTTAATATAATAACCCAGCTGTTCGCAATTGAACATAAATTCTAGAGAAACGCTTTAAGAGAATTAAAAATATTTCAAGGATAAATGCGAAGTATTTTAAATTTATTACTGTTAGTGAGCTGAACATTTACACCTTTTGCTATCTTAGTAGTCTTAGTACTCTTCAGTGTAAGACTACTCAAAGCACACAGCATTCAATATCTATAAATGTATTAATATAAAAAACTATGCTGGCCGTTGGTAAGCGCATCACTTGGACCGATTTGGCTATTTTTTGTTTTAAAATGTTCGTAATAGGTTGAATTAGGTTTTTCGGAAAAAAAATCGGAAACTGTCTCTCGGAAATGTTCCAATTCGGGAAAACTGAACGTGCTTTTTTCCATTGGATTTTTGTATGAATTATTGAAAAGACAGGCAACGTTTGTCGGTTTAGCTAGTAAAGGATAAAATTAAAACAGAAAGTAGAAAAACGTGTATTTGCTCTGAAAATTCAAATATTTTATTCATCATTTTAGACAAATAAATACGTATGTAGAAAAGATATAACGATAAAAATAAACTGAAAGGTGTTTTCGTCTATTATTTCTGAACTAAACAAACAATATTTTTTTGGAAGTTTTTCGAGTAGATAATTCACAGACGGTTGAACCGGTTCACTGGTCAGTGCCCAGCGCAGATGGCTCACACAATCCAATTGATGCCAATATTTTCATTGCTTTTTTATTCACTACTAGCTTTTGCCCTCGGCTTTGCTCGCGTGGATGTCGGAACATGTCCCACGGCAACGTACAACCGGGTTTAACTCAAACTCAAACTCAAAGCATTTATTTCAATTAAACCCTTTACAGGCACTTTTGAATTGTCAAAGAGTCAGTCAGTTAGTCAGAAAGTTGAAGCTAGTTGCCCATTCCAAACCGTAGATCTCTATGGAGAAGAACGGGCAAGAAACTCCAAGGACACTCTTTTAAATATAGAAATTACAAAATCCTGGGTACATTACTCTTGTTGATTCAATATGTGAGAACAATGTAAAAAAAAATATAAAAATCAAAAACGATTAAAAACATAAAAGTACCATATGTGTTAATACAGTTTATAAACTAAATGCAAATTTTATCAAAATCCATACAGTCCAATCCGGAACATACATCCAGACAACTAGACAAAAATTCTAAAAACTATATTTGCGGCATCAGACTCATACCCACACTTTGTAGCAATTAACCCAACCTAACGTAACGTACTATACAGTAGGAAACGTAGGCGGCGTCGAACGGTTCGCGTATTGCATTTTTATACTCGTGATACCTAACTTCGAAATTGGATGTCGGATTCGAAGGAATTAAAAAGTATTTTTCATCAAATCTATTCAAAAAGAGCTAGTTTGTTCTTCGTAAACAGGGACCAAAATAGCTCTTTGATCCCTGGCGAGCAAAATAGATTTGAATTTGGAATGTGGATATTGTTAGTGAAAGTTCCAATCA
Source organism: Xanthia togata (assembly GCA_963853775.1). Classification (NCBI taxonomy): domain Eukaryota; kingdom Metazoa; phylum Arthropoda; class Insecta; order Lepidoptera; family Noctuidae; genus Xanthia; species Xanthia togata. The sequence continues at coordinate 25,650,902 of OY970794.1, read as the reverse complement.
CCAACATGAGATCAATCACGAATATTGTATGAACAAGTATCAGGCTGGCAAAAAAGAAAGAGAAAGTGTGAATTATTTGGTCAAAATTAAAATCCAAGATGGCGGCAACGACACATTCGTGACGAGCATTTTCAAATTTTTCGTCATGGGTGTCGTTTTCATAGTTTTTGAGGGTGCTAAAGCCGATATTGAAGTCAAAATGTAAATCCAAGATGGCAGCTGCGAAAATTCTCAAATTTTTCATAATTCAGGTATAGTCTTTATAGTTTTTGATTATAAATCATACGTGAGAGATGAAGTCGGACCGCACACGTTTTTTTTTTCTCATAGAGGGTGATGAAAAGTAAGAATCGATTTTTATTTATGGCCCCCGGTATGGAAAATTTATGAGGAGTGAAATTTTTACAAGCGTAACACTTGTTTTATTCGTAAATATCACGGATTAAAATTTTGAAAAATTAAAACACATTACATATTTCACACAACATCTAAATATATCGGCCGTTTTTTTTTATAGATGCCGTTATTTACCCTCTATGCGTATTGCATATACAAAAACAATCGTAATAAGGAGTAAAATCGACAGTCGTGCGTCGGATTTAATACACACTTTTTTTCTCAGACTTTTATTAGACTTTAACGATTCGCCATTATGGGAAGAGGATAACAAAAATTATGCTCGTTTTCAATCAATCTAGACGACACCTAAATGAATGCTTAAATAAAAGCGCGCTGTTGATTTTGAATTACATTTCCCTGAAGGACATTGGTTATTGGTCTTTAAAATATGTACATTTATAGACCAACTAAGAACTAGAAAAAAACATGAAATCAGGCCAGGTATAATCAAACACGTTGGAAATACGTGGTTAAATTATAAAATGTAAAAAACATAGTACCCATAAAAGGGTGTTTACATTATTATGGCATAATGAGCTTCGTTCGCCTCACGGCATCAAATATTAAAATGTAAGTACAACCACCTCTTCAAACTGCTTCAAATAAAAAACAGGTGCTGGTTAAAAAAACATGAGTTTTTTTTTACATTTGTAGCGGTTACACCGCCACATACGAACTACGCATCAAAGACATGACGTCACACAAATCCTGCATCGCGCAATTAGAGTTTACTGCGTGAACGATATATATAAGACTATCCGACATCAACAGTCGGGCAGTCGGCCCGCCAGACACAACACCCGTCTGGTCAGAGGATCCTCCCTTTTTTATGGTGGATGAGTGAACTTTACAGCCTGTTCCTCATACTCCTAAACATTGTTATTTGGTCACGTGATAAGCAATGAAACATGTAACTTCATAGATGGGTGTGACCGATGTTACACTTTATTTTAAGTGTTACTGTTCATCATAACCAGCCTATAATGTTCCCACTGCTGGGACACAGGCAGTGGGAACAGTTCTCTTCGAGTGGGACTGGGCTGTAATGAACCACGCGGGTCCAGTGCGGGTTGGTTGATGTCATAAATGACACGTTAACGTCAAACAAATCATTTTTATAACAGCTGTGCGCACAGATTGTATTAAGTCTGCGGTGCGTGAGTGGCCGACGATACGAAATGTTGCCATTTTAAATATTATATTTTATATATTTAGGACTAACTATTGTGTTTATTTTATTTTATTTTTGTCTTATTTTGTTATTTCTGTATATGCTGCACCGGTTTGACGTCATCACGTCAACGCCGGCTGTCACTGAAAACCAGTGCTGGGGCTCCGTCTCGCATAGGGTCCCAGCATTATGCTGAGAGATGGCCGTTTTGCGTGGATGTGACGCATATTTTCCCCAAATTGTTTTTTAGTGTATTTTTACTTTGCTTGCGTCATATTTACCGCAAATAAACGTATTTTCTTTCTTTTCTAAATGTTTCGAATTTTCGGTTTCCTCACGATGTTTTCCTTCACTACTCCTTTTAAGAGCAGTGGTGATGAAATTATTTACACAAAGTGAAGCGCCTGCCTGGGTTCAAACCCACGACTTACAACTCAAAAGTCGGGGCTGTTACTTCTAGGCCACCACTGCTCTTACTGCTCACTAACCCCTTTTATTACTACACTAAAGTAATCATAGACCGCTGAACTGATGCACATTTACCTTGAACATTACAGTAAACAGAATTGCCTAACAAAATAGCTTCTAGTTTGTAAAAAAACATATTTTTTTGTCAAAAACTGTTCATTTGGTTTTCTTTTTATTTAGGCAAACATAGGTTTGGATTTATTATACAGAATTTGTCATGGGTGTAAACTGACCATGTAATTCCAGGAACATCGTCATAAATTCAAGAACTTGAAACAGAGCTTTATCTCTTGGGTTGCAACGCACCTGTGATACTTCTGGTATTACAGATGTGCATAGACGGCACTTACTACGGTAAGCCACTTGCTTGATTGTCACCCAATATATCTAATAAAGGTTTGTACCACGTCGTAGTATTGTTTTGCCTTGTAACATATTTTAAGGAAAAGCCATTAAGCCTTTTTTAGAACCATTATAAAAACAATACAACACACGTCTCGGTAATCTTACCCTTGTGCGGTTAGATAAGCCGTGATGTATTATGTTTTCCTTATATCCTGAAATGGGAAAGAAAATTACGAAGGAATTTCAAAAAAGTACGTTAAGTTGTACCAAAATGTAACTCTTAAGTAAATTATTTAAAAAAAACATAGATAAGTATAGTCATGGGAACTGCCGACAGAAGTGTTCATTTAAAACTATGAAATAACAGTGGTCTTTTAAATTCTAAATTATTTGTAGCAAATATCAAAAATTAAAAGGAGATTGGTAGATTCTGCCGTAATGTATGTATACCAATGGATATTATTTGTCATCCAGGAGAATATTTATTTTATCAAGACTTCTCTTGATTGTTAATAAGTAAGGAGCTATATAGAGCTCTAATAGTGTACACAATATTTAAAAAAAAAAAGAATATATTCACTGCTGGCCAAGCGCAACACGTCACACTCATAGCTACAGTTGTACTATTAACATTAGCATGTCGGTGACGTGAACTCATAATATTTTCCCCTACGAAAAATCGCTGGTATCAATAAATGGAGTTACCTATACACCATTTGAAATAAGATTAGACATTTAAACAAACCTTTTTTAGAGTCCTTTCAACTGATTTGGACTTCTATTGCGTTGGTGGCATGACAAATAACAGATGCAGTAAATAGTCGGTATTGAAACCACTTTTTTGCTTTTAATACCATCCTTTGCCTACGGAGAAGTCAAAATCGATTGAACAGACTGTAAAAAAGGATTATTTAAATGTCTAATCTTATTTCAAATGGAGTATATGTATCTACAAAAAACTGTACTAATTTTAGAGATTAGTCATGACAATTTCATTCAAGGTTCTTTATTTACACGCATTGAGTCAAGCACTGGCGATAAAGGTAATTTTCATATTTTGGGAGTCAGCTAGAAAGGTAGTCTAAATAAATTATCACCCGACTGCGGGGAAGCCCAAAAGGAGGGTTATGTGTTTGACCTGTATGTAAGTATGTATGTATGTCCATTTCTTTGTTCATTCGTAACTCCTAAACGAATAAACGGATTTGGATAAATTATACGTCTTTAGATTTGTCTTGGTAGCGCGAGTGTCACTGGCTACATTAAAATCTAAAACAAAGAAAAAGGGCGGATTTGGGGTGCCATATTGTGGAGTTCCCAATTTTTTATTATTCAAATACCATCTTGTGGGATATCAAAATAAAGGGTTTTAAAAGGTGATTAAAATATATACATACAACTCATATGGTTAAAAGACGGAGTCAGCTAGAAAGGTAGTCTAAATAAATTATGTGATTTGGAAGTCGCTAACCTTTATTCCGTTTCTAGGTATTGACTTCCCCAACGCATTGTTATGAGTAGCCTATTATTTTTAAAAGAGTTATCGTGGAGTTTTCGCTCGGCTTTTTTTATGAAACGACCAATTGGAACCGTGCAACTAACTTCTGACGTTTCTTAAGTGCCCATGTAGGTTTATTCGAAATAAAATATTGTGAATTTAATGATTTTCGCACCCCCAGTGGTACACCGTGTGGCCTAGCATACTCTTATTTGCAAAAAGCGGGACTTGGAACTACTAGCAATGTCTGAGGTCCGTTTGAATTTGGAGTCGGTCAAAAGTATCATTGGGTTTCTCTGTCAGGAAATTCCCGAAAGGCTCACTCTCATGGGATCCAGCGCGATTGGAGGACTGTAGTACTACCATGTTACTATGGCCCAAGGGACCTAGACAGATTGGAACTGTCCTTAGTAAGGCGTGTGTTCATACTGGCAACGAGTGGTGCCAGTATAGTAGATAGGTTAGTTTAAGGTCTTGCTGTCGAAATTCAAGAGCAGACCTGAAGGGCTAATACAACAATAGGGATGATGCCTGGGTCAAAAAAAAAAAAAACTGTTTAGTCCGTCAGTCAGATAATAAAAAAATATTAGACACGTATTTTTTGCTTTATCATATTAATAAAAAATTACTTAGATACAACGCATTAAAGTTGGGGAGTGGGGGTTGATACGTCACAAGTATGTATAAAATCTACATACAAGTGAGGTCATGGCACATTATAACTCAATGTATCGCCGTAATCTTTTGATAAAGTAAAAAAAGAAAAATGTACGTGTACGTAATTTTTTCTTAATCTACATTACGGACAAAAAACATCTTTTAGTCATCATCCCTGTTCCCTGTTCCCGTAATTTTTAACAACGTTCGTACTCGCATCTCATTCTCAATCTGTCAAAACAATCAATTTATCAACATTTTTGACAAGTTTGATAGATTGCGAGTTGAATGTGAAGGTTTTTTAAGTACGAGAATTGGCCGTCTGTTCGATAACCTACGTCATAAGGTTCATAGACAATGTGACAAAAGGGATATGACAAAATTATTTATAATTACTAACTTACTATGAAGGTATTGTAAGGTAACTTCGACTGTAATAGCTAACATTCTTTGGCTTATTCAAAGCTTATCAGCGATTTTAGTCCATTGTTATCAATGTTCGATTAAGCGCTGTTAAGGGGCCGGCGGAGCATGCGTAGTTCATACAAACGTAATACCAAAATAATTTGTACATTGATATAAAGACGAGATATGAGGAATTTCAAATATCTATAGAAAACTTATTTTTCTCATAACTCGTCTTTAAATCAGTGTCCATTCCAAATATATATTTGGGAGCCCAAATACTTATTCTGTAATCCAATCGGAATAAATACACACTATCTTAAGAATATGTTTGAATTACAAATTATTTTGGTATTACGTTTGTATGAACTACGCATGCTCCGCCGGTACCTAAAGCAGCGCACCCTTGATTTCAGAAACAACATTGTTTACAAAATACTAGCAGAAATATGAAATCCAATTCATAAAACCGCTAGAAAAGCGAGCGCAATAATGAAATATCATAAGCTTTCGTGGTGTAAGTGCCAATTAAGCGGGAACCAGGGCCTAAATGTTGATTGCGTGCAATCGAAGCATAACGTTAAGGCACGGCCGTGAAGTAGGGAACACATACATACGATCGTGTGTTCAGGTTCATTTATTTATCTGCGACTGTATTTAATCAAATGTTTCGACAATTATTGTGTTGTTTTTGCATATCCGATAGAGCGGCGCCGCTCAAAGCACATGAATTTATTTACTCTGTACTCAAAGTGAGTTTTAAACCCGTGTATTTATTTTATTTACATGCAATATTACGTTTTCTGCCATATTCGATAGAATGTTTACTTAAAATAAGCAAACATTTCCCATCGGCAATTCCTTCAAGTACCTACCCATATTTTTTTTAAAACCCTTGGAATGTTACGTAAAACATATGCAAACCTACAAAAATCTCAGCAGAATTGAGTAGGTACTTTTTTTGTGATTAAACTCACAAAAAAGATGTACCTACTCAATTTAACTACATAAGTACCTTATCATTTTCGATTACTTTATCTGTCAATTTATAATTATTAAAAAAAATACACACTGAATCATTGTTATCTTAAATAATTTGGAGTAAGTAAAAACGAACTTTGAATAGCAAAATCTTGCTCCAAGAATTCCCGAAGGAAAATGCAAGGCGAAATATTTTGTGTATCAAGAGTATAACCAAATACTCGCGAAGAAAAGTAGTTTATGCCTCTTTTGCGACGCAAACTTTGACTTGAAAAGTTTTGTAGCTGCCTCGGAATAACAAACAGACAATTAGACTTTTATGCTTATTAGGTTTTATATTTTTTGTTGGTTATGGAGCTTTTGTGTTTGGGGTCTTTCACGGAAGAGTTACCATAATACCTTTTTTTGCAACGAAAACGCGTTGATATTTTCGTGGATTCCAGGGGCGAAGGTAAAATTCCAAGTAAGTACATTATAATTTCAATTTTGTTTACAAGGTTGGCAGCTGTTCGCGCGATTTCGTGACAAGCCATTGAACCGTGAAGCAAAATCTAGACAGCTACGTAAAAATACTTCGAAAATATAAATGCGTGTTATTTTACATGATATATACGTACGTGTAAGCTTTTTATAAAAATCTCTGTCGAAACTATAACGCAAGCCATCACCATGATCTGAATAAAAAAACTAAAACCTTTTAGGATCCTTTTAACTATTAAAATCTAGCTTTTCGAATAAGTACAGTCACGAGCATAAAATATAGTACTATGAACAGCTCCACAATAATATCTGAATAATTCATGATTCATCCATTAATATCTGTCGTTAAGGTGACGGAAATATATGTGACCATTTGTGGAAGGCATATACAAATGGCAGCACAGATATGTGACATCGAAGGAACACCAAAACTATCTGAAGAGACGTGCGACGCCGAAAAATAAATATATACTAAAAAGCGGTTTCAAATAAATGTGTCACTTCTTAGAATGCAATAATATCAGACATGTCTTGCGTTATAAATATCTGTCTAGTTACTCAGTTAAATTCAGAAGAATGTGATCAAAAATAGCACTATTGAAGTCAGACAAATAATATGATGTGACATGCTAGCTATCCACTCGAATGTTTCCAAACTTTCTTTAAGTCTATTTCTAGCTAGGAACCACTCGCTAGGTAGAAAGAATGAAGAAACAAACACGGGAATGTTACGAGGAAAAAGTTTTGACAACGCGACTTTCGCGGTGGCCGAGCCAATGTTTTGTTGCTATGGTTCTTCACGTAAATCTGGTACAGAAGAAATATGTATGTGTTTTTCATCATACTTATTTTAATAATTGTGTGTATTGTAATACATTCGGGTTTCTGTGTGGTATTTGCTAAGAAACTTCATAATTTTAGGTAGGAAAACTGGGTTGGATGTTTATAGAAAGGTCGGCTTAGACCAAACGATGGAATGCACTTTCACATTCTATCTTATTATTCTCAACCAAAATCTTTTTGTGTAAACATTCTTTCTTTATGAAATTAACCGATTTTATTTTCTGGAAATAGGTTTGTGCACGTCAATAATATTTTAAAAACTAGATGAGTTCGGCGTTTCCTATCTGACTACTCTGAGAAGAAAGGCCGAAACAATCTCAGAATTGGCTGTCGTTGGTCTATGTAAATTAAAATGACAAGAAAATCAAGAAACAAATAAATGCTCTTGTTCATGTTTTGGTTCTATGTTTGTTTGGTCTTAACCCACATTAACACTACCTGCACGGCACGCGTCGCATGACTACCATGGAAACAGGTTTTGTCGACGGAAGAATAGACAAAATGACAGATTGTGATTGTGAATCTGTCATTTTGTCTATTCTTCGCTACGCTTGCTGAATTACCTATAGCCTAGAAGGTTTCAGCTAGATATATATCACCACTTTTTCAAACAAAGAAAATGTTTCGAAGATTGAGGTAACAGAATTATGAAATTAACGAAGATGATTTAAAATATTTATACAATAAATTAAATCCATCTATTTGTAAGTGGCACTACAAACAGAGTAAATAAGTAGAGTATTTATCTTCATAGAAAGCGGCCGAAACGACGCGCTTTGAAATCTCAGTGTATATCAGTACGCAACAGCAAGCGCACCTCAGTTACGCACGGACGCAGGTTTATCTACGAGCGGCCATAAGTAATTATTTCAAGGTCACTGCTGAGACATAATACTGCTACTTAATTTTTCTGTGCTACAAACTAGCATGCAGGTAGGTAAGTACGGATACCGTGGCTCCTGGAAATGCACAGGCAATTGAAGGAACACGGGTGGGTTTTAGTCAGTAAGAGTCTGACACGCCCGCTCCACCCAGAGTGGGAGAAGACATTTGATGATAACCCACCCAAAAAAAAAGGTAGGTAGGTACGTTTCTGATCCACTTTTTCACATTTTCATCAGATATTGTAGAACCGGGCCATATTAAATACGTTTTAGTAGTCAGTCGTGATTATGCACTCAGCTTTACAAACTCAATAACAAGCAGTTCTGCTAAGGCACCATGGTATCGCGTGTAAATAATAATGTTGTTAATCGCAACACGGCCTTCATTTCTAAGGGCTTTCCCGGCTAATGAGTTCAAACGCCGTAGAAAGCTTATCTGGCAATTAATATTATGGAAACTCTTGAGTATAAATGCAATTCTGCGAACATGTTTCGTTGAATTGATTTATGTTAATTTGTTGAAGTAAGTAATACGTTTTGTTTGTGTTACTTTTATACTTTTTGTAAGTGAACGAGGTTTACTACAGGGAAGATGGAAGTATTTCTATCGTATATAATTGGAATCGAAAATATGACAATAAATGAAAACACTTGCAATATTATTGCTTAAGAGTATTTCGGAACTATCAGATAAATCCTAGCACCGAAATTAAAAGTGTTTTTTTTTTTCATACAAAATAAATAGTACCTAGTGATGTGCCGAGTATGGTTTTTGCCAATTTTTTACTAGATATAGTTACTAAAATATTGGATATATTTGGTTGAATTTTTGTATGCAGACTGGGAGCGTAGTGAAATATCCGAAGTTTTAATGTATTGTCGTCTCCAACCTGTCTTTAAGTTGTTAAACATCATTGGTATAGACAGAACAAACACATTAGACTATTCAACTTTGTCTCTGATTGTCTTTGGATGACAGACGAAATACAATAATGCGTCGAGCAGCGAATATTTCCTATTTTGATGTGAACCGTTGATTTTGTACATGTAGTAGTACCTTTAGGCAAAACATAATGGTGAATCATCTGTCAAAACTATAATAGTAAAAACCAAAAACAAATGAACATCAGAACAGACTTCCAAAGTTAAGTAAGTACTCGTAGTAGTACTCGTACTCATGCAACCAGCCCTAGAATTACGATTTAAGAGTTCGCGTACGGTAGGGTATTCCAATGTATTAATAAACGTCAGGCATGCTTCTAATTATGGAAATATCTTCCCTGAATTATACTATGTCGTCGTTTATTAATTAACTAGCTGTTACCCGCGACATCGTCTGCGATCCAAGATAAAAGTAGCCTATGTCCTTTTCCAGATCATGGTCTGCCCATGTGCCAAATTTCATCAACATCCATATAGCCGTTTTAGCGTGAAAGTGTAACAAATAAACTAACTTTTACATTTATAATATTAGTTAGGATAGTTTCCACGAGTCCAATTTTCAAACAAAATAAATAGCAAAATCGTCTGCATAAAAAGTAAACACGCTTTATCTACGAAAGGTCACTAACCTGTTGCGCGGCCCGATGCGGGTCGCAGCGGGGGGCGGCACCTGCGCTGCGGTGCGGGGCGTAGGTGGACGTGGGTAGGTAGTTTAGTCGGAGAACAACAAATTAGCGGCATAAACTCACTAAGTTGCGCGTTTTTCATTAAAAGATCACTGGTTGAATAATTAATCACATAATATCACATCACAATCAGAATTTACATCAATAGTCAAATTTATAAATTTTCAAGGTTTCCACCGTTGTTCATTATGCACAAGCGACATCGATACCTAATTAACTAACTAATATTAAACTAACACTGAACAATAAGTCACACTAAATCGTCTTTAATCACAAATAACAACTATTTTTTTTCGCAAAATCACAACAATGCGCGCGCGGCTCGTCTCGTGATAAAAAAGTAGTAGTGTGCGCTCCTCAAAGGGCGCCGCTGCACTGACTGTGACCGAGTCCCGAGACTGCCGAAAAAATTCCGCTCACACACACACTCGCAATTGTCTATGCACACTAATGCATAATTTGCGTAAGTAATATTTCTTTTTCTTTCTAATTGTAGTATTATTTTGTGGGACTGGGCGGGGCGCGTCAGAGTGGAATCGTATGACACCTTTCTCTGTCTCTCAAGCATATTGAGACGTAGAGGATAGAATCGTACGTTTTGCACAGGTTCTTGACCTTACAATGTTTACCTATTATTACGGACTCAGATCTACATCATGTTGAAAAATAAGAAAATGAAAAATAATTTCCTGTGGCTAAAGTATTCATTGGATTTGATTGATTTTTTGTATACGGGTAAAGAACATGACACTCTTTATGTTGTTTTAAGGAATGTCAATCGTCCTGCTCCACATTGTATATATAAAATATAGTCTCTCTCTAATCTCTCTGATTTATGTCCTAACACGTGTGACTCCGGATTTTTAATTTGTCTTTTCTTTGATGTCTTGTTTATACCTTTTTAGTTGACTTTTTTGTCGTAGTTGGGTTTTAGATTTTGTAGTATTATATACACATTCAATAATATTCTGAGCGCAAAGTAGGAAATATTAGTCATAATTATTATTCAACTAAATATATGCCATATTTTTATCACGGCATGAGTTAATATTCTCGTAAAGCGCGAGAAATGGGGACGGGGGTGTCTTAATTTTGTCCAAATATTCGGTACACTTGCTCATTTTCTTAGAAGGAGTAATTCACTCTACATAATACAGGAAGTACAATATCGTATAAGGCGGTTGGCAGACACTAAATTAACATAAATAAGCTCAACCCTCATGGGATGAGTTTCAAGGAACATACTGCCGCTGTGTGGGGTAGCAATGAATAAGACATTTGTATACTGTTGTTCAGAACCTGACGTTTTATGGACTGACTTTATGTGGACTGACGGTTTTAGGCTTTTGATAATTGGTATTATACCTGACTAATTTTATTTTAGACTAACTTTTATCTGCGATTTCGTCCGCGAGCCTTTATCCTTCCTCAAGAATTTGGCTATACAATGCAAATAAAAACAAATCCGACTGGTAGTTTTGGAGATTACCCCCTACATAAACTTACAAATAAACAAATTTTACCTCTTTATAATATTATTAGTTGACTTTATTTATTATATATATAGATAACTTTCGAGTTTAGCGGTGGCTTTATTGAGAAAATTGTTATGGGGAGTATCTTTACTGCTCTAACAACTTCTATAGACTTTAAAAGAATCCGTTGATCTAGTTTTCCGAAAAAAATCTTCCAAAAATATTTTTATGCTTCCGCAACAGGAATGATTAAAATAAATTAAAACGAAAGAAAAAGTAGATACCTAAATGTAATAATATTATTATTGCTTGGCAATATTCACGAAGACTCCATGATTATGATTATGCATTATGCCTAGAAAGGCGATTGCAGATAAAAGGAGAACAAAAAAAAAATAGGTTATGCAATTTAGGTTCCCAAGCAGGTAACTCCCAAGTAGATAATTTATGAAATCCTTGTTCCACAACAGACACATACAATGGGAGCTCAATGCCCCAACGTACATCGAAACAATTAGTAGTTCGGTTCAATTGATAATAGGTACTAATAGTAAGTTATAACATAATAACTTTAACTTGGAGTGCTATCCACTAAGTTAGTAATACTCCGGTTTCATGATATCCGATACTGTAAACTAAGTCTGTTTATAGTTCGGATCTGAAACCCGTAGTTTGTTATCCGGTTTCTCGCCGTGGGCAGTGTAATGCAAGAAAGTGCTAAAAATAACTGCCTCTTCTTAGACGAGCATAACTTATTTCAAACTACTCGTATTAGTACTCGTAGGTAATTATAAAAGACATAAGAGAGAAGAACGAATGAATAAAAGTCGACTAACAAGAGGTATTTTCAAGACAGATGTGAGTGAAAACACCGGGAGGGCTGGGAGGTGACGCCCTGGGAGGACATACACTGACCTTTTAGGTGATGTTCTTTAGTAAGGTCAGGTGCGTAGTATTCGTAACCAGTGTGCGTGTACGACGTACGTATGACCAGATGTATGAACGTAAACGAATAAAAGGAGTACCTATGTAAGGATCGTGTCAGGTGACGTTCTGTTGCTTCAGCTTACCCCATGGGAAAGAAGCGTGAATTTATGTATCATGTACTAGCCAAATGAATAATTTCATGAAACTCTTTCTTTGGCTTCATATGAGATTCACAAGATGTGACCGTAGGTTAATACGTACTCGAGGCAGTCCCGTTACGAACCTGCTGATTAAACTAATATTTGTAATACGACATTTTTTTTTTACTTTTTTTATTCAATTAACTTTACAAACTTCTACAATAATAATTTTACGGTGTGTATTGTGTCGCTCATGCCGACATAATGTACAAAGAAGACTTCGCATGAATAAAAACCAGGCCTTATTTTCAGTATTAATTTTACAGCTCTAACGCTGTTAGTTTTTGTTTGTGATACTTATACGAGTACATGACTGTCAGTGTCAAAACCTTAACCCATCTTTACAATTTAAAATGACAGTGCTTACTCAATTTTATTAAGTTTGGTGTAAATTGATACACATAAGCGTTAGGATATTACATTGCGTGTCAACTTGCGCACGATTAACCTTCATCAACACGAAAATGATAAACTTCATTAAATTAATTTTGTAGACCAGGAGACAGCTACTTTAATTCAAAACAAAATATGTGGCTTTTTTATTGGTTGGCAAAAAAGCAGATTGCAGGGTGCGCTATGACTGCTCGACGAGGTGGGCAAGCTCTTTGAAAGAGTCATTGCAGACCGCCTCGTCGGGCGGCTGGTGCGGGTGGGGCCGGATTTGGCGGAGAGCCAGTTTGGTTTCCGCAGGGGGCGCTCCACGGTGGACGCCATCATGCGCGTGCGAGCCCTCACGACGGGGGATGCGGTGGCTCGGGGTGGGGTCGTCTTGGCGGTGTCTCTAGACATCGCCAACGCCTTCAATACCCTGCCCTGGAGTTGCATCAGGGAGCCACTCCGGTATCACCGGATGCCGACCTACCTCTGTCGTGTGGTCGAGGCCTATCTGGCAGACAGGGTCGTGCGGTGTCCCACAGGGATCGGTCCTGGGGCTGCATCTGTGGGACATCGGATACGACTGGGTGCTGCGCGCCGACCTCCCCAATGGCGTCAGCGTCGTTTGTTACGCTGACGACACGTTGGTCCTGGCGCAGGGGAGGTCGCACCAGGCGGCGGCCGAACTAGCGACACACGGGGTTGCGACAATCGTGGCCAGAATCCGGCAGTTGGGACTCGAGGTGGCCTTGCACAAGTCTGAGGCCATGTGTTTTCATGGTCCTTGGAACGCGCCACCGTCGGGTTCCCAAATAACGGTAGGAGGGGTTCACATCGGCGTCGAGTCGACGATGAAGTACCTGGGACTCGTCCTCGACAGTCGGTGGAACTTCGTGGAGCATTTCCGACGTTTGGCTCCCAGACTGGACCGGGCCGGGGCTGCCTTGAAGCGGCTCCTGCCCAATCTAGGGGGTCCAAACGCCTCCTGTCGGAGGCTTTACGCGGGGATCGTGCGGTCCATGGCCCTGTACGGGGCACCGGTGTGGGCGCGTTCTTTGAGGCGGCCTGCCCGCCGGTTGAACGCGTCCCAGAGGGTCATGGCCACCCGGCTGGTCCGGGGATACCACACGGTCTCCGGTGAGATTTGAATTGCCACCATGGGATCTGGAGGCAAAAGTCCTCGCGCATATTTGGGAGTGGCGCGGGGAGGCGAAACGCCGGGGCTTGACTCCGATGCCGCGAGAAATCGTGGCACAGCGGACAGAGCTCCGACGGGATCTCATGGCGTCATGGAGAGTGCGATTGTCGCAACCCAATGCTGGGCACGCCACTATTGCGGCGATAAGTCCCCTCTTTGAGGAGTGGCTGGAGAGGCGCCATGGCGTCCTCACCTTCCGCCTGGCGTAGGTCCTCACCGGACACGGCTGTTTCGGGAAGTACCTGTTTCGGATAAGGCGGGAGGAAACGCCCGGGTATCATCACTGCGTGGATTGCCCGGAGGAAACGGTGGAGCATACGGTGGAGGTATGCCCGGCTTGGGCAGAGCACCGCCGTGTCCTCGTGGAGGCGATCGGTGGCGGGGATCTCTCGCGTCCGGCCCTGGTCCAGGCCATGGTACGGAGCGAGAGGGTATGGGAGGCCGTCACCTCCTTCTGCGAAGCAGTAATGCTCGCGAAGGAGGAGGCGGAGCGCGTGAGGGAGAGGCAAATTTCACGCCCTCACGCCCCTAGCAGCCGAGACGCCCCGGGCGTCGGGAATCGATCGCGGATTCCTTGCCACCGTAGGCGCGGGCTTGCGGACGGTGAGCAATGGGTAGCTCGCCTTCCGGTAAGGACCAAGCCCGGGTCGACGGCGCGTTGTGTTCCACGCGCGCCTCAAAGAGATGTCAGCGAATGAAGGGGTCCGATGAGACCATTGCCTGCCGGGGTTGCGGGAAAGTCCGAAAGGGATACCGTGGCCCCCTGGCATTGCACAGGCAAGAGAAGGAACACAGGTGGGTTTTAGTCAGTAAGAGTCTGACACGCCCTCCCGCTCCACTCATAGCGGGAGGAGTCATTTGATGATTTCTCAAAATGGCAAAAGAATATTTACTCAATGTTAAAGCACCGACAAGAATGGATTTTTTAACAAAACATTTAGAAATCTCAACAATTTATTTTTACTATGTGTCTTAGCTGTCTTTGGCAACAAATCAAGGTTGTAATTAAAATGTATACGCAGAAACGCTCATGTTACCTACGTCTTCAAGAAACTTTAATTATTCTGTTCAATTTCCCGCATCTAGTTACCTAGGCCACGCGTTTAGTTTATGTAGCTTGCTAACTAACTACAGCAAAATATCTTAAACGCAAACACAAGAGAAGATATTTGGACAGAGACAAAGCTTTAGAGGAAAACATTGTCATATTTTGGTAGCGTTTTCACAAGAAGGAAAGGAAATTTAAACGATCTTTTTGATATTAAATTAGAACACTATAATAAGATATTTCAGCTCTTTTTACTTTAAAGAGTACAAGCTGCAGTTTGCAAAGACTTCCAACTTATCCCCCAGCCAGCATATACATTCTTTCTTTCTACTACAGCTGAGTTTAACGAATATTAGTAACTATTATTCGAAGTTTTGTCTCTATTTGGTAAGCTACTCTGTGGTCATATATGGCATACACGGAATACACGCTATGGATAAAGTATTCACAAACATAGCGTCTCTTGATCTATACGTAGCGTTGTTTTAGGTATGTTCGTGTTTGATCACGCGTGTCTTGTTACCAGTGGTTTCATAACGGATAATAAAGGTAGGTATTATGATATGGAGATTAAAATGTAGTAGTGTTATGGATCATGATATTATTTACAAATATTTTAACAACTTACATAATTTTCTTGCTTGAAAAAATATAGACTACACTTTTATTATTATTTAGACTCCTCTTATTAGAATATACTCTTTGTTTCGGACTAAACATAGTACAAGTACACACAATCCTTATTTTAGTAACAATGACTTAGTTTGTAAACTTTTACAAACTATTATTATATTGTATTTATTGTATTATGTAGATGGTACACCGCTGACTACCTGCAGTATTGTCTCTCCTGCTATCTTTAATCCATCCAAAGGTTATCTGTAAAAGATCGCTTTAAGCGATAAGACCGCCAATTGTGTCATGTAAAATTTCTAAATTTATGTCTGTAATTTTTATGGTGTACAATAAAGAGTGTTCTATCTATCTATCTATCTAACCTATTCAGCCATCTACCAAGTCAAACTAAACTACCGGTCGATAGTTTATTTGTATTACATACTAGAGTATATTCGTATATACTCGTATAGCTATGTATAAGAACGTATAATTGCTGAACCCGATAACAAAAGTTTAAAAACCAACAAATAGCGTAGTACCTTAATTGGATGTAGTCGCAATTTATTCTGTAGCTAGCTCCTGCACGCGACTTTGTCCGCGTAAAATTTCGGGCCCCAACCCACCGCGTCACATCGCATCGCCCGCCCGTGCTATGTACTTCGTTTTCGCTTAGCGTTCTTTCTGACTTTTTTTTTGATGCTCAGTTCCTGAGGGTCGTAGCGTGGTATTATATAACCTATAAACTTCCTGAAAAATTGAGTTATCTAATGCAAAAAAAAAAAAATCAAACCCGCCTGGTAGTTCTGGACATTACCCCCACATACAAACTTAAACAAACACACAAACAAATTTTGTATAAATTAAGTAGAGACTACATTCATATCATAAAAAAAAACATAATTTCATAACACAAAACTATCGATAGAAAACAAAACAGTCCTTTTCCGAACTCAATCGTAACGAAATCGCGGTCCTAAGCAAATTAGAACACAAAAAAAAAACATGCACTGAATACAGAATGCAGAGAAAATGATCGAAAAATGGAAATTGAAAAACTGAGGAAAATTTTCGTACGCATAAAGTAGTGGGATCACCTGGCGACGTAGCTATGTTAGGGCTGGCCGAACATATCTTGTTATTACGTGATACCAATGAACATCGGCTAAACTCGGGAAAATTCGGGTAACCTCGGCTGTGCTCGTTATTGGAGACCGAGTGTTTTAAATTGGCTGTTATAGTGAGTGTGTTGATATCAGAGGTTTTGGGAGTTTTAGGCTGAATAGTGAATATCTTTAATATTAGTTTATTTTTTCTGCTGGTATAGTGTGTGAACGTGACTTGGGTGGTTAGCTCTTGGACTATTATTAAAAATAAATGTGTTAAACTG
Organism: Xanthia togata; assembly: GCA_963853775.1. Taxonomy (NCBI): domain Eukaryota; kingdom Metazoa; phylum Arthropoda; class Insecta; order Lepidoptera; family Noctuidae; genus Xanthia; species Xanthia togata. The sequence goes on along the minus strand of OY970794.1, from coordinate 25,633,915 downwards.
AGAAATGAAATATGTGAATATAAACCAGTCGAAATTCGACTACACGGTTGGCGCAGTCGTTAAGCGATTGATTGCTGCGCTACGTGTCGCGGGTTCAATTCCCGCACGGAACAAATATTTGTATGACCGTATAATAACCGTATAATATTTGTATGATTAGTCGTTCCGGGTCTGGCTGTTTGTGTATGTGTGTGTGTTAAATGTTTGTAATCGCACCCACAATACAGGAGAAATTCCTAATGTGCAGCAACATTTTTTTTTTAAGAATTAAAGAAAAGAATTAACTATCTATCATTTCAAAATAGTGAATAGAAAAAAAACCTAATTTTAAGGGAATAAAATGTGATGCTTTAAATGAAATGTTTGGAGAAACTATTCTACCAGGAGCTGAACTCAATTTATTAAATTCTATTAAACTCACATCAGCAGCAAAATTCTATTTGCATTCACGTGTAACACGAAAACTTTATCCAGAACCAAATATGTCGCCAAAGAGTTTACAGATCCAACTATGAAGCTGTGTTTGTTACAGACAATTTCAACTCGAACTGTTTCTGTCGCACTTTATCCTAGATTGTGTAAAAGAGACACCGAACTTTCTGTCGAAAATGAAAACGGTGGCTAATACATACGTGCCCCTTAGATTTGTTAATGATAATTTCAACTTCGTCTCCTGTCTCACTCTATAATCTATATCATAGTGTCAGAGTAAGAGAGAAGAGATCCTTCTGTTGAATATGATTGGAATTTTGGTAACATGATAAGACGAAGTCGTACATCCACATGTAATTTTGAATATATCAAACGTATGTAGAATTAATTCGTAGAAACTCAAGTTTATAGGAACGTGGCGCTACAGTTACCAACTGTTGGCAAGTTGGGGGTTATAAATACCTACTCGTATTGCGTGGAAGAAAACTGGTTACCAAGGTTGATTGCTAGTAAAGATATTATCGTAATGAGAAGGTTATTTGGAGGAGCTAACCTTTTTACTACGAAACCGTGAAATTAAGATTTTGTTATTATTTTATTTTATCCAAGAGGCATATTTTCTTCGAGCATAAATTAAAATCGCTTAAGATAATTATTATGTCTAAATGATACGAACGAAATTATAGACATTTTACTCGCAAAAGCAATTCCTTGAATCATTGTTAATTGGTCTTCATTTTGTTTTTAAGGTTCAAAATAATTGTGTCAAAGTCAACTTCTCCCCAAACCAAGAATTCTCTTTTATTCATCTAATTACGCCGTACATTCGAGGTCAATGTCCTTTCACATCTTGAAATTATACCGGGAACATTCCATCGAATGTCAAGCAATCAACATAGTAGGTATCTAAGAGGCTCTTAATTAATTACTACCGCTCCCAATTCGAAGGAACATAGCGTAACACACTAACCTACTTGTTAATCGATGGGGCAGATTGATTAAGTCATTCGGTATCATTTAATTGAAGCTAAATTTAAGCTTTGTGAACTCTGGTATGAAAGATGTTTGCATTTAGTCAGAATACGTATAAAAAAATATCTTTGATCTGTTAAAAATATCTCTCAGTTATGTTAAAATACCAACGTAAAAAAAAACTACATTATAGATAAAACAAACCATAAATGATGAAATCGAACTCTTGGTGACTTGCGTAGAACCCGATGCAATCAACCACTGCATCACCCTTATCACCTAACAATTGATTGTTCTTATTTTATCTATCTCAATTAAAAAGATCTTCCTCTTTTCAAGACGATGATATTTTTGGATTGTACTTTGGATTGTGTGAGAAATGATATGAAAGAGAAGGGAGTGAATGATAGCGTGACGGTTGACAGGGGAGAGTGGAAAGAGAAAACGTGTTTCGCCGACCACAAGTAATATGGGCAGGAAGATGATGATGGTACTTTTTAATTTTAAGATGACCACGCTAGTAGCTCCGTCAGTGGCGTTCATTAGATCTTCAAAAGTGCAGGTGTGTAGACACATTCCAGGAAGTAGGACCTGTTCTGGACAGCACCGCACTTACATTGGGAGTCGGACGGTTCTATAATCCCTCATTTTGTCAAGTTGTATTAGTAGGTAGGATAGTAGGTATAAAATACCGAACATTTTACTAATTCAAGTCCCGCAAGTGCACCACGTATTTTCGACACCCTTAAGTATTCCATAAATTGTTCATAACTCAAACAAACTACAAAATGTTTATGAACTAAAACAGCAAATTGTCAACAATGTTACTACATAATTGACGGGCTACTCTACCTACCGTACTATTTACTGCATTGCGGATCCGTAGGCCTGCTAATGTGTTTGTATGTCACATTTTTTCTAAACGCGGTGTGGTACAGTCGTAACTTAGTTTGATTATACCGTTTATGATGGAGTTCGTTAGCTGTGTGAGGTATTTAGTGCGACCTTTTTTTCTATATTCCGGAAAACAAGAATACTGTTATGCTTACCAACAAAAGATTTTCTGTGTAACAGATTTCTTGATTCATTTTAATAAGTAGTTACCTGTTAACTGACATTCAAACCTTGTGGTGGATAAAATTTTCCTGGTAGTAACAGATGAAAATAGTTTTTATTTAGATTGGTTTACATCATGTTAAGATTTGAGTGATTTAAAATAATTTCTCAAATTATTCTACTTTTGTTTTTATGTGTTTGTATCTACAGCACCAGTGAATCCTAACTATATAATATTATCTTTGTATATATAATAATTCTGTAGGTGTGTTTGTCACGTTACGATTTGGATGAAATTTTGTGTGTATTTTTGAGGGGTCCCTGGATGTTTTGAAAATACAACTGGCGCTGTTCGGGCAGTACGTCTGCCAGGTCCACTAGTATAGTCTAATATATATATAATAATTATAATATATAATCCTAACTAATATTACAAATGCGAAATTGAAACGCCTTAACGGCTGATCAGCTTTGAATGAAATTTGACACATAAGTACACCATGACCTGAGTTAGGAGATATGATCCTTTGTATCCCGATATTCCCACGGGATCGAGACTTATGCTGGTGAACCCGCGGGGTGCAAATTAAAATACAATATTAAAAATAAGAAAAAATATGTATCCGACAAATATTGAAGATAATATTTCTTATAGATTCTTGTCTCCGTTACATAAACATAAAACACAATATTCAAAAAATCTAAAATCCACCTCCACCAAGCGTGGAACTCAAATACTTATTTCAATAATCCCCGAATCATCTTTAAAGTCAAGCCGACAATATCGGATTTTATATTCCAAAGCCGGCTTTAACAGTATGGTTCAGTGTTTTCATTAAATTTTATACGGGACCAACTAAAACCTATCTCGGTACTTTTATTAAGTTAGTTATTTGAAACTTAACTACAAGTCTGCCAGGTTATCGCTCCAAAAGTTTCAGATTCTACCTTTTGCTCACGGGGAACCGTTGGAAAAATATGCGCGGTATCTACGCTGGGGAACGAAGCAAAAATAAAGTTTGAATTTAGAAACTTGCATGTGCTAGCGTTATATTATTGACTAGTTAAGTTTAGTTTAAATTGTGATTTTCTGCTCCTGATTCCATGTTTGTATACTGGTGTTAAAATATTTTGTTTGTTTTTTGTTTTTTGCTGTGAGAAGTTTGTATTCTTTTCTGCAGCTAACGAGGTGGTAAAAAAAGTCTATTTTATAGAATGCAATGGTTTCTGAAAGGTCCCATATTAAATCAAGCAATACGAACAACCAAACGGTTATCTGAAGAAATATAAAAGATTCCTAGATACTTCGATGTAATCTACCTTTACATTTTCCACAACTACATCAGTAGCACAGCTTTTTATTTACTTACCAGGATAAACAAAACCGTGTTTGGATGATAAACAAGTGTTGGAGTTTAAAATATTAACTGAAAAATGTGTGTTCCTACACCGTACTGAAACAGCAAGAAAATAATATCCTAATGCTGAAAACATTTACAAGCATGCTCTTGGCACGTTGCCTAATCAAAATTATAGAAATATTTTCACCCAGTTCATACTCTTTTGTGATTATAAACTTTGTTACTACAAAATGTAATACCCAGAGGGATGTTATTATTTTTGAAGTTATTGTATATATGTTAACAAATATTTTTAATATGTTTCGATTTACCTACATAATTTTACGGGTTGCCCAAATAGTTTTGGAAACATTAACCAATGAAGCTGACTTTGGTTCTGTATATACTGAAATAGCAAGACAATTACATTTTTTTTAACGCCCTAAGTGTTTACATCCTTAGTTTTAAGTTTACGCCCTGGCTGGAGGCCCTAAAAACCACTATAGCAAAGCCTGGTTAAAAAACTGACAACTGACAACCTCAAAGGTTGAACTGCGAGTTATCCTACAAAAGTAAATATTTACTTAAAACTTAATTTATCAATAAAGAAAGAAAGAAAAATATTTGATTTACTCAATCGAATAAACTATTTTCAATTGGTATTAAAGTCTTAGGTCTCCAAAATTTGATTTCAAAGTTCCTATTTCATCTATAAATGAAGTAAGAATTATTTACAAATGTAAATAAATAATTCTTATTTCATTTGACTTCAACAACAGTTTTTCTTCGTGTTCAATTTTATATTTTCAGCCCAGAGATTAATAGCGAATAAACTAATACTGTTTTTCGTAATCTAATATTTATGCGGTCTACGAACTTTTAAGTAATCACAAAATCTAGCCAAAAATTTACTAGTTTCGAGTAAAGGCTTTAGGTGTTATTACCAATTAATAAAAATATCACCACGCCTTGTTTCCCCGAAGGCTTGAGCAGAGGTGTCCTTATAGAACACCCACATTTCGCCAGTTATGTTTAAGTCCTATGTAATTGGGGGCGACCCTATAGCCATCAACCGGGCACAAGTCCAGACTCCGGGCTGCTACTGAGAAATTCCTTAAAGAAAAACTCAATAACACTTTGCCTGACTTGGGAATCGAACCCGAGACATTTCGTGCTCAGCAACGCTTGCGACCACTAGACCAACGAGGAAGCCCATTACGTGTGTAATTGATAAAATCACTGGAGTAAACGAACAAGCCTTACAGTAGTTTTATGATGTATATCATCTGACATTTTGGCTGACAGTACCAACCTCTCGGATAATGGGTTGGTACCATCTGACGGCCTACTATCGCACCGCGCGCGCTCATTGGTCAAATCAAATAGCACTTCCCCGGCTTCCTTCCTTTTTCAATCACTCGCAGGAAAGTCAGAGGAAAGATGTAACACATCAAAAGACGGCACATAAAAATCTCATTAAGTAGGTACCTCTTAGATAACAGTTCAGCTGTTTAAAACTATAATGGAATTAACTACTTTAACGTTAACCATCTTACTTAATATCGTACTTAATGTCTTGCTAAAAATATTCCGAACAAGTGAAATTATATTAAAATTAAAAAAATCCACGACAAACATTTCCTCATTTCTTTTCCCTACTCCATCACCAGACCTTCGTCATTGATAACCTATCCATTTCAATAGAAAAAACCGCATTCAAATCGGTTCACCGATTTAAGAGCTACAGTGCCACAGACAGACACACATAGGGGTCAAACATATAACATCCCACTTCTAGCGTCGGGGGTTAAAAATAAACCACTAGTGTTCCTAAACTAAAAACCTAAGGAACTAAATAACCTAATTTCTTGCTAGCCTTGTTTTTTACTACTTGCAATTTTAACGGTAAGGATGAACCCAGATTCAGCTTCATAATATCTAATTAGTGATTGTAATGCTGCCAGCCTTTTGGGCACTTTTCCCATTGACACGATGCGGATGAAATTTTAAAAGCGAAAGTAACTCTGTCTGTTTGTTTGCTTGTTACTTTGTCACGCCTTAAGGGCTGAGAGGTTTAAGTTATGAAACAGGTAGACCATGACATGAGTTATAACATAGGATACTTTTTATCCCTCTAGTAGGTACTTTCCCGTGGGATAATTGCCCGATGCGGGCGAATTCGCGGAGAAAAGCAAGCCAGGAAATAAATAAGACTTGTATCTCAGTAATGAAAATTACCAAACATTTAAGTCTAAAGAAATCTTTAGACAGAATAATTTAGTACTGAATAGATTATTACTTCTACCAATAATATTAGTACTGTTATCATAACTATGAAGTACCTATTATGTCTTCAGTGGCTTTAGTTTTAGTCATAATTTATTCAGTTTTATAGGCCTTGTGCGTAATGTAATATTTGGTAAAGCCATTGAAATATTTAAACGTCTAGACTCTGTATTGTTAGTGGCCATTATTATTGAACCTTTGTTAATGATGTCTGTTTGAAATGTAGTTGGGTTTAATGGGTAATTTGTAAAGCGTAAAACTAGGTCATAGTATTGGTATAAGTTTAGAAAATTACAGCTAATTTTACGCCTTAAATATATCACACAACTTCTGAGCACGAAGTCCTGGGTTCGATTCCCGAGTCGGGCAACGTGTTATTGGGTGTTTCTATCTGGGATTTATCAGCAGCAGCCCGGAGTCTGGAATTGTGCCCGGTTGATGGCAATAGGCTCGCCTGGTGAATGTGGGAGTACTATAGGTAAAACTCTGCCTAACTGATTACAGGCGTGTTGTTATGTTGTACTTTTAAAATAATGATATTTTTAAACATCTCTCTTTATATTTGGTCCCTCATTGCTGAAGAACGTGTCTCCTATATAGCATTTTTCTAGTTGTGGCTTTTAAAACGCGAGTCTCAATATTTGATACTAAACTAAAACTAAGTTATTAAGCTGTATCACAACTGCTGACCATCTATTCTACAAACCTGTAATAAAACAAAAATCTATTCCTTTTATTATGCATTATTACAGCTAATTTATTAACTTTGATACAAAAACATAAACCAAAAAAAGCTGAATGCACTCTCCCTCCATTCACTCGAAAATTCTGCAAATAACTAAAAACAGAAAGCAAAAGCTTAAATAAGCTACTATTAATTAAGGTGAGCTGTTAAGATTTCCGCAAAAAACAAATATTCATTTAAGTTAGCTGCTGAAGTAAGCACCTACTTCTATTCATTGCAAAACTGGTCTGATGCAATCAAGGTAATGAAAACAAGCCAACAAGCCGCGGTCTGCTTTATAGTAAATATTCTGTGGAAATTGTTATAGCCGCTACACACAGAGTTCACGCTTAACGAACCGTCAGCGAACTGTAAAATGAGGGCGAAATTACTGTTATTAAGTTTTGCGTTTTGTGAGAAAAAACCGGCTTATTGGATTAGACCACGCACAATGAAGGGTTCCTTAGTTGGAATGTTTTAATCCCAAAACCAAAGTTAACATTGTAGTTGAAAAACATGTTCTCCCATATACCGATATATGTAAATATGTGTGCACTATGCATCTATCACATAATTAATTTATGTCATTCCTTCATTTTTCATTATTTTTACCTATCGTGGTGTAGTAATCTTATTCTAGGTGCATCGTCTTCACATATAATTATATAATTAATGTATACAAGATATTGTGAAAATATTTTAAAAGAGTAACGGTGGAGTTTCTTGCCCATTCTTCTCCATACTTAAAACTAGCTTTTGGAATGGGCGACTAGAATCAATTATATTTTTTTTGTAAATGTTGACGTTCATAAGTGTCTTTTTTATGCCTAATTGAAATAAATTATATGACTTTGACTTTATGTCACATTAGATTCTCCAACTGCAAATGTAAGTTTGAAATCGCAAAAAAACATATTTTTCCTTTACATGTGCTGTGAAACCTTGCTTCCTGTCAAATTTCATGATTCTAGATCAACTGAAAGTACCCTGTAGGTTTTGATTTATTTGCGAGGGTAAAAATATGTCGCATAATTATTAATTGCCGTATTTTTTTATTCCACTGACTTAGAAACTTTATTTTTTAGAGCTTCAAGGGACCACAGACCTACGTATTTGATATTAATTTCACTTTGATACCTCCACGCGTTCCTGCGAAAAAGGGTATTGACAGACTGACAGACAGACGGGCAACAAAGTGTTTTTTCCTTTTTAGGTACGGAATCCTAAAAAGCTAATTGGTGAGTGTATATGGTGCAAGTAAGCCTGTAAGGGTGCAAGAAAAAACACAAAGTCATTTTGTTGGTTGCATATGCGAATTTTGCTAAATATTTTTTTTTATCGTTCCCTACTATGCACACTTGTATTTTTGCTTGATATGCATCAAAGATACAATTTTAATAATTTATTATTGTATCTACCTCGAGAATTTAAAAAACGAACGAACGAACGATTTGAATGTTTGAAAAGGCACAATACAGGAAAAAAACCTAGTGTGGGGCAACGTTTAAAAAAATTAAAAAATTGTAATGCTTTTTAGAAAGAAAGAAAGAAAGAAAATACGTTTATTTGCGGTAAACATGACGCAAAAAAGAGCTTACACAAAAAAATAGAAAAGGTTGGGGGACACATGCGTCACATCCACGCAAAACGGCTATCACTCAGCATTATGCTGCGACCCTATGCAAAAACAGAGCCCCAGCGCTAAGAAATAAAAAGAATGTCACTGTTACATTTGAGATTTTGTCCCTCTACTGGTAGAGGAACCAAAGCCCAGATGCAAGGTGGTTAGGTATTAGAAGGTAAGGAAACTACAAACTGTTGGAAACAACATATATTTATAAAAATATGTAATACCCTAAATACATAAGGTGGGGGGACGATAAATGTCACCCAAAGTGCCAGCCAGCTTAAGGTTCGATATCAGAACTATGGTCGTGGGGGGTTGGAGATAAACCCAGTACTGTTTCTTTTGAATTTAAACACTAAATTGGAATCTTCCAGTTTTGATGTGTAGTTAATAACTAAATGAATGGGCGCCAGGGACTATAAGTCCCGGATCCCGGAGCTGACGAAGATGTTGAATATCCTTCCAGATAAGCCGGTAGGCAGGTGTCGAACCCGGGGTCCTTAATTCCATTATTTCATTGCTTATTGGTTTTCAGCGACAACCAGTCAGTCAGTTAATCAAATTGTCAGTCACGGTACTGCTTTATTAATAAAGATAACACAGTCAAAAGCCCTAGTAGCTTTGCTCGCCTTACAAACTGCGAGTGAATGCTTATACGTATTACCATACTGAAAAGCTTCGTGCAGCAAAAATATTCATAGCCATCATTTCGTTAACAGCTGAACATATTGAAATAATCATTATGCATAGCAAGTTGTAGTATTTTAACTGAAGGTTTTCGCAACGGAGAACCGTGTCGTTTTATTTATTTAATCGTATCGAATGTAACACGAAACTCGTAATCACTTAAATATATCACGTAATATATGACGAGCTTAAAGCGGTTTAATCGACACAGTAAAAGAATTTAAATGTCGTGATGGACCCAAATTTAAAGTAGATAAATTATTGATCTTGCATAGATTAGGATACGAGTATCCCTGACTGTCGTTGACTGAAAAATTCGAGAGGAAACCTGGATCAATGGGCCGAAATCGCTTACCTCCAGGAGGGAAGCGTGCTTTTTCTAACTGAACACACAGCTGTGCTGCAGGGGAACTTTTTGCGCCACTTCTTCTCAGTTAAAGCACTAGAAAGTGGTGAAAGGAGGGCTTTTTAGGGGACTGTCTTATGTAATTGACGTTTGAAAAGTGCTGATTCCTAGCCTAGTTTAAATAAATGACTTTTTATTTTAATTTTGGTGATTTGTGCTTGCGAATTCTCTGTTTGAGACGAGCCCGTGGCTTTGCTTGCAGCGATAAATATATAGTGTCAAAAGACAACAATAAAAAATAAAATAAAGATTGCATCATATTTGCAAGTCGGATACAGAAGCAAGGATTCAGAAGTTATTTAAATTCTAGATTTAATTAGAACTAGCTCGAAATAATAATGTAATTAGAAAATGTGCATACTACCTTTCCCCTGCATGATAAATTATTCCTCCGTTGCATTTTACGACACTCGCGGGACGGACTGTTTTATTAGTACAAATTCACAGTCCACACCATAAAGTAAATATTGCAAATGTTACAAATAAGTTCTTGCCGTAACTTTTCATCTAGGCAAAGTTCCAGAAAAGTGGAGAAAAGTTATCTACTAGTTCGGTGCATATTGCGTGCTGGTACCCGTCTTTAACTTTTCTGCCGTAAGCACATTCGTCACACATTTTTATAACACGCGATTCTGAACAAAGTTTAATAAACCTGCCGTTGGGAAAGCGAAATGGTAATTTTTCAATTACCTCTCAAGTGAGTTCAGAACCGTGTTTCCATTGTTTTGATTTCAAAATTAGAAGCCATGATTTTATTTAACTTTTTTGGTTTGTCTTGACTTGGTTATTTTGTTAGTCTAGTTATTTCTGTCTTTGCAGTATTTGTATTAAAACTTTGCTTTTACTTTATTGCTAGCTGTCTTAAGGCTATTAATTTATAATAATAAATTATGTTTTGTGTTGCGTAATGTAAATTATTTTGCATACTATTATAAAGTCAAAGTCAAAGTCAAATAATTTATTTCAATTAGGCACAAAAAAGGCACTTTTGAACGTCAAACTTTACAAAAAATAATAAAACTGATTCTAGTCGCCCATTCCAAAAGGTAGTTTTCGTATGGAGAAGAATGGGCAAGAAACTCCACCGTTACTCTTTTAAAAAAAATCATTATATCTTGTATACACTTATTATTTATTTATATGTGAAGACAATGCACCTAGAATAAGATTACTATACCACGATAGGTAAAAAGAATGAAAAATGAAGGAATGACATAATTATGTGATAGATGCATGGTGCTCACATACTTACAAACATTGTAAAATTATACTATATTTCTAACATTATAATAAGTAATACTAATAATAATAAGTCAGTGTGTGAGTTCAAATAATCACAAAAAATAAAATAAAATAAATGTTTAAAAAAATAAAAAATAATAATTATAAAATTAAATTAGCAACCAGTTCGATTTTGTCTAGATTCTGAATTGTCCTATGGAGCAGGACCAGCATGTTTCCAAGCATTTTTATCTTGGATATAATCCTCTAATTTGTAATATGCTTGTTTACAAAGTGTACTTTTTATATGATTTTTAAATTTTCTTTCATTTAATTCTAATATAAAATCATTTTTTTTGTAACCGAACAGACAGCTGTGCTGCTGGGGAGTTTATTGCGCTACTTCTTCGTCCCAGCTAAAACACTAGGAAGTGGTGAAGGGTGAGCGTTTTTGAGGACTGTCTTAAGTAATTTTAACGTTCGTTTCTCAGCCTAGTTTGAATAAATGACTTTTCAGTTTTGAATTTTATAATTAAGAAAATAATGCTCGTATTAGTATCGTAAATTGGGGCTACGTCGACGGTACGGCAGCAGGGTGTGGAAGTGCAACCTATAATATTTTCCACCTACTATTTCTTTATGTCCCAAAAGAGCCAACAAAATCAAACTCACTGCTGTGCCATTACACGACGAAGAAAAACTTCATAAATATGACGGAAGAAAAGGAAAAACAACTCAGGATATGGTTGCGCAATTTTTTAGGGTTCCGGACCCGAAGGTTGCCAAACGGTACATACACTAAGCATCCACTGTCCATTCGTCCATCTGTCTGTCAGTGGGGTGTATCTCATGAACCGTAATAGGTAGACGGTTGAAATTTTCACAGATTGTGTAATTCTATTGCAACACGTATTATTAATGTGATAATGCGATTTCAATGTGTGTGCGAGACTGATTCGCACTTAGCCAGTTTTTCTTTACAGTTAAATCACTAAGCAATCAGGGGCGGGCGTTAAGAGACTATTAAATACTAGTACTTACAGACTAGTACATTTCCCTTTTAAACTCAGAAGTTATAACAACTTAACAAGTGTAAAGTGGTGTCCTGGAAACTTAATGAAGTGTTTTACGTACCTATTAATCCGATCACGTCATGATGTCGCAATAAGATCCAGTGAAATAACCGCCATTTGCTGTTTATTCATACGATGCTTAACTACTTTAGAATAATTACTCGTTCCTATGCGTGGGAAGGAAACAGGTAAACTAGACATATATCATAACAATAGATAATATGATTATAATCGAGTTGAGTGTATTGATTTCAAAAATACAATACGTATATTATCGTCTACAATTAAATTCAAATCAAACTATCATGTGGTTTCAGACATTAATTATTTATAGGTTCACCACAATTGTCAGTGTGGATTACAACAATTTTACAATTATCATAGTGAACGTATTATGTTGATTCGTTTTTGAAGCCACAATTTAGTTTTTTTACGACTCATAATGCATTAGAGTGCTCTGTGATAATTATGGATTAATAATGATTTTGGGCTTAGTTAAGGATTGTTAGTGAATTATATAAATTATTATAATTACTAAAACAGAAATGAAGAGGAAAACACACCACACTTCACACAACGTTTAATTAGTAATTAAGTACTCATTTTTTATTCTCATTGTATTATTGTCTTAGTTTATGTATTATTATTGTTTCTTAAATTTATGTTACGCACAATTACAGATATAAATATTTTTATTTTATTACACGTACATACTACGTTCGGTTGAATCACACATAATTCAGTGGAAAAGAATACTTACCCGATATATTACATCACACAGGGGGCCGTTAATAGGTCATTCCATAGGTAATTGCTGAAAACCAGCGCTGTTGACGTTCGGTTCGTCCGAAGTCACAGCATTTCGCTGAGCAATGACCTGTTCTTGCACAGATACGACGCACAGCTTAATTTCTCTAATTATTTATTATATTACAAATGTAGTTAACTCTGCAATCGGCATTTTGTTTTTGTAATGTTTTGTTGTCATTTGCCAATGTCGCAACCACAGAGTACGTAATGTCGCAACAGTAATTACGCAATATTGTCTTTGGTCCGAGGCCTTGACATCAACCAATGAACAACATTTCCAAACGTTTTTCTGTTGGTTGAATACGAGGCTTTTGGCCACTTTTGTATTTGCTATTTTTTCTTTTAATGTGCGTTTTGTTTGTGCAGGATAAACATATTTCTTTCTTTTCTTTTTTTTTTGATAGAAAAATTTGTTTTGCCTTTTGCAACAATTTTTATTGTTACACTCCTGCTAGTACACAGAACCTACTTCATCAATACCATTCAATTCATTAATATTATTATACCATTGTATAATTTAATGGAAATTAATACAGTACTTTTCAAAAATTGATTTAATGCAGCAGAAACGAAAAAACATCAAAATAGTTTTAAAAAAAATCCCGCTTGCGAGAAACTCAATGAATTGAGTCAATTTTTTTTAATGATTCGTTTCTTCCTTATCAGGAACCTTATTTAAAATACCTCTTTTATTCAAAGTATTTTAATTAAACATAATTAATAAAAAACTAAATATCTTATCATATCTATATCTAAATATTTCCAACTTCGACCCTCTTCCGTTGCAGCAACCGACAAAGCAAATATCAGTAAATATCTTTGACATTTTGTAAAGATTGCGAGGTGAGAAATGTTACCCATATTTATAGTAAAAAAGCAGTCAAAACATACCTCATTAAAAGTGCTTAAATAAATTGTACATTTTTGTTAGAAACTATGTTTAGAAAATAAATCTTATATATAAAATTCTCGTGTCACAATGTTCGTTCCCGTACTCCTCCGAAACGGCTTGACCGATTCTCATGAAATTTTGTGAGCATATTGAGTTGGTCTGAGAATCGGCTAACATCTATTTTTCATACCCGCAAAACAACGTTTGCCGGGTCAGCTAGTATATCTATACGCCACAGTCAAGCCGACACCGCATTGCGTTTACATGTAGACTAGACGCAAACGTGCCGCGCTTCGTCACGTCTTCGCTTAATTTTGCCATATGACAGTACAAAAAAATCAAAATATGTAAATATTGCAATGTCACTCTTATCTCGTCAAGGTAAGGTATAAATTAGAAAAATTATTGCAGAGACTTTTATCCAACTCAATCATTCTAATTTAAACTTTATTTCAATGCTATGAGTTACATTGCAATGACCTACTAATTGTTTATCGTCATTCAAATTAGACCATGAATGTACAAACCTTACTCTCCAGTTCGGTTACCAGCCGGCATGGACTGAAATGGAAGGTAACTTTTGTTGAGTAAAAATACAAAAAAGGTTGAAAATCTTAGTTTCATTTCATATCAACAAAAATATAATGTTTAAACAAAAATGTTTGCTCCGTTTATCAAAGTCATTGATAGATATTGAGTTAAATAAATGATGAATGATTTGTGTTTGTAAATTCTAAAACACTTTTACACGTCAAATCTGAATAAATTATGTTTTAATACTAGATCTAGTCTGTATTTCCAATCAGACTACTCTGCAAAGAACAATTTATTTTATGAGGGGTATCTTTTATCTCACCCTAAGAGGTTGTTGACTGCTTAACCGGGCCATCATGTGGATAAAAGTGAGTAATATTAATAGTAGGTAACAGTAGTGAGAAATATTAATTTATGGATAATCTTGTGCCGGGCACAGGTATCCCTAAATAGGTGGTTAATATGGCAGTCCTTATCGCCAACTGGTACTATCTAAGATAGTCGGGTACGTACGAGAAAACAAGTAACAAAAAACGTTTCGAAGTTGCTCCGGGTCAGATAATAACGGGTAGAGATAAGGTTTTTTAGGTCTAATGAACTATTGCTATGATATTTTGATAACATTGCAAAAAAAAAAAACAAGCTCACTTACCGATGAAAGGAAATGTCTTCATTTTTGCGCTCTGTGCGATTCATACATCCTAATACACAGCAACGCCCCATAATATCACTTTTAATATTGTATTTGTATTACTTTGTACTCTATAAAGAACATTCACTGAATTATGAAATAGGCGCCACAAAATCAGTTTACCGAAAATATCTTACCGTGACAGCAGTCGACACCCGTTGTCTGTTGGACCACAGTCTATGGCTAACCAATGTAGTTTTTTACAAGTTCGCATACGCAAAAGATATAGAGAAAATATAATAACTTTTATCTCGTTTATTCTTTGCTATACTGGGTCCATGGAGGACAGAAGTGATTGGACCTAATAATAACGTCCCACATTTTTGATAAATATTTTTTTTCTGTTTTTGAATGAGTGTTATGAGGCGCGCACTTTTTTATTTTACAAAACATTATTGTTTTTCTCGCAATATCCGTCGGAAAAATGAAATGATTTCATGATGTCATAAGTATTCGACTGCCCCTTTTCATCGAAATATTTCAGCTTACTAGGTACAGTGTGCTAGGATGAGATTTTTTACAAAGAGACTTACTGCCTTTGACAGCTAATGCTGAATGAAAATGAGCATGTAGGTATGTTAATGGTCGTTATGAGTTATGAGAACCTGTGTATAGTCGAACTGTTTCAAACGAAATTCAGCAAAGAGCTCTTAAAATAAGGAATACTGGTTTATAGAGGCACCCAGTAAATATCGCGTCAATAATTCTTTGAGCGTCATGTAGTTCAGTTCTGGAAATAACGTGGACTTTTACTGGAATTCTAAGGTGATATTATATTATACTAGTCGTTCTGCGAATAGTAGACCATTCTGTGGAAGACTTTTTAATCTAAGAGGTCCCCCGACTGCAATGACAATTTTATTTATCTGTTTAGTCATGGAATACAACTTGATTTTTACTTTTTATTTAGTTTTTTGGCAGGGCAGTCGTGTTATTTAATTATTTATTTTTATTTTATAAATTTTAGCGACAAGCTTTATTCATGCTAGATATTTGGAATATGCTCATCAAGGCCTTCAATTTGATACCCATATTGTAATAATTGAAGAAACAATATTTGAGTTTTTTTTTTTGAGATTTGTTGGAAGCTATAGCAGATGTAAACTGAGATTTAGATGCCATCAAAACGTGGTCTGATAGTTTTGGAGTGTCAGTAAACCCCTCAAAGTGTCAGGCCATTGTAATTGGGAGCTCACGCATGATAGGTAGGGTGACGCTTAGCTCTCTTCCTCCTCTTATTTTCAATGGTAACGTCATACCCTTTACCTCTACTGTGAAAGATCTCGGTTTGCATCTTGACTCGACGCTTAGCTGGCAACGCCAGGTCTCTAGTGTTAGTCAAAGGGTCAACGGTACCCTGCGATCCCTGTATCGTCTGAGAAACTTTTTACCTGCTAAGACGAAAACTATGCTTGTGCAGACTTTGATTTTCCCTATAATCGACTATGGTGACGTATGCTACTTTGACTTGAATTCGGTTTTGCTGGATAAGCTCGACAGATTGCTCAACAATTGTATCCGGTTCATATTCAACCTCAGGAAATATGATCATGTGTCGAGCTATAGGTCTGAGCTCAAATGGATGTCCATTCGCCAAAGAAGGAGTTTGCGCGCTTTGACAACGCTTTTCTCCCTTCTTAACTCTCCCACTCCTCCTTCTTATCTCATGTCTCACTTCCAATATCTATGTTCGTCACACACTAAGAATCTGCGTTCTTCTAACAATCTTCTCCTACTTTGTCCTTCTCATACTTCTGACTTTGTTCATTCCTTCCTTTCATATTCAGTCCATTCTTCTATGGAATGCGCTTCCTCTTGATATCAGGACGGCGACCAGTCGGTATGCATTTAAGCGGAAACTGCAGAGTTTTTTATCAAAATAAATAGAGTAGAGTCATCTCGACACCTCTCCCTTGAATTTGTATATATTATGTATATATTATATAATATAGGTATATATTTTATTAAATATGTATGTATGTGTGTGTAATATAATTATTTATAATGATATATTTTAATAAAAAAATATTTTTTCTTTGTTCCTCTCAAACAGAGCACCTGCCATCAAATCTCTTCACCACCCTTGGTTAACTGGTAGAGAATGCCTAAGGCATTAAGTCCGCCTTTGTACTTTTTATAAGTGTAAAAAGTTTAAATAAATAATAATAAATAAATAATTTTTTTTTTTTCACTTTTCAATAAGGAGCCATAATGTATTTTATTTATTTATTTATCTTTATTTCAGGTATAACCCATACATTTGTTAGTATTCCTTAACCTATATTAGTATAATAGACTAAAACACAACTTAATTATGCCACCTCACAGAGACGCGTGGCAACAGTACATGCACTGCGCACAGGTGCCCCATGAGGCGGCCTTCAATCTTACTAGCAACAATGCTCAGAACACCACTGTTGCTGCCCCACATCCGACGCAGTAGTGAAGCGGATCTTTTACGTATGATAGCAAAGAAGTCGTCTGTACGCGCTGCTGCGAACATCCCTAACGTGCTACAGAAACGAGGCAGCGACAGCAGTATACTAAAAGCATTGTTGTATTGCACACGCAGGGCATTAAATGTTATCTGCGTGTATCTGGTCCACAGACTGCAGGTATAAAAGTTCTGGCAATAAGCCCTAAACAGAGTTATCTTGACATTGCTGTCGCACTTTGCAAATCTGCGGGCCAGCATGTTGCATCGTACGGCCAATGCCCTACGCTCCCTCTCAATATCACAGTTGTCAGTGCCATCCTCCGTAACCCACTGACCAAGGTACTTGAACTGTTTGACTTTGTTTAGAGTGGCACCACATAGCGAGACTGGTGGTACTACTTTATAGGTCATGTTTTGTGCCATAAAACTAACAGCTCACTTTTCTTGGCATTATACCTTAATCCATGAGCCCCAGCATAGCACTCACATACATATATTTAACAGCTTCCTAAGACCACTGATCGACGGGCTCAGCAGCACCATATCGTCAGCATAACTGATGTTGTTGAAAGACACACCATCTATCCTGCATCCGATGCTAGTACTGCTGAGTTCCTCGATCAGCTTATTCACATAGGTGTTAAACAACTTTGCATAATGCCGCCATATTGAATATTTTGAAAAAAAAAAATATAACCAGTGTCACTCAGGATGATGTAAGGATTCTAACCATACCCCATACATCCAAATCTGTTCAGGCATTTAAAAGTTATGGTGGAATAAAGAAACTCACATACATACATACATACAAACATACATCAACCCTGAATACATTACATTCCTTTTTGGGCAGTCGTCTAAAAACTGCAATTATGCGCAAGAGTGATTTTTGCATGGCACCAATTTCTCTACAATAAATTGCCCAAAAGTTGGAATGAGCAAACTATACCTATATTTAAACAAACAATGAAATTATTTTTGGCACAAAAAGCATACCTATTATAGCAATAAATAATTTTTAAACGACTCATGCTGATTATTATAAATAAATATAAATAATTATAAATATATATATATATATATAACTATATTATTAATGTTATTATAATAATTATCAAATGCTTATTAAAGTAATGTAAATTTTCATTGTGATCATTGTAATTTGTAATATTGGACAAGGAAAATAAATGCGTAATGCTGCTTGTGGTGACTGGTCGTCTTGCTGACCATAGTTTTTGTTGTTGTTATTAGTAATTAAACTATTTATTTATTTTTATTCCGATGGTCCTAGTTTATCATTTGTGATTTCCGAGTTACAGCTTTAATAGCTATAATATGGCAAGACAAAACCACGACCGCAAAAACAACAGGACTATCATATTTAGTTGAGGAGTTCTGAGTATGAACCTGGACAGCACCTAGTGTAAAAGCACTTGCCAATACGTAGTCCAGTGAGTCCAAAAATGATGATTCTAACTCTTCTGACTTGTTTAGTTGAAGAATTCCTATGGCCACCTTGCGGCTCCATCATCAGACCCTGAACACTACCATTCATTCTTAGATCGGGCCCCAAACTAATCTTATCTCCGTAGGTGATAAGGGTCAGTAATCGCCCGTAACTTCGGCCGAATTTTCGGATTTTGTTTTTGATGTGTAAGCCTGCAGGAAAAAACCATGAACGAGTGTAGTTTTAGCGGTCGAAAATAATATAAGCTACCGACGCTCTTCTATGATTTGACGGCGATGACCTACTTTTTAAAATTTTTAATTTATTTTTCCCATCAAAAAAACATGACATCGTTCAATACGTCAAATTCTATTTTAAAAACCGGCCAAGTGCGTGGACCACACATAATGATGGATGCCGAGTAGGGATGCATTTATTCCAAAAACAATCTTTGACATTGTAGTTGAAAAACATGTTCTCCTACGTACCATCGAAGAAGTTCATATCTACACACCATAAGGACTATTTCTGATTGCAGCGCTCGGCCGCTATAGAACCGGGGCGGTAACAGATGTGGTCATCGTGTTCACGGGATTTTGTTTTCAAACTGCTTAGATATGAAGTTCTTCGATAGTACGTACCAACTGCAAATGTAAGTTGGTCGATTACTACTCGTTAACTCTTGTAAACCATGCTTAGCTGTGATAGTTTTCCTTTTAAGTTCGTTATAAATATTCTGCTGCTGTGATTTTTGCGCTACTGCAGAGCATGAGGTACTGGGTTTGATTCCCGGATCTGGCAGTGTTATTGGGTTTTTCCATCTGGAATTTCTCAGTAGCAGCTCGAAGTCTAATTTGTGCTCGGTAGATGACAATAGGAGGCGAGCCTAATTACATGATGGGACTTAAACCGAACTGGCGAAATGTGGGTGTACTGTAAGTACACGTCTGCATAACCTTTCGGGGAATAGAGGCGTGATGTTATGTTATTTTATTTAAAAAGGTAATTTAAAACTTTTCCCTATATATAACATTGAGAAAAAAAATATGAGGGGTATTTCCGTAATTTTTAAAAACGTTCGCATTCATATCACCTTCGCAATTTACCTATATTTTGACAAGTTTGACAGATTGCGACTTAAGTTGCAACAGTTGTTGACTTGAGCTTTCTGATCTCGCTTGTTTTTTTCTTCCACTTTCAGTTTGGTTGCCACCGCCCTTGTTAATACCTATGTAAATGTTTAATTTAGATTTACAAGTACAACAAAAATACATTATGTTTATAAATAGAAATCACACATAAAGCAAAGTGAATTAAATATTTAGCAGCCTCTGAAATTACGTACCGCTGAAAATATTTTTGGTCTCTTTCCTCAGAATGTATTTTTAGAAGTTAATTTCCGCTGAAAGGCCGAGGTAAGTCACTTCTACGTTTTAATTATATTGTAGTAAATAAAGTAAGCATTGAGAACAAATATTTTGAAGATTTATTCAAGTTTGAGTGCTCAATGAAATAACAGGAAACTCAAAGATTTAAATCCTTAGATTTGCCCTGACCGTACTTATGTCGCGAAAAAAGTGTCCACACTGAGAACTCACACATTCTGTACTAAGTCTGGCCATAAATACTGTTACAATTAAAAATAAGAAAGATATTACATTTGAATTTGGAATCACACACACTGTAAAAGTAATAAATATTATTTGCAAAAAAAAAAAAAAAATCATCGTGACAATATTTATGGCAAGACTAGGTATATATTATACTTACGCCGCTTGAGGTATCCGCAGCCGCACCTGTAGTAGGAGCACAGCACGCCGAGGTAAGAAGATGGGATGACGCAAGAGTACCGACACACGTTGCGTCCCACACTAAATGCCTACCCACCTTCCATGGAAATAAAGACATGCCGTCCGGTCTCTTGCCATCGTCGCGTGCCAAGCCATTGCGTTCTAATACAGCTGGAACGCCGACGGTGGCAAGAGCTTGTCGGATGATATCGTTAACATTTGCGTGCCGCGCTAAGGGACCCGCACTTCGGTTGCAAGATAGGCCGTGGGGTCCAAAGCTGTGGTAAACTTTGACACAGTAACAGCGATGAAGAGAACAACATGGAGCTCCTAGTGATAAGGAAACAGCAAGGCGGAAAAAACTTTCGTCAAAAAAAGTGCCTATGTTTGGCGACGGTAATGCATGAAGAATTTTTATTCGTCAGTTAAAAGAAATTTAATTTATTATATGTAGTATGGTCATTTCCATCCTGTAGAAAACATTTTCTTAATAATTACTTACAAAAATATATGTAGTTATATTTATATATTATCTCCACAAAACACCTGAACACTAAGGTTACAACAGGTCACATACGAAGTTACCCGAATATACTTCGCTTATTATAATTTGACAACTTTTAACATATTCACAAGACAAGAAGCCCTTCATTTGGCTAAAGACATACGAGTATCTTTGAAAACTTATTCGACTTTACATCGTCTTCATCTTGTTTGAACTCCGTCTTTGAATTAATGGGCTTTGAAGCAACTTCAATCTTCTTTTGAACATGTGTTTTAGTTGAGCTAAAACTGATTTATTATTTTATATAGCTCCGAAGCTTGTTATTTAAATAAATGTTGAGAAAGTAAAGGTGGAATTGAGACGACGATTTGACTGTGATTTAGTCGATATATCGAAATCAGAATGATTATTTTCGTATATTTCAGAGAAATTAAATGTGAATGATAAACAGACAAATAATACGCAATTCCAACAATTTATTAAATAAAAAAATAAAAATTGTAAATAATCCGAGCTTAATTTATAATAAATTGGCTGTAGGAGTTAATTTGTCAGTAAAAATTAAACCTTTTAAAGTAGGTTAAAATAACAAGGTTATTTCGCTTTAAACATACGCCCTGTTTAATTAAGATGTTTTTTCTAATATTGATGTCACCTAAATAAAGCCCTCTTTACTTAATTATAGAATATTACGAAGAAGGCCTTACAACGTTCCCACGAATTAATATTTTTCATGTACGTAAGTGAAATTTAATAAAGCACACAGCCTTGGCGTAAAATCAGTGAGCGGCCTGTTTTCTACGCAGTAATTAAATACCTATGGAGTTTTCGTTCCATAATTACGTGATAAACCTTTTCGCGGTATGATTTATTATTTTTGAGCGTACCTTTGTTTTGGCGTCAATTTTCTTGGTCTTTGCGTTTTTTGGACTTTTATGGTTTAAGAAATTAAATTGCGAGAATGTATAGCAATCGCAGTCAGTACATTTTACATGATTTTGGCTAAGAATTTGCAAACATGTGTACGTTTAATCTAGCTACCTCGCTAAGTAAGCATTTATATATCGGTGTTGTAGAGACAGTCCGCTCTCATTTGTGACTTCGAGCATTGGGGTTACCAAGTTTTACAGTAATTCTACCACTTGTCTCTCATTAGAGTTTCTTTAGTCAGTAGTTATAATATTTAACTGCAGGAGAAGTTTCAAGAAAACTTCAAAATACACATTGTAAAGACAGGGTCATTAATTCAACCAACTTAAATTGTCCGTATATTAAAATCAAAGCTGTCATTTCTTGACAGTTGTATGAAATGGCTTTATCACGGGAAATTGACAAAGGGTGTCAAATAATTGAACGGGATCATTTGGTTTTTTATATAAATAGTAGATTTTCTAGTTTAGTGCGAAAGAAGAAATGTATTATTACAATAATAGACTTGTGAAGTTTTCCAATATTTCGCTTCTGTGTATCCACGCTTTTATTATTCCCGCGATTGTGATTTTATTCCTGAGAGCTTTTCGACGATATTTACTTCTGTGAAGTCATTTTATATTTTTAGTTTTATTCGTCTAGGCTAATGTACTTTGCATATGCCATTTTCTATATTATTTTGGTTATTACGAGTTTTCTGTTCATCCCTTTAGTCAGAATGATATTATAGTATTTTGGAAAATAAGTGTACTGCTGAGTAGTCCTGGGTTCGATTCCCAGGTCAAAAAGTAAAGTTATTATATGTAGTATCGTGGGATAATCATCCCGAGTACACTACGGAAAGAGAGACAGAGAGTGTGAATGTAGTCAAAATGTAAATCCAATATGGCGGCTCTGAATTTAAAAAAATAAATAAACACGAAAATAGCAATTTGGGGGAAAATATGCGTCACATCCACGCAAAACGGCCATCGCTCAGCATAATGCTGGGACCCTATGCGAGACAGAGCCCCAGCGCTGGTTTTCAGCGACAACCGGCGTTGATGTGATAACATCAACCGGTGCAGCATAGAGAAATAACAAAAACAAAACAGACAGACAGATCCAGGACAGCTCTAATGCGTAAAAGTGTATTTTGTATGGCGCCAAATCTTTATAATAAGTTGCCAAAACATTGGAGGGAATTAACGATGGAAAAATTAAGAAATAGATTAAAGAGCCTTCTGCTGGAGAAAGTCTATTACAGCACTGACGAATTTCTAATTGACAAATTAATGTGACTTGTATAAGGACATCCTAATTTTAATTAATAATTGCTTTATCATTTGATTTTTTTAATTTGTATTATTTAATATGATGAGCTAATGACACTATTTGACTGTATTTACTGTACCTGTTAGTTTTGAGTATGATCTAAATGGAATTGGTAATTTACTGTATTTGCTGTGTGTAATTTGAATCGAATTTAAAGTCACTTGATGCTGTGTAGCGTCCGACATCTTGTATTTGTACGCCGTTCAGGCAAAACATGACTGTCATAATTACAACTTGATGTAACATCTTGCATGCCGTGTGTGTGTATACTCATGTTTTAAACAAATAAAATTATCTTATCTTATCTTATCTAAAATAAGACATAAATAAAATAAACACAATAGTTAGTCCTAAATATATAAATTATAATAAAATATAATATTTAAAGTGGCAACATTTCGTAGCGTCGGCGACTCACGCGCCGTAGACTTATTGCTGTTTGACATTTATTTTTTATTTTTTTTCTAGAAAACAAGCACTATTCTCGTTTAAAAGGTTAGCCAGACAGCGGTTGACCTTTTAGGTTATAATGGACATAAATACCTTAGTGTGTCTATGGCCGCCTCTCTACCACGTGCCATGTGCTTGAAGTATTAAATAAATAAGTAAAGTTCCTTTTGAAGGTTCTTTGAATGCTCGTAGCTTTTGCTAATACATAACAATAGTATCAAAAGGAAAAGTGAGATATTCAAAAGACTTATAACTTTGTGTGTCGTTTCTTGTAAGTATGGAATAAAGATGTTTTTTTTTATACAAACTATGCCCCACGGTTTCACCAGCATAAGTCTAGATCCCGTGGGAATATCAGAATAAAAAGTTTAATAGGTCCCAATCCAGGTCATGGTCTACCCATGTGCCAAATTTCATACAAATCCGTTCAGCCGTTTTAGCGTGAAAGCGTAACAAACAAACTCACTTTCGCATTTATAGTATTAGTTCGGATTCATCAAAATGTAGGAAATTCTAACAAATATTGTTATCTCAATTATTTTCAACACGTAAACGTATAATAAGCTCAAGTAAAAATTATTATTGTTCCCAAAAAATGTGACATCCCAGTCCCAGTGGTAACAACTGCGACTGACGAATTGTAGGTCGTAGGTTCGAACCCTGATAGGCGTTTTACTTTATGTAAATTATTTCATCACCACTACTCTCAAAACGTGAAGGAATACATCGTGAAGAAAACCAACAAGTCTTAGAACCAAAAATTCGACGAAGATATTGTGACATCTACCTACCCACACTGGGCCTGCGTGGTAGATTACGGCCCACTCCCTCTCACTGAGAGAAGGCCTGCGTCCCAGCAGTTGGAACATTACATGCTATTATGGTTCCAAATAAAATGACAATCAATTTTCAATCTTATTTAAACTTAATTAAATTCTATTTGAATACTATCAATGCTTCAGTCGGTCTGAATGAACCACGGTCTTAAGAAGCTTATAGTTTCTCAATAGAGGAACAATCCTAATATTCTCATAAATTTTACAATGACAGGGCGAACCCAGAATCCATTTGTTGGTCGCGAATGAATACGAATAACCTTGCATAATAATAGTCAAACCCGAATGATGGTCGCCCGTGGTTGGACCCGAGATTACAAGGATCCTACAAAGCCTTAATGTTGTATCACTATGTATTAATATGGTTGTAATATTAATCCATTAACGTTGTCAATCTATTTTGCTGTGGAAATGAATTTGTTATTTGGGTAGGATTTTTGTTACGAGACTTAGGTCCCATGTGAAAATAAAATATTGTTTTATAACATATGCGGTGTCTGCAAAAAATTCGGTTTAATAAAGTAAAGTATCATCAGCGCTTTATCGCTTCGTACAGCTACGTATTCAGCGTAGCCTGATACGGTGTAGTCCGCTACGGCAGGGTCCAGTGCGGCGTAGTCAGCTACGGCGTAGTCTGCTACGGCGTAGTCTGCTACAGCGTAGTCTGCTACAGCGTAGACTGCTACGGCGTAGTCTGCTACGGCGTAGACTGCTACGGCGTAGTGTACTTTACAAATATGCGCTAAGAATGCTTGTGTTGTTAAGAGCTGTAAAACTAAACTTTGAAATATTGAACTCAATTATTGAGATTAATCATTTGGCAGTCGGTGTTAGTTTTTTGAATAGTTGCAAGAAGTGTGCAAAAAAGTTTTATATTAAAAAATTTTTTTTTTTTCTTTATTTGAAAAAAGTATTTATTTTCCAACACGTAGTGATTACAATCATTTAAAAGCGAACAGTTTCCGAATAATTATTATTATGTACATGTAATGTAACTTGAATAAAATATAATTTTCACATTAAAACACAATATCATACCAACGTTAAATAAACTAGACAGAACTTTAACATAACCCACAAATATAAATAAGCGTATCAAACTCATACTTAAAACGAATCTAAAAATTGAAGAGAGACGCGCGATATAATTAACTTTCCCATTACACTAATAACTTGAATGAAAGTTCTTTAATGTTTCGCGGCCCACAAATTATTGCCACAGGTGTCAGGAGACTAACAAATTTCACGAACTTCGAACTTTTGGAAAAGTTCTGCCCTAAACGAAGCCTTAAGTAGGCTCGTTTTTATTATCTTGGCTGTCTTAAGGTTTTTGCTTAATTGGCATTGTGATCATGCACGTTTACACCCTGTAAGAAAACAATGTGCTTGACAATTTTTTTAAAAATGATTTTATGTAATAGGGAAATATTTAACTGATCCCCTAAAAACTTATAGACCTAATGATATGGTTTTATAAAACTAATGAACATAACTAGTGACCAGAGGGCTGGCCTATTTTTTGGCCAAAGAATCAGCATTGACATACAACGTGGCAATGCTGCCCCTTTTGGACAATTTTCCTATTGACAGCGAGGCGGACGAATTTTTTGATGCCCTATGATTATTTGCCCTATTATTTTAAGTCTGTATTTTTTTAATTATGTAAAGAGTACAGCTCTGAATTTTTTTTTGGCCAAATAACGTGTACATGATTAGAAATTTATGCACACGTTTTTAAGGGTTCTGTTACGGGGCAGGTTCAAAGTCCCCTTGTAAAAAAAAAAAAAATATCCCTTGAAAGAATATAATTGAAATTAATAGATTTTATAATGATATTATTTTAATGTGTCTGCCACGAAGTTTAAAGTATGACTAACTCAAATTTATATGTCACGAAAAACAACAACTGTGGGAAATGGAAGGAAACGTTACATGACGCCTATGAGGCGTCAGCGTTTAAATTTAATATGGTTAGGGCTGTCTTACAATTTATAACAGTTCCATACCCTTTTTTTTTTTTTGGGTGGGAAATCATAAAATGACGTCTCCCGCTCTGGGTGGAGCGGCAGAAGTCGCTGACATCTCTAACAGTTCCATACCCAAAGGGTGAAACGGGACGCTATTACTAAGACTCCGCTGTCCATTTGTCTGTCTGTCCATCTATAACCAGGCTGTATCTCATGAACCGTGATAGTTATACAGTTGAATTTTTCACAGATGATGTATTTCTGTTGCTGCTATAACAGCAAATACTAAATACAGAATATGTAAACTCTCCCATACAACAGAAATGATTTTTTGCCGTTTTCATAGATAATGGTACAGAACCCTTCGTGCGCGAGCCTGACTCGCACTTAGCTAGTATTTTTAGTAAAAAGAGGCTTTATAACTTTCTGGCCTATTCTCAAAGTTGATCGCAGTAACTAAGCTAGGATACCCCGACCAAGCAGGTTAGGCTAGATTAGAACTATGAAAAACCGCGCGCGAGCCAAGCGAGCTAAGCATGAGGTGCCGTGGCAGCGGTCGAATAACTGCGACCGAGTAGGACTCGAAAAAAAAGAATTATTTGAGGCACAAAAAGAGAGGCAATCAATATTATCTGAGAGAGTTCAATAATATTTCAATGCATTACTATCAATACGGTTTCAGGACTCCATTGTCTGTAATCGTTTGCCATCTTTATGGCATTTTCCCACTACTTTTTGGCAACGACGGACGTCGCGGTTAAATGACGTTCATGGCAATTTTATGTTACGTTTATATGACTTTTGCGGCCTGCAACAAGGGTATTGATGGACGATCGTGAAAATGTGGGCCGAGATGAAACCAAGGACACGTACGTGAGTCCATCAATGCTTGGTTGCGGCCAAGGCTTGTATAGTACTTTTCTCAAATAATGCGCAGAAATACAAACTAAGTAAATTAATTATAAATTCCAGAATTAATGACGAACAACGATAATTTTTCACACGCATTATGTTGATTTGTTTCTTTTTTACTGTAACCAGCTCTTCGAAATTTTAATAAAATCCTTGATAAGTTACCTCCTTGGTTGCCATGTTGTTGAAGTAAAAAGCTCGTTCTATTTTTAAATAACACGACGGATATGACTTTTCGTAGTAATTTATTTGGCCGCTAAACACGACAGATATGGACTTTCATTCATACATTGCCAGCCGGGTCGTAAATAATGCTTTATCAATTCCCAAAAACTTTTATTCAGGTAAGCATCGAGCGATTAGACATCAAAGATTTCTCAGTCATGATCCTTTTTGAGTGTTTTCAAAGTGTCTTAGTATGAACGGTTTCTTGTTGATGCTCTATATTTTAAATCGGCTTCCACTAAGCAACTCCTGATTTATCTTGAAACAAATTATAACAATACGTTGACACGGTACAACTGAGGCAAAGAGTGCCTCTACTTGCTATAATAATTTATTTTTCGATATAAATGTTAAAAATAATTTTAAATTATATTTTTCTGATCGCGCATCGCGATCTTGTCGTACAAACTTTAATTTTAAGAAATGTGCTTAGGACAGTAAAAACTAATTAGATACGAAAACAAAAATAATGTTGTGTTAAGAATAACACAACAGCATTAGAAGCTTTATTAGGAAGCAGTTTTTACACAGAAGCGTAGAACTGGTAATAATAACTTTACTAATCACACACGTTTTTTATTTATTTCTTTTCTTTTTTACTTGTATTAAATAATCATTATGTTGTGTTGAGTGCCTTTTATAGATAGTGCAATCCACGACGACGCGCCCCACTCCGCTCCGCTCCGTACTTAAAGTACAGCTTACAGTACAGTCATCGCGGAGTGGGGCGCGTCGTCGTGGATTGCACTATCTGTAGTCTGTGCTAAATAAATGTATTTTCTTACTAAATATAAAAATGATGATCACACAATGATGATTGATTTAGCGGTTCCGCATAGCGAGAACCTCGTGAAAGCTATAAAAGACAAGCAGATTTAGTATCTTGAACTGGCTCGCGAGGTTATTGACATGTGGTATGTGGATACAACAGTAATTGTGCCGATAGTCGTGACGGCCAATGGCTTAATAGCCAAGAGCCTCGACCAATATCTGATGAGGCTGTCGTTAGGCAGCTGAATCAAGTGTTTGATCCAAAAAGCGGTACTTCTGGTCACGGCGCGTATCCTTGGAAGGTTCCTCTTTCAGGAGCCCTGACCGCTGGTAGCTTGAACCCTGTTCCCGATACCGGTGGGCTACTATTTTTTTTTCTTCATATGTTTTTGTTTTTATATAAATATTTAAAAAATAATCAATATGTTTATAAATTAAATAAAGGAAATATAATAAATGTAATATGGGTTTGCTATTAGATACAGCCATGCGGGTATGGCAGAGGTGTACCTAATACATTGCCATATTACCTGTGAGTGAAGTTCGATGTTAAATATGTGAAAGTATTGTTTCATTTATCAAATTGAAGAAGACGCTATCGTGTCGCCAATCAATCAAGAATTTGAAAGTTGTCTCGGAAAAAAAATCTTTTTCTGAACGCTCCTTGCTGTTGCTTGCTTAGGCACGTAGATAGAAACGCCGCAAACTGTTATATCTATAGCTGTTACTGTCTACATCACTTTAAGTTTTGCGGCCAATTTCACGTCCATTTTATATAACTTTTTTAGTCTATCTTCAAACATAGATTTCTGGTATTCAAATTGATGAGTGTTATAGTGATAGTTTCAAGTGTCTCAAGGAATAGAATCATGGGAAAAAATAGAAGGAGAAAAAAATTGGTTCACGACGACACCCTTAAACTTGCCGACAAATGGGAATTCGTCGGTAAAATTATGGAAAAGACAAGAAATAGTCATATTTCGCCAGCTATGTTTAATTTATAAGTAATAATTTAATTCCTGAATATGCTAGGAACAATTTATCGTTAAGTCCGGCAGTGCATTTACTATACGGTGATAATAATTAAGGAAACATTAAAGGGGAACTGTCATGATGGTTAACCTTTTTTTAATTTAATTTTTGTCTTTCGTATTTTATGTAAATTGTTGACATTTTTATCGGTGTTAATGTACCCAAATTTATTTAAATGATATGTCATATATCTTTTTGTCTTTTGTTGCATTTTTCGGTGTTAATGTGCCTAATTTTTTTTGTTGTTTATTTTTGATAAATGAAAAGGATTTGCAGTTTTGAATAATTTATATATATATTTTTTAGTTTAGTTGTCTTCATGTTGTGTATATAATATTTACATTTCGATACAATTTTAAAATTGTAAATATAATAAATAAATAAACAAAGCGGGACAAACGAAAAAAAATTAACTCCACATAGTTATCAATTATCATTAATACCCTCAAGAAAATTCCTTCGCCTTTTCCATCAAACTTATAAGTAAAAAAGTAAATATATTATATTTAGACACAAAGGAACTAATATTTAATTAATCCGTCTCTTAACTTCGTATTGTGCTGAATAATTAATATTACCTAGTAATTGTAGCTTGACCTCATATCACGTGTGACCTTTGTGACCTTTCACATTATCAAACATTCTCCGGTCACAGACCAACTTAGGGCAATGTTATTAACATCGACACTGAGTTATTATAATGGAATAATAGATGCTATAAATCTTCGTTGAATGACTATGACCTCTGTTATAAGATATTGCATGGTAGACCTAGTTTTGTGTATATTAAATATGACATGAAAGTGGAGCACCGCTCGCCTCTTTGATCAATGAAATGACGGTGGAACTTATGAGTTGGCTTTTAATAATATTATTTTCATTTTATTTTTGTCTGCATCGTGTTACCCAGTAACTGGGTTGTGGAGGTCTGATAGGCAATTGCTCCATGTACAATTCTGGTTTCAGCTGCATCCGGTTAGAATGGAAGCCGACCCCAACATCAATGGGAAAAGGCTAGGTAGATTGATTGACTGTCGTCTGCTTATTCGTTTAACATTAGTTGAGTTAGTGGTTTAAAGCAAGCTTATCCAAAATAGAAAGAAAAAAACTGATAATGGTAACGTGGACAAAATAACTTGCTCAATTAATTTTATACACAAGACCAAAACGCTAACTTTATTCTAATTGAAATAACTTAGTTCCCTAATTACCATCTTACCGAAGCTTACGGGTGTCGCAGATTCGTTTAAGAGCTAAATTCGCCTAACAGATGGATTCCTGCCACAACAATAATCCCGACCCTTTGGGTACGGAACCGTGAAACCGTAGGATGTAACAGGTAGATCAAGTCAGCAGTAATCCTTAAGTGTAAAGACGGAACGATCAAGGGATTTTAACTCTTTGATTCCTGTGTTTTTGATTATTTTACCTTTGATAGTTATGGGACAAGATGAAGTTAAAGATCGATTAAATAGGTGAATTAACAAATGATTAGTGTCTCATGCCTTGTACGTCAAATTAAGAAGCATTGAGCGAAAATGATTGCTTGAAAATGACTTTTATTTTTGTTGTGAAAAATCTCTGTTTACAGCAGCGTGCAATGTAACGCACACAAATCATAGCGCATAAGGGTTCATGTAACGGTACGGGTGTTGTGGGTGTTTTTATAGTTAATTATAACATTTTAACTTGATTCGTCAAATAACCGAAAAAAGTTGGGTCTTTGACTATTTGAAATATCGCTGTAACCAGAACGTTCCAAGTTATGGGCCAGTACAAAAAAAATAACAACATAACGGGGAGTATAACTTACTCTCGATTAAGCGTCTTTTTACAACCTCCGTAAAATGCAGTAAAAAAGCTAACAGCAAAATAAAATGTTAATGCTCAAAATTGAACGTGTTTGTTCTAAAAGTTTGAGCGTGAAGTTTGTTTATGCCGTGGTAGCACGGCAGATTGCCTAGGGTGCATCAAACATACAGTAAGCACTCGGCTGAGAACATGGAACATCGAGTATTATTAAAATACAAGCAATGCCCGCTGGAGTCTGAAAAATGCAGAATTTCCAAACAAAGTTTCATCCCCTGATTAACCCCTTTAAGGGATGAATTTAGAAAAATATTTAGCCCAAGTTTGCACAGGCAACATTATTCCGCGGTGATAATTCTTGGTGCGCTGGATTTTGAACGCACTGCGTAGCGCCGAGTCTTAAATCCAAAAGTGTGTTTTTTCGACGCGCTGAGATGCACTTTTTTGGATTCCCAATGCTTGGCTCAACACCGAGAGTTGAAAATACAGTGCGTGATGAAATTCCGCCTAGAACTCTTGTATTTCCCATCGGCAAAAATAACGAACTTCCAAACAAACTTTCATCCCCTGTTTAACCCCTTTAGGGGATGAATTTAAAAAATCATTTTTTTGTACTCACTTTCGTTACACAAGGATCTCTTGTGCAAACTAGATCCAGCGGTTAAGGTTGTGCGTTGTCTGTCAGAGAATTAATGAATTTAAGATTTCGTTGTATAGCGTTGTCTTTGTCACTCATTCTTATGTAATAGTCTCTTTTGGTCGCTCGAAGTGTCATATTTACTACCAGTTACTGTATCGGCATTTAAGACCCTTTTATGTGTTTATCCTCAAAGTTGGCAACGTCGCAAATAGCTGTCAAAAATTTACTTATTTTGATTAATTTGTTAATATTACTGTATGTAAATAAGAAATGTGGCTAGCTAACGAACTAGAATATTAATAATTAATCGCAATTATAACATTGAATTTGATGTTGTTCCCGTTTTAGGTGTAAAAAAGGCGTTTGGGGTTTCCAAATACTTTTTTTACATCTAAAACTAAATATTCGATGTTCCGGTATTAATTATTGCATTTCATAATCAATACTCTTGTAAATCAACACAGGGAAATATTTGACATCTACTTGCGACGTTGCCCCCTTTCAGAACAAATGCTCGTAATGCAATTTCCTCGTATTATAATCACATAATAAAATATTTTACATAATTATTATAACTACCTACATTTTACCCCTATACAGGCCTTTTCACACGCACCCATAATTCATCTCCAGTACATTATTAACTAACCTAATAAAACGCATTAACAGCATGGTACATAACTAAATTATTACATTCTCTTTCGATAACGAACGTGTAATATAATGTAGCGTAATAAGTGTTAGTATGCATCGTCTGACGTACACGGAAATATATTGTTTAAAGGGATTTCCCTATTCCAGAATGTCCTTTGAAGTTTGGTGTAAGTTGTTAGAAGTTAGCGATTAGATCGGAAATAGTGCCACAGGGTTATCTGATCAGGATGTAGATGTCAAAAAGATATAATGCGTATGTAAAAGAAGATCGATCATTCTAAGAATGACCGACTATCAGATAAGTTTGAATCGAAAATATGGTTACCATAAATTGCGTTTATTAAGTTGTGTTGGTAGGAGTTGGCAGCTCGCTGGCAAAAAAAATCACTAAACACATTTGACGCTTCACGAATTTAAAACGTCTTTCTGTTTCTGTCAATCTTTTGAAGATGCATAATAATTATTACTTGCTTAAAAAATGGTGAAGGAAAACGTCGTGAGGAAACCGGCATGCCTTTTTTTTTTTTTTTTGGTGGTTGGAAATCATCAAATGACTGGGAATGGGAGGGCGTGTCAGACTCTTACTGACTAAAACCCACCCGTGTTTCTTCTGTTGCCTGTGCAATGCCACCGGCATGCCTGAGAGATATTTCTCGACGGCATGTAAAGCCAAGTCAGAGGCCCATGGGCGGCTTTAAAACTCTGACACCAGGCTAGTCACTAACAACACGAAAAGAAGAAGATCAGCCTATAGTGGTCCCACTGGTGGGACAAAGGCCTCCTCTCAGCGAGAGAGAGTGGGCCATAATCCACCACGCGGGCCCAGTGCGGGTTAGTAGATGTCACGTCTTCGACTTTTTGGTTCTAGGATATGCCTGGTTTGGTTGACAGAAACAGAACATATTTTAAACACGTTTAGCGCTAGTTGTATTCAGTGATTGGTGGTGCAAGTGCACCTTAATTCATGGTAAACAAACGTTGTAAAACATTGTTGCAGCAACATGTTCTATGTTGCTAGCCATACGTTGCTGGCAGAGGAAACATGTTTGGCTAGAGCAATTTGTATTCAATTGTTTTGATTAATGATAAATACCTATTGCAAAAATAACGCTAACAGACTATTACTGTATGAAATTGGGAAAGTTTAATTTGCTAATATTCAGTATGTATTTTGTTTTTCTTTCTATTTTCAAATATTGCTGAAACTTAAGCCTCGTGCCAAACCCCAACATGTTGTCGAGATAAAATCCAGATTTTGCTCCGGTGCAAACCGGCTTGTTACAGTCAAATAAAACAAAAGACGTACCTATTTACCTATGTAGGTAAATGCCACTTGTGGGTTTAAGCGGTCCAACAGAATGTCACATACAGTTTTGCTTTTAAGCGAGAAATATCATACACATAATTTCAGATAGTCCTGCTCAGTGGGCACAGAGCACAGAATCGCTGAGCCGCAGTGCTAACAAAATGCGTGGCGCCGAAATTGCGTTGAACGCACAAATTTTGTCAAGAATGACCTACAAAGCCGTCAGTTTTTATACGTCGATTGTCTCGTAGTGCGAGTGAACGGTGCCACGATTGGTTTGTACAGAAAGTGTTGGCAATCCATACATCCAAATTTGTTCAGGCATTTTAAAGTTAGGTTGGAACAAAGAAACTCACATAGATATGTATCTATGTGGGTTTCATGTATGTAATTGTACATACATGAAACCTGAAACTCACTACACACTTTTTGGGCAGTCGTGTAATAACAACGCACACGTGTTGTTGCGTTCACAAAGTAAAATTCGGAGTATTTAATTAATTTCACTGTTTGCCACCAATGTCACAAGAAACACCATTGCTGTGTTTTCATTTTAAAACTTTCATGTTTAGGTATGTTTCATAATATTTAAAGTTTCGGGTTAAATTTATTTCGGGTTTTCTCGACTGTTTCCGATTAACTTATCACGTGGTCGGGTTGCGAGTCAAATCGAAAATAAATACTTGTAGAACTGTAAAGTCGGGGAATTTTATTGTTTATAAAATTTACTACCAACTTTAACAATCAACAACTGTCTTTCTTTGACAGTTGCAACTAATTTCCCTGACCTTACATTAGGATTTTTTATTTCTGGAGTCGAGTGGCCAGACTGTATTTAAAACATTCCACATCAATAACACTTTAATAATATTACGTTCATCTCTCGTTCTACTTAACACATTTACATTTACTAACCTGCAATATTACAGCATCCGAGTAGCAATGTCCACAGGGACAGTACGCGAGTCGGGCTCGCGTGGAAAGAACTCTCCATTTTACATTTTCCAAGGCACTGCACGAATATCCCAACACCTCACAAAATCTTCGGGATTACATTTAGAATGAAATTTTCGTTTATACCACCACGCTTTCTTGTTCTGTAACAAAATAAAATTCAACGTTAGAAAATGTTGCATTGTATGTAGGATAATATTTATACATTACGTTAGTTCTGGAACTATTGCGCTGCCTGATAAGATCAACGCGTACATCATTGTCGTAAATTATTAAGCTGTAGATTATTAAAGTCAGAATCAAAAATCAACATCAAAAAGCTTTTATTCAAATTAGGCTGAAAATCAGCTCATTTTGAACGTCAAATTACATAAGACAGTCCCATAAAACGCCCGCCCATCCTAGTGCTTTAGCTGGGAAGGAGAAGTGGCGCAACAAACTCCCCAGAAGTACAAGAAGAATTCGATTCCATACAATAATAGATAGCAGAGCTGAATTTTAATTTTGGCATCTTAATATTATACATCACATTCTACAAAACACTTTTTTTTTTAAATAAGTAATAATGGATATTGTTTAATTGTCAAATTTAAATCATGAGTGTGATAAGTAATATTATTCTGCTCCAAACGTAACGTAAAACTATTCATATATTTTGGGTTTTAAAAAGGTTAAATTCATTACGATTAAACATAATTAGATGTAAATAAATTTCAATTTGCTGCAACAGCCAACACTGAAACTTAATTTTAGATTATTTTCATATCATACGGCAAGGATACGGAGACGACAAGAACGGAACGGCGAACTAAACTCATAACTTCGAACGGCGCCTGTTATACAATTGACCTGAATGTAACCCTATTACAAGTATTTAGCTTAGTTAAGAGGTAAACAGTAATACTCGACTGCATTCACAGTTTCTAGATATAGTTAAATGCTAATAGAAAATGTTATAAATCGAAACATTATTTTAAACTGAAAACGATAGAAATGAACATTAAAGAAGCAACGGGAGTATGTAAGGATTGTAGCGTTTCTGCTTACCCCCATAGTAAGAAGGCGTGAGTTTATGTATGTATGTAGCACAGGTGTGAGTACTATATTTACTAAATAATTTACCGGGTAGTATGTCTCTCATTGACTTAAATGTGCCCTGGCGGCTATGAGTATGTCATGCTCAGTCAGATGTCTCGCTAATGGTGGCGGGTGTGCTGGATCATTTAGCTTCCTTCCAAATGGTTGAGCTAAATGGTGCTGATACATGAGTCATGTTCGTGAACGGGAGCCGCCAGTTGGGACTGGCCATCTCTTAGCTGCGCCATGGCAGCTATTTTCATTTATTTTAATTTTTGAATGGTTCTTTGTTTTTATCTTTTTATTATGGACGTTTTTAACGCACACGTCTTTCTACATTGTTCTCACATGTATAATTTCAACATGAACTAATATTTGATTTAAAAGAGTGGGCCGTGAAGTTTCTTGCCCGTTCTTCTCCATAGGTACATACTACGCTTTGGAATGGGCAACTATGTAGCTTCATATTTCTGACTGACGACTCCTTGACAGTTGAAAAGTGCCTGTAAATGGTATGTGTATTATCGTAAAATGTAAGTCTTCCTGTTTACTTAGCCGTAAGTGCGCTTATAACTTGAGAATAAATTTCTAATGCACTTCTTATTTTGTGTATATAATTCATAGTACCTTGGCGATGGAGCCCTGCTCAGGTGAAAATACTCGTAGAGAATGCTCATATAATAGTATAAGAAAGTTCATACTAATTCCATGTATAGTACATACTAACTCCACACTGCCATATAATAGTAGGCACTTACTAATTCCATGCTCCCATGATAGGAGGCACTTACTAATTCCATACTGCCATGTCATTATTCTAAGGTAGCCATCTTGTTCTTAACTTTTGGCCATTGAGCTCTGCTCGGGTGAAAATACGGAGAAAACGAATTTTCTCAGATATGAGACCTAGCTAGATCGATTTTTCGCCCCCGTAAACCCCTATATTGCAACTTTCATCGATACCGTTAGAGCCGTTTTCTCATTCTTATTTTGAAATATTGCTCATTTAATATAAGGATGTATATATTATATAGATTTTAGTTTAGGTATTGTAATTATTCTTAAAACTTAATACACGCTGAGCCGTATGCACAGTAATAAAAAAGTGAAAAACCCGCATTAATTTTCTACAACAAATAGCCTCATTTATGCAGCGTAGGTTTATTTACTTGAAAAGTAAAATGAAACCAAGGCCATCGGCTTGGCCTTTTCACTTAAAATTCATTATTCCGGTTATAATCCTATTTTCATTCATGACTCAAAGATCCTTGGAAGCTATTCTCGTAAATTAAAAAGCTCGATAATTAACTGTGAGACTGAATCAACTACAAACTGAGAACAAAATTGAGGCTTAATTTTTTGTTGAGTCCTTTTATTAACTTGACCTTCCTTCAACTATGTAGATGATTCTGACTTCTTCTATTATATCTTTAATTTATGTTAACTTACGCGTCAGTTTCGGGGTTGACTAAGTACTTTCTGACTCGAATAGTCCCTTAATCAATAGATTACCGTTTAAAAGACAAACTTACTGCGAGACTAAAATTCCGATTGAGTTTGAAAGTAATTGGAAAATCTCGTAACAAACAATTACACTTATAACAAACATGATACATTAAAATGTATCGAAAACTATAACAATTAAACCTTATGAACTCTTCATATTATTTGCAAAAGTAAAACTAAAATACCACATGAAAAAAACCTCAAACATCAAAGTCTACATTATAATTTAAACCAACGCTGTCCTAGTCCTGCTGACGATGCGGACAATATGCATAAAATTTTCATTATCCCGGCTTAGGCAGCATCTTTGCCCCCGGGATCAATAGATAGGGCATGCTCCCAACCATCCATCTTCATATTTCCTGAACACTGTCTGACAATAACCATTCGTCTTACTAAATTGCTGGCCATGTACCGATTTCTGGGGTACTTTTGGTTTCTATAGGATAGGTAATTTGGCTGACAATAAAATATAGGTAAAAATAACTTAGGTGGGACGATGTTTAAAAAAATAAACAAATGTTCAACGAGTCGAACAACTCTTGAAGAACATTGGTAGAAAGTTTCTACTTCGTCGAATCGTGAGCTACACGATCCCTGACATATAGTGCATTGACTGAACAAGTCCATTCAAATCTGTGGTTTTTTCTCCAAAAGACCATTCCAGACACAAATCTGCATGATTCTCTTATGGACTGACCAAGATTATGTCTGGACTTTAAAGGAGACTGTGACCACTGAGTTTTTTTTTTTCGATCTTTCTTCTCAGAGTAGTCGGTTAAGAAACACCTTACTCATCTAGTTTTAAAACATAATTTAATGTGTAAAATTGATTTTCTGAACCAATTACAGAAATAAAAATATAATTTATAATTTACTTACACTTGGTAAGAATAACTTCGAATAATTTACGAGTACACGATGCTTGAACTTTTCCTCAATTGTAGACAATTTAATTCAGTGGGCTAATTAGTAGTTAGTCTAATAAATTATAGACCTTTTCTTCTACAGATAATAAAATATAGGCCTCGTCATTTATAGACACTTATCAATTATTATTAAACGCTTTTTAAACAAAGCCTGTCCTTTACATTATTACATTAAAATATTAATGAACTGAGAGGCCAATAAGCTATTTGAATAAGCGTGTTTAACTTCTATTTCAAGGTTCATTTGGATTATAAGTAATTATGAAAATAGGGCTACTACACGTGGAACATAACGTCTATTAACATAACACACCATGTTTAACTGTCTTCCAAAAAAAGGAGGAGGTTCTCAGTTTGTCAGAATATTTTAAAATTCAACTAAAATTTTCTATTTTTTCTTTTAATCATCATTTGCCTAGCCTTTTCCCAAAACTGTTGGGGTTTGGCTTTCAGACTAACCGGATGGAGCTGTATACCAGTATTTTACATGGAGCGACTGCCTTTCTGATCTACACAATCCAGTCACTGTGTTACATGATACCACACTTCATACCAGTCCCACAATCATTTCTCTCTCAATGTGGGACAAAACGTAAATAATAAAAGGAACATAACGTGTGGTAAATAAACACGCTCGCTAAGTTTCAGGGAGACAGGCAGAAACCACAAAGTTCTACGCAGGTCGTGGTGACCCCTTCTCTTGTGAACAGCACAGAAATAACTTTGCACGTTCTTTTGGCCTAATATGGTTGTATGTTATACATAATAAATATTAGTCTATTGTATTTTATTCTACATCATGAATAAGAAAGGTGTGGTGGAATATATTAAAATGTTGGTCAGATTACAATGTTGGTCTTATGAAGAAAATTGTTCAGTTTGATGGATCGTACCACACCCTTAAATTTGACCACACATTTCCGATCCACGCTGTATATTATAGGTACATGAATTGTTTGGTTTGGAAGCTCACACTATCGCTCTTTGATCACGTTCAGTTTGCTAGAGCTGTCCCAATGTAAACATTATCACCTGTACCTAAAACGTCTTAAGGTGCTGATAGACTTGAGCATTAATTTGTAACAGAACATCGAACATTCACCATGCCTGGGTCAA
This sequence comes from Xanthia togata, assembly GCA_963853775.1. Classification (NCBI taxonomy): domain Eukaryota; kingdom Metazoa; phylum Arthropoda; class Insecta; order Lepidoptera; family Noctuidae; genus Xanthia; species Xanthia togata. Next base: position 25,594,557 of record OY970794.1, on the reverse strand, counting down.
AAAAAAGAAATTCTATTTAGTCCGTCAGGCAGATAATAATAAAATATTAGACACGTATTTTTTGCGTTATCATATTAATGAAAAATGACTTAGATACAACGCATTAAAATTCGGGAGTGGGGGTTGATACGTCACAAGTATGGATAAAATCTACATACAAGTCACGTCATGGCACATTATAACTCAATGTATCGCCGTAATCTTTGGATAACGTAAAAAAAGAAAAAATACGTGTACGTTATTTTTTCATAATCTACATTACGGACAAAAAACATTTTTTTAGTCATCATCCCTATTGGTCGAACTAAACAACGAACAGCGCCGAGCATAGAGACAAACGTCGCTACGAACATTTTCACGATCATTCTAGCGAACGCTCTAGTCAATGCTAGAATGCACATTACAAGCACATTACATTAGAAAAATGACAGAATGGCTCGGCTCGGAAAAAAGCTCAAAGCAAATTTACAGTCCTTTCGCAAGAATGCTCGCTAGAACGCTCGCTTGAATGCTTGCTAAAACGCTCCCGTTTCTTTTTTTGTAATGTAACATTCGCTAGAATGCACATTACAAGTGAATGCTCAAATTTATGAGCACCTTTAGGAGGTATTCAAATATAGATAATAGAGATTATAAATGAGAGGCCACTTATAACATAATCAGTTCACAATGTTTCCACTGCTGGGTCGCAGGCCTCCCTCTCTGTGAAAAGGAATGGTCGGTAATCAACCAACCGGTAATAAATCAACCTGACACCAGTTTAGTCACTAACCATACGCAAAAGAAGAAAAGATCGACGTCTTCGAATATTTGGTTCTAGTATTTCCTCACGATGTTTTCAAATAAAGAGGTGGCTATGAATAAAATAGAATGCACTTTATTATGTACGACACAGGAATTAAAGATGTAAACGACAGAAAAATACAGTGAATATGAAGGTTGATAGCATCGTGTCTTCAAGAATGTTGTGATTTCGATACAATTAGGCTGGAATGAGAGCCTGACCACTGGACTAATCATAATTGACACCGTGGAGGTCGACATAAAAGAGTCTGACGTGGTGCCAAATGAAACTAAATACTTTACTTAATGCAGATCTATAATGATGACACTACTTTGCAGACAAGTGCAATAATACCTTCTGATTTGAGTCGCCCAAAAGCAGAGTTTTTTTGTTGCACATTTATTTTAACATTTTACTTCCCATTCGAAGTGGCCTAAGTGCGATAGTGGCGCCCTCATGTTTTCCAAACTCTTTTTTGCCAAGCTGCACGTCAATTTGCCGTGTTATAATAATTTTATACAACTGTCAAAGAATGAAAATTGGAATTTGATTATACAGACAATTTATGTTAGGCGTATTTCCCTAGACACCTATGTAATACTATAGGTAAAATTCGAGTGCAAATTTTACAAAAATAAGCAATTATTATCATTTCATTTCTAATTTCCTATTACTCAAGCGCAAACACAGGATGTGTTAACATTGATACAGGCTTCAAAACGATTCCAACAAAATGTATAAAACTATTGTTAAACACTTAACTGAATCTAACAAAAACTGAAAAGTAAAAAAAAAAACTGTTAAGTTGTAAAAAATATGCAGAGGCACGCCACAGTTTTTAATTGAATAAATTAATGTTTTAAAATAATATTACAATGGAAACTACATCTCTTTTAAACTCGAAAAACATTTCGCTCTTTAGTAATGTTTTGTTATAATTGTAGGGATATTAAATGCTATGAATTTCATTTAGAAATCGAGAAGGCAGAAATCTACCCTAGCTTATGCCCGCGGCTTCGCACGTGTTAAGGTCCGGAATTATCCTTACAAGCTAATATAATTATTATAAGTTAGTGGACACGGGTTGGCCTCAGTTTTCAACCTGTATACCTAATACAACTGTTTTTCATTCAGTGGTTTCTGCAGCATCACCTGCAAACAAGGCAGCACTACACCAGATGGGCAATTCCCGTATTTTTAAGAAGTTTGCATTCTAATCTTAGTCTTAAGGACATCTGATATGTCATATGCATATGATTGCAGATGTCTTGCAATGAAATGTGAAGGCTACACAGAATAGTGGATGGCTCACCGGCCGCTCTCTACCCGCGAGCCGTCATACGTAAAATAAAAACTTTTTACAAAAACAAAAAACAAAAACATCTTCCAAATTAAGCACTACAAAGTAAAAAATTACATTAATTTCGGAAGTTGGTGGCTAAAAACGAAAAATCAAAATCAAAGACACCGACTTCCAAAATTGAAGTTAATTTTCACTTTGTATTGTTTTTTTTTTTAATACGGATAGCCTTCAGGCTATCTCCGCCTTTTCTTTTACTCACTATCTGAATCTCAAACGCAGCGTTAAGCTAAAGATTCACATTCGCATAACGCCCACAAAGCCGGTCAATTTCTCAAACGTCATTGGCCGTTGTTTCCTTTAGTTCATTAAGTATTTTCATCACAGCTTCAGCGGCGTCGCGTTAAGAGTACCCCCGGGCTACAGTTGGGAACGCCGCTTTTTCTTGAATTTTTAACAGCGCTTTAGTGCTTTGGTACTATTCATAAGCGACGGTGCCATTTAATAATGCACTATAGTTACTCGTGTCTTAAGTGCTAATTGCAGTGTCTGGTTGTTTTTAAGATGCTGCTTACGAGTTTGTTGGTGAGGTAGGTAATGATGCTAAGTTTTTGATGGGGTTTTTAATGGAAAATTAGTGTGGTAACATTCATTGTAGAAGTTAATTATTTAATCTATTTGGGAAATAAAAGCAGAATTATATAGAAGGTATTACTTTGATGTAGGTATTTCATGTTTTGATGCTAACGTTCAGAAAGCTAGTTTTCCATTTAAATATTTTGAATATTCAGAATTTATTATTATTTTTACGCTGTGTTTTTGGCTATAATATGTTCCAAAAGAGCATTCATTTTCATTGGCACCGTCTTCAATTTTTTTTTGTCGCTGTCACTGCGCTAACCAGTCTTAAACAAAAAAAAAAAATGTTTGAATACCCTTTCTCTTTCTCCCCGCTATAATTTTATGACTTGTCCCACACAAGACTGCGGTGCTATAGATGTACATAATGTAAAGATGATGTACTTTGTAAGTAAGATAATGGTCCGTTGTTGGTTGTAATGATTTCTTACGTGAAAATGGACCTGGAAAATATATTATGACAGATATGCTCACGAACGCTTAGAACCTTTTTGAAGGTTTTTAAATAAACATAACGCTGTTTTACAGAACATTGTTTGGTACTTTTATTTATGAATGTTCTAATTTTGATTTATTAGATACGTTTTGGTTGAAATAAATTCGCGTTTTGCCTTTTCTCTCTGATCATCGGTGGAAATGTAAGCCAGCTTAGCGTGTACGCGTAGTTTAAGTACTAAAAATTAGGCTATTAAATACCGAAATATATTTTTGTAACAAATAAAATACGTCTAAAGATTATTTCAAAGAGAGATCCACAATCATCATAATTATCACGAGTTTTCTGTATTTCACTAACCTTTTTTAAATGAATAACATGATTAATTTACAAGAATCATTGCGGATTGATTATAATTCTCATGAACGTAGGTATTATAAGAGCACAAAAATGGGAATAAACCGAAATCTGCAGTTTATGAACACCATGTTTATATTATGAATGCTAGAATTCGTATAACTGCAGCAAAAAAACCAAAAGGAATGAGCGATTTATATTCCCACAGAAACACGGAAAAACAAAAAAATTCAACCCGAATAAAAAATCAATTAATGCAAGCAGATATCTTTTGTCTGCATTATTGAATCGGGAAAATGTTGAAATGCATTGCAAGTTCTATGCAGGGAACTGCATTTTGAAGGCGAATAATTGCGTCGCGGCCTCAAGAGAGAATACGAAATTTAATGCGCACTCAGCAAAAATATTGGACTCTGAAATTCACTAACAATGGAATAAAACTTCAATATCGATGTGAATTTGAAATAATCCAGTTTCTTTATACACTTCTGTGATTGATTCGTCTTTGGAAAACGTGATTTCACGTCTTCTTATAAATTATTTGGAGTATGTTTCTTAGTGTTGACATTTTGTTACATCTGTTTCTTTATTGGAGCGTATCTTTCACTTTTATTCGTAATGAAGTTGTGTTCAAATAATGGAATCCTTTCGTTGATTTGAAAAATGTAGTAGTTCCAATTTACGTTCGCTTGGTTTCAGAATACAACTGTTTTTTGTTATATTTTACAAAAGTTATTTGCCTCGTTATTTTTGCGCTGACATTTGAATGTTTTACATTTTTCATGAAGTTTGACCTTGTTTTGTACAAAAACATTTTAAATAATTAACAACATGGAGAAAGTAGCTAAAATAGGATTAAGTAAAGCCAATTTCACATTTTATTTATGTTTAAATGAATATTAAAAAGGCTTTGGTAATCGAACAATGGCTTAAAACATTGTAAAATAATTTGATCAGAAAGATTACCTTGTAACAAAAATGTTTGAACGATGAAAAAAATTACCTTTGATTAAATATAGCAGATAAACATAGCGTACCTTTACTGCTTAGCTGTTTAAGAGACCGTGCACGAAATCGACTGATTTTGAACAATTTTGTTCATTATTTGTGAGAAAGTGAAAAATAATTTAAACAAAACTATCTGTGATTTGATAAGTCGAGTTCTTTGTTTTGCATGTGGCTGGAAAGGATTTTTGGTGATCGAAAATCACAAATATTCGCAACAAGTTTTCTGAAAAATGACGTGAGACTGACGTTTGATCACTTTTTTTCAATTTCGATACAAAATATAGCAGAAAAATAATATTGAAAAAATATTTTTCCATTTTTCGGAGAATTTAAATAACAGGAAAAAATACATTTAATTTTTCCTATTATTTAGGGAACCATAAGAAGAAATTTAAAATCACATTAGTTAGCATTTTATTTCATGGATAGCTAACTAATGTGATTTTAAATGTTTGTGAATTATGTATAAGATAATTCATTAAGTAAATCAAAGGCGAAATAAACCATATTTTCGAGAGCGCAAAAGTGATGCAACTAGCGACTGACACGAATGGTTTGGCACCACGAAAACTGTGCTTTGATAATTACACAGACTTAATGTTTCAATTATGTCAAGCTTTCTTACAATAAGATAAGTTAGTGACGAAAAAGGGTGTTTTCCGTGCATGGAGCCTTAACCTAAAACTGTGTTGTTTAGTACCTTTGTTTAAACCTTTTTCTCAACGTAATATTATTCAAGAAGTCTACAATTTAGAGCCTCAAAAATAAGATGGGCTCCCGTAAAATTTATCTTAATAGGCACCTGCATAAAAATACATTGGGGTGAAACCTTTTTTAGATAGCAGACACAGTGCTCGCCCGCGTCGTCTCAGTGCTATCACTGAGTAGAATCTCTTTATGGGTGGCGGCTATCTATGCGTTTAATCCACTTTCTCTTTTTATCTTAAGACAAGTGGAATGGGTCGCCGTCCTTTGTCCACGACCCCAGATAACAGGGTGACCTTTTTCTTCTAAGGTTTATTAAACAAAAATACACCTGTGCAGTGTTGAGACAATTGTGGAGATTTCATTAAGTTCAATGGAGGGTGGCGTAATTGGAATTTTTGTCAAGTTTTTCTTTTTTTTTATTATTTTGATGGAAATTTGTTTTTCCCCGTAGACCTGTGAGCTCAATGAGTAGCCATGATAACGGTGTTAGTTGTTATTTTCGTACTTCCGTTTAATGTTTTTTTTTTTTTTTTGGGAACAAGAAGGGAACTGACATTAACCACGATTAAAGAACAAAATAATGTGTTTGTTGCTTTTCGTTGGTAAGTTTGAGTTCATATTGTGTTTGTCTGCACTGTAACCTTCCAAGCACCATATGTATTTATATATATATATATATATATATTTAATTTAATCTATCTGATCTTAATAAGAAAATATTTTATCCAACTTCATTGAGCTTAACTTTATAAAACAAAGCAAGATGAAGTCGACGCTGAAATACGCAGAAATTATTCAGGTTACGAATTAATTTAAGGCAAAACACATCTGCTTAATACGTTCGTATATAACTTGAGAAATAAACGCAGCATTACTATTGAAGTCATTAATTACTTATGTACCAACATGATGGCTACGAGACAGTGTCAATTAAGTTAGGTTGGGGTAGGGACACACTACAGGTTTTGTGGCAGAAAGTCAGGGCCGATGCACACTATGCATTGTGGGTATGCGGTGGCGGCGCGGTGCCAGCCGGTGGAGCGGCCGGAGTGTTGTCGCTGCGGCGTCTCACATACAAATACCGGACTTTTTACCCGCGAGACGAGGCAGGGAGGGGTGTACGCGTTGTGACACTGGAGCCGCACCGCTCAGTCTCACAGTGTAACCGCCAATGCGGCGAAATCTTTGCGGTGCAGCACCGCAACGCATCGTGTGAACAGTCTCTTAGTGTCGACACAGAAAATGACGGTGCGATGTCACAACGCAGAAGCTTCGGGCATTTCCTAAAAAAATATTAGGGTGCTGCCGCCGATTTCGGCGTTACCAGCTCCGCAACGCGGTTATGTGTTTAGGTCTTTAGAGATGGATAATGTGGTCCCCCCACCCTTTTATTTTGTATTTTTTATATTGGCGGCATTGTTGGAGCAGTGGTAGCAGTGTTTTTTATTTTAATTTTGAATATACATATATTTGTACAGACCTGGATCTGTAATCTATATCTAAGACGGGAGTGATCCAAAAAAAAAGGTATTCTATAGACAAGCATTTTTTTTTTCGAAAATAAAAAATAGGTTCGTACATTTCAGAGAGCAATATTATAATAGGGGTTATAGTATGGAATTGCCATTTTATTGTAATAGGTACTTCGAATTGACATAGAACCTTCATGGTTTGAGATTTTTGAGTAAAACTTTTTTCATCACATGATACCTATGAAGTTCTTCTTTTAAAAAATGTGCAACATTCGATTTGATAATCGAATGTTGCACATTTTTTACACTTTCAGTTGTTTTTTTTATTCAGCTTAGTCAAGAAAGATGGATACTTCGAAAATTCGAGTTATTTTTTAATACGAGTTCCAACGCGGAACTAACGCGGCAGAAACAGCTCGCAATATCAATGTTGCGTTTGAAGAGGTGACTGCTAATGAACGCACCGTGCGATTTTGGTTAGAAAGCTTTCGTGGTGGAAACTTTGATTTGAAAAACGAACCACGTGGAAAACCAGGTGAATAACAATGAATTGAAAGAGATGGTGGAATCCGATCCGATCCAAACTACCCAGGAATTAGCAGCATGGTTTAACGTTACCTTACCAACAATATTGACTCATTTCCGTCAGATCAATCAAATAAAAAAATATGAGAAATGGGTGCCTCATGATTTTACTGATCTGTAGAAAGAAACGCGTGTTGAAACTTGTGTTGCCTTGTTGAATCGATACAGAATTGAAGGAATATTGGATCGAATTGTGACATGTGATGAAACGCGGATTCTTTACGATAACCGTAAGCGAAATATGCAATGGCTGACCCCAGGTCAAACGCCGCAACAGTGTCCTAAAGCAGAGCTTACCCGTAGAAAGGTAATAGTAACTGTTTGATGGTCTCAGCATGGTGTCAAGCAATAACGTCAGATGTATACTGTGCCAAACTCCGAACAATGATAGCAAAACTAGTAGTGAAACAGCCCCGACTCATGAATCGATCTTCACCATTATTGCTCCATGATAACGTGAGACCTTATACACCACGAAAAACCGTTTTAAATCTACAGGAACTGCAATTAGAAACCATTCGTCACCCTCCGTATTCTCCAGATCTTGCTCCAACGGACTACCATTTTTTTCGTGATTTGTACAATTTTCTATGTGATAAATAGTTTTCTTCGCAGGAGGCAGTACAAAATGCGTTCACACAGTTTGTCGAATCTAGATCACGAGAGTTCTATCGCAAAGGCATAAATGACCTTCCTTCCGGTAATTATTTTGATTAAATAAATATGTTAAATTAAAAAAAAAACGAATCTCAATTTTTCAGTACAAATCGGCAATTTCATACTTTACCCCTAGTATAGAAGAAAAAAGATACGATATTGTGAAGAAAAAAGATCCAAATATATGAATTTGGATCTTTTTTCTTCAGAATATCGTTGCTTTCTTTACCAAGAATTAAGAAATACCTACATCGCTTATTTATAGCCGAGAGGGTTAGTATTTTTTTTTAATTTTCTCATTACGAGAAAGGCTTGTATATTCTTGAGGTTTTTTCATAGAAAACGTAGTTATTTTATCAAAAAACAGTTGTAATTTAATTTTTCGGTAACTGATTCTAAGGATTTTTCTTTGTTCTTATTTGCCGTTTCTTGGAAACTAAAATCTCTGAACCAAAAGTAGAACTTACTATTTGTATTAGGTCTAGTCTTTAGCCTACGTATCTTTGAGATAATAGCTACTTTAAGTGCATTAATAAAAATAAAAAAAATATAACTGAGTGGATCGGTGGATACAAACCCTCGGTTTCTGAATGGGGAATTTGAAGTTGAAAACTTGTCTAACTTTACTCAACATTACCAATTACTACTTAACTAATGCTAGTCATGGAATAAGTCAAATTAAATTAATAATCAAATCCGCAGACTTGATGTTATCGATATCTAAATGAATATTCAATTGACAAATCTATAGAACTGACATGATAATATAAATTCATTTAAAAAAAATAGATTAAATTAATAATTAATAAAATGTTACCTTAGATTATGCTTAGAATTAGTTAGTTGCATGTATTAGGTATACATAAGTCCTCTTCCTTCAAATTTTTCTTTTGCTGTGCCCGACAGAGTCCACGATTGTTACAACAAATTTTTACTTACCACCTAAGCATAAACATTGTGGAATGCAATAAATGATTGAGTATTAAGTATCTCAACATTATCAAACTAAAAAGAAATCAATTTGATATTTTTTATTGGGGTCATCAACAGCTCATCAACGTCAGGCCGGGCTGACACTAGAAACATCAGTTTCAAAACTCAGTTTTCTTTGTGTAAACTTAACAGACCTGATGGGTGATCTAAATACGATAAAACAAAAACAAAATATAGATTTTCTCAACTTTTACTGCAAGTAACAACACTAAAAGCGGTCGTTGACCTCAAAAATATCTTTTCTTTTTGTCCTTTTTAACCCTTGACGCAAAAAAGGGGTGTCACAAGTTTAACCGCTATGTGTCTGTCTTTCTGTGGCACCGTAGCTCTCCGTAACCGATTTCAATGCGGTTTTTATTATTATTTGAGAGCAGGTTTTCTAGTGATAGTTTTTAGACATATTTTATCAAAATCGGTTCACCCGTTAAGGTCATCAGCTCTTTTCTATTGGATATGAGCATATTCCACAGGTCTGATCGATTTGAAATTTGGTATTCTGTTACTTCAATGATATTAAAAGAAAACATAGTAACATTAAACTTATGCTGCAGAATCACCTGAAATTTGCAGTACACTCAACTCCCTTTCCAACTTACAGCACAGGTATCGTGTTTGGAATGGTCTCAATGAATAGATTATAGATAGACGATGAACAGGGTCTGGTGATGCAGTAGGAAAGAGAAATGAGGAAATGTTAGTGTCGGGGGTTAATTACATTTTTAATGTGTGTTCGTTAGATATCAATCCCTACCTTTACGTCTACGGAGTTTGGCTAGCTTATTTAATTTGAGCCTGTATAGTAATACCTAAAGTAGAGTTTGACAAGTTCTCAACTTCAAATTCTCGTACTATACTCGAAATTGATTTCATTTATAGGGCAGTATTTTGGTTTTGAAAAATAAGCTAGTAATGTTATTATTAATAACCAGTAATATATTTAAACCCGTAGACAATATCCAGCCAACACCATTAGAGTATAATGACCGAAAATATGAATGTTTGAACTTCAAAGAGATGTATGAAAGTAATAATTATCATTGTTTCGATAGTGTATCGTTGTAACACTTGTTTATTATCGTTGTTTAAAATCAATAACATTGTGAATATTATATTTATGTATTCACTATTGATTTGTGACATCATTAGTGTGGCTATGGTTCTATTAAATAATGTAATTTCATTACTTTACAAAAGTCATTTTAACATAATATTATATTTAACATAAATCTCTTGGGCATTGTGTGTTCAATCTGCTAAAATGCCAGTATTTATTTAAAATATTAACGACTAAGGCTAAGATATATAAAAAAAAAAGTGTTTATTATCTTAAATCTATACAATTAAGTTGCCGGGGCTTCCCAGAAAGTAATCCGAAGATACTTGTGATGGGATAAACCTCGCTCTTCCTCGATTAATTAACAATTGTTTATTTGTGCTAATTATGAATGTTACATTTTTATTTATAATTCCAATAAAAAGAAAAATGAATAAAAAGAAAAATAAGCCAGATATGGAATAGAAAAACAAAAAAAGGCCACACAATATTTTTTTCGATCACGACACATATCTCATAATTATACCTACCCCAAACGCCTTTCCAAATTAAGAACAGAGCACTTGTCTCCAAAAATAATGGCCCAACCTTCTTCCCGTAACCTAGTGTGTCGCAATCCTTAGGAATTACGCGAAAATTCGTTACGTGAACGCACGTCACGGCAAAGACGCACCTGTGGTTGACAGCCTCATTTGTTTGCCGGCGTTGAAAGCTTCAGTCTGTGTACATAGATATCAAACGATACTACCCGGCTCTGCGTAGACTCTGCGTAAACTCTGCTTAAATTGGTTCCGCGTGTCTACGCAGTGTGTACGCACTACATCTGTTACTGAAATTGAGGGTAATGGGGGGAGGTGTCTAGTGGTTCCTTAGTTGAAGTCGATTGAGAGATTCTTTATTACGGAAAATGTATACGCAATAAAGAAACGTAATACCTCTCTAATGTTATAGAGGCGTCACATATAATTTGTGCAAAATACTTTCATTATAGATATTCACGAATGGAGTAGCTTTTACGAGATACATAGGCTATTCCTACATTTATTATGCAAAAAAAAAAAACAACTTAATTCTTCGTTTTGATTTGATATAAATCAAATTTTCAATCGAGTATCTATCTCTATCGTTCTAGGACATGGACATCTACCTTAAACTTAACTGATAAAGCTAGTTAATTCAAGCGACTAGTCCGAAACATACCACATAACAATAATCATCATTATACTGGGCGAATCGCCTCATTCGGAAAATCAGAGAACCGTAACGAAAGCCGCACATAGGCTTGCCCCGGATTTACGTACCTACCTATGAACTTTACGATACGCTGGGTGGTGCAACAAATTAGTGAAATTGCCGGATTGTGTCCGAAATAGTCTCGATAGGTGCTCCTCTTAATGTGTCATTGATGAAGTAAATTGAATGTCCACAGGGTAACTAGATTTGAGTAGTGGTACCTAGAGGTCCGGCAAAGTGTTATTGGGTTTTCCTATCAACAATTTCTCAGTAGCAATCAGAAGATATTATGTGCCAGGTTGATGGCAATAGGCTCGCTCCCTATATTATATGGAACTTGAACCATAACTGGCAAAATGTGGGTGTACTATAGGTACACTTCTGCATAACCCTTCAGGGCATAAAGGCGTAATGTAAAAATAGGTATGTGTAGGGCTCATTTTTTAAGGAACTCGTCGTGTAAAGTACTGCTGCCTGCTCCTATTTCAACTTACCGAGCAACGTTGCTGTGTTTTAGCTTAAACATACCTAAGCATCAGCCTATAATGTTTCTACTGCAGGGATACCTACAGGCCTCCTCACTTCGAGAAGGAGCGGGCTGTATCTACCACGCGTGCCCAGTGCGGGTTGGTAGATGTCACATGTCTTCGAATTTTTGGTTCTAGGACATGTCGGTTTCCTCACGATGTTTTCCTTCACCGTTTTGAGAAGAGTGACACAAACTAAATCGCCTGCCTTGGTTCGAACCCACGACCTACAATTCGTAAGTTACCACTGGGCCACCACTCTGGCGATTTTCAATTTGATGGGTGTAAATTCAGGAACATGAGTAATTCAGCTCTGTCTCTGTAATAGCAATGCACCTCAATATCCTCAGTATTGCAGATGCCATAGCCGACCCGTAGTGCTCTCACCATCAAATAGGCCTGTTTGTTCGTTACCCATTGTCATACGCGCTTGGACGTAAAGTTGCAGACACCAGCCCGTTATACAATACCCCAAAGATTTAAATCGTTAAAAATTTCCATACTAGCTTGCTTAGTAATATTGCCGTTTCCATGACAATCAAGTCAAGTCTCTGTGACTTCGTATGTGTCAGAGGTATCAAAATGAAACAGAAACGCGACCATCTTTTGAAGCGGCAGGGCAAAATATACGATTCAATCGTAATCGTATATTTACAATAGCCATCATTCTCCTGCTCATATTTAATGATATTTAATGACTTTTTGTTCAGTTTTGTCTTACATTCGGCATATTTCACTCACCTTGAAACCTCTGACCATAATAATAATGAAAGGTAAAAAAAAAAAAATCTTGAATGTTCATTTCTATGTAATTTTTTCGATATTGTTTGAACGTGAAATGAATCAATTAGAACATTAATTCGATTCAACCCACTCCAGTGAAGCGTCTGCTACCAGCTTAACACAGAATACGTGGTCACTTAGTGATAGATCATTATTTTTGTACTACCCCGATCCGATTATTTAAGATCGATTATCATTATTCTCTTCCAAATAAACCCCCGACTTAGTAACAAAGTAATTACTACTTTAATTATTCATCACAAAAATGATTTAGTAAAATGCTAATGTTTCTCCAAAAGGATTTTAGTTTGAATTGTGGGTTAAGTGGTCTTAAACCATGAATAATTTATTAGGTAAATGTTTCGATGTCAAGTTTTCGAAAAGTAGCTTGTTATGAATATTATTGATAAAAATATTAATCGGAATATCGATTTTAATGTATCTAGACAATATTCTAATGAGATGGTTCTGTTTACTTAAGTTATTAAGTTGTTGCTTTCAGATGGCGTGCGAATTACAATGACGGTTGAAAGCTTGTAAGTTGGAATGTCTTACATTTGATATATTAAGTACCGTATCTCAAATTGGGCGCTAAATTTATGTGAATATCGATTTCTTGGCTGATTTTCAAGCCTAGCACGCAATTTAGCAACTAGTCATGAACTGTAGGTACGTGACATACTTGGGGTGCTATAAATTAGTACAATAAGAAAACTAAAAAAGTAAATTGTTGAAACAAATAGATTAACCGATATTTTTTTAATCATAGTTTTTTCATTTTATTACGCCAGCGTGCGTGTTTGACCAGATGTATGAACAGTAGCAAGTGGCGTTCTGTAGTTTCTACCTACCATGGGGAAAAGGAGTGAGTTTATGTATATATATAATGGTTCCAAAAGTGGCATAGACGCTTATTTATTTATATATACTTTATTGTACACCACAAAAATACATAACAAAAAAAAAAGAATTAAACAGTACAAAATATACAATGGGCGGCCTTATCGCTTTCCGCGATCTCTTCCAGGCAACCTTGGAATGGACAGTGATTTGCGTGGACATCAAATGGGGCTGTCGTTGGTGCAAATAATAAGTATAGGTACAATATACTAGAAAAGATACACAGATATATACATATCCGAAATAATCAGATTTCCCACCCCAATCGCACTTCTATGCCATCGCATAGGCTTGTAATTTTGTATTAATTACGATACGTCGGGATTTGTTTACTAGTATCGAATATCAAATACTACCTGAACTATCGAAGTTACACCGTAGCTTTGAAAGTTCAGGTGGGTATCTGTTGTGTTAAAAGAGTGTGAACCGATTTTTATTAATTTAGTTTGGAAAAGCCGCATGACGAAAATTCAGAGCCATTTTTGGTTTGATTACAGCCTAACCAGATTTGCTACAAATTCCCACGTTTGTTTACGTCACTCTATTCAATGCACGCATTCCAATCACAGATGCCATTCTTTTTCCCAAACAAAACAAAAAAAAGGAAATAGTTATTTATCCAACATGTGAGGAAAGTTCGTTTTTCCTATGAGTTTTGATTTTGAGTCTTGAGCGAACGAAGGATTGAAAAATAGAATCACGAGCGCAGCGAGTGATTATAAATTTCAATCCTGAGTAAGCGAAAGACTCAACAAAACGAATAGCAAATGAACTTGCTCACAAGTTGCATACAAAACTTTTCACCACTCCCAGCAAGAAAGTATTCAGTCATCATAGGTAAATAAATTAAATAGACACAAAGCAAATCAAAATAATTCTTTTATTTTAAAATATCTTTAAAACTTAACTTAAAAAATCAGGCAAGGTTAGTTCCTGAACGGGAGCATTACTTTCCTCACTGTTCAAACAGTGAGGAAAAACCAACTTTCCTCACTGTTCAAGCAGTGAGGAAAAACCAACTTTCCTCACTGTTTTCGTAGAGGAAAGACACTTCTTTCGTGCGGGAGTGGTGAAAAAGCTATTTGTTGCTACGCGCTCAATCCATTCCCGTAATAAGCCGATATCTTAATCCACTCAATCTCACGCATTCCTCTCAAAAAGTTACTCTGCTCCGCTCGAGCGATTTATCGATTTATTCTAAAAGCTGCGACATATTTCGCAGCCATTAGGTAACCTTCACTTAAACCGGTGTTATCCTGTCTCAAAGCTTTCTCATTTCGCAAAATACCGTCGAACGTTCGGTTGGCAGTCCCGACTTCTCGAGACAAATAGGCGTGTCAGCCACAGTCTCTCCTTGACGAGCGTAAATTGCTTTGATTTTCTAACAAATCCTCCCGAGAAACTGTTGCCGCTTTTATATTTAGATTGCTGAGATTAAGCGTGTTTAGTTTCCTTAGAAAAGGAATTTGTTGAGATACTCTTAATATATTCAGGAGCGGCTCGTGGCTAAGTAACAGTCTCACGGATGTATCGATTAAGGTTAAGCTAAACTAGTCGAGGTCGGTCCGTGGATGGGTTCTTACGTTTCGTATCGAGATCCCTTCTTGCTTCGGAAAACACCGGTTCCGGATGTTATTCGTAGACGTTTGAAAGTCGTTACGGGTAATCAGAAGCCCGAAATTTTGGCAAACAGTCTTACCAAGGGCTATCGTGTCTACCCAGTAACTGGGTTATGTATCCATATAAAACCAACCAATCACCACTCCAAAAAAACCAGTACAAGTAGACTAGAAGCTGACCCCAACATAGTTAGCTAGGCAGATGATGATGATGAGTCTTGATGTCTTTCTCCTAATATTCTCGCGTTGTACTTCCTTGATTAATTTAAGTTATACCATGAACAGTCAGCTCATTTAGAGATTTAGGGGTAATCATAGACAGTAAGCTTCTGTTTGATCAACATGTAAATAGCATAGTTACTAAGACATCCAAAGCTCTGAGATTTATACTACGCACCACGGCCTGTTTCCGATCTCATACACCGGTTAAAATCTTGTATTGTTCTTTCATGCGTAGCCATTTATAATACGCGTCTCAGGTTTGGAACCCGCAGTATGAGACTTATAAGTCCCGTATTGAAGGCGTCCAACGAAAATTTCTACGTTATCTAGATTATAGGGCTCAGCAATACTCAGTTGACTACGAGCACCGCTGCAAACGGTGCCACTTTCTTCCTCTGGAGAAGAGACGTTATATTTGAGACATGAGTTTACTATTGAGTACCGCAAATGGCCATATTGACTTTCCTGTCAATACGCACGAATCTGATGGGATTACGTCAACGACCAATATTAAATGTACCTTTCGCAATGACTGATTACAGGCGGAATGTTTTCTCAATAAGAATTGCATTAAGTTTCAATAGGCTTCCTAGGGACCTTAATGTCGACTTGTTTTGCACCAGTGGCAGTGTGGCGACCTTCAGGTGGCTTTTGGCAGTCATTTTTCAAAGATAGTTAACTTAACTTATCTACTACTCTCTTACTAATTATATTAACTTTATGTACTTTATTTTCATCGATTTTTTCTTTAACTATATGTGGAGGCTTGTTATTACCATTTTTTTTTAAATATTATATTCTTTTTATCATTGGTTTTTTAGTCTGTAAGCCTTCTTTAAAATAAATAAATAAACAATAGTATTCGTTAAATCCGATTTATCAATAGTTACAGCGCGGTTAAAATAGAGCGAGTGGTTTTTACGAATCGGAGTGGTACCAATAGTGGCACGGGATTGTATTGTCGGATTTATTAACGCTTGTTAGTGTTACAACAATATTACTTTGACTTTTTGTACGAGCTGCAGAAGTGGGTCATGACGAATCGATACGGGTTAAAATTGTATACGCGGACAGAACGATGGTTAATGTCTTTGATTAGATGTCTTTGTGTATAAAAATGGCCAAGTGCGAGTCGGAGTTACAAGAAGGGTTCCTTACTACCTTACAATATTTTGCCCCGTTGGTCTCGTGGTTGCAAGCGCGACTGCTGAGCGTAGGGTCCTGGGTTTGATTCCCGGGTCGGGCAAAGTGTAATGGGGTTTTTCCATTAGAAATTTCTTAGTAACAGCCCGGAGTTTGGAAGTTGGCGGTGTGATGGGTGCCTCGGAAAGCACGTTAAGCCGTTGGTCCTGCGCCTGATCTGTCTCCGGTGGAGTCGGATTGCAGTCCCATCGGACTATGAGAGTGAGGGAAGAGAGAGTGCACCTGTGTCTGCGCACACACTTGTGCACTATAATATCTCCCGCGCCGAAGGCTAGTCTCCGTTGAGATTGGCCTCCGTGGCCGAAATACAGTCTGAAGGACGACTATATACAATATTTAAAACTACATATATTTTTTTAAAACTTTTCTATAATTTTCTACTTTACTTTATTTTTTATTATTTTATATTATATATTTTATTGTTATAGCGGCCATAGTATTTATCATAAAGTGTCTACCTATTACGGTTCAAAAGACACAGCCCCGTAACAGACAGACGGACAGCGGAGCCTTAGTAATAGGGTCCCAAAGGCACCCTAAGAGTACGGAACCCTAAAAAAGACTGCTAAATATAGAAGCTATGTAAGTATTCCTGCCTTTACAAGTACCTTTTGTTTTTCTGTTCTTAACGAAATAATGTAACGGAAAAACATTGTTTATCAAGTCTAATTAAGGTTAACATTTTCTTTACTTTATTATAAGAAGGCCATGTACATTTTTTTTTGCTCATCAAAATAACGTTTCATGAGTAAAATATTATTTTATTTTTCCAATATTCCTGTTTTAGACTATGTCTTTAGGATTTCCTGAAATAATATTATATTTTCCGATAATAATATTGTTCCTTAATTGTTTCAGCGGTTTGTTTCTTAATTATTCTTTGATATAGGGAACGATTTTTTAAGAACGATCCATTTTTTCAGCATATTTTAGAATTTGGTTAGATTACCGTGTAGATGAATTACAAAGTTCATCAGTCACATGAAAAGTATGATGAATTACAAAGTTCAGTTCACTTAATGTTTAGTAGTGGACATTGGACATTCAACTACTCACGAGTATGTCCATCCTAACACTACAAATGCTTCTAAACTTTAAACTTTATTCCAGAACCACCAAATGATATAGCATTAAAATGAACTTTAATCCCCAGAGTTACAGTGCAAATTACGCTAAGAGTTAATCTAATTACAGTGCGTGCAGTACTAAATGATAGTTAGCACGAATGGACTGGGGTTGGCGCTTTCACACCATTGTTCAGTACGTAATTATTAGGCACCCTATTTATAATAACGAATAATAAAGCAATGCGTGTTGCCAGGGGCTATAATAATATGATAAGCCATAGTTAAAAGATTAATTAGGCGGCCATTATAGAATGAAGATGAAAGAAAACAGGCTGGTTTTAGTCTACATGCACTAGTCAAGCGTGGTGATCACAGAATAGATAAGAATGGTGGTGATTAACGCTTGTTTCTTCTCATTTTGCAACAAAGTTCTGGCACAGTATAAATAAGTACAGTATTCTATCTTCATAGAAAACGGCTGAAACGACGCGCTTCTAAATCTCAGTGTAACAGTATCGAGTGCACGGCAGTTACGCACGGACGCGGAAGGTTTGTCTACCGAGCGGCCGTAGTCAATTATTTCAATGTCACTGCTGAGATATAATACTGCTACTTATTTATTCTATGGCTCTGGTCATACCGAGGGAAGTACCGCGCTGGTCACGGGACACAAGTGCACGCGTCTATTGATTGGAAAGTAATGGTAGCCACGTTACGATATACTTGCGCAAATTTAGACTTGCACAAGTCTGCGTGACACCGAATGGCTCGGATACTTATGATAATTCATGACACACACGTTAATGTATACTTTTGCAAGTCCAATTTTGCGCAAGTATAGACTTGCACAAATCTACGTGACACCAAATGGCTCGGATACTTGTGCTAATTCATCACACATATACGTTAATGTATACTTGTGCAAGTCCAATTTTGCGCAACTATAGATTTGCACAAGTCTGCGTGACACCGAATGGCTCAGATACTTGTGATAATGCATCCCACACACGTGAAAACATACTTGTGCAAGTCAAAATTTGCGCAAGTATATCGTTACGTGTATGGCTACTATAACGAGACTATTTGCACCAGTTAGAACACCTCAACACTAGTTAGTTGACACAATCGGCACGAGCAAAATTATGTCCCGCACTCCCCGCGGGATTCACTTCAGTTTGTCCGGATTTTTTTAAGACGATTACACGCCCGGTTTATTAGGACAAAATATTAGATAAGTGATTTTTTCCTTTGATTTTCTTTGTCTTGTGTTGTATAACGCACTGCGATGCGTTACCGCAAGCCTTTGCGTTATTACATCGCACTGCATCATCCAGTTCAAGACAGAAAGCCTCTCATGTCAATCAACAGATCAGACCTATATACATATTATAAGACTAGCTTCTGCCCGCAACTTCGTCTGCGTAAAATTTCGGCTCTCGACCCATTCCGTCGCATCGCATCGCCCGCCAGCGCTATTACTACGTTTTCGAACACGGCGTGTTGCCACGCCGAGCGCCGGACCCAGAGTCCAAATAGGAATAGTTAAGCGGAATATGATATAAATATATCTACGACTATTGTATTTTATAATGGATTTCCGCAAGGTTACGCCTGAATCAATAAACTTTATGAGTTTTTGTCATTTAAGACCCAAAGGTCGTAGCCTGGTGTGAAATAGCTTATAAACTTCCCCATGATTTGTTCTATCAAATGCAAAAAGAATTTTTCAAATCCGATTGGTAGTTCCAGTGATTACCCCCTAGATACAAACAAACAAACTTTATAATATTAGTATGGATAGTTTATAGATAAAGTCACTTTTCGTGTGTCTGTAACACATTGTTCTTTTAAACTACATAACGGATTTTGGTACGGTTTTCAGCATAATTTAAAGAATTTATTCCTGAATGTTAATGTGCATTAAACTTACATATAGTAAAGAAATCTCGACATTTTTTCAGGTTGTAATAACCGTGCAAAGCAGGGACGGGTCACTAGTTTAGATATAAGTAACAAAAGCCATCATTATTATGTCAACATTAGACCTGCCAGCGTTTGACTGACAGCCACAATCGACATGATATTGATGTTTTTGTAGTTTCATGTTATTACGGTAATAGTCGTTGATAATGATGAGGTATAACCTATGTCTTGAAATGTACTTAAAAGGATATAAAATAATAACTTATATTATATTAATTGTAACTTACAAAAAAAGTGGCCAAGTGCGAATCGCACTCGCATACTCCGTACCAAAACAAGACATTTCTTGTATGGTCATTTTTATTAAAAGTCTTTTATTCATTTGTTTAACATCAGTAGGTATAATAAATGGTATAAATATAGTGAAGAGTTCGCTATGTTATACCAGAGGGCATACAAATGTTGGAAATAAATAAATTAGGCCAGACAAGTTTCAATAATTTAATTTAATCAGCCTGGACAGCGGCCATAGTAGTAAACACGCTGGGAACATTTCTAAAGA
This sequence comes from Xanthia togata, assembly GCA_963853775.1. NCBI lineage: Eukaryota > Metazoa > Arthropoda > Insecta > Lepidoptera > Noctuidae > Xanthia > Xanthia togata. Next base: position 25,574,525 of record OY970794.1, on the reverse strand, counting down.
TACAGCCCGGTGACAGACGAACGGACAGCGGAGCTTTAGTAATAGGGTCCCGTTGGCATTCTTTGGGTACGGAACCCAAGACTATTGACTATTAGTAAGTAACAACTCATAAAAAAAAAACAATAATTTATGGTATAGTAGGTACGTTATTCCGAGATTGTTCACCGTCGATTGTGTTATCGTACTTACTAAGTTAAATAAGAGAAGTACAGTCACGAAAAAAAAACAAGTTGGTCACATTAGGAAACTTAATCACCTCATCAATCAAAGACAGTTGAATTACACCAAATGTTAAATCGTTTTATGACTAGCATTGTTGGTGCATAATCAGCAACTCTGCCTAACCCTTCGAGGAAATGGCGTTTTTGTTGTATACCATGTTATACACATGTATGTTATATGATGTTTATGAACGTGACATAACGTACGTGACGTGTGTTTGCCTATGCACAAATATCGCTTTGAAAGCATAACCGCTTCTTTTTTTGAAGACCGTTATTAAGTGAGACTTTTGAAAATTACTAGTCACGATTGGGTCCTCAATAGAAACAATTCTTACCGCAGACGGTTTTATCTTTGTTACAAGCTTAACAGGGGTCAGCACTGAGTGATTACGTGGAGCACTTGATTGGCACTGTGGGTAGGCAATTTGCCTAACAAATATTGGCTGGCCCTTAGATGTGTAGGCATACCACTGCTTTGTTGTCGGTGTTTATGTGTGTAAGATTTATGTTCAAACAGTAGTTTGAACATAAATCTTACACACATAAACACAATACAAATAATAATTTTGATATTGTAGGCTACGTGAATTTTAACAAAAATGTAAATTTGTTAGTGACCGCGAAATGGCATGAAATTGTTTATACTGTTATTTGAATATTTAAGCATTTTTACTCGTCTGATTTTCGTAACCTGATATGAAATGACGTTGTCAGTAAAAACTATTTATTTTAGTTAGGTAGGTACTACATAAAATCGATTTAAAAGTCGAGTCCACATTGTAAACAGTAAAACATATTAGTTTAGCTGGTTTATAACATAATTTTGATCAAGTAGAGTGACTATAAAACTCTGTTCATAAAAAAAACATCCCTACCACTAACAAACAGACAAAAATACCTAATAGCACCCACACAAACAAAAAAATAACACAAAACGTAAACAATAACAGGCGTTAAAATAATTGTGTTGCCTTAATAAAGATAAAAGGGACAACAGTACATACGTGTGTTTCTAATTCCCGCCTTATTATCCACAGACACACCTTGACTCCCAGGGGAAAACAATATAAATACATGGTGGATACGTCATTATTTATGTCTTTGTTGTTTTTAAGCTGCCTACCATCGAATAAACAAAGAAGTTATTTGTTTAAAACACTTTTTTTCACTTGTACCAAAGAATGTTACACTATAAGTAAATAATAATAAGTAGTGGTCACCCAGTGGTCAAAATTTTACCATTAAATTTTAAGTTTGATAGGATAATTTAGGATAGTTCATACTAATTCCATGTATAGCTTCCATGTATCGCTACTAAGTTTCCTACAAAACAAGTCGAACAGCGACCTGAAGAAATTCGCCGAGAGGTGAGATCTACCACTGTTGCAGAGGTGGATGCAGCTACATACTCGTAGTAACACTTCCCCTCGTATTACTCGTATGTAATATTTTTGTGTTGTGTTTTATTTTATTCGTTTTGGTTGACGTGTGTATTGTGTATGTACATATTTCAATTTTGATGACATTTGTATGTATATTATATTTGATTTGATTGACATGTGTAGGTATTTTAATTGTATCTGATTTGAATGAATTGAATTTTTAAATATTATTTTATTAATTATGTGCTTTAATATTTTAAGTATATGAAATGTAATGTTATGGACTTTGTCTGAATTAAATGAATTAATAGTACATACTAATTCCATGTCATTGTTATAAGTTATAGTCATCAATTTTTGTGTAGTATATTTTTTATTAAATTTAATTTATTTCTAATTGATTTATTAGAAATTAGTTTCAGCGTAAATAAAAATATTAACTTTCTCCATATAAACTTTAACTGTGCCAAAGTTCATATTCCTCGTCAGCGTAATTTTCATAAAAATGGGTACAACATTTTTGCTTCACGTATTATTCAGATAAACCTCCTGACCGAATTGTGGTCAGCGGCCAATCTCAGCGGAAACTAGCCATCGACGTGGCAAATATTATAGTGCACAAGTGTGTGCGTATAAGTTACTGGCAAAAAAATAAAGTAAATAAATCAAATAATTTTAATCTGTCATTAAAAAAAACAAAATCAAATAGCTCATCCAAAAAGACGAAAAATAAAAAACTATCATTCCTTCTTCTCACTAAAAACTCATATATCAAAACTACCTCTAAAATAATTCAGTTCGATATTCCGTTCGAGCGAAGAGGGAATAAATTAAAAACTCTACTACTGCCTTTATTGGTACACGATAGATGGCGCTTTAGGTCCCCAGTAAATCACGTCGAGCAACGCGAAAATCCATACGCAAGGAAAACCGTTTGATTTATTAGAAATTAGTTTCAGCGTAATTTCTGAATCTGTTCCACGTGAACCAAATGTTCGTTCACAGTGACTTTGGTTCGAGTTCGACTTGCCGTGAACATAATTTTATGGTAAATGGTATTTTGGGTGAAAATTATGCGAATTTGTGATGGCAGTCATTTTGTTACATTGTGCGCTCATAACTGTCGCGCATTGGATTCGTAAAGGGAGTAACATTATGTCAATGACGATTGCACGCATAATCTACGAGGCTGATGGGTCGTGAAATTTTAACAGAATAATAAATGAAATACGTTCGGTTTGTTTTGTATCTTTGCGCTGACAAATGTTTCCTAAACTGCTCAATGTTCAACCAAAGTTAAAAATAAACGGCGTTTCAGAAAACCCATGATTTGTATAGTTGTTGTCTACATATTACGACAGGGCAGTATTGTCTGGTTTAAAAACAGGGTTTTATATTTGGACTACTTTGAAATTAAGATTGTTTTGTCTTTTTCCGTCGTTACGGGTCCCGAAAGTCTGATCACCAGTCTTACCAAGGGGTATCGTATTACCCAGTTACTGGGTTGTGGAGGTAAGATAGGCAGTCGCTCCATGTAAAATACTGGTATTCAGCTGCATCCGGTTAGACTAGAAACCGACCCCATCATAGTTGGGAAAAGAGAGAGGTAGATTGTTTGTCTTTTTAAGACAGTTTAATTAACTCGAGTCTGCGCACAACCTTATATAGAGACACTATAAGGAAACATAGTGACGACTTAGTTGCCATTAAGAGCTGCGGTTGTCAATTAACAAACCGAATGCCAAATTGGTTCCAAGTAGTACTCAACCACTAATTGACTGCTACGAAACGGTTCTTACTCAAACAATGTGCGTAGGAGTGTTCTACATATCGGATGAATGCGGATGATAATTTTGATAAAAGTATTAATTAGTTATAAATTGTTATACCCACTTGTAAATATGAAAATATTATATTAGAATTTAAGAGAAAACTTAAGATTTTTTGTGTATTTGTTTGTTACGCTTTCACGCTAAAACTGCTGAACAGATTTGTATGAAATTCGACACATGAATAGACCATGGCCTGGGTTAGGGCAAAGGATACTTCTTATCTCGATATTCTCACAGGATTGTGACTTATGCGGGTAAAACCGTAAGGCGCAGCTAGTAATAATAATAACATTATTTATTGACATAAAACAAGATGGACACAAAACATGAAATTCTCTGACTCTTGCGCCAGTTATGTGTTGCAGAAGAATCATCATCTTCCTGCCCTTATCCCATGTTACTTGGGGTTGGAGCAACACGTTTTCTTCTTCCATTCTCCCCTGTCAACCGTCACTCAATCATCTACACCTTTTTCCTTCATATCATTCCTCACACAATCCATCCATCGTTTCTTTGGTCTTCGTCTCCCTCTCCATCCCTCAACATTTATTTTCATCACTCTTTTAGTCACATGCGATTCTTCCCTCCTCATCACATGCCCATACCAAGACAGTCGATTCCCTTTCAACTTTTCTGTAAGTGGCGCAACTTTCAGACTTCCTCTAATATACTCATTCCTTATTTTATCCATTCTTGTCACACCACACATCCACCTCAACATTCTCATCTCTGCTACATGCAATCTCTTTTCGTCCATCTTCTTCACAGCCCAGCATTCCGATCCATACAAACGACAGGTCTAATCACGGACTTGTATATTTTCCCCTTTAACTTGAGGAGCATCCATGGGTCGCAAGTTGTTCCAGTGACCTGTCGCCATTTCATCCATCCTGAGTTGATCCGGTGCGTTATGTCACGGTCTACCTCACCATCCCCTTGGACAAGTGACCCGAGGTACCGGAAATCGGAGAAGAATATTGAGCTTATATTTATTAAATCGTTTCTTAAGTCTCGACATACCTATTATTAATGCTATTTAATGTTAATGTGGAATTTTTGTTTTTCCTCAATGACAGTTTTGTAGTGTGGCCGTGAAAACAGATAAAACATACCGAGACTAATTTTGGAGATCTTACTATGGAAACGAAAACTTCTCTGTGTTCTCAATATAAATTAAAATCAGGAGAATATCAAATATATTCTTAAATAAAAACTGTTTTTATTTTTTCTCTATAGGTATAACATTATTTTTTATTTTTTTTTATAAAGCGTTTCCCCACACTAAGAACTTCTCCTGTATTGTGGGTGCATTTACAAACAATTAAACTCAAATTACACAAACAGCCAGACCCAGAACAACTACTTGTAGGTCATACAAATATTTGTTCCGTGCGGGAATCGAACCCGCGACACGCAGTGCTGCAGTCAATCGCTTAACCACTGCGCCAACCGTGCCGCATTACCCTCCTTCTGGGACAGTTGGGTAAAAATGAGATGTCAATTAAAGGCGGATTATAATAGCTACTGGCCCTAACATCGCTGAAAGCATCGAAAAATCTCTCACCATTCCTTTTAATAAACAACACAAGCGAAACTTCAGCATTTCAAACCTTTTTTATCCATTTAGAAATTCTAATAACGTTACACTGTACATGAGGTTATGGTGGATATTTAATGGGGTCAGTCCAATCATGCTAATGAAAACAAGCCATGCGATAGAGCGTTGTTTAGCTTCTGAATATTCAACGGGGTTATTTTCTTAACGGCACTCCAGATTTCCACCCGCGGTCGAAATTAAACCTCATGTACACTGGCGAGTGTGCACGACTTTACCCGACGATAACCGACGGCTGTACGGCTGTAGTACCTACCACAGAGTAAATAGGTACAGAAGGTCGGCTGCGTACAATGAGTATTTTTTAGTGATTTTTTTATTTTTTTAAATTATTTTTTTACATTGTTCTCACGTATAGAATCAACAAGAGTAATGTACCCAGGATTTTGTAATTTCTATATTTAAAAGAGTGTCCTTGGAGTTTCTTGCCCATTCTTCTCCATAGAGATCTGCGTTTTGGAATGGGCAACTAGCTTCAACTTTCTGACTAACTGACTGACTCTTTGATAATTCAAAAGTGCCTGTATATGGTTTAATTGAAATAAATGCTTTGAGTTTGAGTATCTCTCATTGTATGCAGCCGATGCTCTAAGTGTGTGTCTTCTTTAAGTGTGTATGTGTGCATGTGTTATACTTATCACGCATGCACACATAGACACTCCTACAAAATACAAGGATGTTTTGGCATTCGAATGACGTTGATATGATATGAAGATGCTGGTGGTAAACATTAGTGCAATTGTTTTGAGAAAAATAAAGGTGGCGGTGTTCGTTCCGAGTTTGACCACGCGAAAAAAAAACCTTGTAGCACTATTACTCGTACGATGATTGCAAACGAACTCGCAACGGACGATTTTTTTTTTTGTGACTGTTTGATATTTCCGTACGCTTGCACCTAAGTGTGGGTGCACGTGTTTGCCTTCTGCACCTACCTTTACCTCATTCATGATACAGCAGTAGTACCTACGCTACTTAGATTGGATCGAGCTTTTGTGATTGCGGAATTGGCACGACGAAATTGCTGTTAGTGGTCGGAATTCAGAAATGTAGTATTTCAGGTGTTAAGTTGTGGCTATTATTCAATGAGTTATGGGTGTACAATATAGTTGGACGTCTTAACCGATAACCAGATAAGGCGACAACTTTATATATGTTGTATTGATTCGTAGAAGTTTGTAAGTACTTTTTAATTTATGACGTCATGGTTTCGTCTTCATTGGTTCTATTTCATTTTCTTATTGGCATCGATTTTCGTCATGGATCACTCGCCTTATCCTACCTAAGTGTGATTTTATTTAAGTTAAAAATTAAAAATATTAATAAAATAATGTTTTATTTAAAACAATTGGATATTTAAATATTGGCAATCCACCAGTGAACACTATGCCTAAACACCTCGTAAACCACTTACCTACTTCACTAAGTAAAATAATCTAGGTTAACAGTACAGCAAATACGTTGGATACATCGGCAGACTAAACAGTTACGTTAATTAAAAACTTTTTGCTTTTGTTTCAAATTAAGCCGTTAAGCCTGTGGAACAATGTTGTTGATGGATGGTTAAAAATAAATAACAACGGGGTGGTACAGCCTCATGGCTGGTAAATATGAAGATCGGTAAGATTGTAGGCTTGGACTGTTGTTTGGAATATCTACTTGACAAATAAAAGCCTATTTTTGTTGCAACAAATACTCCAAGAACTGAGCATTGCAAGCCTCGAGGTTGGACTGACGATGAATCGGTCAAAGGCTAAAGTTATGACCAATGCCGCTAAATATAGGGTCGAGGTCGATGGGCAGGAAATAATATAATATCTACCTGGGCCAGGTAGTTTCCTTCTACAACATACAGGACAAAGAGATCGACCGTCGAGTCGAAAATGACTGGAGAAGCTACTGGTCTATGAAGGCGCTAATGAAGGGCGACCTTCCAATCTCACTAAAGCGCAAGCTCGTCGACATGTTTATCCTGTCTATCCTAACCTATAGCGCTCAGAGTTGGCCTTAAACCGAAGCTCAGAAGCAATGGAGCGTAGCATTTTAAAAATCAAACTCACCGACCAAATTCGCAACACCATAATATGCTCCAAGACAGGCGTCGTCGATGTTGGCGATAAGTCTGCGAGGCTGAAATGGGACTCAGCGGGTCACACCTATAGGATGCATCAAAACACATGGGCCAGGATCGTCACACAGTGGGTGCCTAATGACGGGCGTCGTGACCGGGGCAGGCGTAATAAACGCTGGCGTGACGATTGGAGTCGTTCCTGAGCGATTTGCCGGAGAAGGCATAGCATAAGGAAAACTAAAAAAGTATGGAGGAGACCAGTAGTGGGACTACAAAGAATATTTATCTATATAATAAAAATGAATCGCTAAATGTGTTGCTAAATCCAAAACTCGAGATCGACTGGACCAAATTGGATCATTCTTATTTTCAACCGACTTCAAAAAGGAGGAGGTTCTCAATTCGGTTGTATGTTTTTTTTGTATGTTTGTTACGCGATTACTCCGCCAATTATGAATTGATTTTGATGATTCTTTTTTTGTTTGGTAGGGCATACTTCAGAAGTGGTGGTATTTTTTGTGAAAAAGTTTTTATTTTTCACTTTTTAGTTGTGGTACCTACACAAAACCCCCACAAAAATTTGAATACCCATTACCTGCTATGTAAATTACAGTGACAGGAACTATTAGAATATCATCCACATATACTAGATGGGAAAAATACGTATTATTGAAGCTAACTCAAAAACCCCTCGTCAGATCTTGACCAAATTTATATGGGACCACTTCTGAAGTATGCCCTACCAAACAAAAAAAGAATCATCAAAATCAATTCATAATTGGCGGAGTAATCGCGTAACAAATAAACAAAAAAAAAAAAAAAAAAACATACAACCGAATTGAGAACCTCCTCCTTTTTGAAGTCGGTTGAAAAATAAAACCGACTTCCAAAAAAAACACTACAAAGTGAAAAATAACTTTGATTTTGGAAGTTGGTGGCAAAAAAACGAAAATAAAACCCCAAAGACACCGACATCCGAAATCAAAGTTATTTTTCACTTTGTAGTGTTTTTTTGGAAGTCGGTTTTATTTTTTGTGAAAATTTTTTTTTGTTGTATTTGTTATTCTCAGGACAATGTTTTTATTAAAGATGTTGTAAGTAGGATAAGTAGGAAGGTATGTAAGTAGGTAGGTAGGTATGTATATAGGTATTAAGGTGTGTAGGTAGTTAGGTAGGGTAGGTAGGTAATTACTTAGTGCTGCTACCCGTACGAAGCCGGAGCGGGCAGCTAGTTACTAATAAAATCTTTCTATAAAATGATTATTTTTTGATATTTATTAAACTTACGTCAGGGTAATTGAAATCCCGGTCGACCAAGGTTCACGCTTATCAAGAAATCTATACATAGGAGGGTTTAAACTATGTTTAAACATAAACTTACTGTTTTTCTTTTACTAACTGTGATGATATAGCATAGTCGATTGTTGAAACAAGCCCGATCGAAATAATTCACAATTAGCTGAACCGAAATATCTTTCGTATTCACACGTGCTAAAATGTCAAAGTCCACATAATTGTCAGGTGTTAATTAAAAGGTGTATGCTGCGCTCAGGCGGGATGACTACTGCCGGAGGCTATACGCGGGGATCGTGCGGTCCATGGCCCTGTACGGGGCACCGGTGTGGGCGCATTCGTTGAGGCGGCGGCCTGCCCGCCGGTTGAACGCGTCCCAGAGGGTCATGGCCACCCGGCTGGTCCGGGGATACCGCACGGTCTCCGGTGAGGCGGCGAGCCTCCTTGCCGGATTGCCGCCATGGGATCTGGAGGCAAAAGTCCTCGCGCATATTTGGGAGTGGCGCGGGGAGGCGAAACGCCGGGGCTTGACTCCGATGCCGCGAGAAATCGCGGCACAGCGGACAGAACTCCGACGGGATCTCATGGCGGCATGGAGAGTACGATTGTCGCAACCCAGTGCTGGGCACGCCACTATTGCGGCGATAAGTCCCCTCTTTGAGGAGTGGCTGGAGAGGCGCCACGGCGTCCTCACCTTCCGCCTGACGCAGGTCCTCACCGGACACGGCTGTTTCGGGAGGTACCTGTTTCGGATAAGGCGGGAGGAAACGCCCAGGTGTCATCACTGCGTGGATCGCCCGGAGGACACGGTGGAGCATACGGTGGAGGTATGCCCGGCTTGGGCAGAGCACCGCCGTGTCCTCGTGGAGGCGATCGGTGGCGGGGATCTCTCGCGTCCGGCCCTGGTCCAGGCCATGGTACGGAACGAGAGGGCATGGGAGGCCGTCACCTCCTTCTGCGAAGCAGTAATGCTCGCAAAGGAGGAGGCGGAACGCGTGAGGGAGAGGCAAATTTCGCGCCCTCACGCCCCTAGCCGCCGCAGGAGGAGACGCCCTGGGCGTCGGGAATCGATTGCCGATTCCCGGCCACCGTAGGCGCGGGCTTGCGGACGGTGAGCAATGGGTAGCTCGCCGTCCGGTAAGGACCAGGCCCGGGTCGACGGCGCGTTGTGTTCCACGCGCGCCTCAAAGAGATGTCAGCAAGTGAAGGGGTCCGATGAGACCATTGCCTGCTGGGGTTGCGGGATTAGTCCGAAAGGGATACCGTGGCCCCCTGGCATTGCACAGGCAACAGAAGGAACACGGGTGGGTTTTAGTCAGTAAGAGTCTGACACGCCCTCCCGCTCCACCCAGAGCGGGAGACGTCATTTGATGATTTCCCACCCAAAAAAAAAAAAAAAAAGGCGGGATGACTAAGAGATAGGCAAGCTTAATCTGTGGGTCACTGCGGATATACCCTTGTACAAATACACAGTAGCTCCCAAAAGTGAGATAAATATACAGTCATATATGACGGTATAAACCCCCGACTTCATAAGGAAAAGTCGTGAATATTACATGTGTGCGGAAACGCAAGAAGCCAGTTATCTATTTAGCATTTTTTGGCTTGTTGGCTATATGGCTAAATGAACAAGTCTTATCGGGACAGCATCAGCAGTTATCGTTAAAATTCACGATATTTCAACGAAACGAAACTGAATACGCGATTGCTAATTAAAATTTCCGTTTGAAAATTTAAATAATGTAGCGAAATTAGGCGATTTCATTCGTTACGATAGGCATTATTTATTTATTGAGAGATTAAATTTCATGAAATGTTCATGAATTATTTGATGTAGAAAGCTAATTAAAATGTCCTGTTATTTTAATTAAGTATTTCAAGAGTTCGTATTTGAGAGGGATGTGGCCAAATCATCTGCGTAGTTCTAGCAAGCTGCACTTGCCATGTTCAGTTTTAGGACTTTTCTTTGTAAACGTATCAGGAAAAGCAAGAAACACCGTCAATCCCGGTTGTTATAAAATATAGGATTAGACTGATAGATATACAAATTATCCTTAGAATATTGGTAGTTAATGGGGAAAGGGCGATATGAAATAATTTATTCTCATTAGTTGCAAGCAAAACTTGTACAAAAAAAACCGGCCAAGTGCGTGTCGGACCACACACAATGAAGGGTTCCGTAGTTGGAATGAATTTATCGTAAGAACAAACTTAACTTTTTAATTGAAAAATATGTTCTCCCTTAAGGAATATGGGAGAACATGTTTTTGCAACTGCAAATTTAAGTTGGTCGATTATTACTCGTAAACTTGTAAAGCCCACTTAAGTCTGATAGTTTTCCTTCAAACTTCGTTATATATAAGTACTAATGCCGTGACATTTGAATTTCTAACTACAACCGTTTAGTTGGTAGAGGGGAAAATTGGTACTTTAAAGCTTGATAAGTCACGAAAGGTTTATTTAATCAAAAAACGGTCTTCGCAAACCCCTAATATTTTTGAAAGACGTATCCAACTATCCAACGATATCCCACACTATGGGAAGAACGAAAAAAAAAAATATCATCCCCGCTTTACATGTAGGGGAGGTACCCTAAATAATTGTTTTTTTCAAAATTTTATTTTACCACTTTTTTTGGCGTCTTTAATTTTTATACTCATGCCAAATTACAACTTTCTAGTACTAATATTTTTTGAGCTAAATCGCGGACAGACAGACAGACATGACAAAACTATAAGGGTTCCTTGTTGACTACGGAACCCTAAAAACGGACAAATACGAGTTAAAGTCGCTTGAGGAGAGTTCCGTACGATAAATATGTTTTGTACCATGTTTTTTATCCTAAGGTAATTTATCTGAAGAACAAACTTAACATTGGAGTTGAAAAACCTGTTCACCCATACATAGAACTGCAAATGCAAGTTTTTATGCACAATATTTAGAGATTTACCATGTTATTTTAAGACCATAGACTTATTATAGGTTTTCCTGTTATCTATAAGTAAAGAACCTTATCCATAAGATTTTTTTTTAAAATTTTAGGCTCTTTAAAAGTATTATATAAAAGTATATTTGAGATCCTCACAAGCTCTTACACACACGGTATAATAAAAGTTTGCAAAACTTATTTTTGTATGACTCATAATGCGAAGCACTAGAGAGTGCTTAGCGATCTAAAAATTTGTTTCGCCCCCTCTGCAACTGTTTTTATTGTTGCACTCCTGCTAGTACACAGAACCTATATAATTTATATAGCACTGTATAGATAAATGGCTCTTTTATTCAAATTAGTTTAATTATAATTAATAAAAAACTAGTTAATATACTAATACTATATATCTTTCTCCAACTTTGACCCTCTTCCGTTGCCTAGCAGCCAACAATACGAACCTAAATAGTCTTTGACAGTAGGTACGTAAAGATTGCAAGGTGAGAAATTTTGAATGAGCGTTATGAGGCGTGTACTTTTTGTTTTTTTTTTTCTAACTTGCCCCCGAAAAAGGACCCTCATATTCAAAATTAATTTATTTACATTACACGTCCGTGTTTGGGTTACACTAATTCATACATGTGTACAAATTTAAACTTAATAATCAGTTCATTCGATTCGGAGCAAATTGGCTGTGACCGACGGACAGACAGCAACCCAGCCAGCCAGCCAGACACGAATGATCCTATAAGGGTTCCATTTTTAATTCGGAGGTACGGAAACCTAAAATTTACTCACATGATTTAATTAAACTGTTTAGTAGGTATAGCAACAAACTTACTACCGGGAAGTGCTTACTGCCATGCTTCGATTCCTTGTAGGTTATAATTAGGCAATAATTAAAAAGAAAAATTATGGGTTTCGTAACAAGTAAAATGTATAATATTAGGTATTCCTTTTTGGAAGCAACGTTCTTTGTTCATCGTTCATTAAGGAAACAGAAAACGCTGTTTTCTTAACAAGTATTTTGATTTATTATATTACGAAATGCTGTCAAATTATTCATTGAGTTAAAAACACGAGAAAATCAGACAATGGAAATATCTTACAGTTGAAAACGTATTTTTTATTTTAGTGTTTTGTTTCAACTGCTCCGTTGGTCTAGTGGTCGCTACTGCTGAACATGAGGTCCTGGGTTAGATTCATCGGGTAGGTCAGTGTTATTGGGTTTTTCCATCTTATGTTCATGGTTGATGGCAATAGGCTCGCCCCCCGTTACATGGGACATAAACAAAACCGGCGATATGTGGGTTAACTATAGGTACAATACAGCCCTGCCTAACTCTTCGGGGATTATGGCGTGATGTTATGTTATGTATTGTTTTATAAAATGTTACATTTCACCAATAGCAAATTGGATTTCGTTTTTACCTAAACTACAATGAAATGGCAAATCTTAGATACAGATTTTGGGAACATCCTATACAATATTAAAAGCTTTAATTGTATTTAGAAATTTGATCAAACCATGATCGATCAAACTAAGGCCTGCCAAAGTTATGTCAGTCATCTAAAATAAAAAAATCAGGTCACTTAAAATTGGCCGTACACGTAGGTATTATTGCGGAACCTTAGTCTAGCCTCGAAAAAGTCTCAAAGAAGAAAAACAAGACACCTAAATATACAGATAAGAGATCCTTAAAAAAAAGAATTTCAATTTAACTTATCTCACAAAATAAAATAATCTATAGCCACACAAATAAGAACCACAAAAATTTAGCACAGCACTAAAACAAAATAAATAAAAATATATTTTTACAAAGAAAGACGGCTCTATAAAACCCCTGGCATTGGTCGTTGAAAAAGTGGTTTATTAGCGCACAGGGGAGGCGGATATAATAAATATAAAACCAGGAATGACGTCCCGAGTTCCCCTGCCGTGCTCTCTGGCCCTTATTTCGTGATAACGTAAATACAACAGTTAGTAGGAAAAAATTTAGGTAAATAATTTGGTTTACTCAATAACTTTTATGAAGAATTGTGAGTGAAATTGTCTGGCTTGTATTAAAGCATATTACGAATACGTGTATATTTTAATATTGGATTGCAGTTCTTTAACGCAGCTTGCGGTTTGAGTAAACTGGTAGAAATTACGTACACGTAACGGTTTTCGTTACGTGTACGTAATTTCTACCAGTTGACAATTTCTATGCCATTAGACGTTATGTCCAAAAAAGTCAGTTTCTTAAGTCTTTAAAATCCAATATTCAACTGATATCCATGAGACTGCTCCATATGCTGGGATTCTAATCCTAACATATGTGTAGGTTTTCTGGTTTGCAAACACGAACGAATCATTAGCAGCAGTGACACAGCACCTACCGATGACTACTCGGGGTTTTGGGCCGAGAAGCGACAAATGAGATTCGAATTACCTGGATATACTGTCAACTAGTGTAGAATTTGACAAGAAGGTTGACTTCGATAAAAACATAAATAAGCTAACAATTTGGGGCCTATTTAACAAAACCTAGAGGCGACAGGTGCGACAATCTGACAATTTCAAGTTACATTAAATAGGGTCCCGTTTCAGTCAAACATTCGATTCAGTAACAGCTATTTCCCGCCTTAGTAAGATCCAAACTATCTCCATAAAAATAAGGAAACTTATAGTAGTCAATGCCATAAGACACAAAAACCTCCTGATCCCGGTAAGTCTAAGTCTGTGCCGAAGCCGCGGTCAAAACTAAAGATAAGCAAAACCTTTGAAACCTTGAAAATGTGTCCGTAAAGATTGTACAGACGGGTTCCAAACATGTCTTCACGATATCGGTATGCCTATCTTCTATGAACACAGTAACCCTTTCCCTTCATAACTTATGCGGGTAGATAAACATCAAAGAATTTGGCTTCCTTCCCAAATCGGCATGAAGATAGTTTACGATATTATTTATGTATGTAGTATGTATTGCTTACAAAATTTGCTTATCTTTACTGTATCGTCGAATACCATCTTTATTATATCGGTTACGTTTCGGCAGGTTCTAAATATAATCTGCAAAATATTGGTTATAATGATAAGAATCTCAAATAGATGGTCTGCCCTCAACTCACACTTTTCTTGGATTACAAAGGTATGAGATGAAATGTTATTTGACTTTACCTCCATCTTCAGGCTTCGTGGCAAACAATTCCTTCTCAGTTATTACCTTTATAGCATAAAGTTTGCTTCACTGAAGCATCAGGTATCCCAAATGTGCATTTATATAGTGCGAAGCATGCGCCCCAAATACATTATTTTATCTGTCAGCATTCACATATAATTATATAATTAATGTATACAAGATATTGTGAAAACATTTTAAAAGAGTAACAGTTTTGTTTCTTTCCCATTCTTCTTCATACGAAAACTACCTTTTGGTAGGGGCGACTAGAATCAATTCTGTTTTTTGTAAATTTTGTCGTTCAAAGGTGCCTTTTAAGTGACTAATTGAAATAAATTATTTGACTTTGACTTTATGCGTGGCTTACCATCGAGGCGCCTGCCTCGCACAGTCTGGAGGCACCCTGAAATAAACAAATCCGATAATCCAGTCTACGTTCTAAATTCATACTCACTGTGCTGCCAATCTTATGTTCAACAATAGTTAATACACCATATACTTTCTTGCTATTTAAATGGGTCTCTAAAACCTTGACCTGACCTGACCAAATCACGCGATGACTAGCAGATATACAGCTACTAAGAATTAATTAACCCTTTGTTACCCCATCATTGTAAAATTCTGCCGATGTCATGATGTAGTTAATAAAACGAAGTTCGAAGCGTGGTTTATGGAGTTATATGAAAATGAAGGAAGGCCTCTTTGTCTACGACGACGGTAAAAAAGGGTTTGTGAACAAGCTCTGCTACTTTGTTGAAAACTAGGTTATTTTTATTAGATGGTAAACAACCAGACCGATAGCTTTGATGATAATGGTCATCGATGTCTACGGAAATCTATAATTCTGCTGATGTATTGCTATCCCCGATAACCGGTGGAGCAGATGCATCCTGGAGTGGAGACCGCGTATCGGTAAGTGTAGTGTGGGTCGCCCCCCAGCTAGATGGACCGACAACCTGAAAAAGGTGGCTAAGAGAGACTGGAAAGACGGAGAGGAGAGGCGTGAGGGTGGAGAGGCGGAGGACAGACTGTTGTCACGCAGCCTGGGAGAGGCCAATCCAGCCGTGGACTGCGATATACTGAGTTGATCGCCATCCCAAAGACAAAACTAGAATTTCTCATGTACCTGTAATTAAACCGATACGTTCGGTCAAGAAGCGATAATATTAAGCAATTTTTTTTTAATAATTCACTTCCTACATATCGGGCGCATGTGTGTTATTGAACTGTTTCTATTCAAAATGTTGATAATGACGCAGACGAAAAAAAAAAAAATATACCAGCCTATTACTGTCCCACTGCAGGGCAAAGGTATCTTCTCATACAGAGAAGGCTTGGCAACAGAAAACAGTGGTAGTACGCCCCCGTACTAGCTCCATCACAAAGAGCTTACTACTGGGAAAAAATACATAACGACACATTTACGTGGCATTAGATCATAGCAAATACTTCTTCCCAAATAAACGATCACAGAAAGAGGAGGGGTGCACCAGGGGCGCATAAACTTTTATTAATAAAAGAATAAGTAACTGTAGGCGAAGAAATGCCTGGAACATCCACACCTCGGCGAGGCTATAATAAAAAAGTAACAGAAATTGATGAGCCAAGCGTGGCGGGTTAAACTTTGCGCTCAATATTTGGAGTCGGAGCGGGAAATATTGCAAGTAAACGCAGATCACGATTATGCTGGCAATGTTTTTACTTAGTAACCGACTGGTGTAGTCCCGAAGGCCAATTCCGGTACTTAAAAACGTTCAAAATCTATTCGTAATCTCATCTCAGCGAAAATCAATGACATTTGACTTTCACAGATTGAGCCTGAACACTGACACTAATAGAATGAGAACGTTTTTAAATATCCGGGATTTGTCTCTGATATAAGGGTTTTTAAGTTTTATATTCTGTTTCATCTGAAATATAGGGGACAGTTTCAGGTTTAATGATAAATTATTTGGATTTATTATTGTATCTTGAAACAGTTTTAAGTCATAAATATGTAGGTATATTCACCCAGATGTATGTTACTGGTGCCCCGTCAGACTAGACACATAGACGGTCTCCCCTCAAAAAGCGCCGCCTTTCGTCTGAAGCCGTTTTTGAGATTCAAAGTGCACTCCTAGCACATAACTTTTTCTTTTTGCTCACGGTCGAGTTTCAAAACAATCACCACGGTGAATATAAATTCTCAATTTATTTCTGCTGCAAAAATACTGGATGCATTTTTCACGACTTGTTATTTTAGCGAATTGTGTTTCTTTCTGGTTCATCTCAACGGAATCGACATTTCACATGTTATTTTTCACATAAATATTTATTTTGTGTTACAAATGTACCTACTTTCGAAAACCTACAATAGGTTTTTCTTATGATTACTTTTCCTCTATATTATTATGATTACATTTATGTCTTATATATTTTAGTATAACTAAAAGTTTTTTTATGTATTATATTCAACAAATATAAGAAGTTACTGGCTTTGGTAAACAAATAATTAAATTATGTAATCAAGCGAAACATCATAACAATTACTGGGCTGTCCGTGTCTGTGTTCTAATAACTGACTAATATTTAATTCCATGTTCGGTAATAAATAAAGTTAACAATATTTACAGCAACGTCATAATCTCCATCAAATAATAAACAACAGTTAACCTTAATATTCTAATACAACTTTACCTCCCCAACAAACTTCCAACTCCACATATTATAAAACAACTTGTTAACCTCTAAAAGGTTTTTTAAAACCATCGCAAAAATGCCAGACTTTATTAGGTATAGCACGTACCAATGTAAGGTTAAAAAACCACCATTATTAAAATTCCCATAGCCGACAACGGCCATAACAATATTTCAGGCCAGTAAGCTCAAAAGAAAAACTGCGCTTAAATGGATTTAGCATATTTTATGATAATATTAAGACGTACAAACGGTCTTGGGAATTTCGGAGGTACGGTCTAATCATCCAGTCTGACACCGCTTCACTGAAAATATTATACCTACGGAAATCCTCTGGATTATTAATGTTCCGTTTTTCATAAGTTTGAAGGGAATTTTCAGGAAAGTTTCTGCTAAATAAATAATTTTAGCGTCGACATTTTTTTAAGTTTTTATTTAGAGTAAGTACATATCTATATAATTTACTACTTTTTCCTTTATTCTATTTTTAATACGCTTAAATATATATAATACATTTTATAAATATTTTAATAAAAAGCATACAAAAATATTTTCAAAAAAGTAGCCCGCCGCTATTGGGAAAAGGGTTCAAGCTACCGGTGGTCAGGGCTTCTGAGAGATGAACCTCTTAACAATTTTTAATATTAGTAAGTAAATGATAAGGCTCACTAAAGTAGCTTCTACGATTGTTAATATTTAATTATCCGTGGAATACGAAGCCAACACCATGATCACCTTGCTAATTGCGGCTTATATTTTTATCACAGCATGACATATCTTCATATATAAACTTATTGATCAGCTAAAGACTCAAAAAATTTCGTCAAATATACGGAGAGTATACTCAGCAGCGCAGAAAATAAATTATACACGGACATTATGTATGCATGAGTATAGCTGTTCATTATACAGTTCGCTGCCTCTACGGTAGAAAGAAGAAGAATTTTGATTATAAGTCTTACAATTAATTGAATAAACGGAAACAGGGTCCAATGAGGGTTGTAATATCTATAAAATTAAACAGTTTTTCTCTCAAACCATTCAAATAACAAATATTATTAATTTTCTAGACAAAATGAACAGGGAAGTATTGCAACCATTATTTCCGCCGCTTAAAGCAGCATTGGTGTTTTCCAGTTTGAAAGTAATGCAGCCAATTACAGATAAAATTACGGAAACATTTGATTTTTTAACTATTCCCGTAAGGTCGGAAATACGTACATTTTGAATTGGAGTTGAAAGAAAGCTGTGGTCACCGGAAACTTTACGAAATTCTATCATAATAAAAAACCTGTAAGTGTCCAGAGAAAGTTTTCTGACATTACTTCCAGAGTTTCACCGCAATACTTTGTCAGTCATCCCTAATTAAATAGTTGCGTTCTTTAGGT
Source organism: Xanthia togata (assembly GCA_963853775.1). NCBI lineage: Eukaryota > Metazoa > Arthropoda > Insecta > Lepidoptera > Noctuidae > Xanthia > Xanthia togata. Next base: position 25,555,954 of record OY970794.1, on the reverse strand, counting down.
TGTTTGATCATCCGAGTGAAGGGAACTGCGAATAAAGTACCTAATCTTCTTCGTAATTTCAAATTTCTTTGTAGGAAGTATAAAATAAACACTTATTTCTACGCAGACTTTTAAATGGGTTATAAGTAACTTTTTATTTTCATTAATTTATTTAATAATTAAAATAATTAATCAAATCAGTGTACTTATTTCACATATAATTGCTTAAATTCCATCACGTATCGTTCAATAACTTTATCTAATACGGCCGTCTCTTAACAAAAAAAAAAAAAAATGGAAGCAGAAGGATGAAAAAATCCATTTTAAAAATACAGCGACCAGTGTTTTTTTTCGTTCCATTTTCATCGCGACATCTTAACTAAAGGTGGGTCTCGCAAAAACTTGTCGAGGACCTTGTAAGTCACAAAAGTACGATATAATACGATTATTTTCCTCTTGTCCCTACTCAGATTAAATTTCTCCGAGTCGAGTGGGGAGGGGGCATGTAAACTGGAGAACACTCGAACCCGGCTTGCCTTGGAGTGAGATCTTGACGCGAGATGTCATTACTATATGTCACTCACACGACTTGCGACCGGGTTTCGATGGAGCGACATCATTTTATTAACATAAGTGTATCAGTGTCTGCTTGTTTTAAATTTAATTTTTGATGTAAGGGTGTTAGTGTCATCACTTGTTTCAGAACTCTTTGGATAAGCACTGAATTGATTACGAAAAATTGTTATAGCAATGATTTTTTATTGTTGTAACAGCTAGATTTAATAATTAAGGGATTCTCTTTAGAACGTACGTATTGTATAATTATCACTTGCTTAAAAAACGGTGAAGTAAAACATCTTGAGGAAACCGATCGTTGAGATATATTTCTCGACGGCATGTGAAGCCAAATCAGAGGCCCATAGGCGGCATAAAATCTCTGACACTAGGTTAGACACTAACTAACCACATGGAAAAGAAGAAGAAAGTTGCTCTCAACCATCAAAATTATGTAGAATTTATTACAGTAGACATATTTTGAAGGAATAGGGCTGTTTGTTTATATCTATTCTAAATTCAAAATATAACTATTTATATCGATCGTGGAATGGCAATGCTGACAACATTGCCATTCCAAAAATAATTGGAAATTCGGACTAATTTTCTCGTTAACGTTACCCAAAAAAGATTTATAACAGTACTATAAATTGAAATTGTGTGAGCTTGCCTGAATTGACAGCGTAATCTAGCAACTGGAGACATGTTAATCCTCTGGAAATTAATTATTTTGTCACTATTAGAAACAATGATTGTGTCTTGATAGCTCTGAAGATAAGTAATTCATTTATCGAGTACGAGGTTGCAAGTTCGAACTAGTTAGGTAGCAATTTAATGACTTTTTAATCTTTAGTCATATATAAATCAAGAGATCAATATTCAGTAAAAAAAAAAACGGACTTGTGAAGAAAACCTAAAATGAAATCGCGTGCGATGGTTATCAACCAAAAATTCTTATTTCAGTAAAGACTGGAATATAGTGTTCCCACTCTGCTAGGGCACAGGTCTCCCCTCTTCCAGAGGAAGTGGGCTGTAATCTACCACACGGGTCCAGTGCGGGTTGGTATATGATACACGCCTTTGAATTTTTGGTTCTAGGATATGCCGGTTCCTCACGAGGTTTTCCTTCACCGTTTTAAGAGTAGTGGTGATGAAATTATTTATACAATGTAAAGCGCCTGCTTGGGTTCGAATGCACCACCTACAACTTGGTGATTCGGGGCCGTTATCACTGGGCCACCATCACTGCTTGACTGACTACTCGTCTCGTCATATCGCAGTTCTTTGTTCATAATATTGTGCTTTTCCGTGTATTGCCAGAAAATTAAACCTAAATTAGTAACTACAATAATTGCCACATATATTTACATAATAATGGCTCTTAAGTTTCAACAATGAGCAATGCGTATTGTGGGATCACTGGTCACGGTAATTATTATGGTACCCATTGATTAATTTATTTGCATAAATGGCTACTGTTGGACGAATAAATTGACTCTAACGAAGTATTAAAATGTTGCTTAATTATCGCAGTGAAATTGGAAAATTCTGGCTTTACTATATTGCAGTAATTGGTTACCACATTGATAGTCGAAAGATAAATCATTGTTATTTTATTTCTATTACTAAGTATATCAAGCAAATGTTGAGCTGATTGACATAAATATCATTTTTTTAAGACTGCTAATGAATAACAATTGTGAAAATATGCGGACAATTTTAATTGACAGTCAATTTGATAAACAATCCGTTTCAATGAATGTACCGACAGAAAAGAAAATCTATTCTTAACATTTAATAAAAAAGAGTCACTTTTCGGATCCGTCTCTGATGCCGTTTTCATCATCATTTACAGAATTTATTCTGTAAAGTGTATAATGTGTATAATATATATATATAATACTAAACTTACTTTTAATAAAGAAATCTCGAGAATTATAACGTACGGAACATAATTACAAGAGACCCAATAAATATGTTATTTATATGACATTACCTCTACCGTCACATTTTTCATAACCTGGACTTACCGCCTAGGTCAGGTCGCCATCATCTTACCAGAACCTCCGACCGAAAGACCTTTTTATTTTACGATCCCTAACTTTCTTGATAAACTTGGACAAGTGTCGCTAGTCAGTAATTCGTTCCCCTCCGACCATTTCCTTATGGTTAGTTATAGAATTTGCGGGCAGCCGACCTGTGGGGCTGTGGCCCAATTTCGTGGGAGCTCAGCCCTTGTGCGTGACCTTTGGATGTAATGGGCAGTCTTCGACGCGTTTTTTTATTCAACAATCTCGTATTTGGCCAACGTTTTAGTTAAGTTGCCAACAACACGTAGCGTTAGAAGTTCCCTTTTTCCTGTAAGTTGTGGAGGATTATAAGGGTGGGTTGTGCAGTTAATATTTAAACATGTATTTTACGCCTATGTCTTTCTTAAGTGTGCTGCATGTGCTGTATAGAGATGGTCAGCTGATTAGGAGTTTTTCATTCATAATCATACCAAGCAGACCTTTTTTGTTTAATTCCTTATAGATTTCCGTGTCGAACATTTTATTAACTTCTTTTTCAAAAAAAAAAAAAAAAATGCACAATAACATTCATAGTGACCCAATAATTGTTCAGAGCTCTACATTAGATAGACAGATCTCTTTTTGAAGTTATCTATTGATAATTTTCGCCGAAACATACATTTGAAATTCATTAACTCCATTTGATTTCCGACTATTCGGAAATGTCTGAAAATCATGGCTATTTCCAGATCGGGCTGTCAATAAGTAAAATCACCGCAACATTAATATTGGCACTGTCTTTTGTACGATTGTGGCTTCATTGTCAATTGTGGTTTATCTCTAGTGTGTTTTAGGAAAATAATATCAAATTGTTCAGTGAATGATAGAATAATAATACCAGCGCTTTATTTTAATGCCTTCACTCGTATGAGTGACGGCATTAAAATCAAAAAACCTGATCTTTCCCTGATCTTTGTATTATATATAGATCAGGGAAAGATCAGGTTTTTTTTAGTTACAAGTTTCCTATATAACATTCTTTTAAAACAGTCAGACAGTTTTATGTTCAAAGTAAAATGAAGAAATTATTAAAAAAATATCAAATTATTCACATAATTATCTTACTTGTCGGGCCATCACGATGATAGACTAATGAAACGTATGAAAATTAGTACAATTTATTTATTCAATATTTTGTAAGACACAGAAATAAATATACAGAGTAACAAAAATGGTACTTAATATGGATATTTTTTTAGTTCAGAATAATAATTAAATTGATTTTTTTTTTTTGTTTCTCAGTATATGGTACGTCGAGATCTTACATTTAACATTGTTCCACACATACTATCATTGCTAGTGTAGAAATATTATATAATAAGCTAGGCACATGCAAATCAGAACTAGGTAGATTATAAGAATACTGTATAAAATTTTGAAATCTTGTATTAAGTTTATGAATTTACGAGTATAATATTAATAGACTGGTAGATTCATAAAAAATGCATTATTTATTATGTCAAAATATTAATAGTTCAATCAAAAATATAAATCATAATGTCGAAAATATAAATCATAATGTCAAAGAATAAATCATAATGTCAAAGTACTAATGTTATTATTAAGATTTTAATTACAATATCAAAAAGTATGATTTAAAAAATATTGACGTAATAAAAACACATGTCTAAGAGCCAATCGAACATTTTACATTTAAACTTATTAATTGGTAACATTCTCAGGGCAGGTGGAAATTTATTAGTAATTTTAATTGTCATACAACTGGCATTTCTACTGTATAATTGCAATCTCTGAGCAGGTACTAGTAATTTTCCGCCATTTTTTTGTTCAGTCTTTCGAAGACTTGTTCATTTAATAGAAATAAATGAGGGTATTTTTTTTATAAATAGGCAAACTTCAAAAATATACAGACACGGGAGTGGGAGATTAATGAATTCCTTAAATAATGGCCTGCAATGGTTAAAATATTCCGCTCCACTCATGGCTCTGATACATTTTTTTTGCACATGAATTCCCTTTCCACATCCATTGAATAACCCCAAATCACTAAGCCGTAACGCAATACTGATGAAACATACCCATGATAAGCATTTCGGACTGTTACTGGACACTAGTCTTAAATTGCGAAGAGCATATACAAACTTATCAAGCTTACTGCATGACTCTTTCTACATTTTCCTTTCAGTTCAATTTGCTGTCAATTACTATACCTAAAAATAAAGCTGATGATCCTGGTTGCAGAATTGCGTTATTATGTCTGATTGCTGTTGGTATTACTGACATGTTACATGTTTGAAATTGGACTATTTTAGTTTTTTCAATATTAACATGAAGATTATTACCCCCAGCCATTTTATCACATTAATTAATTGTTAGTATCAATTTCTATGTCAGTTTTTTTGGAACAATTTATCGTCAAAGTAGTATCGTCAGCAAATTGGATACATTCATAATTTAATAATTTTTAAGGTCATTAATATACTAAGTATGGCCATTAAAAATAAGAAAGATATTACATTTGAATTTGGAATCTGTCATTTATATACGATTGTTCATTGAGTTTACTCATTTAAGGCGCCAATACATTGTACAATATTTTGCGATATTAAAATGGAGTGGGGTGATAAAGAGAACCGAATCGCTGTGATTGCATACACAAAGTTGGTATGGAGCCAAATGCAAAAAGATCTGGCCGTCCACGTAGTGTTCGTACGAAAAAGGTGGTCAAAGCAGTAAGGGAAAAAATTCGAAGAAATCCTGTCCGAAAGCAAAAGATTTTATCTCCGGAGATGAAGATAGCACCCAGAACCATGTCGCGAATTTTAAAATATCACTTAGGACTTGCAGCCTTTAAAAGAAGAACCGGTCATTTTTTTACTCATAATTTAAAAAAGATAGGGTGGTAAAATCGAAACAACTACTGAAGCGGTACGCAAAGGGAGGTTACAGATTTTTTTTGTTTACGGATGAGAAAATCTTTACAATTGAGCAATATTTTAACAAACAAAATGACCGTATTTATGCTCAAAACTCTAAGGAACCTTCCCAATTAGTCGACAGAGTGCAACGTGGGCATTATCCGACTTCAGTGATGGTTTGGTGGGGTGTTTTAGCTATGAAGGAGTGACAGAGCCATATTTTTGTGAAAAAGGTATCAAAACATCGGCACAAGTGTATCAAGATACCATTCCTGAGAAGGTAGTTAAGCCCCTTAACAACACCATATTCAATAACCAAGTATGGCCCTTCCAACAAGACTCGGCGCCGGGTCATAAAGCTCGGTCCACACAGTCTTGGTTGGAAGTGAACATTTCGGACTTCATCAGAGCTGAAGACTGGCCGTCGTCTAGTCCCGATATTAATCCGCTGGATTATAATTTATGGTCAGTTTTAGAGAGTACGGCTTGCTCTAAACGCCATGATAATTTGGAATTGCTAAAACAATCCATACGATTGGCAGTGAAGAATTTTCCCATGGAAAGAGTGCGTGCTTCTATTGAAAACTGGCCTCAACGTTTAAAGGACTGTATTGCAGCCAATGGATACCACTTCGAATAAGCTTTGTATATTTTAAATTGTTTTATATTTATGTATTAAACTAACACACTGTAAAAGTAATAAATATTATTTGCAATTAAAAAAAAATCTTCGTGACAATATTTATAGCAAGACTAGGTATAATATTAATAGTGGCATACCCAGTACACTTCCCTGCGGGACCCCAGAACTATTATTTTTTTGTTCTGAGCAATATGTCGTCCTAGTATCATTTTCTATCCTAGAGATAATGGTTCTCTGTTGGCAATTAGATACATAACTTTTAAGCCAATCATGCACTTTGCCTCTTTTGCCATATTTCTCTAGCTTGAAGAGTAGTCGTTCGTGTGATACAAAAGCTTTGCTCATATCTAAGAATACCGACAAATTAGAATTTTTTTTCATTAAAAGCTTTGGTAATTAGTTTTACTAAAGAAAAAATGGCTAGAGTCGTTGAACTGTTTTTTCTAAAACCAAACTGACTCTCCACAATTAAATTGCATTTAGTTATAAAGCTATTTATTTTGTCATGCATTGCCTTTTCAATTTTTTTTGCATAGATTGGGATCAGTGTAATAGGCCTATAATTGCCCATATCAGTACAGTTACCCTTTTTGAATAGTGGTTTAATTATATACTCTTTTAGTCTCGATGGTAAAGCACCTTCTTCAAAATGGGGCTAATGGGCTAATGCAATAGTTTTCGCGCTTAATTTGATTATTGTAGTGGTTACTTCGTCATATCCGATAAAGTTTGTATTTTTTAATAAAGACATTATTTTAATAACGTCAATTTCATTCACTGGAGTCAGAAGAAGTCACTATTACAAAGAAAAGCAGCAGCAGAGTGGCAAAATATACCTTTTTAGGGTTCCTTACTTACGGAACTCTTATGGGATCATTCGTCTGTCTATCTGTCACAGCCAATCTGCTCTGAATGTAATGAACCGAATAAGTTGAAATTTGGAACTACATATGTAGTTCTGTGTCCCAAACACGGACGTGTAACGTAATTAAATATTTTTTCCATATCACTTTCGGGGGGCAAATATGAAAATAAAATAAAAATGATTTGCTAACTGTACCGTCTGGCATATCAAATGAAAGGGCTTGTTACGAGGATTAGATTTTTATAAAAATGATTTTTACCCTGCTTTTGGCGCTTGACGTGGCAACGCGTCGTGATCGGGATCACAACAAGTTAATCGTCATTCTGAGGATGCCTCGTTTAGAGGGGAAACACGTGTCATTTCCTACAGGGTTCTTTATGACTCTTTAAGAACAGTAAAGCGAATTAGGTTACTTAATATTATACGTCGTCTATTGTATTTTATAATGGATTTCCGCAAAGTCACGCCTGCGTCAATTAATTAATAACATCAATACTTGAAAATTGGCCATTCTCGAACCCCCCCCCCCTACCCCCCCCCCCTTATTCTCGAAACTTCTGAGCCTAAAATACAGAGAATTCGGAGAAAACACTTTTAATTAGTTGTAGTCAAAGCAAATCTTGCAACTGAATCTGCTTTTGATTTAAACGTAAATTAATTTTACTTAGCTAGAAAAACTACGTTCATAATATGTTCTAAAATAAGTTACATATCGTTTTTATTTCAATGCCAATTTAATTCATAACATTATTATAAGCATTTTGTACGCCGAGTGAGACAAAACATGTTGGTCGATAAATTTTGTTTCTGCATATTCATGTACTTATCATGTTACACATGTTTGAACAAATAAATTTATCTTCATCTCTTTATCTTTGTCTTTAATGATTGCACTTATTTCACTAAATAATCGCTGTCTTACAGTTTCATTTTGACGAAAGAACCTATGAAAAATACTTTTTTTTTCTACGAGATACAAAAAGAAATAGGTACAATTTACGAAAATTCAGGATCTAAATTATGTCATTGTAATTCCCAATATTTTCAGCACGTTATTCGATTTCAATACTCTACAAACACATTCACAAATCTACACACCAAAGTACCTAATCCACAAATACATCTTAGCACAAAGTACCTATGCCTCACTTGTCAAAATTAGAGCTGTGCGTCTGACATGAGCCATAACATGTTAAGATGTTAGAAACACTTCTCAAAGACCGCGATCATAGTCCTTTGATATCATCGCAGTTTATACGAGCCCGTCTATACAAGTTGTCGGCGGAAGGAGGGTTAGTTGTGCAGAACTAACCCTTCCTTAATCCTGTTTGTATGTTCGCTTAAGAGCTTGTGATCTCGAGTGAAGCTTTGCATGTATCTGGGTAGACTCTATTTTTTAACACCGGAGATTCTGTTATTGATGAGACACGCAAGTTCATGAAGTTTGTATTATGAACTTATGAATATATATGTATATTACTTTACAGATATTATTTTGGTAATTCTAACCAAAATAATATCTATAAAGCAGTTTTATGTAGTTTTGGGCGAATTTTACAAATGAAACTGAACGCGACCTGCTCTTAAAAACCTTGTTTTTCATGTGCAGATCGCTGTGTTTTGATCTGTCAGTGTCAATATTCTAAAACAATGAGGACACTGACATCTTGAATACGGCTTAGATGTTCTGATCGCGTTCAATTTCCTAAGCTAGCTCATAAAAAAATAATTCAATTGATCACATAAAACATTCGCGAACATATCGACAACAGAACATTAGTTATAAAGCAATTAACTAAAGTAGGAACAGATTTTCAAAATAAGTTTCAATAGTGAAAAATAAATTTTATTTCAGACTAGCTGCGCCCCTCGGTTTCACCCGCATATATCCTGTGGGAATATCAGGATAAAAGGTATCCTATCCTCTCCAGCAGGCCTAACATGACACACGCGATAATTACTCGCTCTCGCGTGAGTAATTTTTGTCTATTTCGGTCACTTTCTCGTTTTCTGACAGTGCTTCCATACAAAATAGTCGACTCCTTCTGTCAAAATTGATGTTTTCTCGACAAACCCTAACATGGTACCTTAGTTATCTCGATTTTTGACAATTCAACACGAGATAATCTCCGATTTTTCTATCATTTACTCGTATTTACTCGAAGAGTAGACAAAATTATGATACAAAAAAAAAACTCCAAAATAACATGGCAGTTTCATAATTGTACTTATTTTAGTCATCATTTTATTTAACAATATATTAATAATGAAAATACTTAGTTTTAAACTACTATTTATATTGGAACGACGTGTTTTTTAAGGGATTTTTCGTTTTTTGTATAGAAAATATGAAAAAATATTACCTACATGTTGAGTGTTAGGGGTTTATGGGTTTCAAAAAGGGGGAAAAAAAAAAGACAGTATTGTTTTTGCACCTTCGAGGTGTTGGTGTGAATTTTAGTTCATTTTTCAATCGCGATTAAATACTTAGACAATCAACATTTTAGGTGAAGAACGAAAAATTCTAGATAGCAAAATTCCCATTTTCACTAAATTAATAGCTCAGTGCCGTCAAACTAAAATATAGTTAAGTTGTGTCACTTTAGTCTATTTCAGAATGGAAAATCGTCGGTTGACAGGAATAATCTAAATTTTGCTGATTTTTAGTCTAGTTTAGAGGCATTTGTGACAAGAAAATCGGCACCATTGAATGAATGAAACGGAATCTCAAGCCGATGTTGCTATCATAAAAATAATTTGTTTTTAATAACTTGCAACATCGGTTTCTCGTCGCGAGATATAGAACTGTCAAAGTGCCTTTTTCGAGATATCTCGTCGTTTACGGTCATGTTAGGGATTAGAATGACGTCAGAATCGTAGACAAATTTCGACAAAACGAGATAAAGAGCTTTCTCGCGCTTGTCATGTTAGCCCTGCAGGTCATGGTCTATCCATGTGCCAAATTTTATGCAAATCAGTAAGGCGTCTGATAAAATCTCCCATTCCATACTGATAAAAAACTGGCAACATATGGTATCACGCGACCCTTGCTGAAATGATTGGAATCATACCTCGCTAACCGTGGATTGTATGTTGTGGTAAATGGTTTTCGCACTACCAACAATTATCGCATGACTTCCGGTACCCCGCAGGGTTCCCACTTGGCTCCCATTTTATTTATCATTTTTATGAATGATCTTCCCCACTGCATTCAATTTTCAGAGAGATTTTTGTACGCGGATGATTTAAACATTGCAAGGAAAATCCAATCATCAAATGATACTGAGCTTCTGCAGTATGATCTTATCAGAGTAGGTAAATGAATTGTGCAAGAATAACAAAATGAAATTAAACTTCAATAAATGCTACCACCTGTAATTTTTTAGAAAGGTTAACCCATTCATTCGAGATACTTTATAGAACAACGTAAAATTTACCTACCTAGAATTTACCGACCTATTTGATAAAAAGTTACTTTTATCCCCCACTTCGAAAATACTATTAAAAAAGCTCCCCAAAATGTTGGGATTTGTGCTATGCAATGCCAAGGGGTTCAAACAGGAAAGCACTAAAATATTGCTGTATGACAGCCTTGCACAAAGTATTCTAGAGTATTGTAGCGTTGTATGGAGACCATATTACGCTACTCATAAACTTCACTTAGAAAGGGTCCAGAAACGATATCTATGGCAACTTGCTTTTTACAAAGGGAAAAGCAAGCAGCTGCCCTCTTATGTGTCCCGTCTGCAAACTTTCAAGAGGCTCTCGTTATCAAATCAAAGAGAAGTTATGGATGAACTGTTGACAAACTCCTCAGAAAGCAAAAAGACTGTCCACAGTTACTAAGTATCATTAAGTTTCGTGCCTACTCACTGTCCTCGAAAACCCATCACTCCGCTCCACCCGCCCTTGCGTAGTGACCTGATCGACGTACACCATGATAGCACAGGAAAATTTTGTTAATTAAATACTACTCGCACAACTAAGGCATAATCTAAATTGGCAATTTACATACTTATTTAACGATATTTAATTAATTTTTTAATTAACTTATAATTAATTATCTAATGTATACCAAATATTTGATCTTAGTTTAATTTCACTTTCTTCCACTCTGTTACTAATCTATTTTTTTATTTTTATTAAATTATATCGATTCTTGATTTGTGTGTTACGTTGCTAGATGTATGCTTTGTTCTTAGATTATTTTTAATCAGCCAATAAAAATGTAAAATCTAAATATATAGTGCGTGTGGTGTTAGCCTGTAAGTAATTGTTGCACATAATATATAAATGTATATCGTGTACTTTTAGCGTAACATACAATTAAACAAACAAACTCACTTTTGCATTTACCACATTATACTAACTATTACCCGCGACATCATCTGCGACCCAGAACAAAAAGTAGCCTATGCCCTTTTCCAGAACATGGTCTACTCATTTGCTAAATTTCATCTAAATCCGTTCAGCCGTTTTAGCATGAAAGCGTAACAAACAAACCAACAACCAAACTCACTTTCGCATTTATAATAGTAATAAAATAATAATAATAGTTAACCTAACCTAACTACGTGCCTTTTTATCTTTTTAATTAGTTTCCAAGATAACTTTTACAATAATGGTTTATGCTTGTAATGGGAAAACAATATATGGTTCCTCAGGTTCCTTCCTGCAGGTACAAGAAGTATTTCAATCTCGTTTTATTTACTAGAAAAGAAATCCAATTAACTGCAATGGTGGTTAAGCTTGCCTTGACTTGTTTCCACACGTCAAGTCAAGCTAAACCATTTGTGGGGAACCGTTTATTTATATTCCCTTCTGTTTAGTAATAGGTTAATAATTTATTTTAACAGTGGGTAACATAACATAACGTCTTTATTCCCCGAAGGGTTGGACAGAGGTGTATAGACGCGCATACATTTTGATAGTTATATTTAAGTCCCATGTAATAGGGAGCGAGCCTATTGCCATAAATCGGGCACAAATCCAGACTCCAGGCTGCTATTGAGTCCCCCCGAAGGGCTCCCGCATTGTCGTTGCGGGGGGGCTCATTAGCCGTGGGTTGGGCACCCACGGTGAAGCCAAGAGGAACCCGAGGAGGGGCCGCTCGTCAGGGCTTTTTGATCCAAGCCCATGACGTAGCGGCCAACGAGTAGGTTGCGGTGGCGACATCGCAACTGAGGCGGGCCGCGATGTCGTGTATCGGAGGCATCGCGGCTGCGGTTTCGGGGCCGTGGCTGGAGAGGTGTATTGCGGTACAGCGCTCTCCCTCCCTGCCGCGGCCTTGACGGGGTCGCCACCGTCTGATGGCGAACGCGGTGGGGCCGCAGGGGAAGAGGAGTGTCGGTATAGCGTAGGCCGCTCTCCCTATCCTCTGCGGCCGAAAATTGGTAGACGGTGGGGCCAATGACCTGACCCGTCGAAGAGGGGCCAAGGGCGCCTAGACAAGGGGCTGTCTGGCGCCCATGTGCTGGTTTGGTCCCTGGGTTGGTCACGGTGTGCCATGTGTTCTGGTGCGCCGGTGATGAAGGAGGAGGGGCCCGCTGCGGCGGGCTGGCACCAGTCGGGGGTTGCGGAGGATTTTTCGTTCCCGCGACCCCCGGCGTAGGTGTGAGACGGAACAACGGGGTGGTTTTTAGTCAGTAAGAGTCTGACAGACCCCTCCGCTCGCCCCAGGCGGAGGACATCCATGAGGATTTTCCACCCCGGAACAAAAAAAAAAAAAAAAAAAGGCTGCTATTGAGAAATTTCAGATGAAAAACCCAATAACACTTTGCCTGACCCGGGAATCGAACCCGGGACTTCATGCTCAGCAGTAGCACTTGCGACAACTACACCAACGAGGCAGTCAAACAATAAGATACAGGCAGACAGTTAAACAATTAGGTAACTAACGTTATTCTTGGTATGTAATACTAGCTGCCACCAGTGGCTTCGCCTACGTGATAGTATCAAAAGGCTATCTTGATAAATTATAACCTGTGTTACTCAGAGATATTTTAGAGATGTTTTATTTACATTCCATCTGCCTAGCCTTTTCCCAACTATATTAGGGTCGGCTTCCAGTCTAACCGGATACAGCTGAATACCAGTACTTTACATGGAGCGACTGCCTATCTGACCTCCACAACCCAGTAATTGGGTAATACGATACCCCTTGGTAAGACTGGTTGTCAGACTTTCGGGCTTCTGACGACCCGTAACGACTGTTAAAGATCCACAAATGACAACCGGGACCAACGGCTTAACGTGCTTTCCGAGGCACGGAGGAGTCTCGGTATGTAAAGATGGTCACCCATCCACAGACCAACCCCGGCAAGCGTAGCTTAACCTGAAGGATTGATCCGTGCGGCAGTTACTACTTAGCCACGAGCTCCTCGATGATGATGAGATGAGATGTTTTATTTACATTATCAATCAAAAATACAAATCTTTTCTCTTTACAATATTAGTGTAGACATAATCTTCAAAACAGTTTCGTAGCTGTATAACTGAATAATTGACAGGCACGTAACCATTCTGCCTTATATTTATGGCACATGGCATTAAAAAAACTTTTTTTTTCTTAATTCAACCCTTAACAGTGTTTATAATCGCACAGAAATTCCCTATCTCTTCTTTTTCATTACTTCTTTGTATTTTATTATTTTAAATTTGGAAAATAATAAAATACAAATGAAACTCATAAACGTAAGTGTTGCGGAATAAATAACGAAGTAAGAATACGTTACCGTGTAACTGTCATTACGTTAATGTAGACGTGTAACCTCAACGTCTTAAATAATTAAAACAAAAGAAAATCATTCACATTTAAATACCAGTTAATTTCCCGAAGACGACATTGAATGGGGCCATTAAAACCAGATTTGTCACTCGCTACACGCGGCCGACGTGACGGACGAACTCAAGTGACTGTCCGTGACAAACAAGTTCTGCCACAATATCCGGCTGTGGAACGATAACTGAATTTTAATGGCCCGACATACGGGAGCATATTGATTGTTTGTGTGTTTCGTATAATATCTGGTTTATGAATGTCAAGGGTATTCTCTCGTGGCTTTTCTCTCGTGAAGATAAACATTATAAACGGTTTATTAATAACGAACAGCTACGAGGTCAAATGAGGCTTTGTTATTCAGAAAATTATCACGCGGCTACACATTTGCTGATGAATTAAAAAATCAGGTTTAAGAAAACATATTTTTTACATTTTTCTGTACCTAATCTAGCTTTGACTTAAGTACTATTCTTGTTTGTAAATCTAAAACCAGCCAACATACCTAATTTAGCAAACGAACAAGCTTCTTTTAAAACCCACAAAAACATAAAATAAACGTACATATTTCATTTAAAACAATTCTTTTTTACATCACAGAATGTACTTAAAAATACAAAAAAGCACTCGTGTTTAAAAACAAAAGAGTTCTAAGTGCTCGCATCACAAAACTAAAAAAAAACATTCCCTTTACGAGTCCACACGCAAATTTCAAATTACGAACTGTCCTCAACAAAGGTACGACGACATTGTATACGAAACCACAGAACAGTTAAAATGACAGAGATGGCACTCAACCAAAACTTTAATGTTTACCTTTTTCGGAGTGGAATACCTTTTTCGTACGTGATGGTACGTACCCTGTGACGTACGCATCATGGGTCTGTTTGTCCTAATGTAGGCAGAGAATTAGCGCGTTCTTTTTTATGCTGACCCATTAACGTTTTATTTTTGTTTGCAAGATTTTGGAGTGAATACAAATACAGGCTTATGGTGGCTTATCACGCCGTAAAAGTAAAAGGGTTTGTATAAAATTCGTGTGGGGTGATAAAAGGTTACTTTATGCTGTTAGATTGTTTTTTTTGTTGTTTATTGTTAGTTAATACCTATTATCTTTACACTTAAGGTTGGTTTTTGTTGAAAAACCGTCGACCAGTTTCAGTATCTTGGCTCTGTAATCATCAATAAGGGTAGCTGTGAAATATAAATTTGAAGACGAATAGCTAAAACAGCGAAGACTGACAGGTGGATAGAATACTCTTTATTGTACACCATAAAAATGATGATGTATAATGACTATGACTAATATATTAATGATGACAATGATGACTCAACTGAACAGAATATGGAGAGACAAAAATATATAATACAAAGAAAAACCCCGAACCGCACACTTGAATTCTCCATCTTTCTCTTCGGGGCCGGGGCAGAGACTTGGACGATCAAGTCTACCGATAGGCGAAGAATTGAAGCCCTCGAAATGTGGTGCTGGCGCCGTCTACTAAGGATACCATGGACACCGCACAATTTTCTCGATCCTGAAAAAACTAAAATTAGAGAAAGCACGACAACTGTCTTCAACCTGCCTGCAACGAGTCGTGAGAAACTTCGGCCACATTGCTAGCAGAGGTACCAGTAATATGGAACGGCTAATGGTGACTGGGAAAATAGAGGGCAAAAGACCTAGAGGCCGAAGCCCAAAAAGGTGGTCGGATCAAATATCCGAACATTTGACGATACCTATCAGCGCCGCACTCCACCAGGCCACAGGTCGTAACAGATAGAAAAGGACCGTTGGCAATTTTTTATGGAGCCACGATTCTCAGCAGTGAGAGAGCGATTGAAAAGAGAGATGAAATGTAAAAAATATTTTAAGCACCTACTTTGATTACTCTTAGTTAATTGGACTTCAGTAGAAGTCTTCATTTTGGATATTTCAGTCTTTACCTCAAGGAAAGACGGATTTTCTTAATGTGTTTTCATAAGTAACAAAAAATGTTTATTTTTTTTTATTTATTTTTTTGGATTGGAAATCATCAAATGACGTCTCCCGCTCTAGGTGGAGCGGGAGGGCGTGTCAGACTCTTACTGACTAAAACCCACCCGTGTTCCTTCTCTTGCCTGTGCAATGCCAGGGGGCCACGGTATCCCTTTCGGACTTTCCCGCAACCCCGGCAGGCAATGGTCTCATCGGACCCCTTCACTCGCTGACACTCTTTGAGGCGCGCGTAGAACACAACGCGCCGTCGACCCGGGCTTGGTCCTTACCGGACGGCGAGCTACCCATTGCTCACCGTCCGCAAGCCCGCGCCTACGGTGGCTGGGAATCGGCAATAGATTCCCGACGCCCAGGGCGTCTCCTCCTGCGGCGGCTTGGGGCGTGAGGGCGCGAAATTTGCCTCTCCCTCACGCGCTCCGCCTCCTCCTTCGCGAGCATTACTGCTTCGCAGAAGGAGGTGACGGCGTCCCATGCCCTCTCGTTCCGTACCATGCCTGGACCAGGGCCGGACGCGAGAGATCCCCGCCACCGATCGCCTCCACGAGGACACGGCGGTGCTCTGCCCAAGCCGGGCATACCTCCACCGTATGCTCCACCGTGAAATGTTAACGAGGTCTGTGAAACATTCTAGAACACTGACATTTATTTTCTATGATCACTTAAAATAGTTTATAGTAACGTCAAACTGACAAATTACATTTTGTTTCTATACGCACTTCGTTTCGTACTTGTAGGTACATTCCACATCATTCTTTCTAGAATATTATTGATTCTGCGCCCTACTTATGTATCCTACATTATTAACGCATCAATCATATCGTTTATCCTACATTTACGTTCCTAACCTTCGGAAAACGACACATCGTACATAAACACGATATACATTGTAACATTCGGCATAAATTCGTTTTTATGGTTTTTGTTTTGTCACAAAGACGAGAGATATACTCTCTCGTCTTTTGTGACAAAACAAAAACCATCGGATAATGAAGTGTCCCATATTGGGGTCAGTTCAACCTGTCATTAGGCCGCGTTTTTAACAGCTGGCTTAACCAAAAGAGGCCAGTGTTTTTCATTGTTCCAAACGACAAAGGGATGCCTATGAAAACCCTATCTGTATTTACAATGACCGTTTAAATACTGTACTGTATGGGGCGATTACAAAACACTTCGGTTTAAACAGTTAAACAAAATTACCCCTAATTCTGCCAACTATAAAGTTGAAAATTCCATTCATATACGGGACATTTTTCTTATCAAATTAATAATGAGAAATAATAGGGTGTTTCTGTGCCGTCGTGTTTGCATTGAAATTTCAACTTTATCTCTCAATTTTTAGGGTGGGTTTTTGTGTGGAGATTGAGCGAAAGTATATCATTTTCAGCGGACGCTATAGTTTCGAGTATAGGGCAGTTAAGATTGTACGATAACTGTTTTAATATGAGCCGGAAGTACCGGGGCACGGCTCCCAATAGCCTACTGAGGAAAATAGTGCAATTTGTTTTTTTTCCGTTAAATCTTGCCGTAAAGCGTTGAATGATAGTCGCAACTTGTTAATATCAGGAAGTTTTCATATTTAGATTATAACATTAACTTCGTTTGTTTTTTGGCCTAGATTTTGTGAAAGTAATTTAGTAAATTGACTCATGTACATTGTTTATGTTTGAATAATTATATTCGAAATGTGGCTGTACTATAGGTACACCTCTGCCTAACCCTTCGGGGATTATAGGCGTGATGGCTATGTTGTGTGTTATCAAATGAAGCTTTGGACATTTAGATAATAAGTAATTTTTAAAACATAGAGGCGTGTACGCACGAACAAACAAGAACATAGTGAACACGAACATCGAACACTTTGTTCGATGCGTACTACTAACGAACGTCAAACTTTGTGTTCGTGAAAAATGTTCGTGGCGATCCAATTTAGAATTCATGGCTACTAAAGAGAGCAAGGCCGTTGAGCGCGAACACAAGTTGAACTGTGTTCGTATGATGTTCGTGTTTGCTTTGGTAATTCACGTCCACGCGTACGAACAAAATGTTCCATGTTCGATGTTCGTGTTCACCATGTTTCGTTCACTTTTGCATACATGCCTTAAAAGCCGTTCACAGCAAAATTCAATTTAAAATAAAAATTAATATTAACATAGTCAGAGTCAGAAGCCATGAGTACATTCTCTGGTAAAAAACAATTTAATTCAGTCGATTTTTTTTTTTTGTTAGACTTTTAGGATTCCAATAAATTATTTATTTATTCTATTAACAGCAGTATTTTTGAATTCTTATTCAACGTCAGTAAAATTATACAAACTATTATGGTAAATCAATAAAGAGATTGAGTATTGTATAGGTGCGTAATTTAAGAATTTCAACTGCAGTCTAAGCGTTTTAATGCCATAGGTAATTGAAATAATTTAAAATAAACATTTTGATTATTTACTAGTTAGTTCTCGCAAAACGTTAATTGGATTATACTTCAAAGTAGCAGCGGTATTAAAAAAAAACTGTTGGATAACTTTTAAGAGTCAGTAGTAGTAGTGTACTTACTACCATTTCTTTTTGTAAAGTGGCATTACGCCCTTCGTTTGATCCATTAATACCTAAATTTTATTTAAGAAATGACTCTATTACATTAGGTAATGAAACCCGGAATAAACATAGTTTTATGTGCGATGAACAAAAACAAAAAGTATGATATTAGATAAATTCATAGCAACTACGGCGTAGCGGTAGTGACCGCTACGCGGGCTACGTGGGCTACGCTGTCGAAACCGATAACCGAGCCGCTAGGCGTGAAGTAACTCGTAGCCAACTAAAATGTGACGGATTTTTATGGGAGAAATATCTAGTAAGAGCATTTTTTATAAATGTATTTTTTATGTAGCACTTTGTAAAATCTCGGGCATAAAAAGTGTTTTTTGTTTGATGCAAACTGTGATATATCCGAAAATATTACAGCATAATATATAGCCTTACATTTAAAAAAAAACCTACTTGTAGAAAATATTATAATTTATGGTGACTCACTTTGTTTACTCAAACCCAATAATATTCTCAAACCAACCAAAACTTACTAGGATAATATAAAATAAAGAACATCTTTATTCACAAGAAAAGGAACAAAGGAGTTTTTTCAACGCTTTATTAGTAGAAAATAATGTTTGTTCTGTCTCGCTACATAAATATCATGTTATACTGAATATGGCGGTTACACACGAGTGTAATTTACGAATAAAAAATACGTTTTGCCAACATTTGTATGATGTATCGCTGGGCTTATGTTAACGTATAACTGTGTGTTCGTACCTTAGATCGTGGAAATGATAGTGAGACTCTCGCATAGTTCTTCTTTTGTATTAAATCGAATCGAAACAAATAGGATTACCTTGTATCGTGGTAAACATCAATTTGATCAGTTTGTGTTGGAAATGGACATTTACTTTAGCATTACCACTTGTGGAGGCTCTTTAAATTCACCTACCACCTTTTTACGCCGAGATACAGGTTTTTCACCTAGTTCGCTTTTTACGCAATATGGTTGTTTAAAATGTTAATATTTTTTAATGTCAATAAAAATTATATTATTTTATTTTACCTACTTTTTAGGGTTCCGTAGTCAACAAGGAACCATTATAGTTCGCCATGTCCGTCTGTCCGCGGCCTAGCTCAGAGACTGTAAGTACTAGAAAGCTGTAATTTGGCATGGGTATACATATTAATTACGTCAACAAAGTGGTAATAATAAAATCATGAAAACATTTTTTTTTAGGGTTAGAGGTGCCCTAAAAATATGATTTCAGTTGTTTTCCTACATGTAAAGTGGGTTTAGTTAAGGTGGTTTTATTTCTCGTCTATCCCATAGCATGGGGTGTCGTTGGAAAGATCGTTCAAACATATTGCGCATTTTTGGATTCAGAGATTCATTTTCGAAATATTAAGCTTGTACGTGTTAATTTTTGTAAGAGTCGAGTGTCAAGGGGGAACAGGGGGGGGGGGGGGGGCTGCCAGCTAAATGGTTGGTACTAGATATGTGGAAAAATTCACAGTAGATATATAATGAAATTAGAAGGAAAACTCTTACAGCTAAGTAGGCTCTACAAGTTAACGAGTAATAATCGACATTTGCAGTCGGAAAAACATGTTGTCCGATACTCCCGTATGGGAGAACATGTTTTTCAACTACAATGTCTGTTTGTTCTTGGGATGAATTCATCCCATCTACGGAACCCTTCATTGTGCATGGTCCGACACGCACTTGGCCGGTTTTTTTAATAATAGCTACCTCGTTGGTCTAGTGGTCGCAAGCGCTACTGCTGAGCATGAGGTCCGTTTGATTCCCAGGTCGAGTATAGTGTGTGAAATATAGTTTTCAGAACCAGTTTCCACAAAAAAAATATGTAAATTTTGAAACAAAACCATTGGTTTTTAATGCGAAATATATTTTGAACCAGCGTTGAATTTCTAGCTGGTGTTCATAAAAACGTAACAAAAAAAATTGCTTACCTATTGGTTTTTGATCGGTCAGTCTAAAAATATAACCTACCTAGAATACCAATATTGTTCAATATTTTCGGTAAAATAAAATGGAACACGGGCAATGAATGGCCCAGTGCAAGCAATATAGAAACGTTTTTTGTAACCCACACTAATAGTATACATTGCTGTTGAAAGGCTTGTGTTATTAATAAAACTAGCGACCAACCCCTGCTTCACACGAGTGCAGTCTATTGATGTAACAAAACGACGAAATGTCGAGATTTCTGTGATTTATCTAAGTTTAATATTAAAATGCGTTATACCTTAAAGGAGCAGAAGAATGAAATCACCACTGCTCTCAAAACGGTGAAGGAAAATATGGAGAGGAAACCGGCATTTCCTAGAACCAAAAATTCGAAGACATAATTGCGTAAAACACGATCTATCACAATCTGAATCATTTTGAAGGCTATTGCATTAGCAATAGCCTTCAAAATTTTTCGAACATATGAAGCAATGGATTACCATTGCTTCATATGTTCGAAAAATTTGTCTGCTCAGCAACGTAAATAACGCAATGAATGTTGTTGAACAGCTGTCAAAATAAAACAGATTGTGTGTTACGCAATTATTATATAATAATAAAATATTTATTTTACCTCGATGGTCCTAGTTTATCAATTATAACTTCTAGTTACAGCTATAAGTAAGCGGGCACGAACTTTATGCCTGGAGGCTTTATTTTCTTTTTTAGATATTGTTTACGTTTATTTATTTTTATTTCTGCTTGAGTATAGTTCTCGATGTTTTTGGTTGGTGTTGGCGTGGGCTAGCTATCATATGGTTATTAATTTATAATTTAAATTATGTTTTGCGCAATGTAAATTATCTTGCATATAGAATCGTTTTCTTGAACTGAACAGACAGCTGTGCTGCTGGAGAGTTTGTTGCGCCACTTCTTCTTCCCAGCTAAAGCACTAGGAAATAGTGAAGGGTGGGCGTTTTGGGGGACTGTCTTATGTAATTTGGACGTTCAAAAAGTGCTGACTCTTAGCCTAGTTTAAATAAATGACTTAATTTTTTTTGAATTTTGAATTAGGGTGCAACAAACTTTTGGAAATGAATACTCTAAATGATGATGAAAACAGGATCAAAATATATTGTGTAGTTGAAAAGATCTTAATAGACACACAAAAAGACACGAAAAGCGTCTTTATTTTATACTATTGGATATAGATAGACATATTAGGTATGTACAGTCACGGACTTTAATTGATGAGCCACTTTCAAACTTTCCAATTTTGCACTTTTATACATTCACGAAATTACAATTATACATGCTCGAAACAAGATGACAAATTACTAATAATCGAAAATAGTCTTATCCATACAGGTTGAAGGTTGATTACTAAGTTATTAATGATATACGTTTATCCAATCTATTTGATATTGATCTCTTCTGATTTAGAGCTCTATTAATACTCGTTATTTCTGAAAATCTATCTGAAGATAGTGATAGTTGGAAACTTGAAATATCGATGAGAGATCAGAGACGATATTTTCTAATTTTGGTGAATCATAGCCGGTTAGTATAGTTAGTTATTTACGGGATAATACCAGCTGCAATTTCCGAAGAAATTCATCATAGAATTGTAACAATGCATCAGCTGGTTTTGTGTGCAACAGTTATCATAATTGTCATGAATATCATCTTTGACGCTACGCGTTTGGATAAAATCTTGCGTCCGAGTTTTTCCGATGTCGAAATTACCAATTGTAATTTTTCGACTTTGGGAAGTCACTCTGCTGTCAATTTTGTAGTTCTGACTCTCAGGTTAGCCAACCAATTTTGAATGAAATTTTCTTCATCTATCATTTAAAGACGTGTCACTCTCCGTGTCTGGATGTGCGAGTATAAGAGACCAAACCCGATTTGCATTAGTGGCTCATCAATTTAAGTCCGTGACTGTACCTGTGCACAATGAAGAGTAAGCTACATTCGAAGTTTCTCCGGAAAAAGGAGACGATATTTCGTAGGCCGGCCGTATATCAGTTTAAAAGATGCTGATACAAAACGTGCTCAAGTACGATTTAAACAAAAACATTTTTTTGCAGCCACCATGTTGGATTTTCATTTCGACTTCACTATTGGCTTTACCCGTGAAGAAAAATGTGAAAATTTTCGCAGCCGCCATCTTGGATTTTCATTTTGACCAAATCATAAGAAGACAGCCGCAAGTATGAACGCTCTTTCAGTGACGTTTTAAAGAATTTCTTTTCAAAAAACGTATTAACGTCGATGATGACTCGATAAAGTTTCTTAAAGCGTTTAAATTTATTCAGTTCTAATTTTTAGTCACCATTGGCTAATTTTCAGTCTTGAACTGCGATGACGATAACCTGGTCGGCCTTTACAAAGGCTTTATTAGATTACATTATTAATTAGCGTCTCTCAGTGCCAAAGTTCGCTTCAATACAGCCAACGACAATGCACTCTAAAGATAATCTTTTTAATAAAGTCATTCGTAAAATTTAACGCGAGCTTTTAATAATAAACTGTTAATTAAATTATATATTTAACTCCGTCGGCACTCGTTGGCTTTCGGGAAAATTATTATAAATTATTTCGTACGAGGACTTTAAACTTTCAACTGGATTATGAAAAATGCATCGTGTTTAATGGCATTTTAATAGCATTCTATTCATAACGGCGATGACCAATTGATTTGAGAAGAGTGGTGATTTAGTGGTACGTACCTACTTGTCGTCTATTGGCAAGTATATTCCGGCTATTAATAATAATATATAACTTAAATTGTCCGTAAATTCAAATCACAACTGTCATTCTTTGACAGTTGTATGGAATGGCTATTTCACGGAAAATTGGTTTAGTGTGTCAATTTGATATAAAAAATATTTCCCTGACTGTACTTGCCTTCTAATGTTAAGAAGGTACTTGCACTCCGGGTTACCTAAGTTTTTTTCTCTATTGGTAAGTACTTACCGTCTAGTGGTAAGTACTTTTAATCTAGTGGTAAATCCTTGTCCTCTAAAGGCAAAAACTCTCCTTCTAGTGGTAAGTACTTATCCTGAAGTGGTAAATACTATTCCATAGTGGTAAGTACTTATCTTGTAATAGTAAGTACTTATACTTTGGTGGTAAGTATTTGAGCTCTAGAGATAGGTACGTGCTTGCCATGTAGTGGTAATGCCACAAAGTGGTAAGGTGGTTAAAGCCATATAAAATAATGCGTTTGTTTTTATAATGGCACTTTAATAAATCTTTAAAATATATAACTCTTGTTGGCACTCAACGGAATACTCATTTGTACTGAAAAAATATTATAAAAATAGTTTCTTAAGTCTCTAAGGAATCGGCTCTTGAGATGTCTTTTGATTTATGATCTCCTAGTACTTGTAAATATACACTTGTTTGTTTTTAGTTTTGATGAAATTCTTAGAAAAAACATAGTTTATTTTGATTTCGCAACTAGATTTTTGCCCATTTTCACTAACACTAGGCGACCCTTATACGAATGCCTACATAAAAGTACGTTGTTGGATTTTTTATCATCGGCGCTGAGCTGAGCGTTGAAAATCCAACAGCGCGCTATTTAGGCATTCATTTAAGTTTCGCCTAACTGTTAGGGAAGTCTGGTATTTAAACTCTAGCAAGTGCCGTTTTGAAGTTCAAGTGTGGAAAATTGTTTATATTAGTAGCCTAATTTACTAGGTAATTAGGGAGCAATACAAACTGAATAATATTATTAGTATCAATGGGTGCCGTGAGGAGCTCGTGGCTAAGTAATTACTGCCCGCGCGGGTCGATTCATTAGGTTAAGCTACGCTTGCCGGGGTTGGTCTGTGGATGGGTGGGTGATCATATTTACATACCGAGAATACTTCGGAAAGCACGTTAAGCCGTAGTCCTGGATATTATTTGTGGATCTTTGACAGTCTTTACGGGTCGTGAGAAGCCCGAAAGCCTGACAACCAGTCTTACCAAGGGGTATCGTATTACCCAGTTAATGGGTTGTGGAGGTCAGATAGGCAGTCGCTCCATGTAAATACTGGTATTCAGCTGCATCAGGTTAGACTGGAAGCTGACCCCAATACAGTTGGGAAAAGGCTAGGCAGATTGAGTCTTAATGGGTGCCGTGTTCTGGAGGCATATCTTATTCGGTAGGTAGTGTAAATAGAATCAGTTAAAGCTTTTCATAGCAATATAAAAACCGTGTCACATTTTTCACCCACACGCGAGTTACCAAAAGCGAGCTAATCAGTTTATCTTCAAAGCCCAAAGTAGGTTGAGAATTTATTAACTAAAAACACAAGTTCGTAAAAATAGGTTTTACTTCATAAGCCGGAAGATATGCGCCATAAACCTAAAAACATAAATAAACATTTTAGTGCCAGTCAGTAAGAAAGTGTACTAAAAATAAAAATGAACTTTATTTATATTCACGCCGCGTAAATCACGGGCGGGAACAGAGAAAATGACTATGCTATTTATCTTCTTTCCAAGCTAGCATTTTCTCTTCTTCTTTAAAAAACACGCGTTTATTTTAAACAAGGTTCATAAACACAAAACAGCTGTTTTCCCAGGGTATGGCAAAGGTGTACCTATATTATAGTACAACCCATATTTTGCCCATGTTTAACTGGCTTACAAAACAACTGCCGTGTTGTGGATGCAGTAGTGGCAGCACTTATGTCAACTAAACAAAAACCCAGTCTAGAGTCGGTAGGACATACAAATATTTGTTTTAAGCAGGGAAGCGGTAACCCAATGTCAATAGATTTGTTGAAAATGTTTAAAAGTTTACAGCAGTTCTTTTACATCTGACGTCCTGAAAATCTCTTTCTTTAGGGGCGTCTATCTGTTATGTTACGTCACACATCAACAGAGTGTAGCTCGTAACCGGATGAATCGATTGTAGTTTCAGGGTTTAGTTGTTGGGAAAAAGTTGGAAGAAAAAATATGGTGTTTGCGTTATAACGTAATTCTAATTTTGAAAGAATTAATCCGGAGAAGTACCCAAAAAAAATCTAAAACATTTTTGCTAGCAATATCATGCTATGGTAAACAACACAATCACGAAATAGCCGAGTTCGCAAAGTTTTCGGAATTTAAAATAAAATTATAATTACAAAATGTAGGTCAACTCCTCTGAAGTTTGTAACAGAAAGCAAAAACGTCTAAAAACAGTTGTGAAGTTAGTAATTAAGTACGGAAGTGGGTCTGTTAAACCGTTAGGAGTTAACTTGTTGGTTTTCTCTGCCTCTGTCACTTTCATAATAATTTTCTCTTTAGCTGTTTTAGACAAGTTTTGATATTATTCCCGAAACAAGGTAGGGTAAATAATTCAGGGAAATCAACTAACAAATTTCGTTACTGCTGCTTAAATTTTGATCTTAATATTGTCAAAATAGGGCTATTTGTTCAAAGGATATTTTGATGCAAAGTTTTGTTTTTACAACAATCATGGACTTGTGTTGACTCATGTCTTAAAAAAAAACTTGTTTTGCTCTTAAAATAAGATTAGTGTAAGTAAAATAATTATTGTATTCTAATCTGTAACTATTTTGTAAGAATAAGTTAATTCAAAATTGCTTGCGTATCTACCATACAAACTTTCATTTGCAAGATTTTATTTCGTTAGATAAAAACGAGGTTGATAATAAAGTATAAAATGAGTATGTATAAAATCGAACGCTTTACATAATATAATATACAGTGCGTATATTTCACAATCCTTCCTTTCGATTTCGCGTTCGGATTTAACTGAAACGAGTTGTCAAACCTTCATCAGAATAAATTATTATCTTCTTTTGGAAAAAGAAGTGATTGACAACATTTTATTGTCATGATTTTTTTTCCACATTTATTTGTTTTTTGTTTGCATACTTTCATTGAAATGATAATCACTCTTGAGACTAATTAATCAGCTAAACAGTTAAAATATTTCTTATTCAAAAAGCGTTTTATATACATTACAATGAACTATTAGTTATATTATTTAGACTTTCAGAATTTCTGACTCGTGAAGACCTGGTGGACCTAAATACAAGTCAAGGTTTGTCAATAATATCTGGCTATATAATCTGGCTAAAGAAATCTATCAGTAATAATCTATCGTAGACAGTGACCATCAAATAAGGACCTTCCCTTATTTGATCGCCATTTACAGGCATCGGGATGTCAGAAGTTAAATAACAATAAGTTAAGGTAAACATTTTGTAACAGGCAAAAGAAAGGCAAAAACTTCTTGCAAGGCCACAAATAAAATCTAAACGACAACCATACAAAACTAAAATAATTCAGTATCGTGAGAACCAGTGTTGTCGTAGCGAAGTGCCACGTACTTAATCTTCAACAATACCCTAGTAGCCGGTCAGCTTGCGTGTCAACAGTTTACTAGCTAATATTTTGTAAGAACACGCACGAACCTCACAAAATATAGGGCGGGGTTGACCAACAGACGGTTTCAA
Source organism: Xanthia togata (assembly GCA_963853775.1). NCBI lineage: Eukaryota > Metazoa > Arthropoda > Insecta > Lepidoptera > Noctuidae > Xanthia > Xanthia togata. Next base: position 25,529,216 of record OY970794.1, on the reverse strand, counting down.
GGGCATGGGGTAAATAATAATATATTATTGTGTCTAAAAGGGCCGGAAACTGGCAAATCAGTAGGTTATTCATGTGATAATGTGTCGTGAATTAATTTTAGAATACTAGGAAGAAAGGGTGATGTTGGTTAGTGGTGAATTTGTTACTAGGACTTTTGATGTCAGAATTTATTTGTACATTTAATCTGACTTGTATCATCACACATATATTCTGTTATCAATCAGTCCAGGTTTTTATGAGGTATTTTTTGCGTTGAATTTTGAACATAGAAGAACAAAAATTTTACTCGTCAAGTACAGGGTGGCCAATTCGGAAGTATACAACTTTAAATTAAGATTATTTTTATTACAAACGTAAATTACCAGATATTTTTCTATAAGCATATTATTCAGGCTTGGCAATTTTATACGGTGAACAAGATCTGCCTAATCTACTCCTGTTTTGTACTTAAAAATGCGATCTCTTTTCATCGTGTTTTTCATTAAATTTTCGCATACTTTATTAGGTATCCTACTAACAAAGTCACAAATATCCTGCTTTACCACGACATAGCCCATTAGATAACCCCACAGAAAAAAATTAAGGACGTGTCTCGAAATCCTCAGTCATCAAAATGGTATTCTTTACACTTAATGATGAAGAATTTTTTTTTTTTTTTAATTCGTACCAGACGGGGTTTGTGTCTGTCGGGGCGACTTAAGAACTTCAGGATAAAATCACTGAAAGTATTATTGCGGTAGTCATGGTACTGTGCATAACAAATTTGCCGCATTTTAACTAAATATTAGACACCAAACTGCAGAATTTGGCGCCACATCAGAATTGGGGCTAAAAAAGTTGTAGGTATAGGTACGTCCGAATTGGCCACCCTATAGATTCTAACTTTACACCTCCTCTTTGAAACACTAATGCTAAACAACTGATATCTCAAACAACAGCCACGTCCCTTTTTACACTAATCAAACGCACAAAAAGCCATTACACAAACAACCAGTTACCTAACAGACAGAAAACGAGAAACACGGATTTAAAAAACTGCGAAAAGGTCAGAAACCTTAACAAAGAGAGTTGTAACTGGATTTTATTCTAGTTCATATACATAATTGAATATTTAATTCTACTATTATTTTAAGTAGACAAAGTGGACACTAATTACCTACTGCAATTGTAAAGTGGGATAAAATAACAGTTGTATTTTATTTCAATTAAATTAACTACTTACGTTCAATGTCTTTATTGAGTTATCAAAGCCCATTAAGTAATTAATTGTATGCCTCAACTAAGTCAAACGATTATTTCTTTAATCCCTGGAATAAATGATTTTTAATCTACTCAACGTAAGACGAGTTTGACAATAAACTACTAGAGCCTAATTTACATGGTCACAATTGCCTGTGATATACCATAAGTCGAGCAACAATAATATTTGCTCTGTCTAAACAGTGCTTAGACGGTGCAATTGAAATACAAGCACAGACTAGTACAGATATTTTCCTCCGCATTGTAGGTATGAAGGTACAAGTAGATATGTGGCGGGCTCGAATTAGTTGGGCGTAACCTTTAAGTCCGCCTTTGTACAGTATTTTATTTTACTTGTGCATAAACTTTTAATAATTAAATTCTTCGCCTTTGAAGCACAAATCATCATGCAAATCAACTGTAATTTCGGCAACTCAATTTCCCTAGCTTAAAAACTGGGTTACACATGCTCGCGCCACGAAACTAAATTATTACCGACAAAAATCTGACGCGGTTGACACTCGGCACCGAGGTACCATCTGTCACCTGAATGGAAAGCTCTCTAAGGGCTCATATCATTGAGATTGGCACTACGCTGAAAGCCTTTGAGCACTAGAGTTTTAAACCTAAGTTGTGTAACTCCAACGGGACTTGCGTTTCTCTACGACTAATACAACCATGGAATTGTGTAAACTAGAAAAGCTGTAGTAAAGCAAATATTAGATGCTTCAAATTTTGTACATTTTTGTCTTTCATTCGGCAATTTTCTTTTGAAGTGAAACATCATAACAAAAAAATAACAAAATTGTTTAAGTGAACCGATCCAACGACTTTGGATTTCGGCACTCGCCATTTTGCGCACGCCTACCAAATGTCATTTTATTGGTGTCGTATGAACATGGAGTAATACAAATATTAGAATTCACTCGAGTGAAGCGTCTGGTATCAGCTCTACTAGAGTCGATCGATCCTTGTAGCTATGCTTGCCTTACATAGGTCTTGATATAATAATGATATTTTTTCGATTCGATGGTACTTTTTAGACTACCTGGGATCAGTAGGAGCACGTTTATAGAGCTTCAGTGATGTTCATTTGATTAGATGTGCAGGTGTATGGACACTATGGGAATTTCAGCAAATGGTTCATGTTCTGGACAGCACTCTAGAATCTAATTGGTCACAGTTTACATTGTTATAAGCAGATAGAAGAAAGCTGCAACTCTTTACTTTATTTCCTTGACCGATTGAAAAAGGATTCAAACTTTTTGCTGCAGCCTAAAATAATAAGAACTACCTACACATAACCAAATAGATAAAAAGCTATTCCGATATGCTAAGCTCTTTTAAATTATAATAAATCTAAAGAAAACATATTCGTTCGGATTACTAAATACATTGCAATCTACTGGAAACCTAATTTTGAATCATTTATAATAATTACTCAGTCAATTATCATTATTGAAGCTTATAAACCATTCGTTGAATTTCATCGCTTGCATACAGAAGCCTAAGATCGTTTAATAATTTCTATTATGGCCTCTGTACATCATTGAATATTGTATAATTAATGGTATAAATCAAATGCTGTTGCTGTTTAAAAATTATTGATAATGTATGATATTTATATTGTAGGTCAGTCAATATGTGCCCCCATATTGACTGACCTCTGACTTTTCGGATTTATGTGCGTATTGTATAATTATCATTTGCTTCAAAAACGGTGAAGGAAAACATCGTGAGGAAACTGGCACGCCTGATAAATATTTCTCGACGGCAGTCAGAGGCCCATGGACGCATAAAAACTCTGACACCAGGTTAGTCACTAACCACCCGAAATAGAAAGAAGTATGCTTTAACAGGGTATTTGGTACTCGTAGTAAGCGGGACATGAAACCATGAATCGGCAATAGAGCTCATCATTATGTTACACTATTGAGTTAGAATGTATTAGATGCTGGATGCCGTCAGAGTATTAGTTTTACAAAATAAGTCTTGAAAATAAATTCATGACTGCCATACCAACAAACAACGCCCAGCTATAACCACTGAAGATAAAACTTTCAATACCGAAGATAATATTTTAGGATTTATTTTATGAAAACATCACACCTATTATCTTAAAAAGGTTAGACAGAGGTGTACCGTAGTACTAACATGAGGTACAAACTCACAGCCACTGGCGTTATTTGACGAACAGAAGGAATGTTTTTTTCTTAAAAGTACACGTTATTCTAGTAACTTACAAAAGAAAAGACTACAGACAACAGGTTCGAAGTTGAAAATCTCTTGAATGAACTTTATCATTTTTTTTTTTTTTTCAGAAATGATTTACTTATATCCACATGAAACGGGGATAGCTATGACTTTCCACTGTCCCCGACTACATTATGAAGTTCCAGTTCGTACTAAGTGACTAGAAAAACACTCAAGTCCCCAATTGCATACTAACTAATGAGAAAAAGATAGAGGGATGGCAACGCCGCATTGCATTAGGTTATTGAAAAAATGCTAATGAAGGTAATTAAATGCGGATCACTGACGGCAAGCGGCGTTGCCGTTTAGGCAGGAATTAAACCGCATTAAAATAATTGTTTTAAACGGATGTAGCTTGTTAAACGGGATAAATTAATGATGAAACTATTAACCTTTTTGTTGTTATGAAATTTAAATACATAACATACATAAATACATAATCAGCATTTATCGTTTTCTCTGCTGGGATAGAGGCCTCCTCTGTGTAAGATGGAGTGGGCCACACGAGCCCAGTGCGGGTTGGTGGATAACATAATTATGTCTTCGAATTTTTGGTTCTAAGACATGGCCGGTTTCCTCACAATGATTTCCTTCACCGTTTTGAGAGCAATGGTGATGAAATCAAATACACAAAGTAGAGTGCCTGCTTTTTTTTTAATGGGAGATCATCAAATTACTTCTTCCGCTCCAGGTGGAGCGGGAGGGCGTGTCAGACTCTTACTGGCTAAAACCCACCCGTGTTCCTTCTGTTGCCTTTACGTTGCCAGGGGCCACGGTATCCCTTTCGGACTTTCCCGCAACCCCGGCAGGCAAAGGTCCCATTGGACCCCTTCACTCACTGACATCTCTTTGAGGCACGCGTGGGACACAACGCGCCGTCGACCCGGGCCTGGTCCTTGCCGGACGGCGAGCTACCCATTGCTCACCGTCCGCAAGCCCGCGCCTACGGTGGCCGGGAATCGGCCTGCGATTCCCGACGCCCAGGGCGTCTCCTCCTGCTGTGGCTAGGGGCGTGAGAGCGCGAATTTTGCCTCTCCCTCCTCCCTCCTCTCTGCCTCCTCCTCGCGAACATTACTGATTCGCAGAAGGAGGTGCATGCCCTCTCGCTCCATACCATGACCTTGACCAGGGCCGGACGCGAGAGATCCCCGCCACCAATCACCTCCATGAATACACGGCGGTGCTCTGCTCAAGCCGGGCAGACCTCCACCGTATGCTCCACCGTGTCTTCCGGGCGATCCACGCAGTGATGACACCCGGGCATTTCCTCCCGCCTTATCCGAAACAGGAAACCGAAACAGCCGTGTCCGGTGAGAACCTGCGTCAGGCGGAAGGTGAGGACGCCGTGGTGCCTCTCCAGCCACTCCTCAAAGAAGGGACTTATCGCCGCAATAGTGGCGTGCCCAACACTGGGTTGCGAAAATCGCACCCTCCATGACGCCCCGAGATCTCGCGGGATTTCATGGCGTCATGGAGAGTTTGTCATGTTGAGTCTGTGCCGCGATTTCTTACAGAATCGGAGAAAAGCCCCGGCGTTTTGCCTCCTCGTGCCACTCACAAATGTGCGCGAGGACTTTTGCTTACAGATCTTATGGCGGCAATCCAGCAAGGAGGCTCGCCGCTTCACCGGAGACTTTGCGGTATCCCCGGACCAGCCGGGTGGCTATGACTCTCTGGGACGCGTTCAACCAGCGGGCTGGCCACCACCTCACCGAACGCGCCCCTCACTGGTGCCCCGTAAAGGGCCATGGACTGCACGACCCCCGCGTCTAGCCTTTTTGTGCCTAATTGAAATAAATTAGTTGACTTTGACAAGCGAGCGTGTGCTTAGTTCGGCCGCCGCCTGGTGCGACCTCCCCTGCGCCAGGACCAACGTGTTTTCAGCGTAACAAACGATGCTGACGCCGCTAGGGAGGTTGGCGCGCAGCAGCCAGTCGTATCCGATGTCCCACAGATGCGGCCCCAGGACCAATCCCTGTGGGACACTGCATGACATCTCTCACCGGTTCCATTCTCCCTGATGACCGGGGTAGATGACGGCCCTGCCCGTCAAATAGGCCTGGACTACATGACAGAGGTAGGTCGGCATCCAGTGATACCAGACTGATGCAACTCCAGGGCAGGGTATTGAAGGCATTGTCGATGTCTAGGTACACCTCCAAGACGACACCACCCCAGGCCACAGCCACACCCGTCACCTCACACTTCGGGTTCAGTTGAAAACCAGCGTCAGGCACTAGTTGTCTGGCATATATGCTGAACTGGGCCTATTTGGCGTAGCCGCGAGGCACACATTCCTGCTGGTATCATGTAACGCAGTTTTTACACTTTTTATTTTGTATTCTTTCCTTTTATCTTATTTTTTTTCTCTTTCTACTTGTGTGCCTTTGCTTGTTGTGCCAAATAAATGTATTTTCTTTCTTTCTTTTTCTTTTCTTTTCGTATAGCGCCCCCTGCGGAAACCAAACTGGCTCTCCACCAAATCCAGCTCCACCCGCACCAGCCGAACTACAAGGCGGTCTGCAATGACTCTTTCAAAGAGCTTACCCACCTCGTCGAGCGGAATAGAGTGCCTGCCTGGGTTCAAACTCACAAACTGTAGTTCGTGAGTTCGCACCACTGGGCAACCACTGCAGGGCTTAACTCGCATCAAATAATTGTTTTAAACGGATGGAGCTTGTTAAAAGAGATTATTTAAAGTTAAAATCACTAACTATTTGTTGTTGAAATTTGAATATTGGCATAAATATTTAACGATGCAATATCCACCAGAACTAGGATTAAAACAAATTTTGGGCTGGCATGGTGATTAAATACTAAGGCTTAAATGCTTACTCAACTTTGTGGTCGCATGCGTCGATCATAGTATCGAATATAAATCATCACATATAAGTCATCGATGCGTCTGCGAGTTTAGGGATAAAACAGAAACTCTTTTGATATGAAATTATTTATTCTGTAAATAGGATATCGGAATCACTTTTACACGTTCTATTAAAAAAAATATTAAAAATAGGCTAGATGAGTTGGGCGTTTCCTATCTGACTACTCCGAGAAGAAAGGCCGAAAAAGAGGTCGAAGTCTCTTTTAAAGTCCAGACATAATTTTGGTCAGGCCATATGAGGACCATGTAGATTAGAGTCTGAAATGGTATTTTGAAGAAATAAACTCCACACAGATTTGAGGGGACCTGTCCAGTCAGTGAAAGTATTTGACAGTTATCACGGAGCTCAACTCAGAACTTAAGGAGCTCAAACTCGACGAAAAAAGGTAATTTGAGTAGGCCGCAAAAACCACTCAAACTGCCAGACCATCAATAAAACTAACTGAGAAAGAAAAAATAAATGAAAAGAAAAAAATACCCACATCATTATTATTATTTCCTTTATTTATTATACCTATAATTTACATTTTTAAATATTTTTATAAAAACAAAAATATTTAAAAATATAAAAAATAGTAGCCCACCGGTATCGGGAACAGGTTCCAAGCTACCGTTGGCCAGGGCTCCTGAAAGACAAATCTTCTAACGATACGCGCCGTGTCCAGGAGTACCGCTTTCTGGATCAAGCCCTTGATCCAGCTGCCTAACAAGAGCCTCCTCAGATATTGGTCGAGGCTCTTGGCTATTATGCCAATGGCTGTCACGACTCTCGGCACAATGATTGCTGTATCCACATCCCACATGTCGACAACCTCGCGAGCCAAGTCAAGATACTTAATCTGCTTATCTTTTTCAGCTTTCACGAGGTTCCCGTCATGTCAATAATCATTGCGCGCCGCTCTCCTCGATCCACCACCACTATAACAGGCTTATTGGCAACAATAGTCCTGTCAGTGATGATAGGTCGATCCCAGTACAATGTGATATGTACATTTTCGAGAACTGGGTCGGGCACATACCTGTAGTACGGTACTTCCGATTCCACAAGGCTGTATTTCAGAGCAAGTTGCTGATGGATAATCCTGGCTAATAGGTTGTGTCTGGAGATAATGTGTCGGATTGATTCTCCCGGACGGTGGCATGCCCGACAGATGTCAACCGTGCCGTCCTTCACAATGAATCTCCGGTAATTGTTCGTCATCATAACTTCGTCCATAATTGCACAGACAAAACCTTCGGTTTTCCCAAAGAGGTCACCAAAATGCAGCCAGGCTACGGACGCTAATAAATCTACATCGGGTCCATGTAGCAGCGTCCGTGAAGCTGCTTACTCTGCCATACCTCCTTGCGATCGTTAGTGTCAAGTACGACAGCCTTGCGCTAGTTCTCTTTAGCCAACGAGAGCGGAGTAAGGCCCTTATCCACCGCGACCACATCTCGAAGCATCCCCACGTCGGCTTCTAGGAAATATTCCCTGAGACTGCATATCTCGCGATTGTGGATGGTCTTAGCGTTTATAAAGCCTCCACACCTTCGCGGGATATACAGTCTCATAATCGATGACCGTGGGTGACGCATTCGATATGCAGTCAGCAGCGTACGGACCCTCCTATCCAGGGCGTTGAGTTCGGTCTGAGTCCATTTGAGTACGCCGAAAGAGTACATCAAAACCGGCACAATCCAAATTCATTGAAGGCGCGCACCTTGTTTCCGCCTGATAGAAGACTATTAAATACTTTCTTCAGGCGGCCAAAGAAGCACTCCTTCAACGATTGCTTCATGTCAGTAACATTGATGCCCAACGCTTCCGACATACCCAAATACTTATGGGTTTCGGATGCGAAGAGTACTCTAAGGTTTATGGAATCTGAAGTTGAGTTCCCACGGATTCCACAAACAAGGGAGATTGTGGAATCCATGGGAACTCAACTCTTTACATGCATGACCGCACATTTGTCCACACCAAATTCCATCCTGATGGCATAACTGAAAGTTTCAGTTACTTTCAGTAGCTCCATCAGTTGCAAGTTGTTGGGGGAAAAGTGTTTTAGGTCATCCATGTAGAGGAGGTGAGATATAACCTGACCACCTCTCCTCAGCCGATAGCCTAGGCCTGAATACTCCAGTAGTGTGCTTAAAGGATTCAGGGCTAAGCAAAACCAAAGTGGACTTAATCTATCGCCCTGAAATATGCCTTGCTCGATCCTTATGGGTTCGCTATTCCTCTGGATATTTCGACATCCTGGATAGCGAAGGACCGTCCTCCATTGCCCTATACCCGACATCAGGAAGGTGCGCAGAGTTGCATCTACTTTATACAACTCCAGCACCCTTATGAGCCATGTATGTGGCACCGAGTCATAGGCCTTCTTATAATCTAATTATTATTATTATTTAAAAAATATTTTCCTTGTTCCTCTCAAACAGAGTACCTGCCATCTAATCTCTTTACCGCCCTTTGTTGACTGGTAGAGAATGCCTTAGGCATTACGTCCGCCTTTGTAAGAAAGAAAGAAAGCAAAATAGGTTTATTTGTCACAGAAACACGTGCATACAAAAAAAAGACAATAATATAAACATTACACATATTAGGTAGCTGCACGTCATGACTGTGACAAGAAGGCTTCCACTCAGCATAATGCTGTGCTATGGGGACCCACAGCACAGCGCTGATTTTCAGTGGTCACCCAAAAAACACGTACGGAAATCAAGCCAGTAAATAAATATTAAATAATAATAGAATATATTAAGTGTATAAATGTTAATAAATGCAGTGTGTAACTACTTACTTACTTTTTTTTGTGTGAAAAGTTTAAATAAATAAATAAATAATGTAAAAAAGTATTATATTATTTTAAGTAATTAAAATAATATAATACTTTTCAAAGTGTGTCACTTTGTATATAATTCTTAACAATGTAAAAAACTGGTATACTTTGATGATTTTACCTAATAATTAAAATGTCAAGTTGGCTGGTTTGCAGAGCGAGCAGCCCAATCCCTAGCTTTTTTTATCTTCTAAATAATTTGAAATTTTATAGTACCCTTTTTTACAAAGTTTGGTTTTAATACAGCTTTTAATTGTTTAATGGGTAAGTTTCGAATTTCAATCGGAAGTTTGTTGTAAAAGCGTATAAATTGACCCATGAACGAGCTGCCTAATGAAAACTATAGCAAAGGCTTATGCCCAATAAAAAATATTCTTTGATTTAATTTGGTTAATTATTTCAGGCCATATCCGCCCACTTCTCACCATTACTTCTCCTATAGACCACTCCAGAAACCAGCTAAGAGCAAGTCTCTACAGTTGTCATACTTTTCAGATAGAATGCTAATCGCAGATTGTTGTTATTATCAGACAGGAGGTCGGTGCAGCCAGTCCTCTCAGCAACATTATCCTCTATTCCCCTTGAACGACACAAGTGAGGTATGGCTAGGGTGGCTATCATGGCTAGACTGGCCCTGAGTTCTGCTAAAAGTTCATTTATAATTATTATGGACTAGATGACACGGTGAACTTCTCATCACGTGAGGTCGATTGTTCCTTTGAGTTTTTCTTGATTTTCTCTTGTCCTAAGCCACCTTAGTTAGTTAGAGACGAAAACAAACAAAAAAAAAACAAAATCATTCGAGCCATTTTCGATTTTTTGCGAGACTCACGGCAATTGATTTTTATATATATAGATAAGTAGTTATACCTAATTTTATGAAACACTAGATTAGTTTGTTTATTTATAATTCTCTAATCTTAAAAATAAAACATCACATACATATTACAATATTTAATGTACGTATTGAAACTTTGCCTCGTTGGTCTAGTGGTCGCAAGCGCTACTGCTGAGCATGAGGTCTTGGGTTCTATTCCTGAGTCGGGCAAAGTGTTATTCGGTTTGTTAAACAAGGAATCCTTATAGTTTCGCCATGTCCATCTGCCTGTCTGTCTGACTCTCTGTCCGCGGCTTAGCTCAGAGACTGCTAGTTCTAGAAAGCTGTAATTTGGCATGGGTATACATATTAATCACGCCGACAAAGTGGTAAAATAAACTCAAGAAAAAAAGTACTGCGCAGCAGGTTTTTTTTTAGGGTATTTAGGTACCTCCCCTACACCTAAAGTTGGGATGTATTTTTTTCTCGTCTATCCCAAGATGTGGGGTACCATTGAAAATGTTGTTCAAATATATTGTGGGTGTGTGAAAACTATTTTTCAATTCAGGGATCCGTTTGCGAAATATTAAGCTTTAAAGTGCAAATTGTTGTTAGTCAACTGTCCCCCCCCCCTGCCAGCTAAATGGTTGTACTTGGATTTGTGAAAAAAATCAGTGCCGTAGTACATATTAAGAAGTTAAAAGGGAAACTATCACGTTAACGAGTAATAATCGACCATTTGCAGTTTAAAAAACATGTTCTCCCATATATTCCGGATCGAAGATTTTTTTTTCAACTACAATGTTAAGTTTGTTCTTGGCATAAATTCATCCTCCAACTACGGAACCCTTCATTGTGCGTAGTCCGACACGCACTTAGCCGGTTTTTCCAGATATGGCTGAGGACAGCAATGTTTCTTTTTTAAATTACCTAAGAACACAAGTCACTCACCCACGAATACTGAAACGTCACTCAAAATTTAAGAGCTGCTTAACATTTGAGCAGCTCCTAAACTTTAGATTTCGTATTGTCAAACGTCACTTTTGAGTATCTGTTAAATATAAGTGCTACTTAAAATTTGAGTGACGTTTGAACATTCGGGGATTAGAGACTCAATTTAAGCGTAAGGTTCTACGCAGAATTCTCATGTGATCACAATTTAAAGGCCAAAAGTTTCAGGATGGACTTCAAATGATGTCCCACATTCCAATTCCAGCAAAATAAAAAATATGCTATTTAATTCGCAACAGAACTCATGACCACATTTACACGTTAAATCTTTGCAGTGTTATAAGTACATCATGTTAGGTACCTACAGGCACCGTACAATGGACCTACGCCGCTTGAAGCTAACTTGTTGCATAATGTATAGGATTTAAAGTTTGTGACTGGAAGTTCTGATAGGTTACTGGTCCAATGGCTTCGAGCGTCATACTAACCTATTTTCTACAGCTTACGGCGTAGAGATCAAAAGGTGAAATATTTATGTTTTTGTTTGGTAGAAGGTAGATTATTGGAAGTCATGTTTCAATTAAAATGAATTGTTGAATGAAGAATACAATTAATCCTATTTTATAACGTATTGTAAGAAATGTGAAAGGACCAGAAATTATCCCACGGGAACGTACTTTCGGGTTATAAAGTATCCTTTCTCATCATCCAGGTTATAAACTATCTGTGTACTAAATTTCATCCAAATACATTTCAGTAGTTTTTGCGTGAACTAGTAACAAACATTCATCCATCCTCATAAACTTTTCCGTTTATGATTTAGCAGGAAGGACAGGACAGGATAGGATTTGATAAAAATGATAATGATCCTATTCTTTTCACAAATCTCTAATTCCTCTTTTTTCAACTACACAGTTTACGTTTTTTTTTTTAAACTTTCCCTTTTCTATTTGAGGTTTACCTTTAAAATGTTGTAAAGGTTGTCTTTGACTGTAACAGCTGTTTTAAGAATTTTATTAAATTAATAGATCTATCGAGAAAATCAGTCTAGAGTCCATCTTAAGGAAGTCAAAGTCAAAGCCAAATCATTTATTTCAAATAGGCCCTTGTAAGGCACTTTTAAACGTCAAAATGTACAAAAAAATTGAACTGATTCTAGTCGCCCCTTCCAAAAATGTAGTTTTCGCATGGCGAAGAATGGGCAAGAAACTCCATCGTTACTATTTTAAAATGTTTTACAATATTTTGTATATGTACATTAGTTAATTAATTATATGTGAAGACGATGCTAGAATAAAATTACTATACCACAATAGGTAAAAAGAATTAAAAATGAAGCAACAACAGATAAATTAATTAAGTATGTGATAGAGACATGGTGCTCACATATTTACAAACGTTGTAAAGTCGACGATTTTCTTAAAATTTTACAATTAGTCAGTCAAAAAGTCAGTGTGTGAGGAAGTAATAACAGAATGTAAAATAAAATATAATTATACATAAATTATACAAGTGGATTAGCAACCAGTTTGATTGTGTCTACATTTTGTCAAGAATATGCAACAGTTTAATAATGTCTGTAGAACTAAGGTGAACTACGCTACATGGCACGATAAAATGTTTGAACACTGTGAATATTTAAATCAAGTGTGCGATACTGTGCAGCAGGTTGTATAGATATGAATTTCGAATAATACACGGCAAACCTTTCCAGGCGTGCGTGTGTAACATAACTAAACACCGGTTCCCGTTTTAAACTAAGTTTAACGGTTTTTACCGTTAAAACGTATTATGTACACGTTACCTATTGAATATTCATTGGTATGAAAACATGTTTAATGGGATTTTGAATGTTTGGCGGGTATTGGTCGAATTTTGTGGGTTATTTGTGTTTAGGTAGAAGTTTAGAGAAATGTTGGATTGTAAAATGTATTTGTGTAGTTGTTTCATTGAACTTGGCTTTCGTTTGATTGCCTCGTTGTTCTACGCTCCTTCTGAACATGAGGTCCTGAGCTTGATTCCCGGGTCGGGCAAAGTTTTATTAGGATTTTCCATATGTAATAGCAGCCTGGAGTCAGGATTTGTGCCCGGTTGAGGGCAATAGGCTCGCCCCCTATTACATGGGACTTAAACATAACTGGAAAAATGTGGGCGTACTGTAGGTAACTACACTTCTGCCCAATACTTCAAGAAATACAAGCGTGATGTTGTGTTATGTTATATGTTTCATTAAAATAATTTACTAGGATAGCAGCTGTCGTATTAAAAGTGCCTTCACGAGTGGTATTTCTAAGTACCTACACACGCTCGGCTTTGCACACTTACGGCAGTTACTCTCGCTACCTACTTTGGGACTGTCTTAGGCTATATTTCCAAGAATACTTACCTAGAGTACCTACTTTCCTAGTATTATTTGTCCAGGGTACGTCAACATTTCACAGGTTCAGGTTTAATGGATTGATTTCAGGGAAATTCAGGGGGATTTATTTTCTTTAGAGGAAATAATTTCTTGAGTAATTATTTCAAAATGTTTTTTTCAAATCATAATCAAATCAAATCATTTATTTCTTTGCAAACATGGGTATTGTACATATACTTACAGTACTGTACACATATTACGTATAGTTTTTATAGTAATGTTCTCCATATTTTACCGTCACGAGGGCGTGCAAAGGTTTACAATTCAAAATCTAAAATAAGCGGCAGATCATTGGAAAATACAAAAAAATGTCAGTGTGGTCACAGCAATAAAAAATATAAAATAAAATAAGACTATTATAATGTAGGTAATTCTGTAGAAGGCACTTAATGCCCGCCAGAGTTTATTATTTAAATTATCCTACAAGTTTTAGGTACCGTGTTACCCAGTAACTGGGTTTTGCAGGTCTAATAGGCAGTCACTCCATAGTGGGGAAAAGACTAGGCATCTAAAGATGATAAATTGTAAGGTAAATGGTATGGTAAATTTAAGGTAGGTATTTTAGGTTAAAAACAAGCGACCCTTACATTGGTCGCATATGATATGTAACATCTGACATCTTGGGTGACAGTACCAAACTCTCGGAAGATGGACTAGTACCATCTGACAGCCCACTCTAGCATCGCGCGCGCTCATTGGTCGAATCAATAGCGCGCACTTCCCCGACTTCATGTTACACACTTCCGTCCCTTTTCACGAAATAACTCCCAGAGATTTCAGGAAAGTGAGACGAAAGATATTACTCATCAAAAAGTTTTTGGGAATTATCGAACCATTTAAATCTATGCTTATTTATTTGCTTAGTGTTTCTCGACTTAAGCATTTGGTGGTGAAAAGCTTCTTTACGGAATAGTACATTACTGTCACGACCTGCAACTGCCTGCCGGGCATTGATGGACGATCGTGAAAATGTGGGCTGAGGCACACTTACGTGAGTCTATCATTGCAATGCCTGGTTGCGGCCAAGGCTTGTATCGTACTTTTCTCAAATAATGCGCGGAAATTCAAACTAATTAAATTCATTATAAATTCCAAAATTCAAAAGTCATTTATTCAAACTAGGCTGAAAATCAGCAATTTTCGAACGTCAAAATTACATAAGACAGTCCCCGAAACGCCCACCCTTCACCACTTCCTAGTGCTTTTGCTGGGAAAAAGTGGCGCAACAAACTCCCCAGCAGCACAGCTGTCTGTTCAGTTAGAAAAAAATGATTCTATATGCAAGATAATTTACATTGCGCAAAACATAATTTAAATTATAAATTAATAGCCATATGACAGCTAGCACACGCCAACCCCAACCAAAAACATCGAGAACTATACTCAAGCAGAAATAAAAATAAATAAACGTAAACAATATCTGAAAAAGAAAAAAAAGGCTCCAGGCATAAAGGGCGTGCCCGCTTACATATAGCTGTAACTAGAAGTTATAATTGATAAACTAGGACCATCGAGGTAAAATAAATATTTGTCGACTTCGCTAGCTAACCACATATTGCAATACTCATAAAAAAAACATTGTAATGAGTAGATTATATCAAAAATTAATAAAAATAAAAATGAAATAAATTGAAAGTAAAATTACAAACAATTATATAAACTCATTTAACCTGTCAGTAGGTAAGCTAATTCTGGAGAAAGAACATTTAAACATTGTTTTGAGTTATTCATAGCGACCAACCATTCTTATGATTTAATTAGTCGTTGATAGAATAGTATGCCTTTGAACAAAAATTAGGTTTTACTTTAGTTTTAAACGCATTAAAAGGCAAATCTAGCAAAGAAGAGGGTAGCTTGTTATAAAAGGTTATACCAAACCCAACAAATGAGTTATGAACCTTATGAAGCCGGTGAAAGGGAGCACATAGTTTATCCTTATTTCTAGTGCTAGCATTGTGAATATCACTGTTTTAAGTGTATATTTTGCCTAATATACAGGGTGAAATTGAATTCATGCGCAATCTCTTTAGGGGTCATTGTACTCATAATTATAAATAACTTTCACAGGGAGCAGCTGATTTTTTTTCGCGATTTTAGGGTTGGTCACATAGTGAAAATTGTTTATTATGATGAGTACAATGACCCCTTAAGAGATTGCCCATGAATTCAATTTCACCCTGTATAAGTTGTTGGCGAAGATGAATTGTGATGCCACTGTAAGGATACCGATATCTTTGAAAACATCTCTCAGAGAAACTCTAGCACCTAGCTGGTAAATTGCTCGAACAGCTCGTTTTTGGAGGACAAATATATTTTGAATATCAGCAGCTTTGCCCCACAGCAGAATACCGTAGGACATAACGCTATGAAAATAACTAAAATAGACTAACCGAGCTGTATCAACGTCAGTATATTGTCTTACTTTCCTGACAGCGTAGCCGCCGAACAGAGCCTTCCCGCTATTATGTTGGCCCCACTGAAGTTTGGCATCTACTGTTATGCCCAGAAAAACTACCGAGTTTACAGTATCAAGAACCTCTTTATCTAAGATGATGTTGGGTCCTAGATTTCTAACATTTGGAAGGGCAAACTTTACACATTTCGATTTCTTGGCATTGAGAACTAGGCATCCAGAATCAATGACGAACAACGAAAATATTTCACGTTTGTTTCTTCTTTACTTTAAACAGCTCTATTTGCAAGACAAATCGAAATTTAAATAAAATCTTTGATAATTTCCTCCTTGGTTGCCGTGTTAAAGTAAAAAGTTCGTATTTTTTTTAAATAACACGACGGATATGGATTTTCATACAAAAATTGCCGGCCGGGCGCTCGTATGTATTCGGCCAGTACAGCAATTTCGATTTATCTTGAAGAAGGTTGTCAAATTAATGCTCAAATGTCCAAGCATGTTTGAGAAAAAGTAATTGTTTCCATCTAAATTATTTTTAATTTATAATACTCGATCGTGTACTATTTATTTCCTAATTTATGATATAGGTATTTTGTACCGACCTTTTTTTTCGTTTTTAGGGTTCCGTACTCAAAGGGTGAAACGGGACCCTATTACTAAGACTCCGCTGTCCGTCTGTCTTTTTTGTCACCAGGCTGTATCTCATGAACCGTGATAGTTAGACAGTTGAAATTTTCACAGATGATGTATTTATGTTGCCGCTACAACAAAAAAATACTAAAAACAGAATAATATAAATATTTAAGGGGGGCTCCCATGCAACAGACTTGATTTTTATTTCCGTTTTTATATAATATAATGGTTCGGAACCATTCGTGCGCGAGTCCGACTCACACTTGGCTGGTTTTTATCAGTGGTAACATGTAAATGGCCTTCAGTTTCATATTGTTTAACACCTCTGTAGTTAGCCGTAAGTTTCCCGAAAAGAATAAAAAAATAACCAAGCATATAGATTGTAGGATAATGTCATCAAAGCTGCGTTGCATGACAGAATAAAATTGTAAGTGTTTAGCTATGTAAAGTGATGCCCCTCGCGTGTGCTATTGCACGCGATTCGTAAGTACTTTATAGATAAATAGTGCTGTGTTTGATCGTGAACTAACTGGTTCAGAATAACGCTTTAGTATGGTATTTTTTTAGAGGCATGAGGAACAGGGTGTAAAGTTCACTAATCCACCATAGATAAGGGAGGATCCTCCGACCAGACGGATGTCGTGTCTGGCGGGCAGCTGCCCAATGGTAGATATCGGATCGTCTTTTATATGTCGTTCGCGCGGTAAACTCTAATTGCGCGATGCAGGATTTTTGTGACGTCAGGATTGTGTGTGATGTTAGGTCTTTGATGCAGAGTTCGCATGTGGCGATGTAGATGCCACCATAAGTTAAAGAATCAAATCCAGATTTAGTCCAAAAGAACATAACACACACACATATTATCATTATAACATCACGCCTGTAATCCACGAAGGGTTGGGTAGAGGTGTACCTATAGTACACCCACAGTAGTAGACAATCCAAAAGAAGATCCGTTATTTATCGTATATTAGCCAAACACCTTGTAATTTTTATAGGTATTGGAACTTGAATAAATTATTGC
The DNA here is from genome assembly GCA_963853775.1 of Xanthia togata. NCBI lineage: Eukaryota > Metazoa > Arthropoda > Insecta > Lepidoptera > Noctuidae > Xanthia > Xanthia togata. Next base: position 25,511,754 of record OY970794.1, on the reverse strand, counting down.
ATAAGTATCGCAGGATTAACACGGAATTTATGATTATGAGGTACTTTACGAGTAAATATGCTGAATCAGTGCATAGTATTAGTAAAAGTGAATATGAGCCGATGATACTCACTCTGGTTCTTACTTAGGCCAAGATCTAAGACGTCACTTACCTCATGCTTTGAATCAGGCCCGTCTCTGTTTTGCAGTTGTTGTTTGACAGTTTTGTGACAGTGACAGGACCCTTTGCCAGAGTATGCGATAAGTAACATTACATAAGTTCACGCTACTAGCAATTAGTACTAAGCTCGTGTAAACTAAGCCTTGTGTAGGAATAGATATATCTTGAATGCACGGTGAACTAAATGACAATAGGCGAATTATCCTGTACTAGCGAACAGTTCTTTGTGGTGAACCAATCACAAGACTACAAATAAAAGATCAAGAAGTCGATAGACGCAATTGGAACTTGATTATTTAATGTGGTCACCACTCAATTTGAGATTACCTGTAATGGATATTGTGAGCCCACAAATAAAATTAAACTATACTAGCATTTCCTGCGATTTTCTCCACGTCGATTCTTCGGAAATATAGAAAGTTAGATTATATTTTCCAATACAAACTTATATAAAATCTTTTCTTAGTGCACGTCGATAATTTCTAAAGTTTTTTTTTTTTTCGTTTGATGTTTCTATTTTCTGCGTTTGCTTGCTTTTAAATTAAAATATCAAGTTTTGAATGTACACTGTAATTAATAATTATTTTAAAATAATAAATTCTGTTGTTCTGTTAGCTATTGTTTCTGACAGCATAAACTAGATACAAAAGAGCTACATGAAATAAAGAAAAAAATTATTTTCCTTGCTTGAATGTTAATGCTTGTTTTTAACAGACTTTAAAAAGAAGGAGGATGAATGCTTGTATGTAAATATTTTTTATTTATTTAAATAACATGAGAGACTTACAGCTAAAACAAACAGATCAAGGACAGTACATTAGTCTGAAAGCCAATTACAGGTCTGCACTTATAAAACTCGATATTTTCGTCAAGTGGGCTAATTTTGAAAGTAATTTTTCCATTTGTTAGAGGAAGCTTGCGCGATAGTCCTTATTAATTTCCATTACCATTTTAAAATACGTATTTAATCTACTACAAAAAGTTGTTTACATAACAAGTGGTGGTATACTAATTGTTTTTTTTTTTTTTAATAAGCCCTAATAAAAAAACACTACAAAGTGAAAAATAAGTTTAATTTCGGAAGTCAGTGTCTTTGGATCTGTATTGTAGTTTTTGGCTACCGACTTCCGAAATTAAACTAAATTTTCACTTTGTAGTGTTTTTTTAAAGTAGATCATTTTTAAAATTAATATAATAGTTTTAAAATAACGAAATAATTTATCCCATAACTATTTCGAGATGCATAGAAAATAGCAATCACCAATGTCTCTGCCATTCGTGGTGATTATAACCATTGAGCTATAGCTAGCTCCAAAATCAGTCTACAAAGAGAAACGTAATTAACTTCCGTACATTAGTAAGTGATCAAACTAATTACTCAATAGCTTAGCAGTTTCACGGTAGACCATTAATCGAATTAAGTTGGTATCAATCAGCTAACATTTATACTGCTTTATTAGTTCCAAGTCGGGCTAAGATCCCGATCGAAATTGAATTCCAATAAGTTTCATGAGAGCTATGCTTTATTAATTAAATGAAAATTAGTTTGATATTAAAAGGAAGTTTCCTGTTTGAGTTTCTGTGTCAACTTTGATTAGGTGAAGTTTTTACCTTTGAACTTTTATAGAAACAGAATCAAGGCGTAGCAATAACTTTTTATGTATAAACGGTTTTATATTTATACAATTTCTGTTCATAATTAGTCTTTATTTTCTGACTAACTTTGACATAAAATGATTCCTTTTTCAAGCATCTAGGTGATGAGTCAAACAGGTTTGAAGACGATCTTTAGCTGTTCAGTCAAAATAACTAAAATATAACAATCCTGAGACGAAGCCTCTTAACTTAAAATACACTTCAATCTGACAAATATTATTTCAAAATAACTATTATTATTATACAAACCACTTACATAAAACATTCACGAATATTAAATATCTTCCACAAAGAGGAAAAATAAGCAAATCTATATAAGATTATTCCTTCAGTCAGTATTTTCTGTTCACTGTTGTTTTTTCCAATTACTAGACAAGATAAACTTAAGTATGACGTAATAGGATATTCCGCTTTACTAAAATGTTCTAAGTATTAGTTGAACTAAGAAATTGTACTATCAAAAGAGTTCTTATTATAATTTTATAAGGAATGTTCGGTATTGTTTTGAAACTTTGGATCTATAAATTTATTGATGTTGCTACGGGTTCTTTCAGTCATGAATTTTATATTCATATTCTCTTTATTTTGAGTAATCTATCTGTAGGTTATAATGACAGGACTTACTTTTGGAGCTTTGACATTCACCTGTTTTATTTTTAGTTGTTGTCGATACGGGAGTTAGAGTGCTAACACACTGGGACACCATGGAGACGTCGAAACGTATCCAAACATAACATGTAAATGTTGACGTTCAAAAGTGCCTTATGCCTATTTGAAATAAATTATTTGACTTTGACTTTGACTTTGAAACAATTCGTATTGAAATGTACTCGTATGACTGTTAACTCACTTGGCTACGGTCTGGCCACGTCACCAATTTGGAAGCGTAGCCACGACTGACCGGCCCCTACGTAGATACTGGATATTCTGGTGACCTGGCGACCATTAGCCAAGTCTCCAGAATTTCGTATCCTACAGTAAGTTACGCCTCCCTTACTCAGTGGCCAACTGATGGTTACTGGCTACTTATGTATTTGCCAACCTCATTTGGTTACGGTAGGTAGCCAGAAGTAGCCATGGCTATATAGCCAGCGACGTCGCCATGGCATCCCAGTTTGTTAGCGCTCTACAGCTTTGAACGACTGAGCTTTTGAGCTTTGCCAACATTACTCCATAGAAATCAGACTATCCAAAAGCGCGTTCGGTTGGCAATATCGTCAAAGCCGCGGGAAATATATCGATGAAGTACGCATGGGACCGGGAAGTATGTCAGAAGAAAGGGGAGGGCTACAACCAGAAGTGGGTGATATTCTTAGACATTCCGTATGAAAATCGTTTACCACGGTCACTCATCTACAGACTAACCGTGTCAAGCACAGCTTACCTTCCTTCCTATAGCCATGAACTCCTCACAAATCAGGTGACTTTAATGAAATTCAGGTATGTGCGGCGCGTTTCGTACCAGGAGGAACAAAGAAGACATTAGTGAAACGCTAGTGTCTTTCCGTCTCCTAAAATGTCTCCGTCGCAGGCGTTTTAAACTATGTTTGTAATTTAGGAAATAGTGTAGAAGAATGTTATCACGGAATGTGTAGTTTGGAAGCTTCTTTAAGGATGTCTTATGAACTCCACCGGTTCTTATAAAAATAAACTCAAAATGAAGTTAATAAAACTACGAGTACGGAAAAATAAAAGTGATCTAAAAAGTACGAAACAAGAAAATATTTCAGACAGAAATCAAGACATAAGTACATAAATGGTCAAGGTAAAGCCGACGTCGCATGCTAGTATACCATGTGGGTGCCAGGAACACCTACCAAATAACATTTTCGAAGTGAGAAATTGACGTTTAACCTTTATAATACTGGTGTCTCATATTGGAGACAGATAACAATAAAATTCTATTGTGTCTGCTAATTGCGCGCGCGACAGATTAAAGTCCACTATTTTGAGGGAAAAATTATATAGCCTATGTCACCCGGACCGTTATTACAAATCTATTGATACCTCATTCATCAAAATCAGTTCAGTAGTTTAGGCACTACAGTGATACACACGTAAATATAAACATACGTGCATATAATGATACAATCATAACCCTTCCTTTTGGCTTTTCCGTAGTCGTTGACGGGTTAAGACTAAAAATAGTGTTTAATTTTTTTTTTTATTGTTTCCAACTGTGTATGTATTAGGAAAAAATAAATACAATCATAATATCAGCCTGTAATTATCTCACTGTAGCGCGTTTTCACAAACAGACATGAAGCGAACATTAAAACGAGAGTAATAGCGTATTAACGGTTACAGATCATTAAAACCTGGTTTTCTCACGTTCTAATTAACTGTTAGTCTTTAGTTAACGTAGACAGTAAATAATATTTTATCATTGGTAGGTACATGCTTGCTTGATATTTTTTTTATTTTTTTATTAATCTCTCACAACATATACAACACAAACCCACACACACACACTTACATATAATACACACAACACACAATATACACATACATACACATATACATACAACAACAACACACACACAGATACATACAACACAAATGACACACAGTCAAATGTGTGTGTGTGTGTGTTATACATTTGAATTAATCAAATTGTTTGGGTCGTGTCAACATATTACTTATTGGGTATAAACTTATTATTTCTCTTTTATGTACCTGCAGGCCCACTACTAGGTAAATGTCTTCCCATTCCACCTTTTAACACCACTCGGTATTATATTACCTTTCAAACTAATTAGTTTGCCAACATAAACACTACTTCGATTTAAAATAATAGTGCTCCAGATAGTAAAAAGATAAATAGAAAAGATAGGATAGATGATCCTCAGTAATATGATCCGCTGCTCTCCGTTCAGCGCTCATCCAAAGAAAATAAGATTTTTCTTTTACACTTTTTCCAATCAACTTGCAAATTAAATTTATAAAAAGTCTCATTACTTTCAAGAAAGCAATTAGATTAAGTGCAATGCTGTGGTGACCAGGAGGGTATGAACCCACTTAGGTACCTACCAGGGTTCAGGTTCAAAAGTAGCAATGACAGGGACAGAAAATATCTACCGCCAACCTAATTACTTAACACCCTCGTTAAAGTTCTCAATGCGTTATTTCAACTTTCATAATAATTAGCTTTGAAAAGGTCGTCAGATCAAAAACTAGATCACCGTTATGTAAAGTCGGGAGATTTCATATTTTGATAAACAATATTTGCCTGACAGTATGTTGTTGATTTGTTACTGTGTTACTAAATAAGGGTGTGCAAGTCTAATGAGTAAACAACATGCAGTGAGTAAGCGAACTTCACCTACGAATGAAATGAAATATTTAAAATAATATATTTTTTTTGCAAATTTTCTCTCAGAAATAGGCTAATGTACTCCATACTCCACTTGAATGGATTTCTATAACTTATTTCGACATTGTTGGTAAAACCTGGATGAGGCTGGCACAGGAACGTAGGGATTGGCACTAGAAAAGAGAGACCTATGCTCAGCATGCCTAGTGGTGTGACTGTCGCGCTGCTAAGTCTTAGATCTGGAGTCCGAACCCAAGGCACGCACCTCTGACTTTTTGGATTCTTGTGCGTATTGTATACTTTACACTTGCTTCAAAAACGATGAAGGAAAACGTCGTGAAGAAACCGGCATGCCTGAGACATATGGGCGCCATACAAACTTTGACACGAGGTTAGTCACTAACTACACGAAAAAGAAAGAAGCAGTGGGTGAAGTCGGGTTGTGGGTGGTGATGTTGATGAATCTATACTGATCCATACATCATCATCATAATCTGTGCAGGCTTTTCCCAATTATTTTGTGGGTCAGCTTCCAGTCTAACCAGATGCAGCTGAATACCAGTATCTCACATGGAGCGGCTGCCTATCTTACCTCTACAATCCAGTTACTGGGTAACACGATACCCTTTGGTAAGACAGGTGGTCAGACTTTCGGACTTCTGCCGACCGTAACAACGGTCAAAGATCTGCTAATGACAGCCGGAACCAACGGCTTAACGTGATTTCCGAGGTACGGAGGGTTCTTGGTATGTAAAGATGGTCACCCATCCACGGACCAACCGCGGCAAGCGTAGTTAATCTGAACGATCGACCCATGCGAATATTATAAATGCAAGCTCCCTATATGATAGCTCTGCTGTTACTTTCTCCTGAGGATTTTCTTGCCCACTATTCTCCATACGAAAAGTACCTTTTGGAAGGGGTGAATAGTTTTTTTTTTTTTTTTTTGTAAATTTTGACGTTCAAATGAATAAATTATTTGACTTTGGCCGTCTACACTACAAAACCGATCGTTATGAAACTTGACAGATATGTAATCTGGGACCTGGACAGGACATACTAAAGGCTAATTTTCATCCTGGATATTTAAAAATAACATGAAAATATACATAATATACCTAAACGCAGTCACAGACAAAATGTTGTATTATATATTTAGAATAACTTTACATCACAACTGAAATAATATTAGTCACCGCTACGTACCGGTTTTCCCCTCGAAACATTTTATATTCTCTAAGATTTTCCCAGAATCAAGGTAATATTTTCTGTGGAATACACAGGAGTTATATTTCTAACACATTAAATAACATCACGCCTTGTTTCCCCGTCGGGTTGTGCAGAGGTGTGTCTATATAGTACACCCACATTTCTGCAGTTATGTATGTTTAAGTCCAATTTAAAAGCATTACATTTTTATTATTTGATTTGCATAAGCATTTTCGCAGCTATATATGTTGGAGGTCGGCTATCAGTCTAACCGGACGTATCTAAACATGGAGTGACCACCTATCTGACCTCCACAAAACCCAGTTACTGGTTAACCCTTGGTACTGGTAGGGCTGGTTGTCAGATTTTAGAGAGTTTAGTGGATACCTTACTTTGCTCAGACTAATAATGGTGTACGAACAAATTATTTGATAAAAGACCATGAAATGACCTAGTTTACTATACAATGCACATAGTAAATAAAAAAGGTAATAAGTGCAGACGCCAAGCACGGCGACGATCGATGATCTAATTTTAACTTACTAACAACTAGCAGAGGGAGTGTATAAACAATTTACCTACTTAAGTTTACTAGGTATTTTTATTATGTCCCACTGCTGTTTATGGGCCTCCCCGTTTTCTTTTCAAACCTCTCTGTTTTGTGTGATCTTTGGCCATGTTGACCCCACAAACATGATCAGATCATCACACACAGAACACTATTATCCTAGCGGTCGTCACACTACCTTCGCTGCAGTCTACATCAACAGTGATATCCCACCTGAGGCGTCCAGTGAGTGCCCATCTCTCCGGTTGCATTCGTATGACGTGGCCAGCCCACTCGCATTTACGCATAACATTACGATACATTTTTTTTTAAGGAGCTGGTGTAGAACTTGTAAATACTACACCCACATTTCGCCAGTTACGTTAAACTCGCATATAATGAGGAGCCGATTGCCATTAACTGGGTACAAATACAGACTCCGTGCTGTTACTGAGAAATTCCTAATGGAATGGTATTTTTTATTGTCTGTTATTTTCTAAATGCCAGGCATTGTGCTTTATGTTGCACAAAGCTGGTTGTAATGCTTGAATTGAAAGGCATGTTTTTCCATTCGTTTCTCCTGATTTCTAAGAATTTCATTTTTATTCTGCAATTTACAAAACACGCTTTCTGTTCTGTATTTTCCAGGAATGAGTTCAAGAGTTCTGATTCGAAGACATTCAAGACAGGAATATCTTACATTTTGCTATCATTATTCTTGGTTTCATATAAAACAAGTTCATAACTGAATTAAAAAAAAAAAAAAACTTTTTATAGCTATATAGATAGAATACGATTCGTAAGCTACTGTGTCTGAATATCAATAACCTTAGGTTTTATTTTATAAAAACCTTTCTAATCCACTGCCCTAGTAGTCTCGTACGATTAAAAATGCTCTATCACATCATTTGAAACAATTTCAGTTCCATTTTTTTATTTATTTGGTAAACAGTCTATATCCGAATGTATAATTGACAAGCTTTCATTACAAAAAAGTCAGTGGTATTTTGATAAACACACATTTTTTGTCGGAAATTAATTTTCGTATTTCATTTTGCCTCCTACCGACTTAACAGTTCCACGAAATATTTTATTTACTTACGCTGTATGTCCTTGATGTTACATCATGCAAATAATATAATTCGTCAAGCGTCAGCAGGATCCTTTACAAATATGGGAGCTTTTCACTCTCGGACGTCAAATATTGGACAAGAAAATCGAAATAAAAGTCCGAAATACTGGGACAACATTTTTTGTAACAGCAAACAATATAGACACGACACGACACACACACGATGAGCAGTTTTGTTTATTAAATTAAATATTTTTTGGTTGAATGAGTATTTCAGGTAATTGAGTTTGTCCTATTTATATGGACGAATGAGATGAAAACACGTACACACAGATTCGAGTACTTCGAATATACGTAGGTATATTATGTAGTAATTAATCCTAGCAACTTTATGGAATTTAATTATGTATACGATATAAATTTAAATATAAAAAAGTCGAATGAGGTGTTTAATTTTTGAATTGTTCTAATTTTTTTACAGATAAAAAATTAAAAGAAGAAATACGAGTAAGTAAGAGAATCTCCACTCACCTGTACTTTTTAAATCCATTAACAAATAAATCACTTACGTATACACTTTAATATTTACAAAGTTTTTAAGCAACTACTACATACATCAATTATTAAGTTAAACTAACAAGAAACAAACTTCAAAGTTTATGAGACACTCACTTAAATTAATGTTTTTGTTCCGTAATTAATCATAATTTATATACAGGGAGTATTACACTTTTTAATGTATCGTTGACAGTTCGTCACGCGCGCGCGAAATGCCAAAAGAGGCAGCAAAACCAGTAGGAACCGGTTCAAACTGGACGGCGTGCGGCCAATTACTGAGGATCGCACGCAAGCCCGCGCTAAACGCAGCACTGCGCATGCTCCGCGCCGATTGACACTCGCCAAGCTTATACACTAATACTACAGGAGAGAATATTCATAAGTTAGTTTTTAGTTTTGTTTAGAATGTTCCTCGCGGGATCCGAATGGGCCGTCGTGTTTGCGAAATCAAAACAAACGATCAACTGAAAAGGAATGAGCCCGATTGGGGCCTATTTTTATTTATGCCTTCATATTATTTTAACGAAATTTTGTTTAGGTTGATAAAGAATAGGTATTAGAGAAACTCTTCTAGAGCTATTTTTGTAGGCAAATAGTTTTCAACTTTTACAGAGAATTCAAACTCAAACTCAAAGCATTTATTTCAATTAAACCATTTACAGGCACTTTTGAATTATCAAAGAGTCAGTCAGTTAGTCAAAAAGTTGAAGATATTATTAAAGCGCCCATTTCAAAACATAGATCTCTATGGAGATTAAAGGACTCTTTTTAAAATATAGAAATGACAAAATCCCGGGTACATTACTCTTGTTGCTTCTATATGTAATAAAAAAAAAGATCAAAAATATAAGATTAAAAATAAGCCCTGGCAGATAAGAGATGACCACTGACGTCGCCCGTTCACGAACATGAATTGTGGCGTGTTTTAAATAAAATTAAATGGGATTGTTTGCTCTTATAAATCACTAATGTAAAATGTGTGTCTATTTAATAATATGAGGGAATAAACCAATTTACTTTTTTTACAAAAATATAAAATGCACTGGCCTTATTTTGAAAAGCGTCACACTCAACAAAGAACACCGTCAAGACTGCCTAATTCATTGACTTCAGTAAATCTGTATTAATACACCCGATGGGACATCTTCAAATCGCTAAAAGCTTAACATCCATCCCCTTTTATCAGAACGATTGTAGAAAACCACTCAACCCTTTTAAACCCCAATCTGAAGTGCGTCCGGTCGTTAGCCGACATTAATGGAATTCAACCGGTTACTCTGCCGTGAAAATAACAAGGAGGCTGGATTTCATAAGCCCAATCTGTTGTTCTCACAGCGATAACAATGTTAGGCGACAACATGCAAATTGTACGGAACTTTCGTTTTACAATCAAACAAGAGGGGTTTGAAGGTTGAAGTGTTTTGGTCCTAGTGGATTAATGATTAACTGAGCTTGATTCATCATTCGTTATTTGAACTATTTTCAGAATAAAAACTTTAAAGCATATTATATATTTTTAAAAGGATTTGTAATCAGCCTGTATACCTACATAGTGGTCAGATGTGAACATGAAATAAAAAAAAAATACCTACCGACTAGCAAGTGCTACAAGAACCTTTTGGCGCCTGAATAGTATTGAAAAGGGGGCATTTGTGAAGTTTTCACAGAAAATGTATTGAAAATCCAAGATGGCGGCGTTAGTTCCGACTGGCCACGCGCCAAAAGAACCTTGTACCTGTCGTACACGTAATTCCTACTTTCTACAACATTTTCCCAGTGCTAGTTCTAGATAATACATCACAACACTAAACAAAACGGTTTAAAATTGCAATAAACTACTAAGTTTAAATATTGCAATAGCCTAAACATGAGAAATTGCAGGCCGTCGGGAGCGAGCACCATAGTCATCCATTTTACTTACCTACTTCATTCCTACTAGTTTTACGAATAAGAAAGCTCTTTATTTATTTATTTTATGGTGTGGGAAACATTTAGTGGTCTTTGAGCTAGATAATGTAGGTAATTAAATAAACGAGTCTAAAATAACGTTAAAAAATAACTAAACTTCAAGAAAAAAGTTATAAACAAGACATCGTAAAAAAAATGACAATCTTCTTTCGTATTACCGGAGTCACAATCATGTCATTAATTAAGGCATTCTACAGATTTTCCTTGGGCTACGGTTAAAAATTAAGTTAATCAGAAAAAGAAAAACATCGGACGCTCCCGGGCGTCAAACGAAGAGCTCGGCTAAGACATAACAACCGCTTGCCGGGGTTGGTTCATGGATGGGTGACCATCTTTACATATCGAGAAACATATAATTATCATGCTTCGGAAAGCACGTTTAGCTGTTGGTCCCGGCTGTTCGGCGGCGGCCGGCGGTTCTTGGATCTTCGACAGTCGTTACGGGTCGTCATAAGCCCGAAAGTCTGACAACCAGTCTTACTGGTCTTTGGTTACTATGTTGTGGGGGTCAGATAGGCAGTCACTCCATGTAAAATACTGGTATTCAGTTGCATCCGGTTAGAGTGGAAGCCGAGCCCAACATAGTTGGGACAAGGCTAGGTAGATTGATAGCTCCCGGGTGTCACATGCGGAAGGCCTAGCAGCGGGTGTTGCGTGGCTCAACTTGGGCTCTCCCAATTCTAGTATCACAGTTCGGGTCTCCGCCCGTGGACTGTGATAGACTAAATATATGGATTGTATTGATAAATCATTTCATTTGACATTGTCGTCCATTCTTTACATTTTATAACTAGTAACTTTTAGTAGTATATACAGTCACAGACAGGTACATGGTAATATTTGTTAGGTACGCTAAAAACGTAATAATTCAAAATGGTGCTAGCGGACTGTCAACCGTCATGCAAAAAACGTTGCTCCATTTATTAGGTCAAACGAACATCAAAAAGTTAACTTTTAACGAGCGCCGAGCGTAACTTACGGATAGCTGGTAGTGTGTTGTGGGTGGATATGTTGTCCTTTATAAATATTATGAGAACCAAGAATCTAAAAATGAGCTACTAGTCAAGCCACGGCTCACCTCACGAGTAAAGTATTTTATTATCTGAGATGAAAAGTAGGCATTTGTCTTTTTACCCGACTGGACCCGAAGAGTTGTTTTTCACACGTATCTTGTATGTTTGTTTGTAAATTTATTTATTAAATTGTATCTTCCAAACGGCTGGATGGATTTCGACAGTTAAGGTATCGTTATATTCGTCTTAAATACTCAAGTGTTCTTAGAAAGACGTTAGAAAAAAAAAGGAAAAGCGGGTTTTTGGCGCGAAAATAGTAATATGTTAATAAACAATAATTAACGAAACCTATCGAGTACCTAAATAAAGGAAATTAAAAGGGGATTACACAAACATATAATAATAAAAATATTAATTTCATTAAACAAGAACACATTGCACTGTATACATTGTAGATTATACATTTTACATTTGTCACACTATAAGCACAATTATATAGACACAATTAATATAATGTTAAAATTAGGAATAATAAATTGGTTAAAAAAGTTTTTGATAGCGGAAAAAGTTTGTGTCGGACTAGTTTTTGTTCATAAGTGTGTGCCAGGACACTACAAAGTATAAAATAAAAAATTAATTAAAAAATTCAAACACCCGACTGCACAATCACATAACTGAAAAGAGAAAAACAAGTACCTATTATAATCTATAGAATTTTATGATGATATAAAAAAAAAACTTTAATTATATGTATGATAATTTTACTGCAAATAATGTCATAAAAATAATAAATGAACAATACCTCAGTATCCACGATAACATGAAAGATATAAGTAAGCATGCAATATGTATTTATTTGCATCCCACAGGTTACTAAATTTCATTTTATTGTCACCAGAACATTTGTTAATTTTTGTGACATAAATAAAATACTGGGAAAAAAAAACAATAATTCTTATTATCTCGAAAATGTCAACTGCTGAACTTGGCCCCTGAAGACTTGGCTGAAAGGAAAATTAATATTTTTTATACAGAGAAAGAAAGAAGGAATGGAATAAAATGTTTATTCCGCCTTGTTATATTTGAAGCTAGCTGTGCCCGCGGCTTCGCTCAAGTGACTGTGTATTCTGAAAAGACTGTGCATTAATAAGTTATTATAACAAAATTGGTAGACTGAGTTAGCTTGGCCTTTGTCTTCCTCCCCCGTCTCACTGCTAATACCCCAGGTGGTGACTAGCAGACTATAATCGAAACATGAAGACTTATAATTAAATCTTTCTTATTTAAATAAATCTTGCGGCAAACTGTTGAGGAATACGAACACAATGCAATAATGCTCATCCACCATAGGAAATAACGTTATAATATATGTTAATCTAGTCCTATTCGATGATCAGAGTTTGAAGGAATATTTGTGCAAAATTTGAAGAGGATCTATTCAGTAGTTTTTGCGTCAATCCGGAACATACATCCAGACAAACAAATAAAAATATATACACACCATATCAATAACTTTTTGTCTTCGCTATTATTTTATTATAATCTATGTATCTATATAACTATACATTATGATTGGAGTAAGAAGATATAGCTAAGTAGGTAGTGTTCTCTTTAATTTATTTTCTTTAGTGACACACGGTTAGTAATAGCCTTTTAGCCAAAGAACATGTTAATCGACGTTATACCCTGAACCTAATTGATTGCTTCACAAACAGACAGCTGTTTTCTTCGACATAAAACATATGTACGTACGTAATTTATATACTCATAAAACAATAGCTTGATTGATCGATTATATATTCCAAGAGTTTTCCCCGTGTCGTTTCCATTTAAATAATACATATTTAATTCGATGAAAAGGTGTATATACATTACCCAAAGGTTCGAGACAGGATAACCCGAAGTAAAGGTAAAATATTTTGTGCTGAATTTGGATGATTAATAAAGTAGAAAATTGAAATTGGACCATAATTAACATAAATGATAATGTATTAATTAATAATTAAATAAAACAAACTTTGAATTCCGACCCAAGTATCTTTTTATGCTTTTATTTCGCTGGCTCGTAACATTTTTAATGTATTCAACACATTAGATTCCAAATTGCAGAATGGTCTATAAACTGAAAAACTACTGTTACTGTCATATTATATATTTCGTTTATTAAGGATTACGCATAAATGAATACACAATACATATAGTATTATATATGGATTGTGTGACTGCTGTGTGATTCAAAGAAAAAGAGAGTCAACTGACAGTTACAAAGAGAGTAACAAAAAATCGAAAGAGAATCAACTTATAATCAGTTCCGTCAGCGATATAAATCGTCTATTATTTATATACCTAGATCTTATTTTAGGTCACAACAAGCGATGTGTCCCTGTATATGCTACGATAAGGATACTGAAATTTTGGACATTTTTCAGACATCGAGGAAATTACCATCTTCCCTGAAGTGACACAGAGCACTACAAAATAATAATAAGGACATAGACAAACGAACGATTTGCGACTTAATACCTATTCATATATTATATATTAAATTAGTTTACTAAATTTAATTTATCTAAATTAATTTAATTACTTACCTTTTAAGCATTTTACCTTAGCAATTGAATTACCTTTTAAGCATTTTTAATTTAATTGCCTTTTAAGCGTTTTCTTGGAACATCATTCCACTCTGTATCTGGAGAAGGGTTTTGCTAGCTGCGCTGCAGTTTATACTTTTGCAGCTATCATCGTTTTATATGTTCTTAGTCTTTTGTTATTGTTCCGAAATAAACATTTTTTCTTTTTTCTCTGTAGCAGCCCGGAGACTGGATTGGTGCCCGATGATGGCAATACGCTCCTCCCCCTTTAAACATAGCTGGCGAAATGTGGGTGTACTATAGGTACACCTCTGCCTAACCGTGTGAGGATACAAGGCGTGATGTTTGTATTGATACTGAATTAGTTTATGGAGTATAATTAATTTTTGATCTTGTCGAGAAGTATGAAAGAAAAAGAGTAAGTTATAGTCTTCCAGACTGTATTTCGGCCACGGCAGCCAATCTCAGCAGAGACTAGCCTCCGGCGCGGGCGATATTATAGTGCGCAAGTGAGTGCGCACACACAGAAAAAAATATTGGAATAAGGGCAAAAGAACCACGAATGATGATATCTAATTTTCACCAACATTGATTAAAAGCCGCATGTCTGCACTGAACTTTGTTATTAAAGCACTAGAAGCTAAATGTACCACTCATTAACAAGTTAAGTGTAAGACGTACTTTCTGTACTCGTGTGTAAGTACAAGATTATAAGCAGCGTAGTCTCATAGGGACCAAATTTTATGGAAGCAAGCGTTTCATGCGTGGCCTGATAAACAGAATAAGCATAAAATATAAGGTTTTGTTGCTATGTTTCTATTTACACAACACGTAAGACGCCTCTGTGTTTCTACTTTTAATATTTCGTGTATTTTTTACAATTTGGCTATAGGTACGACCAGCAACAAAAGTCGATCAAAAATTCTATTTTTACGCATCATCTAAATTGACACAAAATAATTCAATAATTTATTTATTGATGTAATAAAATTATACTTTATTATACCTATCAGAAAATCCATAGCAAAAAAACTTGGATCTATATTTTTTAGTTTTTTGTCATCGACTTCCGAAATTAAAGTTTATTTTTCACTTCACTTTTGGAAGATTACTGTTTTTTTTTTTTTTTTTTGGTAAAAAGTTTCCTAGGAATTTTTTTTGGTACGTACCCCACATCAATTCGTATACCACTACTTGTTATGAAAATAATAGTGACAGGTAGTACTATTACATTATCAAGATACTCAACGTGGATAAAACATCAATGAACATAAATAAAAAACATACAGACGAACTTGTAGCCTCCCCATTTTTTGATGTCGGTAAAAATAAAGGTAACATTACAAAACATACAATGGGCGGCACATAAGATGCTTCTTTGCTGTTCATATATTAGCTAAGAGTTAATACTATAATTCTGTTTCGATTTTCACTAAATATTTTACTTAATTATAATGTTAATATCACTTTAACAAAGAATAATGTCAGGCAATAAAGCAACTTAGTAAGACTGCTTAAAAAAATTAAAAAGTAACCAGGAGGTTACGTTATATAAAGGAGTAAGCAGGAAATAGGATAAAGAAGGTATTAACTCTTAGTATAATACGGACGAGGTAAAAGAAAATAAAACATGATAATATTAAATGGAAAACACAAACCACACAAGGCTAACGCTTTTCCTTGTACTTTATTAAAATATAAAACGAATAAACATTGACGGATTTTAAAAATATGGCTCCTCTTTATAAAATTTGGTCTTTGACAAAAACACGAATTTATTCATTCATTCAGGCTGGCGGCCATAGTACATTCAGCAATAAAAATCGATTAATACTTCAGTTTTCTAAATCTTAATTTTGATACCGTAAATACGTAAATAGTTGCTAGATGCTCATGTTAATAGTTACTTATTGAGGGTATCTAGAATTTGCGCTAAATTAATCATAAACCTAAACACTTGCCAATTTAAAAAAATTGTGTGAACGTACGATGGCATTAAGTGTTTCGTAGCCCCGTAGCATTGGTTACGATCGTGGGCGCGTAGCATTTGCTACGAATTTCTGAGAATTAAGAATAAGCTTCTTTGTCCATAAAACAATAATTCACAAAATGCCTTCCCTCGTTATGTTTTGCGTACTTGTAATAGAATAATACTGTCTTGACTTGTATTTTCATATTCTCTGAACTCAATTCAATCTCCCTAACCTTTTTTTCGACTTTGTTGGGATCGGCTTCTAGTCTAATCTAATTCAGTTGAATACTAGTATTTTACATGGAGCGACTGCCTATCTGATGCCCACAACCCAGTTACTGGGTAACACGATACCCTTTGGTAAGACTGGTTGTCAGACTATTGGGCTTCTGACTACCCGTAACGAATGACAGCCAGGACCAACAGCTTAACGTGCTTTCCGAGCCGTGGAGGTGTCTCGATATGTAATGGCTGGTCACCCATCCACGAAATCACCGCGGTAAGCGTAGCTTAACCTTCGATCGACCCGTGCGGCTGTTATTATTTAACCACGAGCCCCTCTCTGAACTCTAATTATATTTAAAAAAATAAACCTTTAATCTCACGTTAACTTTATTGAACAAAGTACCTATTATTGTCGTCTTAGATCCATCCCTACTAATCTAAACTATATAATATAATAAAGAGATATGATTAGATTTTAGTAAGTTTGTGTTTGTTTGTTAAACTTTCATGCTAAAACGACTGAACGGATTTAGATGAAATTTGGCACATGGGTAGACCATGGCCTGGGACTATGACATAGGATACTTTTATCCCGATATTACCACGGGATCGAGACTTATGCGGGTGAAACCACGGGGCGCAGCTAGTATTATTGTAGTTGGAACATTCGGATTCCTACAAAATGAAAATCACGCAATTTATAGGTATGTTTAAAATAAGAGTACATTAATGATACAATAATTATTAATATATAATAATAATTGTTAATTAATGATATTACAAAAATAATAATCAAATTAAATAGCAATAATAATAAATTAAATAAAACTGAAGTTCTCCCCTTAATAGGGTTGTTTAAAAATAACTAGCTTTAAACGAAATTACAATTATAGTGTTACCTAATGAGAGAACAGTTTTTTTTTTTTTTAGCTTGAAATAATTGTGACGGCGCTGGTGCAATCCCGCGCTACTAATAATTAAATAATATAGTAATAATAATTATTCAAAGAAAAACAATTTATACAAATGAATAAACAGAAATATAAATGTTCAGGTATATAAAATAATCTAAACATTCTAAATAATCTAAACAATATAAACATTTTGCAGCTAAAATAATACATAAATAATAGATACGCGAAATATTTAGTATCTTATTCGCGATCTCCTGACTTTGATTATAATATGTAAGTTAAAACTTTTTCCCACAAAAACAACTAAATTATCTCGTAAAACAGGACTTCCTCTGTCCTACCCTTTTGCTGTGCCCTACAGGGTCCATAATGATCTAAATTATATAGTTACCACCTAAGTAGACATTATGGTAAAGCAATAAAGATATTGAGTATTGAAATGGTTGAGCTGGATGGTGCTGATCCACGCGTGATGTTCGTGAACGGGCGCCGTCAGTTGTAAACTGGTCATCTCTTATCTGCTAGGGCTTATTTTTAATCTTTTATTTTAAATTGTTTTGATTATTTTCTATTATATTTATATACTCGTAGAAGCAAAAAGAATAATGTATCCAGGATTTTGTAATATCTTTATTTAAAAAAGTTCTTGCAGATTCTTACCCGTTCTTCTCTAGAAAGATACTACGTTTTGGAATGGCAACCAGCTTCAACTTTCTGACTAACTGACCGACTCTTTGACAATTCGAAAGTGCCTGTAAATGGTATAATTGAAATAAATGCTTTGAGTTTGAGTTTATAAATGCAAAAGTGACTCTGCCTCGGTTATCTTTCCACGAGTTAACGGCTTCACGGCTGCTGTGTTAAGATATGGAATATTTTTTTACCCTGGTTATACCTAAGTTCTGATGGGATAATTTCCCAACGCGAGCAAAGCCGCGGGCAACACGTGAGTTATAAATCAGTTTTATTAAAGTTTTTTGTTTGACGTATTTTGAACTTTTAACGAAGACATCGTTACTTGTGATTTCTTTATTAATTCTGACATCCTACTTAATATTATCTTTATCAAAGTTTGGATGTGCACTCAATAACAGCTGAACGGATTTGGATTAAATTTGACACACAGATTATAACCTTTTATTTATTTATTTTCCGTGGGGAAATCCTCATACATACCCTCCGTCTTGGAAGAAAGAAAAAAGAAAGAAAGAAAATACGTTTATTTGCGGTAAACATGACGCAAAAAGAGCTTACACAAAAAAAATTAGTAAAAGTTGGGGGAAACATGCGTCACATCCACGCAAAACGGCTATCGCTCAGCATTATGCTGCGACCCCATGCAAGACAGAGCCCCAGCGCTGGTTTTCAGCGACAACCGGCGCCGACGTAATGACGTCGTTCGGTGCAGCAAAAAACAATAACTAGGACGCTGTACCGGCACTGTACAGCAGTACTGTACAGCGTACTTACAGAAAAATTATATAATTCAATTTAAATGTGATTAAAATAAAAGAACAATTAAACATACATGAACGAGAACGGTGAATGGTGAGAACGGAGAGTTATGTCGGACTCCTACTGACTAAAACCCCACTGTTCCTACTGGTACTGTATGTTGGGGCCACGGGAGATACTTGTACATTCGCCGCACCCCATATCCTGGATTAATAAACTCAAACTGAAACTCAAACTATTTATTTCAATTAAACCATTTACAGGCACTTTTGAATTGTCAAGGAGTCAGTCAGTCAGAAATATGAAGCTAGTTGCCCATTCCAAAGCGTAGGTTCCTATGGAGAAGAACGGGCAAGAAACTCCACGGACACTCTTTAAAAAAAAAAATATTCTTACAATATATTGTTTACATCATTCATGTTGAAATTATACATGTGAGAACAATGTAGAAAGACGTGTTCGTAAAAAGCGTCCGTAATAAAAAATAAAAATAAAAACAATTCAAAAATTAAAATAAGCCGTGGCAGATAAGAGATGACCAGTCCCTACTGATGGCGCCCGTTCACGAACATGACGCATGGATCAGCACCGCTCAGCTCAACCATTTTGAAGGGAACTCAACGATCCAACACACACGCCACCACCAGCGAGACATTTGAGTGAGCATGACATACTCTTAGCCGCCAGGGCATATCAAGTCAATGAAAGACGTACCCAGTAAATGGTAGCTTTATAGAAGGTACATGGTCACAGTGCTCACACATGTGCTATGCAATTATACAATAAAAAAAAGAGATTGAAATTATACAATTCAAAGATATTTTTTACAATCTTCAGCAATTCCAACAATATTTTTGAATGCTAATCTATTAGTTTATGCGCCCTTGTGGAGCTAAACCAGCGTTAAGCCAAGCATTTTTGTCAGCGATATAATCCCCAAGCTTATAATATGCTTGGCAGCATAGTGTGCGTTTTATACAAAACATACATACAATACATAGTATACTTTTTATCTCGGTAGTACGTTCGTGTGACATAATTTCCGACCTCCACGAGAACGAAGCCGTAGGCAAAAGCTAGTAATATCTAATTGAGGAAAATTGTATTTCTTTACTCCAATTACATAGTACTGTACTGTGTGTGTGTTAGAGGGCTATATAGTAACAGCCACACGGGTCGATTGAAGGCTAAGCTAAGCTTGCTACGGTCGGTTCGGGCGGTTGGTGACCAGCCATTGCATAATTATTGAGACTCCTCCGTGTCTCGGAAAGTACGTTAAGCCTTTGTTCCTGGCTGACAGCCAGTCTTACCAAAGGGGTATCGTGCTACCCAGTAACTGGGTTGTGGAGGTCAGATAGGCAGTCGTTCCGTGTAAAATACTGGTATTGCTGCATCCGGTTAGACTGGAAGCTGACCCCAACGTAGTTGGGAAAAGGCCAGGCAGAGACAAAGATATGTAGCGTAATCTTTACTCCATGATTGTTCTCATATGAGAATAGACAATATCCACGTGAAAATAATTGAATATTCTGTTTACGAGTAAATTAGAAATGGTTACTTGGTAGAGAAAAAAAGTATTGTGTTTATACAGTTATAAAAAAAGGAAATAATAATTGTTTTAGTTTCATAGAAACGCGTGACGTTCGTCGTTATTTTATATATTATATTTATAACTAGCTTCCGCCAACAGCTTCGCCCGCGTTATATTTTTATAAATTATAACCTATGTTACTTAGTGATAATATAGCATTCAACAGGTGAAAGAATTTTTAAAATCGGTCCATTATTTTTGAGTTCATCCATTACAAACAAACATAATAAACCGGCCAAGTGCGTGACGGAACACGCACAATGAAGGGTTCCGTAGTTGGAATGAATTTATCGTAAGAACAAAATTAACTTTGTAATTGAAAAACATGTTCTCCCATACGGAATATATGGGAAAACATGTTTTTGCAACCGCAAATTTAAGTTGGTCGATTATTACTCGTAATCTTGTAAAGCCCACTTAAGTGTGATAGTTTTTCTTTAAATTTCGTTATATATTAGTACTAATGCCGTGACATTTGAATTTCTAACTAAAAACCGTTTAGTTGGTAGAGGGGGGGACACTTGACTCTAACGAAAATTGGTACTTTAAAGCTTGTTATGTCGCGAACGGTTTACTTAATCAAAAAACGATTGGGGCAAACCCCTAATATTTTTAAAAGACTATCCAACGATATCCCACACTATGGGAAGGACGAACAAAAAAATATCATCCCCACTTTACACGTAGGGGAGGTACCCTAAATAATAATTTTTTCAAAATTTTATTTTACTACTTTTTTGGCCAGCGTAACCCGCGTAAAAAAATTACAACTTTCTAGTACCAATAGTTTTTGAGCTAAACCGCGGACAGACAGACAGACAGACGGACGGACATGGTGAAACTATAAGGGTTCCTTGTTGACTACGGAACCCTAAAAACATACTAAAAATCAAATCTTTCTCTGTATAATATTAGTTTAGACAAAAAGATATTTCGTATATTTAGTCATAATAATTTGAATTTCAGGTCATAACTTACTGTCAAACGCATGTCAGGAGCATGACTTGAATTATTAAAATAAGCGGTTTACGTGATTATACTGCTTTGAATTAAGCATTCAAGGCCAGGCTAACCGCTGACGTACATATTTATGTTTATTACAATGGTCATTGTCTCGAAAATCAGGCTCATAATTAAAACTAACTTGTACACTTTAAGAAAACACATTCTTACACAGTTGCACCAAAAATCGCCATCTCCAAACTAGGGCTGGCACAGCACAAACTAAAAATAAAACAATAAAATATTCAAACACGTGAACAAGATTTCTTCCCGTTTTAAATACAAAGTGTTGACTTCGGAACGATATGTTATTTTAGGCCGGTGCTATCCCTACTGACTAAAGTACCGACCGAGGCGCGATACGGAAAATTGGATTTAGAGACCCTCTATGCACTGCAACTGGATTACCATCGCCTGCTGCGGAACCTACAGCTTTGATGTAATATTATCATTTAATATCACATAATTTTGGGTGTTACCCGTTTCGGCATGTGATACTCGTGGTAAGTGAGATGCTTTGAATGATATTTTTTGTCTTAAAACTCACGAATGTTAATACTTAAATGTATGTCAGGTCAGGGAAATTTATTGTTAAACAAATTGACACCCTTAAGAGTTCTATTACATTTTTTACGCATATTAGTGATCTTTGATGTTGTAATTTTCAGCAGCAGTACGATATTTTAATTATTTGATTATGAATAACGATTGTGGCTTTGTCTTTCTTATAAGTTGGAGTTACACATTTTTTTTTTTTTCATTTCGTGTAATTATTTTACGGATTATTTAAATTCTAATAAAAGCTAAAATTAAGAAAGGATAAGTTGAATGGTTTACTTGTTTATTAGAGTTCTACAATTTCTTTAAATTCCTCGAGTTGTCACGGAATCAAAAAGAAAACTAATAAATGTCTTGATTCGGCGTCTGTTAAATGTCAGATAAACACAATTTTATCAAATAAAATATTATGATATAAAACTTCTATTTACAATGAATACGTTTCATATGTTTTCGTTTCTCAATATAATAAGACAAAATTACAATAAATTCAATTAAAGTACTAAATATTTTATTTCACATAGATAGATAGAATACTCTTTATTGTACACCATAAAAATTACAGACATAAATTTAGAAATTTTAAAACAACCTTTGGATGGATTGAAGGTAACAGGAGAGACAATATACATACACACATAAACCTACAAGGGCACTTATGAAACGTCAGAAGCTAGGTGCACGGTTCCAATTGGTCGTTTCCTATGGAGAAGAGCCGGCAAGAAACTCCATGGTTACTCTTTTAAAAATAATTGACTTTTACAATATTTTCAAATAACAGTGTTATTAGGTATGGGAGGTCAGTGTAGGTCTTTCAACAAGTACCAGGCACTTAAAAGAATAATAATGGTTAGCAAATCTACAGTCCACTAAGCCTACAGCGTTCTCACATTCACAAACGAGAAAATAATTTATATAAAGCTAAATAAATTAATAAAAATAAATACGTATTTTAAACGAAATGATGTGATTTCTTTTACAACTGTAACAAATCTGAATGATTATCATGTCCACAAACGCCTCTAATAAAGAGATGAAATTATATTGTAGGTATATAATGTCAAATAATAGGGTGATTATGTCGACGAAGAATGTAAAGCCAAGTCAGAGGCCCATGGGTGGCTTTAAAACGAAAAGGAGAAGAATGTAAAAAATATAAACATGGTAATTTGGGAGCAGTCAATAGACTTAAAAAGAGAAAGACATAATTTGCCTTTAATGAGGTACCAGGAAAAAATTCCAGGAAGAAATTTCTTCTGCACATGTGGCTTCCCTGGTACCAAACTTCCTTGTTTTTAACGTAGTCTTTAATTTTATAATATGCTTTCTTGATGGGACACGTTTTATGTGGGTTTTGAACTTCCCATCACTAAGTTCTGTAACCGACTTTGGC
Source organism: Xanthia togata (assembly GCA_963853775.1). Lineage (NCBI taxonomy): Eukaryota > Metazoa > Arthropoda > Insecta > Lepidoptera > Noctuidae > Xanthia > Xanthia togata. Next base: position 25,488,557 of record OY970794.1, on the reverse strand, counting down.
AATTTGTTATAAAAGCGGATTCTGCTTATAAGAAATAACTTGCTTTTTTTAGTTCATCTAAATTTCGGTATATTTGGCGTACTCTGGACGCTTTTAACGTGTACGTCTTTTTTACATAGTTCTCACATATAATATAAAATCAATATTTATGATATAACTAATATTAGGTCTTTACCTATGAAATTGGAGATTTTTATGATAATTTTAAAACATTTATTTTGGTATTTTTTTAATTTCAGCTAATCAAAGTACTGGCCCAAATTATTTATACAATTTTGTAATTTTAATGGCAGTTTGTTTATCCCTTTACTGTAGAAGTCTGCTGGACGGGAGGCGATGAAGTAAGCGAAAGCGGTTTGTACTGCGTCTCGAGAGTTGATTTTTTTCTCACTAATTTTTTTTTCTAAATTTTCAAAAGTAGAAATCTGTTGGGGCAAGATCCGGTGAGTACGGTGGGTTACGGAGAGCTTCCAGCTATAATTTTTGCAGCTTTGCAATGGTCTGTCGTGAAGTGTGAGCTCGCGCGTTGTCGTGGAGAAGCAATGGGGAAGAGCGATTGACTATTCTTGGTTGTTGAATTACGAGCTTCTCCATCATTGTTTGCAATTATTGGCAATAGACATCTGTCGTCACTGTTGTGCCATTCGGTAAGAAGCTGTGATGTACAAGTCCGGCACTGGTCCACCAGACACACACTTATCTAGCTCTTTTTATCTTTCCGATTTGACGCAAGTGCTTTAATGTTGTTTTGACACTAACCCCAAGGCCCGCAGCAAGCTCAGCGATAGATTGATTTGAATCCACTTCCTCTATCGCCTTCAATTCGTCGTTGTCGACAATGGTTACCGGCTGACCGCGAGGCTCGTTCTCCAACTCAAAATTTCCAGATTTAAAACGATTAAACTAATAATGGCCGGTGTTTATGCAAGCAGTGTTAGGCCCGTACATGTCGATAATGTTTCATGTTGTTTGCGCAGCGGTATTTTCACGTAGGAACTCATATTCGAAAATTGTACGAATTTTCAGTTTATCCATGGCGCCAAAAACTACCACAATGTCACAAAAACAAAAAACTATCTAAAAATAAATGACTGAATTTAAAATTAAATTAACACGTCTTTCGAACAAAATTCATTTGAATTTTGAATTGCGAGCCAATCCACAGATAATTAAATCTGAAAATGCTGGTTATACTCGTAGAATCTCCAATTACATAATAGAAGACATATTATTTTTGCAACAATATAATTTAAAAGAGTGTCCATGGAGTTTCATGCCCACTCTTTTCCAACGCGTAATACGCTTTGGAATGGGTAACTAGCTTCATATTTCTGACAGGCAGACTCCTTGATAATTCAAAAGTGCCTGTAAATCGTTTAATTGAAATAAATATTTTGAGTTTGAGGTAGCAACTATGATACAGAATTATTTTTTCTGACTGTAAAGCCATGGATGCCGAGGTTAATATTTTTACGCATAAGCTATTATGGTGAAGTTCATGACGATACTAAAAAACTCCAATTAATCATAATTTTCGTTCATTGTTTGATATTAGTTTATAGGTTCGGTTATAGGTGAACCGTGACTTACGATCGTAGGTTTGAACCCAGTCTGGCTATTTATTTTGTGGCGGGAGTGAGTGAACTACACACTCACTCCCGCACACCTCGTATCTCTAAAACCTTGTGTAAATTATTTCATCACCGCTGCTCTCAAAACGGTAGAGGAAAACATTGTGAGCGGCATGTCCTAGAACCAAAAAATCTAAGACATGTTACATCTACCAACCGTTACTGGACCCGCGTGGTGAGTTACGGTCCACTCCCTCTTACTGTGAGGAGGCCTGTGTCCCAGACAAATGCTTGCACTGACTGGATAAGCTCACTCAAATCTGTGTGGTTTTTTCCTCAAAAGACCATATCAGACAAGGTCTTCATATGACCTGACCAAGATTATGTCTGGACTTGAAAAGAAACTGCGACCTCTGAGTTTGTTTCGGCCTTTTTTTTTCAGAATAGTCAGTTAGGAAACGCCGATCTCATCTAGCTAATTTTGAATATGACGTGTAAAAGTGATTCCGATATCCTATTTACAGAACAAACAATTTCATTTCATTTCATTTCTCGCAGTGGGAACATTATAGACTGAATTTTATGCTTCTATATTGTGATGAAAAGAAATGTGTAAGTATTAAGAAAAATAAAGATTTGAAAACTGGTATAGATATGGCCTAATAGAATCCACAACTAGACGAACTAATTTGAAAAAAAAAAAAAAAAACACTTTCCACAGATCTGTAAGGTCGAGATTGACAAGTTCAAAATGTATGAACATCTGCCGACGAGTGACTGTCCATTGTTTTTCATACATTGCAAGGCATAGCTTGGTATCATTCGGCACACCAAGGCGGCAAAAACTACAAACTAAATAATAAATTCACGGATTTGAAAAAATCTTTTTGCATTTAATAGCCTGATTCTTGAGGAAGGCTATAGGCTATTTATGTTCGGAAAAAGCTGCTCTGCGTAGCTCTAACTGTCTCGAGCTAGCCCGAATATGATTCAGCGAGTTTAGATGACAAATGCAATTTGCCGATCGGCACGGGCTGAATGAAAGGAGCTGACAAATTGCTTCGGGTCGGCTGTGTTCAACTAATACTGCCGAATCGAATGTGCCGACCGTAACAAGCATTTAGCAACCCCATATAGCATGTGTGTGAGTGGTTGCTATATTAAGGCTACGTTCACACCAAACGTATACCTCATAAAGTGTCTCACGCTATAATATAAAAAACAGAAAAGTTGGATTACTTTGTAAATAAGTTAGAATTTAAATTAAAGTTTGATAAAAAAATAACTTTAAATTACATTTTCACTATAAAAAAGAAAACACTGAGTTGTTGCTTACATTTTTCTTGGCATTCAGTATTTTAAATGAAATATTATTACTGATTTAAATATAAAACTAATTAGCTAAGAGCGAAGAAAGATCTCTGCAAAAGTAAACTTTGCGAAATAATTATGTCGTTTCCAATTCAATTCAGTTTAAATACTCTTGCACTAGGAAACGATATTTTAACTACATCTGTGTTAATTAATCATGTTTAATTTAAAGCTTTACTTTAAATAATACTTTCACTTATTTACAATTTTACATCTTATGTAAAAGTACATAAGATGTAAAATTGTAAATAAGTGAAATACACACATTAATTTAATAAAGCTATTGAATTTGTCACTGCCTTTGAACTAGACAACCCAATTACTAGGCAATATCAAAAATTCTAAGTATAGATCAGTTTTCAGACGTTCCGATTTCTGACCACAGAAAACTGTTGTCAGAAGTCTGTCTAACAGTCTTCAGTTGCTACGGCGTAGCGAGGTGCTACGGCGTAGCGTGGTGCTACGGCATAGCGTGGTGCTACGTCGCGTCGTAGCTTGAAGCTACGCCGATGTTCTAAACGTTCAAAACCATGTTCGAATAATTCCTCCTCATAATGTTGCGATGCATGTTGCATGTCTCAGATGAAGGAAGTCGCCGTCGATACAGACCGGAAGACCACTTGGAAATGTTTCAAAGAGATTTGTCGGAGAGTTGGACCGTAGAGGTAGTGAATAATGTTTTGAAAATAGACAGCAAGAATAGAATCAGCTTGCTTCAATGTTGTTGGTATTAGTCAAGTGTGAAGTAACTTACCTAACACATTATTGATTGGACAACCAACTTTTTTACTGTTGTTGATTTGTTCTTACTTTTACATGGGCGCTGGCACTTGCTCAGCTGTTATACCGACTATTATCGAAAATAAATATTCAGCCTTTATTGTTCACAATGCCTCTTCTCTGTGAGAGGGAGTGGGCCGTATTCAACCACGCGGGCCCAGTGCGGGTTGGTGAATGACACTAAGTAACGTAAGTAAAGATGTTATGTAATGGTAACTAAATGGCACGGTTGGCGCAGTAGTTAAGCGATTGACTGCTGCGCTGCATGTCGGGGGTTCGATTCCCGCACGGAGAAAATATTTGTATGACCTACAAGTAGTTGATCCTGGTCTGGCTGTTTGTGTACGTGAGTTTAAATGTTTGTGAATGCATCCACAATACAGGAGAAATTCCTCGTATGGGGCAAAGTTAAAAAAAATAAAAAATGCACTAATTAAACTTATAACAGTATTATAAGTCACTTACCACTGTACTGTTTTTTTTTTGTTTCAGATTTTTTTTTTTTTTTAATACAAAATGTTTACTAGCAATAAATCGAATAACGTTCACAGCAAGGACATAATATTTATACGACGTAATACGTTTATAAACATAATATATTATACTCTATTGATATTATCAATAAAGTTCTTTATCGGGCTTCTCCGTACGTACCCACTCATAATACAACTATGTCATAATGAATGTTACCAAAATGGAGCAATTAATTTGTCTAATGGTCTATTTTGTTACTTTCATCAACCAATAACTTAGGGAATATTTCTAACTAAATAATAAAAAATAACATACTGTCATATTTTGTGCTGGTCGCACAAAATATGACAGTATGTTATTTTTCGTATAAATAAATCATCATTTGAGAGCTGTCTCAAAAGTTTTGTTTTACCCTTGGGGTACTGATCTGTATACAATATATTTTCTAGTTTTAAAATAATATAACTCTACGTATTTAGGTTTTATTTTTATTTTTAGGGTTCTTTAACTCAAAACGAGAATACAGAACCCTTATAGGATCACTTCGGTGTGGACCCTTTTTATCAGGAGCGCTTGGAGGTATAAAGTTGAAATTAATATCATATACGTAGGTCTTTTTATCACATAAAAAAATGCTATTACAAACTTGCATTTGCAATTGGAGAATTGACCGTGACTTATATTGATGTATGGGAGAACATGACAAGTTTTTCAACTACAATGTTATGTTTTTTTAGGGATAAATTCATCCCCTACGGACCTCTTCACATTATGCGTGGTCCGACACGAACTTGCTGGTTTTTTTAAACCATCAATCTCAAATAAAAAAAAAACGATTAAACCATGTACAGGCACTTTTGAAAGGAGTTGGTCAGTCAGAAAATTGAAGCTAGATGCATTCCTGCATTCATTCCCATTCCAAGCATTAGTAGAATATACAGGTTCCTTTAAAATGTGTGGTCCAGTTTTTGTCTCGGGTTGGTAACAACTAAGACATTAAACATTCGTTAGCATCACTACGAATCACTAAAATTCAAAAGTCATTAATCAAACTAGACTGAGAATCAGCACTTTTTGTACGTCAAAATTACATAAGACAGTCCCCCAAAAAAATGTCCGCCCTTCACCACTTTCTTGTGCTTTAGCTGGAAAGAAGAAGCTACATAACATCATGCCTTGTTTCCCTGAAGGGTTGTGCAGAGGTGTAGGTACCTATAGTACCACATTTAGCCAGTTATGTTTAAGTCCCATGTAATAGGGGGCGAGTCTTTTGAAAAATTCCAGAAGAAGCTAATATTTCCATAATACGAGTATGTGTAGTAAAACTACCATACCCATAGGCAATTTCATACAAGGTTGTATGTCAGCAATCCGTTATGGAGATGTAGGAGAGTTCATTTGCAACCAAATTTTAATGACCCCTCTTGAGCTCTACGCAACCAGTTCGACCAGTTTCGAGTAATTTGACATTATATAATTTAAAATTAATTAAATAAAAATATAAAATGTCAAATGACTCGAAAATTGTTGACATTTGCATAGGAGTCAAAAGGGGTCATTTGGTTGTAAACGACCTCTCCTAAATCCCCTTAGTGGACACAAAACCAATAACCCTGTGTAAATAACCGGCTTTGATACCAGCGCTTGGGTTTGTATTTACCGCCTCTCCATTGAAGTTTGACAAAAATACATTATGAATGGCGCTCTAAAGCGTCAAGCCACTTAGGTATTAACCGGAACACAGTAATACAAAAAGCAGCGATTTCGTAACAGTTCCAATGTTGAATTTAACAGTTCCTTCGAACACACAAGAACGGGTGTTCCTTTTTTTAACTTTCAGCGTTTTCTTTAGTTACACTTCTCTTCCGAACTTACATACACTCAATGAGATGGGAAATCACCTGCAAAGAAAAATCAACCTTGCACGCTGTGAAACTCGGTTCATTTTCGATTGTAATTGTAACCCGTCTTTGATACATAGAGTACCTTTGTGAATTCGAGAACACGGACTTGGCGAAAAGTTAAAAGTTACAAAGTTTGTTCGACTTAGAAAATTATCTACGTATTATGTTACGTAGGAACTTACTTTAACGTGTTTGATATCGCTTGTGACACTGGGCACACCTAGGTATTGAGTATTGGAAAGGTATTAATTATAATATAGTAGGGTATAGGGCGAATCAGACTAAAGACAATCAAACTACCACGTCATTTTCTCCAACTGATGTTGTATGGATGTCTCATATTTGCACAATAAAGGTTATGATTATGAGGTAATGATAGTGTTTTTCGTGGAGCTTTAAGCTCGCTAATATCAGCATCTAGATTGTCTGTGAGAAATCGACTAATAGAATCGTTATTAGAAATTATATTGTAAGGAATTTGACTTTATTGTGTGGAGTACTACTGAGTATGAAATCCATGTACAAATTAATTATATACCGGGCGGGTCTAATACCTATTCAACTATAGATAATGCAATTCACGACTGACTTTTATGCCATTGGTACAAGGTGTAAATTGGAATGATTGATGTGCGTTCGTGAAACGCAACAAGTCAATTTAAATAAATACAAATTAATATACCTATGTGGAATAAGACAACGGCTAGATAGTCTGTGTTTTAATACTACCTGCACGGATAAAGTTTATAAAGTTAGACTGTAAACAACAAGCGCTCGGTAGGAATATAAGTATGTATATCAGCTAGATGACTGTTACCTGAAACCATAACATAATATAAGAAGTAATCGCTGGATCTGTGACTGTCGGCGTGATAATGTGTCCCGCTTATGTATCCAATCTTGTTTATATTGGGCATAGTTGGATAGTCTCATATTTATTTAAATTAATTATAGGTAAGATACATAACACCAACATATTAGAATTGGTGTGTTTGAGTGTGCCCGACAGCGGCCAACGGCGGCGACGGTGGCCTCAGCTGCTGGCTGTACCTCGTGGCCTCACTAATCTGGTAAATGAGGCGCACCTGACGCGGGCGCTTCGCACCCTTAACCTTGTAGCGGAAGAAATTGACATTTTTGCTTGTGCACGGAGTGAATTCACAAGAATAACATTACATTTTATGTAATAAATTTTAGAAAATAAGTTGTTATTATTAAGTTTGCTTCACTATTGCATTGGGTTGTACCTGTAAAAATAGATGTAAGTGATTATATAAATAAATAAATAATTGTATTTTTTTTACGGTCGTTAGTTATAAAGAAGATAGTCGGAGTGGAAGGAGTTTTGGTTCACGTTAAGCGTGCTGCTTGCAGAAGTTCCAGGAAAGTGGAAAAAAGAAGTGGAAGTGGAGTGTGAAAGTGGTGGGTGGTGTTTGGCTTTACCAGACTTTTCCCAAAAGGAGAAATTAGAGTTTTGCCGCCACTTGTATTGATTGGACAACCTACTTTTTTACTAGAGTTGATTTCATATTACTTTTACATGCTTACTTGCTCAGCTGGTATATGTTGGTATACCAGCTGAGCAAGTAAGCAGCAGAATCTAATATGGATAAATAAATAATAAAAATAAAAACCTACTTAAACCAAATGACATCGTTGCCACTACAAATTATCCTGGCTGATTATGAATTTACGATAATACGACTATTATCGTAAATTCATAATTAAAGCTATTTCATCCATGTCATTTGGCTTAAATTTCTTTTATATTTTGTGAATGTGAGAACGTTGTAGGCTTAACAAACTGTAGATGTGTACACCATTTTCTATTTTGTATTTTGTTTAGTACCTGGTACTTGTTGACAGGCCTAGACTATCCTCTCATACCTATTAATACTGTAATTTGTAGTAACCGTGGAGTTTCTTGCCGACTCTTCTTCATAGGATACGACCAGTTGAAACCATGCACCTGTCTTCTGACGTTTCACCCAGTAGGTTAATGTGAATTAAAATATTTTGATTTTGATTCTATAATTTTGCCACTGGTAGGACACAGGCCTCTCTGTTAGAGTTACTGGGCCGTAATCCACCACACGGGCCCAGTGCGGGTTAACGAATGTCAAATGTCTTCGATTTTTTGGTTCTAGAATACCGTTTTGAGAGTAGTGGTAATGAAATAATTCATGCAAAGTAAAGTGCAAACTCAAACTCAAAGCATTTATTTCAAATAAACCAAATACAGGCACTTTTAAACTGTCAAGGAGTCGGTCAGGCAGAAAGATGAAGCTAGTTGCCCATTCCAAAGCGTAGTAGGTACCTATGGAGAAGAACGGGCAAGAAACTCCTGCCTGCTAGGGATCTAACCTTCAACTCGTATAGTCGTGGCTGTTAACAGTAGGCCACCACTGCTATAACGTAAATTATTTTTTAACAATTATCGTTTTTACCTACGAAATAAAAGGTACTTAAATTATAGGTAAATAATAGGAAATAGGTACGAGTTTGCATCCAATACTAGTTTTATAAATAGTAATCTATGTCCAGTATTATGAATACTATTTAATTAAAATGTTTAAGTTAAATGTGTGTGGGGATAAATGAACCCGAGCATTCTGCAAAAAAGAAAATAACACTACGTTCCATGTATCCTTTTAAAATTTGTAAGGATCGTCACGAAGCAAGCAACAGCTTAACATCCACACCTTTTATCCGCGAGCCATCCTTATAAAGTTTAAACTTGGTAACCTCAAGCGAAGCTCGTAAACGCGCCCCAACATGTTTTAAACTTTTAATAAAGCAACAAAAAGGGAAATTTTAATAGTTTCACTTTAATAAAGAAACGGCGATCCACCGGCTTTATATTTTTTTCTTTCATGTTCTTAATTATTAATTAAGACTGCGGTGGAACAAGGAAATAATGGAGGCGGTGAAAGAGAGATTGAAATAATTTTAACTGAAATATCATGAATGAAGTTGGGTTTACTACACGTTTTTAATTTTTATGCTGTATTATAAAATTATACACATATTTCGAAACGACTTCGAGGAATATGGGTATAATGTAGGCAGAGATTTACATATAATTATGTTGGTTGATCCACATTCCACATTTCGTCAGTTCTTTGTTATGTGCAATATAATAATACCACAAACCAGTCAGCCATTGCCACCAACCAGGCACTGGCTCCAGACTGCGTGATAGAAAATCAACACTTTCCCGACCCGTGACAGCAAGACACGTAGTGTGGGGCCTTACTTCATGCTCATGCAAAACTACCTCAAAAGGGACTCATAGAATTTAAAAGAAACAAATAAATCAAATAAAAAACAATATTTAGGTATTATAAATTATTCAATATTACATTTCGGTACAATTAACATTTTTACCAACCTTAAAAAATATCGACAAGTTATTAAACTAACTCACATAATGTCACAAACATTGTCTCTCACTTCAATGTCAAATGACTTGATAACTGACATTTTGATTTTGTCATTTTGAACTTTCAAAAGTCAGTCAACTATAGTACGGCGGCGGCGTCACGAATGAAGGGCGGCGGAAACGTGAAGAACTACATTTTTTTAAATGCATTGTAATGCAATGACACAGACACTAGCGCCGCGTCTAAAGGACTTCAGTGGTGGCGCGGACTCTGTAACAAGACTTATCCATGGACTGATCTGACTCAAATAGATAAAATTTGTTACACTAAGTAGTCGTGCCACCTACCACTAGACCAAAGAAGTTGTTACCCATAATTGTCTTTGGTCCGCGACCTTGACATCAACCAATGAACAACATTGTCAAACTTTTATTTATTGTTGGAATACGAGGTTTTTGGTTACTTTTGTATTTGTGTATTTTATGTCTTTTTTTTTTCTTTAAATGTGCAAAATAAACATTTGTCTTTATAAGTAAAATCGAAGTTTAAATTAAAATATCAAAAAAGACATGTAAGTGTTATCAATTCGTATCAACATTGAACGTCAAAATTCCGTATGACATTATAATTCAGCCAACAAAATTAGTATTAATGCAATATCGAATACCGATTTAGATTTTAGGTGATATTTGTGTTTGCAAAGATAATTGGTTCAGCAATACTGGATGCGGTCAGAATTTCAAAACAACGCGGTCTGTTTCACAATTCTGTTGACGGCTAAACATATACATAACATTTGAACTAATAATAGATTTGATCTTTACTGCAAATATTGCAATTGTGTTGTGTACAATCTTATTCATATTATAGCTGGAATTGTATTGTGTTAATTATAATTTAAAATTTGTATTGGAAAATGGCTATTCGTTTGTAAAAAAAGTTGCTGTCTATACTGTTCTGTGTTTAAAAATAACTGTGATTTAACATCATTTTTAAGACATAAATAAACTTGGGCATTTGTAAGGTAGGTCAGAAATTAAAATCGATTGTTTATGAATGTTTTATTTATCTTTACGGGTAAACTGAGAAGACTGGCAATTACAACTCAAACACGTGAGTAAATATTGCTTAAGTTGGATCCGAAACGGTAGCCCGCGAAATTCAAATTGTATTATGATTTTTTGCAATTTGCAGGTTGTATCTTGATCAAAATATGATAAGCGACCATAACATATGTAAGTATCTAAGTTAGATTTGTTCCACTGAATGACTTTTCCATGAAATTGTGACATTTGAGATCCTGCAAATTGCAAAAAACCTAAGAATATTTGAATTTCACGGGCTATCTTTGCGGATCCACGAAACATTTAACATAACTATAATTTTGACAACTAGGTACTACCAGCTCAGTTACCTTATTTAACCGTCCCGTAAACCGAAATCTTATACACATTTTTGTGAAATGAAATATTACTGTACACAATTTATATTAGGTAGGCACATAAGTATTCAAAACGTAGAGATATATTAAATATTATATATCCATGTCTCGCAGTAGTATTGCGTACATATAAAGGCAATCTTTCAAAACATTTATAATAAATAATATTGTAATACTAAATATTCAGAACAATATAAATTAGATTACGTCCTAGACGAATGAAATCGTCATTGAAATTCGCTCTAATATAAGATGGAGCCCGGCGAGGGAATTCTAATGTCTTTTTTGTTGAGTGCAAGAAAAGCAGATTTCGAATTGTGTCAGTCAACGTGCCTTGGTATAGGAATGTAGATAATGTACGGGATTGATTGAGAAATTAAGTATAATGAAAGTGTATATAAATAGCTTACGAGTTGTAAACGAGCACGCCCTTTATGCCTGGCATTCATTCGGGTATTTACGTTTCACTTTTTTGTTGGTATATTGGCGTGTGCTAGGTGACATATAGAAAATAATTTAATTGAATTTAATGTTCTATGTTACGTTATGTAAATTATTTTGCATAAGTACTTTTGTATAGAATCAAGTTTTTCTAACAATTCAGACAGCTGTGCAGCTGGGAAGTTTGTTGCGCCACTTCTTCTTCCCAGCTAAAGCACTAGGAAGTGGTGAAGAGCGGGCGTTTTTGGGGGACTGTCTTATGTAATTTTGACGTTCGAAAAGTGCTGATTTCTCAGCCTATTTTGAATAAATGACTTTTGAAACTGAATTTATAGAAAGAAATAAAGAAAGAATAATATTTATTTGGACACAGTTCGTGAAACATATAATAACAAAACAAAAAGTGAAAATAATCTTATAGCAACAATAGTGTGTGCCTCACGGCTGCGCCAAAAAGTTTCATTTCAGTATTAATGCCAGACAAATGCTGTCTGACGCAGATTTTATAATGAACCCATAAGGAAAACTATATGTTTTTATGTAGGGAAACTGTTGTAATGATCCGTTCGCGTTTTGAGATTATTGTAGCAACGCCACTACAATAAAATAACATCATGCCTGTAATCAGCACACCCACATTTTGCCAGTTATATTTTAAGTCCCATGTAATAAGGGGCGAGCCTATTGCCATTAACGGGGCAGAAATCCAGATTCTGGGCTGCTACTGAGAAATTTCATATGGAAAAACCCAATAACTCTTTACCCGACCTGAGAATTGAGCCCAGGAACTCTTGCTCAGCAGTAGTGCTTGCGAGCACTGGACCAACGAAGCGCCATGGAACTTCAATATGACTGGTATAATGAGAGTGTACACCTGTGTAAACCCTTCGAACAATACAGACGTGATATTATCTTATGTTATCATTGAAAAACTGTATTGTTTCAACAATTTTAATGGAGCTCTCCTTACACTGTGAAAAGTGCTAACATGTTCTAAGCAACCATCAGTCTCGGGTATCCAAAATGACTGACTTAGCTGTAAGCTGAAACCGAGATCCGAAAATCCGGATATCAGTAGCCGCTTATATTTTGGTTGCGATGGTCGGGTCACGGCGTAAAATATCATACCTATTTTTTTTGTGAAAATCCTCTTAGAAAAGTCGTGAGAAAGTCGGAATACCACCGACTAGATTACATTATTTATTGCTTAGAAAAGTAACAGAACACTTTTCATCTTCTAAGCAAATTTCTTTATTCTTCACATTATGTCATTGGTTGCCTCACAGTTTCACAAAAAAAATTATACGAGTATTATAGTTAAAGAATCAGTTTTCAATCTTCACCTCCAAAAATTATAGGCAATGATATATTACCTATGAAATTGGCGTTTTTTTCTCACAAAAAGAGAACCTCGTCACTTCTATGATTTAAAATATTCATCAATTGCTTGATATTATGTCGAATAATGACCATCATAAACAACTTCCAATAGTTCCACCTATAATACCAACATCTTTGGAGGCCACTACCAGTCAGATAGGGTATTCTCTTCCTGCTGGAATTCATACAGACATTCTAGACTCTTCCATTGTAGTTGTGGAGGTCACTCCGGATAACTTTTTAAACTAGTTAGTAAGACAACAGAAGTTACCCCTTCAAATAACCAATTATTATTAGAGAATAATAAAAAGGTATCTTCTGGCAATATTACACATAAGAAAAAACCAAAAGGGGGGCAGCATACTTTAAAATTATTCAATCAAAATATCCAAGGTTGCTCTTCCAAATTACTGGAAATAGAATTGTTTTTAGAAAATACTAAGTTTGATGTTGTTTGTATAACAGAACATTGGTTAAAAGATCATCAAGTAATGTCAATTAACTATGATAATTATTATGTAGTTAGCCATTTCAGCCGAAAACACATGATACATGGTGGATCATTAATATTAGTAAAAAATTCTATTAAATCGAAAGAACGAAAAGACATAATCGGGCTGTCTGTTGAACACACCATTGAATTGTCCTGTGTTGAGCTAGATAAGCATGTTATAGTATGTGTATACAGACCTCCAAGTTATCAGAATCTATCTATGTTTGATTCTGTAATGGAAGATGTGTTAAATAAACTAAATGGTAGTAGTAAGTCAATAATCATATGTGGTGATTTTAATATTAATATATTAGAAAATAACGTTAATACTGTCAAACTATTAAGTCTTTTCAGGTCATTTGACTTGTCAAATGTTTTTAATGAACCAACCCGAGTGACAGCTTCTTCTGCCACTTGTATAGATAATATTTTCTGTAATTGTGATTACTTACATAAACAAATTGTAAATAAGTTGCCATCTGATCACAGTGGACAAACAATAACATTTTGCTCCTACATGCCTTTACAAAAAATTCAAATAAGGTTTAGGCCAATTAAATGTAGAAATCTAGAGAAATTAAATAATGTTTTGGCAAGTAAATTATGTATTCAGAGTTTTGATAATATATGTGACCCAAATGAGTTCTACGCAGAGTTCTTTTCACTATTAAACAAACAATTCATTGACACTTTTCCACTAAAGACTAAAACTATTTACACAAAATTCTTATTTAGTGATTGGGCGACTCCAGGTATTCGTAAAAGCAGGGAAAAACTTTTTGAACTTTATGGCCTAAAGCAACATATGAATAATACAAGCTTTCATCAGTATGTTGCAAAATATTCTAAAACTTTTAAAAGTGCGTGCAAAATGGCTAAGGCTCTTCACATTAGCAATAAAATAAAATCAGCTGATGATAAAATAAAAACTACCTGGCAAATAATTAATAATGAAACCGGTAGGAAAAAACAGCGTAATACTGAATTTAATTTAGAGACGGCACATGGTCCCATCAACTCAGATGTAGAAATAGCTCAGGAATTTGAAAACTTTTTTGCTAATATTCCCCATAAAACCACTGAAGCTTTAAATTCCTCACCAGCGCTTGCTGCTGCCTTACTTATAAAGAATGTAAAGGCATGCCCTTTGGAGTTTAGGTTTCAGCATACAGACCCCCAGGCTGTTATAAAAGCTTTTAAAGATCTTAAAATTAAATCAACAGAAGATCTGTGGGGAATGTCTGTAAAAGTATGTAGATCAGTCATCGAAACCATTGCGCCTTATTTAGCTTTCATATTTAACACTAGTGTAGACCAAGGCGTCTTTCCGGATCTCATGAAACACAGTAAAGTAGTTCCTTTGTTCAAATCCGGTGATAGTAAGGAACCCAACAATTATAGGCCTGTGTCAATTCTGCCAGTTCTCAGTAAGGTGTTTGAAAAGTTGATACTCAATCAAATGTTACGTCACTTTAATAAAAATTCCATCTTTCATGACCAACAGTACGGTTTCACCAAAGGGCGCTGTACCACTGATGCCGGTGTCACCCTAATAAAGAACATTTTTAATGCTTGGGAAGAAGCACAAGATGCCATTGGAATCTTCTGCGACCTCTCGAAGGCGTTCGATTGCGTACACCATGAGACACTTCTGCTGAAACTTGACCACTATGGGATTAGGAATACAGCTCATGATTTGTTAAGATCATACCTGAAAGATAGAAAGGTTAAAGTTCAAGTCAACGGCACAAACTCATTAGGGTCTGAAATGGTAATGGGCGTTCCTCAAGGTTCGATATTGGGTCCATTCCTCTTTTTAGTTTATATTAATGATTTACCTCAAATATTTCTAAATCAGCCAAAGATGGTGTTATTTGCAGATGACACATCATTGATCTTTAAAATAAACCGACGGTCACCAAATCTTGACGACGTGAATAGCTCTATTGTTCAGGTCCAAGATTGGTTTACGGTAAATAATTTGGTACTAAATAATAAAAAAACCAAATGCATTAGATTTAAATTACCAAATGTTAGAAGTAGCGAATGTGACATCATATTGAATGGAGAAAAACTGGAATTTATTAATCAAACAGTTTTCCTTGGAATCACGCTAGACGAGAAATTACAATGGGGACCCCATATAACATCTCTCGCGGGGCGGCTAAGCTCGGCCGCTTATGCTGTTAGAAAGATAAGACAGTTAACAGATGTAGAAACCGCGCGTTTGGTTTATTTTAGCTACTTCCACAGTATTATGTCGTATGGCATTTTACTGTGGGGTCGGGCTGCTGACATTGAATCCATCTTTGTTTTACAAAAAAGAGCTGTCAGAGCCATTTATAATCTACGTCGTCGCGAATCTCTCAGGGAACTATTTAAAAATTTATTATGACGGTACCTTGCCAATTCATTTATTCAAATATTATGTATATGAGAAAAAATCTACATCTTTTTAATAAAATAAGTGATAGACATAATTTTAATACTAGAAATAAAGATAAAATAGATCAACCATTTTTCAGACTATCTAAAGTAAATACATCTTTTATGGGGTACTGTGTTAAATGTTACAACAGAATACCTTGTGATATATTAGAATTAAATGAAAGAAAATTTAAAAATCATATAAAAAGTACACTTTGTAAACAAGCATATTACAAATTAGAGGATTATATCCAAGATAAAAATGCTTGGAAACATGCTGGTCCTGCTCCATAGGACAATTCAGAATCTAGACAAAATCGAACTGGTTGCTAATTTAATTGTATAGTTATTATTTTTTATTTTTTTAAACATTTATTTTATTTTATTTTTTGTGATTATTTGAACTCACACACTGACTTATTATTATTAGTATTACTTATTATAATGTTAGAAATATAGTATAATTTTACAATGTTTGTAAGTATGTGAGCACCATGCATCTATCACATAATTATGTCATTCCTTCATTTTTCATTCTTTTTACCTATCGTGGTATAGTAATCTTATTCTAGGTGCATTGTCTTCACATATAATTATATAATAAGTGTATACAAGATATAATGATTTTTTTAAAAGAGTAACGGTGGAGTTTCTTGCCTATTCTTCTCCATACGAAAACTACCTTTTGGAATGGGCGACTAGAATCAGTTTTATTTATTATTTTTTGTAAAGTTTGACGTTCAAAAGTGCCTTTTTTGTGCCTAATTGAAATAAATTATTTGACTTTGACTTTGAAGTAAAAAAAGTATGATTCATTAAATGTACTACTTAAAGAGATGGCTCTAATGGCTCGGCTGTCTGTCCAGCCACGGTCTTAGCACCTATTCAAATGAAAATAAAGCCATTTAAGATGATTGATAACCTTATTTATTGCTTTCGTATTAATTTAAGAGCTTTACATTGATATCGGGAGCACATGACATGTCCCATTTTGTTTAAAACACATTGATATATATTTGCTTTCCTAGAGACAAATCGTGCGTCAAGAATTAACTGTACTCTTCATTTGCCCGGCCAATGAGTCAATAGAACTGGTAGTTTAATGTATAATTGCTACATTTATAACTTTTAGTTTTCTAAACAAAAAAAATACCTTAAAAATGACTCCTCTTTTTGTGAGCAGAAATTACCACCAATTTGTTTTAAAACTTAGCCAATACTTATTTTTGTCGCTTAATCTAAGCGGCATACGTTATATTAGTTTTTAAACATTAGTGCATAAAAGTTTTAAAACATTAGTGTTCATGTTTGTTAAATAAATTAAGAAAGTGTTAGTATGAAAAATGCAACTTCTTTTAAATTTTCCATACAAAACGCCAATTTCATAGGAATACCTAATACCTATGAACAGTGCGTTAATACGCATCGTTTCAAATATAATTGGACCTTACTTACCAGCCGATAAAGCACGTTCACACTAGTTTATTTCATTTCTGTCTAACTAAAGGGATGGTTATTATTGCCATTACGGCGCCTCGGTTGAGTACCCAGCCTTGTGGCTCTGCAGAGCGATGAAAATGATTCCCATTTCGTGTATTGTATGTTCGTAATTTTACCAACCCGAATTGCTGTGTATTGAACAGCATACAACGAAAAATTGTTGAGTTAACAAAGGATCATTTACGTTTTTAATCCTTTAACGTAATATTGTGTGGCTGGAGTACCTAAATACAAGGTTTTATACAAAGGTTACTGTAATAATGGAGTTACTTTTATGTCCTGTGCGCATATTTTCATAAATCACTAGACTGCCCTCCGGCTTAACTAACATCCACGTGTAAAGTTTTTTAATTTTCCGGTATGAACAGTAACTCCCTGGAAAATATCATTGAAGTCGTGACCAAAACAATATGACGGCCTTCGCTTTTATAATAATATAATACTATCGAAAATTATAAACAGGTCTGAACATAAAACATAATTATTTTTCGTTGAAGTTTTTCAGGCAGACAGGCATTTTAAACTAGTTCTAGTTCGTTCCGTTACGAGAGAATTTCAAGCATAATGAGCGTCGTGCTGAATAAGAGTCGATGTTTTTAACCGACTTCCAAAAGGAGGGGTTATCAAGTCGGTTATAGACATCGTTAACTATATAATGTATGTTAAAAACGAATTAGCAAAATTATTTTTTGTTTGAAAGGTTTCCCTTTCAAACCTTTCAAACAAAAAATAATTTTGCTAATTCGTTACTTCCGTGATGGTCCCATTGTCATCAGGTCAGGATGTGATGATGGGATCCTAGAGAAATCGAGGGAAATCACCAAATACTAAGACCTATAGGTACCTATAGCGATTTGTGTATTTTTTATAATAGCTTGTGCAGTTGCCCTCGGAAAGCACTATTTGGTGAATTGGAACTGATGATGACCACAGATGGCCACCGCAACTGCTCAATAAAAAGTATTTCACGGGTTGCGATTCGCTTACTTTAATATGGTTGCCAAGCAATTTATGCTCTTCAAAATGCATATGGAGAAGTGGAGCTGATGGTTAAGTACCAGGAAAACTCCTCAACGATTAACGTCGCTGCATTGAGAAAAGCAATATTATGTAAAAACGTGATGAGTAGTTGACATTAGGCTATTAAAACTAAGATAAATTACAAATTGACCCACTAAAACGAGAGTAATAAAAACTGTTAATAAAAAATACTTTCAAAAAAACACTACAATATGAAACATAACTTAAATTTCGGAAGTCTTTGGTATTGTATTTTCATTATTTGCCACCGAGTACTTTGTAAAAAAGTTTTTATACCAAAACAGCTTCTCTGGTGCGCCGGATTCGGGGGAGCGGCAAAGCGAAATCCTGAGGATGATATCTGACAGGCCAGAGTCTGCAGTTCTGGGGAGATTCATGCAACTTCATGAGACGAGATGACACAATGACACAATTCTTTGACATAAGTCATTTTATATTATTTGTATTTTGAGTTTTATGAATGATGCAATTCTAACATAGTTTTAACACAGTTGTAACTAGTAACAAGTAACAAGTATGGACAAGATCTTCCAAGCTCTCCTACAATCGTACTTTCAGCCTAGACCAATCACCTTCTTCCGATTGTAGGTCCACCTAGTAAAGTAGAATCAGACTATTCCTCGTTTTTTCACTTGAACACAATTTCTACATTTCAGTCACACACTTTCTAGAACCCTGGTGTTATCATGACACATCAAGTTTTCAAAAGAGACTGTCATAGATGATGTGTTGCTGGGGAGTTCCTCCCGCGACTTCTTCCCAGCTAAAACAATATGAAGTGGTGACGAACGTTTTGGGGACTATAATTTATGTAATTTGACGTTTAAAAAGTGCTGATCCTAAGCCAAATTTTAATAAATGATTTTTGATTTTGGTATGTATAATTGACAGGGGATGATACTGTACGTAGCCTAACATTTTCAGAAACCTAATGTTCCGTATAAACAGCCGTGTACCCTACATGAAACATTTCCGAAGTTACCACCTCCACCATTCGTAAGTCCCATCCGCTTACTACTTTATTGCATATAAGCCAACCGACGCAGATGTCCCCGCTCTCTGTAATTGCCACTGTTCCTGTCCACACTGTAGACGCGCCAGATGTTTACAAGTACTGTCTTGTAAGACGCCCGCCAGTTTAGTGCTGTATATTTTTTCTCGAGAAAGGATTTATTGAGGTTCATATCTGTTGGTTTGTGGTTTTCAGTTTTTTTGAGGAAATATCTTTGATTGATTTTTCGCTATTGTCCGGTGTGATTTCTGATGACAGTAATCATCTTTTTCTCTCTTCATGTTTCTTTTATGAACATTTCTAAAGACAGTTAAGAAACGAAAAGCCTAGGCGGCAACATCTTCCATCTTATTCTTTTTTCGATTTGGTTTGAACTAAAGGAATAGCCTTGCCTTAGCCAATCAGCAGGGTGGTATAGTTTGACTGAAAACAGCGCCTTCGACATGTGCGCGGCAGTGCAGTCCACTCTTTGTCAACGCCCTAGGCGTTCCACCGCGGTACAGCGGTCTCGATTTAACTATAGCAGCGCGGCTGACTGGATGTTGCAAGATGAGCCGGACGTTCATTTAAATATCATCAATTATTTTTTTATTTTGTGCTTAGATCACTTTCCAAAGCTTTTATTAAAATATCACAGGGAATTCAACTCCAAAATTCAATTTTGCCATTCCATTCCAACATATTTAGTTTATAAAAGCCAGCAATTTAGGTCCTTTGATGGACTCTGCAGGCGTCGGAATCCAACTGCTCCGAACACGACTCAGATTGAAATCCCATGGGTGAGGAACGTTTGCTCCTGCTAACGCTTGAGAACATCCACGTTGTGGAACTTAATATATATATTACGAAATTCAGCTCTATGGACAATAAAGATGCAGACAATTTAAGTGGAGACTTGCACGATTTTTTATTTAGACTGGAGATAACATGAAATCTCAATGAGCTGTACGGTCAAAGAGCAGAATAATAATTGTAAGTAGGTAAGTTAAAAAAAATCCTTTTCCACATAGCAGGTGCATCTTTATCGAACTGAGATTTTCATTCCAAATGTTGACATTATCGGAAAAATTATAAGGTGCAAATAAAGATTAACTTAAAGGTGCGTCACATCTTCATTCTTTGACTGTACATAATCGTAAACAGTAACCAATTAATTGTAGAAGTAAGTTTTAAGCATAAAATTAAATATTGTAGCGTATTGCTAAGATAATATATACCAAAATATTTTGTTGACTGTAAACAAACTTCGGAGGAAAATTTACTTACTACGAAACAATAGATTTTCAAGCTTACCAATTCCTTATACACGTATTCATGTAAGTATAATTTATCGTAAGTAACGTCTACAATCTAAAATAAAAAAAAATAAAAAAAATATTTTATTTATTATCAGCTTTTGGTAATATTTAAAGAGATTCCGAGCAACAGGCATATTAATGAAGTACTTTATGTAAGTTCACAATCAAGTCTTTAATGTAGTAAAGTTATAGAAAATTCACGTAACTTAATATTTAATCATTTTGAACGAAGTTTATTGTTAAGAAATTCAAGTCTTAAGAGGAAAGTTCCAAGTATTTAGTTCTAACAATGAGGGCCAACTTTGTATAGGTACTTTTATGTGAATTTTAATAATGTTGTAGGGAAATTTTGGTTCGGAAAACGGTTTTGCTACACCGGGTTTTGGACTAAAGATTTATAAAAAAAAATCGGTAGAAGGAAGCAAAAGAAATGATTACTGAATTTTAAGGATTGCAAATGAAATGGTATATAAATGTGCCTCAAATGGGCAAATTTCCCATTTACTTAGTGAAAAAAGAAAATTAATAATTTGGATTTTAATTATGTATGACCCGTGGTTCATGCGTGTCTTTGTGATAAAATTGATGAAGATATGTTTTGTGTTAGTCCAAAAATAAAGCATGATTTATTTATTTCTCATTTTACTTTCTTAATCGATCGATGGTTATACTATCCATTACATATTGAGCTCCTCCGTGTCTCGGAAAGCACATTAAGCCGTTGGTCCCGGTTGTCACTTGTCAGACTTAGACAGTCGTTATTTCAGTCGGATTTGTCGGATTTTCCTTTCAGTCTTCAGACTACCCAGTCTGAAGACTGAAAGTCTGAAATCCAGTCATAACAAGGGGTAGGTATCGTGTTACTCAGTAACATGGTTGTAAAGATCAGATAGGCAGTCACTCCATGTAAAGTACCGGTATTCATCTGAATCCACTTAGAGGCAATCCGCCTAATAGTTGGGAAAAGGCTAGGCTGATGATCATGATTCTTTCTAAACTTTCTTAACCACAGAAATAATTTTAAACCAACATATTCACTTTGCGTAATCGGTGGTCCCGTTCTACGACGCAGGAAACTGTAATGTCCTACCTAGTCTAGAAATACCACATATAGTGTGTTATCACGATCTTTTCACCTAGTTTACACTATACAAGTCGTGAAGACACCCGTTTGTATTTGAAGTGCTCGTTATATTGTCAGAAATAGGAACTCGAGTGATACATTGTGTCGCATTTTGTCGTACAAGTACCGGTAAAAAATAGAACAGGATGTTTTTTGTCCTGGATTTTTATTTTATGCAGTATTGTTACTATATTTGCGTTTTTTTTAATTTAATTATTTTGTATTTTATTTGTAGCCTACATTTTTTTGCAGTTAAGTAGGCAAAGGCCCGCATCTGCCTTGTCATTGGTAACATATAATAAAATAATAAATCGTTTATTTATAAAAAGGGGCACATTTACAATAAGTATCAACGAAGCTTATTTCATGTCGATCTTTAAGAGGGAATAGGGTCTGCGATTCTCCATACAAATGTATTCCCCAATTTTCTTCCTGATTATTGCCACAAGAAAAATCTTTTTTTTTTCATAAAATTAATGTCTGCTGTAGACACGTCTCTGTTATTTTCTTTTTTTTCAGCAACTTATTGGAAAAGAAAATATGACCCTCCAAAAATTACAAAAAATGCCCCATTTTTACTGCCATGATTAGAGGACTACCAGACATATTCCAAAAGTTATTAATATAAAAGAAAATGATAGGAACCACACATGATCTTTCTTAAAATTTGAATGAAAAAATAATTTAATCCTCTCAGTTTTAGAATGAATGAATGAATGAATGAAATGTACCGATCCCAGCGTGGTTTAACCAGACTCGATAAATCGAATGAAGCCCGAAATTTGCACTAGCCCCTGGAGCCACATGCTTCATGGGGATACAGAGGCCATTGCATATCAAGGAGTAGACCGGGGGGTGCGATAATGGTAGGGAAGACGTGCCCATAGGATAAGGAAGGATTTGCGGACCGTACCGAATATGCATCCTTGAGAAGGCAATAGAATAGTGGAGAGACGGGTGATATTTATCTATGGATGGGCATCTTTTTACGACGGCACGGCGCCATTAGGTTGGTGCAGGTTCAGGTGACAGTCACATAAAAAACCCCAAAAAACTTTGGAAAAATATTAAATCATATGTTTTCTCAGAACATAGTAAAGGTACGCTTCTCGGGCAATTTAATGACCCAGACAACATAGACAAGGTATTTCTAAATGTACCAGGACAGTGCATAATTCCCACATCACAGCTATCATATTTTGATACGAATAAATTTGGTGAAACTCAATTTGAACTACGAAATGTTAACGAGGAAGAAATTTCGAAAATTGTTAAGACCTTGCGGACAAACACTAAAGGGATTGATGGACTCAGTCAGGATATTACGATAATGCTAACGTTACCAACCACCTTTCAGGCTATTGCTTCAATCGTAATTATGTCGATAGATACCCGCACTTTCTTTGACATGTGGAATTAAGCTATTGTGCGACCTTTACCCAAAATCGGCAACCCTACTTCTTTTAAGCATCTACGTCCTGTTAGAATTTCGGCTCGTTTATCTTAGAGGGATGGTATAGAACCAAATGTTGAAATATTTGGAGTCAAACAATATGCTACCTGACCTTCATTCTGGTTTTAAGAAAACCCGTGGGACAGCCACAGCTCTTTCTGAGGTAGTAGGGAATATTCTAGAGGCACGAGACAGGGGGGAGGGAACATTCCTTATACTTCTGGATTTTTTACAAGCCTTCGATGCAATAAACACCATTCTGTTTCTTTCCAAGGTGACCTATTATGGTTTATCAAAAGAAACAATACAGTGGTTCGCTAGTTACTTGCAAAATAGGTCACAGCTCGTTGAAATCTACAAGGAGGATAGATCAAAGATGTCATCCCCCTCGTCAGGTGCCACGTGGTGTGCTTCAAGGATCAATTTTGGGGCCCCTTTTGTATATATTTTATAGTGCAGACATTATTAACTCATTTCAGCATTGCAGGTGTCACATGTACGCGGATTATATACAATTATATATAGCTTTTTACCACCTGATACATTAGAGGCAGTGAAAAAAATGAATGACGATCTGGAATGAGTGATAGTATTGTCAAATAATAACTCTCTGGTATTAAACCCACTGAAATCTTAATTTATGGTTTTTGGAAATAGGAAAATCCTCTCCCCAGCTGCACAGCTGTCTGAATAGTTAGAAAAACTTGATTCTATGATATGGCTCTCCAACAGTGTGAGTGGCCTGTCTGATTCCTCCCAGTTCGGGTTCGGTCTGTGTCATTGTCACAGGGGGAATGGTAGTCTTCAGATATCTAGGGCGTGCCTTCCATCGATTTACATCGTGCTCCTTCGTACATCGAAGACCCATTCCGCCCACTAAAATAATAACATTATCGGGCTGTACAAAACTAAACGGGGAACGCTACTTCACTTTAGCGGCTTCTCATGGCCTCTTACCATCTCACGCTCTGATAACTTGCTATGAAAACAATTATTGTTTAGATCATGCGTTAATAAAGACCGACTATCCAGTTACGATCATTACCCTGTTCTACTGTGTGTGACTGCAAAGAAAACGCGTCAATATGCAGTAACAAAAAAATAACTTTGACCCTATTTCTCACTTACTAAACCCAAGCTTATCTTTAAATTACTTTACAAACTGTCTTCATCGGGGAATTTTATTATAAACAATACTAAATATATGTATTAGGTCTTTACCTATGAAATTGGAGATTTGTATGATAATTTTAAAATATAAAAATTTTGGTATTTTTTTTTATTTCAGCTAATCAAAGTACTGGCCCAAATTATCTAGACAATTTTGCCAATTGGATGGCAGTTTGTTTATCCCTTTACTATAGAAGTCTGCCGGACGGGAGGCGATGAAGTCAGCGAAAGCGTTTTGTACTGCCTCTCGGTTGTTGAATTTTTTCCCACTTAAAAAATTGACTACATTTTGAAAAAAGTAGAAAACTGTTGGGGCAAGGTCCGGTGAGTACGGTGGGTGACGGGGAGCTTCCAGCTGTAACTCTTGTAGCTTTGCGATGGTCTGTCATGAAGTGTGAGCTCGCGCGTTGTCGTGGAGAAGCAATGGGGAAGAGCAATTGACTGGTCTTGGTTGTTGAATTACGAGTTTCTCCATCATTGTTTGCAATTCTTGGCAATTGACATCTGCCGTCACTGTTGTGCCATTCGGTAAGAAGCTGTGATGTTCAAGTCTGGCACTGGTCCACCAGACATTCACCATCATCTTCCTATGAGTAATCTTTTTTTTAGCGCACTGATTAGGTGCTGTACCCGGGTCCACCCACTGAGACGAACACTTACGGTTGTCTTACAGGATCCACTTTTCATCGCAAGTAACTAAATGGTAACAAAAAGGTAACAAAAAGCTCAACAATACTATAAAAAAAACTATGGAAATCAATAAAAGAAATCACAAATAACAAATCATCCGAAAGAACTAGTAACGCTATCAACCTCTCCTGAAAATTAATTGAGCGACGTAAATAATTACTTTATAAACGTAGGAAGTTCACTAGCAAACAAAACACACCAGCAAAATACGCATACTATAAACAACAGACAAACAAACACAGCCACAGCTACCAGTAGTCCGCATTCATTTGCTCTCATAGACACAACCGAAGAGGAGGTAGAACGTGTGATCATGTACTCTAGATCAGACTCACCCTGGGGTAAAGACAATATTAGTAATAAATTTCTGAAAACTCAGAAAAATTATTGTTACACCTCTTACAAAGATCATAAATGATTGTCTTCAAAATGGAATGTTCCCTCACGTCCATAAAAAAGCTGAAGTTTGTCCAATCTATAAGGGTGGGGACAGAAATCGTATCAATAACTATCGACCTATTTCTATTTTATCAGCGATATCAAAAATACTAGAAAACATTATAAATATACGACTAGTTAAATATTTAGAAAAATATAAACTGCTATCAGCTAACCAATGTGGTTTTCATAAAGAAAAATCAACTGAGCAAGCCGTAAATATACTTGTAAATTTTGTTACCTCGAATTAAGATACAAAGAAAAAATGTTTCATTATCTTTCCAGATCTAGCAAAGGCATTTGATACGATTTCTGTTTTCCTCTTGCTGGACAAACTCGAAAGATTGGGAATTAGAGATATACTGCTGAAACTGTTTATCAGTTACCTCACTTATCTCTTCTTCTTATCTTTTCTACTTCCAGACAAACACACTAGAAACATACACAACACATTTATTTAATGTTTTTTTTTATTTATTTATTTTTTCATATTCTTGTATTTAGTTGTTTTTTTTTGTTTCTCTTGGACTTGCCCTAATGGATTATTGTGTATTATGTGTGTCTTATTCTTTTTATATCCGCATCATTTTGAAGGGATACTGGCTTCTAAGATAGATACATAAACCTAGTTTAGAAGTCAGGGTTTTTCACTCTGGAGCACTAAATCAAGCCAGTACAAACCAATGATCAAAATAATGTAAATGCATTTATGGAGAAATAGTTTTTTAATTTTTTATTATTATTATTCCTTGTGTAAATAAATGGTCTCGCGAGTCATAAAATAAACGATGGTGAAATCATATCTTTTGCGGACGATACTGCCCTTTTTTTTGCTGCCGATACACGGGAAAGGGCTTTCGACGCTGCTCAGCGAGGCTTCGATATCGTGGGAAAGTGCCTACAGATTAATATTCTTACATTAAATGTAGACAAAACCAGGTACATCTTTAGCTTAAAAAATGTAACTGGAGATGGTATTGCACGAAATATCATTTCGCACGAGGGTCACTCTTCCTTCACTGGAAGTATGGAGTTACCATAGATAGTAATCTCAATTTTAAAGAACATGTTAGGCTGCTATGCTGTAGAATACGAAAACTCATATATATTTTAAAAAACCTGTGGCACATTGCTGACTTTAAGTTGCTAAAGCAGCTATACTATGCTTTCTGTCAATCGCTTCTAACTTATTGTCTGTCATCTTAGGGAGGGACATATAAATTAACTTTGAAGTCTGTAGAGGTCGCCCAGCGTGCAATACTAAAGGTCGTGACGTTCAAGCCTATCAAACTCAAACTCAAAGCATTTATTTCATTTAAACCATTTACAGCTTCGATCAATCATTGATCGAAGATTTACAGGCACTTGTGAATTGTCAAAGAGTCAGTCAGTAAGTCAGAAAGTTGAAGCTAGTTGCCCATTCCAAAACGTAGATCTTTATAGAGAAGAACGGGCAAGAAACTCCAAGGACACTCTTTTAAATATAGAAATTACAAAATCCTGGGTACATTACTCTTGTTGCTTCTTTAATGTGAGAACAATGTAAAAAAAAAACGATTAAATATAAGTCCTGGTAGATAAGAGATGACCAGTTACAAGTGACGGCGCCCGTTCACACGAACATGACGCGTGGATCAGCACCATCCAGCTCAACCATTTTGTAGGGAACCGAATGATCGAACACACTCGCCACCATCAGCGAGACATTTAAGTGAACATGACATACTCTCAACTACCCTGCTCAATCAAGTCAACATACAACATAATAACATAGGAAACGACTCCATGGTACTCTAATATACAAAAATTGAAAAAAAAATCTCGTCGTCTATGTTATACAAAACTATAGTTTGCAATGTATTTGTAACATTAAAAGAATTTTACTACCAAAAAGAAAGAAAATCGTTACTATCTATTGGAGTATTCAACAATTCAAACTAGGTTAAATAAAATTCGATTCTCCACTACAACATTATATGAAAAATGGGAAGTCACGACCGTGAGACAGCTATACATAATAAGCATTGTCCTTCTAAAACAAAGTAAACTTAGCTACAATCTAATACACCTCCCAAAACGAAGAAAATATATATACTATACGAAAGAACTGAGCTGTGTAAAACTAAATTTAGTAAACGTTTGCCCACTCCATTGGTCCATTAATTTACAATAGATTAAACAGAATCCTCAATATACACCCGTTAGCAGAAATGCAATGCAAGAAGAAAACTCAAACTCAAACTCAAAGCATTTATTTCAATTAAACCATTTAGAGGCACTTTTGAATTGTCAAGGAGTCAGTCAGTCAGAAATATGAAGCTAGTTGCCCATTCCAAAGCGTAGGTTCCTATGGAGAAGAACGGGCAAGAAACTCCACGGACACTCTTTAAAAAAAAAAATATTCTTACAAAATATTGTTTACATCATTCATGTTGAAATTATACATGTGAGAACAATGTAGAAAGACGTGTACGTAAAAAGCGTCCGTAATAAAAAATAAAAATAAAAACAATTCAAAAATTAAAATAAGCCGTGGCAGATAAGAGATGACCAGTCCCTACTGATGGCGCCCGTTCACGAACATGACGCATGGATCAGCACCGTTTAGCTCAACCATTTTGAAGGGAACTCGACGATCCAACACACACGCCAGCACCAGAGAGACATTTGAGTGAGCATGACATACTCTTAGCCGCCAGGGCATATCAAGTCAATGAAAGACGTACCCAGAAACTTACCGAATACCTGAAAAGTCTTACCCATGAACAGAATGAACTTCTTCTATAATAGCATCCTCATAACAAACCCTTGTAATGTAATAATTATACAATTCTCATAACATACACACAAACGCGTGCACGCCCACTCACACCACAACACACAGCAGAACACTATACATACCACACATATCCTCTTACACAGCAGACACGAACATTCCCATCTCATACAAATACGAGGACCTGCATACAAACACTACACAAACTTTTTATTTTTCTCTAGCACTGCTCTCTCTTGAATACTTAAGTAAATACATTATAAACTGTTGAAGTGATCATGTACAAGATACAAATGAAATCATGTAATGACTTTAAATGTGTATAATACTCGAGAGGTTTGGCACTGATAGCCGAAATAAGGGCTCTGCCTAGTTCAGCTACAGATGACTACACCACTTTTTCTGACCTAAATTAGCCTGTTAAAATATTTTGTAATCTATGTATAAGTTTATTTATATAAACAATTATTATTTGTATTTATTTATTTAACTAATTTACCGCTCTGACTGACAAAGCATCCAGGTTGTCGTTTGCCAACGCCATGGCTTTTGCAAATGGCTGCCATGCCGTCGCAATTCCCATGGACATAGATGCACATAGATGAAATTATAATTAAGTACCTACTAGTATAGTAGATTTAGGAAAACACATCCAATATTTACATGGTATTTTATTTTGATTGTTATTTTTATGTACTTATTATGTTCAGTTATATTCAAAAAATTGTCTTTGACCTCTGACCATGACAGCAAGCAATAGAGCAAAATTTTTCAAACTTTTCTGTTTTGAATATTGAATACGAGGCTTTTGGTTAATTTGTAAAGGATATAATATGTAATTTTCTTTTGTAATGTGCGTTTAGTTTGTGCAGAAAAAAACACTTTTCTTTCTATATATACAAATATTGTTCATATAATAGTTTAAGATAATAGTTTTCTGCTATAATCCCAGACATAGAAACGGAAAAACAACAACATTATTATAATATTATCCTTCCCTGCCTCTTTCAGAATAAAGAACGTAAATACCCAAATAAATGATCCCAATAGACTAACAAATAACTAGTACGTGGTGTTACTTTACCGATATTAGTAAACAATCATTAATTAGCAACTGTACCAGTCGCAGACGTACCTGAGGGTGTGGCGGCTATTAATCACTCGATAGACTGATAGCCTGATATAGGTACCGATAGCCTGATGGCCGATAGGACCAACTCTTTGCGATCGTGTGTGGTTCCAGTTGATTGATGGAGAGGACTTTGAACACGTGTTTATCGATATTATAATAAGAACCGTTTTTCTGAGGAGCAGTAAACAAATATTCGGTTGCAAAATGCAGTCTTAGGCAGTGATTGTTGATTATAGCCGTTATGAGAACGATCGATTGCGATTATGTATTTATAAGTTCAGGCTGGTTAAAGAATCACAGATTTTTTATACTAGACTTGGGTATTCATTTGTGTAGGAAAACGGCGACAGGCTTTTGAAAATTTATGTATATGATGCGGCGGTGGGATATTCTTAATAGCTTAACAAACTAATGTTTGATGTGTGAAGGAAAGGAACTAAATTAGGTCTCTTTTTGCAAAAT
Organism: Xanthia togata; assembly: GCA_963853775.1. NCBI lineage: Eukaryota > Metazoa > Arthropoda > Insecta > Lepidoptera > Noctuidae > Xanthia > Xanthia togata. Next base: position 25,458,797 of record OY970794.1, on the reverse strand, counting down.
GACGTGAACTCTACTGAAAACTAAATGGAAATCCATCAGGTGTGTTTGAAACCACCTGATGGATTTCCATTTAGTTTCGGTCGTGTGGTTATACGACCGGACGATTACATTAATACTATTTAGTCATGAAAATACACCCAGGGAAATTAATTGCTAAGCACATTGACATCCTTCATCAACCTGCCGCGTAATAGCCATTTCATACAACTGTCAAAGAATGAAAGTTTTGATTTGAACATAAGTACGTACAATTTAAATACGGCCTACGCCAAGGAGGCGATTACTACCGAATTATCAATTTAATTAATTAATTTTTATTATAAATAAATAATTATAACATAGAATTAATAACATTACTATTCAATTATGCACTATTACAAAATTATAATATTATAAATGATTATACTAATAACTACACAAATTAACGAAAAACAGACCGACAGACAGACTAAAATATCAAAATGAACCCAGAAGTCTCTCCATGGGAGACATCGCCAAGACCTTTGCCAACCTAACGTCGACAAGCTAGCGTTGGACGAATGGCTCAGGCGCGGAGATTTATTCCCTGAGACTGAAGGGTTCATGACAGCAATTCAAAACCAAGTTATTGAAACGCGTAACTGCCAAAAGAACATCATGCGAGTCCTTCTTTCAACAGACACTTGTAGATGATGTTCTTGTTCTTCTGAAATTTCTTCTGAAAGTTCTATTCAACACGTTACTGAAGAATGTAAAGCAATAGCTCAAACTGACAATAAACACAGGCACGACCAAACAGCCAACATAATTCATCAATAACTTGCCATTCAATATAAATTAATTACTACACCTCCACCTCACCTCTACCTTATTACAAATATACTTCAGAAACGGTTCTCGATAGCACAACACACAAACTATTCTTTGATCGAGCCATCCTCACAAACAGATTAAACACATTACAATAGACCAGACATAACTTTAATAGATAAAATTAATAAAACCACGCCAATTATTGACATATCAGTTCCAAACACACACAACCTACAAAACACTATAGCTGAAAAACTATTAAAATATACAAACTTAAAAATATAAATAAGCCGAATGTGGCGATTAGGCAGCGTTACCATTATTCCTGTAGTACTTTCAACCACCGCGCACCGGTGTAATTCCCAAACAACTGCATCAATCTTTAAAATCACTAGACGTAGCTACCTCCACCTACGAAACCCTACAGAAAGCTGTTATCCTGAACACTTGCAGAATTGTCCAAACATTCCTGCAGAATGACAAATACGCACAACTATAACACGCACAGACATCATTCACCACTGCAACACAAAGTCAAAACATAATAATAATATCACCACGCCATACATTATCACCAATTATCACTTAGTATAAGTAGTACCTACTCTCAGGGGTAGCACTTTTGGGAGTGGCGCGGGGAGGCGAAACGCCGGGGCTTGACTCCGATGCCGCGAGAAATCGCGGCACAGCGGACAGAGCTCCGACGGGATCTCATGGCGTCATGGAGAGTGCGATTGTCGCAACCCAGTGCTGGGCACGCCACTATTGCGGCGATAAGTCCCCTCTTTGAGGAGTGGCTGGAGAGGCGCCACGGCGTCCTCACCTTCCACCTGACGCAGGTCCTCACCGGACACAGCTGTTTCGGGAGGTACCTGTTTCAGATAAGGCGGGAGGAAACGCCCGGGTGTCGTCACTGCGGGGATCGCCCGGAGGACACGGTGGAGCATACGGTGGAGGTATGCCCGGCTTGGGCAGAGCACCGCCGTGTCCTCGTGGAGGCGATCGGTGGCGGGGATCTCTCGCGTCCGGCCCTGGTCCAGGCCATGGTACGGAGCGAGAGGGCATGGGAGGCCGTCACCTCCTTCTGCGAAGCAGTAATGCTCGCGAAGGAGGAGGTGGAGCGCGTGAGGGAGAGGCAAATTTCGCGCCTTCACGCCCCTAGCCGCCGCAGGAGGAGACGCCCCGGGCGTCGGGAATCGATCGCGGATTCCCGGCCACCGTAGGCGCGGGCTTGCGGACGGTGAGCAATGGGTAGCTCGCCGTCCGGTAAGGACCAAGCCCGGGTCGACGGCGCGTTGTGTTCCGCGCGCGCCTCAAAGAGTGTCAGCGAGTGAAGGGGTCCGATGAAACCATTGCCTGCTGGGGTTGCGGGAAAGTCCGAAAGGGATACCGTGGCCCCCTGGCATTGCACAGGCAAGAGAAGGAACACGGGTGGGTTTTAGACAGTAAGAGTCTGACACGCCCTCCCGCTCCACCCAGAGCGGGAGACGTAATTTGGCACTTGGATTTGGCCCGCATTACCCTAAAAAACAGGCACATTGTCAAGATACAAAAATGTATACTAACAAATAATAATAAAAAATTTATTGCCATAAACAGGTTACAGAAAAACAGCCAAAACGAACAAAAAAAAAATTAAACGCATGTTATAAACATTTTGTGAGAAAAGTGTAATTGGGTAGTAGAATAAATGGCTTTTTTGTTTTTATTTTACGTACTATTTGAGTTGGTAGTCAATTTGCTTAGCAATTAATATCTCTGACTTTAACACGAGACCCGCATGTAAAGTTTTAATTTAATGAAAAGTACCTACTGGGAAGTGGGTACTTGGGTACTTTTCACACTGACACGATTTCACTCTACGTATGTACATAAGTAGGTACTGGCTAGATAATTAATTAATTCTGTAATAATACTTAGATTTCCGAGAAAGTTATCATCATATTATTATTATTCATAGAAGCGTTATGATTAAGATTAGTTTCGCGAAGAGGGATCCTTTTTCTTTGACCTAAGCTTTTACGTGGATGATCAGTAAAAAGTAAGTACATCTCCAGAATAAATTATGTTCTGAAGCTAAGAAAACAAAAGAATACTAATAGGTTGGACAATTTCGTTTGTCAGTTTCATTGCTTGAGCCACGATTTTATTTTTATTTTAAAGAATTAATATGATTATTCAAAACTATTTTAGTTAACTGTTCATGAAACAAGATAAGTAATTAAGATTCAAGGCTCTTTCAAAATTATTTTTGTTCGTAAAAAAATCTTATATAGAAACTTTCTTTTCTAATAGTAATAAGTTCCAGAGATTCTATCGTAATTAGTTTTTCCATTCCCTGTTTCATAAAGGAGGATATTTTTGCCCGTGGATTTTTATTTTATTTCACCCGCGACTTTGCCCACGTGTAGGTCGGAAATTATCATACACAATATGATACAATATTCTACTTGTGTTAATCCAGGTTATAAAATACCTGTATACCAAATTTCTTCTAAATCCGTTTAGCTGTTATTGCGTGATTGAGTAATTATGCTGAGCTGAGGCCCTTTTGGCATTATAATAATTTGTTTTCTGTTTTATAGTTTTAAGGTGTATTTTTTTTTTTTTTTTTTTTTTGTAATGCCAATAAACGCATTTTTCTTTCTTTCTTTCTTTCTTTCAAACATACCAACTTTCACATTTATAATATTATACATATTTATAGTAGGATTAGTGGGATCGTTACTATATTTGCAACTATTTATTGAAAATAAGTTCTCTTGCGGTAGGAGAAAGCTGGTAAAAATTACGTAACGAAAAGGCGCCGGAAAAAGTCAGTTTCAAGTGACAAAAGTTTTTGTTTTTTTAATATAGAGCCATCTAGTATACATTTTTAGCTTAAAAAAAGTGAAAGGAACTTCTTTCCAACTGGGTGTCCCACGACACCTCTCGACTCTTTATTTAATTAACCTAATTTGTCCCAGTACTGGGCAAAGACATCCCCCATACTTTCCCAGTATTCCTTACATTGTGCCTTCTTCGGTCAATCGGTCAGGAACGAGTCCAAATCTATATACATAATTCAAATACATAATCTAAATACATAATTCCAAAAAAAAATGTATCGCAAATTCCATCACTCCCATCTCAATTCACTTACGAAACCTCCATATTATTGAGTCATAAAAACATCCATAACGGACACTTTTCTTCATTACCGCTATATCTGTATTTTATTTAATACTGACGGAGAAATATCGCTCCTCAGTCATCGCTCAGGACTCACTCGAGTGTAAGAGCGTACATTAATCCTAAATCACCCACATTATGGACTGCAAGACAGAACGATCGATCTGTCACCGTTTATCCCCACCTAAAGCAACTGTAAATAATGATAATGGATTACTTTGTTTTCTCTTTTTATTAACCGGGAGATTAGGACGGCAAAAACGATATCCCGTTGTTTTTACACCGGCACAATGGTCGAATCCCCATTAACATTTTCTGTCGAGACCGACCCTTGCCGGGACCCACCCTTTTCCAATATTGTTAACCTTATTTTTTTTTAAACGGGTGCCCCTACCCTATTGAACGAGATAATCGTCTACTCACATAATTTTTTATTTACCGTGTTAAAAGTACAGTTTTGTTAATGGTTACTTCTACCCTTTTTTCTTTTGCAAATAAATAATAAGTGGGTAGTTTCTTCAAGTTTTGAGTACCAGATTTCTAAAAAATGATTAGGAACGCTTTATTATAGACTAGCTGCGCCCCGCGGTTTCACCCCCATTTGTCTCAATCCCGTAGAAATATCGGGATAAAAATTATCCTACGTCCAAATGCAGGTCATGTTATACCCATGTGCCAAATTTCATTAAAATCTGTTCAGCCGTTTTAGCGTGAAAACGTAACAAACAAACAAACTTACTTTCACATCATACAAATATAACATTAGTTAAGACTGGATAGGATAGTTACGACTACTTTAAAAAAATTAAAAAAGTATCATACTACTCGTAATAAAAAAACATAACTATTATTTTCTAATACTTAACTAATATTTCAATTTTAAAATTGGTTTCTTTATTTCATGGAAATTGACCGTGACAGTGTTGCTTTAATAACAATTATTTTCATTCTTTTCAGGAACGTTGGTATTGTGACTAGTTTTTAAATGAGCTGAAATTAGTTTCTATTAAGAATCATCATCTAGCTTAGCTTTTTCCCAACTACGTTGGGGTCAGCTTTCAGTCTGGGTTGCAGCTGAAAACTTGTATTTAACATCAGCTTCTATTAAGAATAATATAAACAAATGACTACGAAACCTATTAGTTATTGAGTTTCTTGAAGTTGTTTTTCTTTTTTTTATTTGTTTGACATGTTTAGTTTTATTTATGAGTCCATAATACCTCAGCTCAAATTCACTCTTTATCTAGCTCGCACGATACTGCTCGCGGACTGAGTGACAGCGAGACTGAGCAGCGGGGAGAAGGCTCCAAGGCGCCAATAGATTAAGTTTTTTTCTTTTTACGGCGAATTAATGGTTATAAAAAAAATCTATCTGCTTTCAGTTATTATGCAAAGTTTCATGATCTAATTTGAAGTATTTTTTTAATACCTGGATTATTTTTCGGTTTAGAGATAACTTTGTTGTTTTTTCTGTAGAGAAAATTTAATGAAATCGTGTTTTCGTCAAACATAGTACTTAACATTAATCTTCAACTTTACCATATATTTATTTCAAAATGAATGCTACAGTATTTTCGGCATAACGGAGGATCATGCTAAGCAATTTGAGGTATTATAGACTTAAGTAGAGAGAGAGAACTTCCGTCTCTTTCCTTTCATTTGCAAGTAGATCTGGCGACATTCTTGTTATGATAATAATACAACAGTACATAGATACAACCACCATTACCCCAATCTGAAAATTATAATCTAAATTCTGCATTTAATTTTAAAAGTAACATTCAAAAGCGCCACGTATTGTGATAAGAATTTACGAGAACCACCCATACATAAGAAGGTTATGTACTAACATTTCCCTTAGCTACACAACGTTAATTCAGAGTGCGTGTTCACCACTGGCTCGACCGATAAGAATCTGACCTTGACCTTGAAACTTCCTAATAAACCGGTTTTTTATCGTCCCGAGTACTAGAAAACTTTTTGTAGTTATAGATAGCGAATTGATATGATGGAAATTGGGACTGGATTAGTTATTTGATGGGACTAATTATGGCATTGGAACAAATTAAAGTTAATGTTTTTGGTGTTTCTAAAAATCAAATCATTCTAGACAAAATGTTTTGGAATAACTCTTTAAGTCTCAACTTTGGTGTAGCATGGTTAATCGTACGTTTTGACACCACAAAACAAAAATTCAGAGTTTTTTTTCGATGGACTAAAATTTTTAATTTTGTTCATTGTATAATCATTATTTTTGTAACTAAAACTACGTAATCTCACTTTTAAACTTGCATAACATTTTATCGTGAACGTAACGTGGTCTGTATTGTGTTAAGTATGTATTTTTGAACATAAAACCTTTTACGTTGTCATGAATTTCACACTTAGGTACTTTTATAACGCCACAAATAGGTATGTTGTTTTCATGAATATAAACGAACAAAATCATTCGAAATATTTTTTTTTACATTTCATTTTGTTTTGTAAATACCAACTCAATTTCAAATAAAACATAGTACATTACGAAATACATAGGTCTTGAATATTTAACAAAAATCCAATTTTGCAAAACTAGAAAAGTTTATTGCCTCTTATGTCCATTCGTATTAAATATCCATCCATCCTAACAAATATATTCCGTCGAAACTTGCATAAATACCTTTTTCAAAGTCTGGAGTATGTAATTGTTTTCTCATAGGTATTTGTTTAAACCTGGGAATACAAGATAGAATTGAGTAAAAGCCTGTGTTGTACTCCGTCTTTGGTTTATTTACACATACGGTTGTGAATTTTATGTATGTGTGCCTCTTTTTGAAAGTCATTGCAATATTGGTGTAGGTTATTGAAGTAACAAGACGAGATTTTGAGATAAGACTGAAGTAAAAAATAGAGGATTGAAAATACTAAAAATTACAAGATAAATTGAAAATTTGATTAATTTGATTATTTTATAATAAAAAGTAAATAATATATATATGTGCTAAACAAGTATATTCCATTTTAAAATCCTTCGAATTACCGTTACTTTGCGCGATTAATTATTCTATGTAATCCAAAGAAAGCTCCTATTTACACATATATAATAAAATCGTAGCGAAGTCAAAACTGTACAGTACAACTATTTTCTTAATGTCCATCGAAAAAAAAAATTGTTGTACATTGAATATTTAAAAAAAAAGTTATTATTTCGTGGTCTGGGAACGATTGTAATGCCGATAATATAGCTATTATTGTAAAAAAAAAACTGTTTTATATGTTTTTTATAGATATTCCGGCTGTAAATTATAACGCTATTTTCTATGGGGGATGAGCAACATTGCATTATGTTCGTATGTTTCTATAGTTTACCGCAAATTATAATTTAAAGTCGAGTCAAAAGGTTCTCATTGAAGATAGATACAGATTTGACCTTTTAAATGGTTATCATCACGCTATTCGTTTATGGAGCTAAGCAGTTAATCATGAAATATATAAGAATGGATAGGTATTTTAAGAAATTTTAAATAAAGCTTATAGGTTAGCGGTTCAACGAAATCTGTGGTTGTAAATTTGATTCCAAAGTGAAAAAATGATACTTTTTGTGGTTATTTTTTACGTTTTGATAAAATAGCATAGTTTGTAGAAACTCAGAAAAACATGAAGTTGAGGCCTCTTCTTTCATCCATAGTTATAATAAAAATAAAAATCTATGCTTAGGTGGCAGTTAATGAGAAATTCCGTGTAAGTATAACTACAAATTTGGGAACTATATTTCTTGTCACCAAAATTTATATTTGTCATCAAGTTGTATCACCTAATAAATAGATCTATCGACACGAAATATTTTCGTTCTCAGATAAACAAAAAGTGTTCCCAGGTATGAATTATCAAATTAATGTTAATATGTGTGTAAAATAAGAAATGGATTACAAATAAAATTGTAGTGCATTAGATGAAATAAACTTCGTTCTTATAATATACCAGAAGTCACTACATTGACTGAATTTACGAAAAATGAAGTAGCAAATTAAAATGGCTGAATGGTAGGTTAGGTTACGTTAGAACTGCGACCACACAACGCACGAGCCGAGGGAGCGTAGCGAGCGGTGCCGCGGCTGCTGCCGGCGAGTTTAGGCACAAGAGATTGTAATGTTTTGGAAATATGGTGTTTTACAGCGAACTAACCTCAACAATCAAACAAAATAACAACTGACAGTTACAATGACCTCATAGTTTACTTAAATACAAACCTATTATAATACATAAAAAAACATTTATTTGGTACTAGACCCTATATCTCCATGATTTTAGGTGATTTATTGTGGAATTGATTTTATAATATTGTTTGGTGACTACATTTTGGTGACAAATCTAATATTTTGCGGGCAAACCCTATTATTTAAGAAACTCAAAACTAATAAAATTGGCGATAGCTTAAATTATACCCTACAAATTTTATTTCAAACTCAAACCATCTATTTCAATTAAACCATTTACTTACAGGCAATTTTGAATTGTCAAAGAGTCAGTCAGTTAGTCAGAAATTTGAAGCTAGTTACCCATTCCAAAACGTAGATCTCTATGGAGAAGAACGGGCAAGAAACTCCAAGGACACTCTTTTAAATATAGAAATTACTAAATCCTGGGTACATTACTCTTATTGATTTTACTTGTGAGAACAATGTAAAAAATATAAAAATCAAAAACGATTAAAAATAAGCCCTGGCAGATGAGAGATGACCAGTCTCAACTGACGGCGCCCGTTCACGAACATGACGCGTGGATCAGCACCATCCAGCTCAACCATTTTGTAGGGAACCGAATGATCCGACACACTCGCAACCATCATCGAGACATTAAGTGACCATGACATACTCTCAACTACCCTGCTCTTTCAAGTCAAAATCAACATAATTCAGTGATAGTTGTTCGTCAGGAATAATCTGTAAGAATGCATTAGTCCCGGTATCATAGGTAGTTTAAGCGGGAACGCAGGCGTTCAATATTAATTCACTAATAACGAAAAACTACGCGAGCAATGGAAAATAAAGCTAGTTAACAATAAACTTGATATCGAGAATGTCAAGCGACATCCATCTCCATCCCATCGCCCCGTCCCAAATAAGTGTTCCAGCAGTGGGAACGTTATTGGCTGATTATAAGGGTTATACACCAATTCGCACAGCCCTCTACAAAAATGTGATTTTTTTATATAAAGGCCATATTCCTTCGAATCGTACAAGTCCGCGCTCCGACTATAAATAAGAGTTGCAAACACCATAGCGCGATTCAGAAAGCGCGATCATCTAACAGCGCCATCTATCGAACTATGAGTCAAACTGCGCTATTGTGTCCGAACTCAGTTTTAGTAGTAAAAAACAGGTCATAAATTGTTGCTAAAACGAAGAATATTGTGTTTAAAAAAAACGGTTTTTAAAATAATAATATTAATATTTTAAAGAGGTATATTTTTGTGAGTTTGTATGTAAGCGGTAATCTTCAAAATTACTGATCCGATTCCGAAAATTCTTTCGCTAATGGAAAGCTACAATATGTTATGCTACGACTATACCAAGAAATTTCAAGCGGACGAAGTTGCGGGCTAGTTCAGAAAAATAAAATAAGTCATTCGCAGGCCACTGCAAGATATACCCTCAGAAGTTGATCCCTGACACCCGGTTCTCTACTTTTCACATCCATTCAGACCCCGCATTCTCAGAACCCCATACATGCATTTGCAAAATTATAACACAAATAAAAATCATGACCCGAAGCTTTGCTTACATTTTGCCTAATTCTGTAACAAACTGGCGCTAGTAATTAATAAAAAAATTACGACCACTCTGGCCTTAACAGCACATACATCTACACTCCGGAAAGCCTTGAATATTTTTTGTTTAAAAATAAAGGCGACTTAGAGACCCTTCATTAAAATAATTCATTTCGTTAGTCCAGTTAGACACGCAAGGGTGTTTTAAAAAATTTAATTACAGCGAACTCAGTTCGTCGCTGGACAAACACAGTGAAACAATTTCAGAATTAAGTAAAAATTTTCACGTGAAACGTCCACAATATTTGCTCTTTTCACTTGTTTATCTGAGATTATGAATAATCTTCATAATCTCGCTTGGCAAGGTAATCTTTTTACTGCACTAGTGTTGTGATAAAACTTAGTTTTACTGTTATTAGTAATTTTGTAGGTGTTTTGTTTTTTTAAGACGACTGGCTGGTTAAGGGTGTTTATACCACACATATATTTGAAGTCATAAAAAGGACGGCACTGTCACGGTATTGTCTGTGTATGTGCATATTTTGAGCTTCAGTTTTCAATAATCTAATAAATAAACTGTATTGTAAAATTCAGTACCATATATTGTATCACGCAAAGAATTATAATTTACATTAGTTCTTGCTAACATATAGGAAAGAGTAGTTTTACTTTTAAATAAATACATTTTTATGCTCAAAGCAAACAACGATATTAATGTAGAAAAAATATTTCTTATATTAATATTCTTTAAGAAAATGAATCCATTATTGTAACCAGAAATATAATACATCCGTTGCATGATTATCTTCCGGTGTACCTACCATTATTTATCCAGACTATGCAATACATATCACGTATGTACATATAAATAGTTTCATCTTTGCTTAGAAAGAGAAAACTAGTGTAAATATCAGGTGTCCTAGTTGAAGTCAGGTAAATAAGTAGGTCAGAGCTACGATAGTACTAGGTACCTAAAGCGAGCTAACTTTGGAATTGGAGATGTAACAGTACCAACTATTTGGACGTTTTCACTATGTTTCCTCTGTCTTACGAGCTGTTCTTACAACAAGATTAGTTTAGGAGATCTGTCTTTGTTTTTTTTATACTGCCTAGACCTGGACTGGATTCACAAATCAAGGATTCTTCACGACATTTTCCTCTGTAATAATCAGTGGCAGTATCTGATTTACTTATTCAAGATGTTGAAAAACTAAACACGTTTATTCAAATTAGGCTGAGAATCAGCTCTTTTTGAACGGCAAACTTAGGTAATAAGACATCCTTCAGAATGCCTTGCCTTCATCGCTTCCAAGCATTTTAGTTGGGAAGAAGTGGCGCAGCACCGCACACAAACGTTTTATACCTTGTACGAGTACCTACTTTATTTCTAGTTTAGACAATAACTTTAACTCAAATTATTGTTACGTGTTAGCTCCCAGACTTCTTACCTTAAGCACAGTATAAATATGTACAGTACAGAAACTACGTAGCAACACACTCACACAAATGCACTCACTGACGAGACACAAAGCGATTGTCGCGGTGCTGTCAGTTTTGGGTGCTTGTCGAGACGAGTGGTCACTGCGATCTTTTTAAAAATGGAGCATAAGTAATTATTTCAACGAATAGGCCTAGTTTCCATATTGATCATATTTATACTGTGCCTTGTAGTAAGTCTGGGTAGCTTTATAAAATAAACTTAGCCAAGTTCTAAATTGGTCGATATGTTAACTATTAACAACTGAGTCTTAGCTGAAACGTAGTAGCGCCTATCCGCAGTGATTCGGTAATGTGTTCAGAACCGTAATATCCAAGCTTCAATGCTTCGGAGAAATTAATAGACACGATTCAATCCAATACATGGTCTGTAGATTGACTCTGAAGATATTCACCTGGCACTTTGCCGTAGGATCGATTATTTAGAAGATAAAGGTGTCTTTGCCCTGGCAAAGACAGAGCTTTACCTTCTAAATTATTATCGATCCACATGGATCAATAGTGTGATAGGAAGCAAGTTGTCACTTGATTGACAAGCTTTTTAAGGTGCACCTTAATCTAGTTCAATCTAGTTGCAACTAGATTGCGGTTGGTCGAATGCGACCGATGACATCGACCTTTCAGATCAATCTATTGTGGTGCATGGATACTGGATATCTGTCGACTGTTATTATACGAGACGCCCGCTGAGTGGGGCCGGGAGAAGTGGTCTAGTAAAACAATCTTCCGTGTTTATCGATGGTCGTTCGTTTATCAAAGGGTAAGAACGATAAATTATGTTTTGCGTGAATTAACCCCTTTACATGCATGAAAACTAGTTTTCAGACAAAGTTTCTTTAGACGGGGGCCCACTTTAAAGTGTCTTTCTTATGGCAGGTTACTGGGTGGAAACAAAATGGCGAAGCAATAATTGTATCTGGAAATACATCACGTTAGAATCATGCTCGATTTGAATTTTAATATTATAAAATCACAATTTAATACCGGTAAACCAACTGAAAATAGTAAATAAATCATAATGTCAACTGTAATACGGCAGGCCACAGTACTCTGGTCGCTAATTAGCTACGTATGAACATAGCCGATGATTCATGTGGCCGCAAATTACCCTTATTACGGCATATCCGGTGCCATATCAGCAGTAAAGCCCATTGCTGAACATAGGGCTTCCTATAACTGCTGCAACAAACGGCCAGTAGCGATGTTGCCGTAATCACCACGAATGGCAGACAGATTGGTGCTTACAATTACGTGGCTACTAACGCATAAGGTTGTCTCAAATGCACAGCATGTGTGTTACCATCCTACACCGACACTTGTCAATAAAAAGTGTTCCACACATCGCTGCATCGGTAGAAGGAATAGATTATGGTATTTATACCTTACACCATTATGTTGGTAGTACTTCTCCGAGGGAGCTCTTGGATTTTAAATCTTGAGCTTCTGTGCCTCGCAATAACTGACTCGATATTAAGTAAACTGAACGCGGTTTAGATGTGCTGATTGCACAGTTCAGTTTCATTGGTGAAATTGGCTCTTAGTCTGTGGTGCACACAACTGAGGTAATCGAGCAGATATTTCATACCACATGATATTATCATTATGACTTAGATAATATTTTACTCCAAAAAAATACCAATAAAACGGTAGGTACTTATTTAAAATAAACTTTGCACTTACTAAAAGGTTGTTTGTCCTTTTAAATCGCAGTAGGAATCTAAGCAGTAGGTTTTACGGCCATTAACGCTACTAATCGGTCGATCTGCGATAGTCCTTAGCTAAGCTAGTCGTACGTGCAAATTGCCTATTAATTAGGGGATCACAAACATTTTTTATATTGTCAATCTGGATCAGTGACAATGGTTTGATTAGCTTTTCGCACAATCGGAGAACATTTCAGTGTATTGACACTGTCTGGACTAAGACTCTTTGTAATGTTAGAAGAGAGTCATTTTTTAAGGATCTTCAACATAATTTTATTTTATTTACTGAACAGCACATAATATTAACATAAGTAAAAGTATTCATCGTGACACAAATTTTAAAAAACCGTCAAGAGCGTGTCGGAAAATGCACAATGAAGGGTTCCGTAGTGGGGATGAATTTATCCCATGGACAAACTTAACATTGTAGTACAAAAACATGTTCTCGCATACATTCCAACTGCAAATGTAAGTTTGTACGCACAATATTGGAAGATTTACCATGTTATTTTAAGACCATAGACTTCTTATAGTTTTCATGTATAAGTATAGAATAATTAACAGACTTTTTTTTTATTAACAAAATGCTCAAAAATATTTTTGAGATCTTCACAACAAGCCTTTTTATTTGACATATCACACAGTAAAACTTTATTTTTTATTTTTCTATTTGCCCCACAAAGTGACCCCATGTTTTTAAAATTAATTTATTTTCGTTACAAGCCTGTAATTGGGTCACAGAAAGGAGTCCATTTTTTTTGTTTGGGAAATGGGTCCACCACGCATATTGTGGCGTATTGTAATGAAATGCATGTTGGTTTATTCCTTTTAATCTCTAGATTACAGTGATAATATTAGCAAATCTTTATGTAACCGGAATACTGTGAAATACGACATTCAAAACATTACTCTCATATAACCTTAAATCCCACAAAAGCGATTGTCTAATGAGTGAATAGGTTTCATTGGTATTTAAAGTTAAAATAGTGCACTGTTTAATAATTAATAGTATAAAACAATGTCATGTCTGTACTATGTGATAGATTTTGATAAGATTTTCAGGATTTGATAGACTGATTCACGAAAATGGATTAGATGTACCTATCTATAATATTAGGTTGGGGAAAAAGTCTTTTCGCATTATAGTATGTATGAACTTGTTATAAAATCTCTTTGGCTATACTATTTGTATCTAGTTGGTTTTGGTATCATTGAAAGTTTAAATTTTAAAGAACATAATTCAAAAATTCCAAATTTAAATTAGGAAAATGTGTGATTTTCATTTGTTTTTCCTACCGTCAAGATGAGTGAATCTAATGAAGAAATTCAATACATTTTAAAATTTTACTACAAAAAAGGTAAAAATGCAACGCAAGACGCAAAAACAAATTTGCGATGTTTAAGGACCTAGTGCAGTGTCTGTGAGAGTAGCACAAATTTGATTTAAGCGTTTTCAATCCGGAAATTTTGATGTCAAAGATGCACGTCGCTCTGGTCGCCCTATTACGGATAAAATGGATGCCATTTTTGAAAAAGTGGAGCAAGATCGGCTTATCAGTAGTTACGACGTAGCTGAAGAACTGGGAATTGACCACAAAACAGTTTTGTTGCATTTGAAAAAAAACTGGGTACTTACACAAAAATGCTCGATATTTGGGTACCTCACGAGCTCACTGAAAGAAACCTAATGAACCGTGTACTCATTTGTGATTCTTTATTACGACGTAATGAAACCGAACCATTTTTGAAGAAGCTGATAACTGGTGATGAAAAGTGGATCACGTACGATAAGAACGTGCGAAAAAGGTCGTGGTCAAAGGCCGGTCAGGCTTCACAGACTATGGCGAAACCCAGGTTAACTCGCAACACGGTGATGCTGTGTTTGTGGTGGGATTGGAAGGGCATTATTAATTATGAGCTGTTACCACCATGCAGGATCATCGATTCTGAACACTACTGCGAACAACTAATGAGATTAAAGCAAGAAGTTGAGAGAAAGCGGCCGGAATTAATCAACAGAAGGGGTGTGGTTTTTAATCATGATAACGCTAGACCTCACATATCTTTAGCCACTCAGCAAAAAATAAGAGAGTTTGGCTGGGAGGTGTTAATTCATCCGCCGTATAGTCCTGATCTTGCACCTTCAGATTTCCACCTGTTTCGGTCTCTTCAGAATTCCTTAGGCAGTGTCAGGTTAACATCACGAGAGGACTGCCAAAACCACTTGTCGCGGTATTTTGATCAAAAGTCCCAAATTTTCTATAGCAATGGGATCATGTCCCTACCTACAAGATGGCAAAAAGTTATCGAACAAAATGGTACCTACATACTTTAGTTAAATGTAAATATACTATATTGAAAAATGTTTTGAATTTTCTTAAAAAATGCGAAGCAACTTTTTCCCCAACCTATTATAATTTATAATGTTCTATGCTGGTTATGTAAGGAGAAAAAAACACTATATATACGTAACAAAAGGTACTGTTAATCATCATCATTTTCAAAGTCATATCTTAAAAGAAGTATTTCATCTAAAAAAATTGCAGGTGGCTCAACCTCACTTTGATGCCGTGCCCAAAATAAAAACCATACGACAGACGACGACGAGGTGTGCACAGCAGCCGACAGTGCGTCTACCCACTAAACAATTACAACAATATCCAGCAAGAGCAGCCCTAGTGTTAGAAATTGATGGGGTGGTGTCAACTAGTATATAAATATAATAAGTTTTTCTACTAGTGTGCCTTGACTACAGATGCCATTTTCAAAAATCTTTCGAATAAAAATACAAAACGAACCGAAGAAACACTTTCACGCAACTTTAAAGAAACGGAAAGAAATAAGAATTAAGTTGTCTGTCCTCTGTCAGTGTCAACTGTCATGTAAAACAACAGACTTTTACTACGTTTCGTTCCACGGTGACTTTAAACCACGTTACGCGATATTTGCGATAGCCTTATTAGACAGCATTTAAAAACAAGTTTATGGTTCCTTTCATATCTTTTTACACATTTAAAGCCGATACTATTACCACCGCGCACCGTATTAACATTTTTTCATGTCTAAGTAAATGCCAAAACGCCCCTCAACACGTACATTTTGTCTTATCACATATTTATTATTATTTCATGATTCCGGTTAGATTTTTGTATAATTTTTGGTCAGTTTAATGTAATAAGATGATTCCTTTTTTATGTGTTCGATTGATATACGTTATCATTTACCAGTGGGCCCAAAAAAAATTGTCTCCTTTGATATGTGTTTCAAATTTCAATTTAATCGGTCCATTAGATTCGGAGCAAATTGGCTGTGACAGACGGAGAGGCAGACAGCCAGACGGCCAGCCAACCAGCCAACCAGCCAGCCAGCCAGCCAGCTAGACAGACAGAAACACGAGTGATCTGTTAATAAGGGTTCCATTTTTTTCTTTTTTGGTACGGAACCCTAAAAAAACTGATAAAGACAGACAAACTCTCGCGGAACACGCAAAAACTTAACATTGTTCTCTTTTATCATTTTTGCTTCACTAAATACATTCAAAGATAGTGGGTACATCATCGTTACTATTAATCTTGAACAGTCACGTTTCGGTAACAGGACGACATAATCGTTACTGGTACCGAATGCTAACAAAATATTTTATACATGTAAAAATGTACTCGCAATGAGGGTTTCCTGAAATGATGTTTACTAGATTGTAATACTGAGATGTCAGGTCTGGATACCTATCAAAAGTGTCAAAGTGCCTATATTTATTTTAGGGACTAGTCTTATCAAGCGCCTGCGGCGCGCGTCTTGTATGCTGCATTTTGGACGCTCAATAAATTGTATGAATTTCTATGTAACGAATTATAACATGCACTGCCGTCAAAAAACACGCGGAATACGCGCGTAGACCTCTTGTCAAAGTGGTGCCAACCAGTGGCGTGAATTTTCAAGAACACCTTCATTAGCGCGCGTGTCTATGAAGTTAGAAGAAACAGAAGGAGTATGGTCTACTTATGTCAGGGTAGTAGCCTGCAACTGCCTGCCCCTTAACAATAAACGTGAGTTTATTTTTACGTACGGCCATGATAAAAAGTATAACTATAATACAAATCAGTTTATTTTGTCGATAATCTAATCATGCATTGGCCTCCAGTAATTGAAGGAAAGCACTCACACAAAAGACACTTATTTTCTTCATAAATTGTGAAATTGTGTACATATATTGTTAGAGGTCCTCAATAAATAAATCGATTGATATCTGTACTAAAGCCACTACTTATAAGAATCCTTTCAACTATTCTTCGCGAACTATGATTAATTTTCTTCTCAAGACCCGTTTAATGAGCTTCACCAGTCAAAGTTAGCGCTATAGTAAGAAATGGTTCTCTGAACTGAACTTCGAATGTTTGGAGTTCACTTCGATTTTCCCATTTAGATGAAATGGGTTTAAATGAAATGGTGTAGGTATCAGTTTTATTCGATTCTGGGAATTTGCAAATGATGCCTTCAGTTCGCGATTTACCTGAAAATGTTTTCGCTGTTAGAAAATCATTTTTTATTTTGTTTTAAATCGCTAACGTTTTGATTTAGGGTAGGTTGGGGCCTGTCTGAGAAACTGTACACCGCACGCTAATGCATCAAATAGTGGAAAGAAGCAGTCGCAGGAGGGAAACTCATCCCGCGACCGCCAGTGACCACTTGTCGATCGAGTGAAGTACACGCGCTTTGTTTATTTTACGACGAAAAAGTAAAAAACTAAGTGTTAAACTTTCATAAATTTTGTAGTTATTGATATGTATAAACATTTTATATATAATCCTAACAGTTTTTTCACAATCGAAATTTTGTTTAAAATTTTCGGGTTGGGGTTAAGTGAGCATTAACTAGCGTTTTGTTTTTTTTTTTTTTATAAAAACTTAAATAACTTAAAGACTATAAATAAAAGCTGATTGTAAAATATAAATATTTAAAACATTGGTTTGGCTAGAATTTCTAACTTTTCAATTTGCCCCATACCTACCTGTGCTCAACTTACCTCACCTATGAGATACGTTAAGCACTATGACTTGCTTCACTTCAACGGCTGTAGCTCTTAAATGAGATTTATTAGAAATAAATTAATGGAAAGGGACAAAATGCTTACATACCAGTATGCATAACAAGTCAGACTTATCGTTAAGGAGCTATGACAGATCAAGTGAAAAATTGCTCAACTAGCCCCGCACTGGGTAGTGCGGGGCTAGTTGAGCAGGTACTTAATTAAAATACCAACCCAGTTATTTAAAATTGGCAATAGCAATTAAGCATGAGCATAGGCAGCCTATAATGTGGGTTGGCGGATGTCAAATTGACATGTCTTTGAATTTTTGTTTCTAGGATGATTCCGTCCTCACGATGTATAAATTAATATTTAAAATTAATTAATTCTTGACTTCAAAATATTTAATTAATTATAATATTACCAAAAAATTACCTGTGGCAATGAAACGTGGTCGCTCACAATGGGCCTTATCAGAAGACTAAAAGTCAACCGGAGGTCAATGGAGAGGGCTATGCTTGGAGTTTCCCTATGTGATCTAATCAGAAATGAAGAGATCCGCGTGAGAACCAAGGTGACCGACATAGCCCAAAGAATTGCCAAACTTAAGTGGCAATGGCCAGGGCACATTGCTCGCAGAACAGATGGCCGATGGGGCCGAAAGGTTCTGGAGAAGTGCAGAATCAGTCTCAAATCTCAAATCGTTTATCGTTTATCTAAGATAATTAAGATAAGATAATTCTTTATTGACATAATAGGTTACAGAAACTTGCTTGAAACCTCTGACTTCTGAACTAGGTAACCTATACCTAGGTAGGTAACCTGTATGTCAGGAGTCAGCGCCCTCTTCCATTTTATTTGGCTTTGATAGTAATTTCAACATAGGAATAGACAAACATAATTATGTGCTGCAAAATACAATTTTAAAAAAGAAGTAAAAACAAACTAAAAATAAAAATACTATAACAGAAATAAAAAGTAACATCAAAAAAATTACTGTATTCTTATACTAGGTATTATATCGTGCTGTGTGTGTGTATACGGTGCGTGTGGGAGGTGTATACGTGTTCGTGTGGGTGAGTTCCCGATCGTGTTTGTGTATGAAAGAAAGGTATGTTCTATGTATGTGTTCCTTTGTAGAATGAGATTATTTTTTTATTATTTTCTCTATATCCTCATAATCAAGAGTAAAGAGCCAGTTCTTAGATAAAAAATTAAGATTCTATTAATTTTGTTGTACAGAAAGAAAAAAAATTTGTCGTCTTGCAAAAGCCGTGCAAAACATTTAACAGGTACAATTACGTTTGGGATTGTTCGCTTATTTCAAAGTTTACCTGGATCGTATGGGGTAGATACGTGTTTTTTAGTAACTATCTGGAAAATTAAAAGTTGTCTTACTGTAAATACCCGGCACATCTCGTATAATGTCTTCGTGGGAAATCTGTATTGTTTGAATGACATTGTTTTTAACAAGGACCGTTGCGCTCTTTCCAGGCGTAAGAGATGCGTTTTACATGCACCTCCCCAAACACCAATACAGTAACCAATAACTGATTGTGCCAACGCATAATAAACTGACCGGAGGAGATCGCTGTCAGCTACATGCCTCAGACTTTTAAACACCCATGTAAGCTTCCTGACGTGTGGCGAAACCATCTAGATATGTGGTTGCCAGGATATTTTCTCATCCAAGAGAACCCCAAGGTATCTGACCGTCTTCGATTTGCTCAGAGCTGAACACGAGCACTGTTGAAGGGGTAGGTGGTGAAAGGTGATTTGCATGTGTGAATCCGGACTGCAACATTGGGCTGATTATCCGAGCGTTAGTAAACTGTACAAATGAGGTTTTCGATATGTTGAGTGTTAACAGGTTATGTCTCCTATATCTCAATCGTTTATTGCGGTCAAAGCAGCGATGCTTGGGGGAGGCCTATGTCCAGCAGTGGACGTCTTTCAGCTGAAAGGATAATGTTGATGAGCAAAAAAAATACTACCAACATTGCGCAAAATAAGATTACTATGTCTGTAGGTTATACAGGGCTGTAAGGAACAGTGGCCGCGCAGTAATTTCTGCAGCTATCCTAAGTAAACAGTCGACAGGCCCATCGTAGTTACTTCGCTCCTATTATTATATTAGATAGAAAACGACGCTAGTGTTTTGATACTTTAACGAGATGGCCTACGGCCTAGCTTTTATAAAATTAAATAAGTGTTTGAAGACAAAAGCTTTCACCTTGAACTTGAACCTTTAAGTTATTTCCGAATTCACTGCCAGACAATTTTTTAGTCCTCAAACTGAGTCGCTGAAATTATGTTGTTGTATACACATCATAGCTTGCAGGTACTCGGCGCAAAATGAGTCCTGACTTCAGCAAATCAGGTTTTAGCTAATATAACAAATTGTAGTATTAGTGACAAGTCTGTGTTGTCTAGCTATACTAACAACATAGTGATTAATTATGAGTCATCATGTACGAAGGAGGATCCACCTATAATACCAACATCTTTGGAGGCCACTACCAGTCAGATAGGGCATTCTCTTCCTGCTGGAATTCATACAGACATTCTAGACTCTTCCATTGTAGTTGTGGAGGTCACTCCGGATAACTTTTTAAACTAGTTAGTAAGACAACAGAAGTTACCCCTTCAAATAACCAATTATTATTAGAGAATAATAAAAAGGTATCTTCTGGCAATATTACACATAAGAAAAAACCAAAAGGGGGGCAACATACTTTAAAATTATTCAATCAAAATATCCAAGGTTGCTCTTCCAAATTACTGGAAATAGAATTGTTTTTAGAAAATACTAAGTTTGATGTTGTTTGTTTAACAGAACATTGGTTAAAAGATCATCAAGTAATGTCAATTAACTATGATAATTATTATGTAGTTAGCCATTTCAGCCGAAAACGTATGATACATGGCGGATCATTAATATTAGTAAAAAATTCTATTCAATCGAAAGAACGAAAAGACATAATCGGGCTGTCTGTTGAACACACCATTGAATTGTCCTGTGTTGAGCTAGATAAGCATGTTATAGTATGTGTATACAGACCTCCAAATTACCAGAATCTATCTATGTTTGATTCTGTAATGGAAGATGTGTTAAATAAACTAAATGGTAGTAGTAAGTCAATAATCATATGTGGTGATTTTAATATTAATATATTAGAAAATAACGTTAATACTGTCAAACTATTAAGTCTTTTCAGGTCATTTGACTTGTCAAATGTTTTTAATGAACCAACCCGAGTGACAGCTTCTTCTGCCACTTGTATAGATAATATTTTCTGTAATTGTGATTACTTACATAAACAAATTGTAAATAAGTTGCCATCTGATCACAGTGGACAAACAATAACATTTTGCTCCTACATGCCTTTACAAAAAATTCAAATAAGGTTTAGGCCAATTACATGTAGAAATCTAGAGAAATTAAATAATGTTTTGGCAAGTAAATTATGTATTCAGAGTTTTGATAATATATGTGACCCAAATGAGTTCTACACAGAGTTCTTTTCACTATTAAACAAACAATTCATTGACACTTTTCCACTAAAGACTAAAACTATTTACACAAAATTCTTATTTAGTGATTGGGCGACTCCAGGTATTCGTAAAAGCAGGGGAAAACTTTTTGAACTTTATGGCCTAAAGCAACATATGAATAATACAAGCTTTCATCAGTATGTTGCAAAATATTCTAAAACTTTTAAAAGTGTGTGCAAAATGGCTAAAGCTCTTCACATTAGCAATAAAATAAAATCAGCTGATGATAAAATAAAAACTACCTGGCAAATAATTAATAATGAAACCGGTAGGAAAAAACAGCGTAATACTGAATTTAATTTAGAGACTGCACATGGTCCCATCAACTCAGATGTAGAAATAGCTCAGGAATTTGAAAACTTTTTTGCTAATATTCCCCATAAAACCACTGAAGCTTTAAATTCCTCACCCGCGCTTTCTGCTGCCTTACTTAGAAAGAATGTAAAGGCATGCCCTTTGGAGTTTAGGTTTCAGCATACAGACCCCCAGGCTGTTATAAAAGCTTTTAAAGATCTTAAAATTAAATCAACAGAAGATCTGTGGGGAATGTCTGTAAAAGTATGTAGATCAGTAATCGAAACCATTGCGCCTTATCTAGCTTTCATATTTAACACTAGTGTAGACCAAGGCGTCTTTCCGGATCTCATGAAACACAGTAAAGTAGTTCCTTTGTTCAAATCCGGTGATAGTAAGGAACCCAACAATTATAGGCCTGTGTCAATTCTGCCAGTTCTCAGTAAGGTGTTTGAAAAGTTGATACTCAATCAAATGTTACGTCACTTTAATAAAAATTCCATCTTTCATAACCAACAGTACGGTTTCACCAAAGGGCGCTGTACCACTGACGCCGGTGTCACCCTAATAAAGAACATTTTTAACGCTTGGGAAGAAGCACAAGATGCCATTGGAATCTTCTGCGACCTCTCGAAGGCGTTCGATTGCGTACACCATGAGACACTTCTGCTGAAACTGGACCACTATGGGATTAGGAACACAGCTCATGATTTGTTAAGATCATACCTGAAAGATAGAAAGGTTAAAGTTCAAGTCAACGGCACAAACTCATAAGGGTCTGAAATGGTAATGGGCGTTCCTCAAGGTTCGATATTGGGTCCATTCCTCTTTTTAGTTTATATTAATGATTTACCCCAAATATTTCTAAATCAGCCAAAGATGGTGTTATTTGCAGATGACACATCATTGATCTTTAAAATAAACCGACGGTCACCAAATCTTGACGACGTGAATAGCTCTATTGTTCAGGTCCAAGATTGGTTTACGGTAAATAATTTGGTACTAAATAATAAAAAAACCAAATGCATTAGATTTAAATTACCAAATGTTAGAAGTAGCGAATGTGACATCGTATTGAATGGAGAAAAACTGGAATTTATTAATCAAACAGTTTTCCTTGGAATCACGCTAGACGAGAAATTACAATGGGGACCCCATATAACATCTCTCGCGGGGCGGCTAAGCTCGGCCGCTTATGCTGTTAGAAAGATAAGACAGTTAACAGATGTAGAAACCGCGCGTTTGGTCTATTTTAGCTACTTCCACAGTATTATGTCATATGGCATTTTACTGTGGGGTCGGGCTGCTGACATTGAATCCATCTTTGTTTTACAAAAAAGAGCTGTCAGAGCCATTTATAATCTACGTCGTCGCGAATCTCTCAGGGAACTATTTAAAAAGATTAATATTATGACGGTACCTTGCCAATTCATTTATTCAAATATTATGTATGTGAGAAAAAATCTACATCTTTTTAATAAAATAAGTGATAGACATAATTTTAATACTAGAAATAAAGATAAAATAGATCAACCTTTTTTCAGACTATCTAAAGTAAATACATCTTTTATGGGGTACTGTGTTAAATGTTACAACAGAATACCTTGTGATATATTAGAATTAAATGAAAGAAAATTTAAAAATCATATAAAAAGTACACTTTGTAAACAAGCATATTACAAATTAGAGGATTATATCCAAGATAAAAATGCTTGGAAACATGCTGGTCCTGCTCCATAGGACAATTCAGAATCTAGACAACATCGAACTGGTTGCTAATTTAATTGTATAATTATTATTTTTTATTTTTTTAAACATTTATTTTATTTTATTTTTTGTGATTATTTGAACTCACACACTGACTTATTATTATTAGTGTTACTTATTATAATGTTAGAAATATAGTATAATTTTACAATGTTTGTAAGTATGTGAGCACCATGCATCTATCACATAATTATGTCATTCCTTCATTTTTCATTCTTTTTACCTATCGTGGTATAGTAATCTTATTCTAGGTGCATTGTCTTCACATATAATTATATAATAAGTGTAGGTATACAAGATATAATGATTTTTTTTAAAAGAGTAACGGTGGAGTTTCTTGCCCATTCTTCTCCATACGAAAACTACCTTTTGGAATGGGCGACTAGAATCAGTTTTATTATTTTTTGTAAAGTTTGACGTTCAAAAGTGCCTTTTTTGTGCCTAATTGAAATAAATTATTTGACTTTGACTTGACTTTGACTTTAAAAGTGAAGAGAATTACGCCGGGCTATGTTCCTTTGATGACCCTTAAGCCACGTTCACACCAAGAGTATAGTGGGCAGCCGACTGTTAAAATGTACAAAAAATAAAGAGCAATCAGTCGGCGGCCGATTATACGTTTTGGTGTGAACGCGGCCCTGAAACCATTTTCGATCATTTTTGGAACCTTAGACGTAGCAACATCGTTTGAAACTATGAATGCCTCACACTATCTTTTTCAATAATCTGGAGCAGTATATAATACATTTCATAATATCTGTAGAATGAGGGAAAAGCTTGACCGATATTGGTTCCGTTGTCGGCCAACTAATTCGTTCCCAAACAAAGAAGCTGAAGGCTATAAGCGATAGTCATACATATCAAACGTAGCAGAATACTTGTATTTGTTTAAATCCAATATAGAGTTGATGTTTAGTTACCAATGGAGTCTCCAGGATAATCTCAGTAAATCTGCTGGAAGCCGATAAGCCGGTCAGATGTGGGATTGTAAGACTTCACCCAGAGTTCGTTTCAACCTGTATTATTTTACAAATTTTATGTCCAAGGGATTTAATTGTGTATCAAAGGTGAATTAAACCTCGTTTTTAACTAGGTAACACATGTTTAAAACTCATACAACATGGTAACGTCAGTATTGCTGCTAAAAACGTCAAATTTAATCTTACACGTCACTGACTAACAGTAAAGAGAAACATTGTGAGGAATCCTGGACTTAAGTAAACGAGATGATAAATACTAGTTTGTAAAATAAATATAATAGGTCGCAGGAAGCTGCTGGATGCAGGTTGCTTCCAATCGGCCAATTTGGAAATCATTGGGGGAGGCCCCAGTTCAGCAGTGGACGTCCCATGGCTGAAATGATGATGATGATGATGAAAATAAATATGGCGATATAAAAATAACAACAACTATGTATTATCTATAACAGTAAAAAGCTTTCAAGAGCACTGGTGGCCCAGTGGTAATAGCTGTGACTTACGAGGGTCGTAGATTCGAACCCAGACAGACGATTTACTTTGTGAAAATCGTTTCATCAACACTGCTCTAAAAACGGCGAAGGAAAACATCGTCAGGAAACCGGTATGTCCTAGAACCAAGCAATTCGAATACATGTGACATCTACCAACCTGCACTGGGCCCGCGTGGTGGCTTATAGCTCACTCCTTCTCACCACGAGGAGGCCTGTGTCCCAGTATTCATTGGGAACATTATAGGCTGATAAAGCTAAGCTTTCAACAATTTAACTTGTAAAAAAACTTGAATAAAATTAGAGATATCGAAGCTTAGGCACTTACTTCACTGTAAGACAGTCACTAATGCGATTTCAATCAATTCATTTATTTCAATCAACAATTGGATCATACATGGGTAACAACTTGCAACTGATGGAGCTACTGAAAGTAACTGAAACTTTCAGTAGAGCCATCAGGATGGAATTTGGTGTGGACAAATGTGCGGTCATGCATGTAAAGCGAGGGGAGATTGTGGAATCCGTGGAAACCCAACTCTCGGATTCCATAAACCTTAGAGCCCTCTCCGCATCCGAAACCTATACGTATTTGGGTATGTCGGAAGCGTTGGGCATCAATGTTACTGACATGAAGCAATCGTTGAAGGAGCGATTCTTTGGCCGCCTGAAGAAAGTATTTAATAGTCTTTTATCAGGCGGAAACAAGGTCTTCAACGGTTGGGTCATGCCAGTTTTGATGTACTCTTTCGGCGTACTCAAATGGACTCAGACCAAACTCGACGCCCTGGATAGGAGGGTCCGTACGCTGCTGACTGCATATCGAATGCATCACCCACGGTCATCGGTAATGAGACTGTATATCCCGCGAAAGTGTGGAGGTCGAGGCTTTTTAAACGCTAAGACCCTACACAATCGCGAGATATGCAGTCTCAGGGAATATTTCCTAGAAGCCGACGTGGGGATGCATCGAGATGTGGTCGCGGTGGACAAGGGCCTTACCCCGCTCTCATTGGCTAAAGAGAACTGGCGCAAGCCTGTAGTGCTAGACACTAACGATCGCAAGGAGGTATGGCAGAGTAAGGAGCTTCACGGACGCTACTTCCGGGCCCTACATGTACCCGATGTTGATTTATTAGCGTCCGTAGCCTGGCTGCGTTTTGGTGACCTCTTTGGGGAAACCAAAGGTTTTGTCTGTGCAATTATGGACGAAGTTATGATGACGAACAATTACCGGAGATTTATTGTGAAGGACGGCACGGTTGACATCTGTCGGGCATGCCACCGTCCGGGAGAATCAATCCGACACATTATCTCTGGGTGTTCTCGTCTAGCTAACGAAGAGTACTTGCATAGACACAATCTTGTAGCCAGGATTATCCATCAGCAACTTGCTCTGAAATACAGCCTTGTGGAATCGGAAGTACCGTACTACAGGTATGCGCCCGACCCAGTTCTCGAAAATGGAAATATCACATTGTACTGGGATCGATCCATCATCACTGACAGGACTATTGTTGCCAATAAGCCTGATATAGTGGTGGTGGATCGAGGAGAGCGGCGCACAATTATCATTGACATAACGGTCCCGCATGACGGGAACCTCGTGAAAGCCGAGAAAGATAAGCAAATTAAGTATCTTGACTTGGCTCGCGAGGTTGTCGACATGTGGGATGTGGACTCAGCGATCATTGTGCCGATAGTCGTATCTGCCAATGGCTTAATTGCCAAGAGCCTCGACCAACACCTAAGGAGGCTCTCGTCGGGCAGCTGGATTAAGGGCTTGATCCAGAAAGCGGTACTCCTGGACACGGCTCGCATTGTTAGGAGGTTCCTCTCTCTGGAGCCCTGACCGTAGCTTGGACCCTGCTCCCGATACCGGTGGGCTACTATTTTTTATATTTTTAAATGTTTTTATATTTTTTTATTCTAATATTTAAAAATATAATTTATATGTATAAATGTTAAATAAAGGAAATAACATCAGATGGGTACATTAAATAAAGATAAATAAGACAAAACACAACACACAATTTCATTTTATTGTCACTACAATAAGCATACAGCAATGGTTAATGTAGTGACAGTCAAACCTCTCAGCCATCATCTTCAAGATGGTGTTGGAGCTGGTGTTGACCCTGCGCACCAAGGATGTGCACCGTTTCCGCATCGTCGCATTGACTGCTTCCGAGGCAGCCCAACAACACCCTGTAGGCATTGTTAAATTGGACTCGTAGGGCGCTGTACTGCTTTTGAGTATAGTTAGCCCACAGGGCGCTCGAATAAAAACAGGTGCAATACGCTCGGAAAATACTGTTTTCTGTTTTTTTTTGTTTCTGATTTAATCAGGCACATAACCGCAGAGTACCTAGCTAACCAGCTAAGCCTAAATGTCACTAGGTAAACCTGACGGCTTTGCTGCTACAAAACATATGTCACAGGATAAAAGAGCAGCAACGGAGTGCCATAAATCTGACTAGCCGAAAGCGTTAGTTCAACAATATTGAAAAGAATGGGCGCGTGGTGATGTCCTATATAGAGGAGGGTTTTTACTGCATGGGAGAAATGGAAAATTAATGGTGTTCATTAATAATGCAAGATAGCTATCACGCTACATTTGCTTGCATAATCATAATCATCCACCATGCGGGCCAAAGTTGGTGAATGTAAAATGTGTTCGATTTTTTTGTTTCTAGGACATTTGCTTTACGATGTTTTCCTTCACCGTTTTGAGAGCAATGGTGATGAAATAATTTACACAAAGCAAAGCGCGTGTCAAGGTTCGGATATCAGGATAACACTGTGCCACCACTGCTCTACCGCTACACTTTTGAATCATAATTATGTAAGGAAAGTTAGGTGTGCATACTACCCAAGTAAGTTTGTCCAAGTTTTTTGACATAATAATATGGTTGAATAGACTTGAAGCGACGACGTCAGAACTGTTTTCGCATGCTGCTGGTGCAATACAATAGTTTTTGTTTTTTCACTTTTTTGTACACTAGACTTTTCACACTTATTCTTCTTATCATTCGTGTAAATTAAATATCTAAATATTTTCTTATAGGTCTTCTTATGATATAAAAACCCCTAAAGAGTAGTTGAATTGGTATAGGGTTTGGGTCGGATTTGTAATCAAGTTCTCGAAAATGGCTGTAACGATGTTAATTAAAGTTGCAACATAGGGGTTTACGGGGTCGAAACATCGATCTAGCTTGGTCTCATATCTGGGAAAATTAGTTTTCTCTATTTTCTCAGCCTCACGAATGTGATACAACATTGTTATACCTGTATGATATATTTATTTTTACCCGAGCAGAGCTCGTTCGACCAGGTACTTTTAATTGATAAGTAAACACTATCTCATGCACGTCAACAGTGAGGTCGCTGTCAGTAATGTCAACTGTCAGTTCACCACGAATGGCGGGAAACAGTTACAAGTGAGGCGGTGCCTGCACGAGAAGTTTGGTGTGGTGATGAACGAGTGTAGTGATATAGTCAGCTTAAATACGGTACCAACAGGATTCTTAACTGACAAAACTTATGCACGGCATTATCTTAACACTGTCAAATAAATATAATCTTGAATTTAAAAAGTGATTTTCGTGTAGTGATGGTGAAGAATGCACTGATGGGCTGACTATGTGTTTTGCCGGTCAGCCGACTAGCTATAGGGACTTAATTATGAGTATATCTTACTATCATCATTATCATCATCATTTCAGCAGAAAGACGTCTACTGCTGGGTATAGGCCTCCCCCAAGCACCGCCACTTCGACCAATTCTGTGCCTCCCGCATCCAGCGGACTCCTGCGGTCTACAAGGTCATCGGTCCATCTTCTGGGAGGCCTTCCAACGCTACGTCTTCCGGTACGCGGTCAACACTCCAGAACCTTTCGGCCCCATCGGCCACCTATTCTACGAGAAATCCTACTATGGTACAATATTTTATGGAATATTATAAATATAATATAATTATATATTATTATAAATGTGAAAGTTTTGTATATTTGTGTGTTTGTTACCCTATCACGCAAATACGGCTAAACGGATTTGCATGAAATTTGGCACACATATAGTTCATAACCTAGATTAATACATAATACTTTTTATCCCGGGGGAACATTCCCGTGGGATAATTTCCGATGTACACGTGGGCAAAGCCATGCGTGGAAAAAAATAAAAATCCACGGTAAAAAATATCCTTCAAATTGAAATTACAGGGAATGGAAAAACGAATTAAGATAGAATCTCTGGAACTTATTACTATTAGAAAAGAAACTTTTTATTTAAAGAAACTTTTCATTCTCCCCTGGAGGGCGCGTACGCGAACATTAGCTCCGTATCTTTTTGCTGTCAATAAATTAAAGCGGTAATATTTTACAGTGAAAAACGACAAACATTATAATAAGTCAACAAGGAAACGGTGCAAGTGTGGACTAAAGCTAATTCGTGAAGTGAAACATATAAACTTAACTTTTTTTTTTTTTAAACAGTGGCTAAACAAGTGTCTAGTTGGATCAAATCAGCATCAAAAATCCATAGAAAAAGTGTTTTAAATGAATAATACTGTAATATCTATTGAACAGTGAACATTATCAAATATAAAAACAAGTGCTTATTTTTTTTTTTCTAAAGCGACATTACACGTGGAGTGATAGCCATTTAAACAAAGAACTGACCTTTGGACTTTACGAACACTTAATGACTTACGTCGCTTAGCAAGTGCACCATTATTTCACTTGTATTAAATAACTACCAGCTGCTCTAGTGGCAAATACCAACACAGCGACGCAGTGTGGCGGTGGTTCGAGCCGTGGCGTCTGCAACACTTTTTGTGAATCTTTAAATTGTCGATTCGGTTTTTCCATGAGTACTCAAATGCAGCGTACACCACCAAAATTTATTGAAGTAAATATGACGCAATCATACTCTGATTCGGCATTGAATCTTCCTGATAATGTTGAAGAACAGGTAAATGTCACTAGAAGATACAAACGAAGATTTAATGACGAACATTCGGAATATTTCGAGAACTTTGCGTCACAAATGAAGGCAATGTTTACATCGTTTCAAGATCAACAAAACCAGAAATTTGAGATCCTGAATCAGTCATTAAGCGCAATCAAAGAATTGCACTCTGATTTAAAGAAGTCGGTTGAATTTGTGACTGCGAAATATGATGAATCACTATCAAAAATTGAGCAACTACAACAAGAGAACAAAACCTCTAAAAAACAAATCTCTTCTCTAGAACAAAAATTAGAATATTATGAAAAAGCCACTAAAGCCTCGACCCTCGAAATACGCAATATTCCTAAGACTGAACTGGAGACAAAGCAACAACTGATAGGAATGGTTAGGGATTTGGGTTCGGCGATTCAACTTAACTTAAATGTAAACTCAACGGAAATACGCGACATTTACAGAACAAAAGCTAAAACTGAGGCCGTTGTAGTTGACTTTACAACTGTCGCTAGAAAGACTGAAATTATTGGTTCGGTGATCAAATACAATAAATCACAGAAAGAAAAAAAAGGACTGCCATTAAACACTAACGACATTAAGATTAAGGGAGCCCCGAGAAATATTTATGTATCTGACTCTCTGACAGTAAAGACACAACAACTGTTCTACATGTCCAGACAACTTGCTAAAAGTCGAGGTTTGCAGGGATGCTGGATTTCTTTTGGCAAAATATATATACGGAAGAATGAGGGTGACTCACCCATTCACATTAAAAATACTGAAGATTTAGATAATATTATATGACTGATCTTGTTTTCAGTTAAACTGTTTGCAATTGTTTTTAAAATATCTTTAAGAGCTTATGTTTATACACTGTACATCATACATACCAAAAAAAAAACTTATTCTCACCAATTCAAATTAACTATACAAATGTTAACAAACAACACACACACACACACACACACGTTTTCTTACATAAAATCATTTTTTTGGTTCAGTGGTGATAATCAAATAGTACAAATGGTCACCTGCTATGTTCACAGTACACCAGTTTGGTTAAATCTTTGTTCATGTTTACCAAATAGGTGCACTAGTTCCGAGGTCTGTAAAACTTACTTCTTGGTCTTATTACCCAAAAAAAAAACGAAAAAAGTCTTACTTTCTTTTTCCTTCTCAAAATATTGTCCTACGAGATTATTATATTACAACTTTCGCTATGGTAAATGATTTATTAAATAGTTTGGATCAATTTAATGCTTCTGTCTCTTTAAGTTGTGACCCAGAAAATTGCTCCAAATACATACCAACTGCTACCAACTACCTAAAAATTATACAACAAAATATACGTAGTATCAATTGCAATTTCAATGAACTTTCAGTGCTTTTGTCTAGATTAAGCTTCAAATGCGACGTCATAGTGTTGTCCGAATGCTGGCTCCGTCAGGTATCAGATCTTCCTATTGTAACTGGATTTAACTCATATAAAACGAACCGAACCTTTAATCAAAATGATGGAGTGGTAGTCATGATCAGTAACGAACATTATTACACAATAGAAGAACCACTTCTTTATGAATGCAATTGTTTGCTAATTAAATTTGGGACTAACATAGTTATTTTGGCAATCTACAGGTCACCGTCGTTTAAAAATTTGGATAACTTTCTGCAATCACTCCACAACATTCTTGATCAACTACAATCATTCCAAAATATAATAATTGTGGGTGACATTAATGTGAATATATTGAATGTTGATTCCAATGTTTCTTCATATCTAGATATTACTTCATTTCACGGTTTACTTCCGGCACATAACCTACCTACTAGAGGAAATAGTTGCCTAGATCATGTTTTAGTTAAGACTAAGTTGCAGGCTTATACATTTAATCTTCACACCTCAATAACTGATCATGATGCTATTCTATTTTGTCTCAAGCGGGGGGGTTCAAAAAAACCCTTAAATTGTAGAGAAGTCAGGAAGATGAACTGGACCGAGATCATCTCCGACTGCTCAAAATTGGATTTCAGTCGAGTTTATGCTGAAAGTGATTTAAATCTAGCAACCAGTGAGTTTATTGAATTATTTTCTAATCTAACATTTAAACATATGTCGATCGTTAGGATGCCACGAAATAAAACTACCCTAAAACCTTGGATAACACCAGGACTTCTAAGATGCATTAGAAATAGGGATAGTATGCATATTAAAACTAGAAAAGAACCAAGTAATGAAATTTTAAGTATAACATATAAACGATATAGGAACTATTGCAACAACCTTCTTAAAAAAATCAAACGACAATATGAACACAACCAACTAGATAAGGCTAAAGGTAACTCCAAATTATTATGGGACTCTATTAAAACTATAACAAATTATAATAAAAATCGGGAATCGCCTGAAGAACTACTAGATACTGGTCAAAGCCCTCAATCATCTATTAATAATGTCAATGACTTTTTTTCTACAATTGGAAAAGTACTAGCTCAACGCATACCCTCGAATGTTCCATCTTTCAATAACACCGCTGTAATCAGAGACACGTCCCCTAGCAACTCATTCGTACTACTCAAAGTGGATGTTAAGGAAGTTAAAACTGCTATCCTAAATTTAAAGAGAGAATGCTCACCTGGGTGGGACACAATCTCATCTAGGCTATTGCAAAATGTTGTGGATGTGGTGGCTCCCGTTATCACTGACCTCATAAATCGTTGCTTTGATACAGGTGTCTTTCCCAAAGCATTAAAGAAATCAATTGTAATCCCCATATATAAGGCAGGGGATAAAGGCTGTGTTAACAACTATAGGCCCATCTCTATCCTTTCTTTATTATCGAAAGTGTTCGAGCGTACTATTAATTATAGACTAATGAAATTCTTAGAGTCAAATAAAATTCTTGCTGAAACACAATATGGATTTCGAGCACGCAAATCAACTGATGAGGCTGTTCACACTTTTTTTAATTTTGTGGTAAAAAACATAGACGAAAACAAGAAATGCCTAACCATTTTTCTCGATCTTGCCAAAGCTTTTGACACAGTTTCTATCCCCACCCTAATTCAAAAATTAAGTAGTATGGGAATACGGGGTAATGAACTGGTATTAATAGCTGACTATTTATCCGATCGTACACAGCGTATAAGGATCGGGGACCTCCTGAGTGATGAGCTTCCTATCGAGCACGGAGTTCCTCAGGGAAGTGTTCTTGGTCCCACTTTGTTTCTATGTTATATAAATGACCTATGCCAACTTAATCTTGAGAACTGTAAAATAATATCTTACGCAGATGACACAACTCTTACTTTCAAGGGCGATTCTTGGGAAGAAGTATATTCCTTAGTTCAATCAGGTCTCAACACGGTCTGCCACTGGCTCGCTGCTAACTCGCTCACCCTTAACGCAGATAAAACAAAATATATTCCTTTTGCAATAAGGAGCGTAGAAACTTTCTTACAAGATAAGCCTCCCATATTTGTTCATCAGTGTGCATTTCCTCCTTTGAATCAATGTAGCTGCTCAACTATACAGCCAACACAAAGTATTCGTTATTTGGGTGTAACCATTGATAAAAGGTTGTCCTTTGATGAACACATTCACAACTTATGTAAAAGAGTACGGAAACTGACTTATATTTTTAAACAGCTTAGACAGGTAGCTAGTGGTAAAACGCTTAAAATGGTATATTTTGCCCTTGTTCAATCTATACTGACATATTGTGTAACCACTTGGGGAGGTGCCGGTAAAACTAAAATGTTGGAAATTGAAAGAGCCCAAAGGTTGATTCTGAAAGTTGGTCTTTCAAAACCACGACTCTATCCCACCGACGCACTGTATCAGGAAGCTGAGGTGTTAACTGTTAGGCAAATTTACATCCTTTTTACTATTCTGCGGCAACATTCAGATCCATCCTCTTTCGATCTTTCCAAATTAACAACTAGGAGGCAATATGCAATATGTAGCACCAACAAATCTAAAACAGCTTTTGCCCAAAAATTTTATTCTTTCCGAGGTCCTGAACTCTACAATAAGTTAAATAAAGAATTAGGTATTTTTAATTATAATAAATCTAAATGTAAACTTATATTGACTAACTGGCTACTAAAATTGAACTACATCCAAACAGAAGAGCTACTAGTTATAAAAACGTAATAATAATATGATATGAACCATTCGTCTAGTTGGACATGAACCCACTCACATACCCTCTCATCATCTCAACACTACACACACACACACACACACACACACACACACACACACACACACACACACACACACACACACCCTGACCCACACCCCACATGCACCTTGAACTCTACTACATTTCATACAAATTTTAGATTTTATTTTATTATTATTATTTTTTCTTTTTTTTCTTTTGCAACAATAGTTTGTCTAATATCGTAATAACATAAAAATGTAACTTTCGTTAAGATTTTTTTTTTTCCATAATAATGTTTTTCATGGATATTTTTGCCTCTAGGGGGGAGTCCCTGGTGTCCTGAAATACAAGTCACGGCTTAGTTTAGGCACCAGTCTCCCACAAATGAACTGTCCTATGTTATCATTATAATTATTATTAAGTCTAGTTAATAAGTGTTATTTGTGGAAGGAAAAATAAACATTTTATTTTTTTTTATTTTTTTTATTTAAGATTCGCCCTCGGGAAATACCATGCGCAACGCGGTTGCGTATAACACAAATGCTATAGAAACCAAAAAACCTTATAGGCATCAGCACTAACAAAAATATTCCCAAAAAAATGTAATCGCATCACAATTGTCAGAACGACTCGATGATATGTTCAATGTATGAACAAAAACATAGGCGTGCAATTTCTTCGTAACGCGCTGATTGATTGACCGACTCCCTTTTACTTTATTTTCATACCACAATTCGGCAGCAAACAAAACTACAGCACACAAAAAAGTTGGCACAAAATTACAAGTATAGTCGGATGTTGAGGATAAAAGTTTCGAAAATAAATTGGAATTTCCATGCGTTTTCAGAAAAGTTGCTGCTGGTTGTGAAATCCAAAATACGGACTAATTAAATATTTGGGTGGCGGTGATTTTTTATGGTAATATGTCTCACATTTTACATTCAGTGCTCTATAATTACATCGGTAATCTATTAATTTGATCTATAAAGCTTCGTGCAGACGACAGCGCTACGCTACGGCGCGACCCGACTCTAATAAAACAATGACTAAGAAAACTTCACGGTAGAACTATTACCGGTGTCTCGTAGCGACGTCGCGCGTCGCCGCGTCGCGTCGTGTCGCGCTAGTCTGTACAAGGCTTAACCCGGTTAGAAAAATTTGGTGTAGAATATACCATGTCTTAGTTAACACTAATTTCAGCTAGAATGAGCTGTCATTAAATTGCATTTGCGGTCTCCAAATCTCTATTTAGATGGCTTTACTCTATAAAACTCTATTATCAATTGCATTATACTTTATACTGCCAGCATTTATGGTGAATAGTGAGGAGCTCGTGGCTGAGTAGTAACTGCTTGGTCCCGGTTGTCATTCGTGGATCTTTGACAGTCGTTACGGGTCATCAGAAGCCCGAAAGTCTGACAACCAGTCTTACCAAGGAGTATCGGATTATCCAGTTACTGGGTTATGGAGGTCAGATAGGCAGTCGCTCCATGTAAAATACTGGTATTCAGCTGAATCCGGTTAGACTGGAAGCCGACCCCAATATAGTTGGGAAAAGGCTAGGCAGATTGATTGAGTGAAAAGATAAGCCGGGCAACAATATCGCTGGTTATGCACCGATCATACTAAAATATCGTCACTTACAAAACTTTATGCCCCTAAATTGACTTAAACCATTCAATCTGCAAAAATATAATAAAGACTATCTTCTGCCCTCGACTTCATTCGCGTAAAATTTCGGTCCCGACCCACCTCGTCGCATCAAATCCGACTGGTAGTTCAGGAGATTACCCCTACATACAAACTTAAAAACAAATGAACGAACAAACTAATATTATTATTATATAGATCAATACACCCGCAATTCCGATCCATTTTTAACACACTCGCTATGTAAATAATATATGAACAAAAAAAATGTTGCGGTCAAACGTCACTGGATCCAATACTATCCAGTGGTTGCTATGAAATACTGTCTACCAATTTTTAACAACACCAGTATAATCAAAACTTTTTACTTGTTGTTTTAATAGCAGTGAATCCAACAGCAGTTGCGACGCCAAATGATTTTCACACTGCAATGTCCGTTGAGTTTAGCCGTAAAAGTTTTTGTTTCATGTGCAAGCCAAAATCTAACTTTTGTTTGCACACAATCCTGGCGATGCTGACTTTATATTGTAACTATAGAGGCCAGCTGCCGTATTTCAAAATATGTTATATTGGGTACGTTGTTATTATTTGTTTGAAATTTCAAATATTTTTACGGCGCCAACTGTCCATTTCGGAATATGCTGTCTTGCAACCGAAGCGAAGCCGGAGGAATAAGATTGCATAGTTATTTTGTTTTATTGTATAAATAAAGGCACTGTTCTCTTATTTTACCATTCGAGCGAAGGAATATAAAACATGCTCATAAACTTTAGGTCCACTTACTATTGTGCTATTAATGAGAATCATGATTTTAATAACTATTATTTATAAATTAATGTTGTTATTTAGTTTCGCATACCAGAAATGGTAAATTTGAAGATTTTAATTTTATTAACATTCATGTACAACCTATATTCCCATAGACTGCGAATAAATGTTTTTATTTGATTTTATAATTATTTTAAACATTCTTCTTCTTCCCTTTTCGTAACAGTACTTTCAGTTCGGTTTTTCATTTCGTTTTTGGTTAGTGACTGATCAGGTGTCAGAGTTTTTATGCCGCCCATGGGCCTCTGACTTGACTTCACATGCCGTCAAGAAATATCTTCCAGGGCTCCCAGTCGGTTTCCTCAAGATGTTTTCCTTCACCGTTTTTGAAGCAAGTGATAATTAAACACAATATTTAAAGGTTAAGCTTACCAAATTATAAAAAAGTCAAGTCGTACTTAAGTTTTTTTAAACAATTTTTTTAAACAATTTCCTAACCAAATCCAATATTCTTCCGTAAGAGTAAACATCACGACGCAATACCCAAAAGTCAGGGTGTACTTACACATAGCAAGCACGCGTCAAATAAATGGAGCCAATAAGATTGTTCACCTCCAATCTTTGTATCACAGGCCTATACGTCTCCGGTAATGCCGAATATGTCTCGGTAGGAAGTCGGTACGACTTTGACTTCCATCGAATTCCATTTAATGATACAATGTAGAATGTAGCGTCACTCGTTATGTCATTGTGCGTGAGGGGAATACCGAATACTTTGACAAAAGACGCGACAAGGTATGTCACACCCTTAAATGGCTGTTTTTCTCTCTTGTGAGGTTTTTTTTTACATACATACATACATAAACTCACGCCTTCTTCCCATGGGGGTAGGCAGAAACTACAGAATGCCACCGGCTACGATCCTTACATACTCCTTTTGCCTCGTTTACGTTCATACATCTGGTCATACACGCACGCCGGTTGCAAGTACTACGCACCTGTCCTTTATGAAGAACATCACCAATAAGGTCAGTATATGTCCTCCTAGGGCGTCCCCTCCCGATGTTTCCATTCACATCTGCCTTGTAAATACATTTTGTTTGTCGCCTTTCATTATTTTTTTTAACATTTTGTATTTTAAAGAGTTCTCTATGTAACTGGCTGAAATTAATTTGTGATAGAATAAGGAAACTTATCGTTAGAGAATGTGGACTGCAATAAGAAATAATTTCTCTTACTTTAAAATCGAAATCACTCATAGATGTAATCTGATTGTTTCATGTAAATTAATAGTTGCACCCCGCGTTTTCACCCGCTTTATTCTCGATCCCGTGGGAATATCGAGATAAAAAGAATCCTATGTCCTAATCCAGGTCATGGTCTACCTATGTGCCAAATCCAAATCTGTTCAGCTGTTTTAGCGTGAAAGCGTAACAAACAAATTCAATTTCGCATTTATAGTACGAGTATCAGTTAGGAAAAATGTATAGAACAGCTGTTTTTTTTTAAATAACCTACGAAAAATTTCAACTGAGGGGGCTTCAGAATCATGTACTGAATCCATGGTATCAGTTTTCGCGTCGATGTCCCTTACCCTGTATAACTTTAACTCCTTATAACCAACCGGTAAGCGGTAATATTCTTCCAAACATTCAAACATAGATCAAATGGATTTCTGAACATGGAAACCGTAGAAATAACTGAATTCGGAAAACATCACAACGCGATATTTGAGTTTTAACACCGATTGGATTTCGTGTGAACAGTTGTTCGGCAAAAACTATGTGTGTTTCAGTGTTCACACCATCACCAGTGAAACACCATTTTTATTGAGTGTTACGAGTACCTTGGTTTTTTTGTGAACACTATGTAAGAGTAATATGTTTTACAACTTGTCAGAATATCTAGTTAGAAATAGCTTTGTGGAATAAAATCACGCTTGCAATATGACATAACGCCTGTTTTTCCCAAAGGGTTAGGTAGTGGTGTACATTGTACACCCACGCTTCGCCAGTTATTTTAAGTCCCACGTAATAAGGGGTGGGCCTATTGCCATCAACCGGGCTCAAATCCAGACTTCAGGCTGCTGAGAAATTCGTGATGAAAAAACCCAATAACACTTTTTCCGACCTGGGAATCGAACCCAGAACCTCACAGCTCAGCAGTAAGTCTTGCGACCACTAGACCAAAGCGGCTGTGAAAAAAAAAACTCATTGTGCTTTATTTACTTCAGATCTGCTGGATCTGCAAAATCTATTAATTATTTTACTGATCCAACCAAACCAAATAACGCAGCTTCCTGTGAAGTTTGTTTTCATAACAATCTACACTATTTATTCTTTAAAACAAACTTAGAAACCTGAAACAGTAATATTAAGCACAAACATACCTACATACATAAGTACATACACTTCTGGTTCCATTGTTCGCCCGTAGACGAAAGCGTACATACTTGGTAGCTGCAATAGTACTTACATTAAGAAGAAATGGCTTCCTAGTCCACTTACGAGCAATGCGGTGAACTGTTTTCCTTCCAGCGTTAGAGTAAATATTATAAATTGTGGGATTGCTGTTCCTGTATGTGTTTTAAAGCTCCCCCCACATATCTATGTAAGAATATATACATCAAACTTTACTGTAATAAAATTGTAAAGTCGAAAGTCGTACAACTAGGAAAATTATTGCTTAGCTAATTATATCCTAAAAGTTGACAACGTCGCAAGCTGCTGTCAAATATTTACCTGGTATGATTAGTTTGGCAGTAATACTGTATGGAAATATGAAACGTGGCTAACTAGTGAACTAAAATATTGATTATGAATTGCAATAATTAATATCGTGACACCGAATATTTAGTTTTAGATGTAAAAAAAAGTATTTGGAAACTTTCCAAATGCCTTTTTTAGGGTTCCGTACCCAAAGGGTGAAATCGGACCCTATTACTAGGACTCCGCTGTCCGTCTCTCACCAGGCTGTATCTCATGAACCGTGGTAGTTAGACAGTTTACATTTTCACAGATGATGTATTTCTGTTGCCGCTATAACAACAAATACAAAAAAAAAAGATATTTAAGGGTGCTCTCATACAACATACATGATTTCTTTGCCGTTTTTATAGTTAATGGTACGGAACCCTTCGTGCGCGAGTCAAACTCGCAACTCTTGGCCGGTTTTTACATCTAAAACAACATCAAATTCAATGTTATAATTGCAATTAATTATTAATATTCTAGTTCGCTAGTCTGCTCCATTTCTTACTTACATATAGTAATATTGCCAAATTATTCAGAACAGGTAAATTTTTGACAGCTATTTGCTACGTTGCCAACTTTTAGGATAAACGCTCGTAACTATTAACTGAAATTGGCCCTAATAATTATATTCAAATCTCAATTTATTGTCATAATAAAATGGCATGGCAATGGAATGGCTTTAGTATGGTGATTTTTCGTAATGTTTCAGTCTGCCAAACAAGATAAAACGATTTTGTCAAAATTCGTCAACCTTCTACTCCACCTACAATAATTTACCAACTTAAATAATTATTACCATAAATGAACAAATAAACATACACATTTAAAGATAAAAAAACAGTCGGTGAAGAGTAACAACAGTAATCGACTTTTTTCCCTCAGGTAGATACCGTTTAAGAACTACCTATATTTAAATATTCGAATTAAGAAAATCCACCACCATATTCGGTCAACGATTTACAACTCGGGTTTTTGGCGGGAAAACCCGAAGAATCTCGAGGGACCTCGGGCGCCATTGCAACTGCAACCGCCACAGAACAAATTCAATTTCGTTCGTTGTCGTATTTGCCCAGTCCATTTTGGTATTGCCAGATAGTCAAGACTGATCGCAGGAAAGTAGATTTATTCTGCGACACAAAGAGATTTCTCGCAATGGTTTTTAAGTAACACGTTTTATTTCAAGAGATGTAGCTTAGGGAGTACTCTAGGTAATCTATGTGTATTGTAGGCTGCGCTTTTTTCGAATAAACTGATTTTTACTTTACATGGATGAGCACTTTGTCTAGTAAAAGCCCATCAGGGGACTACAACGCTAGAATAAAATGTAGAACTTATTCTAAAGCAGATAATGTATTTTTGAAAGTAGAAAACTCAATGCTTTCTCGGAGTCTTATATGAACTTTGTTTATAACCGACTTCAAAAAGGAGGAGGTTCTCAATTCGACTGTCTTTTTTTGTATGTTTATTACGCGATTAATCCGCCAATTATGGATTGATTTTGATGATTCTTTTTTTTTTCGATTGGTGAAGGAGTACCTATATAAATATTGTTAACTTTGCTTGCGTAGTTTTTGAGTTAGCTTCAATAATACGTATTTTTGTCACTTACTCATCACATCACACATCATCACGCCTTGTTTCCCCGAAGGGTTAGGCAGAGGTCTACCTGTAGTAGGTCACTTACTGTATGTAAATAATGTTAAAATAAGTTCCTGTGACTGTTATTTACGTAGCAGGTAGTGGTATTCGAATTTGTGTGGGGTAGGTATGTACCACAACTAAAAAGTTTTTATTTGTTGGTTGGTTGATCTTTTTTTTTTAAATCAAATCATTTTTATTTGTTAACACAGGTAAAGAAATACAGGTCTTGAGTTTGGTGAACAGAACGCTATGTTATGCCAGGAGGCATACAAATATGGTGTGCATCTATTTAATGTTTTTATTCTCACAATACAACACGTTGTTAATAAGAAACAGATTTAAAACTGCAAAATGGCGTATGCCACTTTAATCCATTTATGGATTAACAGCTCCATTGAATTTGCAATAGGACGCCCAAGGAGAAAATCCACTGCTACATTAACTCTAGTCTGAAATTACCATTCTAAAATGGACAAATCTGTCTTCTGAAGTCATTATGCTACGGTCATTAACACTCGGGTTACCTCCCAGGTATTGCATAAGTAACGTTACTGCCACCATTCTGTCACACAAGACATTGACCCTTCATAATAAACATTAAAACATGACACCGATGTCTATTCTATTCTATTTTTAATAATGGCAAACAAAGCTGATGCCGATTTTTCTGCCAATAAAGTGAGTTGAGTGAAAACACTAAAATAACTTTTTTACAAAACAAAAACTACTGAATTCCACAAAAATACACTTAAAAGTGAAAAATAACTTTAATTGCGGAAGTCAGTGGCAAAAACGAAAATACAGAAGTATATTACTGTGGAATTCGATGGTTTTTATTTTGTAAAAAAGTTATTTTAGTGTTTCTTTTTAAAGTCAGTTTTTTTTTTTTACTTCTACCCTATTGGGGAAGAATCCATGCCATGGGGCGGAATGCATTTGCCCCACCAGTGGGGTGACTTGGTGAGGCAAAGTGGAATGATTTAAATTAACCCCATTGTGGGTGAAAAGCGGGGGATACAGTTTGTATGAAAGATCTTATTCTTTTGGTTTAGAAAACGTGGAATAAACGTATCTAGGTAAATCATAATAAAGATGGAATCATATATTTTTTTAAACTAGAAAGTGTAGAAAGACCGTTCCTTTTTTTTTGCATCTCAATGAACTCTTTTTGCCCAAAATGGTAATAGATACATTTTTCTACATAAAATTTAACAGAAATAACATTTTAAAGTCTTCAAAGTGATACCCATACCACCAATATGCACTAGCCAGCTCAAGGCAGCAACGGGTTACGGAGATGCGGAGCGTCGTATGCTGCCTCTAATATTATCTAAGCTGGGGGTCATAGTCCATTAAATCACAGGGTGCCATCCTCGAAAGAGCTGTGATCGACCTCGGTAAAAAAAACTTTGCAAAATGAAACCTTTCAAATCAGAAAATAATTTTCCAACTCGGTTCATAAATGGCGCCACCCGTGAAATACTTATCATTGAGGAATTCCGGTGGCCATCTGTGGTCTTCTTCATCAGTTCCACATCACTAAATGATACTTTCTGAATGCAAATACTTAATCTGTTGCTGAAAATACCAAAATCGCTATGTGTATGCCTATAATATTTGAGGAGTTCCTTCAAATCCTCATGGATTCCATCATCAGAACGGAATTCTGTTAAAAGTGGGACCAATAGGAAAGTATATCTTTTCAAATAAAAAAATAATTTTCAAAATCGGGTCACAAAATGACGGGAGTTGAGAGTTTACATTAAAAAGAAAAATAATACAACCGAATTGATAACCTCCTCCTTTTTGGGAAGTCGGTTAAAAAACAAGAGAACATGATTAAAAACAAATTCAATTCTTCGATTGTTACAGTTGAATACTATGTAGATAGATCATATTGGTTTAGTATGGGACTGAAACAAGACGAAAAAAAACGGGTTGCACTCCGGGAGTGCCGGCCGAAGTAAAAACTTGAATATTAACGTTGTGCAATTTTTATATTTTGGAATAGTTAGGGAAAAATTTTGCTCCGATCTACTCTCCCTCCGTTTTATGAATTTTCGATCAGGTCACGTGTCCTGACGCGAGTATAACATTATTTACACATCACAAAAAAGTGCCCAACGCTGCTAAAGAAGTTTTCACTTCAAAATATATAAATAAAAAAATATTATAATAGTTAACCATACACGTGTTTATACGTATAGACACCGCATGTCACTTCAACGTTATCAAACGGAGCACGGAGATGCTTCGGCGGCTGCTGGTAATCTGCGTACGCAATTTATTTGACAAACATGTAAATAAACACGAGTTTTAGGAAGAACAACTGTAATGCCTACACATAAGGTCGAGTTTGCGCTAAAACTTTATATTGTTTTATAAATTTTTCAATAGTACTAGTCATTCTAAGATCAACTTTATAATACTTGCATAAAGTTGATGTTTGTATAATATGTGAAAATAACATCAATTGGAAACAAGGATTTAAATAGACCTCAGAGGCGGCATTGTCAACGGGTGTGTAATGTTTGGTATAATAACAGATAGTCTAATTTCATAAAACATAACTTTCATATGATATAATTTTCAAATGCTATAAAACATTTAACCTAATTTCATATGATCTAATGTTATATTTGATATAATTTTCATTTACTCTAATTTCATTTAGTAAAACGTTCATTTCATATAATTTTCAAATTGTTTAATGCTCTTTTAATATAATATTCATTTGACCTAACTTTCATATTAACTAATTTTCTAAGGTAACGCATCGTTCTCGAGAAAAGCAAATTATATTGTAACCTAACCTCAAAACAATAAAGTTGCTTCTGCATCGTCTCCGGCGCTGCGGGAACTGCAACCCCTTCGCCCTTACGTAACAAAGGATAGGCTAACTGAATATTATATTAATTGAATATTATTTCAAATGTGCATTATATAAACTGTTCAGTATAGCATATAAAATTAGGTAAAATGAAATTATAGCACTAATTCATTATATCATTTATGTAACGTTTGATATAATAACAAGACCTAATTTCATTTTTTTTTTTTTTAATATAACAAATATTAAAAAAATATATATATTAAATGAAATTAGGTCTTGTTATTATATCAAACGTTACACAACCTTGTCAACGATTTCCATGCAACCCAAGCATGTCACCTTTAACTCGCATTACGACACGAAGACTTCATGTACATGACGTTGGAGCCATACCGGACCCGTACCGGAGTCGCACCGGCGGCGGCGCCGGACCGCTATATGAAAAAAAATACATAATGTCTCAGATCTACGCGGCGCCGCACCGGCGCGGCTGCGATGCGGCGGCAGTGCAGCAGCGCATGGGGGATATTCATTCGTATACACAAACATGAGGTCCGACCCCAGTGCGGCTCCGGCGTCGTGTGCAGGAAGCCTTATGACGTATAGAAACTGATGGCTTTGTAGGCAGAGAAACAGTCAATTCAACGCACTTTCCGCGCCACGATGTTAAGACTGCCAGCTCTAGACGCTATCGATTCCCTGCTCTATTCGCAAGACATTGATCCTCCATAATAAACATTAGCTGACACTTGTCCTACGTCAATATCCACCATAAAAATAATTTAAAATATTCATT
This sequence comes from Xanthia togata, assembly GCA_963853775.1. Classification (NCBI taxonomy): domain Eukaryota; kingdom Metazoa; phylum Arthropoda; class Insecta; order Lepidoptera; family Noctuidae; genus Xanthia; species Xanthia togata. The sequence goes on along the minus strand of OY970794.1, from coordinate 25,414,200 downwards.
TTAGATAACAAATGAATATTCAAACGTCATAACGAAAGCAAAAATTTTCAATTTTAATATAAATAACGTGGACTATAGCTGCAAGCCTCCGCTTTGTGGTGGCATTAAAAATAGAAAAGAAATCAGTCGACATCTGCAAATAAGGAAATTATGAAACCGCAGCAAAACGTCGGCATTCACCCTTTGTTTCTTCAACACCTTTTATTCAACGCTCCGGAGTTTTTAATCAAAAACTCACTACTATTTTATTTTTTGAGAATATTTTTAATTGCGTTTGTGTTATTAAGATAGATAGTTAAGACTGATGATATTTTTAAAACGGACTTTGTATGCATTCAACTAACATGGAAACAGTTTGCAAGTTAATGTTCATAATCACATAATTATATACCCAATAAAACACTTTGAATTGCTTGCTAATTTTGCTGTGCCTGTCAGGGTCCATATTGATCTTTTACTTCGTTATGCCATCTATGTAATACATAAGGTATGCAATCTAGAATTGAACATTGTGTATCCTAGTTTCAATATTTAAACTAAGATATAATTATAATTGATGTTGAATTAAATACGAATTTTTGGATGAAATTCCTAATAATGAATTCATTAATGTACTCTGTTTGGAACTAACTAACTAATTTTAACCTAAATAGATACGCCAAAATAAGCCTAAGAGCACAAAAACATAACTAAAGGTACCCATGAATGGGATATTGCTGGTTGTGATGATGATGCCAATTTTTACTTAGGGTTAAAGAAATTTATTTCTCAATAACTCCGTAAGTCATTAAAGGAACACAGAATTTCAATTACTCGAGAATTTTTTTAGAGCTTCCAATGTCCTAATTCTAACTATAATATATCTATATACTTAGTCTGGTCATAAATACTGTTAAAATTAAAAATAAGAAAGATATTACATTTGAATTTGAAATCTGTCATTTTTATACGATTGTTCATTGAGTTTTCTAATTTTGGCGCCAATACATTGTACAATATTTTGCGATATTAAAATGGAGTGGGGTGATAAAGAGAACCGAATCGCTGTGATTGCATTACACAAAGTTGGTATGGAGCCAAATGCAAAAAGATCTGGCCGTCCACGTAGTGTTCGTACGTAAAAGGTGGTCAAAGCTGTAAGGGAAAGAATTCGAAGAAATCCTGTCCGAAAGCAAAAGATTTTATCTCGAGAGATGAAGATAGCACCCAGAACCATGTCGCGTATTTTAAAGAATGACTTAAGACTTGCAGCCTATAAGAGACGCACTGGTCATTTTTAACTGATAATTTAAAAAAGAATACGGTGGTAAAATCGAAACAACTACTGAAGCGGTACGCAAAGGGAGGTTACAGAAAAAAAATTGTTTACGGATGAGAACATCTTTACAATTGAGCAACATTTTAACAAACAAAATTACCATATTTATGCTCAAAGTTCTAAGGAAGCTTCCCAATTAGTCCACAGAGTGCAACGTAGGCATTATCCGACTTCAGTGATGGTTTGGTGGGGTGTTAGCTATGAAGGAGTGACTGAGCCATATTTTTGTGAAAAAGGTATTAAAACATCGGCACAAGTGTATCAAGTGTAGCAGAGTTTTCGAAATGATGATGGACGTTTGGACAGATTCAAGTACCTTGCTATCTTAGAAGATCTTTTAAAGGTCCTAGGAGAAATTTCAGCAGAAGTAAAATAACGAGTTAATTTTCAACAGGAGGGAGCACCGGCTTACAATAGTCACATAGGTAGAGACTTTTTAAATGAGAACTTTCCCCAAAAATGGATTGGAATGGACGGCCCTATCAAACGTCCCACTCCCACTAGAATATTTCTTCTGGGGTTACGTTAAAGATGAAGTATACAAAACAAGCTGCGACATCATTGAAGACCTAAAAGCAGCCATAGTGTACAATCTTGCGTTTAAATTCGTACTTTACACGATATTTTAGTTCCGGATGACTCGATAGATGGCGTTGTACGTTTAGCACTCTCCGCTGAATCGCGGTGTTAAGAGTCTCCAGCGAAACATGACCTCTTCCGTGTATTGTAAAATAAATTGTCTTCGTCAAGTAAACATTGGTTTTTGTTCATGGTCATTCGTGTCGGATTATGTCGGATGCCGTGACTGATGCACCGTGAGTCTTGGACAGTACGACAGTAGCGCCCCCTAGCGGCGAAATTTGACTTTAAGTGTAAATTCAGTGAAAAGTGTTTGTGACAGTGCAAATCATTTGGACAAACTGTGAGTACTCTAAAACATTTGGAAAGTTAGTGATTCAATTAAGTTAATAAAGTGGAAAAGAACTTAGATAATTAGCTATCTTGTATGAATAGACTTGTAAAATTTCCGTGCAAAAGTGAGTTTAGACGGGGAATCCATGCCCAATTTTGGTCAAGTGTTTACAAACACTTAGAATAATTTACCAAGATTTTGAACTTATAAAATTTTTAAGAAGTTTCATCAAGAAGTCTGCAGAATTTGGGACTTGTAATTTAAACTCGTTCTGGAATTTAAACATTTTATAAAAATGGATTCATTAACAAGATTGCAAGTAGATATCAATAAAAAGATGGATAGAGGATACATCAACTTCAAAAAGTCTCCTAAAGAAAGGGTTACCGCGAGCTACGTGGAGACAAGGTTGGAATGTTTAGAGAAACAGTGGTCGATGTTTGAAGAGACTCATCGTAAAATAATATCAGAGTTTAAAAGGGAGGAATATGAAAAGTCAGAGTACAATTTAGGTGATATGTATAGTCAGTCAGAAGAGTTATACATGGATTACAAAGTCGCGTTAAAAGAACGTTTGAATAAGAATACCACTTCTGATTGTGCGGAAAACAGCAAGCAGATAACTCAGAGTGGCGTGAAATTGCCTAGAATAGCAATACCTACATTTTCGGGTCACTATTCTCAGTGGACAACGTTTCGTGATCTTTTTCAAACATTGATACACAATAACCAATCACTGGATAACGTACAAAAACTGCATTACTTGAAAACCTATCTCACCGGCGAAGCTGAACAGCTGTTGCGACACTTACCTATTACCAGTGATAACTATTTAACTAGTTGGAACCTTTTAGAACATAGATTCAATAATAAGAAGTTTATAACGGATTGTATTTTTAAAAGATTCTTTAATCAAAAATGTATAACTACAGAATCGTCAAATTCTTTGAAAGAACTTTTTGATACAACTAACGAATGTCTTAATGCTTTAAAAAATGAAGGTATTAATATCGAAAATTGGGATCTTATTGTTATTTATATATTGTGTTCTAAATTAGATAATGAGTCTCGCAAACAATGGGAAGCTAAAATTTGTAGTTCAACTAAGGAATTGCCTACATTAAAAGATTTTTTAGATTTTGTTGAGCACAGATTTAGATCGCTAGAATTTTTATGTACTAAAACAGTAAAGAGCACTACCACAAAGTCACATCATATTGTAAAAAATGCAAATGAGAATAAGCCATCTTCATGTACCTTTTGTTCAAATAATAATCATAAGATAGGAAATTGTAAAGATTTTGCTAAGGAAGAGTTGTCAGCACGTCGTAATTTTGTCCAAAGTTCAGGTTTATGTTTCAATTGCTTAGGCGCAAATCACGTGGTAACTTCGTGTCGTTTGCCCACTAGATGTAGAATTTGCAAAAAGAAACATCATTCGTTGCTGCATTCGAATAATAATAACCAATCAACTGATAACGGAGAAACAAACAAGCAATCAGTTGTTGATAGTACCAATGTTGTTGAAACTGCAACAACATCAAAAGACGAGACCGAGGTAAGGAACATTACTAGTTGTTTTTCTAACACAAATAGCCAGGTTGTATTAGCAACAGCCTTGGTAAAGGCAGAAACTAACACAGGGTCTTATATAACACTGAGGTCTCTAGTGGACCAGGGATCACAGGCGTCCTTTATAACGGAGTCTGCAGTCCAATTACTTGGGCTTAAACGAGTTAAATGCAACAGTGTTATATCAGGAGTGGGGGGTGAAGACAACGCTTCACTCAATTGTAAACATGTAGTTTATGTTAAACTACAATCTCTTCAGGATCCTAACTTTACTGTAAAAGTCAAAACATACGTTCTTCGGAAACTAACTTCATTTCTACCTGAAAGAAAAATTGTCATTCAGATGTGGCCCAACTTACCAGTTATGAAGTTAGCAGATCCGAAGTTTAACATGCCAAATAAAATTGATTTATTGCTTGGTGCAGAAGTCTATTGCCAAATTATAACTGAAGGATTGATTAGAGGTCCACCAGGAACACCGATAGCACAGAACACCAGGCTGGGTTGGGTTTTATCTGGCAAAGTGGGTGGTGATAGTGAAACCAATACTTTGAGCTGCAATAGTACTATCATCACTATGCATACTAACATTTGCAATGAAGATTTTAATCTTAAACAATTTTGGGAGCTCGAATCTGATAACTTCATTCTGAGCAAAAATCAATTTACTCCAGAAGAAAAACGTTGTGAAGAGATCTTTGTGGAAACCACAAAACGCGATAGTTTTGGTAGGTACATTGTTAAGTTACCTTTTAAAGATAATGACCCGAGCTGTAAACATGGCAATTCACGCGATATAGCTATAAAGAGATTATTATCTTTAGAAAAACGGTTCTTAAAATCACCGGATTTAAAAACTAAATACTCGGATGTTTTTTTAGAATATTTAAAGCTCGGTCATATGCAAATAATACCTTCAAACGAAATTAATAATCCAGAAGCAGTTTACTTACCTTATCATGAAGTAGTTAGAGACGATAAAACCACCACCAAATTCCGGATCGTATTTAATGCTTCCAGTCGCGATAACAATGGTGTTTCACTTAACAGTGATCTTATGGTAGGTCCGACTTTACAAGATGATCTTAGGCACATTCTTATGAGGTGGAGGCTTCACCCTATCTGCTTGGTAGCTGACATCGTAAAGATGTATCGACAGGTGAAAGTGACTGACCAAGATGCTAATTACCAACGCATAGTGTGGAGATCTGACTCTGCAAAAGAAATACAACATTTGCGTTTAGTACGACTAACGTTTGGAACTGCTTCAGCTCCATACCTGGCAGTAAGAGCACTTCACCAAGTCGCTTACGATGAAGGAAATCAATTCCTACTAGCATCTGAAAGAGTATTACATGATTTTTTCATGGACGATCTCATTACTTGCTGTAAAAGTGTATCAGAAGGAAAACAAATATTTTCAGAAATGACTAAACTACTAAGCAAAGGAGGTTTTGAACTGCAAAAATGGGCAAGCAATGATGATCAGTTACACAAGGATATAAGCGAAGAAAGCAGAGTAACAAGAAGCAACCTAGAACTAAAAGAAAGTGAAACAATGAAAATACTTGGACTTACCTGGAACCGACGAACCGATGACTTTGAGTACTCCGTTCAGCTACCAACAATCTCGGAACCTGTAACAAAAAGGAAAGTAATATCTGATATTGCAAAATTATTTGACCCAATGGGTTGGATATCACCAGCAATCATAAAAGCTAAAATTATGATTCAAAAGCTTTGGCTTGCGGGAATAGAATGGGATGATAAACTACCACCTATACTATTAAACGAATGGGTTACTTACCGTGCAGAACTTGTTGAACTTACCAAATGTCGACTCCCACGATGGATTAATGTCAAGGAAAACAGCACCATGGAACTTCATGGGTTCAGCGACGCATCTAGTGAGGCTTATGCTGCTGCTGTCTATATACGTGTTGTTGATAATTCAGGAAACGTTTACGTTCATCTGGTAACTTCCAAAACCAAAGTAGCTCCAATTAAGCAGGTGTCGATTCCAAGGCTTGAGTTGTGTGGAGCTGTTTTAGTAGCTAAATTGTTACAGGAAGTCTCAGTGGTTTTGAACATTTCAAAAACTAACCTACATGCTTGGACCGACTCAACCGTAGTACTGGCTTGGTTAAGCAGCCACCCTACTCGTTGGAAAACGTTTATAGCCAATCGGGTGTCGGAGATTCTAAATATATTAGACAGGAACCAATGGTCACACGTATCATCTCCAGATAACCCGGCAGATTGTGCGTCGCGGGGAATTAACCCGTCAGAGTTACCAAAGTTTGAACTGTGGAAAACAGGACCATTATGGTTGAAACATAGAACTGAAACTCATGATAAAATACAAATACCAGATACTAATTTAGAAGAAAAGTCAAAAAAGATTTGTCATGTAACACAGGATGATCAATTCCAGTTGTGGACCAAGTTCTCGTCTCTTCGTAAATTAGTTCGAGTTGTAGCATATTGTAAAAGATTCATCAAAAAGTTGAAAACCGTACATGATCATAACTTACCTGTATGGTTAACTAGCATAGAATTAATGGAAGCTCTTCATATTTGTGTGAAGCAGTGTCAAACAGTGAATTTTCAGCAAGAGATAAAAGATATTAAAAAAAAAAAGATAGTACAAAAGAAAAGCAAACTTACATCATTAAATCCATTCCTAGATGAATCGGGCATCTTGAGAGTTGGTGGTCGTCTAGAGAAAGCTGAAATTAAAACTGAAATAAAACACCCAATAATATTACCATCAAAATCTCACCTCACTGATCTAATCTTAATTGAAACTCACCATAACACGTTGCACGGCGGACCACAGCTCATGATTAATTATCTGCGAACTAAGTACTGGGTCATTGATGCTAAGAACCAAGCAAAAATGGTTGTCCGTAAATGTGTTGTTTGTGTACGACATGCTGCACAGACTAGGGACCAACTGATGGGACAATTACCTTCAGCTCGAGTTACACCAACACGAGCGTTTTATCGAAGTGGTGTGGACTACGCAGGTCCCATACAGATTCGAACTTCTAAAGGTAGAGGCCACCGGGCCTATAAAGGTTACATATGCCTTTTTGTATGTATGGCTACAAGAGCCGTACACTTGGAAGCGGTGAGTGATCTCACATCACAAGGATTTATTGCGGCTTTTAAACGATTTGTTGCCAGACGTGGACATTGCGCTGACTTATTCAGCGATAACGGAACAAATTTTGTAGGTGCCGCTCGCGAACTTCGAAGCTTGTTCGCCCAAGAAACGTCAACCTTGACGATAGAAATCGCCGAGTGCTTGGCAAACAACGGCACTACGTGGCACTTTATTCCACCACATGCCCCGCATTTCGGCGGGCTATGGGAGGCTGGAATAAAGTCCACCAAACATCATTTAAGACGCGTGATAGGAAACGCTACTCTTACTTTTGAAGAGATTTCGACCCTTCTATACCAAATAGAAGCTTGCCTTAACTCTCGACCACTATCACAAATGAGCACAAATTCGCAAGACCCAACACCCCTCACTCCAGGGCATTTTTTAATCGGTGAGCCTTTAATTCTAGTACCGGATCATAATTACGAAACATCATCTATTTCATCATTGAAACGTTGGCAATTAACACAAAAAATGCTGCAACATTTTTGGCGTAGATGGTCAAGCGAGTATTTGAGTCAATTTTTACACCGTTACAAGTGGGCAAATAAAACTCCTGAACCCGAGATCGGAGATTTAGTTTTAGTAAAGGAGGATGGTCTCCCTCCAGCCAAATGGCTTTTAGGTAAAATCACAGCGAAACACCCTGGCTTGGACAACATTACGAGGGTAGTCACTCTAAAATGTAAAGGTATCACATTTAAACGACCAGTAACTAAATTGTGTGTGTTACCTGTCGCTCAGTGAATAGATTATAAGTATATGTATTTTGTACCTAAATATTTTTTTTAAGATTTTGTTAATTGTTAGGAAACTAAAACTTAACTTAACTGTTGTAAACTGTTTGTTTTTTAGTTTTGTGTGTTTTGTTCTTAGCCACCATGTCATACTGACTTAAGTTTTTTTTCAAAACTATATAATACAGTCCATTTTTTCGAATGTGGTTGGTTCATGGTGGGCGGGAACAATGGACATTCTGTCCATAGTGGGCGGAATGTACAATCTTGCGTTTAAATTCGTACTTTACACGATATTTTAGTTCCGGATGACTCGATAGATGGCGTTGTACGTTTAGCACTCTCCGCTGAATCGCGGTGTTAAGAGTCTCCAGCGAAACATGACCTCTTCCGTGTATTGTAAAATAAATTGTCTTCGTCAAGTAAACATTGGTTTTTGTTCACATAGAGTCTATTTTAACGCATACTCACCTGAAGATACAAAACGCAATAGTAAAATCGTTACCTAAACGAGTTTAATGTTATATTGAAAAATAATTGTGGTCATTTCGAAAACTTACTAAAATAAATTAAAGGACATGAAAGCAATGCATTTCATTTTAGACATCATGTTTTGTAGTAACATTTACTGCTTAAGACCTACACAATCGATATCTAAATAGAAATAGTGTTAGTTTTATTTTTTAAAACGTCCGGGTTCGATTCCCTAGCTGAGTACAAGTGTTTTTTAAATTGTATGAATGCAGTTGTTCTTGTTACTAAAATCGATGACATGGTTCCTAAGATCTTCGTATGTCTTATAGTTTCAGACTTTCCCATACTGACCGATCTAAATGTGCAATCCTGTATATTATATTATATTATAAACGCACGCACGTTAAGTCGTTGGTACCGACTGTCATTTGTAGATCTTTGACAATCGTTACGGGTAGTTCGAAGCCCAAAAATTCTGACAAACAGTCTTACCAAGGAGTATTGTGTTACCTAGCAACTAGGTTGTGAAGGTCAGATAGGCAGTCGCTCCATGTTAAATACTGGTATTCAGCTGCAAGTGGTTAGACTGGAAGTCGACCCGAACATACATAGTTGGGAAAAGTATAGGCAGATAATGATGATGATTATATAACATTATCATATTATTTTTATAAAAAAACATTTAAAATATATTATCTAAACTAATATTAAAAAGAGAAAAGATTGGATTTTTTGCATGTTTGCATATTTGTATGTTTGTTTATAATGGATAAACTCAAAAAATATTTAACTGATTTAAAAAAAAAACTTTTACTCATATAAAGCTACATTATCAGCAAGTAACTTATGAGTATTTTTTTTAATAGGTGTCCCTGCGAAAATAGCAATAATGTAACCCAAAGTATCAAAAATTTTGAGGGGTGGCTGGATAGCCGCCACGGTGTCCTGACCTTTCGCCTGACGTAGGTCCTCACCGGACATGGCTGTTTCGGGAGGTTCCTGTTCGGTATCAGGCGGGAGAAAACGGTGTATCGCCCGGAGGACATAGTGGAGCATACGATAGAGGTCTGCCCGGCTTGGGCAGAGCACCGCCGTGTCCTCGTGAAGGAATCGGTCGCGGGGATCTTTCGCGTCCGGCCCTGGTCCAGGCCATGGTACGGAGCGAAAGGGCATGGGCGGCCGTCGCCTCCTTCTGTGAGGCAGTAATTCTCGCGAAGGAGGAGGTGGAACGCGTGAGGGAGGGGCAAAATTTGCGCCCTCACGCCCCTAGCCGCCGCAGGAGGAGACGCCCTGGGCGTCGGGAATTGATAGCCGATTCCCGGCCACCAGCGGCGCGGGCTTGTGGACGGTGAACAATGGGTAGCTCGCCTTCCGGTAAGGAACAGGCCTGGGTCGACGACGCGTTGTATTCCACGCGACCCTCAAAGAGATGTCAGGGGGTGAAGGGGTCCGATGGGACCGATGCCTGCCGGGGTTGCGGGAAAGTCCGAAAGGGATACCGTGGCCCCTAGCATTGCACAGGCAACTGAAAGAACACGGGTGGGTTTTAGTCAGTAAGAGTCTGACACGCCCTCCAGGGAGAAGTCATTTGATGATTTACCAACCAAAAAAAAAAAGTTATCAAAAATATGCCCATAAAAATTATTATTTGGCGTGCGCTGCGAAAACTATCGATGATACATAAAATAATGTATTACAAATTTATAGTACCTACTCATCATTACCCACATAAAAGTTTGCGCGGCTTTATGTCTAACTATTATAGTAAAGTCACAAAAGTCGTTTTTAGTTCATATTAGTCAATCAAAACACCGGTAGAATCTAAAGAAGATAATGTTTGTATCATGATATTATTAGGGGTTAAATTCTGAAATTCACGATTTGTACCGAAAAATTGAAATTCGTTTATTTTTTAATTTAACATATTTATTTAATCAAAATAATTACCATTATTATCAATACATTGCTGCCATCTAATAGAAAGGTCATTTGTGCCTTTGCGATAGAACTCTTGTGATCTAGATTCGACAAACTGTGTGAAAGCATTTTGTACTGCCTCCTGAGAAGAAAAGTTTTTATCACGTAGAAAATTGTCCAAATCACGAAAAAAATGGTAGTCCGTAGGAGCAAGGTCTGGCAAATACGGAGGGTTGACGAATTGTTTCTAATTGCAATTCCTAGAGATTTAAAGTAGAAGAACCATCCAAACGACGTCCTAGGATTGCTGTTATTGGTGTCCCCGTAGCCCTTACTGAAAAAGATATATTTAATTGCATCTACGTCCAAAACTTTGCAGACAATTTAACGAATATTACTCATGAGTCCTTCTTAGAAAGTATAAAATTGAGCCATAAGTCAGGAAAGAAAGATTGTCCTACTTGCAATTATATATTGAAAGTCCCTGCTAATATCAGGAAAATTATGATGGACCAAGGCTTTTTGGGAATTTTCATAAATTGGACATCATGTCCAGTGAGAGGTTTCACTATTGTGACGGGGTGCTTCAACTGCCAGCAGTTCGGACACGCAGCCAAATTTAGCAGAGAAACAGAGAAACCCGACTTGCAACCTCTGTGGCGAAGCAGGACATTCGTTCAAGGAATTCATTAAGAAATGTGCTCCGCCTCAATGTGCAACCTGCAAGCGATTTAAGAGGAAAAATGATCATCCAACAGGTGATGTAAATTGCCCAGCACGTAAATACGCCGAAGACAATATTATATTAATTCAATTGACTATGAAGGCGCCTAGGAGCGCCGTCGACTACTTTGTTAATTAAGCACATAGATAGTGGTTAGTTTCAACATATATTTAGTTTATGGCCAATCAGCTAATCTGTGATCTATATAGTTTTTCCGTGTCTGAAGCTAAAATCGGTAATGTTGAGCAATGCAAAAATACAGTCTATGTATACTGGGGATAATACATTGACTTTACACAAAATATACGCAGTGTAACCCGAAATTTTAACGGGTTCCAAGTTCTATGTACAAAGTCTTGACATAAGCTGCGACATAATCGTCCTAATAGAATGTTGATTATCCAATCAAAAGGACAATATACCATCTCTCGATGGCTTTACTCTTCACAAAAGCGATAGATCGTTCAAACAGAATATGTCCAACCATAGTAGTTTATATTAAAAATAATTTAAGAACATTAGTGACCTGAATATTGGCTCATTTCATGGACTTTGGACCAGCTCATTATCACCCAACCCATCAGAGCGACTCTTGACTACACCTTATAAAATCAAAAAGTCCATCCAAAACATTGGTTACTAATTAAAGCGTCGCACAATCATTATTGATATAGCGGTCCCGCATGACGAGAACCTCGTGAAAGCTGAAAAAGATAAGCAGATTATTATCTTGACTTGGCTCGCGAGGTTGTCGACATGTGGGATGTGGATACAGCAGTCATTGTGCTGATAGTTGTGACAGCCAATAGCATAATAGCCAAGAGCCTCGATCAATATCTGAGGAGGCTCTCGTTAGGCAGCTGGATCAAGGGCTTGATCCAGAAAGCGGTACTCCTGTGGACACGGCTCGCATTGTTAGGAGGTTCCTCTCTCTGGAGCCCTGACCGCCGGTAGCTTGGACCCTACTCCCGATACTAGTGGGCTACTATTTTTTATATTTTTAAATGTTTTTTTTTTTAATAAAAATATGTTAAAATGTAAATTATATGTATATAACCATACTAATATTATAAATTCGAAAGTAACTTTGTCTGTCTGTATGTTACCTTTTCATGGCTAAACCACTGAATGAATTTTGATAAAATTTGGCATGGAGATAGATGGGATCCTGCAGAAGGACATAGCGTACTTTTTGTCTCAAAAATAATCCTAAAAGGGGTGATATAGGGGCTGAAAGTTTGTATAGGGATCAAAATTCGTAGTGCACGCTTAGCCTAAGTTTTTGATATCTATTTCAACTTGATACCTCCTTGCATTCGTGAGAAAAAGGTTCTTGACAGACAACGAAGTCTGTCATACTTTAAGGGTTTCCATTTTTCATTTTAATATACGTAACCCTAAAACAGATGTATTATCTGCCTGTTACCTTTTCATGCCGTAACGGCAGAACAGATTTATATGAATGGCATACGGATAGGCCATGACCTGGGTTAGGACAGATGATAAGTACTCCTAATCCCGGTTGTACATTCCTGTGGGATATTTCCCGACCTATAAGCGTGCGAAGCCGCGGACAAAATCTAGTATTAAATAAAGGAAAAAATATATACCGGAAGCCAGTTTTATTTTTTGTGAAAAAGTTCTTAAAATAAATAATATGTACAAATAAAAGGGGAAAGGGGGAAATATCAAGGTGATTATCATCACGCTATGACTCTTCGGTGCCGAGGAAAAAGTAAAAAAGTTCGAAAAAACGCTAAGCAAAAACTTAAAGTAACAGCGCAGGCAGAAGAGTAATTTCAAGCTGACGAAGTTACGGGCAGAAGCCAGTTATAATTGTTATATTATTATAATTGCGAAACTGAGTTTTTTTGTTTGTTAAGCTTTCATGCTGAAACAGCTGAACGGGCTTAAATACAAAAAAATACAAAATATTTTTATTTCACATAAACCTACAAGGGCACTTATGAAACGTCAGAAGCTAGGTGCACGGTTCCAATTGGTCGTTTCCTATGGAGAAGAGCTGGCAAGAAACTCCACGGTTACTCTTTTAAAAGTAAATGGTATTTACAATCTTTTCAAGTTACAGTGTTTATAGGTATGATAGGACACTGGTAGGCCTATCAACAAGTACCAGGTACTTAGCAAGATAGAAAATGATCGACAGATCTACAAGTTGGTTATGCCTACAACGTTCTCACATTCACAAAATATAAAAGAAGAGAATCTATATAAAAAATAAACAAATTGAAAACCTATTTAAACCAAATGACATGACTGCCACTAAAGCTGTAACAAATCTATTAGATGAAATTTGACACATGGGTATATCATGATCTGAATTAGAACATAGGGTATTTTTATCCCGATATCCCTACGGAATCGAGACTTATGCGTGTGAAACCGTGGTGCGCAGCTAGTTGCATTATAAAACACTTTGACATGCAAACTAAGTAGGTATTATTTTATTTTCTAACAATTAATAATAAAAATAGCAAATGAAATAATTCGTTTGACTTCAGCTCGCAATCGTTCTAAAACCCAAGCGTTTTACTTATTAAATAATTTAACAACCATCTACATAACTCACACATTAAATCGACATTACACTGCAACTTATATTGCTTAGTGGACCTATGAAATCTTAGTCTGTTCTACATAATCTCTTTCATTGCTCCGTATGGCGTAAACACAGCAATGTGGATTAGAGGTTCCGCAGCTAAAATAAACACACTCATGATAGGATTTCAATTGAAGTAACATTTACTGTGTACATTTCTATTGGAAAATACCGTTCACAGTTTAAGCCTGATGAAGTTTTTAATTGGTACAAGGAAGTTGGATGGCGCTGTGTTATTTTGTTTGTGCTAGCTTCGAGATTTTATTAAGAGTCTGCTGAATAAGACTGTTCTTTGTCGGGACAATAGTTTGTTGTTGCGAAAAAAAGTTGGCGTGTTTGACAGCTGATTCTTTTGATTGTTAACTTAACAAAAAAAAAAGTGTGATGTCAAAGTTTTTGAATATTTTTATTAGTTTTCTGTATAGAAATAACAAATATGGTTAACTCATCATCATCATCATCATCAGCCTATAACGTTCCCACTGCAGGGACACGGCCTCCTCTCAATGAGAGGGAGTGGGCATAATCCACCACGCGTGCCCAGTGCGGATTGGTAGATGTCACATGTCTTCGAATTTTTGATTCTAGGACATGCCGGTTTCCTCACGATGTTTTCCTTCACCGTTTTGAGAGCAGTGGTGATGAAATAATTTACATAAAGTAATGCGCCTGTCTGGGTTCGAACCCACGACTTACTGTTTGTAAGTCGGGGCGGCCACCACTGCTCCTATAATATGGCTAACTAGTGAACTAGAATGTTAATAATGAATTGCAATTATAACATATTGGGCATTTGGATAATTTAATCAAATAAAATAATTTATTATTTTTTTAATTAAATTATTAATTTAATTTTGGCATTTCCAATTTTTTTTTTTTCTGAAACTAAATATACCGAATATTTAGTTTCAGAGAAACGTTACGATATTAATTATTACGTTTAATTTCATAATCAATATTTTAGTTCACTAGGTAGCCGTTTTTCTTATTTCCATACAGTAACATTGCCAAATTAATCAAAACAGCGAAGTACCTATTTGAAAGCTATTTCCGACGTTGCCTACTTTCAGAGCAGATATTTGACTTAAATCACAGTTTGGACTGGTAAGAAAGTAATTTAAAAAAACCTTCCGTATAAACTATCTTAACAAAAAAAAACAAACTTACAGTGCTAAAAAGAATAGTGTTGAGTTTATAGCTGCCTAACGAGTTTGCATCTTAAACTTTAGCTTTTAAGTAACATGTTCTGACATGTTACTTAAATACACGCTAAACAAGCAAAAGGAGCATGTTAGGATCGTAGCAGGTGGCGGTCTGTAGTTTCTGCCTGCCCCAAGGGAAGAAATTAAGAATGTAGGTTCTGGTATTAGATAGATACGTCGAAACTTTCAGTTGTAACCTCTTGACCTGCAGCTAGCCTAGCGTAGTACGTAGTTTTAACAGAATAAGAGGGCAGAGGTCCAATAACTTAGATCTATGTACGTAATGTTGTGCAATGTGCATGTTTATTAGAGGTATTAGGAACATTGTGTAAAGTTCACTCATCCTCTATAGAAAAGGGAGTATCCTTCGATCAGACGGGTATCGTGTCTGGCGGGCAACTGCCCAACGATCGATGTCGGGTATGTTAATATTATTACGCGTGCTGTATATTTATTTGATAAAAATGTGGCGGCATCTATATCGCCACATACGAACTACTCATCAAAGACCTGACGACACACAAATCCTGCATCGCGCAATTAGAGTTTACCGCGCGAACGACATACACATAAATAAGACTATCTGACATCAACAGTCGGGCAGTCAGCCCGCCAGACACAACACCCGTCTGGTCGGAGGATCCTCCCTTTTCTATGGTGGATGAGTGAACTTTACACCTTGTTCCTCATGCCCCTAAAGTTGTCATAATATGACAACCATAGAAACGAATATTGTCAACAGAAGAATAGACAAAATGACAGATTGTGATTGTTATCTGTTATTTTGTCTATTCATCCGTCGAAAAGATCCATTTCTGGCGTAATGGTGGTAATGCTAAGCGTGCTGGTATTGTTACCACTGATTTTCTATTAATCCTATAAAAAATCTCTACCTCCGTAAAAAAATAGTTTCACATTAAAAAAAGAACAATTATTTATTTACTTATTGAAAGCCATTATTTGTTTACCATCATCCAAAGTTTTAAATAACAGTCCACTACCTTTCTAAAACATTTCGTTTAAATTCCTCAGGGCCCAAAAAAAAAACCATTAATAGTTGTATCGGCATCAACAATTCCATCGTTCCAAGACCCCTTATATTACTTCAACTACTTGTTAATTATATGTGGCTGTCGGTCTGTCTGTTAACCTAAATTGGACGGCTTGAGTGGACAGTGACAATGTAATCCCATCGCACTGATTATCACCGACGTTGATGCGAATTAGTAACTATACAGTGTGTGTTAGTTAATGCATGAATTAAGGGGTTGTGTAACTTTAAATTAGACTTTGTTTTGACTGGGTGAATTCTCTTTTGATTCTGGATTGTACGATTAATGTTGAGGGTATGCAAATTGGCAAATTAATTAATTGTAATTTTACTTGTGGAATTAAGTTTACCTACTCATAACACCATAATGTAGGTAATGTTAATGTTTGATATTATTTTTATTTTTTTAACTATAGAACTAAAATTATGATTATGAAATGCAATAATTAAATCGTGACACTTTTTTAAAATTTCAAATTCAGTGGTAACGGTGGTTCGGTGGTTTCGGTGGTGGTGGTGGTGGTTTCGTATACAGTAATATTGCCAAATTAATCAAAACAGGCTAATATTTGACAGCAATTAGCGACGTTGCCAACTTATTGAATGAGCCAGCCTTCTATTTCTGTAGTAGCTCTGCCTAAATTCGTACAGTATGTTCGTAAACCATTCGGCGGAGCCTCGGATCTCTCAGCCGTGCAACTGTTGATACTGTTTATACTGCTCTGTGGCTTGCGTTCACGGCCGAATGAAGACTACGGGCGAACGCTAAGGTATACCTAGTGGTTACATTTCACGAGCGCACGTCAATCGTTGCAAATTGAACTTTATGTCCATGCCATAAAAGTTTAAAGACTTGGTTTGTAACGTCTGTAAGGTATTGGTTACATCTCGCAGACTTTGGGGTTGTGTTGGTCAACTTTGGACTTGGTCGGTATTAGTTTACTTCTAAATAGATTGACCCAGTTCTACTAAACAAATTATCATGTTCTTTTGTGTAAACGACATCTACTCTTTTATTTTAGACCTTTCTTGATCTCTCTAAGCTACATTCACACTTTTAGTCGCACCAAAAAACTTGATGTATGATTTGTGTTGTTGTTGTAAATGCATAAATAGAAGTATATTTTTTTTGTTAGTATATTCTGTATCTATACTATTACTACATTGAGCAGATTATACATAAAAATCCTTAAAAAAATGTCATATTATATATTTATTCATTTATTTATTTAATACTTCAAGCACAGAAATGTACAAAGGCGGACTTAATGCCATAGGCTGACCATAGCATTGACACACACACACACATTTATTATTGTTGACTGTACCATTTCCGTCCTATTGTTTTAAGGAAGCCACCAGCTCAGCCAGCAGCCATTAGCTCATAGGAAGATTTGCTAATAGGACATTTAGCTAGTGTCGTTTTGGATATAGGTCGTTTATCTTATCGTTAGATACATTCAGTTTAAGTATGTTATACATAAAATCATGTAGGTAGAAACTGCAGAACGCCATCTGCTACGATCCTTACACACTCCTTATGCTTCATTTTTCATAACATTTTGTCATACAGGCATGCTGGGTGCGAGTATTACGCACCTGACCTTTCTGAAGAACGTCACCAATAAGGTCAGTATTATGTCCTCCTAGGGCATTTCCGTTCGAAGATTTCTGAAAAAATACATCTTGGCACGACTTTTTCCTTAAATAACTGTTCACCTGTTATTGAAAACCATCAACCTGATCCCTTCCGTGATCTCAATTTATTTGGGGTCGCCGCAATATGCCTTTTTTCATCCATCTTTATAAGCCGTCATCCGAACGTTTACCTACTTACTTCTAAGGTGCTCAATCCATGGGGTATGAAGCGGTAAGGTCCGGTGCGGTGCGACGCGGCACGGTTTATTTGTTTTATATTTATTTATTTCAATTTATTTTATTTCAAAATTTATTTATTTCAAAAAGTGTGCTATACAGTCTGTTACAATAAATATTACAATATTCAGGGACAAATCGTAAAGAGAGTAAAAATTTACAGGGTTGAATCTGGTGTCCTCACTAGGTTACATAGTAACCTGTATTAAGGTTCGCCAGCCCAAGTTTCCACAGAAGGAGTACAACATATAATAGAGACTGCTTAGGACTTAGCTGCAAACGTATGATAACTTATACTAAGTGTGTGAAGTGTTAGCACGTGTGTGTGTATTGTGAAGTGGGTGTGCTGTGTATGTGTTTATGATGTAGGTTTGGTGTGTATATACAAACGAAACGGAAAGAGGTTGAGTTTAGATACGGAGCGGTACGTGTATTGTTGCCATTAGGATTGTGAAGTAAGCAGATGTTCGGTGTCGTCGTATTTTAAAGTGGTTCGAAAGCGTGTTATCTGTTTTTTACATCTTTCGTAAGAGGATTGATGTCCAGGGATAGTTTTGTTGATTGTGTTATATAAAAATATTCGTCTGAACCACCTTGATTTTTTGTCTCGTTTTTTAAATGCAGCTCGGGAAAAAAGGTGTACTTTGACTGCGATACTCCACATCTGCGATGCTCGGTTATGGAATGGAATGCCTTGCCCGTGTCGATAAGGCGAGCTCAATCCTTGTCCACTTTTAAAACTCTGGTAAAAAACACTTCCTCATTACATTTAGTTCCTTGCTCTTGTTTCATATTTATAGATTTATATTATAAGTATATCTATGTATATATATTTATATGAATAAGTTTATGCTTTACGTATGTATGTACATATTTATTGTAAATGTAGATGGTACACCGATGACTACCTGCAGTATTGTCTCTCCTGTTACCTTTAACCCATCCAACGGTTGTCTGTAAAAGGTCGCTTTAAGCGATAAGACCGCCCATTGTGTCACCCTATGTAAAATTTCTAAATTTATGTCTGTAATTTTTATGTTGTACAATAAAGAGTATTCTATCTATCTATCTCCACACTGAAAATAATGAACGTTACGAGTATAGGCTAATGTTCTGCTAACACGGGCAATTTACGTAGTTACAATTTTGAAATTGCCGTAAATTGTACAATATTGCTAAAACGTCACAATGATCACAATTGCCGAGTATTCACTATGTAAACGTGTTTTAAACATCTTAAAAAAAACTTACTTACTTGTTTTCCCGAAAAAAATAAACACAGTCGCCATGCACTTAAAAAAAATAATGAAATAACTTTCATTAATTTTATTCACTTTTCCCTGAGCGTATGAAAATGAGCTGCTCACGTAAAGTAGGCCACGTTTAAATGGTTACATTAAATAAAAACACGATACGGGCAATGCCGTCGCATTTGTATCGTTCGCACGATTAAGCTGTCGCTGCTGTGCACAGATACAACAAAAATATAGTGATTCTGTTGCATGTACCTGCCAAAAATAATGCAACAGACAGGGGTGGGGAACCTATGGTTAGCGGGTTAACGGTGGGGTGACTTTTAATGAAACCGGTAAATCAAAATTCGAATAAGTGAGAAATGAGTCGAATAAGGAACAAAATGTGGGGTGAAACAGAAATATCAAACGTGGGGCGAACTTTGTGAGGGGAATGCGGAACAAATCAGATTTTGGCCTAAATTTCATCTTTATGCACGGGATTTTAGTTTAATTGATCTTTAATACAGTCATGTTTTATTTATTATCAAAAAACCCGAAGTCATTTATTGAAACAAGGCTGAGCTGACTTTTCGAACATCATAATTACATTAGAAAGTCCCCCAAAATGCCCACCCTTCACTACTTATAAAGTAGTAGTGCTTTAGCTGGGAAGGAGTGGCGCAACAAACTCCCCAGCAGCACAGCCGTCTGTTCAGTTATAAAAACTTGATTATATACAGTACTATGCAAAATGTATGTCATCATTGAAGTAGGTTCTCTTTTTTTAAAGTTACTTTTCAGTTGGTAATTGTTTATTGTGATATATAAGATATATATAACACAAATTACAAAAAATATAAATATAAGATATCATACAGGATGGAAGGGACATCGACTCGAAAACTGATAACATGGATTCAGTACATGATTCTGAACCCCCCTCCGTTGAAATTTTTCAGCGGTTATTAAAAAAAAAAACAGCTGTGAGATAGAAAAGTTCAATACGCGGTCAAAATGTATGGAACAGCAAATTTTTTTTTAATAACCGACGAAAATTTTCAACTCAAGTTCAGAAACTTGTATGGATTCCATGGTATCAGTTTTCGCGTCGATGTCCCTTCCACCCTGTATAGTTGATTTGATTCAGGCGTGACCTTGCGGAAATCCATTATAAAATACAATAGTCGTAGATATATTTAGTAACCTAATACGCTTAACTAAAAGCGGAATAGGTTATCTACGTCTAATGTATTTTAGGATATAATATTACATTTCATTTTTTGTAGGTATCTTTTAACGCTTCAAGACTTTTCTACAAGGAACGTGTTGGGTTTATTTCAGTCTCCAGTTTGTTTAACCCACTAAGTTACCTAAACCCACGTTATACGGACGTAAAAATATCGCGGCGGGATTTTATCACGCACTGGATTTTCTACTCCCGGTGTTGAGCCGAACGTTGAAAATCCAACAGAGCGCATCCCAGCGCGGCAGCAGCACGTCGAAAGAACACACTGTCGGATATTCAACTCTCGGCTCTAAATTCCAAATTCAAAAGTCATTTATTCAAACTAGGCTGAGAATCAGCACTTTTCGAACGTCAAAGTTACATAAGAAGAGCGTTGAAAATATAGTGCGTGAAAAAATATTGCCGCGAGAAAAAATCGCTCGTGCGAACCTGGACTAAATGTGCTGAAAAGGATAATAAAGGGTTAGATATAGTCCGCCAGCAAAGAAATAGCGTTTAAGGCCCAAAAGAGATGCATTCGTGCTATGTTCAATTTGAAGTCGACCGACAGCTGTATGCCATTATTTAAAAACACAAACAATTTACTCTACCATCTCTGTATGTTTTTGAAATTGTGGCATTTGTTAGGGTAAATCAAGCTCTATTTCGAACGACTAGCGGACACCTCCCCCGTAACAGACGTGACATAAATCAACTGTGTTCGCATACGTCAAAGACGGCATTAATGGGAAAAAGCGTTTTCTGTATGGCTCCAATTTTTTTAAATAAAATACCACAGTCATATAAAGCATAGCCAGTAAATTTGTTTAAAAAAAAACAATGCGAAATTTATTAACAGACATATGTTTTTTATAATTTAAGCGACTTTTTGAATGACGCTACTTTATAGGCACTTGGATTAAATTGCCTTTAATAATATAGTTTTATTTTGTAATTTAGAAAATTTTATTTTTTGTAACTTTTATAAATTTGTACGCCTTGCGGGTGAAACATGTAGGTACGAAATATTGTGATATCTTTTAAGCCTAACTTGCTTAGACCAATAAAAGTAATTTGCGTCACTCTAAAAATCAGTTGGCTCATTTTGCGTTGAAAATCTTGGAATTGTACGTACCTACCTAGTTACCTATCGTTCACCCGGCGTTATCAAAGTGTTCGGGCGTAGGTATTTCATAGCGTTCGATAGTAGATATGTAGGTAACTCTAGGAAATAATTAATTAGCATTTAAACAAAATAAAAACACTATTATCGCATCGCCGTACGAAGGGATAATTCGAATTGTAATTTACATACTGTCGTAGCGTTAGTTCGATTCGCGTTCGATAATTAAAACATTTAAACAAATAAAATAATTTCAATTCTAAACTATTGCTATTTTAAGTAAGTATAAGGTCTGTGCTACTATATCTTTTTTTTTTCTGGCTTCCTTTATCGTTACTGAACCTACCCCTAAGCTATGGCACGCAATTATACTTTAGCACACACAACATTTTTTATCATTATAATATTCACAAATGTGCTTCATACGAATATGAACACTTAAACTCGAATATAAGGTTCATACTCATACATACTTAAACTCAATCCTTTTTCCCATCGGGAATGGGGATAGGCAAAAAATACAGAACGCCCCCTACTGCGATCCTTACATACTCCTTTTGCCTCGTTTACGTTCATACATCTGGTCATACACCCATGCCGGTTGCGAGTAGGTACTACGAACCTGACCGTTCTGAAGAACATTACCAATAAGGTCATATGTGCCTTGTAAATACCTTTTGTTAGTCGCATAAGGTTCACATTCATAAGTACCGCTAACTTTACTTACATAAGTAAGGTCAAAGTGAATCTTGTCCTTATACCTCAGCCCAAAGTGCTATTTGTAAAGGTCACTTCGAAGTTCACTAGAGTGACCGCGCGCAATTAGAAAGTCTGTAAGCAAACTCATTCATCTGTTTTTAAGGTAAATCAAAGTGACAAAGAGTATTTGCAATTCTACTTTAATTTCTAAATATTTTTAGCAAATATGAGTACAGGACCAAATTGTTTCTAAATATTTAATTGCAAGTTCTCCTGCAAGAGTCCTAGATTTATTTTTGTTTGTTTTTGTAATATACCAGTAATTGTGTTTAGAACTTAGACGTTGTGAAATCATTATGTTATTCAATTTGCGTATTCAATTTAAAAATAATCAACAAACAATTTGAAAATATTGCCATAATGATGCAGACGAATTCATTGAATTTCTTACTAATAAATGAACATTGAATGCAGAGCTTCATTCAACATCAAAGGTATAAAAAAACCTTTTAGAATATTCATTGTAAGGTCAGAAAAAAATACACCAGGTCACACACGTTACGATATACTTGCGCGAAATTAGACATTGCACAAGTATCCGAACCATTCAGTGTCACGCAGACTGTGCAAGTCTAAACTTGCGCAAGTATATCGTTACGTGTGTGGCTACCTTAGAAGCCATGTCATACCATGTCAAAGACTGACAGCCGTGATTCGAATATACGGACAATTTAAATTCGTGATCAATTTCCATAACAATTCATTTCCGTGACTTTTATCATACAAGAAAACATTATTGTATGCAGATAACTATTTACTTTTCTGTTTTTTATTCCCGAAAAATTATTACAAATGAATATTTTATTTATTGTTTATGCAGTGCAAACATGTTTCTATCTTGCCTGCACAACAAACCCTTTCGCTCACTGTACATGACATAAATATTTTCCTTTCTCTTTAATGTTCATTTAATTCCAGCGTCTCTTGGACCATGTGAAAGTAATGAGTACACCTGCAACCATTATATGATAATAACGACATGAAGGCGTACCATTCTGGCTTAGAGCAGTTCTCTTAGAAGGCTCACGCAGACGCGCGATGGGACTGGTGGAACAATTTCTATGATAACTTCACGGAAATTGTTCTCACCGGTGTGGAGTCGCGCCGTTTTGCCTTAAATTGGAATGAGCTCAAAATATAACTTTATTTTCTACCTAGCTGTTGCCCGTGACTTCTTTTGCGTGTATTTTGTATTTCATATTTTTTTCCAGGATGAAAAGTAATGTATGCTCTTCTTCAGGTCCAAGACTAACTGTCTCTCAAATTTAATCAGTGGTTTAGGCGTAAAAAGGTAACAGACACACAGAGATACTTTCACAATATAATATTATTATGTATTGTTTAGGACACAGTATACAGTTCGCCAGATACGTCATAGACTTAATACCAAAAGTAGATGATATTGTGATGATTGTCAATTCATATAATAAGCAGTCAATGATTACGCATTAAGCAGCGGTCCCACGGCCCGCTTTCTCACAACCCAGATCCAGGCCTCACTGCTGTGGCCTGTTACTCTTCTTCTAGCGGCTTGTACGGCGCGTTTCTTCTGCTTTGTTTATCAAAATATGTTGACCACTGAATTAAACTACAGCGCTCCGTATCACCTGACATGTTAGAATAACTGCCAACAGGTAGCACCAGGCCACCACTCGCCGTGGAAATACTCGGCATGGCCCGCTATAGGTCTCGACAGGCGTGGCAACGTCTGGCGGGGCCTGCCGGTGCCTGTCGTGGCCTGGCGCGCGGTCACGCCTGTCAAGGCCTGTCGTGGCCTGGCGCGTGGTCACGCCTGTCGAGGCCTCTCGTGGCCAGGCGCACGGCCACGCCTGTCGAGCCTTTTCGTGACCTGGACCGCGGCAACCATTGTAGAGGCCTGTCGCGGCCTGGCATGCGGCCACGCCTGTTCAGGCCTGTCGCGGCCCATGCCGAGTATTCCTACCACAGGCCTCATCAGATCGACTGTTCCCAACGTCTGTCGGCCTGGCCTGGCACAATCTGGCCTATGAGAAAGCGAGCCGTGGGACCGCAGCATTAAATATAATAATAGCATTATGTTGCTGCCTATGGATCTGATTTAATCATATGCTTTCTCTGTTAGTGGAATTCTTGGTGGAAACAATGTAGAATGCGTTTGCAGTAATTAATTTCGTGCCACAATACAGTTCCCAGAGAGTGTAATTATGGAATTATAACCTAATTAGAACGAGAATTTAATCAACGTGTTACAGTAACTTTGTTTATTACATTCAATGTAGGTACAGTGAAGTCTTTTATTTCTTCGTCAGTTTTCATAATATTCTTTCAAGTCACGTAATATCTTTTGAAGCTGCGGCACCGAGCAGAATATTGCATAGAAAAATATGAACATAAACCTACAATTAGGAGGCCCTGTGAAACCAATTTATTTATTTGAAAGTCTGAGTTTTAAGGCAAAACGACTGCATCACCTCGCTAGAGATTTTTCGAAAACAAATAGCTTTCAATTTTGTTGGATTGCGCATGGAAAGATATTTAATCGCAAGAAAGTGGGCGCCACAGCATATACCATGAATAATGAGTTTGACGTAAAGAATATAATAATAGAAGACTATTAAATGAGCAGACAAAAATAGCCCTTAACGTGACGAATGTATTATGGATATGACTGTACCTCCCCTAGGAAAGTTTAAAGTTTTCTGGAGGCAGAACCGTTGTGCTTCTACAGATACCTCTCTGTCAAATAACATCAAGTATTTATATATTAAGCTCCCACCGGAACGCCATACAGTAATTACACCAACGGAGCAAAAATTTACCTCATGTGCTACTTTCCATCCATCCTGTGCACGGTGGACATTGAACAGGAGGCGGTGGCACGCACGCTCACGCTGTGACGTCAAGACACTTCTCCATAGTTCTCCATCCATATTGCGCACATTCTTCACGATTTTTTTAAGACTCGGTTTTTTAGTTTAGCAATGAAAATTTATCAAAATTCCTTTTAAACTAGAACTTAGCCCGAACATGATTACTGACGCGATAATAACAGAGTTTGTATTGTATATTGGTGGCGTTGCGTACGGTTCGCCATCAAAATAAGTGCTTGTGCTGTAATGAGACATTATGGCTTCTCATTGGTGATATTCAATTATTTTCTTCCTACGCGTAACCGTACGCATGATTGAATATCGTTTCTCTTAATATTGACGTGGGTGGAAGACATTTTAATTAATTAACGAAATTGGCTCACGCCTTTTGATGCCCACTAAGCAGTTTAATTTAATTGTCAGACCCATTGTAGTTTAAGCATTTAGGGATAAAAATGTAAATAATTCAGATAGATCTACTAAGTGAAATTATTTAAAACAATTCTAATTACTCTTTAAAAAGACAACTTTGTTTTCAAATATTCATTGAACAATTAAGTTAAGCAAATCCTTTTGAAAAGTTCCATGGTAAAAATTATTCAAGCAAGAGTTGGAAATTATTTTGTACTGAGAATCGCACTGTTGTAACGATTGTACAGTGAAAGAAAGATTCTAAAGAAATTGATCAAAGGTTTTGATAAATTTCTTTAGAATCTTGGACACAAACGAAACTAAATAAAAAATATTTACCTAGATAGTCTAAGTTCAAAACACTATTTATGTGAACTCACTAGTACCACCAGCAAAAGCTAAGGTTGAGTTTACAGATATATTAGTAATGACAAAACATTTCTGATGAATTTATATACCTCTTGGAAAACCTACCTATAACCAACTACACATACATACACAAACTCAAGCTTTCTTCCAAAGTGGGTAGGCAGAAACTACAGAACGCCTTACATACTCCTTTTGGTTCGTTTACGCTCATACAACTGGTCATACACCCACGCCAGTTGCGGGTACTACGCACCTGACCTTTCTGAAGAAAATCAACAATAAGGTCACTATATTATAATGTCCTCTCCTTAGGGCACGCCACTATATCGGCGGTAAGGAGTCTTACCGCCGATATAGTCAGATCGTGCCAGGCCAGGCCGACAGGATCCAATGAGGCCGACTGGATCCAATGAGGCCGCGAACGGCCTCGACAGGCATGGCTGCGTGCCAGGCCGTGACAGGCTTCGACAGGCCGTGGGACCGCGGCTTTAGAGGGATATCGTTGAGCCTGAACGGTTCGATCGTTTGTATATGCACGCATTCGGTCAGGCCGATCGTATCAGATTTGTCTATTCAGTTTTAGCTTGCCGTATTTATGGTGATTCGAACAGATATTACGGCCTGTTGTTTGGAATCAGCAACGCCAAACGCCAACAACGCAACGCCAGGCTAAACATAATTAAATAATAACAAAAACTTATATAGGCCACTGTAGCTGTGACTGTAGGTACAATTTATAATTCACGCAAATCAGGGCAGGTCGTTTCGACCCCATATTCGGAGTGAAAGATTAAGATAACAGATGTTCCTGTTCAACTCGAAACACCTACAGGCTTTTATCGAGTTGTTAAGATAGTAAACTTTCTAACAAGTCGGTTCTAAACAATAAATTAAACAGTAACAGCTATAGCTGAATAATAATTTTGATTCATTTGATGGAAATAAATTGAAGTGTTATTGTTGCTAGCTAGATATTATGTAGTTAAATTAATAATAAAATTTTAAAAAGAAATGAACGGGACGTTGCTTGTTTTTTACAAACTTAATAGTTAAAAGCTGGCTCTGGCTACTGAGTGAACAGCAAATGTAATATAGCCCAAGACATTTATCTATTTATTTAAGCTCTTTGTAAGGGTTCCCTATCCATTTGCATAAAAATTTAAGATCTAATATAACTTGTAAATAATTTTGTTTGGCATAATTATATTTTCGCATAATATAATTACGCATAACAGCTCACGCATAATTTTTTAGGCATAATTTCTTTAACCATAATAATGATTAAGCATAATATTCTAAAGCATAAATTTATTAAGCATAAAGTTCTAAAGCATAACTTTCTTAAGCATAATATCCTAAAGCATACATTTATTTACGCATAATGATATTAAAACATATTTTTATTGAACAATTTTGTGGGTTTTTTTTTTGCTGTAGGAAGCATTAAGCAAGCAAGCATACAGCATACAAGCAAGCATACAGCATGCAAGCAAGCATGCAAGCAACCATGCAGCAAACAAGCAAGCATGCAGCATGCTGCATTCAAGCGAGCATGCAACATGCAGCAGTCAGGGTTTCTGTAACGGCTCCGGCGCTGCGGGCCTCCGGCGGCCCCACGCGTGCTAATCGTCACAGACGGCTTTCGCTCACCACCGCAGCTTCGGCTTGTTGGCCGGCTTGGCCGGCCAGCCTCAGACGTGGCGGCTCGCTCGCAGCCGCTTGCTCCTCAGCCCGCGGGCCGCCTTGCACCTACGCGCCTACGCTATTTTAAATTACACTCTAGGGGTAGGACAAACAAGAGTACGTGGAGTCAGTTTTGCAGCAATTCGGTTCTGTCACTAACTTTTGTTGCACAGCATATTAAATTTTTAACCAACAATATTATTTAATTGTTACAGAAACTATAGCAAATTGGTTTGATCAGAATTATGTATGGGGCACTACAAGTTCACCACCACCATTTCCACCCAAAGTCTGGAGTACGTATCTACTAGAAAAGGAAAATGTATATATTATTATTATGCTAATAGTCATTAGGCCTACTAACATTATGCGAATCAAATTTATGCCAAAACAAATTAGTCTTTAAGATGATTATGCCAACATAAAATGTTTTGCTAATAAAATTATGCCAAAATCGTTATGCCGAAGTATATTAGGACAAAGAACATTATGCGAAAAGAAGGGATCCCCTTTTGAAATACTGAATGTGCAGGTTGTTTGATTACGCCAATATTTAGTAGAAATTTCTACTAAATATTGGTATTATTGATCTGATTTGATCAACTACTTTAGTAGCTACGTAACATATATTTTCTATAGACCGTCAGGATTGAGGAGCCACCTTAAACGTCCTGTAACTTTTTAAGGGTTTTACTACAAATTCCAGGGTCGGGCCTACAAAATCGGGTAATTTACTACTAAATATTGGTAGCACCCGCGTTTAAATATGAGACATGGCTCCTCAATCCACACAAATTTTTTACCTTTATAATATTACTATAGATTGTCTATCGATGGAGGAGCTCGTGGCAAAGCAAAGTAATAACTGCCGCACGAGTCGATCCATCAGGTTAAGCTACGGTTGCCGGGGTTGGTCTGTGGATGAGTGACCATCTTTACATAACGAGACTCCTCCGTTTCTCGGAAAGCACGTTAAACCGTTGATCCCGGCTGTCATTCGTGGATCTTTGACAATCGTACGGGTAGCCCAAAAATCTGACAGCCAGTCTAACCAAGGGACCGTTAACCCGACCCCAATATACTCCTAGTTGGGAAAAATTTGCATTGGATAGTCCAATTCTCGAGGAAGGTTATAGTCTCGCGGACGAAGTCACGTGCAGAAGCTAGTTACCAATATAGAAGAAAACCAATATAAAAACTAACACCAAAAAGTTAGGCACTCAACCCAATGAACTTAAATATTTACAATATTTTGTTGAATACAGCGCAAGTATCATCGTATGATTTCTCCCACTCTGGGCGGAGCGGGAGGGCGTGTCCGACTCTTACTGACTAAAACCCACCCGTGTTTCTTCAGTTGCCTGTACGTTGCCAGGAGCCACGGTACCTCTTTCGGACTTTCCCGCAACCCTGGCAGGCAAGTATATGTGGGCTAAGAGAGCGTTAAGTAACAGTCGTTTAGTAACAGTGAGTGTATATGACATTGAACGTCATGTTTTAAAAACCAGAAAGTGTATTTTATCTTTATACCTACTGCACCATGCTGTACCAAAAACTTAATCTCAGATTTAGTCTAGATAGAAGACACTGCACACTTACGTTCCATAACATTATATTGCACAATACCAGTACACTCGCACTAAAATGCAAGTAAACCTCAAACGCATGAGCCTGCACACATTGAGCGCACACGACGCTGCCATCAAGGTTTATTAAATCGTACAGTGACGCTAAAGCACCCTGCAGACGTCACAATTTGTTGCCCAACCAACAGATGATGCCCACGAATTAACTTGTGTGTAGTATTGGGAAAAAAATGTCTCAGCACGACGTGGATATAAAAAATAAAAATATAAGTAACATATTTTTTAACTTATATTTTATAACTTATAGTAGTAAAGTAGGTATCTACTTACTATTTTTGAGGTTGGGTCTTTCCTTTGGTACGTCTATGGATTTCCAATTGGTTGTAACTAACCCGTTGTCTCGACAGGTTGTGACGTCTGTAGGACGCTTAAGCGTAGTAGCACTCACGGCAAATACTGGGTGCTTAATTTCTACGGATTTGCTGAGAAACGAACATGGGAATCATGTGTAAACTGCAGTGGTACGCTACTATTAGTTTTCGAAGTGCTTTGCGAATGAAGCGTTTTAGTTATGAGTTACTTCTAAAACTTAGTTCTTGTACAAGGATAGTTTATACGATGGGATTTATATTTGAGTACGAATTTTTAAATAAAATAAACTGTTACTTTAACATTATTAAATGTGTACCTACCCCGGGTTTTTCTTAGCAGTAATGTTTAATAATTAATTTCTTCCACCATGCAGTGTTTTTGTATTTCACTTTGAAAGATAATACCTTTTCGAACGAAGTTATTGGGACAAAATTATATAATATAACTGGCAATTGCCATAAAACAAAACAACATCACACCAAAACCGAATTCTCAATTCAAGACATCTTACCTATTTCAATATTTAGTTATTTCCACTTATATAATTCCATTCAGACAATTCCACAGAAAACTACACAAATACATTTATCTATCGTGGTAGTGGCAATTGTTCAGCAGCACCAAGCATTGTATGAGCGCACCCATTCGTGTATTTTGTACTTTTTGACTTGCAACCTTATTGGCGTGGCGCATTTATATAAAATGTTACTGTTTTATTTCACAATACTGTATTGTTTTTAGAATTCTATCCAGGTTAGTTTTTATAGGGGAACGGTGTTTAGATGTTTCTGTTTGGCTTTAGACAGTAGATATTTGGATGTTACTATGTATACAACTTCAATTTTTCTGAACAGAGCAGAACTGCCAATTTACACAATTTCGGAAGGATTCACGAGCGCGCGCCATATAATTTGGAGGTCGCATTATCTTGTGCCAAAATGAGACATTAAACAAAAGACCATTCAGCAAAAAAAAAAGACGAGCGAGAGTTACAGTAGTCGTAATGTGTAACATCTGACATCTTGGCTGACAGTACCAACCTCTCGGAAAATGGGTTGGTATCATCGGATGGCCAACTCTAGCAACGCGCGGTTCATTGGTCAAATCAAATAGCGCATGCTTCCCCAGCTTCCTGTTACACACTTCCGTCCCATTTTACGAAATCACGCCCACAAATTGCAGGACCAGCATCAGACACTAGTCTGACATTTATACTGAACTGGCCCTATTTGGCGCAGCCGTGAGGTACACAATACTATTTTAAGTTATTTTTTATTTTATTTTTTTTGTTTTTTTTGTGAATATTGTGTGTCTTAACCTGAGTCAATTTTTTTTTTCTTTCTTTATATCAGGAAAGCGAGAGGAAAGATGTCACATTAAAAAGAAAAAAGTCGTAGGTCATATCGGCGCGAATAATTAATGTCGTAATTTTTATGGCCAAGTTTTTATCGTCTCATTGCCTCCTCGCGTTGCAATAATACGCATGGACACAACACCCGCGAGTAACGTACACAATCAAAGAAACAACGACAACAAATAACACAAATAAACAAAAACAAAATATTCCACTAGGATTATTTAACCGACAATTTATTCCGCCATGACATCAACGTAACTGAAGGGATCCTAAAACATTTAAACATTTTTTTTTTCTTGAATGATCTGAGAGGAAATTACTTTGCCCGTTTTAGTGGCTACTTGACTGTCGCCGAAGCGACTAGCGACTCCTTCATTTCCCGTCTTCAATATAAAGATCATTCTTTTGTGAAATATTATTTTAACTTTACTTTTATTAACGAAGCTGAAATATGGTTTGCGTTGCCTGTTTTAAAAGGGTAAAGATTATTTGTATCTTCAATGCTTTTAAAATTCTTATCTGTAAACTTAGATGTTAAATACACGAACACAATTTAATTTTACTGCTAGCAAATCTATTGTCACTGTAAACTAATCGTACAAGTATAAGGTTGCTACACACATTTGAATCGACCATACTTGTTAGACAACATCATGCTCACTCAGATGTCTCGCTGATGGTGGCGCGTGTGTTGGATCATTTAGCTACCTTCAAAATGGTTGAGGTGAAGGGTGCTGATCCATGTGGGTATATCATGCTCACTCAGATGTCTCGCTGATGGTGGCGCGAGTTTGGGATCATTTAACTCTCTTCAAAATGTTGCTGGTGCTGATCCATGCGTCAAGTTCGTGAACGGGCGCCGTCGGTTGGGACTGGTCATCTCTTAGCTGCCATAGCTTATTTTAATTTTTGAACAGTTCTTTATTTTTATATTTTTATTACGGACGCTTTTAACGTGCACGTCTTTCTACATTGTTCTTACATGTATAATTACAACATGAATGATGTAAGTAACCAATATTCTGTATCAAATTTTGGTTTAAAAGAGTGTCCGTGGTGCCCGTTCTTCTCCATACGTACCTACTACGCTTTGAAATGGGCAACTAGCTTCATATTTCTAACTGACCGACTCCTTGACAGTTCAAAAGTGCCTGTAAATGGTTTTATTGAAATAAATGCTTTGAGTTTGAGTTTGAACAAAGCCAACCCGAAGCAATTACTACACATTTTCGGCTTTCAATCGACTCTTGCCAATCGATAAACTTAATCATGCCTAATCAAGATCGGGTCGGCTAGACACAATTTGAGCTAAGCCAAGCGGCTTTTTCCCGAACATAATATTTTCTAAATAACTATATGTGATCTTGCTTCCCAACTCGGCTAAATCATGCCTAGCCGAACATTTAGTAGCACCCCTAACAAAAGATTTACTACTTAGAGACTTGAGCAGTACCTATTTTAGAAGGCGAGGTACTCGTAGTAACCTTATTATCAACGTCTTATACCTAGGTAGGAAGATACTTAACTAAAATTAAGTTACAATTTCAGTATCTATTACCTTCATACTTCAATTACGTGTAAATGCCAAGGAAAAGTACTTACTTTTATAGAAATGGCGCGTATTTAAAGGTCAGGGTGCTTTAAACCATAACCCACGTTCAATTTTAGTTAAAATACCAGTTTCCTCACAAACAGTTTATTTTTAGAATATTCAGTTTCTATAATCCTGTATCGGTTTACTAGTTAATAGAATAACGCTGCTTTTCCGGTACATAGAATATTGAGCTTGGTTCTCGTTGAACGTCGGCCATTTTTAGTCCCAGTTCATACTGCGAGTTTCAAAATAACACTAAAAACGTTTCCGTGTGTAAATATGATTTCATTTTATTTTATTTTATCTTTCTATTGATAAGAACTATCATAGATGTAAGATACAAGCAAAACTGGTGCTAATTGCTTCCCTAAATCAAATCGTGACCAAAAGTATTACGAGGCCACTATTACTATGAGCATAGTGTCAAACTTTTAAGAATTGTGACACATCATACTTTAACTAGAACCTCTTTAATTTTATTTTCGTATAAATATTAGCATTCTCTATGTTTTTATTCAAATTAAAAGAAACGTTATTGTTAGTACAGCAGCCCCTCTTGTTGATTTTGTGAGCCAGCTCTTGACCTCCTAAATCCTTGGGGATCTTCGGTCTGATTAATTTTATTTATTTTTATATTATTTTAATAAATGCTTCTAATGCAGTGATTCAAAATATAATGGAGATGTACTTCGGAATATGTGTGTGTCACAAAAATCGTAACCCAACATATGGCCTTCACCGTATTCGGGTTAAAATATAAATATATGATAACCATTGACTACAACTTCGTAAAATTTTACCTAAAAAAATGAACCTAAAAGTGACGAAAACCTTTTCAAACACTGCTGACATTATTTTTTCATGCATATATTCTGACACGGCATTTTCTGTTTGTTTTATAGGATTTTTTATTTTATTTCAAGCTTTCATAATCCTATTGCTAGAGTTGATTCTATGAGTACACTAGGTTTACTGAACTCTTATGTACATACTTTTAAAAAATACAGTGGCTTTTCGTGTCTTTCTGTGTGACCATGTTCATCTTCTAAAGTACGTAACGGATTTTGATACGGTTTTCACCATCATTCAGTATTTTAGATTATTAATTCCGAAAGGTCTATGTGAATAATACGCTAGCAATTGCCCGCGGTTCCGCAAGCGTGGATGTCGGAAAATATCCAACGGGATCGTACTACGGGGGTTAAAAGTATCCTATGTGCCAATCCGGTATTTTTAAGAACGTTTGCCTTCCAATCTAAGTCTGAATCTGTCAAAAAATACCTCTAATTCTCTACTGTTTTGTTTTTTAAGATTTGAACATAGATTTTCGCTGAGTTGACATTGCGACTAGATTGTGAACGTTTTTAATTACGGGAATTGACCTTCGAGTTTTTATGACGTGCAAGTGACATTCAACCTTAAGGTGGTATAGCATTAACGAGGACGACTGTATCTACATCCAAAAAATAATACTTTTAAGGCGGCGCGTAGGCGTAGGTAATATTAAAAATTGCTCACTAGAAAATCTTTTAATATTACGTCATCATCATTTCAGACAAAAGACGTCCACTGCTGGATATAGGCCTACCCTAAATACCGCCACTTAGACTGGTTCTGCGCTTCTCGCATCCAGCGAATTGCTGCGGACTTCAACAGGTCATCGGTACACCTTGTGGGGGGCCTTCCAACGTTACGTCCTCCAGTACGCGGTCGCCCCTCCAGAACTTTTGAGCCCCATCTTTCATCATCATCTTTTGGCTATCTGTTCTGCGAGTAATGTGTCCTGCCCACTGCCACTGAAGTTTGGCAATTCTTCAGGCTATGTCGGTTACCTTGGTTCTCCTGCGGATCTCTTCATTTCTGATTCGATCACGTAGGGAAACTCCAAGCATAGCCCTCTCCATTGCCCTTTGGGTGACTTTTAGCCTTCTGATAAGGCCCATTGTGAGCGACCACGTTTCAGTGCCATATCACTGGCAACACGCACTAGTCAAAAACTTTCGTCTTGAGACACTGCGGAATGTGAGACGTAAGATATTACGTAGCTTCCCGAACGCTGCCCAGCCGAGTCGGATTCGAAGAGTAGCCTATGTTACTCAGTGATAATACATTCAACAGATGAACGAACTTTTAAAATCGGTCCAGTAGTTTTTGAGATTATTCATTACAAACAAACATACTAACAATCAAATCTTTTTAAAATCAGTTTAGACAAACCTAATAATATTTGTTTATGTAGATAGGTAATTATAAAAAGAACATAAATTACGCCAGAAGATTCCAAACGTTTATAAGATTACCAAAAGATACATCAAAACAAATACAGTCAATGCGAGAGTTAATAATAAAATTGGTACCGGACTCATTTCACTTCAACGAACTTCAGTAAAAGTCGATTGTGTGTACACACCTTAACCAAAACTGAAGGTTTTAATTTCGGAAGCGATGGCGTAGTTTGGCGTGTATGTGGCTTTACCTACGCCGTATATAAGCGATTCGTTTCGGTCGGAAGTATTGGAACTTTTAATTGGGCTTCTTTTTCGAACCATGTTGTATAACTAGAACTATTGGGGTTAGCGAAATAGTATGTTAGACTTTCTACAAGATTTGTATTTTTAAGGTAAGAAAATATTTGTATTTTTGTTCGTATTGAATAAACTCAAAAACTGCTGGACCGATTTTAAAAATTAATTCAACAGTAGAATGACATATCATTTTTGTGTAACATAGGCTGCGATGCAATGCAACGCGGTCCAAGTCGCAGGCAGAATCTGGTACTTATAATAAGTCTGAAATCGTTAACCCATCTTGAGCAAACGTGGTAATCAACGCTCGTGCTTTCTCTTCATGAGAATAGGACTTTTCCCAGCAGTGGGACAATAACAGCGTGGTATTATTATAATAATAATATATATAATATTTATAGATCTTCTGACAAAAAGATTATTATAATAATAATTTAGCCTGCGTTGTCCCAATGCAGAGCCAAAGCTTTTTTTCCGATCAACTCGACCCTGAGCCAATATGGACCAATCCCACCGAGATATAGGCGTCAAACTCGTAAAAATATTGACGACCAAGAACCAACACTTTGTTTTAAGGCTGAGTTCACCATTACCTACATATACCTACATTATAAAAGAGGCCTTCGTTTTGATATTTTGTACTCTCCACATTTAGAGCAAACAATTGATTTTGACTTTGACTTTAGTGTTTCGTATTTATTTAATACTTTAAGCACACAAATACACAAGCGGACTTATTGCTATAGGCATTTTCAACCAGTCAACCTTTGGGTGATGCAGCGATAAACAGTGCTAGGTGCAATAGCAAAATTTTTGGAATAAATATTAATTTAAATAAACGGATATAAATATACTTATTAAAAACTATGAATATAAGATATATATACCTAATTAAATATAAAAAAAAAAAAAACATAAATTTACTAAAACAAATAAGACAAACAATGAGAAAACACTAAATTTGTGATGATACTGCCAGCTTCTTACGAATGTGCTTGCGAACTTTAGTTTTTTGGTTGGTTGCCATCCTGATTTCCAGGGGAAGCGTATTCCACAGAGATATAGATTCAACGAAGAAGGAAAAGTGAATGAAGTCAGTACGGTGAGTGGGAGAAGACGATTTTATGTGATTAGCGTAGATTTTTATTATGGTACATAAATCATTAAAAAAAAATCTACGCTCATACGCTTGGGCAGAGCATCGCCGTGTCCTCGTGGAGGTGATCGGGGGTGGTGATCTCTCTCGTCCGGCCCTGGTCCAGGCTATGGTACTTAGCAAGAGGGTATGGGAGGCCTTCACCTCCTTTTGCGCAGCAGTAATGCTCGCGAAGGAGGAGGTAGAGCGCGTGAGGGAGAGGCAAACTTCGCGCCCTCTCGCCTCGCCCTGGGCGTCGGGAATCACAGGCCGATTCCCGGCCACCGTAGACGCAGACGGTGAGCAATTCGTAGTTTGCCGTCCGATAAGGATCAGGCCCGGGTCGACGGCACGTTGTGTGCCTCAAAGAGATGTCAGCACAACTGAAGGGGTCTGATAGGACGGATGCCTGCCGGGGTTGCGGCAAAAGTCCGAAAGGGATACCGTGGCCCCTGGCAACATACATGCAACTGAAGGAACACGGGTGGGTTTTAGTCAATAAGAGTCTAACACGCCCTCCCGCTCCGCCCAGAGCGGGAGAATTTATTTTTTAACTTCCCACCCAAAAAAAAAAAACATTGGTACATCATTTCAGGAGTAACGTATACGCATACTTCCAAATACTGACGCCGAAGCCGATGTAACTATCAAGTTAACTTGTTTGACGAATTCGAATCGTGCGGGTGAACCAAACTTTATTACTTCGTTACGATGTGCTACGCTGCAGTCTACGTGCTACGCCGTAGCCGTTCAAATGTAGGTGATGAAATATGCGTATGATAAATGTTTGAACCATGTGAACAATGCAGGGAGTATGTTCTGTAGTGTATTTAAGTAGTTTTTAAAACCACAAAAACAAAGTTTTCACAATAGGTTAGTTTTTTCTATTCAAACAGTTTTAAATCTAAGCTAAAGCTTCCTCGATCTAAGCAATTATTTAAGAAAATGGCTCTTGATGTTTTAACTGGCGAGGTGATTCAAGTTAATTTATGTTAAGCTTATCTTAGCAAATACAGCGTTAGTTTGGTAGCGACTATTGTATTGTTTTTTTTGCACACATTACTTGTCATCAGAACTGCTGTTTAATGTTTAATCTTAAGTTAATATGAGAACAATGGTGTGGGTTACATGTTTGTTAAATTTTAGTTTTAAGTATTTCTCTGTAATCTGCAGCGTGTAAGTAACAGTTTTTTGTCCCTAATAAATAAAATATAATAAAGGTACATACCTACATTTTTGAACTGTAAACGGAATTTTGGTCCGGCAATAAACAATAATACAAAGATGATATTTAACTTTGTATTAAATATCATCTATGTATTATTATTTATTTTCAAATGATAGAATTAGAATTTACCACGTAACACCAAGTAGTCACCACAAATAATAGAAACTCATCTCAAAATAAAGAAACTTAACGCCATATTTTCCAGCATTTATACCATATTCCTAGTACGAGTCTGAAAGTTAGACTGAACAGCTAAGACGCTCGGTCTTTGAGCAAACACCGACTCAGCTTCTTTGTAAAATTTAAGAAGATTCGCACGCCTACTATGTGTTTACTAGGGATGTAACGGAGGCTATTGTAGCGGAAGCGGAGTTGGAAAAATATCAATTATTTAAACATTAATTGAAGCAAAAATCGACCAATCGGGTGTCAAAATTAGGAAGGGACAAACAATATTTATCTAAAAACAGCGGTTTAGTCACCTTCTCGCTAAACAGTTTCTTACTTGGTACTAAACCTGGTGGCGGCAGTGACTTTCGAGAAAAAACTTGTAACTTCGAATTATATCTCCACCACATTTAAAGGGACTTTGCTTCGCTTGCTTCGCATGGAGGAGCTCGTAGCTAAGTAATTACAACCGCACGGGACGATCCATCAGGTTAAGCTACGCTTGCCGGGGTTGGTCCGTGGATGGGTGATCATCTTTACATACTCCTCACATTAATCCGTTGGTCCCAGTTGTCATTCGTGGATCTTTGATAGTCGTTACGGGTCGTCAGAAGCCCGAAAGTCTGACAACCAGTCTTACCAAGGGGCATTATCCAGTTACTGGGTTGTGGAGGTCAGATAGGCAGTCGCTCTATGTAAAATACTGGTATTCAGCTGCATCCAGTTAGACTCGAAGCCGAACCCAACATAGTTTAAAGGCTAGGCATTTGGCTAGCCTATTGATTAATGGGACTTCGCTTAGTTGGAGCCTATTTTCGTTATCAGAACTCTGGTACAACAGAGGAAGACCAAATAAAATATGGATGGATTGTATGAGGGATGATGTGAAAGGAAAGGGAGTGAATGATATCGTGACGGTTGACAGGAGAAAATGGAGGAAGAAAATGTGTTGCGCTGACACCAATTAGTAACATTGTACAAGGGCAGAAAAATGATGAAGATGTTACTAACCAGCTTTGTCAAAAACTTGCTGAGGCGAAGGTATGAACTGCGGTAGTTCCGCATTTGCGGTATAGAGGTGAGGTTCCGTTCCAACCCTAGTGCTTACTATGTACCTACTCGGTCTTGTGCATATAGTTTGTTCATGCCGACTGTGCTAGATCATTCAAATAGGTTAGGATATTACCTGTTTATATGTCTTTGGACTACTTAGTATGATATTAACCGAAGAAGCTGCGAGACGCAAAACGTCATAAGTGCGCCCAAGCACCGTGCGTTGACAGATGCCGCGATAAGAATAAACAATGGGCACAAAAAATGGTCTCCTGCTGTTTATATTGGCTCTCGGCGCACAATGTAAACTGTGTTGTGTTGTTGAATACATAGAGCATCATATTACGTATAAACAATGCTCGTAGGACGAGAATCGTATTTGTAAAAAAAATGTTATTATCAGATAAGGCGGGAAAAACCTGTTTGTTCCTGTTTTGTTTGGCTATTTCTGATAAAACTACTGTTTCAATTTACAGGAAACTTTGCAAGTTACATAATGAATAGATAAGTAATTTAACAAAAGCGTTTGTTTGAGAGTCCTACGTAACATTTTCAAATGATTGAAACTCAAATTTCATAGCGCGCGGAGCCATTTTTGTGAGTTTGCGTACTATTACGCGTAACTTTTATTTCTGATAAAACTACTGTTTCAATTTACAGGAAACTTTGCAAGTTACATAATGAATAGATAAGTAATTTAACAAAAGCGTTTGGTTGAGAGTCCTACGTAACATTTTCAAATGATTGAAACTCAAACTTCATAGCGCGCGGAGCCATTTTGTACTATTACGCGTAACTTTGAAAATTCACATCCGAGTTACAGTGACTTATTTCATATAACTTTTTTTATTAGGATACTATTTATACCTTTATTGACGGATATCTACCCCTAACTCGTAATAATATACCATTATAATTGTATCGATCGACATTTTACGTAACTGTACTGAGCGTCACCATGGCGAACGTCACAGTGAAGAATGTGTCACTTTCAACTTTTTTTTGAGTGTTCCCTGTTAATTTTTTCGGTAGTGAAGCATTCAGTGTACTAGAATATCATTCTCCCCATAGACAAAAATTGCCACAAACGATATAAACCCTTAATTCCATGTATACTTAGAGATTTTTACCGCGTGAACCAGGTGGAACGATATCGTTCCAGCGCGGCTCACAATGCTCACATCCGAGTTACAGTGACTTATTTCATATTTTTTTTTTTACTAGGATACTATTTATACATTTATTGACGGATATCTACCACTAACTCGTTATTAAATACCATTATAATTGTATCGATCGACATTTATCGTCACTGTACTGAGCGTCACCATGGCGAACGTCACAGTGACGCATGCGTCACTTTCAACTTTTTTTTTTTGTGTTCCCTGTTAATTTTTGTTGGTAGTGAAGCATTCAGTGTACTAGAATATCATTTTCCCCATAGACTAAAATTGCCACAAACGATATAAACCCTTATTTCCATGTACAATTAGAGATTTTTACCGCGTGAACCAGGTGGAACGATATCGTTCCAGCGCGGCTTGACGGCGCGGGACAGGTGGATCAAGGTTGATCCGCTCGCAGCTTTACAGGCTGCGCCCCGCTGTTTCACCCGCATAAGTTTCTTTCCTATGGAAATATCGGGATAAAAAGTATCCTTTGTGTTTATCCAGGTTATAAACTATCTGTGTGCCAAATTTTATCTAAATCCGTTTAGTAGTTTTAGCGTGAAGAAGAGACAAACATACACACTCACAAACTTTCGCCTTTATAATATTAGTAGGATATTAGTTAGGATATTGTTTGGCGTCCGCGGTGAGGAAGACCCTCCCAACAAATAAATAAATTCTTTATTTCACCAAAAGCCATCACAGAACAAAAACTAAAAACTAAGAGCATATAAGGCTTATAAACTATTAACTATTAGGTGTATGTGCCTGTGTCTTAGGAGTCAGTGATTCTCCGTAGCAAAAAAGACAAGCTACAGTATAATAGAACGGCACGTTACAACCATAAGCAAATGGCGTAAAAGAAAAATGAAAGACGTGTTGACTTTTAATATTGGTTGTTGTATTTTCCTATGAGCATCATCATCATCCACACTGTCCACAGCCTGACTTCACCCACTGCTGGGCATAGGTCTTTTTTTCTTATGCCAATTCCCACGCTCATGTGCCAGCCTCATCCAGGTTCTAGCCGAGATGGTAACAATATCGTCCACCCATCTCGCCACCGGACGACCGACATTTCGTCCTCCAATCCTTGGACGCCACTCCGTCACAGCCTTGTCCACTCCACCTGTGTCATGCCAGGTGCCCTGCCCAACTCCATTTGAGTTCCATAATACGCTTTCCGATATCGGATCGATATCGGAATTATACATATTATTATATTGTATATTTTTTAACCATTCTCGGGACCATGGATCACAGAAGCCCCTTAGACAAATTTAAATGGAATGAGGCACCAACCGACGATTATCCCTGTTCGCACTACGCAAGGGCACACCCCAAGGACAACCCGCGGTTGGTGTAGGACTATTGCATGATTTGGAAACAAAGATATTAGACTATGGGTTTGGTTGGCTAAAGTTGACTGGTTATCTGGAACTATAGGACTATGGCCCCTGTCCGATCAATGTTTAATATGTACACAGATAAAATGGCAGGGGGTGACTTGCACACTCAATAATGGGCCCCCGAAAACTGTCGCTAGCACATAGTGGCGTAGCGACAAGGGGGCAGCAACATGTCCTGAAGTGCTTGAGGAGTGGAGAGATATTCTACGGCTTTCAGAACATTATTATATTGTATATTA
Source organism: Xanthia togata (assembly GCA_963853775.1). Lineage (NCBI taxonomy): Eukaryota > Metazoa > Arthropoda > Insecta > Lepidoptera > Noctuidae > Xanthia > Xanthia togata. The sequence continues at coordinate 25,373,139 of OY970794.1, read as the reverse complement.
TTATTATCATTTTTTGTAAACTTTTATAGGTAGGTATAATGTAAAAATGGAAATGAATGCCTGGTTACACAAATACACCATTATTACAATAAGAAATTATAGTATTGTCGGTAGCGAATCCAACGCAAAGTCTTTCAACGGCAAAATACAGTGTTACATTATTTGTTGATGAGCTGTTTCCCGCGGCTTCGTCTGCAATCCAGGAGAAAAAGTAGCCAATGTCCTTCTCCAGGTCATAGCCTACCCAAGTACCATATTCCATCTAAATCCGATCAGCCGTTTTAGCGTAAAAACGTAACAAACATACAAACAAACTCACTTTCGCATTTATAATATTAATTAGGATTAGTAAGTAGTTAGTAACTTAGTAATATTAGTAATAAGTAATATTAATAATTAGTATTAGTAAGCATTGATCTTTCATTGTTTGCCAACATTTTATAATGTCTTAGAATTTGTTTTATACGACATTTATTTTGTACACTCAATATTCCTATAGGAAAATACTAGAAACACATTAGATTTCTAAAACATGTATAAAACGCGAGTCCTCAAAAAAATTAGGTGAACTATATAGATTGTTCCGCGAAACAATTTAATAATTTTTGCTCGAGTGATCTCGAGAACACGATATCATTATAGGTAGGCTCTAGCCATTGAGATCGAAGAGCCCTTACGCCCACGTACGATGACACTCCAGTCAAGAGCTCCAACGGAGAAAAATGGAATCGTTTTGTATTTAGGTATAGTTTTTTTTTTCAGGTTTAAATTGTTTTTATGATGATAAGAGTTTCAGGATTATATTGGAACTACCATATTTTAATAAACTACTAACAACACGACCCAAGCTTCGCACGGTTTTTACGACTTGACAACACAAGAAATTTAATTATTATGTAAGTTTAAACCTTAATAATGTATAATACACATAAACCTTCTTGAATTAACTCTTAATTATTTTAAAATCTGTCGTACAGTTTAGAAGAACAACACGGTCACATAGACACGATAAGTGACTTTAAGTGATAATATTTATACTGAACTATCAATAGATCATGAAATATGCAGTCCCATCATAATAATGATTAGCAATTAATTGTATCATCACGCATGTAATCCCCGAAGGGTTAGGCATAGGTGTACTTATTAATACACCCACATTTAAGTCTCATGTAATATTGGACGAGCTTATTGCCATTAACCGGGTACAAATTCAGACTCCTGAGAAGTTCTCAATGGGAAAACACAATAACACTTTGCCCGACCTGGGAATCGAACCGATTACCTCATGCTCAGCAGTAGCACTTGCGACCAATACCAACGGGTTAGGTTTTTTATTAACGGTGTAACGTGAAATAGCACCTAATAGTGGACAATTCAGCCTAAAATAAAAGCCAGAATATGAATAAAATATTGATTCACACGATCGCTCGTCGGCTTTCATTTTGTTTTTGTATTTTATCTGACTCTAAAGATGCTTTATTTTAAAATAAATCCAGATGAATAAAATATTTATGCAGACTATCGCTTAATGGCTTTTATTGTGTATGTACTTACCTAACTAAAAAAAAGAGGCCATGTGCGAATCGGACTCACACACGAAGGGTTCGGGTCGACACGGACGGCGCATTGTGTTCCACGCGCGCCTCAAAGAGATGTCAGCAATTGAAGGGGCCGATGGGACCGATGCCTGCCGAGGTTGCGGGAAAGTCCGACAGGGATACCTTAGCCCCTGGCAACGTACAGGCAACTAAAGGAACACGGGCGGGTTTTAGTCAGTAAGAGTCTGACACGCCCGCCCACCCGCTCCGCCCAGAGTGGGAGGTTATTTGTTAATCACCTAAACAAACAAAAAAAAGGGGTTCCGTACCACCGTACAATAAATGAACTCAATTTTTTTCTGCCTCGTTGGTCTAGTGGTCGCAAGCGCTACTGCTGAGCATGAGGTCCTGGGTTCGATTCCCGGGTCGGGCCAAGTGTTATTGGGTTTCTCTAACTGACATTTCTCAGTAGCAGCCCGGAGTCTGGATTTGTGCCCGGTTGATGACAATAGGCTCGCCCCCTATTACATGGGACTTAAACATAACTGGCGAAATGTGGGTGTACCTACTACGAGTATAAGTACACCTCCGCCCAACCCTTCAGGGAGGAAAGGCATTATGTTATGTAATTGTTTACCCTCTAATTGTTTTTTTCCCCATTTTTTTACCCCGTATAATTTTTTACTTTTATTTTAATTTTATTATTTGTGCTACTACTAGTACACAGTCGGTGAAAATTTCAAGTGGCTATCTATTACGGTTCAAAAGATACAGCCCTGTGACGGACGGATGTACAGTCGAAAGGACGGACAGGTCGGACAGCGGGGCTTTAGTAATAGGGTCCCGTTGGGTACGGAATCCTAAAAAACCGGCCAATCCACCGTACAATATTTAGCAAATAAATGAAAATACTAAACGAAGAAAAATGGCAATGTAAATTGACATCAAGCCATAGATGAAATTGTCAAACTTCTACTGCTTGAATGGCTATTTAAATGCTTGGCTTTTGGCTACTTTGTATGTGTTTATTTTTTATTATCTTGTTGAATGTTTGTTTTGTTTGTGCAGAATAAACAATTTTTCTTTCTTTTATTTTTCTTAAGAATATTATTACTTTTCATCTTAAATTTACAAAATCGCAAAGATAAATATTTGTATTTCATACTATGAATTATAAATAGATTCTTTGCTGTTGCAGAAAATCGCCTATTTTTTAATAAAAGAAAAGAAAAAGTATTTATTGGGAAAAGCACAGGAGATCTAAATTAAACTAAACACACACTCATTAAAATAAAAATAAAAAAAACAGTGAAATAAAAAAACATAGTAAAATTGAAATAAAGAAAAAAAGGAAAAAAAAAATGAAATAAACACTATAAGAATCGTTGTTTTCAGTATTTTTTGATTATTTACAGTACGTGCTATACAGCAGTTTCAAATTCCTAACTTGTTTAGTTGTTGATTATAGAGCTCGTACAAAAACGTACTAAGACTGACAACTTTTACGGCCCCCTATGTCTACATTTTTGAAGATAAAAAAAAACAAGAATTATATTTGCACTCGAGTCGATGAGTTCTAGAAAATGACTCCACAGGCCAGAGTAAAACTTTCTATCTATTACAGTTCATAAGATACCTACACCCCGCTGACATACAGGCGGACGTACAGACGGACAGACAGCGGAGGCGTAGTAATGGGGTTCCATTTGGCACCCTTCAGGTACGTAACCCTAAAAAAGCACTGAAAAACTTATTGAGATTAAAACGACTACATGTACCTAATTCCAAATGCGTTAATGTTTAATCTAAAGATTAAACGAAACAAATGTATTATGTTTCGTGTGCGCATAACTCTCAAAATATTTAATATTCATCAGATATTAAGAAGCTTATAACAGTATTTACCAAGCAAGATGAAACATTATAAAATTGAAATATCTTTTGAGAAAACAGCACTTTGTTACCAAAAAGATTATTTTTAAAACATATACCTACTCGCTTACTTAAGACAAGCACAGAAATCTAATTTATGTAACGGCTCAAAAGGTAGAAAACCGTTAATAATAAACCGGATGCTTGAAACCCGGACTCCGGGAGAGGACAACTCAACGATTGCTGTAATGAACTTAATTGAGTCATCATAAAAAAAAACATTTTTAGGTTTTCTCAAATTAATTCTGGGATAGTCCCTCGGTCCCGGGATTGTTTGACAAAACATAAGATTCCTGGGATTATAAATAAAGGCCGGTATTGAAATCTCCAGAAATAGGTATCTGAACAAAAAAACGAATCAACAGAATATACGAGCGACTGGACAAACATCGTAAAATAAAATGGCGAAAACTTATTTGGGGAAGCAAGTTTATTGGCTTTATCATGACATAGCTGATCCCTCATAAAAATATGTATCGGTATTGTAAGAAAAATATTACTTGAAACTTATGTTCACGACCTCTGGCGGGACTACACGCGAATATGAACATTCAATTCGCACGTTTTATGGGTGCGATAGGGGCAATATCGCGTGGCGTGCTGACTCAGGGATATTGAAATACAGGCCATTGTGTAAAGTACAGGTGTGTTCGAGGGCATCATAATTTTGTTTACTGGTCGATTTTGGACTGTCAGGAAGTCTAAGGGACGGCTTGAACTTTCAGGGGCATGTAATTCAAAATATTCAAATTACCTCAGGTCAGTGAAGCCTTCAGCGATAAATATAAGCATCTTGTGACCTATGAAAAGCATTTAATAAATAAATAATGTTGTAAGCAATATATTAGAGTTCGAATATGTTTACAAAAAAAAAAAAAAAAAAGAACCTTCTATTTGCCAAAATAATAGTTATTTAAAATATTCGCTTATTGTAATGATCTCGACTGATAAAATAAGTTCCTTTGTCTATTTATTTTCCTTTATCAAACTGTATCAGCAGACGATAGATGTGATCTGTGGAGAAACCAAAATTCACACATACATACATTGTCACTAGGTCAAAACAACTGCCCCATGACCACGAACTGCAATGGCCAATATAGAAATCTATGATCCGATTGCGGGTGCAAGATCCAATCTGCGAGCCATCCCAAACACAATGAGAGTGTGAATCCCCCTCACAGGATATGCCGCATCTTCTCTCTTACCCGTCTTGAACGGCACCCTCCGTTTCATAAATGAGGCAAACGATAAAGCTGTCCAGGACGCTACAAAATATGAGTCATCGACACGAAAAGAAGACGAAGATAATAACGTATTATTTAAAACGTGTCCCAATACAAAAAAACCGGCCAAGTGCGTGTCAGACCACGCACAATGAAGGGTTCCGTAGTTGATTGAGATTTGCTTTACCGAATGTTAAAAGTAGTGATTGTGATATAGTATTGAATAAGGAGAAGCTAGAATTTGTAGATAAAACTGTTTTCCTGGGGATCACGCTCGATTCAAGGCTGCAATGGGGTCCTCATTTAACATCTCTTGCAGGACGGCTAAGTTCAGCAGCATATGCTGTCAGAAAAATCCGTCAATTTACTGATGTAGATACCGCGAGGCTAGTCTATTTCAGTTATTTTCATAGTATCATGTCTTACGGTATTTTACTTTGGGGACGGGCTGCAGATATCGACTCTATTTTTATTCTGCAGAAAAGAGCCATTAGAGCAATATATTGCCTCCGTAGGCGCGATTCTCTAAGGGAACTGTTTAAAAATATTAACATCATGACGGTACCTTGTCAATATATTTATGAAAACATCATGTACGTCAGGAAAAATCTTAATCTTTTCAGTAAAAGAGGTGAAAGACACAATTATTGTACTAGAAATAGGGACCAATTAGTTCAACCGGGTTTCAGACTGGCTAAAGTAGACTCATCTTTCATGGGGTACTGTTTAAAATGTTACAATAAAATACCTTCCCATATACTACAACTAAATGAAACGAAATTTAAATCTTGTATAAAACGCACACTATGCTGCCAAGCATATTATAAGCTTGGGGATTATATCGCTGACAAAAATGCTTGGCTTAACGCTGGTCCAGCTCCACAAGGGCGCATAAACTAATTGATTAGCATTCAAAAATATTGTTGGAATTGCTGAAGATTGCAAAAACTATCTTTGAATTATATAACTTCAATCTCTTTTTTTTATTGTATAATTGCATAGCACATGTGTGAGCACTGTGACCATGTACCTTCTATAAAGCTACCATTTACTGGGTACGTCTTTCATTGACTCGATATGCCCTGGCGGCTAAGAGTATGTCATGCTCACTCAAATGTCTCGCTGGTGGTGGCGTGTGTGTTGGATCGTCGAGTTCCCTTCAAAATGGTTGAGCTAAACGGTGCTGATCCATGCGTCATGTTCGTGAACGGGCGCCATCAGTAGGGACTGGTCATCTCTTATCTGCCACGGCTTATTTTAATTTTTGAATTGTTTTTTTATTTTTATTTTTTATTACGGACGCTTTTTACGTACACGTCTTTCTACATTGTTCTCACATGTATAATTTCAACATGAATGATGTAAACAATATTTTGTAAGAATATAATTTTTTTTAAAGAGTGTCCGTGGAGTTTCTTGCCCGTTCTTCTCCATAGGAACCTACGCTTTGGAATGGGCAACTAGCTTCATATTTCTGACTGACTGACTCCTTGACAATTCAAAAGTGCCTGTAAATGGTTTAATTGAAATAAATGCTTTGAGTTTTAAATGCTTTGAGTTTTGAGTTGAAATGAATTTATCCATATACGAACTTAACATCTGAATTGAATAACATGTTCTCCTATACTTAAATCGTTATATGTCACGGTCAATTCTCTAACTTCATTTTTTTATGTGGTAAATCTACAAATTAACGATTTTCGGACTTTTTTCCTTTAGTAGTGCTGTAAAACCTTGCTCCTGCCAACGAAGTACCCTAAAGGTTTTGACTTATTTGCGAGTATCAAAATAAGTCACATAATTATATGGCCGTATTTTTTTACTACTGCTTTAGGCTTGATTTTTAGAGATACAAGAGACCGTAGACCTACGTATTTGATATTAATTTCAACTTGATACCTCCACGCGTTCCTGAGATAAAAGATCTTGACAGACTGTCAGACAGACAGACAGACGGACAACTAATTGATCCTATTAGGGTTTATGGGGTTAGATTGTCTCATTGAAACCACCTTTTCGGTAGAAGAGATTTGGAAGGTAAAACAGGTTGTAAAACAAAAGTAGGAACGAAAACCTTCTTCCATCACACATAAAGGCAATGCTTGTACAGTCCCTAATCTTTCCCATAATAGACTATGGTGATGTGTGTTATTATGACCTGAATGCAGATCTCCTCAATAAACTTGACCGCCTTCTAAATAACTGCATTCGATTCGTTTTCAATCTTCGTAAGTATGACCATGTGTCTGCGCATCGATTGCTTTTAAAATGGTTACCCATACGTCAGCGCAGAGAGTTGAGGGCTCTGTCAATGTTGTATTCTATACTCGACAAACCCACTTCTCCTTCTTACCTGACTTCCCATGTTCAATACCTATGCTCTGCCCATAGCAAAAATCTTCGTTCTACAAACAATCGTCTTCTACGATGTCCTTCTCACCGCTCTGGTTTTATTCACTCTTCTTTCTTTGTCCAGGCGGTATTTCTTTGGAATGCGCTTCCTCTGAACATCAGGATGGCAACCAGTCGGTTATCCTTCAAGTTGAAGGCACGTGAACATATTCGTGAAAAGTTGGCAGAATCTTTGCAGCGCTGATTTGCTGGATTTGTTTTCTCCTCTATCAATCGTTATTTCTCCTGACAAAGTTTATTCGGTTTATATGTATGTATCTATGTAATAATAGGCATTAATTTTCAAATTTACTAGCACTTATTTTGCACCTGCCATGTTTTGTCTCTGCACCACCCTAAGGTTGACTGGTAGAAAATGCCTCAGGCATTAAGTCCGCCTTTGTACAGTATTTTTTTACCTGTGCATAAAGTTTTAATAAATAAATATATTTTACACAATATATCGAGACGGCATGCGACCACGGGACGCTCTGACTGGCCGAGATTGTATTCGGGTTGCTAAAGGTTCTATTTTTTCCTTTTGAAGTACGGAACCCTAATAATCTAACATTCTGTATTTCACACACGAGCACTTTCACCATATGCAATAAAAATTCTCACACCCAATAATCGATATAAAAATCGTTTCGTCGAATAGTTTGACGTATAACTGCTGCACGCCGTTCGCACGTCGAGCCATGTGAACTGACAAAACATTCTACCAAAAGCAAACAGCCAGCCGTCTCGAAAACGAGTGTTGTAAATAATTCCAACAGTCTGGATTCGGTTCATACTCCAAACGGTTGGAAAATACGTGGGAGTTTTGTATTTTTAACTGATGTTGGTTTTTTAAACTAGGTAAATGGAGTTTTAAATTCCTCACCATCGAAAACCACATTTTGAAAAGGTCTATGTACCAGTGTACCTATTTACATGTGACTTTGACTTACAAAATAGTTCCTTTCAATGGTCTAATCTATTATTATTATTTGTCGTTGACTGTGACATCCCTTAGAGCAGCAAGTTATTTATTTTTGAATTGTCAATTTTTTGTTCATGTAGTTTTGTTTTTTATTTTTTTTAGTTTATTATAATGTACTCTATAGAATATTTTAAAACTTGTAATATGTAAGTGCTGTGCACATCTGTAGGTGACAAATTCACTAGACTTTAAGTCAAAATGTTACATTACCCCAAAAAAATGTATTAGTGAATAAGTCGTTCGAATGACATAATTAAATAAATGAATAAAATTAAAATGATAATGTCAGCTTTAGAAATGTTCGCCCTTAAAAAGCCTACATTGGCTTCCTGGTGTTTAGAGATATATACCAGGTGCCTATTCAAGTATAGGTTTGTTTCAGACGAAGAAGATTAAAACACAGCACAAAGTTTAACGTAACAAGTTATAATTATTGAGTTACCTACTTGCGATTATTTGCTACATTAAATAAGAATAAGCCTTTAAAATTTTAACCCAAAAATAAAAATAAATGGCGGCGTATCGTAACAAATTGGTCGCAGAAGGGCTTTGTCGATAAGTACTTACTGAAGTAATCATCCAACTAAGGTATTTATATTCAAAACCAAAGCCTGCGGGCGCGGTAAAAAACTAAGCCCGTATATTCCTTTACCGAACTATTTTCGCGAAACGGCGCGTCCGGTAAGGATCCGGTAAATATTTGAACGATCCACGTTTTACAATTTACGCCCATCTGGGGTATTCGAACGCTGCTTTATGTATTATCAAACGGCTTAGAATCCTTTAATTAGAAATTGTTTGATGGCCGACGGCTAGATGGCGTTAGTTTCAAACGGAGTGATGAGGTGTGACGAAGTTGTACTTTGTGTTGTGTTTTGGTGTTATTTAATTTTCTTAAAGTGTTAACATAAAAAGTGATAATCGTGCTTTATTCTACTAATAATATTATAAACTAGCGACTTGACAAAACATCCAGATTTCTTAGGTAAACGTAACTTTAATACTAACGTATTATACACATAAACCTTCTGGAATGAATTCTCTCTCTCTCTCTCAGATGGTGAAAACCTCATCAAAATCTGTTGCGTGGTTTAGAAGAACAACGCGGACATACAGACAAACGACGAAAAGTGACTTTGTTTTACAATATTAAATAGATATAGATGTGGCAGTTTGTATGTTTGTGTGTTTGTTACTCAATCAAGCTAAAATGGCAAAACGGATTTGGATGAAAGTTGGCACATGAATAAACCATGACCTGCGTTAGGACATAGAATACTTTTTATCCCGATATTCCGACGGGATAGAGACTTATACGGGTGGAACCGCGGGGCACAGCAAATTTTTATCTTTGAACAACACTATAAGTAAGGGAGTACCAACATACAAAAAGATTTATTTAATATCAATGCTCGAGTGGGCCTTAAAATGTACAACTTAGTTCAAATGTTTACAGACTGCTGAGTGGTATAAATAGTAAAACAGTACCTAAAATTTACTTGACCCTAACATCTTACCTTCCAAGCCAAGCAATCAACAACAAAATAATAATAACAACAACTTGAGGTCAAATAAAGCGGTAGACAACAACAAAATAATCCTTTACCCATTAATCTAAGAGACTTACGCATAAATTGGACTATCTGTGGTGAAGCTTTCCTAGTTTGAACATTTGTTATTCAGGTATCCGGTTCCTAATGGAGATTTACGAGATACTCATTATTTTGTGTAACAGATTCAATTTTAAGACTACTCTGTGAAGATTTTGTTGATAATTTTGATGGTTTGCGAGTGAAATGTGAGCTGCTGTTGTAATGGTTTTTAATTTTAACGCGTAATGTTTCCATTTCAAAAGATTTTCTTCATTGGTTTTTCTGACACATAATATTTAATATTTCTTGATCATGGTTTCGGAGAACAAAACACGACAATCAATCTGCCTAGCCTTTTCTCAACTATGTTGGGATAGGCTTCCAGTCTAACTGGATGCAGCTGAATACCAGTATTTTACATGGAGAGACTGCCTATCTGACCTCCACAAACCAGTTACTGGGTAATACGATACCCCTTTGGTAAGACTGGTTTTCAGATTAACGGGCTTCTGACGACCCGTGTCGACTAGGTAAGATCCACGAATGACAGCCGGGACCAACGGCTGAACGTGCTTTCCGACGCACAAAGGAGTCTTGGTATGTAAAGATGGTCACCCATCCATGGACCAACCTCGGCAAGCGTAGTTTAACCTGATGGATCGACCCGTACGGCTTTTATTACTTAGGAACATGACAATCGTTATTATATTATTAGGTTTTTGTAAAATCTTTTTTTTATGTATTAATTATAGTTTAAATTTTTTAAATATAATATACAAGGTAGCACTAAAATATATCTTTAAATTACGTATAAGTATTAAAAAAATGAGAAGAGTTCATTTGTAATAATTAATGTTTTAATTTTAAATAATTTACATGATTAAAAACTAACAGACTTAAAATAATAATATTAATAATATGTACAAGTATATATTACATAAAAAGTGGGGGGGGGATAATTATGGGGCATCAAAAAATTCTTCCGCATCGCTGTCAACAGGAAAAGTGCCCAAAAGGCTGGCTGCATTGCCACGTTGAATGGCAATGCTGATTCTTTGGCCAAAGAATAGGCCAGCCCTCTGGTCACGTGAAGAGTCGATCAGCCGCTTGGCGATGTCTTGAAAAACTAAGTGGGCACTCGGACCCCATGGCCCTAGTGTTTCAATCCCAAACGGCTCAAACATATAAGTCTCAATAAGATTGGAGTATTTGCGTCGTTTGAGGTTTTCCGCACCTGCAGCAGCAGCCCCAGCACAGCCCACCGTGCGAGGAAAATGGGATGGCGCAAGGGTGTCGACGCACGTTGCATCCCACACCAAAGGCCTACCTACCTTCCAAGGCATTATGGTCATTCCGTCTGGATCTCTTCCCATCGTCGCGCGCCAAACGATTGGGTTCTAAAACAGCTGGCACTCTGGCGGTGACAAGAGCACGACGGATGATGTCATTGATGCTGGCGTGCCGTGCTATCCGGCCTGCGCTCTTACTGCAGGATAGGCCATGGTGTCCGAGACAGTCGACACCTTCACCGCATCGGCAGCGATGCGGAGCCACACAAGGAGCCCAGACGCAGACACAGACAGCCCAGACGCAGACAGGTAGCGAGCCTAAAGGTGGTATCACCCAGCATAGTGCCTATGTTGGGTGACGGTAGCGCCTGAAGCCAGAGGCCCGACTCCCACTCACCTACAGCCAGCAGGCGGGCACGCTCAGCAGTATTGGTGGACGTATTCATGAGATTATTCCGTACCAACCTGCAGAGCGGCTCATCCCACTGTCTCTGGGAAGATGGTGGAAGTTTTTAATCATGTAAATTATTTAAAATTAAAACATTGATTATAAAGGAAAAAAAAGGAAATACAAATTTACCGATTGGCATAATACACTCGAGAGCAATGAATCCGGGTCACTTAAAGAATCCTAAAAATCTCCGAAACTAAAAATGCTAGGTTAATGCAATAAATTGTATTTAATAGACAATGTAATACTCCTTAAATGAAGGTATTAAAACTTCTAAGTTATTGTAAAGTTATATCATAAAAAAATCAAATTTGAAAAAGGGCCACTTTCGAAGATGGAACTACGAAATTACAGCATTTGGTTTTGCTTTTGTTTGTAATCTGTCATTTATGTGGGTACATAAACCATGTTGATAGTGCTCTATATTCATTATTCAAGCTGAAATTATGTCGCTTACGCCTGAAGAATGCACCAGAATACTTACAATGCTGGAAACCGGCCGGAGTCAGCGCGATACAGCCAGGACTGTCGGTGTGTCGCTGTCAACAGTACAAAAAGTTCTCCGACGTTACGAAGAAACTGGTTCTAACCTACGCAGACCAGGAACGGGCAGAACCAGGTGTACCACAGCACGAGAAGACCGATACTTGGTGAACACCATGCTTCGAAATCGCTTTCTTACAGGAACTGAACTCACAAATCAGTTTCGACGCCTCGGAGGAAGTAACCCAAGTGCATGAACAGTAAGACGTCGGCTTGCTGAATCTAACTTAAAACCCCTTAGACCTGCAAACGGCCCTAAACTGGAGCGTGGGCATCGTATTTCAAGACTAAGATATGCCCAGAGCCACGTAAATTGGAGTATTGAAGATTGGTCAAAAGTTATGTTCTCCGACGAATCAAAATTTATACTCTACAAGCACGATGGAAGACACAGAGTGTATCGAAGACCAGGGGAAAGATTCAAGCAAGCATGCATCGAAGAAAAAGTAGCCTACGGTGGTGGGTCTGTACTTGTGTGGGCCGGAATTTCTTCTGAAAGTCGCACAGAGCTGGTGATCATAGAAAACGGCTCTTTAACTAGCGAAAGATATGTGGAAGAAATCCTCAATGATCACGTTGGTCCATTTATGGTCAATTTAGGTGAGGATGCTATATTTATGCATGACAATGCCCGACCTCATTCAGGTAGGATTGTGAATGACTACCTTCAAGAGATGAACATTACTCGTATGGAGTGGCCAGCGCGCAGCCCGGATATCAACCCGATCGAGCATGCTTGGGACGAGCTAGGCAGATGCGTAAAACAACGAAACCCTCCCCCAATCACGCTTCGTGAGCTCAAAATTGCTCTCACAGAGGAATGGGAGAATATTCCCCAAAATCGTATAAGGAACTTGGTGCACAGCATGCCAAATCGCGTAAACGCAGTAATGGAAGCACGAGGAGGCAATACGAAGTATTAAAATTCAAGAAAATCGTAATAAAGTTCAAAAATTTCATGTTTCCTATTTTTGTTTTAAGGAGAGATCAGCAGTTTTTTTCTTTATGTAATTTTGTGTTAATAAAATGTATGGTGACTCATATTTTTTTAACTTTCATTTAAGGAGTATTACATTGTCTATTAAATACAATTTATTGCAGTAACCTATCATTTTTAGTTTCCGAGATTTTTAACATTCTTTAAGTGACCCGGATTCATTGCTCTCGAGTGTAATTAAGTAATCGAAATAATATAAGAGAATGATGTGGTCTCCTATAATTGGAAGCGCACACTGTATTTGTCCCTATTCTTAGAATGTAAGCTTGCATGAAATTGTGTAGCTTCTGTTGAAGATCCAATAAATAAATAAAAATAAATAAAAGAAATGAGAATTATCGTAGAAAGAAGAGTAACTTGAAATCGATGATTTGGACATCACTAGTATTTTGTAAGACCCTCCAACTAACCTGAAATAGACATTCAAGTTTGTAATTTTAAGTTTTAAGTTCATGCAACTTTAATAATACCAAATTAACTACCCACCATATTATAACTGTGAAGTATCTTGAAATCGATGATTTGGACATCACTAGTATTTTGTAAGCCCCTCCAACTAACCTGAAATAGTCATTATAGTTTGTAATTTTAAATTTTAAGTTCATGCAACTTTAATAATACCAAATTAACTACCCACCATATTATAACTGTGAAGTAACTTGAAATCGATGATTTAGACATCACTAGTATTTTGTAAGCCCCTCCAACTAACCTGAAATAGTCATTCAAGTTTGTAATTTTAAGTTTATGGAACTTTAATAATACCAAATTAACTACCTACCATATTATAACTATGATGTAGAACATAACCCACTTCACTTAAACTCGTACGGTGTTGCCAAACTTCTGCAGCTGGAACATTTTAATTGCCGCAATTAATTAGGATTGAGTTAGGTTTCCTTCATACACGACCCACGCATAATGAGAAAAATACTTCCGTATGATGAGAAGTTAATTTGCAAAATTATGAGCTGAAAATATAATGAGGCGGTTTTGGTAAATTTATAATTTGTTTTGTATAATCAAATCCTTATTTGATACTAAGAATGCGAAAGTGTTTATAAAGAAATATAAATCCTACATATAATATTATAAACGCAAAAGTTTGTGAGGATGGATGGATGCATGGATGTTTGTTACTCGTTCATGCAAAATATGCTAAACGGATTTGAATGAAATTTGGCACACATGTAGTTTATAACCTAAAACACATAAAACCCGATATTTTCACGGGATCGAAACCTACGCGGGGCGCTGCTAGTAGAAAATATTTAAAGTCCAGGTAATAACAGTAAGCAGGTTCACAGGTCAACAGCAAATTGAGACGATTTGATTAGCCTAATATATCACCTACAGCTAGGTTTCAATGTATTATTTGACAGTGAGTCCCAAACTGGACATAATTATAGATATCTGCCTCGTTGGTCTCTAGTGGTCGCAAGCGCTACTGCTGGGCATGAGGTCCTGGGTTCGATTCCCGGGTTGGGCAAGTGTTAATAGGTTTTTCTATACGGAATTCCTCAGTAGCAGCTCGGGGTCTGGATTTGAGCCCGGTTGATGGCAATAGGCTCGCCCCCTATTACATGGGAATTAAACATAACTGGCCAAATGTGGGTGTACTATAGGTACATCTCTGCCTAAAACTTCGGGGAAACACAGGCGTGATGTTGTTTATGTATTTATACATATACTCACAGAAATATATATGTCTATCAGTTACGTGTCTAAACCGCTGAACCTATTTTGATAAAAATTTGTATGAAGACAGGTTGAGCCCTGAGGTCTTTCCTCAAGATTGAATCAACCCTTATATGATTGAATTGAAGTAACGAAACTCCTACCCATTACATTTAATATTCTGTTTCGTATCATATGGCACTAGGAAAAGCAATCATATGTAATAATAATATGTACATAATGTAACCATCAAATGTTAATACAACCTGGGTGAGTCTATCAAAATATCTGACGCAATACAAATATACCTTCGTTTGAAGTGTGAATGGAACTCACGATTTGATTGCAGAGGTTGGTTCTTTGAAAAAGTAGCAGGAGCATATTTATGTGCAGGTATCACACACTTATTAAAATTCTAAAATAAGCTTAGTTATTTATCGCATGTATTCATGTTTTTCGATTTAGATATTTTCAAATGAAACCGCTTTTTAACCAGCTTCAAAAAGGAGAAGATTCTCAATTCGACTGTGTTTTTTTGTATGTTTGTTACGAGATTACTCCGCCAATTATGCATTTTAATGATTCTTTTTTTGTTTGGTAAGAAGTTTTTCGTGTCTGCTGTGTGACCGTGTTGTTCTTCTAAACTACGGATTATTATTAATGAGAAAATATATTCCAGAAGATTTGTGTGTATAATAAAATCCAAATTATCCTAACTAATATTATAAATGCGAAAGTGAGTTTGTTTGTTTCTTACGCTTTCACTCTAAAACGGCTGAACAGATTTGGATGAAATTTGGCACATAAGTAGACCATTAACAAAATTACAGCATAGAATACTTATATCCCGATATTCCCACGGGACCGAGACTTATGCGGGTGAAACCGCGGGGCGCAGCTAGTTATATACACAAAAAAGAAATCTCGTGATTTTTCAAGAAGTAAAAACCGTGCGAGACAGGGTATTTATTATTCTATAAATTAAATAAACAAAAAAAAATATTTTTGAGCAACACTCACAAATCATAACACTACCACATTAACCACCTTTTAAAACCCATAACTACCGCACCATAACCCGGCAACCTGTACAGGAGTAAACATCAAAGAATTAAGACTAACAGAGGATCGAACATTTCAATCAAAGTGGTTATGCATAATTCAGTGAGACGCCCCGAAGGATCGTAATTGAAATACGCGAGGCCCTCGGGTAGCCACTTTGATGCTAATCGGTGACACCTAACGTAAATCACTATCCCTTTTAATAGTGTTATTAGTAGTGGTGTTAGGGGTTATTTTGATGTTGATTTTCTTGACAGAATTTTTATTATTGTGGTATTGGTTAGGGCGGATTATTCCCTTTTAGGGTTCTGTAGTAAACAAGGAACCCTTATAGTTTCGCCATGTCCGTCTGTCTGTCTACCCGACTGTCCGCGGCTTAGCTCAGAGACTGTTAGTACTAGTAAGCTGTCATTTGGTATGCATGTTAATCACACCAACATAGTGGTAAAATAAAATCAAGAAAAAAAATGATTTTAGGGTAGAAAAAAAACATACCCACTTTACGTGGACACGTAGTGAGGATGATTTTATGATTTTTTTCTCGTCTACCCCAGGGTGTGGGGTGTCGTTGGAAAGGCCGTTCAAAAATATTGTGGGTGTGTGAAAACTGTTTTTCAATTCAGGGATCCGTTTGCGAAATATTAAGCTTTAAAGTGCAATTTTTTGTTAGAGTCAAGTGTGGGGGCCACATGACTCTATCAAAAATATGTTTTTTTTTTTCCTCCCAGCTAAATGGTTAAACTTGTATTTGTGAAAATATTCAAAGCAGTTACTACTGCTTTGAATATTTGATATTTGTGATAGTTTTTCTTTAACTTTGTTAGATGAAAACTATCACAGCTAAGTAGGCTTTACAGGTTTACGAGTAATAATCAACCAACTTAATTTTGCAGTTTTTACCACATGATCTCCCATAAATTCCGTATGGAAGAACACGTTTTTCAACTACAATGTTAAGTTTGTTCCTGGGATAAAATTAATTCATCCCAACTACGAAACTCATCAATTTACGTGGTCCGACACGCACTTGCCCAGTTTATTTAATACTTACCTACCCATACCGCAGCTACTACAGGTGGTTTACTCCGTAAAAACATTTAAATAAAAACCGACTCTTGCTACGACACAATCAATTGCAATTCAGGTCGCAGAGCGCTAATGACCTACAGTTGTATTCACCTAGAAGTTGCTTATCTTTCTTTCGCGTAACTCTTTGTTCTAACTGCGGTACGCTCACTGAATTGGCCCGACAAGACGAGCCCGCTGCGTACTTGTAGCTTCATACCTAAAATTCAGAGTGCGCCTTCTGTACTATTCTGTGCCTACACTTACATGAAATGTACTATTCTGTGTTTATACCTAAATGAAATGTACTATTCTGTGCCTATACCTACATGAAATGTACTATTCTGTGCCTATACCTACATGAAATGTACTATTCTGTGCCTACACCTACATGAAATGTACTATTCTGTGTTTATACCTACATGAAATGTACTATTCTGTGCCTATACCTACATGAAATGTACTATTCTGTGCCGCCCATACCTACATGAAATGTACTATTCTGTGCCTATACCTACATGAAATGTACTATTCTGTGCCTATACCTTCATCAAATTATTTTAAATTCGAAAGTAACTCTGTCTATATGTTACCTTTTCTCGCCATAATGTGCGAAGGGATTTGGATACAGGTGGGCTAAAGAATAGAATAGAATTTTTCTTTATTCAAGTAACCAAGACTCATAAAAGATTGTTAGTAAAACTTACGACTATGTTAGTAAACACAGACACTACACAAAAACAAGGAAAACATCGGTTGGTCACTGTCGCGACATCCCATGAGAGACGACACAACAGTGACCCACGTATACACAGTCCAGGCGACTCGCAACCATACTTAAGACACTGTTGTAGCTGCCCCACACCCTGCGCACCAGAGAAGCGAACCTTTTACGCATTGTTGCGTGAAAGCAATCTACATGCGCATCTGCGAACATCCCTGATGCACTACGAAAACGCAGCAGCCCCACACCAGCATCCTAAATGCATTGTTGTATTGAACGCGGAGCGCGCTGTACGATCTTTGCGTATATCTAGCCCACAGACTGCACGTGTAAAAAGCAGTACAGTAGGCTTGAAAGAGCGTGTTTTTAACAGGAAGCCATGACCTAGGTTATATAATGAATACTTTTTATCCCAGTAGTACGTTCCCGTGGGATAATTCGAGACCTTACTGCGGACGAAGACGCGGGCGAATGCTAGCATTTTGTACGCATGCGTCATCCGCATTTACTACGACCGTTGCGTTGGTCAAGATTCGACACACAATGAACGCCATAAGAATGTGCCAAAAATGGAAATCAATGAAAGGACTTGTGGAAGACTCATTTGCCCAGATTTATGACAGAATGGACAGCAAAAATATTTTGATCGTGTTTTTCATCTCACTGCATGTTAAACTGGGTTTGACTTTGGTAAAGAAGTGAAAAAATCATTCGTGGCTTGAAGGTTGAATGTCTCTTAATAGGGATTTCATAGCACGATGCCTACTTCTGCACTTAGTTGAGACATACATAAACTCAAGCCATCTTCCCATGGACCTTCTTCCAACTACAGAACGCCACCTGCTACGATCCTTACATTCTCCTTTTGCCTCGTTTACATTAATACATCTGATTATACACGCGCGCCGGTTGCGGGTACTACGCACCTGACCTTTCTGAAGAACATCACCAGTAAGGTCAGTATATGTCCTCCCGGCGTTTCCAGTCACATCTGCCTTGTAAATACATTTTGTTAGTCGCCTTTCCGTCATCTTCTCGACCTGACCACACCATCTCAGCATACCCTTTTTAATTTTTGTCACTACATCTTCTTTTAACTCACACCGTTGTCTTATGACATCATTCCTCAGCCTATCATTCATAGTCACACCACACATGCTTCGAAAGGAACGCATTTATCGATGGATGCCTACTTTCGCACTTCGTTAACTCTTTAGGGTTCCGTTCCCGAAGGGGGGCAATAGGAAACCCTATTACTTATATTATAATAATAGACAGTTGAATATTTCACTCTTTAAACCCTACAGATTCCCAACCCAAAGCCTGTACCTAACCTCTGACCTCCTATCTGTTAGAAAACTTTAACTACTCCATCTTATCCTGAGAAAACACAAATCCCTCCCGTATGATCCCGCAAAGACGAGTATCAGTAGCAGGAGAAACTACTTAGTTGCTCTAACTGTCCCTGTCAGATCTGTTTTTGCTGAGAGGCAGTATGAAAGGCAATCTTCCCGCTTATACAACCTTCTGAATAAAGAGTTACGCATCTATCCTTTGAAACTCAGTGACTGTAAAATATCTTTGACTGAATGGCTAACGAAAAAAACCTACGACGAGATTGAGGCTTTAGTATCTTCGCTTCCATAACCTATCCAATAATTAAAAGGACCGATGTAGCGAAATTGTTAGTGGAGGAAGCAGTGCCTGGCTTCTTCCGATCCCAAGACATTGTCGCATGGTTAACCTAAACCTAAACCGAAACCTACATCCAAACCTGAACCTAAACCTAAACCTAAACGGATACCTAAAACTAATAAACACTAAAGTAAATGCAATTAAAACTCAACCCACACTTAGCAGATCATTTATACAACTCACTCACGCCTTATTCACGCACACACACACACACACACACGCACACAACAAAACCTACTCTTATACATCACATCACACAAGTGCGCTCCTTCCTTTTGTATTTTGTATTTATTTTTCTGTTTAATTTAAATTAGATTATTTTTATTTTTATTATTCTTGGTTCAGTTTATCGATTGCATAATCGTTATTTATGATAGTGGAAGAGCGGATATCACCTAACACAAGCATCTTCTTGCTTAAAAGGTGATCTCCAACTCATTGTGTGTTATAATTGTATGTAATTGCAATAAACATTTTTATTTAATTTTTATTTTTTTTCTATTGCCACTATAAAATACTTAATAAAATTAAATATAATTAAAAACGAAAGGGGTCTCCATACAATAAATTTCTCATTTTTTTAAATAAATCTATCCCTGACATGTGGGGTGTCATTATCTAGAACTCATCGAGTAGAGAACACCTACTTTTTTATCTTCTATGATGAAGTATAGGACCGTAAAAGTTGTTAGTTTTAGACCATTATTGTACGAGCTCTATCTCAATACCTAAACCAGTTAGGAATTTGAAACTTTTGTGTAACATGAAACATACTGAACATAATCAACAAAATAATACTAAAAACGCGATATCATAATGTATTTTATTTAAATATGGATGATTTTCTGCAACTGCAAAAATATCTTTGTAATTTTGAAATACAAAGGACAATGATTAAAAGTGGTACCAAAAAGTCTCAGAGCATCAAGATCAAAATTTTATAGTAATTATTATCATAATTTTTTACGACATTATGCGATTTGATTTTTGAATAGGGAATTTAATTTAAAATATAAAAGTACGAATATTGTTTTACTCCCTTTACATGACGTTCACACAACCGTTCATAGAGATGTATAATGCAAAAGAGAGTATTTTGATGAGTCGACTAACTAGTCATTCCAATTAACTTTTATACAAAGAAAATTATAACGTTTGCTTCAAAAACATTATACGAATTAAATGTATTTCCTTTTTTGTTTTTTGAATAACAGTAATAATTAAGTAAACCCAAAACACCAAATCGATTTGGTATTGCTAATTGACACAAAATCGATCCGTATTATCTTTGCATTAGCGAATATCTACGTCCGTTTGTGTTTTAAGAGTTGTAAGTTAATTTTTGTATTGTGTATTAGTTAATTGTTGTATTGTTAACTCGTAATTCTTAATAATACAATAATTACGGATAAGGATTACTAATGAGATTACTCGGTTTTTACAGCAATAATTTTCGTATTGATGGGTCGATAAAATAACCTCAAAACCAGAAAAGTAGGTATTACTTTTCTGGTTTTGAGGTTATTTTAGATTTTATAAAATTACTCCGAAATACGGGTTTTATTTACAAAAATAACTTTTGTAGGAGTTATTATGATAAGTGTAGACTATAAAAAACAAAGTTTGATTTTGATGCAGCATGGTACAGGATTCCATACTTCCATGAGCATTGTCCTTTATCTCTGCGATTTTTTAAGATGAAAATTAATAATATTCTTCGTTGATTATTTTCAATTAGTTGCTAAATACGATATCTTTTACATAACAGGTTAATATTTTCTGTAACCATTTTATTAATAAAAAAATTAAAACGAACTTTTTTTTTTCGTTTTTTTTTTGCAACTACGCTGCACTATTGCGGGTTAACGGGAACGCCCTCTGTTAGTTAACATACTGTATATAAAAAAAAACACTGACGGTTACTAAAGTAGGCAAAATGAGATTAGAATAATATGATAGACAGGAACTTATTTGTCAATATGCGATTTTATTTATTCACGCATTAACCGTACTGACCAAAAAAATTGTTCGCGCGAATTTGAGTATACGATCGCCACGCTCCTTTACCTTTATGAATCAATCAAATCTGTTTTTTTTTCTTCCACATTGGGGTAGCTCTTGGCCTGCATCCAACCTGATGGTAAGTGATGATCAAGCCGAAGGTGTAAGCGAGCTTCACCCGGAATCCTCAACCACAGAAGAACTGGCTATCTTACTTCTAACTGTCGAAACACAACAATGCTGTTCACATTGTTATTATGGCGACAGACTTAGATAAGATGGTGGTAGGTAGCCAGGCGGACTCCAAACAAGCCCTACAATCAAACAAACTGAGCGGAAATGTTTGCCCCCACTGGGAATCGAACCCGGGACCACTGGGTCTGAGGTAGGTGGTTCCGAAACGTACATTGGGAAATAAAACAAAATTATATGATAAGTTGTCAAATGATTATTCGGCGAAATAAAATTCTACGAAACGTTAGTTGGCAAGTGAAAATCTGGCGAACAATTTTCGGCGAAAGAGCAGAGAACCTGTCTACCCACTAGACCACAGAGGCGGTTAAAACGTTTTGACGTCACAATTCATACAAACAAAATATAACAGTCACTTCGTGGTTTCCAAATGTTGACATTATGATGCCCATTCATTCTTTCATTGAGCCGTAAGACGCCCACTGCTGGACATAGGCTTTCCCCAAGCACCGCCACTTGGATGGGTTCTGCGCCTCCCGCATCCACAGATGCCCATTACCTAAGTGAAAATATAAAAAAGTCATCTTAGTGCGAAAGTACGCATCGTGCTACGAAACCTAAAAAGGATACCTACCTCATTTTTCTTTAAAGCGGACCAAATAGATCTGAAGCTAACGTATTTCTCTAGAAAACGAAGCACCCAAGTAAAGTGGGTACTTACGTTTAAATTTATCGTACCTGCCTTTACTTAGTGATTGATCTATGGCCACAAACAAGTGGTTGTAGTACCTAGTTGATCGCTGAATATTTCCTAGAACCATTAAGTAGCTAAATGCTTGATATTGGATGAAGTACCTAAGTTTTAAGACATAACATCACGCCTGTTAGCCCCAAAGGGTTAGGCAGAGGTGTAAGTTATGTATAAGTCCCGGGGGGGGTGGGGGAAACCTATAAAAATCACGCTTCAAATTTCTTAAATTCGCTATATTGATGAGTGCTTTTGTTTATTATTAAAAACATTCCGAGACCAATCTTACAGCTGAATGATTTCAATCGTCATTACTAATTACTGATCATGATCATAATGATAAATTTATCAGCAGAAACAAATCAGTGATTAGTTTTAAAAATATTAAAAACAAAGGTAAATAAAGTTACTGCATAATGAATCTGCAACGAACCAAAAAGACCCAATTACAGAAAACACTGTATGTAATTAAATTTACATTTCCACTGAAAATTAACGAATAAATCACAGTTATACTATTAAGCTCCATTCACATAGGAAACATTGCTAATCTCTCTATAATTAGCCGTTTATTTAACAGGAATGATATAAAGCCAACTATTGGGAATTAATTTTAGCCATTCCTATATTAACTACTGCTTTGTTTCAGGCACTTTGTTAACTGAACATCGAAAATGGTCGTAATAAATTATTTTCAATGAACACGTAATTTTGGATTCTGACTACTTAAGTGTAAAATGTAAAGCTGTTTCAATTATAATTATCTGCTGAATGTTAGATGTAAAATTGTATTGATGCTGGAATGTTGTAATGGATAATGTAGGTATTATAATAGCCTTAGGTGCGTGACATACGCAAATGGCGAGAGGCGGTTGGCGCGGGCGTTGCTCTGCATCCGTTTCATATTTCATACAAAATGTATAGGAACGACGTGGCGCGCAACATACACACAATGCCTTATGTTGAATCCATAGAAAACAAAAATACTAATTTGATATAATGAAAGAAAGAAAGTTTTATTTTATTTTTTGTTTTTTATTTTAATAGAAGATGTAGTGACAAAAATTAAAAAGAGTATGCTTAGATGGTTTGGTCATGTTGAGAGAATGAATGAAAGGTGACTAACAAAATGTATATTTACAAGGCAGATGTGAGTGGAAACGTCGGGAGGAGACACCCTAGGAGGACATAGGAGTTACCGTCATAGGAGTGACCTTATTGGGGATGTTCTTCAGGTCAGGTGCGTAGTACTCGCAACCAGCGTGCGTGTATGACCAGATGTATGAATGTAAACGAGGTAAAAGGAGTATGTAAGGATCGGCGCTGGTAGCTGGTAGTGATAATTTTACGGTGCAAAGTACGTTTGTAAGAAAAAGTGCCATTAACGGTGGATCTTTAGTTCTTGTTTCAAACAAGTTGAAATGTAAACAACGTTTAGATTTAGTTAATCTTTCTATCGAGCGCACTATTGAGCTGTTGTCTTGTGTTGAACTCGAGCGATACATTATAATTTGCGTTTATCGACCCGCCTCTAGTGGTTTTATTAGTTTTGAATCGGTAATGGAGGATTTACTCAAAATGTTAAAATCAAGTAAAGTATAGTTTTATGTGAAGATATTAATATGTTAGATGTTACTCCATTAAGTATTAGACTTCTTAATCTGTTTAGGTCTTATATTTTAATTAACTTGTTTTTTGAACCTACTAAGATCACCGCATCTTTACCAACTCGTCTTGATAAAATATTTAGTGATTGTGATGCCAAAAATAAATGAGTATTAAGTGACTTAACGTCTGACGACTGTAGTTTATTAGCTAGCCTTCCCCATGCCATTACATAAAAAGCCGCATATAATAGACTGTAGGCCTTATACAGCTAGTCGTTGCAATAAGTTTAAAAATAATATAGCTCATAGAATTACACCATCTATAGTGGAACACGGGTTTTAACCAATGGGCCACTCCAGGTATTTATAAAAGTAGAGCGAGAGTATACGAGTTATATGGTTTGATACTCCTTCCCTAGAGTATGTCAAAAATTATTTTAAAAAGTTTGTGTTTTTGCTAAATCTAAATTTTAAGCTTTTAAAATTTCCAATAATAAAGTAAAAACCACTTGGAAAATTATTAACAATGAAACGGCTAAGTCGGTTAAGCAAGATAAACAACTTGAGATTATGGTCGACAATAAATTAGTTACTAAAGCAGCTGACATAGCTGAGGCGTTTAATTAGTTTTTTGCCAACATACCTAAGTAAGTAAGTAAAATTTTATTTTTTTAAACATGGTGTACATGATACATTGCATGCAAGATAGTAATGGGATACAGAAAAGTTCTAACATGTTCAGCCGCGATGTTATTCATCAAAGATTAGGTATAATTACAATTCAATAAGCATATTTTTTAGATACAATTCAATGTCAAAGTAGTCATAAAATAAATGGGTCGATAAAAATATGATTTAATGTCATTAAAAATTTCAATTCCAAATTCCAATTATTCCAAAAAATACAATAGATTACAATATCATGTCAAAAATACAACATTGCCATCTCAAAAATTAAGAAAATTCTCCTCTTTCATAAACTCTGCTATACTGTAATATGCTCTTCCAGTTAGTAAATTCTTCAACTTACTTTTAAGAGCTGATATTTTATATGTAATGGTTTCCACGATTTCGGCAATTTATTAAAAATGGTCGGAGCCATGTAAATCAGGTAATAAAAATGACGTTGGCAATTTCAGGCCTGTTTCTATTTTACCAGCATTTAGCAAACTATTTGAAAATGTAATACTTAAACAGTTGCTAAGACCTTTTAATTTAAATAGCCTCCTTCATAATGAACAAAATGCCTTTACAAAGGGTCGTTCCACTACAGATGCGGGTGTTGCTCTACTGAAACACATGGGATTTAACGCATGGGAGAACTCGCAAAATGCTATAGGAGTTTTCTGTGATCTCTCCAAAGCCTTTGATTGCGTGCACCATGACACGCTTTTGCGTAAAATGCGTTATTACGGTGTGCAAAACGAAGCTCTCAACGTTATTGATTCTGGTTGTAGATGTTGATGGTGTGAAATATTCTGGGCTACCAGTTCAGTTAGGTGTACCTCAAGGCTCAATACTGGGTCCATTCTTGTTCTTAGTGTAAATTAATGACTTACCATTATTTTTAAAGGGTATCTATGAAGTTGTTCTGTTTGTAGATGATACTTCTCTTATTTTTTAGGAAGACAGGAATAGACAAGATTTTGACGATGTAAACAGCGCACTTCTAATGGTTACGGATTGGTTTATGACAAATAACCTAGTTTTCAATGCCAAGAAAACAAAATGTGTAAAGTTCACCCTTCCAAATGTTAGAAATCTAGGACCCAACATCGTCTTAGATGAAGAGGTGCTTGAAACTGTAAACTCAACAGTTTTTCTGGGCAAAACATCAGATGTCAAACTTCAGTGGCGTCAACATAGCCTAGCGGGAAGGCTCAGTTCGGCCGCCTACGCCGTCAGGAAAGTAAGACAATACAGTGACGTTGATACAGCTCGGTTAGTCTATTTTAGTTATTTTTATATTCAACATATATTTGTCCTTCAAATACAAGCTGTTTGAGCAATTTACCAGCTAGGTGCCAGTTTCTCTGAGGGATTTTTTTCAAAGATATTGGTATCCTCACAGTGGCATCACAGTTCATCTTCGCCAACATCTTATATATTAGGCAAAATATACACTTATTCACTAAAAACAGTGATATTCACAATGTTAACACTCAAAATAAGGACAAACTACGAGCTCCCTTTATAAGGCTAAGACTTTATAAGGCCTTATTAAGGCTTCATAAGGTTCATAACTCATTTGTTGAGCTTGGCTTGGCTTTGTTACCGTTTACAACATGCTACCCGTTTCTTTGCTAGATTTTCCTTTTGATGCGTTTATAACTAAATTAAAATCCAACCTGTGTTCAAAGGCATACTATCAACGACGACTTATATGATAAGAATAGTTGGTCGCTGTGATTAACTCAAGACAATATTTATATTCTTTCTCCAAAATTAGCTTACCTACTGACAGATTATATGAGTTATTTGTTTATTTTCTTTAACTTTGTAAGTCAATTTATTTTAATTTATTGTTGACATTATCTACTCATTACCATGTTTTTTTATGAGTTGTATTGCAATATGTGGTTAACTAGTGACACCGACAATTGATCATATTAATTTTTGCCTGAGCAACCGGCGACAATTTCATCATGCATGATTTCACTGCTTGCCGTAGCGTCGAGGGTCGGGTTTCCTCCTTCCCTCAAATATGGCGAGGGGGGTAATGTTTGTTCTTTGTGTTATGCTCGTGAACGGGTGCTGCTTGTGGTGACTGGTCGTCTTGTTGATCATGGTTTTGTTGTTGTTATGAGTAATTTAACTGTTTATTATTTTACCTCGAAGGTCCTTGTTTATTATTTATAACTTCCAGTTACAGCTATATACTCGTATAGCTATATGTAAGCGGGCACGCCCTTTACGCCTGGAGGCTTTTATTTAGACATTGTTTACGCTTAGTCTTTTTTAGATTGCTTTAATTACTTATCAAGTACAGCTTACTTTACTGAAAGAGTGAAAGAAAACTCTATAGATTTGTTCTGCATTTAACAGTCACAAGCGCCATCTAATGTTTCAATTCTCTATTAATATAAGAACTTGTAGCTATAATTTTATTTAATATAGTCATCCAAATATTTTTAATTCAGCAAAAATCTTAACATCACTACAACTTTATACAACGCCATCTATCCACCGTTTCTCGAACTCGCAACTCAAATGGCAAAGCAAATATTTAGGCGTCGTCTATACAATACGCAAGTAGTTATCCTGTTGTACAGATAGAGGTATCGCCTTGTGCCGTTTGGGGGATGACATCGCTAAACTCATAATAAATTGGTTTCTTGTGACTCGGCTGTGAATTTACGAGTATATTTCGTATGGCATAATTTCACGATACTGAAAACTGATTCTATGTTTATCGAGATGCTAGGATATTGTCTGATACGTGGTGAGGTATTTTTGGCCTAAAAGATAATGCGTGACATAATAACATATTTTAACACTCATACCTGATCAACATAGTCAAAATCAATCCAAAAGCATCGCAGCTCACTTTCAAGCAGTCACTTTATATAAAATACTAGTGAAACGTCACGACTTCGCACGGGGATAATTTACATGTGAAGAAGGCATTCTGTTCACGACACATTGTGCACAAGTTCTGAGCAGTAAACTAACAAAAATAACTAGCCTTGCATGTATTAAAAATCGTATATTATTACTATTATTAAGTACTTCTTTTTTGTATACATTTACATAATATAGCCATCTGGAATAATGTACCTTTCGAATGGTGTTTTTTTTTTTAATAGGAGCTGTGATTCCTCATGTTACCATCCACATAATACACAAATTTAAAACATTCGCTCTCTCTCTTTATAATTTTAGTAGCTGTGCCTCACGGTTTCACCCACATAAGCCTCGATCCCATGAGAATATCGGGATAAAAAGTATATTTTGTCCAAATCCAGGTGATGGTATACCAATGTGTCAAATTTCATCCAAATCCGTTAAGCTGTTTCAGCGTGAAAGCGTAACAAATAAACAAACAAATTCATTTTCGCATTTATAATATTAGTAATTTTTCACACCACCTGCTCGAAAATGTCAAATTATATGTCAAGCAACCTTAACCTAAAGTGAGTCGTTAGTGGCCGGGGGCACAGCCGGTCAATAATGTTGTACTGGATTTCATTATGACCCGCTGGTCAATAATATGATTTGAATTTGCAATCTCCAATGCTCAGCTAAATTGGCAGTATAGTACTAACAAACACCCTTTGGTGCCAGAAAGAGGAAAGCTATTCAAAAAGTAAAATAAGCTGTCAAATTGGTAACAGCATCACTTTAAAAACGTCATCTGATTCTTTTTCACCACAACCTTCAACATTACACCATCACATTCCATCTTTCCCTGAGCCTCATGCACCACCTTCACCAACTTTCACCACCCAAATTGCTCCTCTGCAAATACAAGATTCTGAAGCATTGACGAGCAATACTCAAATAAATTCCACTTAACATCTATAAACGTACCAAATAAAAACTTAACTTTATCTTTGCACAACTGGACTAATGTCTCAAATGTTACCATTAACTTCAATTAATATGTAAGTGCATATAACTAACTAGTTCTAAATATGTTATTCTTACTGTTTGTTTATTTAATAAATACTTTGTTTTTCGTACTATGGCTATTATTTTCTCACAGTAGGTGTAAAAAGTAGAGTATCCTCCTCTGGGGTAAAGGTGTCTTTGCCTTGGGCTAGCTTGAATCCCTCGCTGCATTCAGGATTCTTGTAATAACTCCCTCGCTTCGCTCGTGAGTTAAACTCTTAACTCCCTCGCTGCGCTCGGGAGTTAAATCCCGAATCCTTCGATGCGCTCGAGATTCAATATGACGCCCGTGACATAAGACACAACTTTAGCCCCTCGGTGCCCCACACTAGGATTTTCTCCTGTATCGTGGGTGCGTTTACATACATTTAAACTCACATACACTACTAATCTACTATTATAGCAGGTATAAATATTCTGATTTCGTCATCATCATAATAGTTAGTCCTATTTATTTATTTTACTCAATTTTATAACGGATATTGGTATTTACATTAATTGTACAGTTCAATAAAATTTTACAAAATTAATTTATGATAATATTCATTCACAATCTACCTATAGTTTAAAATTATCATAATTTATTAGTAAAAATTTATTCATTCACAATCTATGATTCAAAATTATCATAATTTATTATTCAAAATTCATTCATTCACAATATATGATGTCTGATCTCCACTGCTGGACAAACGTCTCTCCCATAGATTTGTACAAAAGACCAGTTCTGAGTGGCTCAAATCGATTGGCGACTTGCGACTATCACCAATTTTTATTAGAATCATACCTCCCTAAAAAACAAATTATATTTCACTTTGAGTTCACATCCAACAAAACTGACATCTCCAAAAGTCGTGAAATCCCAGTGAATGAACGAACAGAATGAATGAACTAACAGTATCGTTTAATCGCACATATTTAACACGGCTCACGTCGAATGAACATTCATAATCTATTAACCGTGGAATAATTAATACATGGATTGAATGAATGCATGATGATCATCATTGTTAGTTAATAGGGGTATTATTGCGGTAACGTGGCGCATTATTTCCCTATAATCGGATTGTTTTGATGCAAAGCGCGTAGTTCGAGTGGAATATCCGTATTGTGAGATAATCTTCAGTACTGCAATTCAGTTTAACAGGAGAGGTAACAGCAAAATTATTTTCCATATTTAATTGAACCTACTTAACATCTTCAACAAAATTTCAGTGGAAAAACGTCCGCCATGGACAAACCTCCAAGCGCGGGACCTCGTCGACTGCCTCGTTGGTCTGGTGTTCGCAAGCGCTACTGCTGAACATGAGGTCCTGGGTTCGATTACCAGATCAGGCAAAGTGTCATTGGGTTGTTCTTTCTGGAATTTCTCAGTAGCAGCCCGGAGTTTGGATTTGTGCCCGATTGATGGGAATAGGCTCGCCCCCTATTACAAGGGACATAAACATAACTGTCAAAATGTGGGTGTACTATAGGTACAACTCTGCCCAACCCTTCCGGAAAACAAGGCGTGATGTTATGTTATGATCAGTCATCAACATCAACTCAGCCTATCGGTGTCCACTGCTTGACATAGACCTCTCCCGGCAACACCCTGTCCTCCGCCTCCCGTATCCAGTAGTGATGGATTAATTAGCATTCGCATTCATTGTTAGCATGCGATTGCTCATTTAGCATTTAGCAAATGAAATGTAGTTGCGAAATTCTGTGAAATGCTAAATGAATTATATCATACTATCATGCTATCATACGTCAGAGCGTCGACGCAAGCAGCGGTAGCGTGCGCTCTCCGTCGCACCCACGGGAAGTCGGGAATACTAAATCTATCGGTTTCACTTGACCGTTTCTCGTGAATTCGCAAGTGAAATTTATTAGCAGATTCTGCGAATTTGCGAAGAATGGGTTAAGCAATTGTTATCTTAATAACTTTGATTTGCGCGTACTTAGGGTTGTATATTGAATGAATGCTTGTGATTGTATTATTATATTTAAATTATTAGCATTAGCAGATTTAGCAGGGTGGTGCGAAGATTGCTGTTTAGCAATTATTACCTTATTGTCTTTGATTTGTTCGTACTTAAGGTCGTGTATTGATTGAATGAATTCGTGATTATTTAATAATATTTGGTGTGACACGCGCTTGGCGCGCGTCGTTTTGTGCCAAAGTTCAGTACGTTTTGGCAAGTGATAGTGAGAGTTTAGTTTACGTATTCGTTAATTTCGATATTTAGTAATTAAATTATTTCGTCTTGTGCTTATTATTGTACTTAAATAGATAATAGTGTGAACTTAATATCTACCTATAAATAATAGGAGGTAATAGTAGAAGTATTAACAAAATTCGCATACTTCATTAATATCAATTATCGTCATATTAGCAAATAGCATAGCAATAGCAACTAGCATGCTAAGAATCAAAAATTCACATGCTAATGAAATTATTGCGAAATCGCAATAATTGACATTACTAGTATCCAGTCTGTCCCAGCCACTATCTTAAGAACGTCGCACATATGGGTATTTGAATGATTTACGCGGCTAAAATTATTTTGTGGTCAATATTAGTTCTAAACGATATTAGTAAATAAAAAAAACGAGTCATTTATTGAAAATATAAAAATAAAAAATATAAAATCTGTCTAATTTTCTTCGCTTTCTAAAGGATGACCAACCTGGTCATCCTTTAGAAAGCGAAGATGAAAACATTCGGATTCACAGGGAGAAGTAGAGCAATTGTTTCTGGCATAAAGGAATTAAGTTTTCTACTTTTTACGCTTCTCATGCTACTTAAGAGAAGGTCTGAACTCAAAAGAAGTCGATTAAAAATTTATCTGTTGCATTTTTCTCATGAAAATTAAATAATTAATATATATTAATTGAATATCGGAAGCATTTCGTTTTTCACTCTTCCGTAACTCAATCTGAGCAGCATGAACGATCACTTTTTCTTCTAGATTAAACTGTATCTCCTCAGTTTTCTTCCTTTTAGTTCTTTCACTTGACTCTCCAAATAACTTATGTAGATGGGCGGCCTGGCCGATTTTGTGCAACCACGGGAATCTCTATAGTTCCTTCAAGCCACGAATCATTGTATTTGCGAAATACGTCTTCCTTCTTAAGAGCGTTTGACCACCTTCTCATCTTAATTGGCTTTTAAAGTGAGAAAAACTGCATTTCAAACTCTTAATTTGGACTTCAGAGTATCCTTCGCATGACAGAAGCTCCAAATTTAAGAAAGTTCGTTTTTCTTCCAAATTAGGCAAATCAAAGCTTTGCATATGGTCGAACCAGTATTTACGGGTCACAGTTCTTGCTCCCAGAGTATTTTGTGAACCTATAACAAATACAAACAGACTTTCTATAAAAATGAATGTAACATACATAATAACTTTAATTTATTGTATTTAAAAAATACCCTAAATCATTCAAATACCCGTAGGTGCGTCGCGTCGGTCTATCTTGCTGGAGGGCGTCCCACGCTGCGCTTGCCGATACGTCTCCACACATGAACATCGAACACGAATAGAACATCGAACATGATCAGTACAACACTGCAAAAAAACAACAACGAAAAACCATTACAAGATATCAGTATCTACAATTTCCTGTAGACCCAACTTGGACGTCTCACTAAAGTTACAGTGAATACCAGTACCAGAAAAACCAAAGAGGAAATATCTTACAAACTTTCTGTGGTGCAAGCTCTCATATTTTCCGTTACATCAAATACCACAAAAGACTTGGGAGTTACTGCATAGTTAACAGTAGAATCAACACTGAACCCGTCGTAACTTCTGACGATTCAAAAGTTCTGGCAACATCCTAATTGAATGAAAACATTTGAACTTACAACTACGTTTGTATTTGTGGATGCTAGTTCGTAAATAATAGTCTTTTCAGTTTGTTTCAGTTCCTGTTAAATTCTGTTGAAGAATTTATTTTCTTTCGCAGTGTGGTGCAGCTGTTATTAGGTATTTTATTGATGCAGGCAATTTTTTATAACTGCGGGACCTAGAATATTCGAAAATTTTGCGCGAAAGAGTATTTAAACAAAGTTAAAAGTATCAGCAATATAGAGACAACTTTTGTGATATTTTTAGCTCGGATATTCAAATTAATAATAAAGTTAATTCTATCATTAAATTAAGCTATCAATCAATTTTTTTTTATTTATTTATCTCATAAAGACCGTTCTCTTGAAATCGTCCAACTTATTTATAGCCAAGCTTTTCGTGAAAATATTTCGACGTTAATTTCCGTACTACATTTTCTTTTATCGCCCTGCGTTAGAAGTCCTGTTAATTATGCGTCATTTAAATTACCGATACCGTAAAACCCAGTCGCTTTCGGGCACTGCGGGTAATGCTAGATATCGGTCGTATTGCAAGAAGATATGCAGTATTATTACTCAGAAAATTATTAAGATGTTTTAAGACTTTTAGCCAAGTGAATGATTGTGCTGCCCAACAAAATGTATCGTTCAACGGTGCTCCTTGACCGGGCGCATTCGCCTGTAATGTAACATTTAAGATTAAAAGTTAAATAGTCATCTCCTCCCTCACTGAAGTAATGCTCGACTTTGAACCATATATTACAGGCTTCTGGTCACCTTTACATTATAAAAAAATTGAATATGCTTTATTATAATAAAGAATATTCTATTCTAACGTCCTAAATCATACATTTCTCAGACGATACCATACTAAGTGAGAATAATCGTAAAGAATAATTTCAGACGAAAAAACAGAGAGAGTCCCAGAAAGAACAGAGATGAGGATCGATCAGAAATGGAATAGTGACTTCAAAACTTCAATATTTGCCCTAAATGCTAGTTATTCGATCGTTCGATCAATTGGTTGCCGACGATGGACAGAATACAAAACGTGGAATATACTCAGATAAAACTGCAGAAGATGACAGTCTGTAATAAGCTTGATGTGATAAGCATATAGGTAAAAATTTAGAAGCGTATTTAACAGAACTGTTTTGTGCTGATGACGACTAAGCAGCATCCCAACTACATAACACACCCTCAATCACAATCTGCAGCATTTTTAAGGAAATTAATAATCATTGCTTTATACATGTTTGAAAAATTCATTTGCTTTAAAGCGTAATTATTGCAATGAATATTTTTGAATAAATTGACAAAATTAAAGGCGTAATGTGTAATGCAATTACACCGCCGACTCCCACAAAACAATAACCTTGACATGACATTCAGGATAACCTCGAAGCCAGAACTTAGAATTCTGACAATAAGTTCGACTGGAACGTAAAACAGGTTTGAGTACGGATGGATCAAGTGCCCACCACTCGTGTGAAGTGCTCTTTATGATCGCTGTGTAGTGGCTTTGGCGTTTCCGAATTAATTCTGGAATTCCTATGAGTGGATGGAATCGATAGTTAAAAAATATAGACATGAAATGAATAGGCTTTGTTTAGGTTCAATTAAAGCTTGAAGCCAATTTTATGTTGTAATTTATAGCGTGGTCAAAAAGAGTGTGAATTAGAACTTTTTAATTTAACTTTTGTTTTCAATTGTTAGAAGTCTCGACCGAAAAAATTAAACACAACTCCAAAAAACAATCAGATTAAAAACTCAAACAGATTTGGGTATTAAAGAAAGGGGGCCAAAGAACTCAATATACATTAAAATAAGCGAAACAAAGCCCCATAGAAGGGTTTGTAATAATTAAGCTGAACTGATTTTTAGACTTTAATTCACGGCTGACCTTTTGTCCTGAGACAAAAGCTTTTGTCCTACAATAGAGGCCGCCACCTGTACCAGGTGGATAACTTATGTCACCATGATTTAGCTAAACGAAGGACAAAATAAAATCATAATTTAAATGATACTGCAAGAAATAAAATGAAATGAAATTGTTCATTCTGTAAATAGGAGGAAAAAATTTGCTAAACGAGTTCGGCGTTTCATATCTGACTACTCTGAGAAGAAAGGCCGAAACAAACTCAGAGGTCTGTTTTAAGTCCCGGTCAGGCCATATGAGATTTGATAAATACTCGTGGGTTTTGTGGTTTGGTATCATAATAAAACATCATGCCTGCATTCCCGGAAGGGTTAGGCAGAGGTGCAGCTATGGTACACCCACCTGCTCTCCTCTAGTTTTCTTCTTCTTCTCTACTCTGGAACCTTTACTTAATTGCTCTTTTCCAAAATTAGACTTTTGTGTTGCTCTAATGTTGATTTTGAAAAATGAATTTAATTTTTTCCTTTGTAAAAGGAATTTTAGTAAAAGTTTACGTATTTTGTTATTTGAGTATT
This sequence comes from Xanthia togata, assembly GCA_963853775.1. Taxonomy (NCBI): domain Eukaryota; kingdom Metazoa; phylum Arthropoda; class Insecta; order Lepidoptera; family Noctuidae; genus Xanthia; species Xanthia togata. The sequence goes on along the minus strand of OY970794.1, from coordinate 25,338,527 downwards.
AAAATTTTCTCCAATGAATTAAATAAACTCATTCGTATGTAGGTTTTCCTAAAGTAAAATTATTTTCTTCACAAACTTAAAATTAAATGTTTTATTTTGAGTAAGACACGCTCTTATGAGATGTCAGACGCAGCTTATACAGTTGAAATCTAGCAAAACGTCTACGTTTATTTATTTTAGAGTAGGCAGGTACCCAAAATAATTTTCAAAACAAATAGGCACTTAAGTTTGAATTAAGAACCTCCTGCGTTTTGAAAGTAAGTCAAAAAGCATTCTAATAAGGGTTTGGGTAATCTCGATAGACTCAGTCTCGGGACACGAGACAAACCACGAAAAAAGTCTCGGTACGTCCCGGGACTTTGAGACTTCCCAGAATAAAAATAGAATCGAGTTAATTTTGGACCAAATCATGTATCAATAAAAAAAGCAATTTGTTTGTGATTTTTGTAATAATGCCACTGGACAAGGAGAACACTCGTTTTCAACATATTATGTCGGTTTTATTGTGTTAAAAGCTTTGTGAAGTAGTTCAAAACTTTCAGTAGGTACGTTTTCCAGTTGCTTTAAACAACTAGAACTCCTATTTGCCAAACCATAATTTAATCTACATAGTTTATTAAAAAAAAAAACGAAACAAATATAATTAATACAGGGTGGCAAATAAAAAGTAATTATGGTCACTGTATACTTAAATAACCCTATTTCTTTGAGAACAATAGTAATTCGAACAGCACGCGATGAGCTCCTGACTGAGAGAATCTCGTCAGATTATTTTGACAAAACAATTTATTGTTTGCCAAGTACCTTCTCATATTAATTTCTTCTAGTTATAAAAATATTATCTTTCCGAGTTGTTCTATCATGCTTGGCTTTGGAATGCTTGAAAAGATTTGTTTTTCTTTTATTATTTTAGGAAATTTGACAACATGTGATGTTTTATGCAAAATATGTAAAAGATATTCAATTTGGCGTTTTTTTTTTTTTTAAATAGCTATTGGTCAATCTTTAAATCTTTAAATAAAACTTTCTACCTATTAACTATTTCCAAATCAATGTATAGGTAAAATTTCGATCGTTTCATTGTGCCAGCCGTCTTAGCCGGTAACACAATGTCATTTTTCTATAAAAAAAAAAAAAAAACATTTTTCATAACAATGCCAGCTTTTTTGTAATTTTAACTCTCAACTAAATAGCCAGTCGTGTCGTGTCGTGGGTTCGAACCCAGACAGGCGCATTACTTTGTGTAATTCATTTCATCACCACTGCTCTCAAAACGGTGAAGGAAAACATCGTGAGGAAACCGGCATGTCCTAGAACCAAAAATTCGAAGACATGTGACATCTACCAATCCGCACTGGGCACGCGTGGTGGATTATAGCCCACTCCCTCTCATTGAGAGGAGGCCGTGTCCCTGCAGTGGGAACGTTATAGGCTGATGATGATGATGATGAAATAGCCAGTAATTTAATTATTATTACAACATTCTATTGACCTCGTTACCAGACGCAGTGACCTACCAATGAATTAATTAATCAAAATACAATCAAATACTAATCAATATTTATTTACTAAGTGTTTAATCAATTAATATGCATTATGCACTTCGAATAGCATAAACTCAAACTCAAACCATTTATTTCAATTAAACCCTTTACAGGCACTTTTGAATTGTCAAAGAGTCAGTTAGTCAGAAAGTTGAAGCTAGTTGCCCATTCCAAAACGTAGATCTCTATGGAGAAGAACGGGCAAGAAACTCCAAGGACACTCTTTTAAATATAGAAATTACAAAATCCTGGGTACATTACTCTTGTTGATTCTATATGTGAGAACAATGTAAAAAAAAAAAAATATATATATAAATCAAAAACGATTAAAAACAAGCCCTGGCAGATAAGAGATGACCAGTCTCAACTGACGGCGCCCGTTCACGAACATGACGCGTGGATCAGCACCATCCAGCTCAACCATTTTGTAGGGAACCGAATGATCCAACACACTCGCCACCATCAGCGAGACATTTAAGTGAGCATGACATACTCTCAACTACCCTGCTCTTTCAAGTCAAAATCAACATAATAACATAGTAAAACGACTCCATGGTACTCACATTTACAAAAATTGAAAATAAAAATGCGTCTAAGTTATACAAAACTATAGTTTGCAAGAATTTTACCACCAAAAGAAAGAAAATCAATAGTATCTATTGGAGTATTCAATAATTAAAACTTAGTTAATAAAAAAAAAAACAAAATAAACAAAAAGTTCGTAGTCAGAAAAAATAAAAAAGGGGAAGCAACTCTACCAATTTTTTTCATTTTTAACTAGTGAGCCCAAGTGGCTGTGGAGCAGGACCAGCATTTAGCCAAGCATTTTTATCTACGATATAATCATCCAGCTTATAGTATGCTTGTCTACATAGTGTGCGTTTAATGCAAGTTTTAAATTTCTTCTCATTTAGTTGAAGAATATCGAGTGGTATTTTATTATAACATTTTACACAGTACCCCATAAAAGAAGTGTGTACTTTAGACAATCTGAAACGTGGTTGATCTAATTTGTTCCTATTTCTTGTGTTAAAATTATGCCTGTCACTTATCTTACTATAGAGATGTAGATTTTTTCGAACATACATAATGTTTTCATATATATACTGACAAGGTACCGTCATGATATTAATTTTCTTAAACAGTTCCCTAAGAGATTCGCGTCTGCGGAGGTTGTAGATGGCTCTAACAGCCCTCTTTTGCAGAATAAATATAGAGTCAATATCTGCGGCCCGTCCCCATAGCAAAATACCGTAAGACACGATGCTATGAAAGTAACTAAAATAGACCAGTCTCGCGGTATCCACGTCTGTTAGTTGGCGGATTTTCCAAACAGCGTAAGCGGCTGAACTTAGCCGCCCTGCAAGTGATGTTAAGTGAGGACCCCACTGTAGTTTTGAGTCAAGCGTGATTCCCAGGAAAACCGTTTTTTCGACGAATTCTAGTGTCTCCTTATTCAGTACAACGTGACATTCACTACTTCTAACATTCGGTAACGCGAATCTTATACATTTAGTTTTCTTCTCATTTAATACTAAATTATTTACAGTAAACCAATTATGGACCTTTAGCATAGCGTTATTTACGTCGTCAAGCTCCTGTGCGTGTCTGTTTACCTTAAAAATAAGTGATGTGTCATCAGCAAATAACACCATTTGTGGTCGGTTTTTCAGTAAATGAGGTAAATCATTTATGTATACTAAAAAGAGGAATGGGCCCAATATCGAGCCCTGTGGTACACCCATTTTGATTTTTAAACCCAATGAATTTACACCGTTTATTTGAACTTGCTGCAGTCTATCATTCAAATATGATTTTACTAAGTTAAGCGCAAGTTTTGCCAGCCCGTAATGCTGAAGTTTCAAGAGCAGTGTTTCGTGATTAACGCAATCAAATGCTTTGGATAGGTCGCAGAAGATACCTATTGCATCCTGTGCCTCTTCCCACGCGTTAAATATGTGTTTTAATAAAGTGACACCGGCGTCAGTTGTGCAACGTCCCTTGGTAAAACCATACTGTTGATCGTGTAAGATGTTATTACGATTAAAATGATTGAGCATTTGATTTAACATTACTTTTTCAAACACCTTGCTGAAAACCGGCAAAACCGATACGGGTCTATAATTATTAGTATCCTTGCTGTCCCCGGATTTGAAAAGTGGAATAACTTTACTGTACTTCATTAAATCCGGGAAGACCCCTTGATCTACACACAAATTAAATATTAAAGCTAAATAGGGTGCAATTGTCTCAATAATAGATTGACAAACTTTAGTAGACATGCCCCACAGATCTTCGGTAATTTTGATCTTAAGTTGCTTAAAAGCCTTAACAACGACCACAGGGTTTATATGATTAAATTTAAATTCTAAAGGACAGGCTGAAACATTCGCTCTTAATAAATCAATAGCAAGTAAGGGGGAGGAATTTAAAGTTTCTGTAGTTTTAATAGGAATATTGGTAAAGAAAGTTGCAAATTCCTGAGCAACTTCGATCTTATCGCTAATGAGACCGCGGGATGTGTCCAATGTGTAATCAGTATTATGACTTTTGTTCTTGTTCATTTCATTGTTAATAATTTTCCAAACTGTCTTTATTTTATTTTCTGCTGATTTAACCTTGTTGCTAATGAAAGACGCTTTAGCTGCTTTGCAGATAGTTTTAAAAGTTTTAGAGTAAGTAGCAACATACTTATTAAAAGTTTCCGTGTTAATATACGGCTTAAGGCCATACAGTTCAAATAATCTATCCCTACTTTTCCTGATGCCTTTAGTTGCCCAGTCACTGAATAAAAACTTAGGGCAAATAGTTTTAGTTTTTTTCTTAAAAGAGTTATTGAACTCTGTTTGCACTAGTGAAAAAAATTGTTCATACAAAAAATTGACATTGGACATATTTAGGCCCAGACCACATAACTTGCTAATTAAGAAGCTATTAAACTTATTTAAATTACCCGATGTTATTGGCCTAATTTGAATCTGCACTTTTTGTATTGGTGTGTTGGACTCAAAAATAACGGTTTGACCGCTGTGATCGGAAGGGAGATAATTTACAATGGCTTTATCTAAATAGTCGCAGCAACAAAAGACATTATCAATACATGTGGCAGTAGTCGACGTTATTCGCGTTGGTTCTAAAAACACATTTGACAGATTAAATGATTTAAAGAGGCTTAATAATCTACTGCTATTTGAATTATTTTCTAAAATATTAATATTAAAGTCACCACAAATAATTACTGATTTATTAACAGTTGCAAGTTTTGCTAAAACATCTTCCATTACTGACTCGAATATAGAGTAGTTTTGATAATTTGGAGGTCTGTAAACGCACACTATAAAATGCTTATCTAGCTCAACACAGGACAGTTCAATGCTATGTTCCACCGATAGTTCAACTATGTCATTACGAGTCTTAGATTTTATACAATTTTTAATTAAAATTAGTGAACCTCCACGTAGCATGGATTTTCGGTTAAAACAACTGCCCACACTATAATTCTCAAAATTAATTAGCATTTCATAATCTTTCAACCAGTGTTCAGTTATACAAATAATATCAAACATTGTTTTTTCTAAAAACAATTCAATTTCTAATTGTTTGGAAGAAAAACCTTGAATATTTTGATGAAACAACTTCAAGGAATTCTGCTTAGCCCCTTTTTTACACTTAACTAATTGCGTGCCAGAAGATAGCTTGGTGATGGTGAGATTAACAACATTGTTACAGGTACCTTCTGTTGTCTTACTGCCTAGTTTAAATTATGATTGCAAACCACCTTAATATTAGTATTATTACTAATTTTTGTGGTGCTAAATACATAAGACTTCGACATACTACTTATGTCTGAGTTTATAGTAAAAGCTAATAGCCATGCTATTTGACGTCTAAAACTAATAGGCAGATACGCAGTATCCCTAGTCGATTTTCGACGTCGATTAAAGCTGTGCGCAGACAGTAATAGTGGCCAAAAATTATTCAATACTCAATTAGTACATTACTGTCGCGGTCTATAATGACTACTTTGCTGATCGCGCTGATGATGGCCGACAACGCAGCGTAGCGCAGCTCCAGGCCGACACAGCGCGGTCAGCGTGCAGCACTTGATGGACGAGCTGAGATAAAGGCCGAGGCCGTAGGTCGAGGCCTTTACAGCGAGGACAGCAAGTGCTGCAATGATGGCCAAGCTGAAAGGCCTAGAGCGTAGCTAGGCTAGCTCGAGGCAATCATAGCGTGACCAGCGAGGCAGTCATAGTGGGCCAAGGCTTGTATAGTGCTTTACTCAAAAATGCAAGTACCTAATCTAAATAAAACCAGCAAGTAATTTAAATAAAATATATATTAATCAACTAGAAATTTAATTAAAATGACAAGTATGAAAAGTACAGTTACTAAAATTCAACACCGACTTTCTTGTTTTTTTTTTTTTTGTACTTCATTGTTTTTTTTTTTAACAATGGTTGTTGGAACTATACAGCCAAATATGGAATAAAACACAGCTGTTTGTATTTATAAATACAAACAGCTGTGTTTTAAATAAAATCTTTTTGCATTTCATTTTTTAAAACGTTGAAACGTCAAAATAGCGGCCGGCAATGTTTTGCCGGCCTGTTAGAGCGACCAGCAATACTTTGCCGGCCGCTCCTTGAAACAGAACGGCAAGGTCGACTTTGCTCAAATAAGGTTGTCAAAATAATGACCACATTACATGCATTTTTGAGTAAAGTTTATTCATTGCATTTCACATTGTGTAGGTACTTACTTTTCTCAAACATGCTTGGAAATTCGAGCATTACTTTGACAACCTTCTCAAGAAAAATTGAAAATGGTCGAACACATTTGACCAGTAGGTTACAGCATTTTCGATTTACCTTTGCGAGCGCCCGACCGGCAATTTCTGTATGAAAATCCATAATAATATATCTGTCCTGTTTGGCGGCCGAATAAATTACTATGAAAAGACATATCTGTCGTGTTATTTAAAAATGGAACGAACTTTTTACTTCAACACATGACCACCAAGGACGTAATTTAGCAAATATTTTATTTAAATTTTTAATTGGTTTGCAAATAGAGCTGTTTAAAGTAAAGAACAAACAAATGTACAATTGAACGTATTGGCGCGTGAAAAACTATCGATGTTTGTCATTGATTCAGGAATTTATAATTAATTTACTTAGTTTAAATTTCCACGGATTATTTGAGAAAAGTAAGTACTATACAAGCCTTGACCGCAAACAGGCATGGATGGCCGGCCTACATTTTTTATGTGATAATTGTGGAAAATACTACTATTTTCTATTTGAGAGAACAAGCTTTGAAAACTTAGCTTATCAGTCTTTTGAAACAAATCTAATATAAACAATGCGACCATTACAAATACAGTGACACAGCTATGAACGTCAGCTACTCTCATTAATGACCTTTAGCAACTCTCAACAAATATAGAACATTACTTTCAACATTGACTGAGAGATAAATAATCTAAAAATATGTTCTTACCATCGGACGCTAAGTACTTATCATCAGATACAAAACTGGTTCATCGGAAACTTATACTACTGTATAGCTGGTAAGCGTTCTATTGGTGTATGTATAGGACACTGATTGTCCTTGAATTCTTGTATGACCTCTTGTTAGTTTGGCAACAGAATAATGATTTAACAGTTAAACATTGTCACATAATTGGTTATAGAAATGTATTTATCAAGACAATATCGTGGACAGCTCTAAAATTCAACAATGTTCATCCAAATTTCAACATAGTGCATGCAATCAAATGTCACAAGTTCACAACACAGATCGATTGATCTAATCATCAAACGGGAAATTGGATTGGATTGGATGACATGAGCTGGCCAAGAATTTCAATGAGTAGGTATTTCAGTGTATTATTGAGGCATCCCAGCTTTCCCAATTCCACGGATGTGTCGGTTCTGAGTTCCAATAAAGGTTCTATTACTCTATTTGCGTGTTATAGCTTATTAACCTAGTTACATTGAATTTGCTCTATCAAGAAAATCTGATCTTAGTTGATTATTTGTAACATTATTGTTGAAATGACATTGAGTATTGTCATGTGGTATCAAATCGTTCAATAAATTATGTTCAAATTACGTTGCTGATTAAAACAGACAAAAAGATTCAAGGATGTAATGTCCGAAACGGCTGCACCGATTTTGACTTTCACTGAAAACTTGACTTTACTTTTATTTTTATTTTCACAAACAGAAACTTTAACTTTTATTTTAGAAAAAGAATAGGGTCCACGCGGGTAAGCCTAACCTTTCGACAAACACAGATTAGAATTGGTTCATCCATTTGAGAACCACGAGTTCACAAAGAGGTAGACAGACTTCAGACTGAAAACTCCCATAAGTGTCACGGATTAACAACAGAATCATCCGTATTTAAAAAATAAAAACACACATTATCATGTTAAACAAAACCAAATTCGTAAGGAATACCTTCCTGTTTCATATGCATTTTGTTTAACAACACACTCGTAGCTTCACATAATTTCCCAAAAGCATTGCTCCAGATGGTTTGATATTTCATTCCATTCCGAAAACTGCAAGCCGGGCTTCTGACAAGGCTTTTGTTACATCACAGCTAAATAACTTTGCTGAAGCACGTACTGGATTACCACGCTCTTCACGTGATGTCTGAGCAAGCAACTCCTTTCCCTAAGGATGTATAAACTTTAATTATAATATTGTATGCATCATCCTCACTGTTGGGCCTCAAATTACTTACGAATTTCTTGTTTGCTGTGTAGTTGTCTCTATTGGGAGTGAAGCGGAACTTTTGTAGTGGAAAGCCTTTATCTGTCCATCATAAAGATGAGCTGAATGCTGGGTAGGGTAAGCCACACGCCAGTGGTTAAAAAAAACAGTATAAACTAGCCTCGTTTTCTATTGTAACTCCATACAATCGCCGGTGTGGTATAGTGGTTAGACCACATACATAATAATAATATACGTCGTCTATTGTATTTTATAATGGATTTCCACAAAGTCTCGCCTGAGTCAATTAACTATGTTAGACCTGTCTCAGACCCAGTGGGGGCATAATTTGCCCCACCAGTGGTGGCAAATTTTTCTGCTCGGTTTGGTTGGTGGTAGGGCTTGTTCTAAGTCCACCTGGCTAGCTACCACCATCTTATCCAAGTCTGTTGCCATAACAACAATGTTAACAGCTTTGTTTTGTTTCGGCTGTTAGTGGTAAGATAGCCAATTCCTCTGTGGTTTAGGATTCCGGGTGAAGCTCGCTTCCACCTTCAGCCTGATCATCACTTACCATCAGGTGAGATGCAGGCATAGTTTTAGCGTTGAGGTTCAAAAAAAAAACGCTAGGCCAGTTTAAGATCAAATTGGTGTACTATTGACGTGCCGCCTACTATACAACAATATCACAATTTTAAGTTGTAGATTTTCGAGTGATTTGCGTTTGGTGGTGAGATCCCCCCCGTCACTCAATTGGCATGAATTCTCTCTTACACCCGGCTCCTGAAAGGCTAACAACAACTGCTAACAAACTCATTCAACTGCTGTGATTTACGCTGCTTTTGACGGCCATACTTCACATCAGTTTGCCAATGACGTCGAATAAGATTGATTACAGTTTTAAATATTCTTATTTATTTATTATTTAACAGTTTATGTACACAGATATTAAAAGACAAGAAAAAAAAGGAACAGGAAAATACGTACAAAGGTGATGCTTATTTTTAAAGAAATCTCTTCCGGCATACCTGCGATAGGAAAGTGGATAAAAAGAGATATAGAAAACGTGTGTAAGAGTAGAAGAGAAAATAAAATACATAAAATAAAAACATATTTAACTTTAAACTAATTTAAAAATAAACACACACTATGAAAATATACTTACATACATACCTACTTCTAAGATAAATATCACTAAAATGTATAATTACTAATAATTATAATGTAGTATATAATATAATAATAAATACAAAATATGCAACTATGACGAAGTGGAAAGATAGTGTTCCTTCACTCTTCTTTTAAAAACTGCAACAGTTTGGCAGTCCCTAATGTTAGGTGGAAGTGAATTCCACAACCGAACCGCGTGCACACTGAAGGAGTAGGAGTAGAAGTTGGTTGAGTGGGGAGGGGATTTAAGGAGATTTCTAAGATGCGATCTGCAAGGTGCATGAGAAGGACGGGCGTAGGAAAAGCGTTCCCGCAGATAGGATGGGGTTTTAGGGTTGTGAAGGATGTTAAATAGCAAACACAATATCCGAGAGTTCCTGCGAAGCCGAATAGGGAGCCACTTGAGTATCTTGCGAAAGTTAGAAACGTGTCATACTTTTTCAGATTAAAAATAAAACGAATACAGATGTTTTGCAAACGTTCAAGTGTATTTAAAAGCTCCTCGGTGGCATCCAAATAACAGGCATCAGCGTAGTCTATGATGGGCTGTATGAGTGTTTGAGCAAGGGAGATTTTGATACTCAAGGGCAAGAAGCTCCTCTTAATTATTTTTTTTCCACACTAGTCTCCATAACAGATCTGACATTGGTAGAATCGTCGACATCGGCACTAAACAAAAAAAAAAAAAAAAAATAGAAGTGTGCGTGTATCAAATGATTTATTTCAAGAAAATAATAGTTTCTGATACATTACTTATACAAAGGGCGACACGACAATTGTAACTATTTTATCGGAGATTGCGATGCAGAACTTTGTTTATAGAATTAATTGAACTTGAACGTGTTACTAACAATTAAAAGTTTATTACAATGTTTCCATGCAAGCCACGGCTTTCAGGCCTTGAGTATGATAGCCAGTTATCGTTAAGTTTATGTATCTTTGTTGTTTTAAGGGATACATTTTTAAATTATTCAGGTACTAGATAATTTTGGTAGACTGGAACATTTTTTATTCTGTTTCTGCCAGACGTTTTAAGGAGACGTTGTTAGAAGCCAAATGCATTATCGTATGCATTTGACTTCTAACAACGTCTCCTAATACTTACATCATATAAATAAGCGCAGTTATATAAAAAAAGTTTTTTTTTTTTTTAATTTAAAATGAACAACAAACAGCTACAATAAAAAACACAGAAACAAGAAATACATAAAAAGAGAGACAACATTGTAGCCCACAACGCTATTCACAGATTAGCTACGGGATACAAAAGTACAAGATTTTTTAAAATTGTATTTACTAACGTGTTTAAGATGTTTTTATATTAACATAGTTCAAACTAGGAAAAAAAACAGATCAGAGGAATAGCCACATAAATAGACAAGCGGAGGATTATAAAGGTTTTTTTTTACATACAGAAAAAAGTTTTTTACGATTCAATAAGTGGGAACAGGAGCATGAAGCTTGATTTACACTATGCGACTTAATTGCCTCTAGCGTACTATAAGTTGAAGCAACAGTAAAAGTAGTACCGTCTTAAAAAGTTAGAGTATGTGTTGGTAATTTTTTGCTTCAATTTCATTGTATACCACTTTGGCAAGAAAATTAGTTCATGTAAATGTGGCTGTAGAACTCACAAGAATGAAAATACAATATCCTGATAGGCACAAAAGGTATTGTTCTACCACCAGCCTAGCTTCAACTTGTCATGAAGCGAATGCGCAAATCAGTGTTACCATGAATTGTTTTCGCTGACTTCACACGACGCAGAATGATGGGAGGTAACCGCAAGCTCGCCACTCTGCTGTTCCCACTACGAGCATTGATAACGTGCCAACTCTGCCAACCAACTGACTTTTAGTAATGAGAGGCATTTAAGCGGATAGTCTGTTGTGATAGCCCGGAGATTAAGAGATTCTCAGGCTAACAGATTGTGTGTTCTAAACTGGCAAGTACGTAATCTGGAACAACTCTGGACAGTGAAGAAGAACGTAGTGGGAAACCTGGACTTATATTGATCTGAAGTTGCCTCTCCGCACTGAGAAAGCGTGGTGAGGGTGCACCCGAGTTTAGTAGCGCGCATTTGTTTATTAATAGGGATAATGCCTGGGTAATAAAAATAAATTCTATTTAGTCAGTCAATCACATAATAAAAAAATATTACAGACAATTATTTTTTGCTTTATCATATTAATAAAAAATGAGTTAGATAAAACGCATTAAATTTGAAAAAATCTACATACTCGTGGCATGATGGTACATTTAACTCGATGTAACGCCGTAATCTTTTGATTTTGTAGAAAAATAAAAATATTTTTAATAATCTAACTGACGGACAATTATTTTTTTTTAGTCTTCATCCCTATTGATTTAATATTGGATAAACTGCCATTATCTACCATACTATGCTAAAAACCAAATAAAGGATTTGGAAATGGCGCTAAAGTTTGTGTGATGTTTTTTGTTCTCGCTGTCCAAAGGCATTTGACCAGCAGTGCGACAATAACGTGAATAAACTTTTCAATCTAACTATTTCTGATACAACCATTCACTGCAACAGAACGTCCCAATTATTTCCAATGAGACAATTTAAAACACTTCTCTCCAAGTTCGCTCTAAGAGCTCGGGTGGTAATCCTTACGTTGGCACGTTGTCAACGCTACAGTTTGTGGTCAGCGGTCCCTGTTTGCGGTCACCGGACACCAGTGTAGTCTGTCCCTTGGACAACGATATTTTAGTGCTAAGTATTATTATCCTATTAAATAATTTCACTTTCGTAAAATTTCTGGAAATTAAAATAGGCTTATTTTCTTGAATTACTTTTGACATTTCTTACCTGATGTAATCACAGGTCATCATCTCGACATGGGCACTTGGCACAGTAGCTTGGGTACAAGCAGTACACAAAAAAAATCACCGGTCTCATCCAGTCCACTATAGTTGCCAACTTCTGATCCTTAGTACATAATAGCTGGTTACATAATACAGTCCTTACTAAAAGAATGATAATCTAGTGATAGCCTAGTAGTGTGACCGTCGGACTTATAGGGCCCGAGTTCAAACCCAAGGCACGCACCTATGACTTTTCAGATTCATGTTTGTATTGTATAATTATTACTTAAAAACGGTGTAGGAAAACATCGTGAGGAAATTGTAGATGCCTGAGAGATATTTCTCGACGGCATGTGAACCCAAGTTAGAGACCCATGGGCGGCATTAAAACTCTGACACCAGGTTAGTCACTAACCACATGGAAAAGAAAGAAGACTAAAACAATTGACTTTTCAAGAGCCTCCAGTTTTTCAACAAAAAAAGCCCAGCCACTCTCGTTTTACTGACATAGCAACATATTTTAATGCAACTTCCAAAGCAACAAAGCTATTCGCTGTTTTAACACAATTTGTACCAAGTATCTGAGTTGCTGCAGCCAGGCGTGACCGATCGTCACGCGTCTAGAACGTGAGAGGGAAACTGTACTGATATCGTATTATGTTTCTGTATCAGATATAAAGAATATCCACTAGTAAAGTTGATGGGAAAATTCAATTTCACATCTCTTGGTGTAAAAGTATTGGGTTCTGTTTTAGAGAAAAATGGCACTAGGTTCTTTGAGTAGATATGACGTTGGTAGGTACTGTAGCTTTGGCGCATTTTTGTGTAAGGAGGTTTTATGATCTGATGGGATTTCTCATCAGCAAAAATTTGCATGCCCTATTTAACCGCTTTAAGGGATGAGTTTTCAAAAATCCTTCCGTAATGCTCGTTATAAAAGGAACTCTTACAAGCAAAATTTCAGGCTTCTAGATTCAGCGGTTTAGGCTGTTCGTTGTATGTCAGTGAATTAAAGAATTTAGTAAGTACTTAGACGCCCTTATTCTCATAAGAGCAATCATTTATTATAAAACCTACTCGATTTAAATGGAAAAAACACAATATTATTAGTAGATTGTTTGCCTAGGAAGAAAACAACAATTTTTAAGGCGAAAGTTTTTCTTTGAATCCAGTGCGGAGAGAAGGATCATAGAGTAGATTCCCAATCGCAGCGAGGGATTCAAAGTACGTCACTCGATCTTAAAATAGTGTTACTCCCGAGGTGAACACTCTACTTTTTATCACCCTTTAAGAGAAAAAAAAAACATGTGCGGTCCGACCCCCGTCAGGAACGAAATTTCTTCTCCCGCCATTTTAGATTTACATTTTGACCTCATTATAGACTTTACCACCTTAGAAAACTATGAGAACGAAACCCACGACGAAAAGTTTTTGAATTTTCGTAGCCGCCATCTTGGATTTATATTTTGACCAAATTCACACTTTCTCTCTTGCCAGCCTGTTACTTCATCATACAATGTTCGTGATCTTTGGTGATTGGAACTTTTACTAACAATATCCACATTCCAAATTCCATTCTATCGGCTTTCTGTGATTTTTGTTATTCTAGGAGTTCAGGTCCAGATGGTGCGATCGGTACCCGAGTGTTTTAAAGGCACTATCCCGGTAAAATAATTTATTTTGCAAGATTCTACAAATAGCAAGCCAATGGCAGTAAAATATAATGGCTGACACTGTGTATGGGGCGTGCATTCTCGGTAGAAGCGAAAAACTTATCCAGCGGGTGCAGAATGCTTGCGCAAGATTCTGCTACAATGTCCCACCACGATCCCACATCACTCCTTTTTTAAATAAGGGTAATTTGATGAGAATGTCAGCTCGCAGAAAGCTTCACCTGGCTACCCTACTCTTTGGCACTATTCTCACAAAGAAACCAGATTATTTATACAAGAAGCTGTCTTGGTCGCGCGATGTTAACAAGATTAAAACTAGAGCATCTTCGTACCTCTTGTTGGCCTCATCGCATAGAACTGCTGCTTTCCGTGGTAGTTTCAAATTCGCTGCCTCTAGTTGTTGGAATGACCTGCCACCTCCTTTTCGTGCTATAAAGACAGTTGGTACTTTTAAAATCAAATTTAAACAGCACTTAATACAGCTTAAAAAGGATACCACACATTAAACTTACCCTTGATCTGCACGCGTCTATCAATGGTGACGAGCGCTTGGCAGCGATTTTTCACTGAGACACAGCAGTTTTTTCGCATTTGTCTTGGTTCTTTTTATTTTTTTTCTCTTTTTCATTGGTGAAATTTGAAATTTTAAACCACTAATAACATTCGTTTATCCGTATCTCTCCCTATGCCGTGAGCTGACTACCACAAAACTGTTGTCATCCTTTTATTACTTTTAGCATTAAACAGCCGTAATGTAAACAATTTTTCACAGAGTACATTTTATCGGCGTCTGCGTCTCTTTACTTGTCATAACGATGCCACGGACACTAAAGTACAAGTAACTGATGTTACGTCGGATGCAGACACGCGGACTTTTAATTTTTTTATTAATTTTTGTTTAGTATTCTTATATAGTATTTTTATCTTTCCGTGACATCACTGCGGGCCCTATCAGAATACCAGCGCTGTGGCATTTATTATTAAATGTCGCAGCATCATGCTGAGATAGGAGCCTTTTGGCCTCGCACAGGACTTTCTGTTATATTTTAAGTTTACTTGTGTGTTAGCTATATTGATATCTCTTGGGCTTGTCCCAATAAATACTTTTTCTTTCTTTAATATATGTAGCTAAGACGTAGATATTTTTTTTTTTGGAACTAGCTATATAAACTACATACTAACTGACCCGTCAGACGTTGTCCTGTAAGAATTTCGATTTCGATTTTACGGCTGTGTCTTTGGGGTTTTTCCTAAACCACCACAGGATTAAGGCGAACAAAACAAACAAAAAAAGTCAGTCGAGCCATTTTCAAGTTTTAGCGAGACTAATGCACGGCAATTGATTTTTATATAAATTATATCAAAATAAACAAGAAATGTAATAAAAAAACACACATACGTTTTTAAATAATATGAAAAATTAAAAGGTAAGGCAGGCTTACAAAAAGCTTCTTGCGACTTGAAAATCTTCTTCGGTACCTTATCCGTAGGAAGATAAAGTCTTATGTCGTAAAACGGTGACGTAGCGTATCATGCTAAACGTATGTATATGGTACCTATACGTTTCGCAAACAACTACACTGTTAAAATTAAACTTATAAAGGATTAGGTAGTTAATTTAAAATTCTCCGAAAGGGGCCGTATTCATATTCGTATACCTTTGAATTATACCATTCATTTTCCACCACTGTTAAATATGTATGAGAATACGTCAAAAGTTTTGTATGAGAACCGAAGCAGAAACTTAAAGTATCACTTGAAAGTTGCGAGCTTAAGTATACGAGGTACGAGTAAAGAGCGTTCGCTATTAAGATTCTGTGACATAGTATAGTCGAATACAATATTCAGGAAAAGCTATTGTGAATGAAAATGTCGCTTTGTTCGTGGGTCCATTGTTGGTCTCGTTCGCTACTTGCTAATGGAGACTGCATTGTCTTAAACTGTAGTGAATCTGCGTCTGCCGACTTGATTTGGTTCCCGTTTAATTGTATTGAAACCGATTGTTGCGATAAAAGCGTTTACATTCTGCTTTATCGATATTATATTGGAAGTATTGTGCTGTTTCTGTTTTGAAGTAAACAATTTTAATATTCACTTCCAAACAAGGTAATAATATCAACCTCTAAACTCTAAGGTCTCTGATCTCATACAAATAATTTTATACATTTTGCAACATTCATTTGACAAAATATATTACATATACATTAGTCTCCATTAACATGAGTGCCATAATTCCGTTCTTTTCTTAAATTTGTTTATTATTCAAAGTCAAATAATTTATTTCAAATAGGCACATAAAATGCACTTTTAAAGCACATTTTACATAATTTTTTTGATGATCGGTTACGAACATCCTTCACAGAATCTTTGTTTTTTACCCTTAGTAATAGTAACTTTAATAGGTATTTAACTTCTATTATCTTCATGCTAACGAGTATCTACTTAACTATTACAGGCACCAGTTTATCTTAGAAATATTTCAGTCCTTTTTACGGGATTTTCAGCCAAGAACCGGAGTTATTTAACTGTCTGTTGGGTCGATAAGCAAGCCTGCATTTTATAGCCCTTCGGAGAACATTCTAGAGATAATTTGTGTTGGTATTTTTTCTGCATTTTATATGTTAAGTAATAGCTGTCTCCCGACTGGCAGATTATCATAAAAGTGCCGCTGAAGTTTATATGGATTGTAGCGTTCGAGTTTTTCTTTTGGAGGTGACGCCGCTCTCTGTATATTTTTGTTTTTGTTGCTTTTCGTATAAAATGGAGTGCGGATATTATGTTAATTCTGTGTAGGGGAATTCTAGTATTATAATAGTTCACTTTTTTATTTTGCTTCTGATTCAAATATGAGCATAAAAGGTAGGTAGTATTTTGATAGCACAATTCTGTTGAAATCTGAGTTATCTCAAAGCGATGTAAGTCAGACAAGAATCACTTTGCATAAAACATGAAACTAACAAGTAAGATTCAGGGGTTTAAACTAAGAAAAATGTTTGTCCTTCAACATCATAGTTCCAAATACTACTGTAAATCAACAAATCAAACAAAAATACCTACTAAAACTCCACGAACTCATAAAAATTTATAGATATAAAGTTATTAAACGAGAGATTTCAATGAAAACGTAGTATTACGTGGGATCGATATGGCGGTTTACCTTGTTCGGCCACAGTCTTGTTCATACAAAGGTGTATGAACTTGAGATCACTGGAATGCGGGCTTGGCATCCAAACTGCTTAATCAACTTTAGACACATATTCTTGAGGTGCACGATTCGCTAGGGTGATATTTTGCCGGGTTGTCGCAGTAAGGGGAGTCAATTTTGCACTTTGGAGAGTTAAAAAAAACATATTGATGAGTAAAAGTGTATTTCCTAAAGAAAAACAAAGATAATATTAGCTTAGGACATGCATATTTACTTTTGATGCAGGTTTCATCACTTTCAGATAAGTTCAGTTCAGAATTTCCAGATTTTTATATGAAATGAAATTGTTTATTCTCTAAATAGGATATTGAAATCATACTTACACGTCATCTTAAAAAAAAATTAAAAAAATGCTAGAGTTCGGCGATTCCTATCTGACTACTCTGAGAAGAAAGGCCGAAACAAACTCAGAGGTCACAGTCCAGACATAATCTTGGTCAGGCCATATGAGGACCATGTAGATTAGTCTGAAATGGTCTTTTGAGAAATTACCACACATATTTGAGTGGACCTGTCCTGTCAGTGCAAGCATTTGTCAGTAATCGTGGAGCTCAACCCAGAACTTGACATTAATAAATGTTATATATGCATGAATATTTACTTTGTAAAGTATTATTATTATTTTAGTTATTGTGAATGTGAAGACTATTATGGGTCATTCTTTGTTTTTTATTCTCAGATAGTTTTAATCATGATCTAGCAGTTTGTAATTTATGCAACCTACCCAAATGTACAAGGTAACCTACCTTATTATATTCCTACTTTCTTTGTCGTAGGTATTTTATTCGTCGAATTGTTGAGCTCCTTAAATTCTGAGTTGCCCTGCACGAGTACTGTCAAATCGACACGATCAACGAATGACGGTACGGTTAGCGCAGTGGTTAAGCGATTGACTGCTGCTCTGCGTGTCGCGGGTTCAATTCCCGCACGGAACAAATATTTGTCCTACAAGTAGTTGTCAATTATCGCTGCACATAAATACTCTTGAATTTCTTGCAGCTTCAAAACATAATTTGGTCTGAGAATGTCTCAATCTGTTTCACAATGTCTCATCATTCTCTCTGTTTATTCACTTAAAAACGATTGACAGAAACAGAACAATGTTTTAAACACGTTTAGCGCTAAAAGTATTTAGTGATTTTATGGTGCAATTAAAGGAGGTCGTGACTAAATAATAACAGCCATCGCAGGTTAAGCTACGCTTGCCGAGGTCGGTCCGTGGATGAGTAACCATCACATATCGAGACTCCTCCACGCCACGGAAAGCACGTTAAACTGTTCTACTGTCATTTGTAGATAATGTGACAGTCGGCTATAAGCTCGAAAGACTGCCAACCAGTCTTACCAAGGGGTATCGTATAACCCAGTAACTGGGTTGTGGAGTTCAGATAGGCAGTCACTCCATGTAAAATACTGATGTTCAGCTGCACCCGGTTAGACTGGAAGCTAACCTCAACATAGTTGGGAAAAGGCTAGGAAGATGATGATGTTGGTGCAAGCCTAGAAGTAAGTACTGCAAAATTCTATAATTCAATAAAGATTCCTTGATTCCTCTTCACAAACTGTTGCTAAAATTGTTTTATTTAATTCTTTCTGTTTTTAATTTAAAACCCTCGCTTGTATTCTCTGCATTCAATGGCTATAGACGCCGAACCTGACTGTGCTGTGTTTGCAAACAGAAAATGCTCTCGTCGATATGTCTGGAGAACATTGTGGGAATATTGCATTATTGTAATGTGGTTTTTTTAAGGGTTCTGTACCCGAAGGGTGTCAAACGCCGTATAAGGGCCTGCGCAGACTGGCGAACGGGATGGCAGAGGTTTTTTAATTTATCAATTGAATTTAATACTTATTCAATCGAAATAAGGTATGTATTTCAATGCTCGGTGAACGAACTTGGAGCATCGCAGCGCAGTTTTCCGTTGATCACTAAGCTTCCGCTGTTCGTCCGTCTGTCTGTCAGCGAGCTGTATCTTATGAACCATAATAAGTAGACAGTTGAAATTTACACAGATTACGTATTTCTATTGCCGCCATAACAAGAAATAACAAAAATGAAATAAACTTTTGGCTAGTTTTTCTAGACAGACCGATGGTTGACATGTGGCTGCGTGGTCGGTATTGCCCACACGCTGGATTTTAAAGGACAAACGTGGTCCGTATAAATAAACTGTTCATTTTCATACAAATTAGCGCACTCCCACGTGTTGTAGTGTGATTGTGGAACGCGTGATCGAGCCCTTATAAGTATAGTCCCAAATATTGCTGTCACGCACATCCTTAAGCGTACCACGTTTGAAATTAAATAGCGAAAGAGGTCGTGATGTGGATTTGTGTTCTGTTTGAGTATCCAAGTATACTGAAAAAAGCCTTTAGACGCTGTCGACATTGAAACTTGGCCCACAAACTCATTCCTTATGGGACCTGATTCGAACGTGACGCGAATTCTCATCCGGTGATGTTTTGGGTCGGTTAATGTCGTTTTACTGCTCAATCTCCTACGGGGATCGGACAGAATTTGATACGAGAACTCTTCTACTATATCTTTTTAAAAATAAAAGTGGAAGGGTGGGTGTGGAATAAATAAAGGGATTTGAATAGGAAATGAATACTGCGGTGTGAAGGTAGTCGTGATTTTGGTTTGACAGCTTAACATGTTACAAATTCGATGTACCTATTCTTGTAAAATATACTTGTCGTTTGTGTCGAATGTTTCGTTGCGGTTTTGTGTCTCGGAAAATATAGTTTTCCATCTTAGTTTCTATAATCCTAACTTATATAATATTATAAATGCGACCGTAAGTTTTTTTTTTGGTTACGCTTTCACGCTAAAACGGCAGAACGGATTTGGATGAAATTTGGCACATGGGTAGACCATGAACTGGATTGGGACATAGGATATTTTTCATCCCAATATTCCCACGGGATCGAGACTCATGCGGGTGAAAGCACGGGGCGCAGCTAGTTCTATAATAAAAAATAAAAAAAAACTACAGGTTATTCTAAAAAATATAAAAATCGAAAGTATCCCTCATACACACTGCATAATATATTAGGTACCGCTCAAAGCACTTTTATTGCTACACTCTCAGCCCAAAAACACGATAATATTCATCTTTAATTTGCAACACGATGATAAAATACAGCCAAACATGATCGGACAAATCCGCTTTCGACCGCTTCTGGGCGGATTATACCAGTTTTAACCGGATTCAGGCGGGTGTCGCCGACACCGGCATTGTAACAAATACATATTAATTCTTGTCCACAATCCGCGCATAATTGAAACGACAATATCGGTTAACATGGGGCTAATATAAACTGTTTTTGATTATTAACCTATTTAAATGGTGTCATTGATTTATGAATGGAGACAATTGTTTTGGTTTAGCGCGAATGAGATTAGTAGGGATTTACTGAATAGTTATGAAGCGAACTATTCATTGCATTTAATTATTCAGCTGCAACTTAAGGTTACTTGCATTTTGGTAATTGGGGTGTTTCAACCGTAACTTCATTACGTTTTTCCGCATGGGGGTAGGCAGAAACTACAAAACGTCACCAGTGTATGTGTTTAGATTTAATTACTATTTTATTTATTTATTTATTAGTACAAAGAGAGCTGTCCACCGACAGCTAAACTAACCTTAAACTAACTTAGATTAGCTGACGGTGGACGGCTCGCTTTAAAAATATGTATTAGGTATGTTGAAACTATTTGTACTCCCCGTCACTTTTTGCTAACGGTTCATTAGAAAACCAGCGTCAGATAGCATATGTCTGGCATTAATGCCAAAATGAACCTTTTTGACGCAGTCGTGAGGCACACACTATTTTTGATAAAACTTCTTTGGCGAATGGACATCCATTCACCAAAGAAGTTTTAAGGAGTTTGCGCGCTTTGACCACGCTTTTCTCCCTTATTAACTTTCCCACTTCTCTCTCTTTCTCTTCTTCTTCTTATCTCATGTCTCACTTACAATATCTATGTTCTTCACTCACTAAGAATCTGCGTTCTTCTAACAATCTTCTCCTACTTTATCCTTCTCACACTTCTGACTTTGTTCATTCTTCCTTTCATATTCAGTCCATTCTTCTATGGAATGCGCTTCCTCTTGATATCAGGACGGCCACCAGTCGGTATGCATTTAAGCAGAAATTGCAGAGTTTTTTATCAAAATAAATAGAGTAGAGTCATCTCAACACCTCTCCCTTGAATTTGTATATATTCTGTATCTGTATAATATAGGTATATATTTTATTAAACATGTATGTGTGTGTAATATAATTAATTATAATGATATATTTTAATAAAAAAAATGATTTTTCTTTGTTCCTCTCAAGCAGAGCACCTGCCATTTAATCTCTTCATCACCCTTGGTTGACTGGTAGAGAATGCCTAAGGCATTAAGTCCGCCTTTGAACTTTTTTTTTAGTGTGAAAAGTTTAAAAAAATAAAACATTATTCACTTTTTATTTTAATTTTTGTGTTTCACGAACTGTGTATAAACGTTATTCTTCCTTTCTAACCTTATTACGAGCGATTAATTTTCGTTTTAGGAATATTATTATTGACTCAATATTTATTTATAAACAAAATCACACCAACCCAAACCCCTTCTAAACATCCGGAGACTCACAACGTAGATATTTATTTGATCAAATAATAATATACTGCGAAGCTCACATAATATTATCATTACATAAGGAAGGGACAGATGTAATGCTAATCTCAATAGAGGAAATAGATTAGTTGCTGAGATCAAGGAAGGGACGGAAGCCAGATAATTTTGTATCGGGGGCCGAGTGGATGAGAGCGTGATAGGACAAAATTAGGTATGATAAGGGTGGATATTGGTTGAAGTAACCATGTAATATATTGTATAGTTAAGTTTTAAGATTTTATATTTGAAATTGGGAAATTCATACATGGGTTATGAAACATAGCTGGCGAAATGTGGGTCGCAAGGTAAAGGCCAGCTCTTGGGTCACGGGAAGTATCAACCAGCCGTTTGGAGATTTCGTTGAACAACTCATGAGCACTCGGACCCCACAGCCCGAGGGATTCAACCAAAAATTGCCGATAAGTGTAAATTGGGAAATCTTATTAGATTAATTTTAGTTAGGTCCATTGTAAGACTTGGCTATGAGTATGACAGCATCATTATCAGCCTAGCCTATTCCCTAATATGTTAGGGTCAGCTTCCAGTCTAACCGGTTGCAGCTGAATACCAGTACTTTACATGGAGCGACTACTTTTTTGACCTCCACAACCTATCAGTTACTGGGTACATGACCTATCTATGAATAAGTTATTGTAATGTAATCAGGTCTCTCTGATTTCCTTATAAAATTCTATAGGTAAAAATAAAGTTATTTTATTTTATTCACATTAAAAATGGCATCACAACATTTTCATATTTTATTTTGCGAAAACTGACGTAATTCAAAAAGTTTCTGTCATACTACATAGTTTAGTTATACTAGTTATAAACTAAAATTAACTACTAAGCCACATAGTTCCGACCCCAACAGTTGATATTAGTTTTTGTTAAAAATGTATGAAATAAGGGTTCATTTATGTATGTTTACATGTAGGTGGCGAATGAAGCGTATATCGTTAAATTTCATAAAGGCTCCCGCAGACAGGCGCGACGTGACTCTGATGGAACAATTTCTATGAAAACTTCACGGACATTATTCTAACGGTCTTGCGCCTCCACAAGTGACCACATAAGTATCGTTGACCTCGTCACTTTTGACAACAACTCCTAGTAAATTGAAACTTCCATAAAGTTGAAACTATGTAAATGTCAAAAAGACGTGTACTTAAACTATAGCGTTTGATGACGTGCAAGTGATATTCAATGTCAGGGTGGTAAAGCAACTACGAGGTGGAGTATACCTGCTAACCCTCACCTAATCTGTTGGCCCAAACTGACAGGTCTGAATGTTCGTTCTGGCCATTTTATGTACGGTTCGCTTTATACGGTATGTACGTCAGGTGTACCCTTCGGGCAATAGAATGTCAGTCTCGCTACCAAAGCCGAAAATATTTCGGCAATTTTTAAAATAAAATATGTACCTACGATAATACAAACTTCAACAATTTCTCAAAATTAAACCAGACTGCAACGCATAATAAAAGGTAATTAAAGTAGCGAAATAACTCAACAGTAACTTAATTTTACCTTCATACAACCTGCTTGAGTATTCTAGATATTAAGGCAGGTTCATACTTACATCTATAGCCCGGTAGTTAACGTAGCCTGTAACACGAAAGGGGCGGTCTCAACGAGCAGTGTATACACTGTCGCAACCTTCCGGCTAGCGGTGTGTACCGGCTTTATTGTTGTGTATGCTAGTGTATACAGTGTCTTAGTCAAGCTAGCGTAATTGATGTGTTGTGTTTATTTCGTAGGGAATTATAGTTACGGGTTGGAGCAATAAAATTATTAAAACTATAATTTATTGGGTAATTAATGGGAAATTGAATTTGAGTGCGTACAACTCAAAATCAATTTCTCATTAATTAAGTAATTGCCGAACAGGTTAGGTACATTTTTTTTTAATCACGAATAATTTTATATATAAAAATTATTCGTGATATTTTCAAACATAAAAAATATCACCGTTATATTAGGTATAGCGCTTATATTTTTTGCCTTTTACTTACTACTACATTTACACATTTATTTCTACATTTTGCAAAAACCATTTATTACCAAATGTATTATAAATTTCAGTACTAACCTACATCAAATTCCAGGTACTTGTACAATATTTGGCAGCAAATAATGGTAGTAACGTCGTGAATAAAATATGACGTTACAGCCTACTGAAGTTGAGGCAAAAATGCGCGCAATTACCCTTCATGATGTTACTTTATATCATCGAGTGAGGTTTATGTTGTCTACTTAACAAGAATGAACTCCATCGTTATGTTTATTTAAATTCTCATCACAAGATCATTTTCTTGTAGTATTCTTTAGCTTCAAGGTCGCTCAGCTCGCTATGGAGTGGGCTATGCTTGGAGTTACTTTGAAGGATAAAATCTGAAATGAAGTTAGTCGGAAATGGACCGGAGTTACCGACATAGTTTGCAGAGTAAGCAAGCTGAAGTGGTAGTAAGCTGGCCATGTTTATAGAAGGACCGATGTGGCCGGTGGAGCAGTGGCCGTGGTCTCCACTCCATGACTCGTGGAGTGGAGACCACGTATCGACAAGCGTAGAGTGGGGCGCAGCTAAAAGGACGGACGGCCTTAAGAGGGAACAGGGGCTGCGAGGAATTTGAAAAATAGGTATTTGAAGAAACTATTGCCGTCGCGCTGCGCCCGAAAAACCGAGTTAAACCCCGTAAAGTGCGATAGGGACAACTACAGCTTAGACCGATTATATCACAAAAATTTTGACGAAAACGACGTTTGGCATTCTCCTTTTTTCTCCTCGAAAACTAAGCCGATTTAACAATTTTTTACATTAAAATTTTAACAAAGAGTATGTCTACGTTCCTATTATTTTCTTTTATGCTAAAAACTTTTCCGAATTAGTCTGGTAGTCCTCTAATAAAGGCGATAAAAATGGGGCATTTTTGTAATTTTTGGAGGGTCATAGTTTCCTTACTTATTAATTGCTGAAAAAAAGGAAATGACAGAAACATGCCTATAGAGACCCTGATATTATATAAAACAGAGAGGACTCTAGAGGCATTATTCAGGAAGAAAAACGGGGGATACGTTTGTATGGAGAATCGCGGGCCCTGTTCCCTCTTAAAAAGGTAGCTGAGACAGACTGAATGCGCTGGGCGGAGGACAGGGTGTTGTGGCGCAGTCTGGGAGAGGCTTGCAATAGGCTGAGTCTTTTAATTGATAGATTCTTTGGCTCATGCGAAGGGATATGTACAAGAATTTGTAAAAAAGCGGCGATGGCCTAGGGACTAGCGAGCAAGAGGAGTTTGAACACCGAGCCATTGCACGTATTTAGAAAATATCCTAAAATAATTTTACGTTTCCACATCTGTCATATCTTTCGTTTATCATTACAAATCACAACTATATAATAACTACAATATGCTAGATACCTATTTTTTTACTCGGGGAAGTTAAAAAACTTTTGAAAAGTATTAAATTTTTATTTAATTATTTAAGTACACACGGTAAAATAGATACAGATACATAATTATTATAATTTTGAATACAAAGGTACTGCTTATACCTTAAGAAATTGATTTGAACAACAGTCTGGCTCATAGATGAATGAGAATATTCTCAGCTCAGCTAAGCATTTGAAAAAAAAACCTTACGTCGTAAATTTTATTTAAAAATCCGTTCTTTAGAAGTAAAGCGAAACGCCAGAATAGTTCATTAGCCTGCAAAAGAAAAATAGCAGTCCCAAATAGCATACCATTTCCCAGCTGCATATAAAAATGATTTTGACAAATCCTTTTCATAAAATAACTTGGTATTATCAACAGTGTTTTATTCAATCTACGTCAGAGGGGTTAAGCCGGGTCTCCATTTGTGGGTTTAAAGCCAAGCACAAGCTATTTTGTCAGCGACAGTCTGCTTCTGACAGGGTACAAGCTATGCCGGTGTTAGTGTGGCTTTATGTCACACCGGAGCGTAATGTTCACATGGCTGCGGAGGCAATATGAAGTGACTTGTGGGGAATATTTTTTTAAGTTTTTTATTAATTTTATGAGTTTCTTTCAAGCTGTCATTATTAAACTTCGTCACTATAGCACGATTGGTTTTTTATTTCTTAGATATTAATATGCCAATTTTAGGATGTATGACTGCCTTCACACTCATAAGTTTCAAAACTAGCAGAAGCGAATAGATGGTTTAGTAATCAATATATATATTTTAAAAAACATCTTGGAAAGAAATATTGCATAGCAGAATAAGATCACAATAATTTTACATTTCTTCGAGCAGAAAAAATATAATAATCAACAAGATTACGTCTTTATCGGTTTAAAAGGCGACCAGTTACTTTCTTAAAGTTGTAGAACAAGTAAATTATTTTGCCGACTCTGTTATAAGGACCCATTTATTTCAATTAAGTGAAATTTTTCAATATACACTGAGAGGCTAATAAGATTATGTACACATTTTTGTCTAAGGTTTTATACAAAAGCGGTAAATAAAGCTTTGGACACTAGAGTAGTTTCCATTGTGTGAGGAAAATTATGTAAAGGAAAAATGCCTTTCAATCTGTCTAGCCCTTTTCCAACTATGTTGGGGTCTGACCTCCACAATCTAGTTACTAGGTACTCGTAATACGATACCCCTTGTTATGACTGGTTGATAGACTTTTGGGCTTCTGATTGACCGTGCAAATGACAGCCGGGACCTACGGTTTACCGTGCTTTCCAAGGCACTAAGGGGTCTCGGTATGTTAGATAGAGACCCATCCACGGCAAGCATAGCTTAAACTTCAATGGACCCGTGCGGCTGATATTACTTAGCCATGAGGTTTAATTTTATAAAGTCAATCTCCTTTGTATTATTTTATTGCATATCACAAGTGTGAGTACTATATACTAAAGAGCTACTATTTACCGGGTAATATGTATTTCATCGACTTGAATGTGCCCTGGCGGCAGTGAGTATGTCATGCTCACTCAGACGTCTTGCCAGGTGGCACGTGTGTTGGATCATTTAGCTCCATTCAAAATGGTTGAGCTGAATGGTGCTGATCCATACGTCATGTTCGTGAACGGGCGCCGTCAGTTGGGACTGGTCATCTCTTAGCTGGCTCATTTTAATTTATTTTAAATTTTTAACGATTCTTTGCACATATTTCTACATTGTTCTCACTTGTATAATTTTAACATTAATGTTATCACCAATATTTTATATCAATATTTTTATTTAAAAGAGTGTCCGTGGAGTTTCTTGCCCGTTCATCTCCATAGGTACCTACTACGCTTTGGAATGGGCAACTAGCTTCATATTTCTGACTGACCGACTTCATGACAGTTCAAAAGTGCCTGTAAATGATTTAATTGAAATAAATGCTTTGAGATTGAGTGGAAATGCCGGGAGGGGACGCCCTAGGTGGATATTATAGTGACAATATTGGTGATGTTGTTCAGAAAAGTTAGGTGCGTAGTATGACCAGATGACTGTATGAACGTTAACGAGGCAAAAGGAGTATGTAAGGATAGTAGTAGGTAGCGTTCTGTAGGTTCAGGGTAGGCAGAACCTGGTAAGAAGGCGTGACTTTATGTATATGTATTTCATACATATACTTTTTGTATAAAGATTTACCAGCATGTCGTTTGAAATTAAGATCAAATCCTCAAAGGGATTGTTTCTTTATAGAACTTTATTTGGGACAAGAACGTAAAGGACTCAAATTTTTCCTTGATCTTTCTCTTGTATCACGTTTCTTTCCATTTACTATATTTTGTACCCTCCTGATCAGAAGGTCTAAGTAGCTAAATATCCAACAGCGCGAAACGTCTAATGAGCAGTAAGTCTAATTAGCAAAATGTCCATGTAGCAAAACGATCAACTATCAGATGGTCTGTATAGCAGAACTTCTATTAGGCAAATCGTCAGATTCTATTGAGCAGTAAATCTAATTAGCAAAATATCCATGTAGCAAAACGCCCAACTATCAGATGGTCTGTATAGCATAACTTCTATTTAGCAAATCGTCAGATTCTATTGAGCAGTAAGTCTAATTAGCAAAATGTCCATGTAGCAAAACGTCCAACTATCAGATGGTCTGTATAGCAGAACTTCTATTTAGCAAATCGTCAGATTCTATTGAGCAGTAAGTCTAATTAGCAAAATGTCCATGTAGCAAAACGTCCAACTATCAGATGGTCTGTATAGCAGAACTTCTATTTAGCAAATCGTCAGATTCTATTGAGCAGTAAGTCTAATTAGCAAAATGTCCATGTAGCAAAACGTCCAACTATCAGATGGTCTGTATAGCAGAACTTCTATTTAGCAAATCGTCAGATTCTATTGAGCAGTAAGTCTAATTAGCAAAATGTCCATGTAGCAAAACGTCCAACTATCAGATGGT
The DNA here is from genome assembly GCA_963853775.1 of Xanthia togata. NCBI lineage: Eukaryota > Metazoa > Arthropoda > Insecta > Lepidoptera > Noctuidae > Xanthia > Xanthia togata. The sequence continues at coordinate 25,310,338 of OY970794.1, read as the reverse complement.
CTGTATAGCAGAACTTCTATTTAGCAAATCGTCAGATTCTATTGAGCAGTAAGTCTAATTAGCAAAATGTCCATGTAGCAAAACGTCCAACTATCAGATGGTCTGTATAGCAGAACTTCTATTTAGCAAATCGTCAGATTCTATTGAGCAGTAAGTCTAATTAGCAAAATGTCCATGTAGCAAAACGTCCAACTATCAGATGGTCTGTATAGCAGAACTTCTATTTAGCAAATCGTCAGATTCTATTGAGCAGTAAGTCTAATTAGCAAAATGTCCATGTAGCAAAACGTCCAACTATCAGATGGTCTGTATAGCAGAACTTCTATTTAGCAAATCGTCAGATTCTATTGAGCAGTAAGTCTAATTAACAAAATGTCCATGTAGAAAAACGTCCAACTATCAGATGGTCTGTATAGCAGAACTTCTATTTAGTAAATCGTCAGATTCTATTGAGCAGTAAGTCTAATTAGCAAAATGTCCATGTAGCAAAACGTCCAACTATCAGATGGTCTGTATAGCAGAACTTCTATTTAGCAAATCGTCAGATTCTATTGAGCAGTAAGTCTAATTAGCAAAATTTCTATGTAGCAAAACGTCCAACTATCAGATGGTCTGTATAACAGAACTTCTATTTAGCAAATCGTCAGATTCTATTGAGCAGTAAGTCTAATTAGCAAAATGTCCATGTAGCAAAACGTCCAACTATCAGATGGTCTGTATAGCAGAACTTCTATTTAGCAAATCGTCAGATTCTATTGAGCAGTAAGTCTAATTAGCAAAATGTCCATGTAGCAAAACGTCCAACTATCAGATGGTCTGTATAGCAGAACTTCTATTTAGCAAATCGTCAGATTCTATTGAGCAGTAAGTCTAATTAGCAAAATGTCCATGTAGCAAAACGTCCAACTATCAGATGGTCTGTATAGCAGAACTTCTATTTAGCAAATCGTCAGATTCTATTGAGCAGTAAGTCTAATTAGCAAAATGTCCATGTAGCAAAACGTCCAACTATCAGATGGTCTGGATAGCAGAACTTCTATTTAGCAAATCGTCAGATTCTATTGAGCAGTAAGTCTAATTAGCAAAATGTCCATGTAGCAAAACGTCCAACTATCAGATGGTCTGTATAGCAGAACTTCTATTTAGCAAATCGTCAGATTCTATTGAGCAGTAAGTCTAATTAGCAAAATGTCCATGTAGCAAAACGTCCAACTATCAGATGGTCTGTATAGCAGAACTTCTATTTAGCAAATCGTCAGATTCTATTGAGCAGTAAGTCTAATTAGCAAAATGTCCATGTAGCAAAACGTCCAACTATCAGATGGTCTGTATAGCAGAACTTCTATTTAGCAAATCGTCAGATTCTATTGAGCAGTAAGTCTAATTAGCAAAATGTCCATGTAGCAAAACGTCCAACTATCAGATGGTCTGTATAGCAGAACTTCTATTTAGCAAATCGTCAGATTCTATTGAGCAGTAAGACTAATTAGCAAAATGTCCATGTAGCAAAACGTCCAACTATCAGATGGTCTGTATAGCAGAACTTCTATTTAGCAAATCGTCAGATTCTATTGAGCAGTAAGTCTAATTAACAAAATGTCCATGTAGCAAAACGTCCAACTATCAGATGGTCTGTATAGCAGAACTTCTATTTAGCAAATCGTCAGATTCTATTGAGCAGTAAGTCTAATTAGCAAAATGTCCATGTAGCAAAACGTCCAACTATCAGATGGTCTGTATAGCAGAACTTCTATTTAGCAAATCGTCAGATTCTATTGAGCAGTAAGTCTAATTAGCAAAATTTCCATGTAGCAAAACGTCCAACTATCAGATGGTCTGTATAGCAGAACTTCTATTTAGCAAATCGTCAGATTCTATTGAGCAGTAAGTCTAATTAGCAAAATGTCCATGTAGCAAAACGTCCAACTATCAGATGGTCTGTATAGCAGAACTTCTATTTAGCAAATCATCAGATTCTATTGAGCAGTAAGTCTAATTAGCAAAATGTCCATGTAGCAAAACGTCCAACTATCAGATGGTCTGTATAGCAGAACTTCTATTTAGCAAATCGTCAGATTCTATTGAGCAGTAAGTCTAATTAGCAAAATTTCTATGTAGCAAAACGTCCAACTATCAGATGGTCTGTATAGCAGAACTTCTATTTAGCAAATCGTCACATTCTATTGAGCAGTAAATCTAATTAGCAAAATGTCCATGTAGCAAAACGTCCAACTATCAGATGGTCTGTATAGCAGAACTTCTATTTAGCAAATCGTCAGATTCTATTGAGCAGTAAGTCTAATTAGCAAAATGTCAATGTAGCAAAACGTCCAACTATCAGATGGTCTGTATAGCAGAACTTCTATTTAGCAAATCGTCAGATTCTATTGAGCAGTAAGTCTAATTAGCAAAATGTCCATGTAGCAAAACGTCCAACTATCAGATGGTCTGTATAGCAGAACATCTATTTATCAAATCGTCAGATTCTCAAAATATCTGGATAATCAGGCACACAATTCGGAAAAGTGGATGAGATTCAACAGGTACAACAAACATACACAACAAAAAAAAAAGACACACTGTTCAGGGCTCGACGCAAATATTTAAATGTTTGTGAATTCAAAAACTTGAATGATGTTACAATTCCAGAAATAATGGCCAACAGTTTCCTTGTAGCAAAATGTCCATGTAGCAAAACGTCCAACTATCAGATGGTCTGTATAGCAGAACTTCTATTTAGCAAATCGTCAGATTCTATTGAGCAGTAAGACTAATTAGCAAAATGTCCATGTAGCAAAACGTCCAACTATCAGATGGTCTGTATAGCAGAACTTCTATTTAGCAAATCGTCAGATTCTATTGAGCAGTAAGTCTAATTAACAAAATATCCATGTAGCAAAACGTCCAACTATCAGATGGTCTGTATAGCAGAACTTCTATTTAGTAAATCGTCAGATTCTATTGAGCAGTAAGTCTAATTAGCAAAATGTCCATGTAGCAAAACGTCCAACTATCAGATGGTCTGTATAGCAGAACTTCTATTTAGCAAATCGTCAGATTCTATTGAGCAGTAAGTCTAATTAGCAAAATTTCCATGTAGCAAAACGTCCAACTATCAGATGGTCTGTATAGCAGAACTTCTATTTAGCAAATCGTCAGATTCTATTGAGCAGTAAGTCTAATTAGCAAAATTTCCATGTAGCAAAACGTCCAACTATCAGATGGTCTGTATAGCAGAACTTCTATTTAGCAAATCGTCAGATTCTATTGAGCAGTAAGTCTAATTAGCAAAATGTCCATGTAGCAAAACGTCCAACTATCAGATGGTCTGTATAGCAGAACTTCTATTTAGCAAATCATCAGATTCTATTGAGCAGTAAATCTAATTAGCAAAATGTCCATGTAGCAAAACGTCCAACTATCAGATGGTCTGTATAGCAGAACTTCTATTTAGCAAATCGTCAGATTCTATTGAGCAGTAAGTCTAATTAGCAAAATTTCTATGTAGCAAAACGTCCAACTATCAGATGGTCTGTATAGCAGAACTTCTATTTAGCAAATCGTCAGATTCTATTGAGCAGTAAGTCTAATTAGCAAAATGTCCATGTAGCAAAACGTCCAACTATCAGATGGTCTGTATAGCAGAACTTCTATTTAGCAAATCGTCAGATTCTATTGAGCAGTAAGTCTAATTAACAAAATGTCCATGTAGAAAAACGTCCAACTATCAGATGGTCTGTATAGCAGAACTTCTATTTAGTAAATCGTCAGATTCTATTGAGCAGTAAGTCTAATTAGCAAAATGTCCATGTAGCAAAACGTCCAACTATCAGATGGTCTGTATAGCAGAACTTCTATTTAGCAAATCGTCAGATTCTATTGAGCAGTAAGACTAATTAGCAAAATGTCCATGTAGCAAAACGTCCAACTATCAGATGGTCTGTATAGCAGAACTTCTATTTAGCAAATCGTCAGATTCTATTGAGCAGTAAGTCTAATTAACAAAATGTCCATGTAGCAAAACGTCCAACTATCAGATGGTCTGTATAGCAGAACTTCTATTTAGCAAATCGTCAGATTCTATTGAGCAGTAAGTCTAATTAGCAAAATGTCCATGTAGCAAAACGTCCAACTATCAGATGGTCTGTATAGCAGAACTTCTATTTAGCAAATCGTCAGATTCTATTGAGCAGTAAGTCTAATTAGCAAAATGTCCATGTAGCAAAACGTCCAACTATCAGATGGTCTGTATAGCAGAACTTCTATTTAGCAAATCGTCAGATTCTATTGAGCAGTAAGTCTAATTAGCAAAATGTCCATGTAGCAAAACGTCCAACTATCAGATGGTCTGTATAGCAGAACTTCTATTTAGCAAATCGTCAGATTCTATTGAGCAGTAAGACTAATTAGCAAAATGTCCATGTAGCAAAACGTCCAACTATCAGATGGTCTGTATAGCAGAACTTCTATTTAGCAAATCGTCAGATTCTATTGAGCAGTAAGTCTAATTAACAAAATGTCCATGTAGCAAAACGTCCAACTATCAGATGGTCTGTATAGCAGAACTTCTATTTAGCAAATCGTCAGATTCTATTGAGCAGTAAGTCTAATTAGCAAAATGTCCATGTAGCAAAACGTCCAACTATCAGATGGTCTGTATAGCAGAACTTCTATTTAGCAAATCGTCAGATTCTATTGAGCAGTAAGACTAATTAGCAAAATGTCCATGTAGCAAAACGTCCAACTATCAGATGGTCTGTATAGCAGAACTTCTATTTAGCAAATCGTCAGATTCTATTGAGCAGTAAGTCTAATTAACAAAATATCCATGTAGCAAAACGTCCAACTATCAGATGGTCTGTATAGCAGAACTTCTATTTAGTAAATCGTCAGATTCTATTGAGCAGTAAGTCTAATTAGCAAAATGTCCATGTAGCAAAACGTCCAACTATCAGATGGTCTGTATAGCAGAACTTCTATTTAGCAAATCGTCAGATTCTATTGAGCAGTAAGTCTAATTAGCAAAATTTCCATGTAGCAAAACGTCCAACTATCAGATGGTCTGTATAGCAGAACTTCTATTTAGCAAATCGTCAGATTCTATTGAGCAGTAAGTCTAATTAGCAAAATTTCCATGTAGCAAAACGTCCAACTATCAGATGGTCTGTATAGCAGAACTTCTATTTAGCAAATCGTCAGATTCTATTGAGCAGTAAGTCTAATTAGCAAAATGTCCATGTAGCAAAACGTCCAACTATCAGATGGTCTGTATAGCAGAACTTCTATTTAGCAAATCATCAGATTCTATTGAGCAGTAAGTCTAATTAGCAAAATGTCCATGTAGCAAAACGTCCAACTATCAGATGGTCTGTATAGCAGAACTTCTATTTAGCAAATCGTCAGATTCTATTGAGCAGTAAGTCTAATTAGCAAAATTTCTATGTAGCAAAACGTCCAACTATCAGATGGTCTGTATAGCAGAACTTCTATTTAGCAAATCGTCAGATTCTATTGAGCAGTAAGTCTAATTAGCAAAATGTCCATGTAGCAAAACGTCCAACTATCAGATGGTCTGTATAGCAGAACTTCTATTTAGCAAATCGTCAGATTCTATTGAGCAGTAAGTCTAATTAGCAAAATGTCCATGTAGCAAAACGTCCAACTATCAGATGGTCTGTATAGCAGAACTTCTATTTAGCAAATCGTCAGATTCTATTGAGCAGTAAGTCTAATTAGCAAAATGTCCATGTAGCAAAACGTCCAACTATCAGATGGTCTGTATAGCAGAACTTCTATTTAGCAAATCGTCAGATTCTATTGAGCAGTAAGTCTAATTAGCAAAATGTCCATGTAGCAAAACGTCCAACTATCAGATGGTCTGTATAGCAGAACTTCTATTTAGCAAATCGTCAGATTCTATTGAGCAGTAAGACTAATTAGCAAAATGTCCATGTAGCAAAACGTCCAACTATCAGATGGTCTGTATAGCAGAACTTCTATTTAGCAAATCGTCAGATTCTATTGAGCAGTAAGTCTAATTAACAAAATGTCCATGTAGCAAAACGTCCAACTATCAGATGGTCTGTATAGCAGAACTTCTATTTAGCAAATCGTCAGATTCTATTGAGCAGTAAGTCTAATTAGCAAAATGTCCATGTAGCAAAACGTCCAACTATCAGATGGTCTGTATAGCAGAACTTCTATTTAGCAAATCGTCAGATTCTATTGAGCAGTAAGACTAATTAGCAAAATGTCCATGTAGCAAAACGTCCAACTATCAGATGGTCTGTATAGCAGAACTTCTATTTAGCAAATCGTCAGATTCTATTGAGCAGTAAGTCTAATTAACAAAATATCCATGTAGCAAAACGTCCAACTATCAGATGGTCTGTATAGCAGAACTTCTATTCAGTAAATCGTCAGATTCTATTGAGCAGTAAGTCTAATTAGCAAAATGTCCATGTAGCAAAACGTCCAACTATCAGATGGTCTGTATAGCAGAACTTCTATTTAGCAAATCGTCAGATTCTATTGAGCAGTAAGTCTAATTAGCAAAATTTCCATGTAGCAAAACGTCCAACTATCAGATGGTCTGTATAGCAGAACTTCTATTTAGCAAATCGTCAGATTCTATTGAGCAGTAAGTCTAATTAGCAAAATTTCCATGTAGCAAAACGTCCAACTATCAGATGGTCTGTATAGCAGAACTTCTATTTAGCAAATCGTCAGATTCTATTGAGCAGTAAGTCTAATTAGCAAAATGTCCATGTAGCAAAACGTCCAACTATCAGATGGTCTGTATAGCAGAACTTCTATTTAGCAAATCATCAGATTCTATTGAGCAGTAAGTCTAATTAGCAAAATGTCCATGTAGCAAAACGTCCAACTATCAGATGGTCTGTATAGCAGAACTTCTATTTAGCAAATCGTCAGATTCTATTGAGCAGTAAGTCTAATTAGCAAAATTTCTATGTAGCAAAACGTCCAACTATCAGATGGTCTGTATAGCAGAACTTCTATTTAGCAAATCGTCAGATTCTATTGAGCAGTAAGTCTAATTAGCAAAATGTCCATGTAGCAAAACGTCCAACTATCAGATGGTCTGTATAGCAGAACTTCTATTTAGCAAATCGTCAGATTCTATTGAGCAGTAAGTCTAATTAACAAAATGTCCATGTAGAAAAACGTCCAACTATCAGATGGTCTGTATAGCAGAACTTCTATTTAGTAAATCGTCAGATTCTATTGAGCAGTAAGTCTAATTAGCAAAATGTCCATGTAGCAAAACGTCCAACTATCAGATGGTCTGTATAGCAGAACTTCTATTTAGCAAATCGTCAGATTCTATTGAGCAGTAAGACTAATTAGCAAAATGTCCATGTAGCAAAACGTCCAACTATCAGATGGTCTGTATAGCAGAACTTCTATTTAGCAAATCGTCAGATTCTATTGAGCAGTAAGTCTAATTAGCAAAATTTCCATGTAGCAAAACGTCCAACTATCAGATGGTCTGTATAGCAGAACTTCTATTTAGCAAATCGTCAGATTCTATTGAGCAGTAAGTCTAATTAGCAAAATTTCCATGTAGCAAAACGTCCAACTATCAGATGGTCTGTATAGCAGAACTTCTATTTAGCAAATCGTCAGATTCTATTGAGCAGTAAGTCTAATTAGCAAAATTTCCATGTAGCAAAACGTCCAACTATCAGATGGTCTGTATAGCAGAACTTCTATTTAGCAAATCGTCAGATTCTATTGAGCAGTAAGTCTAATTAGCAAAATGTCCATGTAGCAAAACGTCCAACTATCAGATGGTCTGTATAGCAGAACTTCTATTTAGCAAATCATCAGATTCTATTGAGCAGTAAGTCTAATTAGCAAAATGTCCATGTAGCAAAACGTCCAACTATCAGATGGTCTGTATAGCAGAACTTCTATTTAGCAAATCGTCAGATTCTATTGAGCAGTAAGTCTAATTAGCAAAATTTCTATGTAGCAAAACGTCCAACTATCAGATGGTCTGTATAGCAGAACTTCTATTTAGCAAATCGTCAGATTCTATTGAGCAGTAAGTCTAATTAGCAAAATGTCCATGTAGCAAAACGTCCAACTATCAGATGGTCTGTATAGCAGAACTTCTATTTAGCAAATCGTCAGATTCTATTGAGCAGTAAGTCTAATTAACAAAATGTCCATGTAGAAAAACGTCCAACTATCAGATGGTCTGTATAGCAGAACTTCTATTTAGTAAATCGTCAGATTCTATTGAGCAGTAAGTCTAATTAGCAAAATGTCCATGTAGCAAAACGTCCAACTATCAGATGGTCTGTATAGCAGAACTTCTATTTAGCAAATCGTCAGATTCTATTGAGCAGTAAGACTAATTAGCAAAATGTCCATGTAGCAAAACGTCCAACTATCAGATGGTCTGTATAGCAGAACTTCTATTTAGCAAATCGTCAGATTCTATTGAGCAGTAAGTCTAATTAGCAAAATTTCCATGTAGCAAAACGTCCAACCATCAGATGGTCTGTATAGCAGAACTTCTATTTAGCAAATCGTCAGATTCTATTGAGCAGTAAGTCTAATTAGCAAAATGTCCATGTAGCAAAACGTCCAACTATCAGATGGTCTGTATAGCAGAACTTCTATTTAGCAAATCGTCAGATTCTATTGAGCAGTAAGTCTAATTAGCAAAATGTCCATGTAGCAAAACGTCCAACTATCAGATGGTCTGTATAGCAGAACTTCTATTTAGCAAATCGTCAGATTCTATTGAGCAGTAAGTCTAATTAGCAAAATGTCCATGTAGCAAAACGTCCAACTATCAGATGGTCTGTATAGCAGAACTTCTATTTAGCAAATCGTCAGATTCTATTGAGCAGTAAGTCTAATTAGCAAAATGTCCATGTAGCAAAACGTCCAACTATCTGATGGTCTGTATAGCAGAACTTCTATTTAGCAAATCGTCAGATTCTATTGAGCAGTAAGTCTAATTAGCAAAATGTCCATGTAGCAAAACGTCCAACTATCAGATGGTCTGTATAGCAGAACTTCTATTTAGCAAATCGTCAGATTCTATTGAGCAGTAAGTCTAATTAGCAAAATTTCTATGTAGCAAAACGTCCAACTATCAGATGGTCTGTATAGCAGAACTTCTATTTAGCAAATCGTCAGATTCTATTGAGCAGTAAGTCTAATTAGCAAAATGTCCATGTAGCAAAACGTCCAACTATCAGATGGTCTGTATAGCAGAACTTCTATTTAGCAAATCGTCAGATTCTATTGAGCAGTAAGTCTAATTAACAAAATGTCCATGTAGAAAAACGTCCAACTATCAGATGGTCTGTATAGCAGAACTTCTATTTAGTAAATCGTCAGATTCTATTGAGCAGTAAGTCTAATTAGCAAAATGTCCATGTAGCAAAACGTCCAACTATCAGATGGTCTGTATAGCAGAACTTCTATTTAGCAAATCGTCAGATTCTATTGAGCAGTAAGACTAATTAGCAAAATGTCCATGTAGCAAAACGTCCAACTATCAGATGGTCTGTATAGCAGAACTTCTATTTAGCAAATCGTCAGATTCTATTGAGCAGTAAGTCTAATTAACAAAATGTCCATGTAGCAAAACGTCCAACTATCAGATGGTCTGTATAGCAGAACTTCTATTTAGCAAATCGTCAGATTCTATTGAGCAGTAAGTCTAATTAGCAAAATGTCCATGTAGCAAAACGTCCAACTATCAGATGGTCTGTATAGCAGAACTTCTATTTAGCAAATCGTCAGATTCTATTGAGCAGTAAGTCTAATTAGCAAAATGTCCATGTAGCAAAACGTCCAACTATCAGATGGTCTGTATAGCAGAACTTCTATTTAGCAAATCGTCAGATTCTATTGAGCAGTAAGTCTAATTAGCAAAATGTCCATGTAGCAAAACGTCCAACTATCAGATGGTCTGTATAGCAGAACTTCTATTTAGCAAATCGTCAGATTCTATTGAGCAGTAAGACTAATTAGCAAAATGTCCATGTAGCAAAACGTCCAACTATCAGATGGTCTGTATAGCAGAACTTCTATTTAGCAAATCGTCAGATTCTATTGAGCAGTAAGTCTAATTAACAAAATGTCCATGTAGCAAAACGTCCAACTATCAGATGGTCTGTATAGCAGAACTTCTATTTAGCAAATCGTCAGATTCTATTGAGCAGTAAGTCTAATTAGCAAAATGTCCATGTAGCAAAACGTCCAACTATCAGATGGTCTGTATAGCAGAACTTCTATTTAGCAAATCGTCAGATTCTATTGAGCAGTAAGACTAATTAGCAAAATGTCCATGTAGCAAAACGTCCAACTATCAGATGGTCTGTATAGCAGAACTTCTATTTAGCAAATCGTCAGATTCTATTGAGCAGTAAGTCTAATTAACAAAATATCCATGTAGCAAAACGTCCAACTATCAGATGGTCTGTATAGCAGAACTTCTATTTAGTAAATCGTCAGATTCTATTGAGCAGTAAGTCTAATTAGCAAAATGTCCATGTAGCAAAACGTCCAACTATCAGATGGTCTGTATAGCAGAACTTCTATTTAGCAAATCGTCAGATTCTATTGAGCAGTAAGTCTAATTAGCAAAATTTCCATGTAGCAAAACGTCCAACTATCAGATGGTCTGTATAGCAGAACTTCTATTTAGCAAATCGTCAGATTCTATTGAGCAGTAAGTCTAATTAGCAAAATTTCCATGTAGCAAAACGTCCAACTATCAGATGGTCTGTATAGCAGAACTTCTATTTAGCAAATCGTCAGATTCTATTGAGCAGTAAGTCTAATTAGCAAAATGTCCATGTAGCAAAACGTCCAACTATCAGATGGTCTGTATAGCAGAACTTCTATTTAGCAAATCATCAGATTCTATTGAGCAGTAAGTCTAATTAGCAAAATGTCCATGTAGCAAAACGTCCAACTATCAGATGGTCTGTATAGCAGAACTTCTATTTAGCAAATCGTCAGATTCTATTGAGCAGTAAGTCTAATTAGCAAAATTTCTATGTAGCAAAACGTCCAACTATCAGATGGTCTGTATAGCAGAACTTCTATTTAGCAAATCGTCAGATTCTATTGAGCAGTAAGTCTAATTAGCAAAATGTCCATGTAGCAAAACGTCCAACTATCAGATGGTCTGTATAGCAGAACTTCTATTTAGCAAATCGTCAGATTCTATTGAGCAGTAAGTCTAATTAACAAAATGTCCATGTAGAAAAACGTCCAACTATCAGATGGTCTGTATAGCAGAACTTCTATTTAGTAAATCGTCAGATTCTATTGAGCAGTAAGTCTAATTAGCAAAATGTCCATGTAGCAAAACGTCCAACTATCAGATGGTCTGTATAGCAGAACTTCTATTTAGCAAATCGTCAGATTCTATTGAGCAGTAAGACTAATTAGCAAAATGTCCATGTAGCAAAACGTCCAACTATCAGATGGTCTGTATAGCAGAACTTCTATTTAGCAAATCGTCAGATTCTATTGAGCAGTAAGTCTAATTAACAAAATGTCCATGTAGCAAAACGTCCAACTATCAGATGGTCTGTATAGCAGAACTTCTATTTAGCAAATCGTCAGATTCTATTGAGCAGTAAGTCTAATTAGCAAAATGTCCATGTAGCAAAACGTCCAACTATCAGATGGTCTGTATAGCAGAACTTCTATTTAGCAAATCGTCAGATTCTATTGAGCAGTAAGTCTAATTAGCAAAATTTCCATGTAGCAAAACGTCCAACCATCAGATGGTCTGTATAGCAGAACTTCTATTTAGCAAATCGTCAGATTCTATTGAGCAGTAAGTCTAATTAGCAAAATGTCCATGTAGCAAAACGTCCAACTATCAGATGGTCTGTATAGCAGAACTTCTATTTAGCAAATCGTCAGATTCTATTGAGCAGTAAGTCTAATTAGCAAAATGTCCATGTAGCAAAACGTCCAACTATCAGATGGTCTGTATAGCAGAACTTCTATTTAGCAAATCGTCAGATTCTATTGAGCAGTAAGTCTAATTAGCAAAATGTCCATGTAGCAAAACGTCCAACTATCAGATGGTCTGTATAGCAGAACTTCTATTTAGCAAATCGTCAGATTCTATTGAGCAGTAAGTCTAATTAGCAAAATGTCCATGTAGCAAAACGTCCAACTATCAGATGGTCTGTATAGCAGAACTTCTATTTAGCAAATCGTCAGATTCTATTGAGCAGTAAGACTAATTAGCAAAATGTCCATGTAGCAAAACGTCCAACTATCAGATGGTCTGTATAGCAGAACTTCTATTTAGCAAATCGTCAGATTCTATTGAGCAGTAAGTCTAATTAACAAAATGTCCATGTAGCAAAACGTCCAACTATCAGATGGTCTGTATAGCAGAACTTCTATTTAGCAAATCGTCAGATTCTATTGAGCAGTAAGTCTAATTAGCAAAATGTCCATGTAGCAAAACGTCCAACTATCAGATGGTCTGTATAGCAGAACTTCTATTTAGCAAATCGTCAGATTCTATTGAGCAGTAAGTCTAATTAGCAAAATTTCCATGTAGCAAAACGTCCAACTATCAGATGGTCTGTATAGCAGAACTTCTATTTAGCAAATCGTCAGATTCTATTGAGCAGTAAGTCTAATTAGCAAAATGTCCATGTAGCAAAACGTCCAACTATCAGATGGTCTGTATAGCAGAACTTCTATTTAGCAAATCATCAGATTCTATTGAGCAGTAAGTCTAATTAGCAAAATGTCCATGTAGCAAAACGTCCAACTATCAGATGGTCTGTATAGCAGAACTTCTATTTAGCAAATCGTCAGATTCTATTGAGCAGTAAGTCTAATTAGCAAAATTTCTATGTAGCAAAACGTCCAACTATCAGATGGTCTGTATAGCAGAACTTCTATTTAGCAAATCGTCACATTCTATTGAGCAGTAAATCTAATTAGCAAAATGTCCATGTAGCAAAACGTCCAACTATCAGATGGTCTGTATAGCAGAACTTCTATTTAGCAAATCGTCAGATTCTATTGAGCAGTAAGTCTAATTAGCAAAATGTCAATGTAGCAAAACGTCCAACTATCAGATGGTCTGTATAGCAGAACTTCTATTTAGCAAATCGTCAGATTCTATTGAGCAGTAAGTCTAATTAGCAAAATGTCCATGTAGCAAAACGTCCAACTATCAGATGGTCTGTATAGCAGAACATCTATTTATCAAATCGTCAGATTCTCAAAATATCTGGATAATCAGGCACACAATTCGGAAAAGTGGATGAGATTCAACAGGTACAACAAACATACACAACAAAAAAAAAAGACACACTGTTCAGGGCTCGACGCAAATATTTAAATGTTTGTGAATTCAAAAACTTGAATGATGTTACAATTCCAGAAATAATGGCCAACAGTTTCCTTGTTTGTGAAGATGGATGTGACAATAATAAAATCTTAATATTTTCAACACCTGACAGTAGACAATGCATTAAGACATTGAAAAATAAGATATATTTTATTGATGGAACATTCAAAGATACACACAAGCCATTCTACAAGCTGTTATCAGTTCATATTGATTTGAATAGCTGTGATGACATAACTTGTGTTATGGGAGTATTATAATGTGTTACTACCTGACAAGAAACAAGAAACCTGCGAACGCTTATTTGGCCTTATCAAGCAGAATTTTGAAATAGATATGATAGCCATTAAATGCGATTATGAGATGGTGCTTATCAATTGAATAGGGATGATGCCTGGGTCAAAAAAAGATATTCTATTTAGTCCGTCGTCAGTCAGATAAAAAAAAAAATAGACACGTATTTTTTGCTTTATCATATTAATAAAAAATGACAGATAAAACGCATTAAAGTTGGGGAGTGGGGGTTGCTACGTCACAAGTATGTATAAAATCTACATACTCGTGACGTCATGGCACAATTTAACTCAATGTATCGCCGTAATCTTTTAATAACGTAAAAAAATAAAAAATACGTGTACGTTACTTTTTCATAATCTACCTGACGGACAAAAAACACTTTTTTTGTCATCATCCCTATTAAAGAAACTTTTCCAAACACTCAAATAAAAGGCTGATAATATTATATTAATAAGGTCGTTTGGAAAAAAGCATCAACATTGGATCTTCCTGAAAACAGAGAGTGCAGAAACATTGTCAGAGTATGTTCCAATTTACCTCTGCTACCTTCTCCATACGTTACGGAATGTTGGACTAGCATTGTTGAAAAGGCCACGAAAAGCGAAGAAACGGTGGCTTTTTTAAATTATCTCCGGCAGATATAATAAACTGTCCTAGCCATTATAATTTTCGCACAAACAATGCATTCGAAGGTTGGCACAGGCAGCTAAACACTAATATAAAATCAAAGCCAACCCTGCTACTATTCCTCAAAGCTCTTAGAAAAGAAGCGCTTTGGCAAAATCGCAAATATAAGAATAATTATGTTATTTGAAGGTAATAAGAGAAGAAAGATCGATACAATGTTTAATGCACTTGGCATTAAACATTGTATCGATCACAAAAGAGAGCTTCAAAAGCTTGTGAGCCAAAAAGTTAGTCCCTTTGAATTTTTGATAAGCCTTGGCCTTGGATATCAAAAGGATATTAGGTGAATAAGTGCAGGGGTATTTGTGCACCTAATATCCTAATAATATTTAAGAGGCTACTAGGTTTTTAACCCAGATATTTATTTAACAAATAAATTTAATGTAATTTACAAATTACTTTTACTTTCTATCATGATTGTACACATTTTAAAAATGACGTTTTGCTAAATAGAAGTTCTGCTATACATACCATCTGATAGTTGGTCGTTTTGCTACATGGACATTTTGCTAATTAAACTTACTGCTCATTAGACGTTTCGCGCTGTTGGACATTTAGCTACTTAGACCTTCTGATCAGGAGGGTTTTTGTATACTTACTTAGTAGGTAGTTATTTTTGGATCGCTGTTGGTTTTGTGTTTATTTTTAGTTTTTGATTATACATAGTCTAAGATCCGACCTAGAGACGACCTTCACCGATCTGCTTAATGGACGAAAATTATTTCATATCAAATTTAGTATCGTAAAAAAATATATCACGAATTGGTTGGCTAAAACATTCCTGGCCAGACTATGATTAATTAAAAATACGAAAATGACTTTTTAAATTTTAATTGCGTTCCTTAGTTTTAGTAACAAATGTTTCTCCTATCCATTGATATATCACTTAAGGCGCCAACAACATTTCTAAACTTAGGTGGTCAAGTAGTCGCCTATTTAGGTCATTAACTCCGAAATAACTAACAATTGGCAAAAGTCGAGTAAGTAGCAAAGGCTCTCCTTGAAAAACTCTCTCAATTGGAGCATATGCAATGATTAAAAAAAGTCATTTCTGAATTTTTAGCTAATCACAATCTGGCCAGGAATTTTTTAGAAAACCCACTCGCGATCGTTCCTAGATCGGATCCTCTACTATTATAGACGCCTACACTTCAGAAGTAGGTATTTGATAGGTTTTTTTTTTTCATTTTCTGCTGGTATTAATGCAGATCTAGATCTGTCATTCTGTCCATCTCTGTATAAGATTGATTTAGCAATATTTTTTAGATAACCCACTCGCGATCGTTCTAACTTATCGGATATAATTCTATTTGCTGACGATACTTCTCTAATTTTTAAAATAGATAGAAAAGATACAGATGTTTTACATGTCAACGATAGTCTAGCTGTTCTTTCGAAATGGTTCGCAGCTAATAATCTTTTACTGAATGCGAACAAAACTAAATGTATTAGATTCTCATTACCAAATGTACCTCAAGTTGATCTAAATCTAAAACTTGATGGCAAACAACTAGATGCAATAACGGAAACTATATTTTTGGGAATTACTTTAGATTCAAAATTGCAATGGGGCGCCCACATTAGAACTCTTTCAGGTAGATTAAGTTCAGCTGCATATGCAGTAAGAAAAATAAGGCAGTTGACTGATATAGCCACAGCTAGGTTAGTATACTTTGCTTATTTCCACAGTATTATGTCTTATGCCATTCTGCTGTGGGGATCGGCAGCTGACGTAGATTCAATTTTCATCTTACAAAAGAGAGCAATCCGCGCTATCTATAAAATGGGTCCTCGCGAATCCCTTCGAAACAAATTCAAAGAAATAGATATACTGACTCTGCCTTCTCTTTATATCTTAGAAAGTATTTTGTATGTTCGCAAAAACTTAGGACTTTTCAAAATAAGAAGCGATTTCCATAATATAAATACACGTAGTAGACATGAAATTTTGATACCCAAATTTAGATTAACTAAAACAAGCAAGTCATTTCTTATAAACAGTATCCGCTTTTATAACAAGTTGCCTAAGTCGGTTACAGAACTTAGCGATGGGAAGTTCAAAACCCACATTAAACGCGTTCTTATCAAGAATGCATATTATAAAATTAAAGACTACGTTGAAGACAAGGAAGTTTGGCAATAATTCCTTCTGCACATGTGGCTTCCCTGGTAGCTCATTAACGACAAATTGTATAAGTCTATTAACTGCTCCCAAATTACCATGTTTATATATATATATATTTTTACATTTTTATTTTTACATTCTTCCTTGACATTTAAATCACGCTATTATTTGACATTATAATATACCTACAATTTAACTTTAAATCTTTATTAGTGGCTTTTGTGATCATGATAATTATTCAGAATTGTAATATCAATCACGTCATTTCGTTTTTAATACTTTTTTATTTTTAATAATTTATTTATTTTTATTTAGATTATTTTCTATTTTGTGAATGTGAGAACGCTGTAGGCTTAGTGGATTTGCTGACCATAATTATTTTGTTAAGTACCTGGTACCTGTTGAAAGACCTACACTGTCCTCCCATACCTAATAACACTGTTGAAAATATTGTAAAAACCAATTATTTTTAAAAGAGTAACCGTGGAGTTTCTTGCCGGCTCTTCTCCATAGGAAACGACCAATTGGAACCGTGCACCTAGCTTCTGACGTTTCATAAGTGCCCATGTAGGTTTATGTGAAATAAAATATTTTGAATTTTGAATTTTGAATTTTTTGAATTTTGTTCCTAGATCGGATCCTCTACTATTATAGACGCCTACACTTCAGAAGTAGGTACTTGATAGGTTGGTTTTTCCATTTTCTGCTGGTATTAATGCAGATCTAGTCATCCTGTCCATCTCTGTATAAGATTGATTTAGCAATATTTAATAGTCAAACTAATTGTTTAATGCCAAGAAGGTAAACTCGCTGTCATAAACGCAGCGCTGCAGTTCCATATTTTAGTTCACTATAGAGCGATATTTCATATTTCCATAAAGTAATATTGCCAAATTAATCAAACCAGCGAAATTTTTGACAGCTATTTGCGACGTTGCCCACTTTCAAAATGCACGGTCTTATGTAAGTATTAATAAAATCCTTAAGTTTCAAAACCACGGTCTTTGTATCGCACAAAGCAAACTATCGATCAGAATGAAATCTTATTTAAAATAAAATTCAAATTCTATTGCATGACAATATGAGGGAAGCTACCCGCTGGCAAATGTCCAAAAATTGCTTCATTCACCATCCTGCAAACCACGTTTCAGTTTCATTCATGTGTAAAGATACTATTTGAACTAGATCGGGGCAGCTTTATCTGGAAAATGTAGGTTTAGCACGTGAAAAGAGCTATTGAGCCGGACGGAGTTTAGTTATGGTCATATTTAGCTTGTTTTTTTTTTTGCTATAGTGGATAGTGAGAACTCATTAGTCTAGGTTTAGATTGGAGTTGCTGCTACTATCAACAATTTAATCAAAGGACATTGTTAAAAGTTGTATGGAAAGTTGGAAGTGAAAGTTGTATGCCTATCGTCTAAAAGCGCTGTTGTATTTTTTAAATAGGTATGCAATCTAGATTATATTTTTTTAATCGTATTTGAATTGTTTCTATTATATTTGAATTCCTTGAAGACAAGTAAGGTGTGTGCAGGCAGGTGTAGTGGACTCACAAGTCCTTAGCCTAACACATAACAATATAAGCAATTATGACAGGAATTTTAACTAGAAAACAGACAAAACTTTAAGAAATGAATTTTGCAGCCAGACAGAACATTTTCAACTTCTTCATTTTCACTGCAAAAGCAGAATAAGACAAACACTTAAAAGTTTCGTCTTACCATACCGCAATTCACATAATCCAGGTCACATGCAGGAGAAGCTTCGCCGAAATTCGTTGCACAGGAGTCTTAAAAAACGGGCAGGCCTCAAAATCGGGCCTAACGTCTGAATAGTTCAATTCCCGGGGGTTATTACCAAAATAACCATGTTCTTTCATCAAAATTGCTACACCCACCGGAGAATCTGTCGGCGCCTCAAAGGACCAAGCAAAATGACAGGCTCAAGTGTTAATGACTGATGCGTATCTCCATTTTCGTGAGGCAGACATTACCAAACGCGCCCAACGCCCTTTTGTTGACTTCCAAAGCCTTTAGTTTTGATGATATGAACGCTTCGAGGTGATTAAACGACAAATATTTTTGATTTTGTGTTGTGAAATTGGGTTCTGTATTAAAGAGATGGTAGCTCTCGATTAGATTATTCGTCGTTGATTAAAAAGCTGTGAAAGAGGTGTGAAATCTGATTACGACCTTTGCTGACGTGAATTTCAAAATGTATTTTTTCTAAACTCAAAACATTAAAGTATAAAATTTAATCCCAATATCCTTTATAGCTGTTTACTTTAGCGGGTAAAACTTGGGACCACCCGATGATGAGTTTCAAACTTTCGCAAACTTGTTCGTTGAGATAGTTTTTGAGAATCTGCACAATGTAACACAAGCTTGGCGACGGGTACCTACTCAGGAAGAAGATGATCAATATGTCCTTCGAACTAAGAAGTTACAATATAGTTTAAGTACCAACTCTATTAATTATACTCGTAAAAGTTTAACGGAATATGGGGTACGTGAAATTTTGATTAATAGTAGAAAAAGCGGCCAAGTGCAAGTCGGAGTCACCCATGAAGGGTTCCGTAGCAGCAAATGACGTAAGTATTAAAAAAAAATACTTACTAGATCTCGTTCTAACCAGTTTTCGGTGGAAGTTTACATGGTAATGTACATCATATATTTTTTTTAGATTTATCACTCTCTTATTTTAGAAGTTACAGAGGGGGGGAGCACACATTTTACCACTTTGGAAGTGTCTCTCGCGCAAACTGTTCAGTTTAGAAAAAAATGATGAAAAAAAAGACCTATCAATAAATAACCCACACGTAGGGGTTTGATGAAGAAAAAAAAAAGAAAAGTATGAGGAACCCCCAAAATTTACTGTTTTTTTTCTTCTATTTTTGTGTGAAAATCTTAATGCGGTTCACAGAATACATCTACTTACCAAGTTTCAACAGTATAGTTCTTATAGTTTCAGAAAAAAAGTGGCTGTGACATACGGAAGGACAGACAGACATGACGAATCCATAAGGGTTCCGTTTTTTCCATTGGGCTACGGAACTCTAAAAATTACTATGTTAATAACCTGTAACCTTAGACCAAATAAGGTCAGACCTTGAAAAATGATTATATGTGAAGCAATTGTCTTTGATCCTGACTCAATTGCTTCACATATAATCATTTTTCTCGTGTTAATCAAATAATTCAAACGCAGAGCTTAAAAGTAAACAAAATAGGTACATGTGATTAGATATCAAAATATCGTCGCTACGGGTCGTCTGAAGCCTAAAGTCTGACAACCAGTCTTACCAAGGAAAATCGTATTACCCAGTAACTGGGTTGTGAAACTCAAACTCAAAGCATTTATTTCAATTAAACCTATTACAGGCACTTTTGAATTGTCAAGGGGTCGGTCAGTCAAAAATATGAAACTAGTTGCCCATTCCAAAGCGTAGTAGGTACTCGTACCTATGGAGAAGAACGGGCAAGAAACTCCACGGACACTCTTTTAAATAAAAAAAAATGATACAAAATATTGGTAACATCATTCATTTTGAAATTATGCATGTGAGAACAATGTAGAAAGACGTGCACGTTCGTAAAAGCATCCGTAATAAAGAGAAAAAATAAAGAAACAATCAAAAACTTAAAATAAATTCAAATAAGCCATGGCAGCTGAGAGATGACCAGTCCCAACTGACGGCGCCCGTTCACGAACATGACGCATGGATCAGCACCATTCAGCTCAACCATTTTGAAGGGAGCTAAATGATCCAACACACGCGCCACCATCAGCGAGACAGAAGAGAAGGTCAGATATGCAGTCGCTCCATGTAAAATACTGTTATCCAGCTACATCCGGATAGACTAGAAGCAGACCCCAACATAGTTGGGAAAAGGCTAGGCAGATTGATTGTTTGATTAAAATTCAAAATAGTCATTGTATTCGCTAGTAAGCTTTAATAATAATCGTTTATTTTAGGGGCACGTTCAGAATAAGTTACTTAACAATTAAAATAGAGTACAATAAGCTTATTTGCATGAACTAGATTGAACCTGTGCTTGAAGCTTTATTACATTACATTTTGGAATGAGAGACAAGATATTTTTGAAAACATTTTAAAAGAGTAACGTGGAGTTTCTCCATACGAAAACTATCTTTTCGAAGGGGCGATTAGACTCCATTTTTTTGTTGTTGTAAATTTTGACGTTTAAGTATAAAGTGCCTTTTAAGTTCCTAATTGAATTAATTATTTGACTTTGAAATTAAAAACTAAATTAAAATTAGGTTAACAAGCAAAATGTTTCCATTTATATGCAGCGATGCAGAAGAATAATTCGACGCCAGTGTACTTTTTTTTGTTATATTTATTTATATAATTAGTTAGTCATTGTATTTAGTACCTAGTGTAAATAGTAAATTGTGTTACATACTGTAAAACATTTTAAAATCAACAATAAAATTTTGAAAATGAGATAAAAAATAAAGTTAAAAAAATATTATGTTAGCGGTTCTATTTGCAGACAACAACCAGATCTTCTGTCTGTGCATAGTAATATGTAAATAGAAAATATTGAAATATATTTTTTACAGCTAAAGTTATTTAACTTATAAATACTAAGTTTTCTATTTAATCTATTGTACTCGTACAGAAATTGGCTTAAGACTGTAAAAAATCGGGTTAGTAGTCGATTCGCACGAAAATTATTCGCACTTTCGTGCGAATCGTCCCCTTTCAATAAAAATATTTTTTTAGTAGGCGATTCGCACGGAAGTATTTAAATTGCGTGCGAATCGACCCCTTCAAGAATTAGTAGTATGCGATTCGCACACACCTATACTTTATCGAAAAGTTTCAAGAAAAAAGTACTATCACGTACAAAATGCTTTCTTTTAATACAGGACACAAATAAAACGATTTTTAAGGAAATCAAGTTTTTATATTTTACTTTGTATCTATCAGAAAGTGATTTTACATCATTCACAGTTTAAATAACTTAAAACCATAATTATAACCAAGATTACAAATAAAATCACAGTTAGTAGGTACGATTTATAATCAAATATTTGGTTTTGCATTTTTACAAGTAAGTACTCTTTTTCCGTACACTTGCATTTACCTTAAATCATCACAAATTACTACTTATTAGAGTTTTTACCGAAATCAACTTTTTATGAACCCCTGAGTCTTGTTAAAAATAATGTTGTTTAGAAAAGGTAAGTCAAAATTAAATAATTAACGTTATAATGGTCTAAAAGCTAATTTTAAAAACAACGAAAAATATAACGAAACTATAAATATATAAATCTTTTTAAATATTCGTAATAACAATATAAAAATCGTTTTAATTAGCTAAGGTATGGTTTTAAATGTGGCAATTAAATAAACAAAAACAAAATATTTTTTCTCTATTAAGTATTAACTAGTACAATTTTGGAGTATTATAGTAAATGTAATAAAATAACAGTCACAAAATCACAGTTACTATAACAACAATATTTTGCTCTAATAGGTAAAAAATAACAATCAACTAATCAATAATAATATAAATATTTCTTAACACAAAAATTTTACGATGATAGGAGCATTATCATCACTGAAAGTTAAAACAATCACAAAATCACAGTTAAACAGAGTCATCTGTTGTATTAATAGGTACAAAGTTCTTAAAAATGTAACACTTAACTAATCAACAATATTATAAATATTTCTTAACACAAAAATTTTACGATGATAGGAACATTAGCATCACTGAAAGTTAAAACAATCACAAAATCACAGTTAAACAGAGTCATCTGTTGTATTAATAGGTACAAAGTTCTTAAAAATGTAACACTTAACTAATCAACAATATTATAAATATTTCTTAACACAAAAATTTTACGATGATAGGAGCATTGGCATCACTGGAAGTTAAAACAATCACAAAATCACAGTTTGTTAAACAGAGTAATCTGTAGTATTAATAGGTACAAAGTTCTTAAAAATGTAACATTATTATTTATTTATGTAGCATTTTAAAACTGTTTTTTTTTAAAGTTCTTATAAAGAATAATCAGTTTCAGTCTTTTTTTTAGTCATGACCTAATGGCTTAATTTTTCTATACAAAGTTGGAGATCTATGTGACCATGAAGGAATTGATTAACAATGTCTTCAATTCTTTTCTGCAGTCTTATTCGTTCACATGACTTTACTGAGATGTAATGGTTTCTATGAAACATTGTTAAATAATGTTGAGAATCTTTTTGCAGAACCTTCAGAGAGAATTATTGAATTTTAATATTAATATTCTAGAATATTGTACATGACTGTACTTAGATTTATTATTCGCACATTTTGTTAAGTGTGCGAATCGCATACTACTAATTCTTGAAGGGGTCGATTCGCACGCAATTTAAATACTTCCGTGCGAATCGCCTACTAAAAAAATATTTTTATTGAAAGGGGACGATTCGCACGATCGTGCGAATAATTTTCGTGCGAATCGACTACTAACCCAAAAAATCTTTCTACAAAAACATGTTTTGAGGTCGCATTAGATATGCATACTATATCATTCCGTCTTTTGTTAGTATTGTCAGCGGTGTTGGTAAGCATGGTGTGCTATTTTGAAAAGTTGGCGAACAACTAGCTAATATTAGCTTCGTATTTTGTCACCAATTAGATAAGATAATTAGGCCATTTCTTGTGTTTGACATTGTTTCCTGCAATATTTTGGGCTTTATTCAAACAGTGCTGTAGAAGGCAAATCGATTCAAGTCAAGCGCTTTATGCAAATATACTAACATAATCAAATAAATAAAAATGTTTAGCACTGTCATTTTCTAAAAATATTAAATAACACGTCATTACATTCACTAAAAGTCGCTACCTAATCAAAACTAAACTGGTTTTTACAACAAAAAATAAATAAACGATAGAATGTTCAACATAATTTTAGCAACAGCAACATTAGTATCTACGTAATTACTCAGGCCAGCGCACGTAATCCTCCTTCATATATAAAGCCTTCCCCTCATGAATACATAGGAAGTGACTAGTTGTGATGAAGCCCTTAAAAGCTTTCCGCAAATGGAGCCCAAACGTGAAATCGTTTTGGCCGTACACTTATCACATAGATTGATTGAAATAGGAGGTGATTGGGTTCCTATATGTGCCGTCAGGTTGTAGGTTGTAGGCAATTTTCTTGCAATTTTGTGCGCTATTAAGAAGTGTCTGAAGTTTTATTGAAAAGAAAAAAATATCTGGCACTATGAATGAGCTGCACTTGAATTAGATGACAAATAAAATTTTATTCAGTTTAGTTTTTTGTGAAAATCTGTTCTAACTGTGTAAGCGTGAAACAAATGAAGAATGTGGAAATATGGAGTCAATGTTGTCTTGGTGCACACGAAGGTAAACCGGTTTTGTGGTAGGAACCTATAAGTTTTGTTTTGTCTTGTTCCTGTAATATCCCAATAAATAAATAATACTTAATAATCTCACGTTAGATACAATAGGCACTCCGGTATCACCGGATAGTGTCCACCACCTATCTCTATCGTGTGGTCGGGGCCTATTTGACGGACAGGGCCGCCATCTACCCCAGTCACCAGGGAGAATGGAACCGGCGAGAGATGTCGTGCGGTGTCCCACAGGGATCGGTCCTGGGGCCGCATCTGTGGGACATCGGATGCGACTGGGTGCTGCGCGCCGACCTTCCTAGCGGCGTCAGCGTCGTTTGTTAAGCTGACGAAACGTTGGTCCTGGCGTATGGGAGGTCACAACAGGTGGCGGCCGAACTAACGACACACGGGGTTGCGACAATCGTCAACAGAATCCGGCAATTGGGACTCAAGGTGGCCCTGCACAAGTCAGAGGCCATGTATTTTCATGGTCCTTGAAACGCGCCACCGTTGGGCTCCCAAATAACGGTAGGAGGAGTTCACATCGGCGTGGCGGCGTTGAGTCGACGATGAAGTATTTAGATGTGGTGATGCTTAGGACTACGTGCAGCAGTAAAAAATAACAGCAGCAGTTTCGGCTGAAATGACGATTATAATGAAGAGAAAGAAAGAAAAAAAGGAAGAAAGAAAAGAAAATAAAGAAAAAAAACTCATTTATATTCTAGCTTCAGCCCGCGACTTCATCCACGAGAACCTTCCTCAAGAATTGGGCTATCTAATGCAAAAAGATTTTTTCAAATCCAACTGGTAGTTTCAGAGATTACCCCTACATACAAACTTACAAACAAACAAACAAACAAATAAATTTTACCTCTTTATAATATTAGTATAGACAGACTAAAAGGTATACAATACTCGTATATATAATATACAGCAGATAAAAACACAAAATAAAAATCAAATAAAAAGTGTAAAATACGATGTAAGAAATTAGTAGGAAAGTATGCCTCACGGCTGCGCCAAAAGGCCCCATGATGATGATATAATTAATGCCCGGCTGTTGTTATCTGGCCTATTGAGGACGCTGCTGCATAATCTCTTGTCTCGGTGACCTGTGTGTAGCAAGATGCAGATTATAAGGTCAGTCATAACTTTTTTATCCTGACGTCGTCTTCCTATTAAACCGTCGCCGGTCGTTATTTATATTATTTTAACATAAACAAAAAATCGATCAATCTGCCTAGTTTTTTGCCAACTATGTTGGGGTCGGCTTCCAGAAAGAGAGTTGAGCTCCACGATTACTGACAAATGCTTGCACTGACTAGACAGGTCCACTCAAATCTGTGTGTTTATTTCCTCAAAATACCATTTCAGACACTAATCTAAATCGTCTTCATAGGGCCTGACCAAGATTATGTTATGACTTTATAAGAGACGGTGACTTCTCAGTTTGTTTCGGCCTTTCTTCTCAGAGTAGTCAGATAGGAAACGCCGAACTCATTTAACTTATTTTTTTTTTAATATTACGTGTAAAAGTGATTGCGATATCCTATTTAATTATATCAATTTAATTTAATTTCCAGTCTAACCAGAAGCTGCTCAATAGCAGTATTTTACATGTAGCGACTGCCTATCTGACCTCCACAGCCCAGTAACTGTGTAATACGATACCCCTTGGGAAGACTGGTTACCAGACTTTCGGGCTTCTGACGACCCGTTACGACTGTAAAAGGTACACGAATAACACTTAGACCAACGGCGAGGAGGAGTCTCGGTATGTAAATTTGGTCACCCATCTACATACAACCCCGGCAAGCGTAACTTAACCTGACGGATCGACCTGTGCAGCTGTTATTATTTAACCACGAGCTTCTGCTATTTACCCTAAACACTAAAGGTAATTTATTTGTAAAAACAAAAGTGTACGGTACAAATTGGAGTTTATAATATAAGATGTTGAGTTTTAAATAATTGGTCTACATGGTTTACCATTATAATGGCGCACAAAGTGAAACTTGCATAGGTATGCATATTTTATATTTTTAAATTGTGTGCGTACATATTCTCATTATTTTATTTTAGAAGTCGGAAATTATCCCGTGGAAACGTACCACCGGGATAAGAAGTATCTTTTATTTTAATCCAGGTTATAAACTATCTGTCTGCCTCATCCAAATTATTTTAGGAGCATGACATAATGATTGAATACTATCGTGAATTCATCCAAGCCTAGTATCTACTTTTTGTTAGGTTAAGTACTACTCAGAAATTGTGCACGTGTCGTGAATAGAATACCGTCTTTAACCTCGATTGCATCCCCACCTACCGGCCCCAATCGTGAATAGAAAAAAAAAAAATGTCGTTGCATATACAGGGTGTCCAAGAACCTGGCGTCCAACTGGATTCCCACGATGCCCCAAGTTCTAACAGTACTCAGAAAAATATTTTAAAAAATCCACCCCATGTACTTACAGAATTATACTGATTTCAAAAAAAAAGGGGAAATGAGCACCCTGTGACATACTTTTGAATGCTGTGACTGCTAATGCTGATAATTTCGATATTTCTTGGAGGTTTTGTAATCTAGGGTATTGCTGTGTCTAAATAGAATGTAAAAATAAAGTACTTATTGTACCATTTTAAAATAAAATATTATTTTAACTAAAGGTGATATGGAAAACTATTGAATTTCGCAACTTTGACCGACTGTAGTGTAAAAAAAATGTACCAAAATAGTATGGCAAGTGACGTCAAATTTTGACGCGTTTATTCCTCTTTTTAAAAAGGTATAATACTTACACATTAATTTGAAAAAAAAATTTTTGATAATATTTTTACTCAACAACCCAATTTTTACGATGTCTTACAGAATTCTTAGAAAGAAAAATTTACGACGAATTGAATCTAACCTCTAAAGAATTACTATTGTATGCTCATAAAAATAACAACAGGCCTCTCAAAAAACAGGTTAGACCGTAAGGGACGGTATGTGCATGCATCTCACCATAGTGATTCGTTATTACAACAGGAGGGAGCAAGACAGAAACTATCTTTGCGATTTGCTGGTTCTTCTTTATGGTACCCCATTATTCAGGTAAGAGTGAGGGAGAAAAAGGTTAGAGGTGCGAGTGAGATAGATAGTGACGCTATCTGGGATCGTGCTATTTAGGATAACAGTACGGTCAGTACGCGTCACTGCCTCCTGCCGTTACTACGCACCTCTCTCTTATTGTTACCATTGATCACGTACTACGATTTAAAGCTTTGTTTATTGGACTCGATTACTCTTTGTGCTCTGGACTTTGAAACGAACTCTTTACGACGACCTTTGCCTGTGTTTGGACAGTTTGTGTTTTGTGTGTGCTACCATGGCGACCTACACTCCGCAAGAATACGCAAATATGCACTACATTTATGGAGAATGTAGAGGTAATGGACGAGCTGCAGCGAGACTTTACAGAGAAAGGTATCCGAGGGCTACGCGATATCCCGACCATCGAGTTTTCATTAATGTGCACAGATCACTATGTGACGGGCGGTTCCCCAATCAAGTAGCTGGTGAAGGACGACCCGTAAATGACTTCATACGCGATGAAGTTTTAGAGGCGGTGTCGGCAAATCCAAGCATCTCTGTGCGAGGAATAGAAGCTGATACGGGGATACCGAAGAGCACAGCACACAGTATTCTCCAAAAAGAAGAATATCATCCGTACCACGTACAGCGAGTGCAAAGTCTTTTACCTCGAGACTATCCGAGCCGAGTCGCGTTTTGTGAAACAATCCTGCAAAAACATCGAGAAGACGAAAACTTTATCGACAAAATTTTGTGGTCAGATAAATCAACATTTAAGAAGGATGGCTACATGAACCTACACAACTTGCACGAGTGGCATGTGGAAAATCCGCACTTGATGCGAGAAGATAGATCCCAGTACCGGTTCAAAGTGAACATGTGGACCGGTATTCTCTGTGGGAATATTATTGGTCCATTTGAGATGCCCGAGAATTTGACTGGCGAATCATATTTAAATTTTCTTCAAAATGATTTGCCAAACTTACTAGAAGAGACCCCACCAGATATGTGGTTCCAACACGACGGCTGTCCAGCACATTTTCGCGTATCCGTTAGAGAGTTTTTGGACGAGCAATACCCGAACAGGTGGATTGGGCGATCAGGAACAATCCCGTGGCCAGCCCGCTCACCTGACTTAAATCCGCTGGATTTTTTTTTCTGGGGAACTATGAAGGAGCTCGTTTATGCGAAGCCCATTAATGACATCGCTGACCTTCGTGAGAAGATAACACAAGCAGTGCAGGTGATACGTCAAAAAAGTTACTCGCGAAACATAAAGCGGTCCTTTTTAAGGAGAGTGAGAGCTTGTATTGCCGCGGGTGGTCAACATTTTGAACATTTATTGTAATAAAATATCTTTAAACTAACATTCTTTGCTTTTATTCTACTGGGAACCCATCTACCTGTGTGTATTTCCTTCTTGCTCACTCTTGGAACCGAAGTAAATAATAGTAGTAACATAACAGTTTCTAAGATAAGAAAGGGTCCGACAGTTACCGTTAGTAGGTAGGCACTTCGTAAAAATTGGGTTGTTGAGTAAAAATATTATCAAATTTTTTTTTTTCAAATTAATGTGTAAGTATTATACCTTTTTAAAAAGAGGAATAAACGCGTCAAAATTTGACGTCACTTGCCATACTATTTTGGTACATTTTTTTTACACTACAGTCGGTCAAAGTTGCGAAATTCAATAGTTTTCCATATCACCTTTAGTTAAAATAATATTTTATTTTAAAATGGTACAATAAGTACTTTATTTTTACATTCTATTTAGACACAGCAATACCCTAGATTACAAAACCTCCAAGAAATATCGAAATTATCAGCATTAGCAGTCACAGCATTCAAAAGTATGTCACAGGGTGCTCATTTCCCCTTTTTTTTTGAAATCAGTATAATTCTGTAAGTACATGGGGTGGATTTTTTAAAATATTTTTCTGAGTACTGTTAGAACTTGGGGCATCGTGGGAATCCAGTTGGACGCCAGGTTCTTGGACACCCTGTATATATTTTTTTAAACCTTGCCCCACACTAGGAATTTCTGTTGTATCATGGGTGCGTTTACAAACATTTAAACTCACATACACAAACAGCCAGACCCGGAACAACTACCTAATTGTAGGTCATACAAATATTTGTTCCGTGCGGGAATCGATCTTGGTAGGTCATTGCGATGCAAATAAAATATTTTAACCCTTTTCACCCCGTTAGGGGTTTTTCCGACGGGATCTCATGGCGTCATGGAGAGTGCGATTGTCGCAACCCAGTGCTGGGCACGCCACTATTGCGGCGATAAGTCCCCTCTTTGAGGAGTGGCTGGAGAGGCGCCACGGCGTCCTCACCTTCCGCCTGACGCAGGTCCTCACCGGACACGGCTGTTTCGGGAAGTACCTGTTTCGGATAAGGCGGGAGGAAACGCCCGGGTTTCATCACTGCGTGGATCGCCCGGAGGACACGGTGGAGCATACGGTGGAGGTATGCCCGGCTTGGGCAGAGCACCGCCGCCGTGTCCTCGTGGAGGCGATCGGTGGCGGGGATCTCTCGCGTCCAGCCCTGGTCCAGGCCATGGTATAGAGCGAGAGGGCATGGGAGGCCGTCACCTCCTTCTGCGAAGCAGTAATGCTCGCAAAGGAGGAGGCGGAGCGCGTGAGGGAGAGGCACATTTCGCGCCCTCATGCCCCTAGCCGCCGCAGGAGGAGACGCCCTGGGCGTCGGGAATCGATTGCCGATTCCCGGCCACCGTAGGCGCGGGCTTGCGGACGGTAAGCAATGGGTAGCTTGCCGTCCGGTAAGGACCAAGCCCGGGTCGACGGCGCGTTGTGTCCCACGCGCGCCTCAAAGAGTTTTCATTTCATTTATTTATTCATCAAACAATTTACATTGTGTTCGAATTTTACAAAATAGTTACATTTCAAATCATAACAGCTAAACAATAATCAAACATATAGCAAACAAAAATAAAAATATTACTATGTCATCAATCAAAAACCGTTACATGTCAAACCATAAAAAAACACCTTAATTATTAAATTTTACCTTAATCTTAATTATTATATTTGAGTGTCAGCGAGTGAAGGGTTCCGATGAGACCATTGCCTGCCGGGGTAGCGGGAAAGTCCGAAAGGGATACCGTGGCACCCTGGCATTGCACAGGCAACAGAAGGAACACGGGTGGTTTTTAGTCAGTAAGAGTCTGACACGCCCTCTCGCTCCACCCAGAGCGGGAGGAGTCATTTTGACGATTTCCCACCTAAAAAAAAAAAAAAAAAAGCTTTGTTTCCGAAAACACACGTTATTCTTTATTTTCGGTTTGAAGTATAAATACCTACTGAGTTTATTCCACGCGTAAAAATTCTTTCATACAAATTAATGATGACACCTCAAATCCGTTAGTCTATCCGTTAGTCAATCCCCTCAAAGTTTGTAATTTTTAGTTTGTCACTACTCCTGTTTAGGTACCCCTAAACGGGAGTAGTGAAAAAGTAAAAAGTAGTGTAAATGATTTACATAAATAAGTATTCGTGACAAGTTTCAAGTCTATTAACTCAATTAATAAGATTTTTCATACAAATGAAATCCCCGTTTTCAAAAACCCCTTCTTAGTGCTCCTTTACATTATAAAAGGAAGCTGTGCGCAAAATTTTACGTTCCTAGTCCTAGTAGTTTCGGCTTCGCGTTGATATGTCAGTCAGTCACTCTGTCTAAAAATAAAAAATAAATCTTCAGTCTTATATTATAATAATTATATAGAATTCTAGTGGATTTTCCAAAAAATTATATACTTCGTGAATTCATGCAAGCCTAGTAATTTTTGTTAGAATTTATGGCATTTAAACCGGGATATCATAAGTGCAAAATTTATGAAAACATGATTTTTCTTCATACCTTTTTTTTCGTGAATTTTTCCAATGTTTTAATATTTATTCGGCTATTCGGGGCGGAGACAAATCCAACAAATCGAAGATCAGAAAAATCAGTCCAGGCATTCTTGAGTTATGTGGGCAACCACGTGGGAGCTAAATGCACCTCGGAGGTGGACCGCAGCGGTCACTGCTACAGCTGTGGTCAGCCCGGCCACAAGGCCGGCTCGTGCGAAGCCACGCCGCATTGCGTCGTATGTGCGGCGGCTGGCAAGCCAGCCGGCCACCGGATTGGGAGCAAGGCCTGCGCTCCTCCCACCAAGGCTAGAGGCAAGCCACCTGCCACCGCCGTCACAGCCGCAACCGCCGTCACAGCCGCAACCGCCGCCACCACCGCCGTTGCCGCCTCCACAGCCGTCGTCGCCGCCGCAGCCACCGCGGCAGGGTCCTCACAGGGGGCTAAGGAGGGGGCTGACATGGAGTGCCAATAATGGCCCCATTTCGCCTCCTCCAGGCGAACATCGACCACTGCACCGCAGCTCAGCATCTGTTGCTCCAGAGCATGGCGCAGTGGTCGATTAACATCGCCGTGGTCGCTGAGCCGTACTTTGTCCCGCCCAGGGATGACTGGGTGGAGGACCTTAGCGGTTCAGTGGCCCTAATTTCGTCGGCTGCCGCCGGTACCCCGTCCCTCGAGGCTGTTAAGAGAGGACGGGGTTGCGTTGCAGCACGGTTCGGGGAGATTGTCGTGGTAGGGGCATACTTCTCCCCGAACCGAACTCTCGCCGAGTTCCACAACTCCCTTGCGGAGTTGAGAGTCGTCGTCGTCGGGTTCTGTTCCCTCCCCCTGTTCGTCCTCGGGGACTTCAATGCCAAGAATGTGGCTTGGGGTTCCCGGTATACGGACACACGGGGCAGGATGGTGGAGGACTGGGCGCTGGAGACAGGCCTGGTCGTCCTTAACCGGGGTTCTGTCCCCACGTGTGTGCGGATGCGGGGGGAATCAGTGGTGGACATCTCGTTCGCCAGCCCCGCTCTGTCGCCGCGTGTCATTGACTGGCGCGTCATGGAGGGGGTGGAGACGTATTCCGATCACCGGTACATCCGGTTTGACGTCTCCGCCCAGACCTCAAGCGCGCCGGTCCGACAGGCCCCGAGTGGTCCGCGGTGGGCGCTGAAGCAGCTGGACCGGGAGCTCCTCCTGGAAGCCTCGATCGTGCAGGCCTGGGTGTCATCACCGGACAGGCCTGCCGACATCAACGACGAGGCGGAGTGGTTCCGGGAGGCCATGTCCGAAATATGTGACGTGGCAATGCCCCGGGTCCAGCCCGGACGTGCTTCTTGCCAGGTGTACTGGTGGTCGCGACAGCTGACGACACTGCGCAATGCGTGCGTTGCTGCGCGACACCGGTACACCAGGCACCGCAGGCTCCGTATTCGACCTCCGGATACGGAAGCCATTCAGGCGGAGCTGTACGAGGGATACAGAGTGGCGAAGACCGCCCTCCAAGCGGAGATCCTGCGGGCCAGGGCACTGCCTCGTGAGGAGTCGCTGGAGACTCTGAACAGAGACTCGTGGGGACACCCATACAAGATGGTGCGGGAGAAACTCCGCCCATGGGCTCCCCCGCTGACGCAGAGTCTCCGGCCACAGCTTGTGGGGGACGTGGTGAGCGCTCTGTTCCCTTCGAGAGGGGAACATGCCTCCCCACCCATGGCTCCGCCTACTGCGGTGCCCGATGCGGACCACACCGCCGACGACGACGACGATGCTCCGGAGGTGACCGAGGTAGAGATGAGGGTGGCGGTACGTAGGCTGAATGCCAGAAATACCGCCCCATGACCCGACGGCTTACCTGGGAAAGCCTGGGTCCTGGCCTCAGAGGCTCTCGGGCCTCGACTAAGGGGGCTCTTAAGCGCATGTATGGAGAGGGGCCAATTCCCACTTCGTTGGAAGACGGGGAAACTGGTCCTCATCAAGAAGCCGGGGCGCCCTGCGGACTCTCCGTCCGCTTACCGGCCCATCGTGCTGCTCGACGAGGTGGGCAAGCTCTTTGAAAGAGTAATTGCAGACCGCCTTGTCGGGCGGCTGGTGCGGGTGGGGCCGGATTTGGCGGAGAGCCAGTTTGGTTTCCGCAGGGGGCGCTCTACGGTGGGTGCCATCATGCGCGTGCGAGCCCTCACGACAGGGGATGCAGTGGCTCGGGGTGGGGTCGTCTTGGCGGTGTCTCTAGACATCGCCAACGCCTTCAATACCCTGCCCTGGAGTTGCATCAGGAAGGCACTCCGGTATCACCGGATGCCGACCTACATCTGTCGTGTGGTCGAGGCCTATTTGACGGACAGGGCCATCATCTACCCCGGTCACCAGGGAGAGTGGAACCGGCGAGAGATGTCGTGCGGTGTCCCACAGGGATCGGTCCTGGGGCCGCATCTGTGGGACATCGGATACGACTGGGTGCTGCGCGCAGACCTCCCCAATGGCGTCAGCGTCGTTTGTTACGCTGACGACACGTTGGTCCTGGCGCAGGGGAGGTCGCACCAGGCGGCGGCCGAACTAGCGACACACGGGGTTGCGACAATCGTGGCCAGAATCCGGCATTTGGGACTCGAGGTGGCCTTGCACAAGTCCGAGGCCATGTGTTTTCATGGTCCTCGGAACGCGCCACCGTCGGGTTCCCAAATAACGGTAGGAGGGGTTCACATCGGCGTCGAGTCGACGATGAAGTACCTGGGACTCGTCCTCGACAGTCGGTGGAACTTCGTGGAGCATTTCCGACGTTTGGCTCCCAGACTGGAGCGGGCCGGGGCTGCCTTGAAGCGGCTTCTGCCCAATCTAGGGGGTCAAAACGCCTCCTGCCGGAGGCTATACGCGGGGATCGTGCGGTCCATGGCCCTGTACGGGGCGCCGGTGTAGGCGCGTTCGTTGAGGCGGCGGCCTGCCCGCCGGTTGAACGCGTCCCAGAGGGTCATGGCCACCCGGCTGGTCCGGGGATACCGCACGGTCTCCGGTGAGGCGGCGAGCCTCCTTGCCGGATTGCCGCCATGGGATCTGGAGGCAAAAGTCCTCGCGCATATCTGGGAGTGGCGCGAGGAGGCGAAACGCCGGGGCTTGACTCCGATGCCGCGAGAAATCGCGGCACAGCGGACAGAGCTCCGACGGGATCTCATGGCGTCATGGAGAGTGCGATTGTCGCAACCCAGTGCTGGGCACGCCACTATTGCGGCGATAAGTCCCCTCTTTGAGGAGTGGCTGGAGAGGAGCCACGGCGTCCTCACCTTCCGCCTGACGCAGGTCCTCACCGGACACGGCTGTTTCGGGAGGTACCTGTTTCGGATAAGGCGGGAGGAAACGCCCGGGTGTCATCACTGCGTGGATCGCCCGGAGGACACGGTAGAGCATACGGTGGAGGTATGCCCGGCTTGGGCAGAGCACCGCCGTGTCCTCGTGGAGGCGATCGGTGGCGGGGATCTCTCGCGTCCGGCCCTGGTCCAGGCCATGGTACGGAGCGAGAGGGCATGGGAGGCCGTCACCTCCTTCTGCGAAGCAGTAATGCTCGCGAAGGAGGAGGCGGAGCGCGTGAGGGAGAGGCAAATTTCGCGCCCTCACGCCCCTAGCCGCCGCAGGAGGAGACGCCCCGGGCGTCGGGAATCGATCGCGGATTCCCGGCCACCGTAGGCGCGGGCTTGCGGACGGTGAGCAATGGGTAGCTCGCCGTCCGGTAAGGACCAGGCCCGGGTCGACGGCGCGTAGTGTTCCACGCGCGCCTCAAAAAGATGTCAGCAAGTGATGGGGTCCGATGAGACCATTGCCTGCCGGGGTTGCGGGAAAGTCCGAAAGGGATACCGTGGCCCCCTGGCATTGCACAGGCAACAGAAGGAACACGGGTGGGTTTTAGTCAGTAAGAGTCTGACACGCCCTCCCGCTCCACCCAGAGCGGGAGACGTCATTTGATGATTTCCCACCCAAAAAAAAAAAAAAAAAAGGCATTATTGAGTTATACTCGTAAATGGTTATAAACGTTGTAACCAACACAACTTTCTTTTATATATATAGAAGATTTAGTTGGACATCTTCAACGTAATTTATTTCGTAAGGCATTTTGTTCATACGTACCAACGCGACTCCGGTCGCATACTTTTCAGTCCGTTTTCCATGTAATTCCGGTTTGCGGTTTCTGGTTTATTTTACACAGGGAAATAAGAGTCTTGCCTGGTGGAGTTTTGTCGACTGGCTGTTTTATTTCATACTTTAATACTACAACAGAGAAACTTATGTGCAGATTACCTTAGTAAAGCTCGGAGGGTCATAATTTTAAAGAAAATTTCGCACTTTACGAAATCGTGGTAAGCTCCGGTTTTATTCTACACTGTTTTGGAATGTATAGTTTCTTTTTGAGGATACTCATACAAAAATGCAAGACGTACCTAATGTAAATGATTACACATACCTACCACAGTTTGCATTAGCATGCAGCTTAGTAACAGCAATTTCCATTTGATCCCATCTTGCTGTCTCTTTTTTTTGTTTGCCTTTTACGACAGAAAAACAAAGGGAACCGTATACTAATAGAAATGTACCCATAGTATATTGCTTATCAAATTGACACATTACACCAATTTACGGTGTTATATCCATTTCATACAACTGTCAAAAAATTACTGTTTGTGATTTGAATACACGGCAAATTTCAGTTGGTTCTCAATTTACTTAGCAATTAATTTCACTTTGCCGCACGAATTAACCTATATTGGCCGTTTTCACACTGCGACGTATCAACATACCGTCAGATCGGACGAAAACGATATCGGCCGACAATATCGGGATGATATCGGTATGTGACAAGATGTAACCAACAGCTTATTGCCATGCGGTATGCTACACCAGCCTCGAATAGTCGCGTTGAAACAACAAAAGCTTACATCGCCGCGCGATTCCAAAAGTGTAATAGTGTATTCTGTATATCCGAGGTAATAATGGCAGCAGTGAACAAGCGCACTGTGTCGTCCGCCGATATCGGCACGACAATCTTATCAATGTCGGCGACGATACCTTGACTCACCGACACAGTGTGAAAGCGTTTAGTAGCAATTTTAAGAAACTACGCATTATGTCTACTACGTAAGGGTACTACTAGATTATAATTAAGTCAATTTATTTTAATTTATTGTTGACATAATCTAATAAAAAAAAGGTATTTTTAAGAGTTGTATTGCAATATGTGTTTAGCTAGCGACCGCGACAATTGATCATATTATTTTTTGCCTGAGAAACCGGCAGCAAGTTCGTCATGTTTCCATAGATGTCACTGCTTGCGGTAGCGTCAGGGGTCAGGTTGCCTCCTTCCCTCAAATATGGCGCGGGGATGATGGCGGATCTTTGTGTTATGCTCGTGAACGGGTGCTGCTTGTGGTGACTGGTCGTCTTGCTGATAGATCTTGGTTATGTTATTGTTTTTAGTAATAAACTGTTTATTTATTTTACCTCGATGGTCCTGGTTTATTATTTATAACTTCCAGTTACAGCTATATATAGCTACCTGGTGGTGCGAAGAACTAATATATATGTATTTTAGACTGTATTTGCGATGCAGAATAAAACGATTGACATGCGCTTGGTGATAGGTAATTCGAGTTGCGGTGGGTGTGGGGTGTGGGACAATAGAATGCAACCCGAAAATAAGGTAGGGAAAGCACAAACCTTTTACTCCAGCCACGTGCTCGTGTCGTCGCCGGTGCACCGGTTCACTTTCCAGGTTCAGGGGCAGTTGGGCTTCAAGATACTGTCCGCACACGTTGAGCATAAACACAAACTGTTGAGCACCAAGTCTTATCACATGCGAAACTCGGTAATTCCAAAGATAACAATACTTTAAGCGGGACGGGGCAACGCCATTGCGCTCGCGACGCGGTTCAAAAACGGAAGTAATATCGCGACAAATGGCGGGGTGAATCTTCTTGTTCACTCACGAGGTATGTGCGGGAATGGGATGGGGCTAGGAAAGCGGATGTTAATCATATTTAGAATGTTGTAGTTTTTTTTTTTCGGCCTATATATAGTTCTCGATGTTTTTGGTTGGTATATTGGCGTGTGCTAGCTGACTTAGGAACATAATTTTTATTATTTAAATTATTTTTGTGTTGCGTAATCTAAATTATTTTGCATACCTACTATTAAACAGATTTTTTGAAGTGAAAACTTCTTTAGCGGCGTTGTGCACTTTTTGTGTTGGGTAAAAAAAAAAAAAACACGTCAGGACACGTAACCTGATCGAAAATTCGTAAGACGGAGGGAGAGTAGACCGGTATTATATTGAAGTTTTCACTTCTGCCGGCACTCCCGGAGTGCAACCCGTAGAATTTTTTTTTTTCTTACTGAATGGACAACTGTTCTGCTGGGGAGTTTGTTGCGCCACTTCTTCTTCCCAGCTAAAACACTAGGAAGTGGTGAAGAGTGGACGTTTTGGGGGACTGTCTTATGTAATTTTGATGTTCGAAAAGTGCTGAATCTCAGCCTAGTCTGCAAAAATGACTTGAATTTGATTTTAATATTAATTACCAGTCCAACGATATCGTCCAATGTCAAAATGGTCATTCATATAACATAATAATTATGTGTAAAAAATTTCACTCTTTTGCTTTGTCATTATGCAACTTCAGAAACGCAAGGCTGCGCCCCGCTAGCTTCTGCTTGGCTTCTACAAATCCTTATTTCATTCTCAAGAATACCAGTGCTATTATCCTACCTCGTAGAATGCTGTAATAAAATAATTTCCTTCCGTCTCCACTACTAGGATAAATAATGCCTCTAATAAATTAAAGGCTTTTGTCCGTTTCTATTTTGTTTCAGTAATTTGCAAGGTAAGATAAAGATAGCGGATATACATAGTTTAAACCTGTTATAATGTGTATTATTACGAGGGTTTTAACACTAAATTGTAGTAATTATATTCTGTCCACTAAAATATTTCTAAGAATATACAGTGCATTTTACTATTTTGTAACTTAAAAGTCATTCAGATCACGATAAGTATTATCATTCGATTGTTAATAGTGAGTATCTTAATAAGAAGTTACTTCGTGTGATAATAGTTTTAATGCGTTTAAAACTAAATTAAAGTCCAACCTTTGTTCAAAGGCATACTATTCTATCAACGACTACTTAAATTATGAGAATAGATGGTCGCTGTGATTAACTCAAGACAATGTTTAAATGTTCTTTCTCCAGAATTAGTTTACCTACTGACAGGTTATATGAGTTTATATAATTGTTTATAATTTTACTTTATAAGTCAATTTATTTTAATTTAGTTTTGACATAATCTACTCATTACAATGTTTTTTTATGAGTTGTATTGCAATATGTGGTTAGCTAGCGACCTCGACAATTATTTATTTTACCTCTATGGTCCTAGTTTATCAATTGTAACTTCTAGTTACAGCTATATGTAAGCGGGCACGCCCTTTATGCCTGGAGGCTTTTTCTTTTTTTTAGATATTGTTTACTTTTAGTTATTTTTATTTCTGCTTGAGTATAGTTCTCGATGCTTTTGGTTGGTATATTGGCGTGTGCTAGCTGTCATATGGCTATTAATTATAGCTATTTAATTTATAATTTAAATTATTTTTTGCATATTGTAAATTGTCTTGCATACTGTTGTATAGAATCATTTTTTATTTTTTTTCTAACTGAACAGACAGCTGTGCTGCTGGGAAGTTTGTTGCGCCACTTCTTCTTCCCAGCAAAAGCACTAGGAAGTGGTGAAGGGTGGGCGTTTTGGGGGACTGTCTTATGTAATTTTGATGTTCGAAAAGTGCTGATTCTCAGCCTAGTTTGAATAAATGACTTTTGAATTTTGAATTTTGAATCCTCCGACGAACAAATAAGGTTTTCAACTTAATTTCAAAATGCCCAACGGTTAAATTCTTGTCTGATGAAAACTAACCTAACCTAAGGGCCCATGAACATTTTTTTTTCATCAAACCCATACGAGTGGGGTATCTATGGATAGGTCTTTAAAAATGAAATTGAGGTTTATTTTCTAAACTGAATAGTTTGCGCGAGAGACACTTCCAAAGTGGTAAAATGTGTCCCCCCTGTAACTTCTAAAATAAGAGAATTATAAAACTAAATTAGATTTATAATTCTCTTATATTATTATTCTATATTAAAATCTAGTAAGTAGTTTTTTTTTTAAATACGTCATAAATCGTAAACCGCATTAAAACTAATTAAAAAAAAAAAAAACTTTTATTAAAACATCGATCAAAGTTACAACGAACTACAAGAACTTTTATACTATGTTACTTGCTGCTACGGAACCCTTCATGGGCGAGTCCGACTCGCACTTGGTCGCTTTTTTTCAAGGTAGAAAACGGGTGCATGTAACGCACAGACGACGCGCGTTACATGGCACGCGCGTATAAAAAACGCCGTGTTCATGGGACCTAACTGTATCAATGTAAAGGTAATTCTTGCCTTTTCTTTACAGTATCTTCTTAAAGAAAGAGAGTGTAATAATATTACATGAAGTTATAATTGTCATTGCAAAGAACTCCCTTCAAATATCCACCCTGTTCTTCTAATAGTTAGGGCCTATGCACACCACGTTTTTTAAACGCGCCGTCGACGCGCGTTTGTAGCGATACAGACGCGATACGCACGCAAGTCAACAAATATACAAACGACAACAAACTGCTCTGCAGGATAAAAACGCGCCGGCGACGCGCGTTTTGGGAAAGCGCGTCGCCGTCGACGGCGCGTTTAAAAAACGTGGTGTGCATAGGCCCTTACGTTCATGTTTCCGTTACCTTGTAGCCAATAGCATTGCAAGGGTAGGTACGTAATTAGCATGGTTCTAAAAATCACTAAAAGTGTCGAGATGAAATTTCCAGTTAATTACAGATATAAACAGGTACTAAATAATAACTACTACACCTATAATGCCCGTTACCTTAATTAATTGATTAGATACATGATAATCATTTTATTCGGAATAATAGGTACCTACCTATTATGTTATAAAGAGGAGACATAGTTTAATTTGTTTTTTTCTTGTCAGTAACTTATTGACATTATTAATATGTATTATTGACATTTTTTTTTTTTTAAAGAACATTTCACTTTATTTTACACCAGATTATACATAATTAAAAACTAACAGACTTAAAATAATAATATTAATAATATGTACAAGTATATATTACATATTATAGACATTATTGCATTTCGTAAAATATTTCCATTACCTCTTGTATTTTATTAATAGTTTAATAAAATGCATTTAAAAGAAAATACATTGATACTACTGAATTATTTAGTTTAATTTAGTTAATAGGTAATCACTCCTAAATATGTATATTTGTATGCCAAATGGCGAAACTTAGATAAACTATAATAATAACATTTCTAACTAGAATATTGATTGATTGATTGATAAGATCGTATAACATTAACATATTATCTGCTTATCCTTTTCCCAACTATGTCGAGGTCAGCTTCCAGTCTAACCGGATGCAACTTAATACCAGTATTTTACATGGAGCGACTATCTGACCTCCACCACTGAATTACTGGGTAATATGATACCTCTTGGTAAGACTGTTTGTCAGACTTTCGGACTTCTGACAACCCGTAACTGTCAAAGATCTACCTACAAATCTACTCGGTCTA
Organism: Xanthia togata; assembly: GCA_963853775.1. Classification (NCBI taxonomy): domain Eukaryota; kingdom Metazoa; phylum Arthropoda; class Insecta; order Lepidoptera; family Noctuidae; genus Xanthia; species Xanthia togata. The sequence goes on along the minus strand of OY970794.1, from coordinate 25,269,852 downwards.
CGCACAGCCTAAGAAATCATTTTTTCAAACTCAACTCAGTACCTTTTGAGAATTGAATAAAGTCACGACCAAACCTAGTGTGAAAAGAAACTGTCAACATACAAACATCAATTACTAACTACCAAGCTAGCTTTATCAACAAAATCTTTCTCAATACTAATGAAACCCAGGAAAACAAATACAATGGAACTTGTTAAAACAAAGATCTAAAGTAAAGAACAAACGTCACGGCTCCACAAAACGGGCGGAAATAACCAGAGGACATTGTTGGAAGTTCAAGCCAATGCGGTAATTGTCGAAGAAATGAAAAAAAAATGTTTACCAATGAAAAGAAAGATCCACTGAGACCAATAGAAAATAACGCTGAATAGTCCAATCATATAGATTTGATAATTTTGGATGTAAAAAAATCTAAGTAAAAAAGAAAACACTGACTTATAAACATGCAAAATATCATGATAATTGCGCATTTATGGTACATTTGAAAGGGCTTTGGTAGTTTAGGTCGAAGCTCATTTCAATAGGTTTAAAATGTATACAAACAAACACAGTCCACGTTTCATTATAGTAAGTAGGGAGCCGGCGACCGTATTAATTATGATCGAAGGATATTTTTAAGTTAATTGTCAATAAACTCCATCAAAGGTAGAGACGCTTGTTTGCCTGAGTCAACTAAATGCCAAACTAACTTACACACAATACATAACAATAATTATAATGTTATTTGAAAGATATGTTTAGTATATTTAAGTACTTCTCCCACAACACACACAACATTGCGTAAATAGCATCATGTAAGTTATGTTAATTGAATTTTTTTTTAAATACACGGGGACACATTGCGTTTTATTATAATAAACAAGAAAGGGACGTACATCAAGAAATTCAACCATGTTCTTGACAAAATTGACAAACGTAATTTTTCCCAAAAAGACGAACCATATTTTATTCACTTCCAACCAACATCACTACCAAGATACATCGAGAATTTATAACAAAATAGCGCAAACGTTTCCAATCAGTAAATGGAACCACAATAAGTTTCTAGTGCTGTTAAGGTGCATTATGTCACCTTTAGTGTAAAGTTTCAGCGTTCCAATGACTGAACCTTCCCGATTCTCCCACCCGCGGGGGTAAGGTAGAGGGTTTGGTGACATTGCAATTGAAATGAGAATGCTCTCCTTAATATGAACCGCTATTTATTGAAACTATATTTAATGCATAAAATAAAATTAAAAATACAAAAAATACTTATTACCGTTGATTTTGATATTGCATTTTAAAATATTAACATTAAACAAATTACACGAAAAGAATGTGTAACTCCAACTTAAAAAAAGAGAACGGCACTATCGTTATTCATAATCAAATAATTAAAATATCTTACTGCTGGTGAAAATTACTTTTTTTGTTTACAAAAAAAATGCCTTAATTTTCTCTTGAATTCGCGAGAACACAGAATGTCCCCTTTGAAATCTTTGAAGACAATTTTTTTTCACTCTACGTTTATACATTATGTCATATAACATAAACCACCAATCATCAATTATTATTATAACAGTAACATTCAGCCTAAATTAATTCCACATCACTTAACACGTAGTACCCACTCATGTTAGATTACATACCCTTACAATATGCTTGAGGTTAAACTAATACTATTCCACCTTCCAAGTGTTGATAATTCATAACATCTCCCACTTGCTCCTAAAATGGATAATAAAGCTTAACTATGGGAAATGGTACTTTGTCAGGGGCATTATAAACCAGAATTACATATACAACGTGTATTAGAAAGGTGTGGTCATATTCAAGGGTTGGGTACAGACCATCGAACAGAAGAACTGGAAACAACATCGTAATCGTGAACAAAAATATCAACTGTCCTATACAAAACTTGGTACTTACTAGATCCAAATTTATGAGACAGCTGATATTTTTTAGGATTCCATACGCTAAGGGCCTTTACACAGCTTTATTATTCGTATACGCGCTGCAACTGCAAATAGTGCTGATATTTGAAGGCTGGAAAGGCGCGTTACGTGGAACGCGCCATAAGGTAGGCCGTCAGGTTAAATGTCATCTACAAAACGACAAGGTCTATTTGTCTACGTGACAGATATGTTCAATCTTAGTGAAGTGTCATTTACTGGGAATTATTGTCAAAAGTGGAACCACTAAATGAGGATTTCATCAATACTAGGTATATTACTGTCGCGGCCTGCAATGGAGCATCGATGGACGAACACATACGTAAGTTCAACAAGACAGATATGGATTTTCAAACAAACATTGCCGGCCGGGCGCTCGCATGGTATTCGACTAGTACCATAATTTCGATTTATTTCGAAGAAGGTTGTCAAAATAATGTTTGATAAAAACTGATTTCCACGACTTATCGATATTTCGCACGGTTAAATATTTCTTCTACCTAGCTCCTTATTTCATTTTTTTTATTACATTATCAAGTAAACTCAAATAGGAAAACTGTTTCCGCTCCTGGGTGTAATAAAGAACAAGACACAGTAACTATGACTTCCTTTTATATCAGAAGTTATGCAATAACGTTCCCTCGCGAACGATTAATATCTTACAATAGCCGTAGTTACGAGGTCATACTTTAGAACCTGGATCAAATAAAAATTATAAAAAAAAATCTTATTAAATAGAAAAAAATCGGCTGAGTGCGAATCGGACTCACACACGACCACACGGTTCCGTACCCCCCCCCCTAAATTTTTAACTTTATTTTATTTTTATTATTTGTTTTTATGGCGGAGAGGAGCTCGTGGCTAAGCTACTGTACGGGTCGATTCATCAGGTTAAGCTACGCTTGCCTGGGTTGGTCTGTGGATGGGTGACCATCTTTACATACTGAGACTCCTCTGTGCCTCGGAAAGCACTCTAACCCACTGCTCTCGGCTGCCATTCGTGGTTCTTTGACAGTCGTTACGGGTCGTCCGAAGCCCGAAAGTCTGACAGCCAGTCTTACCAAGGGTATTACCCAGTTATTGGGTTGTGGAGGTCAGATAGGCAGTCGCTGCATGTAAAATACTGGTATTCAGCTGCATCCGGTTAGATTGGAAGCCAACCCCAATATAGGCATCGGCCCCGTTTGGGTACGCAACCCTCTGAAGTAGCATACTATTCTAATTTTTATCTAAATATCTTGTATTTCATAAGAACCTTCACATTAGGCGTATTTTTACATTACGTTGACGCCGCGTATACGCTGCCGTTTACGCTGCTCTAGCAACGCAAACCAACTAGTGATTATATCATAACTTAATCCACGTTGAAATTGCGTTAGCGTCGCGTTAAGAAAACATAATACAACATGCAGACATTATCTTATTTAATCGAAACCTTTCATGAAATCAAACCGAGAGAGAAGAAATCAATGGGAAATAAAAAACGACGTTTTAAAAATACACCACTAAAACCTCACCTGAATCCAACGGCTGTTCTCTTTCCCGCCTTTATTGGACCGTATTGAGCCTCTGTGAAATGTGTGAAATTGCCAACAGTAGGATTCTAGGGGAACTTTTGAAACGAGTTTGCTAAGAACGGAAGCTAAAGAAAACTAAACATCGGAATGGACGCGTTCCTCTCGTAATGTTTGACGGCGAAACTTTTTGTGGTTAAATCTGAGAGTTTTACTGGGATTGCCTTGGTTGACATGCAGGTAGGACTTAACGGTGTGCTGTTATGTGCGAAAAGGTGAATAACATGGATTTAGATAATTGAATTTTTGCGGTTCTCGTAGGTAAGTATTATTTTGGAATAGCAGGAAATCGGTATTTATATCCTTTATAAATACTAGGACTTACAGAATATCTATACAATAATAAAATATTAACGAAGCCAAAGTGTAAATGAAATATTTACGAAAGAATTTTCGTCCGTTTGTCTGGATGTATGTTCTGGATTGGCGCAAAAAGGCTGAACGGATTCTACTCGTTTCGTACTCTTTAAAAAAAAGAACAATTTAAAAAAATGGGTGATACAATGTGCGGTCAATCAGCGAGTACATATCAAATCTCAGATCAGACAGAAATTTATTTTATCTACTATCTTCAAATGAATGAGTGGGTTTAATTAAACTGAAATAGCCCAATGTCTAAGAGGTCAGGCTGGTGAGCAATAATAGGTCAGGAGTTCAAGCCTCTATGCACTATCGATTTGAACCCATTTCTGAGTGCTACCCATATCCAAGTGGGAAGGCACTATAAATATAAAATAGGAAACTGATGAACATCAGAGCAGAATACCAGTGCAGTGGTATTAAATTTTTAAATATCGCCGTATTATGCTGAGATAAAGGGCCTTTTTGGCCTCGGTCGTTATTATTTTTGTTAGTTTATTTTTTTTATTTTTTATGCTTCTTTTTTATTTTACTTTTATATAATTTTGTTTTCTTTTAACAAAAAAATATTATTAATGTTTGTATCTCCTGTGCGTGTCCCAAATAAAATATTTTCTTTCTTTCTTTTTTAATAGTGTTTTGTTGGTGTTCCCAGCCTCAAAAGGAAAAAAAAAATGGAGCCCCTATCTATAGCATCACCTTGTTATAACAAAAGACTTCTAACCCTTTATTAAAAAACGTTGCTTAAAGTTATGTAACGATAACTGTTTAACCATACATTTTTGACGTTTAAACGTCTCTTAACTTTGAGCAACGGGCATAAATAAAACCCATTAATTATAGTCAGATTTCAAAATACAATTTGAATTCGACTCGCGACCTCTGCCACAAGAAGTTAAATTGCTTTATTCCTGATCCGAAATTAGTCAAGGTTCAATCAATAATCTGTCCTATTAAAAGGCCATACCTATTTGTGCGACACCTCGTATTGTAAGAAATATTTTTCTGCACAGGTTGAAGTGCGTTTGACAAAAATGAATTTTGCAGTTTGATTCCGTACGTTAGACTTATCGGGGACGACTAATAAGAAGGGATGATCAAAGATTTTGCTTGTTTTCTTTTTAGTTCAGGAGAAATTGAAAACTGCTATGAGGCCTTATTTTTTTATATTCCTGAACCTTGCGCAAGATTCCACGCATACTGTTACCGTTATCATTCATTAAACTCAAACTTAACGCGATTAAAGCAATTACAGGCACTTTTGAATTGTCAAGGGGTCGGTCAGTCAGAAAGATGAAGATAGTTGTCCATTCCAAAGCGTAGTATAGATTTCTATGGAGAAGAATGAGCAAGAAACTCCATGGACACTCTTTTATTTAAATAAATAAAACCTTTATACAAACCAATTAACCTATTTCAAATTAAAGTTAATTTGCACTGTTTTTTTTTTTAAGACCGTTCACTTTTTTTGGAAAAAGTTTTATTTTTCACTTTTAATTGTGGTACCTATCCCACACAAATTCGAATACCACTACCTGCTACGTAAATAACAGTGTCAGGAACTTATTATATCATTTATATAGACTTAGTGGGAAGTTAACTCAAAAACTACCCGAGCCTACCTCTAAAGTATGACCTACCAAAAAAAAAAACATGAAAATCGTTTCGTAATTGGCGGAGTAATCGCGTAACAAACATACAAAAAAATAAATATACAGTTGAATTGAGAACCTCATCCTTTTTTAAAGTTGGTTAAAAAATAGCATTTACACAATCCAACTTTTTAGGCCCTTTAGAAACTCCAACAATTCGTATTACTATTAGGTACCAGTCTAGGCAGTAGAATTTTTATTGCCCATAACTGAAGGGGTCAGTCCACAATTTTACTGAAGTTTTCCATAACGGTCGAAACTATGTGCGTTTATTAGCACTAGTGTGAAGATTAAAGCTGAACGGAGTGAGGGTCAGACCTTTAATTAAGGGACCTTGAATTTGAGCTGTACCTCGGTCCAGATTTATAGTGGCTGTCGAAATTCACAGATTATTTTGGGCAAGTATTTTCACATTTTATAACTGTTGGAACTTGAGGTTTGATTTGGATCTGAATGTTAGACCGTTTCAGGAATTATGTTTTGAAATTTTTGTTTTTTTGATTTTAATAAAGCCATGTAAATCTGTAAGTGTCATCAGTTTTAGATACCATTATTGGACACTTAATTATTTTTGGAAATTTATTACTGTACCTATTCATTTTATACAAGTGACTCACGTATATAAGGACTTCATTCGCCATTACCAGAATTGCAATACTATTATATCTCGTTAAAACAATAAATGGTGATTTATCACATCCAACAACAGGCAACCTTCACCGCAAAAAAAAATCTAATCAACCCCAAACGCATAAGAATTTTATACAAACAATTTTTCATAACAACCCGAAGCAATGTTCCGGGCTGTCAGTTACAAAGTACTGACGAGGTGCGAGCCCTGGTCTCGGTTTAATCAAAGCTCTAACTTGTTCCGACAACGCCAACATCCCGTCGTAGAATAGATAGGTACAGAAGGTCGGGTCGATACAATGAGTAAAAATGCATGAACACATAGATACGCTTCTGTACTCGTACTCGCGACTGGCACTCGTATGCGACAGAGATATACCTTCCGGCAGATTACCATGCAGTAAAAGTCATTAACCCCACATGTATTAAAAAGTCTCGAAACTTGAATTCAAAAAATAAAAACATGCCAAAGGATGCCAAGGTTCGCTCTTACCGCAATACATTTGTTTTGATCGTGTAATAGCTTCTTAGAATAGATTAGAAAACATTTATTCGACACAGACACAACACAACAGCAACAAACACACATAAAAAAGAGAATAATAAAATAACAATAAAGTTTTGCTGAGCGTGTCCATACCGAATAGGTTACTATCTCAGCATTTGCTGGGCGTCAGACACCCAGCGCTCTTCTTCTGTTCGAGTCGATGGTAAATACATGTATTATGTCAAACGAGTTGGGCCCAGTAGGTGGCTAGTGCCACTGCCTTAACATTATCTATATCGTTTTAAAATATTGGAATACATTGTGCAGCGTCACTCTGCATAAAACCTCGATGCTGCTAAATGATTGGCAGCATAGAGTTTGCGTTGCTTGATAATTTATGTTTTTTTTTTTTAATTTTAAATTGGCTGTTCGAATTTCTGAAGTTTTTTTGACAAAAGGTTCAGCCGCTTTCGAACTGCAGATAAAGCAGAATTGAATCACATCTTTTTTTTAAACTAAACCCAAATTGAGAGATGTCGTAAGCCATATTAATTAATATGTGTGGTTTTACTACCGAAAGGGTGCGTAAAATATAATTTCTGGAATTTTAGAAGTTGCAACGACTTTTATTGCACTGTTATCTGGCGGAGGATATAGTCGTACTTACACGAACAAGACTTTTGGTACGATTCTCCTGCCCTTATCCGAATTTATTTGCTGTCGGCGCAACATGTCTTTTTCTTCCATACTGCCATACAGGTAAAAATATGTATGATTCCAATATTGTACCAGTTTGTATTTTTCTTATTGTGCGCACCTACCTATAAACTTTTTAGCTTATGGCATTAAAATTTACTGCCCAGCACACTCTTAAAAGCTTAACTGTCATATAAGAGACTAAAAGAATTTTTATTGCTATAGAGTTCAGTCAAATCGACAGTTGAGCGGCGTCATTGTTTAGAAGTAGTTGCAAGCTACCTGCCTTATTCCAAATAGTTTTTTAGAGCGTACGCATCTGTCTTTGAGTGCGTGCACCTATAAAAAAAAATCGGATAGGTATATAGGTCATACCCCTCCATATATGGCCTTCTGTTTCTATCTATTCTGTGGTATCAGGGTAATTGTTTCAACGAAACTAGCTTTAACAGTCACCAGAGAATTAGCTGTTAAGGATTTGCTGGCGACTTGACGGATTAGCGGACGTTTTAATTTTGTGTTCGTCAATTTTAGGTTTTGGTTACGAATTGGATGGTAAATCTGGATAATATCTGGGCTTATGATGGAAGTGGTCTACAAGAACAATAAAGATGTGGTTAGTTAATATTAATAGGTATGCAGGTATATTTTTTTAACCTATTGTATTATGGTCATAAAAAAAAGTGTGGAAGTAATAAAAATCTGACTGACACAGTATGTCAGTCAGATTTTTATTATTTCCACCCTTTTTTTATATATTTATTTAATGAAATTATAAAACAGAGGTATTATTTCATTCTAAACTCGCCAAACTTTTAACACTTTTTTTAAACTTATTATTACTGATAATTGAAAGTTTTTTGCCCAATTATTGGAACCTTAATTCTGACGTAGTGTGCCCATGTAGGTTTATGTGACATAACATATTTTAAATTTGGTTCCACTGTCATAAAGCATTTATGAGCATGTAGACATATAGCTTTAAGACAAATATAAATGAAAAACCTTAAGAAAATAAGCATAATTTCATATTAGTACGCATGTTTTAAAAAAATAAACTGCTTTTTAAATAGATTATTCAGTGGTTTAAGTTTAAATAAGGCTTCATTATTGTTGTCTTTCTTTAAGATTACAATATGTACCAATTAGTTTGTGCAGCAAAGTTAATCAAATGCTCGTAACGACGACTTTGGTCTAAGTTATAAAATGATGAGAAGTGGTTCGAAAGCTATTAACACTATGAGGGACACTAAACGCCCATAGGCGTTATAACAATAAAATTTATATTGTGTTCAGTTTCCTCGAACGTGTTAAGCTGGTTTAGGTTTACATGAATACATAAACTCACAGCTTCTTCCGATGAGGGTAGGCAGAAACTGCAGAACGCCACCTGCTACGTTCCTTACATACTCCTTTTGCCTCGTTTACGTTCATATAGTCATCTGGTCACACACGCACGCTGGTTGCGAGTACTACGTACCTGACCTTTCCGAAGAACATCCCCAATAAGGTCAGTATATGTCCTCCTAGGGCGTCCTCTCCCGGCGTTTCCACTCACATCTCCCTTGTAAATACCTTTTGTTGGTCACTTTTCATATATTCTCACATCCAAATGACCAAACCATTTATACTCCGTATGATTAGGTAGTTAAATAAACGTAACGAGACTTCTGTCAAGTAACTGACTAAACGTAATACCTATTACTTCAGTTGTCATGCTACGTCACAGTTGTACTCTTCAATTTAGCAACGTTATAATTCGTTGGCGTTTTGAGTTTGGGCTCTTTACAATAGACATATTACATAATATTAGCAAATTTAATAACGATACCAAAAACATAACTTGAAGAGATCTATCTATCGTAATTTTAGAGATATCGTCGTTTTAATCACCCGGGTGCCCCGGGACCCCGGGACCCCTTGGACCCCAGTAACAGATGCTGCCATTTTGCCAAAATGGCCGTCACAGATGATGGGTCATGTTAATATTATAAAGCTAACTAAAAAAATGTGCTCAAGCAGTTACAGAAAAATGATAAAGTTTACCATACATTAATGCAAGAGGAAACCATTGTAAAAATCTAAAACAAATTTAATTTGTTTTTATCGTATTTTTAAACAAGCAAGTGTCTTTTATAAAAAGCTTATTTACCATCTGTTTCCTTTAATTTAACTACTTAAACCTATGGTATATATATACCTACTAAGGATATTCTAGCTTTACTTTTCAGTTTATGTATATTTTTTAAACGAAAAGGCACAAGTCAATTCTCTTCCCCAAATGAATTTGAAGATGAATCCATTGATCCATCCATTGAATGTTGCACCAGTAGGTTACCGATAAATTCGATGAAATTTAAATGAAATAACCATTAAAATTCGTTTATACATAATTATTTATATATAATACAATTTATATCCCAAATTTTATCAAATAAAGTTGGACTCTTTGAAGTAAAAGGCTGATATCAGAAAACTGAAAACAGCACTGTCTACAAAAACAAATTTTATAATAATGCTCCTACGGAACGTCACTTAGCAACGACGTAAATCTGAATCTTCATAATTCCATTTCATACAACTCCGTAGCTCACACACTCCTTCAAACCATGTCCAACAACAGCCACTGTATAAACGGCCCAATCCTCATAATTCCTGACTTACACATGGACGCACAGTAATTGTTTTAGTTCTCCCTTTGCAGTTTGACATGTAATTACGACTGGATAGCCCTGTTTGTTGTTCTATGCAAATACTGTGTTCCCCTCTGTGTCAATAGAGAGTTAGTGATGTGTTATTGTGACCTTGTTGTGTTCTGGGCTTATTTCGTTTATTTTAGTTATTATATATTTTAGTTTCTTTGGTTAAATCTTTCTTAAGGTTTTCCTTATTACTGAAGTTTATTGACGTTCCTGGGGCGGTTGCCACGGTTTTGGTCTGTTCAATAATCAGCCTTATGTTTCCACTGTTGGGGGACCTCGTTTTTGTGGGGAAGTGGAGCCACCGTGAGGGTCCAGTGCGGGTTGATGGAAAACATGTCATCGACTTTTGCCTGCAGTCCAAAATGGCTGCCTAGAATGTACCGGACTTACCTACTTGCGTTAAGTCATTTATGGAGAAGATGTAAAAGAAGTAATTGCTGACTTTCAGTTACTACCAATACAAACGAAGAATTGAAAGACTTAAGCAACTAGCTTGTTTCGTATCCTCCAGTTCTATGTATCCAAGTGAAGGACATATAGAGCGTACAGTAATTGGATGGGTCAACAACTTTATTCGATAACGTTCTAGTCGCTTCGTGTTCGAAGAGCATAAGTGGATTGAACTCTGTTTGGACGTTTTCTCCAAGTCCACGACAACTTTCTACATTGTATTTGGTATTATGTTTTGCAATATGTAAGACGCTGTCGTTGACCGCAACATTGCTTTGCATCAAGTGAGATCGTGACCAACACAAGCCTGCAATAAAAAAATACAATATAATAATTATGAACTAATTATCGCAATAATACCAGCAAAACACACCAGGACCAGACCAGACCAGAGAGGGACTGTTTCATGTGAAAACTACATAGCTAAGTAAATCTACTTCTCACTGTCCTTAACTGATTACGTATTCCTAAACAGTGTTATCTATTTAAGTTAGTCTGTCTAATAGATCTCCTTAATCAGAGATCAATATAAACAAATGGCTAATTGCTAGCCAATTCTTTGCCGTTTCGTGAAGGCTTTCAAGAAAAAATCCAACAAATTAATTCTAATATAGATAATTCTAATAAAATTATCTAAAGTCGTATTAAAATGAACTCAATATATCTTTGCTAAAACAAAACACCTTTTTTTACCTTAGATTTGTTTTAACATACTCGATTTCTCAATTTGCTAACTAAAAGTCGAACAAAGCAATCAAACCCTTGAACGCTTGACTGGTTTACAAAAACTATTTTTTATTGAAACGGTGAAGTGTTGTGAAGTTCTTTGTCCCAGCCAATGTGATTTGAATTCAATAAACGGCACCGACTCAGATCGTTTTCCATGGAAATGAAGGGAGTCACTTTTATTTTGTGCGAGAAAGAATAATTCTATTGGCAGGTAATCGTTCCAGAGATTGGAGGTAGATATTAAAAATCCACTGGGAAGCTATTCAGGCACCCGATAGCTTTCCCGTTTTCATTGTTGGAAAATTTATGCTCAATTTTTTTTTGTATATTTTTTTTTAATTTACATTTTGCTGCTCTTTTCGTTTTGCTGGGAGATTAATAACTGTTAGTGAGAATTTGAAAGGACACAATTCTGCACGTAACTCAATTTGCGTTATTAATATTTATGAATAGAAATTTAATAGAAAATAGTGTATTGTCCAGGTAATACAGTAAGCAGGTTTACAGGCTAACACCAAGTTGAGACGACATGCATAAAATGGGTCTACCTTTTATAGCAGAACTTTTTATGTCATAGCATTATTTTGCATAACAGCGGATAGCATAATCTTCATTTCGCATAAAATCGTTTGGCACACACTCATTTATCATACAGTCAGAACCATATTTAGGCATTTTCATATCCATTATAATTAAAAAGTGGAACCATCACATCGCAGAAAGTTCACATAAATATGCAAACAAGCATAAACCATGCATGCAAGCGAGCATGTGACATGCAGCAACTATGGTTTCTGTCACGACTCCGGTGCTGCGGGGCTCCGGCGGTCCCACGCGAGCTTATCGTCGCAGATGCTCCTCAGCTCGCGGGCCACCTAGCCCGTCCGCGCCTATGCGGGCTTGAATTACACTCTAGGGGTAGGGCAGACAAGACAGACTTCATGGAGTCTGTTTTGCAGCGATTCGTTTCTGTCACTAACTTTTGTAGCACAACCTACCGATATTTTGAGAAAATATTTTAAGTTAAGGTCGAAAATTCTATGTTATAGAAATGGCAATACCTAATAAAATTATTCCAAATATAATTCTGCCAAACAATAATAATACTAAATATTTTTTATGCCTTTAAAATATTCGTTTAAAGAAGATTATGCCAAGTGTGTTAGCCAAGTGTGTTGTGTGAGGACTTCCCCATACAGTCCAGCCGTAGAGAGAATGTGATCTTGAAACCTGTCAGTTTCATACAAACGAATATGCGACGTGTTTTGAAAATTTTATCTTTATTACAACTAGAAATTGACCAACTGCCATGCGGTGCAACATAACTTATTATATCGATGTTGGAGATCTCTATATATCTATTTAGCCCGCTATATCCCACTGCTGGACTTGTGGCTAAGGAATAACAGCCGCACGGGTCGATCGAAACTTAAGCTACGCTTACCGAGGTCTGTCCGTGGATAGGTGACTATCCTTTACATACCGAGACTCCTCCGTTCCTCGGAAAGCACGTGAAGCCGTCCCAGGTGGTATTCGTAAGTCTTTAGGGGTCGTCAGAATACCGAAAGTCTGAGAACCAGTCAGACCAAAGAGTATCGTATTATCTAATAACTGGATTGTGAAGGTCAGATAGGCAGTCGCTCCATGTAAAATACTGGTAATCAGCTGCATCCGGTTAGACTGGTAGCCTACACCAACATGGTGGGTACAGCCTAGGCAGATGATTATCCAACTGTATGTCCTCCCTTTCGCTTTTCCGCCCACGTCTATCCATTGCCATTGCGGGTCAATCTTTTCGGTTGGAGTCAAGTTTGTCCTTCCATCTTCGTCTTGATGGGACCCAATCAGTGATTATTTTGGCCCACATCTCATCTGACACGCAGCAGACATTGGAGATAGCATTAAAAATCTGGAAATGTACAGATTAAACATTTCATGAATTCCCGCGTCCTTGCATGATCACGCGTGAACAATAATAATATCTCGATCAAACAGAATGACTGAATGCGCAAATAAAGCCTACTGATTTAAATGCGCCGAACTTACTGTATCAGATGCAAATCAACATAATTCAGGCTTTCATGAAAATCCAATTCAATTTGTCCATTTTAATAAGTTTAATTAATAGATAGGGGTGATTTGTGGCGCCTTTTACGTTATCAATTGTCGTATTTGCATATTCCACACTTTGATGTATGCTTTATGATTTAATTAACCTGATATTACCATATTTGAGGCACTATCAATTCTATAAGTTATCGATAAATGAGATATAATTATTTCCATTACAATGGCGTTCATGAAATTCTGATAATTTAATGTCTATTTATAAGTGAGATTATTTTTCGGGAAATATTGTAATGTATCATCATCGTGTTTATAGTTTGATTAAATAAGTATGCTAAATACTAGACTAAATAAATTATAATCAATTAAAAGACGCTGCGAACAATACAGTGAAGCTTGCCAAAACTACACCTCTACTCTATCCACGCTCACACGCACACATTTTGACCCATTTACAATCAAACTACACCTCACTACGTGCACACATGTTTACGATATCAGCCTCACGTCACTGTTGACAGCTCTATGTCTTGGTTTTTGTATTTGGTCCGATGATATGCATTGTAAATTATCGAAGTATTGGTAAGTACAGTATTTGACAACCATGGTAGGTAGTGATCTCGAGAATAGAACTATTGAGTCTACCGGTAAAACTGAATGTTATAAGAAAGTGTAGGTTTACAAAGAAAAGTATGTGCTTCGGTAATCGTCGTCTATCTTCGGAAATACGAACGCACGATGATGAGATCCAATAAAAAGCTGCTACAAACATGGACAAAATCGAACTGGTTGCTAATTTAATTGTATAATTTATATATATATTTTTTTAAACATTTATTTTATGTTTTGTGATTACTTGAACTCACGCACTGACTTATTATTATTAGTATTACTTATTATAATGTTAGAAATATAGTATAATTATAAAATGTTTGTAAGTATGTGAGCACCATGCATCTATCACATAATTAATTTATGTCACTCCTTCATTTTTCATTCTTTTTACCTATCGTGGTATAGTAATCTTATTCTGGGTGCATTGTCTTCACATATAATTATATAATTAGTGTATACAAGATATAATGATTTTTTTAAAAGAGTAACGGTGGAGTTTCTTGTCCATTCTTCTCCATACGAAAACTACCTTTTGGAATGGGCGACTAGAATCAGTTTTTATTATTTTTTGTAAAGTTTGACGTTCAAGTGACTTTTTTGTGCCTAATTGAAATAAATTATTTGACTTTGACTTTGACATGGAGTTACCTGCCTATTTTGTATTACTATGTTAACAAAATTATAGATTAACAACTCTTTGCAATTCCAAAAAACGGGTTGCACTCCGGGAGTGAAAACTTGAATATTAACGTTGTGCATTTTTCCGTCTTACGAATTTTCGATCAGAGTCACGTGACCTGACGCGGGTTTAACATTTTTTACCCATCACAAAAAAGTGCACAACGCCGCTAAAGAAATGTTCACTTCAAAAACCTTTTCAAAACATAAACGTCAACTTACAATGACGATCTGAGACCGAAGTTGGAAACCCGACAGAGAGAAAACTTCATACAAACGCGCATGCCAATGAAAGGTGCGCTACTATAAAGCGCGATAATACAAAACTTCGAAGATTTTCCTCTGTGGTGGTGGGTTACTCTGTGGCGCGTCATTTGCACACATTCTTCGGAAAGCTATATATGCTGCTGCGTTTTTTAGGTGGGTTCGGTAAAGGTCGGGTAAAATGTTAGCGGGTTTTTCTGTAGAATCATAACCAATTCATTATAATATATGTGGGTGTACTCTAATTATACTTTCAATGAATACAGTCGTTAAGTAGGTATAAAGACAATATTTCCCTGTAGTACCATCTTCATAGTAATTTCCCTTTCATATAACAGTATTATCTAACAACAAATCAAACTACTGTAGGCCTTGTATTGACATTGTTATTCTGTTTATGTTCCTCCAACTCCTTGTTATTCTCTAAACATCAATATGGAGTTGCTAATTCCAGTTTGCGGCAATAGTTTCTAGTATTTACATACAATCATTGTGGTGTATTGACATGCTGGTGGAATTCGTTGAATAAACTGAGTATTATAACTGTTTTCCCCGAAGGGATAGGCAGAGTTATATTTGACTTAGGAAGGTATGGATCTATTTCGTTATTATCAGCCATAATTTAAATACTGTGTGGTACTGTACTGTGGTGGTAGTGTTGGTTATTGCGCAATAGAAAAACCGTTTGCAGTTCAGGTCAAATTATAATTTACTACTAATCACACTAGCAATTCACACACTATAAGTACACGACACAACTATTCAGAATGCAAGACAGTTTCTAAACGTGTTCACTGTTTGACTGCCAGCGATGAACTACTGCTTAGCTCCGGCCGGTCCGAGGCTTATGTTGTAGACTCTGTCGAGCGCCGCTCGGCGGCAGTGACGTCCCAATTAGTCAACTCAGTAACGTATTTCCGACATATTAATATGTAGGTAGTACACCCACATTTCATCATTATGTTTTGTTTGTAAATAGATGATTAAGATATTTGGTAGGCGAATAGGAACTACATATTTTTGGGCTTAAAAAGTATAATGCTATAAAGCTTGGTAAACTTTTTTCAGTACCTATTTCCAAAAATTAGGTACATATCTTATCTTTTTGAAATAAATAACTTTAATCTACTTAAAATTAAATATTAATAAAATACCAACCTATATAATTTTATCAAAACAGATAATTATGTAGATGATACACCGAAATGAACGGTGATGACCGTTAATTTTGTAACATACGAGTTAAAGTTGAATTTTCTCATTTAGCTACCTGTAATCACTGGGAACCAAACCGGACAGGAAATGTTTTACGAACGGTGGTAGAATTAGGAATAGTGTTAGTAATTACTCGGACCATTCCTGTCACAAAGAGCTCTTTACTACAGCTAATTACAAGCTAACATAGGCTAACGTTAGTAGAATAATTACTTAGGCGCTCTACTTACTAACACAAAAAATTCAAAAATATGAGTTTTTTTTTTAGAGGGTTTAATATAATCTTGATCTCAATTACCTACCAATTGAGTACAATGAGTACCTACTCATAATTTTTCCTTCTAAAAATGAGCAACTAATGAAAGTCCAGCCATCCTTACCCGTAATTACAAGAAAAGTTGTGAATCTCTATTTCAGTATATAGGTACATATTGTATACGTACATAATGAAATAGAGATTCACGTTAGTTGCCCTATAATTTTACAATAATCTCAAAAAAAGAGGAAAACCATATAAATAAATAGCAAAATACACTCATTTTATATACTCAAACAATTTATCCCAAGCAACAAAAAAATACATGCAGTCGGATAAGTGAAATATTCGCGCTCACTGCAGTAAACTGACAAAATGAACATCACAAATAAAAAGTCGCAACATGTTAACACGGAATTATCTCTCACACAAAAAGAGAATTAATTGTCTAAATGTAGCGAAGCTATTGTTTCACAGAATAATGCGCAGTTGTATTTAATTATTTATGTGTCCATTACGTGCGACAGGTCATGCCGATAGTTCTAGCAATAACCGTACGATCATAAATTTAAATTGAATTATTAAGTTTGTTAACGAACCTACCAATTTTAATAGAGCCCCTTTTGATAACACATATGAGATTCTGTATAAGACAGTGATCGCAAAGGCGGGAGACGAGGGAGCTCAGACAAAACTGGTCGTTATTCATTAGATGGGTTCTTGGTCTAGAGATTATGTCCTTGGCTGGGCCCTGATAACAAAATTGGAATCTCTTGGGCCCAATTCGGTGATTAACAACTACATGATATGTGTAACCCCAAAAGACAGTGTTTTAGAAGGTGTTACGGTCTAATGTAATGGAACTTAAGTTAATATCTTGTCCCAAGACACTGCCGGAGAGTCATTTTGAAGCTAACTTTGCAGTTTTAATAAAAAAAAAATTATTATTATGTATAATCTCACATCACAGGCTAATTAAGAAGTATTAATATACTACCATTTATAGGCATTTGTATATATTTTTTCAATCATGCCATATTTGAGAAGTTGCAATACCCAATGTGATTTTGGAAGAAAGTCGCCAATTGTATTAAATATTTTTGAGAACTATCTATAAATACAAATTAATAAAATTTAAGAGTCTGTTTGTAATGTCTAAATAACAGCTTTTTACTAAATGCATATGAAAGTATATACTTAAAAATAAAAAGTTTTTTATTTTTTTATTTTTTTCTGTCAATCTGTCTGTCTGTTTCTTCCGGCTAATCTCCGATACGGCTGGGCCGATTTTGATAGCTGATATTCTAAGGAGTAACTTAGGCTACTTTTATTTTAGAAAAAGAATTAGGGTCAACGTGGGCGAAGCCGCGGGCAACGGGCCAATGATATATAAAACTTGTAACTGGACTGGTTAAAGAACACTACTGCTGGATTTGTTAACCTTCGACTTCGAGTGACTTCTTGTATTTGTATATTGCTTCTTCGATGGACATTGTATATTGGACATCGGACGAAGCTATAAAATTAGTCCGAGATAATACTTGAGACCATTTCATACAGCTCAAGCGATGGAAACTATTTTAAAAATTGTTGCAAATAGAGATTGTCCGGAAGACCTATTTCTGTCACTGTTAGCCTTATCGATAGTTGCGGCATTTGGTCGCCAATGACAATATCATTAGAACCTTTGACAATTTGGGAAAGCATTTTGAATTCTATGTTGAGATTCACTGACATAGATATACTCAATTTGATTTAAGTTAATTTTCTGATTTCATTATTACCATGAAAGTTTTTAGTTTTTTTTTTTTTTTGATAGTGCAGTATGATGCTAACTTTGTGTAGATTAACTTGTTTTTTTTTATTTATAAATATTATAGTCGCTTTTCGTGTCGCTATTTGCGTGACTGCGTTGTTCTTTTAAATGGATTTGAATGCGGTTTTTGTCATCATTTAGAGAATTTATTCTGAAAAGTTGTGTGTAATCAAACCATGTGTAGCAGGGACGGGTCGCTAGTTTCAGACGGTTCTCAAATCATTAACAGACGGATATCCAGATAGACGCTGTTTTAAAATAAATACTTTTCAATTTATTTTAGAACATGGACGATCTTATCCTCGAAGCTACTGAGCCAAAAAAATTGAAAAAATAAAACGTGTTTATTTATTTATATATTACAGTAAAACCTATAAGAAGGCTATGGTCTTAAAATAACAAGGTAAATCTACCAATATAATATATGGAAAAGTTTGTTTTTTTGATAAATTATGTGAAATAAAAAACATGGTAGATAACATACCTATTCATCGTACGGAACCCTCACCATGCGAGTTAGAATAGAATAGAATTTTATTTTGCAATTATGGGTAATACACATTATAATTTAGTTGTTTACCATTCCGCATGCAAACATTTACATTATTTATGAAACATGCACTTACATTTCGATTATATTATTATCATTAATTCATAAATTATCATTTTCATTATAATTATCATTAAATGACTAAATTATCATTTTCATTACAATTATCATTCAATTAATAAAATATCTTTATTATTCAAATTTATCAACAAATATATTTTTCTTTGTTATAAACTCATTTATGCTCAACTCATTTGAGTTCAACTCACACTTTTTCGGTATTTTTAATATCATTCCTATGTAATAACGACTCACCAAAATTAAATCTAACTATGCCAAAACCTCCCTTTCTCAAATGCAGGGCCCAGTTTAAGTAAACAAAGTCCAAGAATATCGCAATTCACCCCAAAAGCTATTTGTACGGAGAGAGGTTTAAATATTCAAACATCGTAAGTGGTATACACTGGGAAGTGACATTGGCAAACCTAGTAAATCATCAAAGTACTTTTAAATTTAACCAAAAACGTCTTGAAAACATTCTGCACCAAGCCTTTGGTAAATTGGAATTTCTCTGAGAGACTAACTTTAGTGAAATTAATTTAGTGGATCCCGTCATTGTACAGAATACAAAGTTAATTTTCTTGACGGAACCGTAAGTATTGCCTGAACAACTTTGAACAGAAACAAGCTAATATTCTAACTATTTCAATAACGCTTAGGCATTCTGATGTAACATACGATTGGGTAATTTTAGATCTGTTATATCTGGAATTTGGAATTGTTTGTGCTGGTTGAATAGAGATCAAGTTTGTTGGTTGTATAACTTCTTAAATAGGATGGTCCAGACAGAATATTACCACAGTGTAAAGAGTAAATATTACGATGTGCACCTACCTGTTATGCGCTAGCGTATAATATCATACCTATGTACGTCATTTCTTTTTGCGGACTACATTAGTTTAAGAACTAGGTACTTGACGTTTACTTTTACAATGTTTTTGTAAACATGTGTGCAATTGTATCTATCACATCATTAATTTATTTGTCGATGCTTCATTTTTAATTCATTTTACCTATTGTGGTATAGTAACTTTATTATAGGTGCATCGTCTTCACATATAATTATATAACGCTATACAAAATTTTGTAAAATATTTGAAAAGAGTAACGGTGGAGTTTCATGCCCATAAAACTACCTTTTGGAAGGGACGACTAGAATCAATTATTTTTTTTGTAAATTTTGGCATTCAAAAGTGCCTATTTGAAATAAATTATTTGACTTTGACTTGATATTACTTGATTTAAAAACGGTAGAGTTATGTTGCAAGGAAAAGCTAAGATAAATCTTTTGTAGCGCTTTTAGGTATCCATCTTTTGGCTTAATTTGCGCCAACGATGTTACAGTGAATATCATTACTCTTTCTTCTGTAAGCAAGTAAATCAAACATTATTTTGGCTACAAGTTAAATGCGATATTTAATTGCCACAATTTCAGTGTAATTGTTCATTGTTGTCATTTAACTAATTTCATTAGCTTATTCAGAGGAATTAAAGTATTTTTGCTCAAAGTTCCAGCGCGGCAGCGGCTCCGCGCTAACTGAATGCGCTAATAGTTGAGCTGCCACTCAATGCATTAGTTAGCGCTCATATCCAGTAGCGTCGTGGCTTAGCCTCAAGACGTGTGGCCTCGCAGTCAAAGTGCTGCAGGAATTCTGGGTGGGCGTCATTTTGTATAGACATTTTTATTTAAGCCTAGTTGATAGAGAGGGGCCTTCCCTTTTGTCCTTCTAAACCTCTCTTTTTGAGCTACTTTTACTGCCGGTCTTATCGGAAATGTTTTTTTTTTCAATTGCATACTCCACTCATTTGCATTTTTTTGCACTAATAATACAAAATATCAGTAGCCACGGAAATTAATTGTTTATCAAATTGACACGCTACTTCAATTGGCCGTGTTATAGCCATTTCACACAATTGTTAGAGAATGACAGGTGTGATTTGAGTACAACATGAATAATTGAAGTTGTTAGTCAATATGCTAAACAATAAACGTCACTGACTTTACATAGGTTTAACCTAAACCGTTGGAGAAAAAAAAAACCTATTAATTCCATGTTTCTTATTCACACGTCGCCGCGTCGTTTCTTGTCACAAAACATTCGTCGCTAGCGCCATTTTAGTAAGCAGACGAAATAAATTGTCCTTTAATTACCACGCTGAAAATTTTACCTACGTTTTAAGAGGGAACGCTAATGCATACAACTTGAAAAATAAGGAAACTGTCCTGTGTACTGTTTTTTCATTAACAAGTAATTCAACACGTTGATGGTAATGAAAAAGTGAACATTAATGACTTTATTTGGGTATTTGATGCAGCATTTTCCACGTTTTGTGACACGGCTTTTTACTAGATTTAGAACCACTTGACTATTATAATTGTCTCACTACTCAGGACATCCCTGCGTAAACAATTTAAATTGTATGAGACTGTACCTATTTATTTTCTTAAATGTATACCAGCAAGTACACACCATAATTTGCACCTTTTTAAGTTGCACCATAACACCTGGTTTTTATCCTTGGACTTTTATCTGCCTGTCCATTTTCTTCAGGTCGTTGGTCCTTCTAGACGAGGAAGGTCTTGGCTCAAAGAACCACCAGTTTCTCCAGCAGACAAAACTTGATTGATTGCAGACTACCGCCACTTCAGCTAGACTTCACTGCAAAAAAAAAAACACCTACAAACTAACTCACTTTCACATTTATAATATTATAGTTAGGTTAGCTTCCGCCAGGCGGCTACGCGCGTGTGATATATTTATAAATTACAGCTTATGTTACTCAGTGTTAATATACATTCTACTATTCAAAGCAAATAAGCAGTAATAATAGCAAAGCAATATCTAAAAATGAAGCAGTAATAGCCTAGTGGTGTGACCGTCAGATTGACAAGTCGTAGGTCTCGAGTTCGAACCCAAGGCACGCACCTCTGACTTTTCGGATTCATGTGCGTATTATATAATTATCACTAGCTCAAAAAACGGTGAAGGAAAACATCGTGAGGAAACCGGCATGCCTGAGAGATTTCTCGACGACATGTGAAGCCAAGTCAGAGGCCCATGGGCGGCTTTAAGACTCTGACACCAGGTTGGTTTACTAACCACACGAAAAGAAGACTATTCAAAGAATATAAAAAATCGGTCCAAGAGTTTTTCAGTTTATTCTTATCAAACAAACAAACTAACAAAAAATCAATTCTTTTCTCTTTATAATATTAGTTTAGATATACGACAGCAAAATAATATAAAATTTTAATTTGAACGTCAAAACGGCGCCTGTTCCCGAGTTCACACTACGAACGGTGTGACACGGGCAGGTGGCTAGTTAAGTAGCCGGTCACTCCACTACAGTGCCGGCAATTTATAGCCTCCGGCATGGACAAAAGAACGCCTAGATTTCGTGGTAATGTACGAGGAATGGCGCTTTAATTGCACGTACAAATAAAACGTTGGCCCTTATTCACTGCAACAAAAAATATGTACAGCTGAACGTAATTTAGGCTAATCGTAGCATATTAAAAAGCTCTTTAATGTAGACATGATTAGGTGGCAGATGACTTCTCATGAGACAGAGGTGAAATTAATTCTAGGCGCATTTTCTGCCTAGTCTTTTCCAAATTATCTTGGGGTCGGCTTCCAGTCTAACAGGACTCAACTGGATGCTGGTATTTTAAATGGAGCTATTGCTTATCTCCCACTCCTATAGGGCGTCGATAACCGACTAATGATTTTATACTGAAGATCACGTCTAAACGAGTAGTGTTAATGATTTGGAAAAAATATATGTATAAGAAAATGCCCTAAGGCACACAATACTAATTATAAGTTATTTTTTATTTATTTTTTCTATTTTTTGTGTGTATGAATATTATGTGAACCTGAGTCAAATAAATTTATTTTCTTTCTTTTTTATAACTTAATCTATAAATATTTTTGAATATGTTTATATAATATATATGTATCAATCTGCCTAGCCTTTTCCCAACTATATTGGGTTTGGCTTCCAGTCTAACCGGATGCAGCTGAATATCAGTATTTTACATGGAGCGACTGCCTATCTGACCTCCACAACCCAGTAACTGGGTAATACGATACCCCTTGGTAAGACTGGTTGTCAGACTTTCGACTGACGACCCGTAACGACTGTCAAAGATCCACGAATGACAACCGGGACCAACGGCTTAACGTGCTTTACGAGGCACGGAGGAGTCTCGGTATGTAAAGATGGTCACACATCCACAGACCAACCCCGGCAAGCGTAGCTTAACCTGACGGATCGACCCGTGCGGCAGTTACTACTTAGCCACGAGCTAAATATATATTTATCATAAATTAAAATAGCGCTCCTTGATGTGCCAGTCCTATTACTGGCTGGACGTACGACACGTTGCGTGAGCTCAGTAAAGATCACGGAAGCTAACCACTTAAAATGACTGGCATAATAATATATCTGCGCCTTAAATTGTGCAACTTTGTATTAATTGTTTTGACGATGTCCATAATCTTATTGAAGGAAAAATGTAGGATTGATATTGTAACCATATGAGCTAATCAAAATCTCAAAGATTAAAATCTAGATTTGTCACGGTTACCAATAACAAAGACTGTTTGTACTGATCATTCCATATCACCATTATTGAAAGCTTAAAAGGCTGTCCGTTATGTCAGATATACCTTTGCATCTATATAACATAATTCCGGCTATATTGGACGCTAATAACATCAACCATCGACATCCAATAATCTGGCTAAGTGTATTGGCTACTGCACGTTGTCCCGACATTAAAGGCGAGCGCTCGCCGACGGGCTTGCACGGCACAGGATTATTATAATACTATTAGCGCTCTTGTTTCGTTGATATTGTCATAAGAATAATCTTTGGTACGCATTGGCTGCAGCAGGATGGCGCATTGCTCATGTCATGTCATTGTACAAGTATCCCGCGACATATTTTGGCATGCAACGAGAAGATTTGACAAAACGAAGGATTCCTCGGCATTCTATTTAAACTTTGCAGTGCTGTCCCGTTAGTGAACGCTACCCTTAATGTGTCCTTCTATAAATAAGGTCAAAGCTCTTAACAGGCATCACTGAATAGATGCTGATGACGCATTCACACTAACTCATATTTTACACGCGAGACATAAGTGGATAGGTCACTTTACACTACAAAAGCGTAGGATTTAATGCTCGAGGCACAATATGACACCTAGATTTTGTTTGGCTGAATAGTTTTCGTTTTAAAGATAAAGCGTGGGACGGAGGACATGTTGAATTAGTTTAGGTGTTAATTTTATAAATTCTGTCTGTGTTTGTTTTTAAAACTAGATAGCGCCCTTTGTCTGAGCCACCACCGTTAGACTGAAAAATAAAATTGCTTAAATAATAATGAAATAGGCCGGTAATTGTCACAATTCAAGGATTATTTTTTTCACGAAGAAGTATTAACATTTGCGTTGATCACCATGTTTGCTTAGCTCGGGTTGAGAATATTAGACTACTACACGACAAAGTTGATTTGATGTAAGTAGAGAGAGAAAAAATAAAATAAATGTATTTTTACATAGAAAGAGACAAACATCATTTGGCTTACTACCAGAGAACAAACCACTAATTGCGCAGACACGACTTGCACTTAGCCTTTAAACTATTGCTCATAAATGTACCTACACACCTACCCAATGTTTCTTTTCTAATGTAAGTTTACATTCTCCCGCTAAAAGCGAGGTGTAAAGATACAACGGTACGTAAGCAGTGTCGGACTTAAGTGCTGGGTCACCACTTCACACGGCGTTGGTGTAAATTTATTGCCGGGAGCTTTGGACTAAGAGAGCGCTAGGATTACATTTGTTGAATAATTTCCACGGCAGGGTTATTTAAAACTGAGATGTGTGAGAGTTGAGCGGAAATAATAGGGAGAATGTGTGTGAGTGTGTTGTGGATGTGTGTGTGTTCCTATGCTCACAAAATTAATAAATGAACATAAATTAATTAATATTGTTTCTTCGTGTAAGGATTTTTGTGTGTCAAGGCCGAGGGCTTATGTCTAAGTAATAACAGCCGTATGGGTCGATCGATCAGGTTAAGCTATACTAGCGGCGGTTTGTCCGTGGATGGGTAACCATCACATATACATACCAAGATCTCTCCGTGCCTCGAAAAGCACGTTAAGTCGTTGGTTTCGACTGTCATTCGTGGATCTTTGACAGTCAGAAGCCCGGAAGTCTAACAACCAGTCTTATCAAAGAGGTATCGCATAACCCAGTAACTGGGTTGTGGAGGTTAGATAGGCAGTCGCTCCATGTAAAATACTGATATTCAGCTGTATTCGGTAACTACGGCTACGGCTTGGACGCTAAGCATCTCTGAAACACGGGGTTACAGGTTCGATTCTAATGTATCATAATGGCTTCTTGAGATGTTTAAAACATCATAACAGTATCCTTTGTACCTGCTTACGGTTCGGTACGGTATGTATGTATGTTCATCTTTTCACTCATAACTTCTAAACTCCTCATCATAATTTGAAAAATGAGGTTTCGTTGGAAGGATCTTGATAGTCGCTAGTTTTAGGCTATGTGACGTCACGTTAAATTGAGAACATTAAGTTATCAACTAAAAAAAACTGCCTCGTTGGTCTAGTGCTCGCAAGCGCTACTGCTGAGCATGAGGTCTTGGGTTCGATACCCGGGTCGGGCAAAGTGTTATTGGGCAGCCCGGAGTGTGGATTTGTGCCCGGTTGATGGCAATAGGCTCGCCCCATATTACATGGGACTTAAACATAACTGGCGAAATGTGGGTGTACCTACTACAGTTACACCTCCCTCTGCCCAACCCTTTGGGCAAACAAGGCGTGATGTTATGTTATATTTAAAATAAAAAAAAATATGATACCATGTTGGGTACCTATCAATAGAAAGGGCTTAATAAGCACATTTCAAAAATATATAATATACATATTATAACGCCAAATTATTCTTAAAAGTCAGTCAGACGTAATCTGTTCGATTTATTAACTCGTGTGACTCCGGATTTTTTATTTGTCTGTCTGTGATGTCTTTTTATTTTTCACTTTTTATTTTTTACTATTTATTTTTTTGGTTTATACCACATGTGCCTGCCACTTTGACAATTTTGGAATGTTCAATTCAATTCAATTCAAAATATTTTATTTCACATAAACCTACAAGGGTACTTATGAAACTTCAGAAGCTAGGTGCACGGTTCCAATTGGTCGTTTCCTATGGAGAAGAGCCGGCAAGAAACTCCACGGTTACTCTTTTAAAAATAAATGATATTTACAATCTTTTCAAGTTACAGTGTTTATAGGTACCTATGAGAGGACACTGTTCTTTTATTGCATTCGATAACGCATTCTACCTTATTGAACTTGAATAAACTTTATATAATAATATTGTAATGCATGATAATAATTTACTGTTTAATTTTTGTAATTTATATCCTAAAGTCTTAATTTTAATTTTGATTCTTATGATTTACATAAATGTTTTGTTCTTTGTTTTAAATTGATTTTTCTATCCTCACTACACTACGAGTAAAAAATCTTGTTAAAATTTATTTTTATGTAAGTGCTGTGTACGCCTGTAAATGACTAATTCACCATAACTCAACGCTTATGTATTTGTAATCATGTCAATGTTTCAAGTGAATAGGTCGTTGGTGTACCTTTCTAATAATAAATAAATGTCTTGTTTATACCTTTTTTGACATATTTGGGTTTTCTAACTTTTATTTATAATAAACGGAAAGCAACGTGGGGAAACCTCGACGTAGAATCCTTATGAATGTAAAATTGGCAAACCGCACAAAGCAAGGGTAAAGATTAATGTTAGTTTTATTTATTTATTTGATTTACACGGCTTAGAAAACCAATTACATAAATCAGAGTATATATAATAAGTACAAACATAACACATAACGAATAACAACAATTCAATATTATTATTCTCACAAAAATGACTTCTCTTCATGAGAAATCCTTCAACCTGCTGTCGGATCTTAGGCCAGTAGGTGTTCCATAAGAATAGATTAAAAGTTACCAATATCGTGCCTAAATCAATGAAATCTTTACTCAAAACTGCTTGTAATGTGGTCATTATTTTGACAACCTTCTTTGAGCAGAGTCGAGCTTACCGCGCTACTTGGTTATGCGCCAGGAAAGTTGTATGGAATTACATTGTTGATGCGTTTCAGCCAATTTCCTTTCCATTTTTGTCGAGTATTGTTTCAAATATAACATAACATAACATCACGCCTTGTTTCCCCGAAGGGTTGGGCAGCGGTGTACCTGTAGTAGGTACTGTGAGGGTTTAACCTCACAGGGGGTTGGTAGCTATAAAATAAAATATGCGGAGGTACTTTAAGAGGTCCAGAGGACCGCTATATTATAAGCTCACAAGTAAATACAATAAATAAGATGCACGCTTGCACGAGACGGGGCCCTAGCACGATCTGTCACAAGACAAATGCTAAACACGTAAATATCAAAAAGTAATTCTAAGTTTAAATGTTGGAATGTTGCTGCCAGTCATACAAACTGCCAGCCACTAAAGCACTACAGTACACCCACATTTCGCCATTTATGTTTAAGCCCCATGTAATAGGGGGCGAGCCTATTGCCATCAACCGGGCACAAATCTAGACTTCGGGCTGCAACTGAGAAATTCCAGATAGAAAATCCCAATAACACTTTGCCCGACCCGGGGATCGAACCCAAGACCTCATGCTCAGCAGTAGCGCTTGCGACCACTAGACCAACGAGGCTGTCAAAATAGAAAATGGGTGTGGGTGTAGGTTACAAATATAGTCAGATGCAAAAAGATTTAATTCAGAAATTGGCTGTATAGGTAGTAAAATTAAGACTGCATAAATAAAAATAAAAAAAACAATAGCGCGGGGAAGAAACAAAAGCGCGGCGTGGTGAGAATTTTATTGAATTTAGTAACTACTTTAAATAAATTCTTACTCTAATAAATAGTGAGCTGGTTTTATATTAATTACTCGCATTGTTCGAGTAAAGTTCTATACCAGCCTTAGTCCGCAATTAATGCGTTGCTGGCCACGCTATGATGCCCTCGAGCTTAGCTACTCTGTCCGCGCTATAAAGACCTCGACCTTCAGTCTCGATCTTTATTTCAGCTTGTCCATCAAGGGCTACAATGCTGACTGTGCTGTGTTAGCCTGGAGCTTCGCTTTCAGCCATAATCACCGCTGCCAGCAACCCTGTCATTACAGACCGCGGCAGTAATGTATACCAGAAAACCAGCGAAATTCCGCGGTTTTTTTTAATATTTACAATTCATATTCTTTATGGCGCCTCTTTAGGTCGTGCATGAGCTATCCCAATGTTAAAAAATAATTGATTTGCTGTATATTGTGATCACCTATACTCGTAGTAGATTGTGAAACAGTATCACATGGTTTTATTTGAAACACAAAACAATTGAAGCACGAACATTTAAACAACCATTTTCATATCGAGATCAACTACCTAAAGTAAAAGAAACCCGCAAAATAAATTCCATTAAATCGTATTTCATTTTGTACAATGGCATCAATTGCTAAAATCGCATTTACCTGTACAAAGCGCGCTTAACTTGTCCGAAACACCGTCAGTTTAACGCTTGATAAAATTAAAGCTCTTTTATTTCAATGCTACAGTAATTCAACAACTTTTTATCACGCAATTATGTGTTCTGGTTGGTGTTGTGTTGAAAAAAGACACGTGTAAAAGCAGTAATAATATGAGGAAAGTTCAAGGTTTAATACATTTTTACATAGGTAACTAATTATGTAAATGTGCTTGCCTTAAATTTCGTATTTGGTAAGGCCTGACAGCTACTTAAACCTGTACCTAGTGAATATGGCAAACGAATATTTTAGATGGTCTTAATAACGTATCAAGTTATATACGAATGTTGTGAAAACATTGGACGTTGTCCCGGCTATTCAAAGGCTGAGCTGACAGCTGATGAGATATCAGTCGAGCAAATTAACAGCCTTTGGCTTGAACAATATGGCTTTAGGCCTAGCGGGATGGCTCAGTTCAGCCACCTACGCCGTCAGGAAAGTAAGACAATACCAAACAATGATGTTGATATAGCTCGGTTAGTCTATTTTAGTTATTTATGTCCTACGGTATTCAGGTGTGGGGTAAAGCTGCTGATATTCAAAATATATTTGTCTTTCAAAAACAAGCTGTTCGAGCCATTTACCAGCTAGGTGCCAGAGTTTCTCCAAGATATTTTTTCAAAGATATCGGTATCCTCACTGTGGCATCACATTTCATCTTCGCTAACAACTTTTAGATTAGGCAAAATATACACTTAAACATTGAAAACAGTGATATTCACAATTTTAATAGAAAAAAGTGCTGATTCCCAGCCTAGTTTGAATAAATGACTTCTGAATTTTTTAGAGGTGATGAAAAGTTTAGACAGCTAGGCGTCAGATAATTTTACCATTGGACAGTTACACCTTTCCCAAGATTTGTAGAAGCATACTTATGATACTGCACCTGCTTAAAGTAACTACTCGAAAAAGCTTATTTGTAATTCTGTAAATTTGTGCTATATATTAGTTACAATCATAGCACAACAGTTTTTTACACACCACAATTCTGCTTCCCATTTTTGTCATTATTAAATTGTTTCATCCCACATAATCCCATAAAAGATAACAAAACAAACAAATAAATAAAATCCGCCATATTTTTAAGAAACCTGCTAGTTTATTGGACAGAACATTCGGTCGCCGGCCACCCAACATGGCATTCAACGCATGATATATGATGGCAAGCTAACTGCGCGGAAGTTCCACATTTGTATGGGAAGTCGTAATTTTATGTGTCCCAGTGCCTACACAGAATAAATATTACGATAGTGTTTCGTTGTAAAAAATTCAATAAAACTGTCTGTACGCATTTCCTAACATTTTATTTGGTCCTTTTATTCTGATTGTTTCATAAATGATTTTTTTATACAACCTTTATTTGGCAAATCAGTGTCATGTCTTTGTCATTGAAAAGCACATTCAAATAGATAAATGCTTGCTCGGAAAATATCTACACAAATTAGAATAAAAAATTTAGTTTAAAAAACTGTAACCCGTCTGCGAAAAAAAAAACTCATCTAAAAAGTACGAAACTAGAAAATATTTCAGACAGTGTACAAAAATGGTCAAAGTAAAGCCGTAGTCGTATGCCATTAAAATTTTGTAGGTTTTCCTGGCACCCACATGGAATACAGGCATGCAACCACGGATACATTAAATTTAGTGAATTTATATAGCCTGTCACCCGGACCATTATTACGAATCTATTGATACCTCATTCATCAAAGTTGGTTCAGTAGTTTAGGTGCTTCGGTGGAGCACACGTAAACACAAATATACTTACATACAAACATAGACTGCTAAAATGATAACCGTTCCTTTTGGATTTGTCATAGTCGGGTAAAAAAACATGACCTATTTCTATTATGTCCCTACTTTATTAGTAGATCTCTTTATTAGTAGATATCCTCTTCTCTTCATCATCATTATCTTGTCCTTATCTCAATTTATTTGGAAAATGAAATGAAATTGTTTATTCTCTAAATAGGATATTAAAATAATAATAAAAAAAAACACAATCTCTGAGAAGAATGACCGAAACAAACTTAGAGGTCACAGTTTCTTTTAAAGTCTAGACATAATCTTGGTCAGGCCATATGTGGACCATGTAGATTATGGATCATGGGTCTGAAATGGTATTTTAAGGAAAGAACCACACAGATTTGAGTGGACCTGTCCTGTCAGTGCAAGCATTTGTCAGTAATCGTGGAGCTCAACTCAGAACTTAAGGAGACATGTCTTTTTCTTCCATCTTTTATCGATAACTAAGTATTATTAAGTATGCACCTACTAAAGTTATTTCTTTCGGTGTTTCCACAGTTCTCACAATGACGATTCAAAAATATTACAGCACTTACAAAAATTTGCCCGAGAAGAAAAAAAATAACAGAAAACACATAAGGATCTCGTTAGGTGTCACACATAAAAATAAAGATAACATTACGGTTACAAACGTACCTAATAATACAGTTATTAAACATAGGTCTTAGTAATAAAACCTTTTAATGCGTCACGTAGTTACAATCAAGTGATATTAAACACCTAGAGATCATGGACTAGACTGGAAGAATGCTGGTTGTGGCGAGATTAAGTGGACGGACGTGATCTTGTGGCTATAATAGTTATGTCAGTCGACAAGATAAAACTGTCTTTTACTATATTTTTAAACACAACACAACCTCACGCCTGTATTTTTCTAAGTCGTAGGCACGCCGGTTAGATTAATTTGTGCAATGTGACGTGTGATGAGCTAGGTAAATCCGGATTCACATTACCGAATTGTCTTTAGTCGTGACGCCTTCTGACGCAATGTTAGCTAATCAAAACTCATTGTAATTTGACGTAGTCCTGAACAGATTCGTTTGATTAGTATATCCTGCATCACGACGTAACACGCCACAGTAAATTGTCGATGGCTTAACGAGCTCAAATTCAGCATTCGAGTATTTTTTAATGACTGCAGCTACTGATTATTTTTAAATGACAATTTGCCTAACCCGGGGATCGAATCCCACGCTCAGCAGTCACCCTCACGACTACTAGGCCAACGAGATATTACTCGATTTTTATAACTGCGGTTGGAGCTGTCAAAATCGTAGGTTATTAGTAATATTAAATTCACCCGCACGATTACCTCCTTAGTGTCCCGACGCCTCATAATACGGTCGACACAATTCGCTTCGTCTCCATAGTTATGTATGACATAACTATCTTCGTTGAAATGAAATTTAATTTATTTGCTAGAATATAGCTTCTTAATTAATTACATGGTAAATTAATTTTAATCTCACTATATTCGTGCAAATATTTCTAGTACATGCTTTAATATCATGAAATTACATCAATGTCATTAGTCATACACATCATAATCATATGAAAATAGTCTTTCTTCGTTAATATTAATTATTATTATTTAACATTATAAAATATATTAAATTATTTTATTAGGTTATACTCAAGACAGTTCATCAATCTGTTAGTTAAATTTTATTTGCACACACGTATTTACATGATTTATTTTCCGCACCTGCAGAAGCAGCCCCAGCACAGCCCGCCGTGCTAGGAAGATGGGATGGCGCAAAGGTGGCACACACTGACGTTGCACCAACCACACCAAAGGCCTGTCTTCCTTCCAAGGCATATGGTAATTCCATCTGGTCTCTTCCCATAGTCGCGTGCCAAGCCATTGGGTTCTAAAACAGCTGGCACTCCGGCGGTGACAAGAGCACGACGGATCATCATTAATACTGGCGTGCCGTGCTACCGGGCCTGCGCTCTTACTGCCTGTAAGAGCATCGACTGTCTCGGATACCATGGTTTATATCCTGATAAGCCATGTTGTCCAAGACAGTCGATACCTTTACCAAATTGGCAGTGATGCGGATCCACACAAAGAGCGACCAGACGCAGACAAGTAGCGAGCCGGAAGGTGGTATCACCCAGCATAGTGCTTATGTTGGGTGACGGTAAACTCAAACTCAAACTCAAAGCATTTATTTCAATTAAACCATTTACAGGCACTTTTGAATTGTCAAGGAGTCAGTCAGTCAGAAATATGAAGCTAGTTGCCCATTCCAAAGCGTAGGTTCCTATGGAGAAGAACGGGCAAGAAACTCCACGGACACTCTTTTAAAAAAAATTATATTCTTACAAAATATTGTTTACATCATTCATGTTGAAATTATACATGTGAGAACAATGTAGAAAGACGTGTACGTAAAAAGCGTCCGTAAAAAAAAAATCAAAAATAAAACAATTCAAAAATTAAAATAAGCCGTGGCAGATAAGAGATGACCAGTCCCTACTGATGGCGCCCGTTCACGAACATGACGCATGGATCAGCACCGTTTAGCTCAACCATTTTGAAGGGAACTCAACGATCCAACACACATGCCACCACCAGCGAGACATTTGAGTGAGCATGACATACTCTTAGCCGCCAGGGCATATCAAATCAATGAAAGCCGTACCCAGTAAATGGTAGCTTTATAGAAGGTACATGGTCACAGTGCTCACACATGTGCTATGCAATTATACAATAAAAAAAGAGATTGAAGTTATACAATTCAAAGATAGTTTTTGCAATCTTCAGCAATTCCAACAATATTTTTGAATGCTAATCAATTAGTTTATGCGCCCTTGTGGAGCTGGACCAGCAACTGAAGTAGCAACTGAAGCCAGAGGTCCGACTCCCACTCACCCACAGCCAGCAGGTGGGCACGCTCAGCAGTATTAGTGGACGTATTAATAAGATTATTCCGTACCAACCTGCAGAGCGGCTCATCCCACTGTCTCTGGGAAGATGGGTTCTCGGACCGATATGTATTCGGGCAAGCCGCTTTCCAGGTGTTCTCCGCATCGGTCAAGCACGGCACTTCAGAGTCAACCAGGCAGGGGGCTAAAATTTTCCCAGTCAACTTTTCAGTGCTGCGGATAGAGGACAGGAACGTGGGTAAGCTAATTCTAGTAATTTTACGAAAAACGGATGGGTAGAGTGTGGCTTACAGCCACGGTCGGTCGTCCAAGGCCACATTTAAAATGGATGTTAATGTGCTGCGAATAATTTGGTCAATTTTGTCCAAGAGGTGTGACTGCTACCATAAAGGGGAAGAGCGTAGAAAATATATATAATTCGGGCCAAAACAACCGATATAATCAGGGTGAATGCCGAATATAAATTATTTTGGAGAGTATGTCCGAAATTTCGTTGAAGTTTTTGATTTTTTCTGCGATGAAAGGATAAAAGCTGTCTTATTTGTTGATTAGATTTTTAAATAATGTCAATAATTATAATTTAAATTAGCTTTCCTAAATTTATATGGTTATACATAATTTTTGTTTAAAATTTAAATAATTATCTATTGAATAAAATCATCTGTCACAAAGCCGATTGTTTAAAGTTCTATTAAATTCTAAGTTATTAATTTTTCTTATTTTTTCCGGTATTTTATTATACATTTTCACCGCCATGTTGTAGCAGTTTTTGTAATCGGCTTCGAGGATTTTGACTTTGATTGACTTTTGAGGATTTTGACTACCAGAGGATTTTGTACTATTTGCCCTTAAATGTTAAATTGTTATTGTAGTTATTTAAACCACTTATACTGTAATATTTTGCGCACGGTTGTAAAAATCGAGTTATATTGACCTTGATACAAATACACTGAACTGGTTTTAAATAAAAGAATCCAATCCTTGTATCTAATTATAATTAAATCCTACTTTCAGTTTAAGATAACTAAGATTTACGTTCAAACGCCCCTAGCGTCTTCGACTTCAACTTCGCCACCCCTACATAATTTCAGCTTTAATCTAGTATTCGCTTTTTTATTTTCTAATTTCACTGTTTCAAGTAAGACTACAGACAGTACAAATTTACAAATTTTAGGAACAAAATAACAGCAAAATGTATCGAATTTTAACTTTTGTAACTTGAGGAAACTAATTACTAAATTGTTTTTGAAGATTGAATTAGATTGCCTTCTTATTCATTGTAATTAATGAAAAGGGAAGCTACAATCTAATCGTGTTAGTAATAATAAATATTCTGTTAAATAATAAGGAAATATCTGCTATCTACTCCTTATTAAGAAAGATTTTGAATAGTGACCAATAAACACAGGAAAATATCCCAGGAATAAGCTAGTAGTGGCTATCTTTTATATACACTTTTAATATTATAAAGAAAATAAAAAATGTTTTTTGTTTGTAATGAATAAACTAAAAACTACAGGACCGATTAAAAAAAAAACAGTAAAATGCTATATTATCAACGAGTAACATAGGCTATGATATTTTATAAAGATATCACGCGGGCGAAGCCGCTGGTGGAAGCTAGTTTAGTATAAAAGTACCTATATAACCGATTTTTGATGTTACATTCAAATTCAAAAGTCATTTATTAAAACTAGGCTGAGAATCAGCACTTTTCGAACGTCAAAATTACATAACACAGTCCCCCAAAACGCCCACCCTTCAGCACTTCCTAGTGCTTTTGCTGGGAAGAAGAAGTGGCGCAACAAACTCCCCAGCAGCACAGCGTATGTTCAGTTAGAAAAATAAAAAATATAATATGCAAGTATGCATAGTATGCAAGATAATTTACATTACGCAAAACATAATTTAAATTATAAATTAATACCATATGAAAGCTAGCAAACGCCAATATACCAACCAAAAACATCGAGAAATGTACTCAAGCAGAAATAAAAATAACTAAACGTAAACAATATCTAAAAAAGAAAATAAAGCCTCCAGGCATAAAGGGCGTGCCCGCTTACATTTAGCTGTAACTAGAAGTTATAATTGATAAAATAGGACCATCGAGGTCGTCAAGGTCGCTAGCTAACCACATATTGCAATACAACTCATAAAAAAACATTGTAATGAGTAGAGTATGTCAACAATAAATTAAAATAAATCAACTTATAAAGTAAAAATATAAACAATTATATAAACTCATATAACCTGTCAGTAGGTAAACTAATTTTGGAGAAAGAACATTTAAACATTGTCTTGAGTTAATCACAGCAACCAACTATTCTTATCATTTAAGTAGTCGTTGATAGAATAGTATGCCTTTGAACAAAGGTTGGACTTTACTTTAGTTTTAAACGCATTAAAAGGCAAATCTAGCAAAGAAGAGGGTAGTTTGTTATAAAAGGTTATACCAAGCCCAACAAATGAGTTATGAACCTTATGAAGCCGGTGAAAGGGAGCACGTAGTTTATTCTTACTTCTAGTGTTAACATTGTGAATATCACTGTTTTTTGTGTATAAGTGTATATTTTGCCTAATATATAAGATGCTGGCGAAGATGAATTGTGATGCCACTGTGAGGATACCGATATTTTTGAAAAAATCTCTCAGAAAAACTCTGGTAGGTGCCAGAGTTTCTCTGCTAAATTGCTCGAATAGCTCGTTTTTGGAGGACAAATATATTTTCACTTCTAATGCTCTGAAAGTGCTTATTTGTGCAGGATATAGGGTGCAAGTGCAATCACGTATCTACTCATAAATCTATCTATATTAAGGCAAAGAAAATGAGCCATACAGCCAAATGCAATAAGAAGTTCATAGATAGAATTTGTTATTTTATAATATTTACTTTAATTTATTTGCCATATGTTTTTTTTTAAGACATAAAAACAATTTCCTTCAGTATTCAAAACTACTAAAAAGTACAAATTTACTTTGAATTTAAATTAAAGAAATGTTATGTTATACTACTGTTTTATTTCCTCGCAATCGAAGTGAAAAGCAGAGTTTATAACTCGTCCACAAAATTCTTCTTCGTTTTGTGCACTTGTTGTAAAATCTACTATTACATAAATACACTTATTTTAAACTGGACTAGCAGTTTACAGGCAGAATGTTCAAGTTAAAAGGCTCACTTCAAAATCCTACAACTCAAACTCAAATAAAACTATAATCAATTATACAAAAAGAAACATTTAATCATCTCAGACCAGCGACATTGCCAAAATAAATTAGAAACAAAATATATATCACAGACTATCTCTGCGAGAGCTTACCAGCCGTGTTTGGGCACCTAACATCCCAAGTCGACCAACAACAGCGCCCTGGAAGCTTTCCAACCACAAATCGCGGAATTTATTTGCCTTCAACCGTTGCTAGTGCATCTACGTGGGTAGTATACAAAATGCATTGGTGTACGGAGATAAGGCTGCTGGATAGGGCAATAAAACGCAATTTTCAAGTCAAGAAAGTCAATCACATCATCGCATTGTTGACATACCTAACTGTTAAATGCGAGTCGTACGTAGTTCTCAACGTTAATGATAATAACTATTATTTTGGTAACAATATAATTTAAAAGAGTGTCCATGGAGTTTCTTGTCCGTTCTTCTGCAAAGGTACCTACTACGCTCTGGAAGGGCAACCAGCTTCTTATTTTCTGACTGACCGACTCTTAGACAATTCAAAAGTGCCTGTAGATGGTTTAATTATACAGCTTCATTATATACCTTGCAGAGAAAGCAAGCTGAATTGGCAGTGGGCTGGCCATGTTTATCAAAGGACCGATGGCCAGTTGAGCAGACGAGTCCAGGTGTGGAGACAATGTATCGGCAAGTGTAGTGTGGAACGCCCCAGCTAGATGGACCTCAAAGGTGGCTGGGACAGACTGGATGCGGAATAGGGAGGACAGCGTGTTGTGGCGCAGCTTGGAAGAGGCCT
Source organism: Xanthia togata (assembly GCA_963853775.1). Lineage (NCBI taxonomy): Eukaryota > Metazoa > Arthropoda > Insecta > Lepidoptera > Noctuidae > Xanthia > Xanthia togata. The sequence goes on along the minus strand of OY970794.1, from coordinate 25,232,791 downwards.
ATGTCCACCAGTGGGCTGCGATAGGCTGAATTTCTTAAAATACGAGTGTATCCAACTAATGAAAAAGCATACCCCGAACGTGACTATATGTATCTAGTGTTTTATGGTGTGTGAGTTTTTAAAGCATTGAATATTAATCATTCCAACCTTTGCCTATAATTTTCTGGTGAACATAGATTTGGGAGTCAGTTTAATTAAATTTGCCTACTAGAAAAGATATCATGAATGGCTGATTGCCTCGTAAAGTAGTAGGTACACCTAAACACATAAAATAATTTGTTAAATAGTTTACATTACCTACATCATTCTTCATTTTTTTTTATCTTCTTGCAAATTGAAAACCTTTAATATTTAACTTGTTGTTCTATCTAGTTACTCTATATCTTAGTCAACAGACTTGTAGCGGGAGGCCGTATTTTACTCAGTTCAGTTATGGCGTTGCAACTCAAGTATTGGGTGATAAATAAAGTCACAATACATTCGAGTTTTATCTACCAATCGTTTAGGTTTAAAGTGAACAGTTTAAAAAGAACATTTAATTTCGACCTTATGACCAAAGTTGAATGGTCGAATGTTTGGATATTTTACTGGCATTTAGACCGGAACATAGAATTAATGTCTTTCAAATTCAAAATATTTTATTTCACATAAACCTACATGGGCACTTATGAAACGTCAGAAACCAGGTGCACAATTCCAATTTGGGCGTTTCCTATGGAGAAGAGCCGGCAAGAAACTCCACGGTCTTTTAAAGATATTTGACTTTTACAATATTTTCAAATAACAGTGTTAAGAGTCCTATTACATTTTTTTACGGAAATTCATGATTTTTGACCATGTAATTTTTAGCAGCAGTAAGATATTTTAATTATTTGATTATAATAACTATAGTGCCATTCTCTTTCCTGTAAGTTGGAGTTACACATTATTTTCGTGTAATTTGCTAAATTGACGCGGAATATATAGTACTTTAATTTAATTTATTGTAATTTTGTCTTATTTATATTGAGAAACAAAAACTAATGAAACGTATTCACTGTAGATCGAAGTTTTATATCATATTAGTTTATTTGATTTAATTGTGTTTATTTGGAATATAATGGACATGAAAATTAAGACATTTATTGGTTTTCTTTACGACTTTTCCCTGAAAACTCAAGGAATTTAAAGAAATTCTAGAACTCCAATAAACAAGTAAAACATTCAAGTTATCGTTTAGTAACTTTCGCTTTTATTAAAACTGAATGAAACAATGTGAATTTGAGCGTCAAAGTTCCATTGCCGACGTTTTTCCTTGTAAACTGAGTTCGTAAAATATTCATAGTAAATTACACGACATGAAAAGTTAAAATGTGCAACTCCAACTTACAATAAAGAGAATGGCACTATCGTTATTCATAATCAAATAATTCAAATATCTTACTGCTGCTGAAAATTACAACGTCAAAAATCATGAATTCGCGTCAAAAATGTAATAGGACTCTTAATAGGTTTGGAAGGACAGTGTAGGCCTTCCAACAAGTACCAGGTACTTAACAAAATAGAAAATAATCTACACTGACGGACTCATAAACTGCATCAAAGTTCAGGATTACTTTCAAATTAATATTTTTGTTAAGTATGCAAACTTTTTGGATTAAACTAAATGAAAATGACGAGACTGTCCCTTAATTATAAAAAAAAAACAAAATTAAAAAATAGAGAACTGTAGTAGAACATAAAGTTAATTATAGCCGTGAAAATAAAATTTATGCATAGTCTCAAATTCGTGTGTTATTTAGAGTAAAGTTTGAAATTATTCTTTTAGTTTTTTTTTTCATTTGCTATTTAAATTATTGTTACCAATAGTATTGATTATTAGTCTTTTTAACTCAACAAAACTGTCGTAACCATAAATACTTACACTTCGTCCGAACAATCCGCTCATATTGTGGCATTGGTGTGGAAAGGCTTGGATCAACGAACGATTGCTAGAAATTTACATTTAAACCAGTCTACGGTTTCTAGAGTATACCAAAAGTTTGTAGAGATAGGTTCTTACAAAAGCGGTACCGGCAGAACTGCAACCACCCGTCGCGCGTCGTGACGACTGATTTATTGTTTCAACTTTCCTACGAAATCATTTCCTCACGTCAGTAAACATAAAAACAGAGCTGAATGAAGTGCGTGGAGTAAGCGTTAGTGCACAAACAAAAATAAGGAGGCTTAAGAAAGCAGCAATCACCCCTTTTAGACCAGCAAATGGTCCAAAGCTCTCTGCAGCTTTCAGACAAGCTCGTTTAAGATTTGCGCGTGAACATCTTAATTGGACTGAAGAGCAATGAGCATCCGTATTGTTCACCGATGAGTGTAGGACATGTTTAAATGCTGCAGACGGTAGCAGAAGAGTCATCGTTGACGTGAGGAGAGATATACTCAAAGTTGCATTGAGGAGCATGTTCCTTTTGGAGGCCGTTTCTGTATAGTGTGGGGTGGCATTTCAATGATCGGGCGAACGGAACTTGTGTTCATCGACTTGGTTCGTCAAAACGGTAGAAGAGGAGATTTGACGGTACAACGCTATATAACAGAGGTTTTAGAAGCTCACGTGGTACCTTTTTTTTTTTGTGGGATATTGTCAAATAACTTGTCCCGCTCTGGGTGGCGTGTTGTAGCGTGTCAGACTCTTACTGACTAAAAACCGTGCGTGGAACACAACGCGCCGTCGACCCGGGCCTGGTCCTTATCGGACGGCGAGCTACCCATAGCTCACCGTCCGCAAGGCCGCGCCTACGGTGGCTGGGAATCGGCCTACGATTCCCGACGCCCAGGGCGTCTCCTGCGGCGCGCGGTGGCTAGGGGCGTGAGGGTGCGAATATTGCCTCTCCCTCACGCGTTCCGCCTCCTCCTTCGCGAGCATTACTGCTTCGCAGAAGGAAGTGACGGCTTCCCATGCCCTCTCGCTCCGTGCCTTGGCCTGGACTAGGGCCGTTCGTGAGAGATCCCCGCCAGCGATCGCCTCCACGAGGACACAGCGATGCTCTGCCCAAGCCAGGCAGACCTCCACCGTATGCTCCACCGTGTCCCGCCGTTTCAAGGTAGCCCCGGCCCGCTCCAGTCTGGGAGCCAAACGTCTGAAATGCTCCACGAAGTTCCACCGGCTGTCGAAGACGAGTCCTAGGTACTTCATCGTCGACTCGACGCCGATGTGAACCCTTCCTTACGTTTTTTGAGAAACTGACTGTGGCACGTTCCGAGGACCATGAAAACACATGGCTTCGGACTTGAGCACACGTGTTACCTGACATGGGATTAATAGGGGAAAATACTCTAATGCAAGATAATGCCCGACCCCACGCCGCTGTTCGACAATATTGCGAAGAGGTTGGGATACGTACCATGAATTGGCCAGCACGCAGCCCGGATCTTAATCCCATTGAGCATGTTTGGAACTGTTAAAAAAAGTTGTATATGCGAAAAATCCTGTGCCCACAACAGTGGCAGCACTAAGAACAGCGATTTCACAAGAATGGAACAATATTTCGCAAGACAGTTTAATAACCCTAATCAGATCTATGTGGAACCGATTAGAATCTGTATTAAGGGCACGTGGAGGCAATTGCACCTTAGTAGAAGAAAAAAAAACCTGTGCTACAACTTTTTTTTACTGTAAGAACCAATTTTTCAGTATACCAATTTTTGTTACATTTATAGTTTTTATTCAAAAAAATTTAATGTTCCTTTCCAGTATACAAACATACACTTAAGGATATGATGATACTACGCTGTTATGAAGTTAACGAACCAAACTATAGGTTTATATTTAAATTTGTATAAAAAGTTTGAATACTTGGTTAAAATGTTTATTTCAAAAGATGAACATTGATGCAGTGTAAGAGAAAAATAAATTAATAAAAAATAAAAACCAATTTTAAACGAAATCACACGATAGCAGTAAGTAGTTAGGAGTCCAGAGTCTAAATTTGTGCCCGATTGCTGATAGGCTCGCCCCTTATTACGGGATTAAACATATCTTCTGGCCATATGTGGGTGTATTATAGGTATACCACTCTACCTAACCATTCGGGGAAATATAGGTGATAAGATGTTCTAATAATCTCAGATCTTTAATTACCTGTTTATGGAGCTTCAATCAGACACCTGTATTAAATATAATATATAGGTATATGTAATTAAGAACTAGTTAATTATAATGGTGCTGAACAAGGTGTTTTAGATAATCAAAATAATCATATCCAATCAGAAACCAATTTGCAATTAGAATGGTTTCCTTGAACCAATTACTTGGAACCCTCTGTTTAATAGAACTATGAATCGACTCGTGTTTTTTTTTTCACTGAATTATGTTAGGCAGCTCAGACCAAATAAAAAACAAGACAGCGCTGCGAACAACACAATGAAGCAAGCCATAACTACGAGTACATCTCCTCTCTGTGCATACATTCTCACACACATTCATTTACAACCATTTACAATTAAACTACACCTCACTAAGTGCACACAGTTTATGAAACCGTCCTCACTTCACTGTTGACAGCGCATTGTCTTGGTTTTTTATTTGGTCTGAGTTGAATGTTGAATTGTCGTTTTGACTAAGATACACTGCTGATGCTATTTCACTTTCTTCCTGAAATAACAGACGAAAAGCTTTCCTTGTAACATTATTTCCTTTTATTATCGTTGCCCGACTTCAAAGAACAATTTTGGTCCTTCGAAGGTATACGTTCCATTATACTCTACCCGTCCTTTCCTCCCAATTATTATCTATACCTACCTACATATCACTCAAATCAACCTTTGACCTAAAACCTTAATTATCGTCGTAATTAAAGTTAGTACAGTATAATTACATTATTTTCCATACTTTATTAGGGTCCATGAAATTGCGTATTTAAAATAACACGTTAACATTTGCGGGAGTCCGACGAAAAAATACAGTATACGGTGGTTCAAAACAACTGTTTAATTTACCTCGGAAATGTTTATTATCTTTAGGGAAATTTAACAGAATCGTGACTGGGATGTTGAACACTGTATTTTCATCAAAGGCTCGCTCCCGGCATCGGGGAGCGTTACAGCTTTTTTATTGTAATCTTCATCAAATAAAATTTGAAGTCGTTTTTAAAACGTGCATGAGTTAATGGGGGATTTCGAGGTTTTATGTCAGTTAAGCTTAGCCTGGAACATTTAGATTCAGGCAAATTCTTTTTGTCATGAGGATTTTTATCTCAGTCGTAGTGTTGTGATGGAAACACAGACGGCAGATAAGTACAGAATAGTAGGTAGTATGTGTGCAATGCACGTTTTATCTCTACAAGAAGGAGCCTTGCCATGGCCTTAAGAGTACCTAATTTATTGGTTAAAAGGTACCTACTATAAATGAGAAGAAAATAAAATTTAGAAATATAACAGAACAAAGTAACTATTTATAAATCACTTATTTTTTTACATACTCCGGCGCTATATATAAGCAAACATCACCAAAACGCATTTGAGAGCCCAACAAAGTATTCGCTCAAGGTTTTTCTCCGTTGTGTTGACGAGACGAATAGACGATCTTATTCAGCCCAGTCGAATGTATGACGTGTGAATTATTCATAGAATATTTTATCTTTTCAGTGCGAACAGGGAATCATGTATGTTTTAGGGAGTTCATACTCGGATCACGGCATTTTCTGTCTCTATGAAGGAACCCAGGAGTTTCAATAACGCATTTGTTTTTCCTTTTTTTTGGTTTGAGCAGTTTTGGAAGGTTGTTCTAAAGTAGAATTTTGAATTTAGAAGCTAAGGTCGTTTCGCTGATTTGACGTTTATATACTTTTATGTACATTTGTCATGTTTTCATGTACTTGTAATGTCAGTCACAGTACAATATAGTTTTATTAAAACTTTGGATTCAAACAGCTTAACCTTTTCGCCAACAATAGTGAGGAGGACTTCGCTATAGAGTTTAGTTTCTTATACTAATAGGGGTTAAAGTATGCAATTGCCATTTTATTGTAATAGGTACTTCGAATTGACATAGAACCTTCATGGTTTGAGATTTGTGAGTGAAACTTTTTTCACATATTACCTATGAAGTGCTTCTTTTAAAAAATGTGCAACATTCGATTATCGACTTTCAGTCGTTTTTTTATTCAGCTTAGACAAGAAAGATGGATACCTACTTCGAAAATTCGAGTTATTTTTGAATACGAGTTCCGACGAGGAACTAATGCGGCAGAAACAGCTAGCAATATCAATATTGCGTTTGGAGAAGGGACTGCTAATAAACGCACCGTGCGATTTTGGTTTAAACGCTTTCGTGATAAACTTTGATTTGAAGAACGAACCACGTGGAAAACCACCCACACAGGTGAATAACAATGATTTTAAAGAGATGGTGGAAGCCGATCTGGTCAAGCAATAACGGCAGATGTCTACTGTGCCAAACTCCGAACAATTATAGCAAAACTCGAATAAAAAGATCTTCACCATTATTGCTCCATGATAACGCGAGACCTCATACAGCACGAGAAACCGTTTTAACTCTACAGGAACTGCAATTAGAAACCATTCGTCACCCTCCGTATTCGCCAGACCTTGCTCCAACGGATACCATTTTTTTTCGTGATTTGGACAATTTTCTACGTGATAAAAAGTTTTCTTCTTAAGCTATTTTTAGAACTGATTCGGGAAAGATAACACTGTGAAGAAAAAAAAATCTTCCATGATAGTTAAAATTCTTAGAAATTTTAAGATAATCAACAGGTAAAAGTAACGTACTGCTTCGCTTCCTTTTTAAAAGCCTTAAATAAACGTTTTTTTTTTTTGTGTTTAGATTTCACGAGATTTTTAGGCTGTTTTATTTTAGTTTTTTAAAGTTGTTTTTAGTGTTTCGTACCTCAAAAGGAAAAAACGGAACCCTTATTGAATCACTTTGTGTCCGTCTCTATCTGTCAAGACCCTTTTTCTTAGGAACACGTGGAGGTAAAAAGATGAAATTACCTATTACCTTATTATTATTTGTTGCGGTCCTTTGGACCTTGGACGGTTTCTGAAAAAATCAAGCTTCTAAGTCAACGCAATAAAAAAAATATAGTGCCTTTATGCGACATATTTTGATACTCGCAAATAAATCAAAACCTATAGGTACTTCCCGTTGACCAAGAATCATGCAATTTGGCAAGAAGCAAGGTCGCAAAGAAAAAAGTCCAACAACACAAATTTGTACGGGAGAACATGTTTTGATTATAAAACTTATCAACCAAACTTAGTACTTGAACGTATCAAGAGCTTACGTTGTTCATTTATTTAAAAACAAAAAAAAATTGAAAAACAGAATGAAAGAAGAGAATAAAAAGATAAGTAAGGATGAGGAGGGGGAGGAGGGAGAGAATTTGTAGCTTTCTTTTTTATAAATGCACAACTGTGTAAACTTTGTTTTCACTTTTACGCATGGAGTACGTAAAAATCCACAGGCGCTAGTAAATTCTTGGTACGATACGAGCATAATTGAAAAAAAGAGTGCCGTTGCAAAAAAAAAAAAATACTACCGTTAATCCGTTCCAGTAACAGGAGGGATAGAAATATTGAACCATTGAGGTTCAATGTTTTTATACCTCTTACATGAGAAGTGAGAAGAATTATTATGCAGATAAATCAAAGAATAGTAATTGAAAATGTTGACATTTATTATTATTCTTTTAGGTGGTTTTCGAATCTTTTGAGCTTAGGAAAGCCCAAGTGCAAAATTGTTGTATTACGCCGCGTAGACGTTGCGCTAGCGTCATTTAGGCGTGATTGTATTGAAAATAACTTCACTAGTGTTTTAGGGGCCCTGGCTAAATAATAACAGCTGCACCGGTCGGTTTGTAAATGTATGGTCCCATTCACGAACCGACCATTACATATCAAGACCCCTCCGTGCCTCCTAAAGCACGTTACGCTGTTACCCAGTAACTGGATTGTGGAGATAAGATAGGCTGTCGCTCCATGTTAAATACTGATATTCAGCTGCATCTGGTTAGACTGGAAGCCAACCCCAATATAGTTGGGAAAAGGCTAGGCAGATTGATTGATTTGTTGTGTAGCGTTTATGTTCGACGAACGCCTACACTAAATTAAAAGGGTGCCGTTGCAGAAAATCTATGACCGAGCCCAAGCCTTTACCTCTAAATCTAGATAGGTTCTTGTTCAGCAGATAGTAGACCAAACAGTCCGCTATTCTGGTTAACGTTGCTGTGTTTAAGCCACTCCTCAAAAAGTTCCAATCTCGAGATTGAGAAGAGGTGGTCTAGAATAAAAAATAGTTCCACAGGATCTCACTGGGCGTCGAGAATCGCAGGCCGATTCCCGGCCACCGTAGTCATGGGCTTACAGACGGTGAGCAATAGGTAGCTTGCCGTCCAATAATGACCAGGCCGGGTCGACGGCACGTTGTGTTCCACGCTCGCCTCAAAGAGATGTCAGCAGAACTGACGGGGTCGGCTAGGACCGATGCCTGCCGGGGTCGCGGAAAAGTCCAAAAGGGATACCATGGCCCCTGGCAACGTACATGCAGCTGAAGGAACATGTGGGTGGGTTTTAGCCAGTAAGCATCTGACACGCCCTCTCGCTCCGCCCAGAGTAGGAGAAATTATTGGATAATTTCCCCATACAAAAAGCCCCATAAATTAAAAAATTATGATTTAGATGTTTAGCCATGTATAACAATAAACGTAACCACCAGCTAAAGTAACTTATACGAAATTTTGTTCTGAAAACTACCAAATTGCACAACTAAACCGCTCAAAAATTGACTCGTTTGGTTCACTTTTAAAATAGAGCAATAATTGTCAGTGAGTCTAAAAAGCGACGTCGTTGCCAGTTGAAATATGATGTTCATGATGCGTTTGGAAAGCTTCCAAGGCATTGTTGCAATACCCGATCACGATCACTAAACATTGGAAGACTGCCGATATTATTTATTGGCTGTGATTAATTTTATTTGTTCTGAACAAGAACCTATCTAGATTTAGAGGTAAAGGCTTGGGCTCGGTCATAGATTTTCCGCAACGGCACCCTTTGAATTTAGTGTAGGCGTTCGTCGAACATAAACGCTACACAAACAAATCAATCAATCTGCCTAGCCTTTTCCCAACTATATTGGGGTTGGCTTCCAGTCTAACCAGATGCAGCTGAATATCAGTATTTAACATCGAGCGACAGCCTATCTTATCTCCACAATCTAGTTACTGGGTAACGGCTTAACGTGCTTTTGGAGGCACGGAGGGGTCTTGATATGTAATGGTCGGTTCGTGAATGGGACCATACATTTGCAAACCGACCGGTACAGCTGTTATTATTTAGCCAGGGCCCCTAAAACACTAGTGAAGTTATTTTCAAAACAATCACGCCTAAATGACGCTAGCGCAACGTCTACGAGGCGTAATACAACAATTTTGCACTTGGGCTTTCCTAAGCTCAAAAGATTCCGTGAAAACGGTTTTGCGGGGCATAGTTCTTATGTTAAGGTTTTTTTATAAACTGTCCATGATAAATAAAACAACAAAAATTCGAAATCCGCCTAAAAGACTTATAAAAAATGTCAAAATTTTCAATATATCTTTGATTTATCTGCATAATAATAATATAATTACTTAAATTAGCTTCTCATGTAAGAAGTATAAAAACATTGAACCTCAATAGGTTTTGATTTATTTGCGAGTATCAAAATATGTCGCATAAAGGCACTATATTTTTTTTATTGCGTTGACCTAGAAGCTTGATTTTTTCAGAAACCGTCCAAGGTTCAAAGGACCGTAGGTAATTTCATCTTTTTACCTCCACGTGTTCCAGAGAAAAAGTGTCTTGCCAGTTAGAGACGGACACAAAGTAATTCTATAAGGGTTTGTTTTTTTCCTTTTGAGGTACAGAACACTAAAAACAACTTAAAATACTGAAATAGAACAGCCTAAAAATCTCGTGAAAACTAAACACAAAAAAAATATCTGTTTTTTGAAGACTTAAAAATGAAGCGTCAGTACGTTACTTTTACCTGTTGTTTATCTTAAATTTTCTAAGAATTTTAACTATGGAAGATTTTTTTTTCTTCGCCGTGTTATCTATAAAGAACCCCGAATCAGTTCTAAAAATAATTAAAACTTTTTTAGTGGTCCTTTTGTACTAGTAGATGGAAAATAAAATTTATTCAGTTGTAACAACAACTGGCAGAGTTTGAATAGTGCCGCAGCTGCGTCGAGCTATCGAATATTTAATAGTACTAGATTTTGCCCGCGGCTTTTCAAAGAGCATGCCGCCCACCTCGTCGAGCAGCACGATGCGCTTATTGGCCCCCTTAGTCCAGCCTCCAAGGTCAGGACCCAGGCTTTCCCAGGTAAGTCGTGGTCCTGGTGCGGCATTTTTGGCATTCAGCCTACGTACCGCCATCCTCATCTTTACGTTGGTCATCTCCGGAGCATCATCGTTGTCGTCGGCGGTGTGGTCCACAACGGGCACTGCAGTAGGCGGAGCCATGGGTAGGGAGGTATGTTCCCCTCTCGAAGGGAACAGAGTGCTCCCACACCATTTTGTATGAGCGTCTCCACGGGTCTCTGTACAGAGTCCCCAGTAACTTCTCGTAGGCCAGTCCCTTGGCACGCAGGATCTCCGCTTGGAGTCATCACCGCTCTGTTCCCCTCGTACAGCTCCGCCTGAATGGCTTCCGTGACCGGAGGGCTTCGCGCAGAAACGCACCACGCATACGCACATCAGCTCACAGAAATACAGTCATAAAATATTCTACATTTTTTACATCAAATAATGGACTATATTAGTTTCTCCTGCTAAAAATTTAAAGTGAAAGACAACACAACATAACATAACATCACGCCTGTATTCCTCGAAGGGCTAGACAGAGGTGTACCTATATTACACTCACATTTCACCAGTTATGTTTAAGTCCCATGTAATGCCTATTGCCATCAACCGGACACAAATCCATGCTCCGAGCTGCCACTGTGAATTTTCCAGATGGAAAACCGCGATAACACTGCCTGACCTGGGAATCAAACCCAGGACGTTATGCTCAGCAGTAGTACTTGCAACCACTAGACCAACGAGGTAGTTAAATACTGAGGTAGGTGAAAGACAAATGATATGAAATTGATTAAAGAAGAAAAGTATCCACCAAATCACTGCCAGGCTACAAATAAAAACTGTCTTAGAAACTATATTGATTGCTACTGACACTAGACGCAGAAACTCTTAAAATGATACAAGTGATAAGCTTTGTTTATTTCTCTTTTCTGATTCTCTTAGGCCCATCCACGCCGCTACTCAAAAATAACGCATAACAAATACAAATCACCAATGAGTAGCCAGAATTTAGTACCTACTATCAACGCTCGGCGAAGCGCCGACGGAACCCGAATATATAAAACGCTTATTTGTGGTAAAACTTTTATTTGGGGGAGCGCGTTTTAGAGGATCGAAAGACGCAGTTACTGCGGAGTGGTACACTAACAATTTTTTTCCACTTGTCTGGGAAAAAGTTCGGGAGAAACAACCTCGCAGTAGAATCTTCCTTCACCACGACAACGCCTCGTCACACACCGCCAAGCAAACAATCGACTACTTGGCGACGTCAGACGTGGAATTACTGGGTCACCCGCCCTAAAGCCCCGACTTTGCAACTTGCGTTTTTTATTTATTTAAAAAAATAAAAGAAAAACTTCGAGGAAAATGTTTTATGGACGCCGAGGAAGCAGTGGTTGTGTTTCAAAATGCCGTCGAAGAGACCCTTAAGGACGAGTGGGCAAAGTACTTTTCTCAGTGGTTCCATCGGATGCAGCGATGTATTGATGTAAATGGACAGTATTTTGAAAATATATTTTTTTATTTTCTTATAACTTTCAGTGGAACCTTCATATGTTAAGCGGATAAAATCTATCCTGGGACATAGGTCAGTAATAGGCAGATGATGGTTCCTGATCTTGCACGGTATGAAGCCACTGCCTCATCCGATCCATACTACAATACGTATGGTACGTAGCTCATTCATGCTGCCCTTCTTTTGCTTATAACTTGCGCCAAATATCTTTTAGTTTCTCAGCATCGTCCAAGAGTGTCTAAGTTGACATCACGCGCAACAAATATGTCGGGGCAACACACAAACTTTAGTAACTTTGTTTGGATTTCTTGTAGCAGTCTCGCAACTTTTTAATTGGCTTTTGTTATATCGCATGTCAGCTTAGTTTCGCCTGACGTTGAACACAAATTGGTTTTGTTAATAGTTTCGTGGTTTAATTTTAAGAGTTAGATTATGTGAATAGTTCATAATAAGAAAAAGTGTGAATAGTTTATTTTATTTATTTAAACTTCATAGTGGAACAAGCTATTTGATATACAGGCAATTTTTTTTATTTTTATTATTATTTATGTACTTACACACAGAAAAATAGATACAGATAAGGCATAATCATAATTATGAGTACAAAGGTACTGCTTATTTCTTAAGAAATTACTTCCAGCAGACCTGCGATAGGAGAAATGAGAAAGAAACGTAGACAATAGTGTATGAGAACAAGAAGAGAAAAAAAAAACTGTTCATCATTCCACTATTATAATTTTTACCAAAATATTTTTTTCTCGTGTGCATAATAACTTTGTAATAAGAATTAACTATGAGCATGAGGTCTTGGGTTCAATTCCTGGGTCGGGCAAAGTGTAATTGGGTTTTTCTATCTGAAATTTCGCAGTATTACCCCTGAGAGTCTGGATTTGTGCCCGGTTGATGGCGATAGGTTCGCCCCCTATTACATGGGACTTAACATAACTAGCGAAATGTGGGTGTACTGTACACTTTTGCCCAACCCTTTGGGGAAAAACGGCGTGATGTTATGTTATGTAGTGGTACATAGGTGGACAGGATATTCTCTGCCAGTCATTGTCTTCGTCGGTGGTACATTTATTTAAATATTTTACGCATACTGTGCGTTATTGTGCAGCGTGTGTGTGTGGGTCAATAGACAACATGGCCAACCACTTCTGACTACTTCATGAGGTGGGCACTCGAAAGCGGTTTGCAATCGGATGTGAAGCAGGCATAGACAATGAGTTTGGTTCCATTAAGCGCTTTGAAAAATTCTTAAGTTTCTGCATTTTTCCTTAGCAAAGATAAAACAAAAACAATGCTGCTTATTGCACAAGTTTAAAAAGTTATCTGAGAGGACTGCAGTTTATAGGTAACAGAGATCGAGTTAAACAACTTTTTGTTTGTGGTGTCTTTATTCCGATGTCATGTATTTACCTTTATCCAAACTAATATTATAAAGATGAAAGATTTGATTTTTTGTTGTATGTTTGTTTGTTTTTTACGCTTTCACGCTAAAACGGCTGAGCGGATACGGATAAAATTTGGTACATAGGTAGACCAACCTGGGTTAGGACATAATATACTTTTTATCCCGATATTCCCACGGGATCGAGACTTATGCGGGTGAAACCGTGAGACGCAGCTAGTAAATATATAAAAATCAGCTGCCGTGCGTTAGTTTTGCAAAAACTCGATAACGTCTCGACGGATTAGATTTTTTTTTGCTGAAGGATATTGGGCTGGTTTAGGACCAAAGAAACAGCTGTAAAATCAAATAAATCGAATTTTGTCTCACGTGGTACGAAGTTCACCGGGTCATCTAGTCCTAAATAAATGTTAAAGCCATTTATTTGAAACGTGACGATATTGAGCAGTTCCATCTTCACTTCCATTCATACTAAGTATAAACTGAAGAATCAGAAGTTCTTCAATTTCATTTTAATGACACCGTAACCAACTGTTGTTTTTCAATGAATGGTAGTGCTTACCTAGTTATGCAGATCATAGATTCACTATAACACCGAGAAATATAAGTCAAGCCATAACGTTACAATTACATCTTCGGGCGTCATGATGGCGATGCTTTCATCACCTTTCTCAGAAAAGAAAAATATAACACACATAACATCACGCCTGTATTCCCCAAAGGGTTAGGCAGAGGTGTACCTGTAGTTCACCCACATTTTGCCAGTTATGTTTAAGTCCCATGTAATGGGGGGTGAGCCATCAACCGGGCACAAATCCAGACTCTGGGCTGCTACTGAGAAATTCCAGATGAATAAACCCAATAACACTTTGCCCGACCCGGGAATCGAACCCAGGACCTCATGCTCAGCAGTAGCGCTTGCAACCACTAGACCAACGAGGCAATCAAAAAGAAAAATATAAATAAAATATATTAAAATTAATTAGACAGTTATTTACCTTATAATACTCCTAAACAACAATTTTTTATTGCAGTCTAAAATTTTATTGTATACGGTTAAAATTGCGTTTCGGAAAATTCTGCCAAGCTGCAATCAGATTTATACTACAGCGAGTTATATGAGCATTTTTTGGCAGCACCCGCTTGTTCTAAACAAAAAGTTTCTGTCGGGGACTCTTCTCACTAGACGAGATAGTTCTGGCTTCGTTTATGAAATTAGTTTCTTGTATTGGAGACTTTCTTATTGAAGTTTGTTGGGGATCTAACACGAAGACTAGAAGTGGTCTCCGCACATCTCGTTAAATAAAACTTGCTCAGCGCTTACCGGAACCTTGAAGTTGTTCGCGGATATGTTTATCTTGTGCACAACCAGCGCAAGAATAAAATAAGATTTTTGTTGGGAAACTACGTCGTGTCTCTTTTACCACAAATTCCAAAGACTAAGAGCGATTTTCACAAAAGAAACTGAACGCGATCAGCACATCTAACTGCGTTCAATATCTGTTAGTGTCAACATTCCACGACAATGATTCATTGTTGAAATGCGCCCTAAGGTTATGCCCATTTTACTTAACTAAGACCTACAGAGTCGAAACTTTGTAGTTAGATGGTCAACAAATTAGAAGGTGATCTGCTCAGCCGTAAATGGAATTCTCAGTTACTCTTTAGCCTCGGTGTGATTGACAGGTAACCCAAGTTGCCGGTATTCTCCGCAAGATAACCGCAAACCACAAATCAGAAACAGTAGATATAGAATCGGATGCCTTTAGTCTTGATTAAGCGGGAGTCCAGATAGATGAAAATTTTATAAATGAGATTTAGAGTGCCAAATGATCAGATTAATTTGTGAGCTACTTAAGGGTTGTATGTCGTACGACCAGCTATTTTCTTTCTACCTCAATTATCATCAAATATCTCCAGATTTTCTGCATAAACAACCAATCAGCGTCAACAGAACAGTTTCAACTTTAGTCAAACACCAAAAATAGTGAGAAGTACTCTTTAGTTTTTAACCGTAGAACCAGCAGACAATGTTGTTCAAATACTGTCGTTCCGCAACTCTTGGTTCGTTAGCGGCCACGTTCTGAATCACGGTGCACCCGCGAAATAAAGTTGCCACAGCAAAAATAAGCTTTATATATTTTTTATGTTTACATTGTACAAGTTGGTTGCATTATGTTTTGTCTGTAAATCTCCCTGTATGTTTTATGGGGGTAGGATGTTATTAAAATGTTAGAAGGGTTAGGAGTTTTGTTGGGTTTTTATTGATATTTGTAACGTTGGTTTAATATTATAGTCTGTGAGTTTTGTGTAGGTACGTGATTCAAAATGATTTAACGGAACGTGGTTTTTAGTAAAAACTGGTATAGAATATTACTTTAGCTTAGAAGGTTTCAATTGTTGCTATTCTACATTTAACATCATGATCACCTGCTATTTTACCATCGTAGTTAAATAATTATGATGTTCCAAAAAGTCTTTGGTGCCCATTAACATCTTCACTTAGGGTAAAGAGTAGTAAAAATAAAAGTTATTTTTTGTCTATGCCAGTCTGCTCTTGCTCTACATACTTCCTTTTAGGACCCGGTAAAAAAACGTCATGAACATTTTCAAATCCATGCAGCGACGCAACTTTACGATACCATACATCAAGAGCTTTGTCCATTAGCGGCATTTCCAAACGCCGTCTATATTCTACGTGCTGGTAAAGAGCGTCACGTTGTCACGATTATCATGCTTGAGCTGTACCGAAATATTTTAAATTAACCGTAAATGCCGTTTAGATGACGATTATTTTTGTTTTTGTTTGCTTGTCTTTGTTTATTTTTGGGTAATATTAATTTGATGATTTTGATAAAGATAATACAGGCCTGTAACTGACCCAGTGCAGGGTTAAAGGCTTATCTCACGCAGATAATCAATTGGCTGCCTTGTTGGTCTAGTGGTCGCAAGCGCTACTGTTGAACATGAGGTCCTGGGTTCGATTCCCAGGTCGGGCAAAGTGTCATTGGGTTTTTCTTTCTGAAATTTCTCTGTTTTTTATTTTGGTGTTATGTTATGTTATAATCAATGAGCGTTTTTCACGCTTGTGACTGCGTGCTGACGATTCCAGAGCATAGTCACTTTCCTTTCGGTGTTTTGTACCATATTCAATGATGCCCATGTAGCGTTGTGAGGATTTACAACTAACAATAGTCGAGTGTTGCTGAAATATCACAATTAGTAAGTTCCTAATTACATCCCTAGAATCGGGGTTCGGGGAATTTCCCGGAGACTCTCTGTCATTTCGCTTCCGCTTGCAGAGCTGATAAATCTATTCACTGAACCTCGAAATCCTGTGTGCCCCGACCTAGGACCGTTCCTTGGCTTAAAAAGGGGAAGAAGCTGGCACATCGCATGCGGCTTGCTGCTATCATGCACAGCATCTAACATGCGCTCCCTAAGGCGCTTCCAGGGCTTCCTTGTACGGGCTGAGGGCAGGACCCCTTACCCAATCCTGCTGCTGATTCGTGGCTGTGCTGCACGCTGCCTACGCATGCTAGCGAGGGCTATCTAAGGACTGACAACCTGTGGCCTGCCGCCACGTGCCTGTGCTGACAGGCCTCCGCGGCCTACCGTCATGTTCCTCTGCAGGCTGCCGCCACGTGCCTCTGCAGCGAGCCTGTGACAGACCCCTACGTCTGCCACGTGTTAGCCCAGGACGGTACCCTACCTTCGTTAGTGTTTGTGCTCAGAGCAATACGGTGTCTAGGACCTTACCCGCGACCTAGCTGTGTAGTTTTATAGCAAAAAACTACTATTAACTATACAAGCTGTTTTAATATCTTCTACTACCTATCCGTTAACGGCCTGCGTAGTCTACCCTTCGCAGCCCTAGCCATTACAACCAGCTAGATGGACCAACGACCTTAAGAAAGTGGCTGGGAAAGACTGGATGTGGAAGACAGAGTACAGGGTGTTGTGGCGTAGCCTGGGGGAGATCTATGTCCAGCAGTAGACTGCGATAGTTGATATTCAGTAATGTGTTAGATTATCATTACATTCAAACATTGAAACAGCTTTTTGCTTTTTTTCGCATAATAAGTTATGTTTTAATTCCCCTCCTCTTACCCCCTACTCTTCCTCCCCCTCCTCCTTCCTTCCTCTCCCTTCGCATTGCAGAACCAAAAAACAAATCAAGTAACAAAAAAATAAACCCAATCAGCTGATTACATGAAAGTACTGCTATTTAAAACCGTTTTCACGATGACCGCAAAGGAATAAGAGTGAACTGGAAAACATAATACTGAACAAGGAAAATTACAGGAACAAAACACCCGAACTGTGAATAGAGGCTGCGGAGCGCAAAATTGATTGAATTTTAAACTTTTGCTACCAACTCGTTGAGTTGGGCTGCGAAATAGGCGGGCGTAGTGACATATTGTGATTTATTTGAATAGGAAAGGTCACATAAATGTAAACGAAGGTTGAACTTTTCAATTGCGAAGAAAACCTGTTTATTTATTTATTTTAATTATGACTTAGACCACTGAAAAGCTTCAATGATTTTGTGCAGTTAATGGTACTAATTAATGATTATATTTTTAGATAAAATTATGATAATAATACGATGTTTGGAAATGGAAACATCAGCACCGGATGGCATAGAAGGACTTACATTGATTTGTTAATGATTTTAAAAAGGGTCCGATGGTTAGTAATTGTAATCTGTGGGCTTGTAACTAAACGCATGACCATGGACGATGCACAAAGATTAGGCCAGGATCATGTTGCTATGAAGATAATACCTCCTTGGGTGTAATGTACGCCTTTAGATGTCGTACTTACGCATCAATTCATAGAAAATACAGTACGACACAACTTAGATGTAGCATAAATTTGAAAATTTGTATTCATTCATTTCTATTTTACGAATGTATTTGGTTATATGACTTCACAAGTTATTGCGTTTGCGTAAAGTTCATTTTCATCTAAAACAGTATTAAATATTGGTAATTTTGAATGCGCACTCAGTTCAGGTGGTGATCGGTTTTACGAATTTAGCCAATGCTACATTTAAGTTGTGTCGTACTGTAACATATTATATAATATAAGATAAAATAAAAATCGAATATTCATACATTCATCATCTCCAGTTGTTTTAACAGCCGCACTTTTAGACCTGTTGGCTTTCCCACGAACAGTGGAGTTAATTACCTAACTCTCGCTTTGAAGCCCGATAGATAACTAGTAGTATGGGATGTACTTTAGAATCTTAAATGTAGTTGTTTAACTTTTGCGTTCCTACGTACGAGTTCATTGAAACTTTGGAGAATTTTAAATAAGCAATCTGTAAGTATAGGATATATTTCTTGTGTTTATGTTTACGGTTGTTTATTATGTATTATGTTTGTTGTTACCCTGTGTGTTATGTTTAAGTTATGATGAAAGTAAAATAAAAAATGTGGCGTTATGTGGCGTTGAAAATGACGTCATATTATGTAGGTGAGTAGAAGTAAGGCTTATTAAATGAAGTCAGAGTGACTGTGTACAATTTTTGTATGGTCTACGGATAGTTTCTCAAGGTACGGGTTTCTTTTTTAGAAATAAGGCAGGAACAGGGCGAGGTTTTGATATGACTGTTATTATTACCTATTTGACTCAATCTGCCTAGCCTTTTCCCAACGTAGTTGGCCTGGTTGGCTTCCAGTCTAACCGGTTGCAGCTGTAATATTTCTAGTAGTAGTTTTTGTAATTTTACTGTTAATTTTACTTGACTCGTTTTTATTAACTTATTTGTGTGGTGTAAACTGTAAATATAAGTTGGTTATTAATAAATAAATAAAAAAATCGATTCAATAATCAAAAATCAGGTGGTAGTTAGTAGTCTACATATTGCATCCGTGACCGTACCTATTAAGTACAAATACAAGAATCATCTTAGCTAGACAAACCCTAGGTACAAAATAATAACGTTATACAAAACTTTTTTTTAAATTAACCACAATGGGGAAGCTAATCCGACGGGGTTGCAAATCGGACTTAGAACAAGCCCTACCACCAACCAAACCCAGCAAAAAATATTAGTTTACTAACTACTTTTTAGGTGGTCTTACCACTAGACCACAGAGGCGGTTACAACATAAAACTTTTAACACAACATAACGCAATCCTCCTAAGAAAAGCTACCTTATACCATCACAAAGAAAATCACCCAGAGTAATCCCCTTCTAAGCAGAAAACTAGAAATCAGAAACACCAGTAATTAAACTAAAAAGGATTGAACGGACTTGCACTATCCATTAGTCGTGAGGGATCGGGATTGTCTTTGTTTCTCAGTCTTTCACTTGCAAGACAAAGTGCTTGGAAGCACAAATCGTGAACGATAGAAGATCTTTACAATCGTTAGCAAAACTGATTTTGTGGTAAGATTGGCGATGTGTTGTGTAGAAATTGTTATGGAGTTTGGAAGTTTATATATTGCAATACGGTAAATTGTTTAATAGATTGATTTAACTTATTCTGTGAGGATAAAAAAACATGTTTCACCATTGTAAGGTCAGTAGTGTCCACTTGTAGTAAATATTAAGAATTACAAGTTTATCACTAAATCAACTAGATGGCGCTAGGGTCTAATCGATAAAACAATATTTATATTTCTTAGTTTATTAATAAATAATATTTATATTTATAGTTCTTTATATGCATTTATTATTTACACACATTCTAAGAAATATAAACATTACTATCTCTAAATGATGGTTGATTACAATAGGCTCGCCCCCTATTATATGGGATTTAATAAATAACTGGCGAAATGTTGGTGTACCTACTACAGGTACACCTCTGCCCAAACCTTCGGGGAAACAAGGCGTGATGTTATTTTATGTTTATGTATCTCTAAATAATTTATTAAATTCTATATTAAAATTATAAAAACTTATTGCAAGTTGTTGATGAGCAGCGGTGCCAACGGAGAAAGACTAAAATAACATTAAGGTTTACGGTTGGCAATATGCCTTTCGTTTAATTAGCGACTTGGAGTTAAATCAACGTAATCTTAACAGTTTGATTAATTTAAATAAATCTTCTTCTATTCGTGTGGTTGGTGCAATCTAATTACGCTGCACATTTTCTGTTTTATTTTGACAGTTCAACAACATTCATTGCGTTACAATACGATGTTGAGCAGTTTTTTTTTTGAACTTATGAAGCAATGGATTAGCAATCTGTTTCAAAACTATTCAGATTCTGACTGATCGTGCATTACGCAATTAGGGTTAGGGTGTCAGAGTTTTAAAACCACCCATGTGCCTCTGAGTTGGCTTCACATGCCGTCGATAAATATCTCTCAGGTATGCCGGAGGGAGAGGCATATTTCGCGCCTTCACGCCCCTAGCCGCCGCAGGAGGAGACGCCCTGGCCGCCGGGAATCAATAGCCGATTCCCGGCGGCCGGATTTCCCGGCGGACGGTGAGCAATGGGTAGCTCGCCATCCGATAAGGACCAGGCCCGCCCGAGTCGACGGCGCGTTGTGTTCCACGCGCGCCTCAAAGAGATGTCAGTGAATGAAGGGGTCCGATGAGACCATTGCCTGGCGGGGTTGCGGGAAAGTCCGAAAGGGATACCATGCCCCCCTGGCATTGCACAGGCAAGAGAAGGAACACGGGTGGGTTTTAGTCAGTAAGAGTCTGACATGCCCTCCCGCTCCACCCAGAGCGGGAGGAGTCATTTGATGATTTCCTACCCAAAAAATATTAAAAAATAAATAAAAGGTATACCGGTTTCCTCACGATGTTTTCCTTCATCGTTTTTTGAAGCAAGTGATATTTATACAATACGCACATGAATCCGATAAGTCAGAGGTGCGTACCTTGAGTTCAAACGCGAGTCTAAGCAGTCCGACGGTTTCACCACTACAGTGACATCACCTAAACAGTGTTTAGATGATGCAAGCAATTTGTTGCTTCAATTATACTGTATATCATAAGCAAGAAACTTGCAAGATGTAAAATAATAGTCTCTGAAATTTTGCATACTTACTCTTTCTATTTTGATGGCAAAACATATAGATGGTGGAGAAATGTTTTGCGACCTTATACTGCACGAATGAACTCTTTACGTGTACTGCAGTGTATCCTTTTGGTATTCACGTTGAGGTTAGACAACAAAACATACCTGATCGTAATGATGATCTGTAACATTTTATTATAAGCTTATTACTTTTCTATTTTAATTTTTTATAACTAATCATAGCTTCCATAAAATTGATGTTAGTGAACGCACATGAAAATATAATATGGTTTAAAGCATGAATACAACTTTCTGAAGGAAATATAATCGAAAACACAATGATCATTTTGTAAATATAAAATAAATATAAAACGGAACGAATGGACGTCACAGCTGAATCAACCGTCCCGAGAGACGCGAAATGGCGAAGAAATTATTCACAATTTGCCAACGTTACCGTGCAAGCAACGAATGCTTTTATTTGACAAGAGCAAGATTTATTCGCTTTTGTCTAGATTGAGCGAAGTGAAGTTGTCAGCGCATCTGCTGAAGAGATAGGTGAGGTAGTTAAGATGTTTTAATAATGACAGGATAGAGTTATTCTCTTAATTAAATTCTTGCTTGCATTTGAAGAATCTGTTAGAGTTTGACTGCAGCCAAAACTTATTGGCATGAGGCACGATGTATTTAATACTGAAAAAATTATAAAGCTCACTTTTTTGAACAAATAATCATTAATATAAAAGGGTTGTGGAAAGGTCAAATAGGCAGTCGCTCCATGTAAAATACTGGTATACACTTGCACCCGGTTAGACTGGAAGCTGACCCCAACATAGCTGGGAAAACCTAGGCGATGGTGATGATGTGAAAAACCTGTTAGAGCAAAAGTTAAAACTGGTGAGGCACGATATGTCAAAACTAAAAAAAAATAAAGCTCATTTTTCGAAAATATTTATTTGTTATAAAGCACATAAATATTTTCGGAAAAAAGATTGCATTTAAAAAAAAACGTATGTAAAATAAATTACGTCTACGTAATACGTAATATGCATGCATATTAATACCTGTGAAATTCTTCGGAAAAACACTGAATTTTAACTCAGATGAATGAACAAAATTTAATTTTTCCGTACAGTCATTCATTGAATACGTACAATAAAATTTTGTACGTTATTCGATAATTTCTCTGCAATTTTTCGAAATACCCATAATGTTAAAGAAGAAAACTTAATTAAAACAAAATATCCAGTACCTATTTATATTTACTAAATCAAAAGTCTAATTATTAAAAATGCGAAAGTGAGTTTGTTTGTTTATTTGATTGTTAGATTATTACGCTTTCACGCTAAAACAGCTGAACGGATTTAGATGATATTTGGCACATGGGTAGACCATGACCTATCCATTTGCATACAATTTTAAGACCTAATATAACCTGGCATAGAATACTTTTGTTTCTCCTAATTATATTTAAGCATAATATTATTTACGCATAACAGCTTACGCATATTTTATTAAGCATAATTTCTCTAATCATAATAATGATTAAGCATAACATTCTGAAGCATAAATTCATTTACGCATAATTATATTAAAACATACTTTTTATATGCTTTTTTTTTTTTTTTTTTTTTTAAGAAGATTTAAAGTATTGTAATTTAATGTAAACTAATTATCTAATTTAATTCCAATCTGTTAATATTTTTTTATTATATAAAGCTCATAACTACGCATGCATGCATGTTTTTATATAAATATTTGTATGTCAAAATTGACAAAACATAGCGCGCTATCTAGTTCTTAAGATCCATCTAAAATGTTAATACCTATGTTTCACAAATAAATTGATTTGATTTGATTTGATTTGATTTGATGCATAGCAAAAAAGCATAATTATGACTTCTAAAATGTTAGCATACACCAAGCATGCAAGCAAGCATGCATCATGCAACATGCAAGCAAGCATGCAGCATGCAAGCAAGCATGCATCATGCAACATGCAGCAGGCATGGTTTCTGTCACGGCTTCGGCGCTGCGGGGCTCCGGCGGTCCCACGCGAGCTTATCGTCGCAGATGTGTTTTACGCTCACCACCTGCTCCTCAGCTCGCAGGCCGCCTCGCCCCTCCGCGCCTGCGCGATTTTTAATTACACTCTAGGTGTAGGGCAGTTAAGACTACGTGGGTCGGTTTTGCAGCGATTCGTTTTTAACTTTTGTAGCACAACATACCTACCTATTGAATTTTTAAGGCAATACTTTAATTCTAATTTACGGTTAAAAATGGAATTTCACCAAAAAACATCGCTCTAAATAAACGTTATTCTAAAAATTAATTATTATTTATTAGTATATTGTAGGCACTTTACAAATAATATAGGGACAATTAATAATACATTTATATTAATATTTTTTTGGTTTGGGTGCCTAAATACTATTATTCTAATAGTAATTATGCCTAGTAACATTATATGAGTTAAATTTATGCCAAAATAAATTAGCCTTCATGGTAATTATGCCAAGATAAATGGTATGCCAAAAAAAAAAAAGGCAAAGTATAATAATTTTATTTCATGGCGATCTGAAATATAATTATTAACAGAGTAGTATTCCTAATACACACCGTCTAACATCGCGTTTTTTTAGAGATAAAATATTGCAGATATTTATTTAAATAGAATTATCCCCGTCGATGGCAACACATGAAATGTCACTTTTCTTTTCGCGCGCATTCTGACATCGCAAGAAAAATTCTCTCTCGTCAAAATATTAATTTAAAATAAGTTTATGATACTCTTTACTAACGTACTACTGCTAAATAACTATGTTATGTGATAGAAAGTGTACAAAGTGCATCATTACGGGAAATCCGAGACGTACTAAGTCCATCGTTATTGGAAATCTGAGACGGCCGCGGCGCTCATCAACGACACGAAGCACCCTAAGTCCTGACCAACATTGGAAGTACTTAGATTCTGAGGCCTCCCACAACCTTAATGCGTGAGAGTGCCTGGCTCCAACTGACCACCTTGTACGTGATACTGACAGTGTTTTATATAATATGAGCACTATGGTGGACAGTAACACTGCTTATTGCATGTGTGCTGCAAACTTGTTAAAGCATTATCTCTCCAGTCGACACGAGATGTCCTCAGCAACGTTACCTCCACGTTACTAGCTGGATGAGAAGCTGCCAGAGAGGCACGAGATGCCCCTAGCTTGTAGCTGTACATAGCTAGCTGGTATGCCCTTGCCACCATTACCCCTCCAGTCGACACGAGATGTCTTCAGCAACGTTAATTCCACGTTACTAGCTGGATGAGAAACTACCAACGCGGCATGCGATGCATTTAGCGATGTAACCCTACATAGCTAACGCTGGTATGTACTCGTCGTAAGAGGTAAGTCCCATTTCTATGATCTTGGCTAAGATATTGTAAAAAGTTGGTTCTATATGCTTTAATCCATGGGCATGAAGGCTGCGAGACAGCTCTACCTAACCTTGCACATCGTCTGTGTGTTATATATATACTTGCAAAAGGATTATACTCCCTATAGTGAGGGATTCCACCACACTATCTGGATTGTTATCAGCGAGTACGGGATACTCTTAACAACATTGGTTTTATGTTGCTAGCTGGTACATATTTGACATACTGGGTACATGCTCAGCCTTACTTAACCCTGCACATCGTCTGTGCGTTATTGTATATAAACTTGCAAAAGTATTATACTCCCTATAGCGAGGGATTCTACCCCGCCAACTGGATTGTTATCAGCGAGTACGGGGTACTCTTAACAACATTGACTCTACGTTGCCAGCTGGTACATATTTGACATGGTCGGCACATGCTTAGCACGAGATGCTCATAGCATTTAAACCAGGACCATGCATGATCTAGCTTCACATCAAGGATGATAATATTATCAAAGCACACCTTGTCTTGACCGATTACCTCTTACCAGCTAATGTTACACATGCCCGCTATGGATATAAACACCAGCTGCAGCCCATTAAAATGCCATTATATTTATATTCATGGCTATACCGCTGAGTTGCCATCTTTAACAAACAAATATACCTAATTAAAAGAAATCACCGTGTACAAGATACTCAGTGACTTACCTAAGCACAAGGTGACTTAATTATCCTGATACAAATTGATAAATGATATTTATTTCATAAATTAAAAACAATGCAAAATTGTGTAATTTTACACTCATACACTTAAATACTAGTACAAGATACTATGTTAATATGATACAATGGCTGATGACAAATTACTCATGGACCAAACCCCTACAAAGTACCATTCCATGTTCATATTTACTCATAAGGCATATGCCCTACTCCCAGGTTCCACTAAACGGAGGGAACAAGGGATTGACATATTCCAGAAACAAATTGCACTGGTTACCTCTATCATAGGAAAAGCAGTGACTGATCCTATGCTTATGAAGAACATAAGCACAAAACAAACTGTTGACTGACCTGGCCGAAGAAACAAAATACCTGACAATGTCAATGTTCACTTCCACCAAAATAAAACCAGAACAAAAGTAATATCATCTCTAACTGACATGAATTTCTATTTACTCTATTTGATAAACAAAGAGATACATTTAACAAACTCAAGCATACAACTTTATAGCCACAATCAATAACAATTAACCAATAAACATTAAAACCACAAGAAACTCACTCTTATGATAATAAAGAAAACTTACCAGTTCTATTGGAAAACGTAAAACTAGTACAACATGAGCTGGTCTGTCATAGTAAACAAAAAAAATTCAAACATCCAACATGTCATAGTAAATAAAAAATTAAAACTAATTACAATAGCAGGAATCACTCATTACTGAAAACAAAATTAATAGTTGTGGTAGACCTTACAAACAACCCGGCTTATATCTACACTCCAAGACAACAACTCAAACATAATAGAAAATTCAGTTTCACCCAGAACTTAAAACTATTACTAAGCCCCCCTAGGATAGTGAGAATTCCACCACTTGATTGGCAAAAAAATGACAAATATTCCCAGTACTAACTCTAGTACTTAATACTGACAATCTGTGCACTATTCAATCATTGTTGTCCAACATACCAAAATAGATTGATGTAAGATCTCATCCTATAGGTCCAACATACCAATATAGATAGATGTAGGATTTCCCCTATCACTCTTACCTCCAAGAACTTTCCCATCACCGGATAACCAATAAAGGGTTCATTACATACATTGTCGGATAACTTCCTTGCATACTTTAACTGTATTGACTAAATTACCATTAGTGAATGACACTTACCGAAACAATATTTCCTATCAACCTACCCTGATTACTTACTTGACAAATAACAAGACTGCCATAAATCATAATACCTAAAGATACTACCATAATGTACTTAAATGCGATGGAATGGATGGATTTAATGGATTGTGATGGCGATCTAACACCTGACAAACTTATGTGAATTGCTAGGTTCTACTGCTAAGCCTTTTTTACATGAACCACATGACTTGAAATACCTATGTAAAAACAAAAGTTAAAGCATTAGCGACCTTAGTCGCATTACATAACATCAGGCCCGTATTTCCAAAAGGGCCAGGCAGAGATGGGTGACCTAACTCAAAGGTTATAAAATCAAATATCTAATTAAACATTCAACCATTCCAATTACTAGCCTAAATACTTAATAGTAGATTTCAGTGATAATTACATCACTAAAATGAAATTTTCAAAGAAACAAAGGGGGGGGGGGGCGCATTGTGATGTGAAGATAAAGTATTGATGGATTGTGATTAGAACATGAACAAGGTCAAGTACCATATAATCAATGTAGAGAACATGAATGAATTAACTACAAATTATTCCACACTAAAACAATCTGCTCACCAAGTGCACACTATAGCTAACTATACAACTCCTTACTTGAACTATATAACCCGTCCCATAATTCAATCTTGGATATAGTATGAGGTCAGAGAAAGAAGTTCATAATTTTATGCTTCTAAAATGAACCTACTATTTTTGATTAGCTCTGCCAATTATACTTTTGAACACTTTCACTCTATGTAAATTATGAAAGAAAAATATTTTATTTCGGACACACAGGCAAAATGGTAACAAACATTAAGAAGAGTAAGAGACTTGTGTGAGGCCACAAAGCGAAACTTTGCCAATTTAACCTATTAAATGGTGCTTGCAAAAAACTTAAAATTGACCAAGCGTAAAGCTCATTCCGTGCTTGACACACTATTTTCCAAAATAACCTCAATAACCAAACTCGTAAGCTAAAGCGGCAAAACCTCCCTACCAAGTCGCTGAATCTGAAAGAAGATGAAATAGTTACACAATTACCCGGGCATAGACTATGTGGGGGGATTGATTAAGGAACATTGCCGCAATGGCGTAGAGGCGTCAAATACATAAGAATCCCTACCAATTCCAATTCTGATAGATGCTATCCTAGTGACTAATGCTCGGTTACTATAAACAAAACGAATCATTTTACTTAACAATGGTAGCATTTTATATACCAAACAAATAAATAGATTCTGTGATAGGTACTCCCATATGGGAGTGCCTTCTATATAGAGCTATGGGGCTTTTTGCCCCATTATCGGTAAAGATACAAGGGTCTGAATCCTAACCAATGAGCCAACGCCCATACTACGTTGAATACACCGGTTATCGTCAGATCACCGAAGTTAAGCAACACCGGGCGTGATCAGTACTTGGATGGAGGACCGCCTGGAAACACCACGTGACGTGGCCTACAAAATGCAGGAATTGACCATAAATCCAAAAAAAAAAAAAAAAAAAAAAAACCTACTAAGAAGTTGGCCCTAATGCCGACTCTGTGGACTAATAAAACAAATAACGTTTTAAAGTGACCCTAAAGTTTATAACTAAGAATAATAAAAGCGAGAGTGATTCACTCTTCCCTTCACAGGACCACCTCAACTTAGAGCTGGCATCAATCGAGAGAGACACAATGTGGGGTTACTTGCTGTTGATTATGCTTTTATGCTGATTAACAATAGCTTATTATTCCTTAATAACCAAGGCTAATCGGGGAAATAAAATTACCTATTCAATAAACCAGAATATTTATAATTAGATAATTTACTAACTAGCTGAATTATTGCAGACAACTCTAAACATCTACTCTGTTAATAATTATATTTCAGATCGCCATGAAATAAAATTGGGAATCAAACGAGCTTACCTGTTAAGCGAAGTCTTGATTCTAATTTTATGAATGGCGATCTGAAATATAATTACCCACCCGCCACTAGCTAACAGCCCCAAAGCTGCAATAATTAGTCTACCTAATTCACTTATCCTTTCAGGAAAACCTAGTGAATATAAGTATGCGGAACTACTCTGTACAGAAAACAGTGCCTGTTCCTTATCTTAAAAGGATCTCTAAAATAAGTGACATTTCATGTGTTGCCATCGACGGGGATAATTCTATTTAAATAAATATCTGCAATATTTTATCTCTAAAAAAACGCGATGTTAGACGGTGTGTATTAGGAATACTACTCTGTTAATAATTATATTTCAGATCGCCATTCATAAAATTAGAATCAAGACTTCGCTTAACAGGTAAGCTCGTTTGATTCCCAATTATGGCAAAACAAATTATGCGAAAGTATATTAAGAAAAGGAACATTTTGCAAAAAGAAGGGATCCCATGCTGATTTCCGACGTAACAACATCATGATCATTTTCCTGCTCTTCATCATCATCATCATCATTTCAACTGCTCGACATAGGCCTCCCCCAAGCACCGCCACTTCGACCGGTTCTGTCCTTCTCGCCCTTATCCCATTTTTTATTTATTTGGGGTCGGCGAAACATCTCTTTTTACCCGACTGCCCCAAAAAGACGGTAATTATTTTCGAGAGTATGTATTAGGTCCTTACATATGAAATTGGCGTTTTGTATGAAGAATTTTAAAGAAGTTGCATTTTTCATACTAACATTTATTTAACTACCATGAACACTAATGTTTTAAAACTTTTTTGCAGTAATGTTTAAAAACTAAGATAACGTATATGCCACTTAGATTAAGCGACAAAAATCAGTTTTGGCTAGGTTTAAAACAAATAGTGGTCATTTCGGCTAACAAAAAGAGGAGTCATTTTTTTTAAAGGTATTTTTTATGTTTATAAAACTATAAGTAATAAGGTTTTTTTACTATTGGTAGTTATCTATGATGGTCATTATTCGATATAATATCAAGAAATTGATTAATATTTTAAATCATAGAATTGAAGTGGTTCTATTTGTGAGAAAAAAACGCCAATTTCATAGGTTACCTTATATATATGTCTATTTCTTCGGCACGCTCTGTAGCCTAATTGTATACTTACGCTATACAATTGCATCTGCAAATACAAAAAAAAGTGTCAAATAAAATGGTAATAAGGTCTTTGTTTTAAAATTTAAGAAGACGCCTTCGACTGCATGAGATTTGTTTTTAGTTTGTTTAAAGTATAATGTTTTATATCTTGTTTTTTTTTTTTTAATTATTATTCACTTTTTACGCAGTCGGGATTTTTTTTCACTACTCTATTAATTGTCATCTCGGTAGTCACTCCCTTTCTAGCTAACATCTTTCAAACAGTCCATCCATCGTTTATTTGGTCTTCTCCTGCTCGTATAGCCATCCGACGTAACAACCAATCATGCAACATGAGCCAAATATGTTTTTAAACCAGTGAATTAAGTAAAAAGTGCACAAGCATGAAAAACATCAGTACTATCACTAGTGATGTCGGAAAGCAATTAAAAGTTATCCTCATTTATCTGGTGTCAACATCGTGCGTATACTATAATTTAGCATAGAGTAAGAAAACCGTGTAGATGATGTGAAACTCATGTACATGCCAAAACAATAACCTAGATCATACCGCTACGATCGGTGATCATCAAAGTCAAAACAAGGTTATATTAATAATATTATTTATTACACAAGAACGGTGGCGACCGCGTATTGAAAGACGTAGCGAAATTCCTTTTTTATTTTCTTGTTCCTTTCCTTTCCTTTCCTTTCCCACCATGACATCTTGCCTTCCATGATCTCCGACTGATGCTGACCCGCTCTTTCCCGCGGGGGAGTGAGATGTGACACTCTCCCCGCGTCGTCAATAAGGGGCGCGCGTGAATGGTGGGCGGCGCACATCCCCGACTCCGCCGTCCCTGCGGACATGTTTACGGGGGCTGGAAAAAGGCGTGGTCCACCCTGCGCCAGCGCCGACTATTGCGACATTACGTACTCTGTGGTTGCGACATTGGAAATGACAACAAAAACATAATAAAAACAAAATGTCGATTGCAGACTTAACTACTTTTGTAACAAATAATAAGAAAAATTAAGCTGTGCGTCACAT
Organism: Xanthia togata; assembly: GCA_963853775.1. Taxonomy (NCBI): domain Eukaryota; kingdom Metazoa; phylum Arthropoda; class Insecta; order Lepidoptera; family Noctuidae; genus Xanthia; species Xanthia togata. The sequence goes on along the minus strand of OY970794.1, from coordinate 25,202,131 downwards.
CTGTGCAAGAAACAGGCCATTGCTCAGCGAAATGCTGTAACTTCAGACGAACTTAACATCAACATGGGTGGTTTTCAGCAATTACCTAAGGAATGACAACATATATTATTATTGCCGTCCCCTTGTGTGATGTAATATATCGGGTAAGTATTCTTTTTCCCTGAACTACGTGTGATTCAGCTGAATGTAGTATGTACATAAAAGTAATAAAAAAATATATCTGTATTTGTGCGTAATACATACACTAAGACCATAATACAATGAGAATATAAAATAAGTACTAAATTACTTTAAACGTTGTGTATAGTATGGTGTCTTTTCCTCTTCATTGCTGTTTTAGTAATTATAATAATTTTGATGATAAACTAACAATCCATAGCCAAGCTTACATTGATACATCATATGAGTAGTTTCTTAAATGCACCATGGGAATTGCGATTTGCGTCTCGATGGCGTGGCGGCCATTTGCATAACGGGCTACCGTTCCGTACTATATCGAGGCATGGATAGCTCTGACGGCCATCGTGGTCACCCTCTGTGGTTTTCTGACGGCCATCGCCCTCTGCGGTTTACGTAGCGTGATCGCTATAGCCTCCTTGTGAGAGGCTTTTGCCGAGGTGGACCGATCACCTTGTGAAGACTCCGCTGGATGCGAAGCACAAAACCGGTTGAAATGGCGATCCTTGAGCGGGATCGCCTCCACGAGGATACGGCGATGCTCTGCCCAATTGGGGCAGACCTCCACCGCATGCTCCACTGTGTCCTCCGGGCAATCCACGCAGTGATGACACTCGAGCGTTTCCTCCCGCCTGACACGAAACAGGAAACTCCCGAAATAACCGTGTCTGGTGAGGACCTGCGTCAGGCGGAAGGTGAGGACGCTGTGGCGCCTCTCTAGGCACTCCTCAAAGAGGGGACTTATCGCCGCAATAGTGGCGTGCCCAGGACTGGGTTCCAACAATCACACTCTCCATAACGCCATGAGATTCTGCCGGAGCTCTGACCGCTGTGCCGTGATTTCTCTTTTCGCCTCCTCGCGCCACTCCCAAACGTGTGCGAGGACTTTTTCTTCCAGTCCTTGAGGGGGCCTATATCAGCAGTGGATTTTTTTCTACTGAAATGATGATGATGAATAAGATAAACAAAAAATTTAATAATTTAAAAAATCAAAAACCAACCTACTAAATCACATAACTGAAAAGAGAAAAACAAGCATGATGCAGTGATTTTGCAGGTAGACTTTTTAGTGTCCCGGCACACCTTAATGAACAAATATACTGGTCCGACACAAACATGGCCCATTTTTCTGCTATCAAAAACTTTTTAAACCAATTTATTATTCCTAATTAAATTTAAACATGTAACTTATATATATTTTTGTAATCCCCTTTTTAATATATTTTGATACCCTACTCGATAGGTTCGGTTATTTTTTTTAACTAATGTATTACTGTTTCACGCCTAAAATCCGCCATTTTTTTTTCAAACACCTATGTAATATCACTTGAGTCGGGTAAAAAACATAACCCTTTATTGGCAGTCGGGTAAAAAGACTATATTAATATTTTAAATAAAGTGGTTAGAAAAGACATAATATAACGATACCTTACCTGTCGAAATCCATCCAGCCGTTTGGAAGATACAAGGTAATAAATAAATTTACAAACATACAAGATACGCGCGAAAACCATGACGCTTCCTTGGCAGTCGGGTAAAAATATATAACCTTCAACCATCAAGTTTGTCGATGATTGAGCGTGGAATGCGGCAAGTGACGACACAAGCCCGGGGCCGAATATGTAAGTGCCGAAGTCATAGTCATGAGTTCCAGAGCGAAAATGAGATGGCAATAGTGTACGGAACGACATCTCTTTCTTGCTCTATAACATCATAATGTTCAGAAGCGGTACGGTTTCTGACTTTGTTGAACCGGTTGAACACCGGTTGGCAATTCAAATAGGTAAGTTTGGAACGGGAGTGTCGCTTCTATATTATTATTTTTGTTCTATGACTACAGTTTTTGCTAATCGCGTTCACCATACAAGTTTTAATTGCGAAGTGGTCACGTGTAAATTTATCTAACGCGGTTTTGTTACAAAATAGTTGGGTATAACATGAATTGTTTTAAATTGATACTGTAAATGTTGGTGGAGCAACGGTGATTAATAAGTGTCTTAAATTTATTTTGATGTTTGGGGTGTTTCAAAGTTTGTATTTATTTTGTACTATAAGGCACGCTTCACACGAATTTTTCTGCCTTTCACCACTAGACCGTAGAACTGGTTGATACGTACATGAAAAAAACATAGGAGCCTCGGAAAAAGGTGTTCCTCTCTTTAAAAATCAGCAGCCGCAGCCGCATAAAATAATAATAATAATATAATATTATTTTATGAATCATCGTTATTCATCCTGCATTATCACAACCACCAATAAAACAAACATCAATTAACGTGTAATCAAAAAGTAATAAATACATCCACTCATTCCATCAATCGTATCTACTTCCAATTGAATTAAAAACAATTGAACGCTAGCATTAAATTATTATTAATTTAATGATTCCATTGTTAATTTATTTATTTGCTTTAAACAATTCAGCGACACATAAAAGTTCACCGTTGATTAATACTTGATTAACAAAGTTTGCCTAATCCAAATGTTGAGATACATTAAGGTATTCATGGGCAGTTGAACAAACTATTTGGTATACAGGCAGTTAACTTGCACTACATCATTTTTACCCGACTCCGGCGAAACAAAAAAGAGGGTTATGATTTTGATCAGTCTGTATGTTCATCTGTTATCTCATAACTTGTACCTATGTCTTGATCTCTGTCTGAAATATTATGTTTATCACGTATTTTATTTAAAAAATGTAGATTTTTTTCTCACATAAATAATATTTTCATAAATGAATGGGCAAGATACCGTCATAATATTAATCTTTTGAAATAGTACCCTGAGAGATTCGCGACGACGTAGATTATAAATGGCTCTGAAAGTTTTATTTTGTAAAATAAAGATGGATTAAATATCAGCAGCCAAACCCCACAGTAAAATGCCATACGACATAGTACTGTAGAAGTAGCTAAAATAGACCAAACGTGGTTAACTGTCTTATCTTTCTAACAGCCTATGCGGCCGAGCTTAGCCGCCCCGCGAGAGATGTTATATATGGGGTCCCCATTGTAGTTTCTCGTCTAGCATGATTCCTAGAAAAACCGTTTGATTAATACATTACAGTTTTTCTCCATTCAATATGATGTCACATTCGCTACTTCTAACATTAGGTAATTTAAATCAAATGCATTCGGTTTTTTGTTTTCATTTGGTGCCAAATTATTTACCGTAAACCAATCTTGGACCTGAACAATAGAGCTATTCACGTCGTCAAGATTTTGTTAGCGTCAGTTTATTTAGACCATCTTCGGTTGATTTTGAAATAATTGGGGTAAATCATTAAAAAAACTAAAAAGAGGAATGGGCCCAATATCAAACCTTGAGGAACGCCCATTACCATTTTAGACCCTAATAAGTTTGTGCCATTAACTTAAACTTTAACCTTTCTACCTTTCAGATATGATCTTAGCAAATCAAGAGCTGCATTCCTTATCCCATAGTGCTCCAGTTTCAGCAGAAGCGTCTCATGGTCTATACAATCGAACGCCTTCGAGAGGTCACAAAAGATTCCAATGGATATGCATATGATATGATTTGATATGGTTATGTTTCATTCCAAACGTTAAAAATGTTCTTTATGAGGATGATACCGGCATCAGTGGTACAACGCCATTTGGTGAAACCGTACTGTTGATCATGAAAGATGAAATCGTGATGTAATGTTATTAAAGTGCTTAAATTTTTTGAGCATCAACTTTTCAAACACCTTACTGAGAACTGCTAGAATTGACACAGGACTATAATTGTTGGGTTTCTTACTATCATGGAATTTTATTAAAGTGCTTAACTTTTGATTGAGCATCAACTTTTCAAACTCCTTACTGAGAACTGCTAGAATTGGCACAGGACTATAATAGTTGGGTTTCTTACTATCACCGGATTTGAACAAAGGAACTACTTTACTGTGTTTCATGAGATCCGGAAAGACTCCTTAGTCTACGCTGGTGTTAAATATGAAAGCTAAATAAGGTGCAATGGTTTCGATGATAGATGTGCACACTTACAGAAATTCCCCAAAGTTCTAAATTGATTTAAATTTAAGATCTTTAAAAGCTTTTATAACAGCCTGGGGATTTGTATGCTGAAACCTAAACTCTAAAGGGCATGCCTTTAGATTATTTCTAAGTAAGGCAGCAGAAAGCGCGGGTGAGGAATTTAAAGCTTCAGTAGTTTTATGAGGAATAATAGCAAAAAGTTTTCAAATTCTTGAGCTATTTCTACATCTTAAAGAAAAAGGAAAAAAAAGAAAGAAATATGTTTATTCTGCACAAACAAAACGCACATTTAAAGAAAAAACACAAAATACAGGTGGTCTGTATACACATACTAAAACTTGCTTATCAAGCTTATCACTGGACAATTCAATGGTATGTTCAACAGACAGTCCGATTAAGTATTTTCGTTCTTTCGATTGAATAGATTTTATTAGAATTGATTCGCCATGGATCATAATTAAGTTTTATGCTGAAATGGCTGACTACACAATCATTTTCATAGTTAACTGACATTACTTGATGATCTTTTAACCAATGTTCTGTTATACAAACAACATCAAACTTAGTATTTTCTAAGAAAAATTCTATTTCTAGCCACATGATCTTTCACACAGTCCATCCATCGTATCATTGGTCTTCCCCTTCTCTTAAGAATAAGAAAATATATTTGCTCAAACATGTGTATACATACAGAATTAAAATAATAAATGCATGCAAGATCTTAAATAAAAGTGGCTCACGACATGCCTGCCATATCTCATGGCGTGCAAATATTATTGGTACATTTATTATTATTGAATTAAATATTTTTAAATATTACACTTTAAATACATTAAATATCAGTCACAGCTAAACAATTTTTTTTTTATATTCAATCATTTACATTATTTATTATTTATTTTCCTTGTCCAATAATACAAATTACTGGACAAGGAATAACTGCCGCACGGGTCGATCCGTCAGGTTAAGCTACGCTTGCCGGGGTTGGTCTGTGGATGGGTGACCATCTTTACATACCGAGACTCCTCCGTGCCTCGGAAAGCACGTTAAGCCGTTGGTCCCGGTTGTCATTCGTGGATCTTTGACAGTCGTTACGGGTCGTCAGAAGCCCGAAAGTCTGACAACCAGTCTTACCAAGGGGTATCGTATTACCCAGTTACTGGGTTGTGGAGGTCAGATAGGCAGTCGCTCCATGTAAAATACTGGTATTCAGCTGCATCCGGTTAGACTGGAAGCCGACCCCAATATAGTTGGGAAAAAGGCTAGGCAGTCCAATAATACAAATTACAATATTATAACAATGAAGATTTATATTACTTTAATGGGCATTTAATTATTATTAGGCATGATCATTATTTATAATAATAACCATGAGTCGTTTAAAAATTCTGTAATGCTATAATATGCTTTTTGTGCCAAAAAAAATTTCATTGTTTGTTTAAATTTAGGTATAGTTTGCTCTTTCCAACTTTTGGGCAATTTGTTGTAGATAATTGCCAAGGTGCCATGCAAAAAACATTCTTGCGCATAAGTGAAGTTTTTGATGTATGTACACATAGTTTTCTATCATCACGTCTATTTCTTGGAAATTTGTCTGCCATACGAGGAAACAAATTAATGTGGATTTGTTTTTACGAACATTGCTATTTCTAATTATATATAGCGCAGGTAATGTCAATATATGATATTTAGTGAAATAATTTTTACAACTATCGGTAGTTTTGAGGTTAAACACTCATGCAACACTTGTCATTTAAAGATGATATCCCTATCGGTTGAGTGACCCCAGAAGACAACGCCTTAACTAATGACGGATTCAACCAAACCATAGTAGGCCGTTAATAGCGCTTCCATATTTAGAGTACGTGATAATTTATATAACGCATATGCACCACTGCTTATTCTTTTGGCTAGAGCCTCGATATGCTCTCTCTTGTAACATCACTCTCGTTTCACTCTCGGAATTTAATTGTTTATTAATGGACTTACTGCGTTAATTTGCCCTGTTATATCCATTTCATACAAATGCCAAAGAATGAGAGTTGTGATTTGTATATACGGCCAATTTTAGTTGGTAGTGGATTTGATTAAAAACTTATTTCCCTGACTTTACAATAAAAATCAATATTGGCAGTGGATAGATGAATATTTTTACCTGTATACCAAATAACTGTTTGACTGTACCTATGTAAATATTGTATGAGTTTGAGCCTGGAATTGTTCGCGTTTGAGGTGAATCGTTACTCGTCTATGTCAAACTTCTTCAGAAGGAAATTTAATTATTTTGTTGCAGTTTGAGTCAAACGACATTTCACAGAAATTGTTGGAGTACAATTTCTGTGGCTGCAGCATCTACAAAACTAGAGGCATAGAGGTGAAATAATAAAAGCAGCACACATATCCTTTAATCTGCCTAGCCTTTTCCCAACTATGCTGGGGTCAGCTTCCAGTCCAACCGGATCTAGCTAGATACCAATATTTCAACTATCCCTATATTTTTTACCCTTCAAGTTGGGTAATTTGTTTAAAAGCTAAAGCCGGATTTACATTACTAAACTAAAACACATGAAACTATCAATAAATAACAAGTTTACGCAACTACCTAGTGTGAATCCTGTATCCGTGGCAACATCTGCTTCTCATGAAAAATTATATTCGAAAATGCCAGTTTTAAAATTTGTTTATTTTTCATGCAAATATTATTCAAATTGTGTGCCAACTAGCTTAAACGGGGATTTTTTTCCTGGCATTCGATCTCCAGTAAATTTTTCGAAGTGAATTGTTTCGTAGTTTGTTGTACCTATTGGCGCCGTGCATTGACACAAAGCGAATTTGAATGGTCGAATGTAAACAAGGACTTGATACTGTTCACTGGTTTCAGCCGTTTGAAACTTTTGTGGGCTAGAATTGACTACTTCGTTTTATTGCGGTCGATGCTGCTAGTCGAATTTAATCCTATACTAGCTGACCCAACAGACGTTGTCCTGTTCAAATTTCAATAATTCATACAAATTTCACATAGAAAATGTACCAACATTTTCTATGGGAATTTTGTACAGTTAAAAAGAAAAATAAATAAAAGTTACCTTTATTTATTTTTATTTCGTGGGAACCTAATTCGGACTATTACGAACATTTATAAATAATAAATAGTCAAATCGGTCCAGTCGTTCGCAAGTTATGCCCTTACCAACGAACACCATTTAATTTTTATTCCAATAAATTCAATTTGATCGTGTCTCACCCAGCCCATAACTTTCCCACACATGGTCGGACCTGCCTTGACCATGTAATCCTAAAAACCAAAAAAACGCGCATTTTTTCATAATGAATTCCTCAGTGACTGGCTATGACACCCGTACCAAGCACCCAAATAAATTCAAAAGAGTAAATTCAAAATAAATTCAAGCCACTCTATCCAATTGATTATAGTGGTTTGGATGTTGCTTTGAAAGGATTGGACTTTTCCTTATTGTACGCCATGAGTGACGCCAATTTAGCAGGTACTTATCTGATAAAAAGTAATGTAATTTCTCACACTTAAGGTTGACCCTGTCAGTAACCGTCGCCGTATTATTAAGCCTTGGATCATACCTGGACTTTTGAGATGCTCAAAAAATAGAGACAACCTTCACAAAAAGCTGAAAAAGTATCCGAATGATGAGTATTTGCAAATCACGAATAAACGATAGCGTAACTTATTAAAAAAGACAGGAATACGAGAAAGAAGAAATTTGTAGCGCGTAGCATAATAGCAAAAAGCTTTGGAAGGTTATAAGAAAATTGCCGACACAGACAAACATAACCCGCCCCGCCTTGGAACTCTTACAAGGTGAAAACACCCTAAAGTCTGTCAATAAAATAAACTACTTCTTTACTTCTTTTCCAGCATTGGTAAATCCCTCGCTTAGAAGATATTAAATCATCATTCAATCACATTCAATGGCTTTCTTTCCCGCAGATAAAAAGGAGGTAGACTCCCTCATTAGTAACTTTAAAAACACCTGCTCTGAAAGTGTTGACCCCATTTCTGCTCGGTTCCTTAAGCATTACAAGAACTATTTGGTTCCCCCACTTACCAAGTTATTTATCTAGCATTTGACACCGGCACATTTACGTTACTTTAAAAAAAAACAGTCAAAGTCAAAGTCAAATAATTTATTTCAAACAGGCCCTTGTAATGCAATTTTGAACGTCAACATTTACAAAAAAAAAAAAAAACACTGTTCTAGTCGCCCCTTCCAAAAGGTAGTTTTCGTAGTACTTAGCTTTCTGCCTCACTAATAAAGGCAATGATTTGCTCTCCCATTTCCACATTACAGCGTACTCTTGCCGTGACCCAAATTATTTCGCCTGCTTCTTCGTCTCCAAAAGACTACCTCGACTAAGTACCTTGGAATTATTATTGATAACAATTTAAGCTTCAAACCACAAATAGCCGCACGTCAAGAATTCACAAAATAATATTTATTTTCAAAATTCAATCCAACACACCCCACACCTACGACTTTGACCCAAGCGAACAGTTAGAAAAATCTATAATTATATTGTATAATTGTAATTGTATAATTTTTTGCGTGACAAAATAGTCTCCTCGAATTTGTACAATAGGATCGAATTAGTATGTCTATGGAGACAAAGCAAAATCAGACAGCTGATGGACAGTGACCACAACTCCAGGCTATTCGCGACTTGATAGATATATAGAATAGATAGATAGAGTACTCTTTATTGTACACCATAAAAATTACAGACATAAATTTAGAAATTTTACATAGGGTGACACAATGGGCGGTCTTATCGCTTAAAGCGATCTTTAAAAATAATGAAAGCAAAGTGGCAACTTGATATAATTAACTCTTTAAAATTAAATATGAAAGAAAATTGACATGCCTCTGCCGAACATACGTTGATAAAATATCGACACAAATTCAGATTGATCACAAATTTTATCTAAATTGTACTAGTACCTAACTAGATACAGGCAGTAACAGGAATAAAAGCTACAATGTGTTACAAACCATGTGCTCATTCGCAAGTTAGTAGCAGTAATAGCCATTATCCAGAGCATATTGAATATTATAGTAACTCTGGAGAGCAATTTTGTGATAATCCTATTTATGGCACGAGCCGCTCTATACAGGAAGGAAAAAATTTAACATCGAAGGGATTTAAAGCATCACTATTCGAGGCATACAAGGAAGCTGATCGTAACACTAATTTCAATTTAATTAAGACAAACGCTAACATTCTATATAACCTAATTTAGGAACACATATATTATTGAAGTAAATGATTTACTTAAAATAAAATTAGGTACCCAAAATAAAACTGGAATGAGAATAAAATTCTGGTCTCTTTCTTGGCAGATTGGTAAAAAAACATAAAGAAAACTGAAATGATACGGGGAGACCCTTGCCCAGCAGTGGGACAACGTAGGTTATTTAAAAAAAAGATTAATATTAATTTATACAACATTTTATTATTAGGTAATTGTAAAAAAAAAAAACTCAAAAAGTAAAATTTCCAGCTATAAAACGGACTACGGAAAAATAAAAGTGATCTAAAAAGTACGAAACAAGAAAATATTTCAGACAGACATCAAGACATAAGTACAAAAATGGTCAAGATATAGACGTGGTCGCATGTCTGTATACCATGTGGGTGCCAGGAACACCTACAAAATTATAATGGCATACGACGGCTTTACCTTGACCATTCTGTACCTATGGCTTGATATCTGTCTGAAATATTTTCTTGTTTAAAAAAAAAAAAAAAACTTTTTGTCTAAATATATTTTTTTTTGTTTCGTACTTTTTCGATCACTTTTATTTTTCCGTAGTCGGGTTACAGTTTTTTAAACTTAATTTTTTTTATTTTGTAATTTTACGTTCTAACTCTTGATAAACGTTTCAAAAACGTAATAAGAATTATACAATAGGTAAGTAATAAATATTTTAATCATGCTTTTTATTGTTTAATAGGTATTAATTTTACACGCTTAATTTATTGTTGCAAATAGGTCACACTTTTACGTCCTGGAAGGAATACGCCAAATTACAAGTCACCCTGTACAGCCTATGCCACTCGAACCATTATTACGAATCTATTGATACCTTATTCATCAAAATCGGTTCAGTAGTTTAGGAGCTACGGTAGAACACAACACACTTAAATACAAACATACATACATTCATAGACTGCTAAAATCATAACTCTTCTTTTTGGCTTTATCGTGGTCGGGTAAAAAGATCATGCAAAGCTGAAAAGATTTCACTTTGTACACCATTCTACCAATCAGAAGAAATGTATCGAGAAATCGCAAAGAGATAAAAACATACCAGAGAATATTTTATTTATTCCTACAAGGTACAGTTTCTCTTTTAGGCCATTTTAACTCAATAGGTTTACCTTTTCCGAGGCCTAGGGCGATGTCGTTTTATCGGCTTAAGCGGATTTGACGGATTCGCTTGTAAAGCTAAGATAAAATTAAAATGTCTGCTCAAGTCTTGCCAACTTATCGATATAATGTTGAAAATTGTATGGTATTGTTTTTAAATTCGGTACCATTTTCTTTATTGAAGTGAAAACTTCTTTAGCGGCGCTGTGCTCTTTTTTTTGTGATGGGTAAAAAATGTTAAACTCGCGTCAGGATACGTGACCTGATCGAAAATTCGTAAAACGGAGGGAGAGTAGACCGGTGCAAAATTATTCCCTAACCATTCCAAAATATAAAAATGCGCAACGTTAATATTCAATTATTCACTTCTGCCGGCACTCCCGGAGTGCAACCCGTTTTTTTTTTAGTTTGCTTAGACTACGCAATGTATAGCCACCGTCGTAAGTGCTACACTGGACAAAAAATTCCAGTAAATTTAAACTCCACTAAGACTGAAACTTGCATAACTTCATTGGTCTTCAAGCAAAAATAGACCTTGTTATTTTATGACGTGCAAGTGACATTCAACTTTAGGCTGATACAGCAATAGGAATGATGCCTAGATTTAAAAAAAAAAAATTGTCTCTCAGTCAGATATTAAAAATATATTAGACAGATATATTTTGCTTTATCATAATTATTAACAACAAAATAATTAGATAAACCGCATTAAAGTCGGGAAGTCAGGGCTTGCTACGTCAAAATACAGTATAAAATCAATAAAGCATGGGGCGTGTCGTCCTGCTTCATTTTAACTTTATGTATCGCCGTAATCATTTAAATACGTTTTTTTTTTTTTTTTAATAATAGACCGAGCGAGCGAAGCGTCTCTTCATCAAGTCGGGCAAATTTGCTTTCGTGTGTCAGTTTGTACGTACTCCTCTACAGGTCGTATTTTAGAACCGATCTGGATGAAACTTGGCATACAGGTTTCACGATTTTTTAATTTTTTTAGACGTTGGGGTTTTCTTCCTCCAAAATGGGACAAAAAGGGGGCTACTGGATATCTCAGCCTTATGAGATCTGATTTCGATGGTTATTTTTTATTTGAAAGATAGTAACTTTAAGTAGGTCTCAAAAAAAATTGCTGATGATCTGATGAGGATCTTCGGCATGATAAGCAGAGAGAGGGTTTTTAAGATAAATGTTTAAATGGTAAACCCTCCATATCGGTTCCCAAGATACAGGCTTGCCTAGTTTGGGGCCAATATAAACCCTTTGTAATATTTTTTAGCAATAAGGATTTTTATTATATTATATATGCTCCTAAAAATGCTCACTATCTAATAAAACCTATTAGTTCATTTTTCTAGCTGGCCTACAAAATTTTATTCATAATTTTACTGGTTTTTAGGGTTCTGTCATGTAGTCAACAAGGAACCGATATAGTTTCGCCATGTCCGTCTGGCTGTCTTACTGTCTATCCGTGTCTTAGGTCAGAGAATCATGATTTTCTTTTTCTTTCTTTTGCTTCAAAGAAAATAATTAATCACGCCGAAAAATTGACACCGAAACACGTGAAGTGGGGAATTTTCTCGTCTGTCTCATGTTGTAAAGTATCGTGTCGGTGTGTGAAAACTATTTTTCAATTCAGGGATCCGTTTACGAAATATTAAGCTTTAAAGTGCAAATTTTTGATAGAGTCAAGTGCCCCAGTGTCAGGTAAATGGTTGTTTATGGATATATGATAAAAATCACGGCATTAGAATATAAAATATATAAATAATAATATAACGAAATTAAAAGGAAAACTATCACTGCTATGCTATGCTTTACAAGTTAACGAGTAATAATCGACCAAGTTACATTTTCAGTTGGAATATATGGGAAACATGTTTTTCAACGACCATGTTAAAATTTGTTCTTGGGATATGGATTTATCTCAACTACGGAACCCTTCATTGTGAATAATCCACGCACTTAAATTTGACGTGTTGAACGATGTCATGTTTTTTTGATAGAAAAAAAAGTAGGTCATCGCCATATTTATTCCTACTTCCTAAAATCTGTCTACTGTGCTCTCTGTCAGTCTCAGCTTGAATACTGTATCACCACATGGGGTGGCACATGTAAAACTCATCTCTTAAAAGTTGAGAGAGCGCAAAGAGCAATCCTAAAGGTTAGTCTGTTTCTACCTTTTTATCACCCCACTACTGATCTCTACTCAAAATGGGAGGTACTTACTGTGAGGCAGCTCTTTATCCTGAAAACGGTTATGAAACAACATGCCCTAACAGCTTTTGATCCAGAAATAATCAGAAACAAACGTCGTAAACATATAGTCTGTTCTTCATCCTCATTCAAAACTAAGTTTGCACATCGGTTTTTCTGCTACCAGGGTCCAACTTTATACAATAAGATAAATCGAGCATTAACGCTATATCCCTTGCCAAAAACCAAATGTAAGTCTTTGGTTTCAGACTGGTTAAAAAATTTGGATTATAATTCTACAGAAAGTCTACTTAATTCAAATTATTTTAGTACGACATAAGTTTACAACTTGCACCAAAATCCTATCACGAACACATCGGCACACTACACCTGACACTCAACACTATACACTAACATTACACACTCTCATAGACACACACATACACACAGATACAGGCGCCCTGATTAACTTTTTATTTATAGTTTATTTTTAACTTCTACCCCAAAATTGTAATAACTTGAGTTTTTTGTCTCTTTACCGCTATAATAGTATTATTATTGTCATTTTTTTTTTTTTTTTAATTATAACTTAGTTCTTCCGTGGGGTGGGGACCTGGTGATTTGTAATACAGGCATTTTACGCCTAACTCAGACACCAGCTCCTCACATTGCAAAAAACAAACAAACAAAAATATTATGTGAAACCTATATTAAGCTTGTCATTGTGAGGAGAAATAAAGAACTTATTATTATTATTATCTATGGCCGTATTTACGTGTAGGTATTATCTATGGTCATCGCCGGCAAATCATAGAATAACGTTGGTAGCATTAAATATTTTCGAACGCTAAAACCATAGAGGAAGGTAAGATATCGGGCTAAAACTACTAGCTATAGTTAATGGTTAATTCCTGCAAGTCTTCTCCCTAAACACGAAATCCAAAGACTCGACCGAAGTTACGGGCGATTCCTACTTCTTATCACCTGTGAGATAAGATTAGTTTGGGGCCCGATCTAAGAATTAAGTGATGATGGAGCCGGAAGGTGGCCAAAGGAACTCCTCGACCAAACAAGTTACAACCATCGTTGTTGGACTCACTGGACTATTTATTGACAACTGCTTTTACACTAGGTGCTGTTCAGGTCCAAAAAGAACTCCTCAGCTAAAAAAGATAGCCCTGTTGTTTTTGCAGTCGTTGATTTTGTCTTGCCATGTACTATAGCCCAAGGTGTAGTCTAGGGTCTGATGATAGTGTCGGAAGGTAGGAACATCTCAACTTTACACGGTAGCCCTGTTGTGTTGGACAGTTGGATTTTTCTTGACAAGTAGGTATCTTACAAGTGAAGGTGATAGAACACATATTTTATCAAATTCTGGAGTAAAATATAAGTAAAATACTTTTCTTAACAATCTTTTATTGAACTACAAAGTACGAAATAAAATTTACGTAAACATAGATCTTTAATTTTATCTTAAAACCTTGAGGCGTGAACGTTGTTCTTTCACTTAAAGATAAGCAAATTTTATGATTTTTATTAGTAGCCAACAGCCGCAGTCGGGTTTTTAAAAAGGGATTTAAAAAAACTTTAGTGACACGCGACTAACAGTGTGATTATTTTGGCGCGACTAGCTAAAGATTAATTGTTGCCAAAAAGTTTGTTCTTGCGAGATCTACCGTTCGCAGATCTACTAGTCTAACCAAAGCACACCAAAAAAAACGGGTTCCACTCCGGGAGTGCCGGCAGAAGTGAGAACTTGAATATTAACGTTGTGCATTTGTGATATTTTGGAATGGTTAGGGAATAATTTTGCACCAGTCTACTCTCCCTCCATCTTGCGGATTTTCGATCAGGTCACGTGTCCTGACGCGAGTTTAACATTTTTTACCCATCACAAAAAAGTGCACAACGCCGCTGAAGAAGTTTTCATTTCAAAAATGGTATCATCCCTATTATGCAGCGTCTATTAATTCATAACAAACAGATGATAGCAGTAATAATAACGATATTTGAGTGTCATCGATTTAACACAGTCAAGGCATATTATACAATATAATCAAGGCAATCTAAAGCTCCATTAACACGATGCAAGTTTCGCCTGTGACACACCATTAAACTGAAGCAACTAATAACTTTCGTCCAAACACTGTTTAGGCGATGCAATTTTTATTATTGTTTCAACTTTTAGTATGCCACAGCCAAGTAAATCGTACCGTGTAAATCAGGCTTAAGAAGTTCTTCTTTAAATCATAGTAAAGCCAAAGAAATTAGGTTGTCAATCATATAAAAGAAATTGAACTGAGAACCTCCTCGTTCTTACAGAGAGAAAGAACGAGTAGTGTTCAAAAGTGACACTGGATGACGTCATAAAAAGCAATTTATTGGAACCAGTTATGGAAGCAATAACGTCGGTATTTTATGGCCAATATATATTACAGTTAGCTTCTGCAATTGAGCTGCAAAGAGATACTTTGTGTTTTATTGTCTCTGTATACGATGCATTTTTGTAATACCATAACTAAGATTATTACAAAAAAAATCTCACCGTCTTTTATTCAAAGTCCTATAATAAAATTAACTGAGACATACATAAACTCAAGCATTCTTCCCATGGGGTAGGCAGAAACTACAGAACGCTACCTACTACGACGACGTAAACAAAGCAAAACTGTATGTAAGGACATGTCGGCGTCACATTGTAAACAACACGTGCATCGGGCTACACGGTAGCACTATGGCGCCGTAGCGCGCTGTAACATTCTCCCACCTCCTCGCTGCTGGGCGGAGTTAGTGATCGCTACGTCATAGCGCACTACGTCGTTGCCCCACCTACAATACAAAAAAAAATCCGAAATCCGATTAGTATAAAAGAGTCCGCACGGCGGCGAAATGGCATTCTGCCTTCAGGCGTTGCCCGGTGCACAGGTTGTATTGCTCTCAATTATTGTTACTCTGCCTCTCTGTACATTGTTACTATTTTGTGTAAACTAAGCTATTACTGGGTGTCATGGCTATTTGTGTCTTGAAACTGAGTAGTTTCGTGTAAAATTAATTGATTAAATAATTTATAAGAAATTCTAATTTCTTACTATTTAAAGAACCTCTTTTATTTTACAATATATCTGATCCTGTGCCTTCAGACATACAGTTTTGCTTTGTTTACGTTAATACATCTGGTCTTACACGCATAACTTACTGTTCCAAACACAAATCACCTTACTGTTCAACGTTTAAGAATGTAATTATTTTATCGCCAATAAATTTAACACTATAGCAGAAAAACTACAAATAAAAAATCTAAATGAAGTCATTAATCAAACTAGTCTGAGAATCAACAGTTTTTGAACGTCAAAATTACATGATCCCCAAAACGCCCGCCCTTCACCAGTTCCTAATGCTTTTGGGAAGAAGAAGTGGTGCAAGAACCTCCCCAGTAGCACAGCTGTCTGTTCAGTTAGAAGAACTTGATTCTACTCGTATATAATAGTAAATAATAAAGTAATTAACAAAAAAAAAAACACAAACATTACATTAATTTCCCTAAACAGGCTGAATTTTTAGTCACCGTCCAAATTTTTTCTAGGCATTAGGTACGACTATGATTCACTAACTCCATTTTTGAAAAAAATCGATACGTTAAATTTTCATATTAAATCATTTTCTCGAAAGAATTATCCGCTCTGCGCGGTATATAATTACTTTCTGATGTGATACCTCAATATTTTTGTATTGAGTGATACTAAAAGAAAAAACACTTATTGAATGATTTTAGCCAAAGATTAATATATCAAAATTTGGACGGTGACTCTAAATTCAGGCCGTATTTCAGCTAGCACACGCCAATGTACCAACAAAAACATTGTGATCTCATACTGATACTCAAGCAAAAATTAAAACGTAAACAGAGCTTAATACCGAAATTAAAAGCGTCCAGGCTTAAAGGGCGTGCCCGCTTACATTTAGTTATATAAAGCTGTAACTCGAAGCCACAAATGATAAATTAGGATCATCGAAGCAAAATAAATAATAATGTATCATATAACAAATACAAACAGTGACAATTAAACTAAAGTTCTGACTTCATTAAAAATAAATAAAGAACTATAAATGCGTTTATTGGCATCGATTACTCATCCGGAAAAGATCACACTTGCACAACTTTTCGAATAACAGTATAAGATGAAGACAGCCTAAACGTAATACGCAAAGTCACTGAACCGATTGTGTGAGAAACTTTAACAGGTTCCAGACTTCTACTGTAAGGGCGTTACTATACTAGCGTTCGGTTCAGCAGTCACGTTATAATCTTTGTGAATATAATACATCCTGTAGCTGTACCACTATTGGGAAAACGCCATAAATCATTGACAACTTCAATGAGAGTTTTATCTTTTGAGTATTTAAAAAGAAATAGTTTCCAAGAATTCTGTAGATGGCGTTGAACTGACTACGTTACTAGGTGCCAAAGCCAAAATGCTTGGAAAAAAAAGCATTGCGTCACTTCATATTTATGCTCGTTGACTCTGACACGGTGACACAGGACACTTTCGTTTGCTTAAGCTTCCGAATATACCCTAGAATATAATAATATAACCTAGTTTTCCTTGTTGTTATTATTTATTTATTTTCAAAACGACATTGTGATGCGATGAGTGTGAAAATGACATGACATTAATTACTTTTTATGTACGTTTTGTTTTACGTTCTCAAAATGACATCCAACTGAAATAATCAAAAAATTATGTGACGTTCCGTTCCTTGTAGTAACTTACCAAGTTCAGCGCCATCTATCCAGCAACTAGGAAAGAGTTTAAAAAAAATAAAAGATAATCCCTCATTTGTTACTACAGTGTCAATGTACAATGGACAACCCTACTAAAAATAACCTACCAGTTCGTATTTGTACGCCGTTAAGGCAAAACATGACTATGCTATAATTTTATGTAACATCTTGCATGCCATGTGTGTGTCTATTTATGTTTTGGACAAATAAATGATCTATCTATATATCATTCTAACGTCGATGGTAAATTTCTTGGCCAACACAAGGTCACTGAAAAAAAATTTATATTTTTTGTAATGCCACTTTTTACCCGACTGCCAAGGAAAGGTTATGTTTTTCGCGCATAGCTTGCATGTATGTACATTTTTAAATTTATTTATTACCTCGTATCTTCCAAATGGCTGGATGGTTTTCGAAAGTTAAGGTATCGTTATATTCAGCTTATAAACCCGTGTCTTTATACAAGTATTTGAAAAAAAAAACTAAATAGCGAATTTTGGCGCGAAATAATGATACGTTATTTAAAATAAATTAAAAGGGGATTACAAAAATATATATAAAAGAAAGGTTCAAATTTTATTAGGAATAATAAAATGGTTTAAAAAGTTTTGATAGCTTAAAAATAGGCAATGTTTGTGTCGGACTAGTTTTTGTTCTTATGAGTGTGCCGGGACACTAAAAAGTCTAAAATAAAATAAATAATTTAAAAAATCAAAGACTACTAAAATTCTATAGATTATAATGCTTGTTTTTTCTTTTTTAAGTTATGTTATTTTGCACTCGGGATTTTCTAAATTATTTACTTTTTATCCATTGTTATCATTTGTACTGATCATATTTTTGGTAAGCAACGCGTAGCTACTGCTACGACCGCGTAGCAAAAGTGCTACGACGCGTAGCAAAGGTGCTACGACCACGTAGCAAAAATGCTACGAACGCGTAGCAAAATTGCTACCACATTATTACAAAATTAGGGGGGAGTTTTTTCTGACTTTCTTAGAGTTTTTTGAAAAAACACATGTACGTAAGAAAAGTATTCTAGTTATTTTAACGCAAACAATTTTCACAAAGGTACAGCTTTTAGCAAGAAATCCTGTTTATTCAATATCGTATTATACAAAATGTAATAGCCCTAAATTCCTAGACGACAGGTGATATATTTCAAGATAAGTATGACAGATTGTTTCTAATACAGTAGACATGACTGAATTCATATTATATTCTCTTTCTCATGGAAACTTACCTATTTCAAGATTAAGTTTCCCAGGAATAATTTATAAGTCGAAAGGCAATTTTCTATGAAAGTATTGATCAATTTTTTAGTGACATCAGAATGTAAGTATCATTTTTTTTATTTAATTTATAAGTTAGTCCATACCAGTACCTGTATTATAAATGCGATAGAAACTCTGTCTGTCTGTTACTTTCCAAGCCGAATTGATCGTATATTTGACAGATAGGGACCTGGTTAAAGGTAAAAGAAGCCTATGTCCAATTAAATAGGCTACCGTTCAGATTCTGGATATTTGTATAAAAAATATGAAATATGAGATAAACGCAGATGAACTGTTTTATTAACAGTTTCACATGTCATGAAACCACGAGCACGATAATACCTGACTGGTTAAACCTTTTCCCTGTGAAAACCTGTGGTTTTAAACACGTGCTATGTGAATACCTGATAACATTTTAGGGGTATGAGAAACAGGGTATAAAGTTCACTCATCTACCATAGAAAAGGGAGGATCCTCCGACCAGACGGGTGTTGTATCTGGTGGGCCGACTGCCCGATTGTTGATGTCGGATAGTCTTATATATATATCGTTCGCGCGGTAAACTCTAATCACGCTATGCAGGATTTGTGTGACGACATGTCTTTGATGCGTAGTTCGTATGTGGCGGTGTAACCGCTACAAAATAATCTCTTTAAAAAAGCATTAGTTTTTGGTGAAATATTTATCCTATAGATTATAGTTCGGTGGTAAGGTAAGCTGGACTGTCTCTCCTACTTTGCAGTGCCTGACTGGTCCATAATGATCATGTCTTCGTAAACCTGACACATCATATGTTCACATTGTGGACTGCAATAATTATAGTATTGTAGAAGATAGGAAGATATGAAGAGGGGGAAGACCTATATAAGGCGGTGCGGCACTAGCACCGGCCCTTTTTTCACTTGGATCGTCGTGGGAACAACATCGTTAGAACGTCACTCTGTCGGTTACATTTCTAATTATTGTGTCTGTGTATTTTTTTTTCGTTTAGTTAATTTGTTATTCGATTCTTGTTATTAAATTCTCGTTAGTCTGATTTGCTTATTTCAATCATTTCCTGTAGGTATTTCTAAAATTCTTTTAAAAAAAGTCACTTCTGGTCTAATTTCCAAGATCAGAAGTGGGATTCTTCCCATTTCTATTGCCCACTTTTCGCTTGGTTTTAATCACAAATACCCCCATTTTTATTTTTTGTGTCAATTTATTTTTTCCGTTGTGGTCTGTCGCTGCATTTTTTTTACTTGTGTGTGGTTACTTGTGTTGAGTGTTATTACTGGTATACATTTGATCGTGTGTTAGTCTGTTGGTCTGTTGTTTTCAGTGTCTTGGGTTAGGACGTTAGGATGGCAGACCGCAAACGCGATCGTAGTCGCAGTCTCTGCAGCAGCCGCGATAATACTCGTAGCTCGCGTCGCGACTATAGTCCTCTTCACGACCGTCGCGACTCGCGTCGCAAAAGTCGGGCGCGGCAAAATAGTGGGTACCGCGAGCGATCCCCTAATGAAAACGACACGTTACGGCTCGAGATACAAGCGATGATGTCTCGCCTTAAAGCGCTTGAAGACAAAACGAGGGCTTCACCCTTGCCAGTGCGTTCGTGTGATCGTGATAAAACTTTAGTGTCTGATAGTGTACGTAGCCGACGGGCATCGCGGCGCCAGCGAACACCGTCGCTAGAACATAATAAGGTACGATCGCCAGGTCGAATAAAATCGCGTAGCTTGCGTCATTCGTCACCACCGGAGCGTCGCCGCCGTCTCGTTTCACCTTCGCCTGGAGAGACTGCGTCTCGACATATTACGTCACCGGCTCGCGGATATAACTACCGTCGTTATTCACGTTCTCGTTCTAGAACTCCGCCGTTACGATTATCTGAGCAGGCGTCGGTACAGGTGTCGGACCATCTGATTAGGAACGTGAATGATCATTCGAATTCAACACAAGCTACGGTAACCGATCGTATCGTGGATGCTATTCGGTCAATTAATACTGCGGGCCGATCTCAGAATTTTTATATTTCAAATTTTGATCCTACCCTACATAATATTGATGATTGGTGTGCGGAGGTCGATCGCGCTAAAGTTTTAAACAATTGGAGTGATTTCGAATGCTTGTCGCGTATTGGTAATTGTTTGAAAGGTGACGCTCGATCATGGCTTAACGAATGGGTAACTAATGACCGATCGTGGAGCAACTTCAAAAAGGAATTTAAACCGTTGTGCCCTAGAGTACCGGACGTCGCGAATATTTTATATGATGTAATGACCAAAAATTCCGATAACTATTCTACGTATGCGGATTACGTGCGTCGGTCATTGCTCCGTTTACGAGTAGTGCGGGGACTTAGTGACGAGCTAATTTCGGCGATAATAGTACGCGGTATCACCGATCCCAACATAAAAGCGTCAGCGACGAACGCCAAGCTGTTACCTAATCACTTGGTCGAATACTTTTCAATCTACGTTAAGCCAAACAACACTAGTACGTCGAAAAGTTCCGCGTTTCGTTCTCTAAGAGATAAACAAACTACAGATCTTTCTCGGAAGCGTAATCTAAATGATGTTAAATGTTTTTCTTGCGGCGAATCAGGACATAGACAGGCAATGTGTTCTAGGAAACCGAGAACTGATCAACCGCCAAGCGTTTCGTCTAATAATCCTACGACTAACCCTACGTCTGGTTTTGTACCGACTAGATCCGAAACTTGTAGTTTTTGTAAGAAACCGGGTCATAAGGCCGAAAATTGTTTCGCTAAGCAAAGATCGGAAGCTGCAAACAAAAGTAGTGTTAACTTCTGCAACGAGTTTGTAAACACCAAAAATAGTGATGTTGTTGTAGCAATTATACAAGACGTAGCGGTCGATGTTTTGATTGATAGTGGGTCCACTATATCTTTAATTTCGTCTTCGCTGCTTAAGCATTTCAATTGTTCACGTAAGCCAGCGCTTCGTGTTTTGAAGGGGTTAGGTACCCAAGAGGTAGAGAGTACAAGTTACGTGACGTTACCTATTGAACTTGACGGTTTAACCCTCGAGGTAGATTTGTTTGTTGTGTCCGCCGAATATATGAACACGCCGGTCATAGTAGGAACGGATGTTCTTAATAGGGACGGTGTTAGGTACGTTCGCACTAAAGATTGTCAGTCACTTACAAGAAGCGTTGATAACTTGCATAGGGTAATGAACATACAATCTGAGACTTCAATTCCAATCAATACACCCCTAGTTGACGGTCACTTGGATAAGTTGCTAGAAATAATGAATAATTTCTCTCAGTATTTTATTTCCGGTACTGCAACATCAACTGTAAATACAGGTTGTATGTCCATTAAACTTAATACCAACACTCCTATTTACTATCGGCCGTACCAACTTTCTCACGCTGAGACTCTTCGTGTCCGTGATATTATTAAGGACTTGTTGGATAAAGGAATTATAGAAGAGTCGGAGTCTGATTACGCAAGCCCGATTCTTTTAGTTAAAAAGAAAGACGGCACAGATAGGATGTGTGTGGACTTTCGTAAATTAAACGAGATAACTATTAAAGATCGTTTTCCGTTACCACGTATAGATGACTATATAGATCGTTTAGGGCATAATAAATATTTCAGTTCCCTTGACATGGCAACTGGATTTCATCAAATTCAATTAGACCAGGACTCAGTTCCGCTTACGGGTTTTGTCACGCCAGAGGGGCATTATCAATATTTGAAGATGCCTTACGGCTTGGCGAATGCTCCAGTAGTTTATCAACGTATAATCACAAAAACACTTCGCAAACTAATTGAATCTGGTGATATCCTCGTCTACATAGATGACATTCTAATCATGAGCCGAAGTATTGATCAAGGCCTTGTTCTACTACAAAGGGTTCTTGACACTTTGACTAAAGCTGGGTTTTCCATCAATTTGAAAAAGTGCTCGTTCTTGGCCACAGATATCGAATATTTGGGTAGATCAATTTCCGAAGGTCAGGTTAAGCCGAGTCATGAAAAAGTGAGAGCTTTGATTGACTCAGCCGAACCGCAAAATGTAAAGCAGGTTAGACAATTCATGGGCTTAGCTAGCTATTTCAGGCGGTATATCGCTGGGTTTGCCCAGAAAACTGCGTGTATTGCGGCACTCACTAAAAAGGGAGCACATTTTAATTGGGGAGTTGAACAACGGGCGGCTCGTAAGTACATTGTGGAATGTCTAACGAGCGAGCCAGTACTTGCAATTTATGACCCTTCATTACCCATAGAAGTTCACACAGACGCAAGTTCTATTGGGTATGGAGCAATCTTGATGCAAGTGCATGAAGGTAATCGTAAGCGAGTGGTGTCCTACTTCAGTAGGCTTACTCAGGGAGCTGAGAGCAGATACCACTCATATGAGCTTGAAACTCTTGCGGTGGTAAAAGCTCTTCAGTATTTCAGGCATTATCTTGTGGGTGTACGATTCACTGTGGTCACCGACTGTAACGCATTGAAGCTTACACAACGTAAGAAAGATTTGTTGCCAAGAGTGGCTCGGTGGTGGGTATACCTCCAAGATTTTGACTTCAGCCTAGACTACAGGAAAGGAAGCCTTCTGTCCCATGCCGATTATCTTAGTCGGAATCCAGTCAATGTGTGCACTGTTCAGAAACCTCTGAATTGGGCGCGGATTGCTCAGGCTTCCGATGAGGAGACCCGGTCTCTTATTCAAAAATTGGCGGATGGCCAATTAGACTCCAGCCGTTATATTTTCAAAAACGACATTCTTTATGTAAAGTTCTCACCTACTGGTGAAAATCCCAAATTCCTTTGCTATATCCCAAAAGGTCACAGACTTAGCCTGTTACGAATTTTCCATGATGAACATGATCATCCCGGTGTCGATAAGACCGTTGATCTTATCACGAAACACTTCTGGTTTCCAGGGCTGAGGGCGTTTGTACAAAAGTATGTAACACACTGTTTAGTGTGTCTTTCCCATAAGAAAGTCCCCCGAGCCCCTCTACAGCCCATCCACTCTTGGGAAAAACCAGATTTACCTTTCGAAACTATCCATTTAGATTCCTTAGGTCCTCTTCCCGAAGCCGATGGTTATCGCCATGTTCTTATAGTTATAGATGCGTTTTCTAAATTTTGTTTGTTATATCCTATGTACCGACAAGACGCTGACGAACTAAATCGCCATTTCACCAATATGATCTCCCTCTTCGGAACTCCTAAACTAATAGTAGCCGATAGAGGTCGCATGTTTCAGAGTACCGAATTCTTAGATTGGGTCAAAGATATGGGTTGCGACACTCACCTTATAACCCCTGAAATGCATCACTCTAACGGGCAGGTAGAACGATATTGTCGCACTGTGCTGAACATGGTTCGTATTGAGTGCAACCATCGACAAGAAAAGTGGCCGAGTGTTATGTGGAAACTGCAGTTGATTCTCAATATCACAAAACACAGAACAACTCAGTATTCAGCCTTGAACCTATTGATAGGTATTGATGCTGCGACGCCACTTATTCGTAGCTTGGTTCGCGATGTGGCCTTGGAAGGTTCCAACCCTAATCGGGAAGCTCTTCGCGAAATGAGTCGTCAAAGAGCATCTGAACGTCTCCGTTTAAATCAAGCACATCAGGACGCCTATGTTAATCAAGGGCGAAAGCGACCTCGTGTTTTTGAACTGAACTCTTTTGTTTTTGTGAGAAAACAGGCCCAATCTACTGGGAAGCTGGATTCGTGCATGCGAGGGCCTTATCGCGTGGCGAAGGTACTCCCACACGGTCGCTATGAGTTGCACCTCTTGGCTGGCTCGTATGGCAAGTCTACACAAGCAGCTGCGGAATACATGATCCCGTGGCAAGGGGAATGGACTCCCGACGTGTGTTCTGCTTTCTTTAGCGGTGAGTGTTACGTTTTTGTGTAATGAGTTAGCGTAATGAGTTTTGATTATTTTTATGTAAGTGATACAATTCACTGAATATGACTTATTTGATGTCATTGTTTGTAAATTAAGAGGTTTCTATTAACTTAATGAGTGATTTTTTGTTGGGATTGGTAATACTGAACGATGTTGAAGGGAAGTCTAGTCTTGCAATTTGAAATAGGCCTGTCTTGGAGCGCATCGGACATGCTATCTCAATTTGACGGATACACTTCAAGTGAGGTATGGTTTCATATTATTGGATGGGCCTCTGTCTTGGAGCACATCGGACATGCTACCTAGTATATGGAACATACCTTGGGAACAGCTCACGAAGGGATACTGTCTTGGAGTAGCCTTATCGGACCTACGGTCTTGGAGTAGCCGTATCGGACCCGTGTGGTCTTGGAGTAGCTTTATCGGACCTATGGTCTTGGAGTGGTGTTCTCAGACATGTTATCCTGGAGCTGTGGTACACGTAGAGTTTGACTATGAGTTGGTGCCTGACTATCGTGTTTAGTGGGAATACATGCTTGCTGATAAGCATTTCTATGATATGTCTGGGAATGGTTTGAAACATGCTTGTATGTGAACCGATTCACACACGCAAAGTTATGCCTCACGTAGGTCTCTAACGAGTCGTGAGGTGGCGATCTTCCGACAAGTCTCGCCCCGGGTGGTTTAGATATTTGTATGTTTCACACCTAATGTGCGTAGGCTTTGCTAGGCTAGCCCAAAGTTATTATGATGTTAAAATGTGTGGTGTTGAAAAGAGCTATCTTATCAACAGCTTACAATGGATGGTTTGTTATTTTACAAAATTGATTCTCGTGTGGTCTGTTTGTTTCTTTTGCAGAAAACGAGGAGTCGGAACAGTCCATTGACGAGGCTGAGCCAGTTGATGAGGAACCAGAACCTTGCACCTCTGGCACGCAGAAGCAGCTGGAGATGCCGATCAGCACTGCACCTGCAAGCAGTGAAGAATCGGGACCTTCCATGCCAACGTTGGAGACAAATCTTCGAAGCTAGAAGTTAAAGGAGTCCGAGGACGGTCTCCAGTCAGGAAAGACCGTGTAGAAGATAGGAAGATATGAAGAGGGGGAAGACCTATATAAGGCGGTGCGGCACTAGCACCGGCCCTTTTTTCACTTGGATCGTCGTGGGAACAACATCGTTAGAACGTCACTCTGTCGGTTACATTTCTAATTATTGTGTCTGTGTATTTTTTTTTCGTTTAGTTAATTTGTTATTCGATTCTTGTTATTAAATTCTCGTTAGTCTGATTTGCTTATTTCAATCATTTCCTGTAGGTATTTCTAAAATTCTTTTAAAAAAAGTCACTTCTGGTCTAATTTCCAAGAGTATAGTATTCGGGATTTGGCTTAGGATGAACATGTCAAAGACCAAACTCATGACATGGGTGAGGAGATTGAATTATGTTACTTTATATATCTGGGCCAAATAGGCTCCTTCCAGACGCGACAAGACAAGGAAGTTGTTTGTCGCACCGACAGCGCCTGGAGGAGCTATGTCAATGATAGATCTTCTAAAAGGAGATCTACCACAATGTCTCAAACGGAGAATTAAGGACATGTATTTTCTCCTCATTCTCGCTCGAGCCAGCGAGCCATGGAGCGCAGTATCCTGGGGGTTCAAATTTCGAACCATTTAAGGAACACAACACTGCGCACCAAAACCAAGATCACAGACTTTACCCAGAAAGCTGCCAAGCTTAAGTGGGACTGGACCGGACATTGTCTACCGCATGTCAGATGACAAATGGGCTAAGAGAACCACTGATTGGATCCCACTAAACGCAGGACGACATCGCGGCAGGCCAAGACGAAGATGGCGAGAGTGCCCTACAGACTACAGTGGGACTTTACAGACTAGTTAGATTTAGATAGATAGATGGAGACAAACTTAAATACTTACCCTCGTGGGGAGAAAAAAAGGGAAATGTAACTGGCCTTACCCAAAAAATAAAAGTTTTTTTTAGATTTCCCTATAATAAATATAAATAAATCTAAACATTTCATGGCGATAATATAAAAGCCAACACGACGTCACGTAGTTCGCGGAACTTTTGTGACGTTTCCCTCCTTTATTAAATTCTGTCCACGTACTAAAATACTGAAGGTTTCATAAAAAATATAAGTTATGGTATGATAGTAAAATATTGTATGAAATGGTCGGACCATTTTGTGCGTTTTTAATGGCGACTATGTTTACGTTGCGTAATAATATTGCATCTTAAAGCTCTATCTACACAGTTCCGGGTCAAGGCTTTCCGGGCCATACAAACTCGGTTACTTTACCCGACTGTGCTACAGCAATGAAGGGTTACATGAAATCTAAGATTGAACTAAAATAACTCCATCAACCAACCTCTAATTGCATCAGACCACTTGAGAAGTGATCTTGGTTTGAAGTTTTAGTACCCTACAGCAGTCGCATTTAGCATTTGTTTTTGTATACGTCAGTGTTTACTCTGAACCATTTAGAGTGCTGAAGGAGTCTGGAGATGTGGGTTACCAGATCACATAAAATGTATGCAAGCTTTCTTGTCTCTGACAAGACAGACAAGGTACTAATTACCTTAGAAAAGGAAATACAAAAATAATACATCGATCTGAACAACGCCTCTGACACGCCAATAAGCGGGGCCACCTACTGGATGCAAACGCATATACAGGGTGTAACAGAAACCCTATAGCTATCCTTAAGCACTAAAGATAACAGCTGGTATAGAATCACTATACATAGTTTCAACTCAAAATAATGTACTCTAAGAATTGATACCAAATTTTCGGTTTCATATGTTTTTTAAATTCAAATCATAACAAACGTGTCACCGCACTACGTAGGTCAATAACTTTCCACGTTACTTGCCAATATCAGAATAAATCTCTTCCGTAATTCTGCGCGCCTAGTACCGTAGTAGCCTACCGCAGGCGGTGTTCTTTGTCGGCGTGAACTGACAAAATAAAACATGTCGCCGCCGCGCTTCCAAGAAAATGGCGCGCGCGCGCAATAAACCATACCTACTTTACCGTGATGTAAAAATTAACGCGTAATTATTGATTTACAGTTTACTCGTTAATATCAAGCCAGAAATTGGGTGCACGTAAAAACAGGTAACAAAACTTACGTAAAAAATCGAAACAAAGTTTAGGTAGGTTAACTACATAGTTTCATCTCATAATATTACTTATTACCGAGTAAACAGTAAAATCTTAAAGCTTTGCTTAATTTAGTAAATTGACTTACATTTTTAAAGATGTGGTGACCTTGGTATTGTACCTATTGCACAAGGCCGCTCGCTTGTTCATGGACACCTGAACATTGCGTAGCATGTCTGGTGTTATGGTCGTGAAAGCGGCCTCAATCCGCACATTCATTAGGTCCATTGTATCACACTGCACTACGTACACTTGTACCCCCACAAAAAAAAGTCTAACGGGGTTAGTTTTGGGGTTCGCGGAGGCCAAGCCACGCTTCTACTACCACGCTCAACCCACTGGGAAAAGCGCGCATCTAAATAATGGCGCACATCACATCTCGAGCAGTGTGCCGGGGCACCGTCGCGTCGCGTCGTTTTGAAAAATTAAATTATTATCCATCACAAGATTAACATAACTCAACACTGGTAGCACTGTGAGGACATCGTCTAATTCATTCCTCAGGAAGTTTTAATAATTTACGACCGGTCACAGGGATAGAAACGAGTGCACCAGACGGAGACGCGGCGGATAAGACGTCGACTGACGAGCAAAGCATTACCAAAATTTGCTAAATAAAGCTCCTATTCCCTGCTATTCTGGTACCTAAATATTATTTCGTTAAATTTAGATACCTATGGGGTAGCTGTCCTATTAGTGTTCACTACTATTCAAAAATATTGATCAAGAATTCAAGATTATTTTACATCCTAATAATAATTTCAACTAAACTCCGTCAAACTTTTAAGTAAATCTAACACACCAGAGCAGACTAATTACGTAATGCATTTTTTTTTTGACTCAACTCTCACCCTGGTTGGGGCGGAAGGAAGTGTTAGTCTCTTACTGACTAAAAACCATCCTGTTCCTTCAGCTGCCCTTGCATTCTGGGGCCGTGTTATCTCGTTAGAACATTCCCGCAACCCCGGAAATTCCCGCAACTCCGGAAAAATATTCATTTCAATCCATTAAAGATCATAATAATTATGGGGCCGCGATATCTCGTTAGAAGTCTGAATTAAAAGTTTTATTTACCAGGAGTAATTTAAACTACACGGACTGCAATTGGTTCACGTACCCTAAGACCCTAACCCATTAGGTTTACACACATTATGATGCTTAGTGTGTGCATAACGACGTAATCAGGGTTCTGTGAGCAAACGATTTTCAATTCGGCAATAACAATTCCTGTTTTTCTTGTGGTCCTAGTACTTTTATTACTTTCTTTCTACAGTTAGATAGGTACGTTTTGCGACATTTTTTATTGACCTCGTTTAAAAACTACCTACACGTGCTCAAACTAGTGAACGAAGTTTATTTTCGTTCACTGGCTTAAACCAATAAAACCAATGTAGGTAACACTCAAACAGCACCGACCGTGAAACTTCCGATAATTCTTTCGGTTAGTCCTACAGACAAAAAATATGCGTTGCGTGCTATTATTTTGTAATAAAAAAAAACTATTAACTTGTTGATTATAATTTTCGTCGTAATTATAATTTACTTATTCTAAAAATTATGAACGGAACCCTCTGTGATTTTATTTGTACTAGGAGAAGCATAAGTTGCGAAAAAATGAATAGAAATGATTTTTTGGGTTCAGTTGGACAAAAATTGTTACTAAATCTTCAAGCAAATCGATTCAATAAGGTGAATCGAATTTCCTGGATCGTATGTGTAAAAATTATTATGATAAGGGCTCATAGTCATAATAGTTCAAGTTCATATTTGCCTAAAGTATTGTGCTGACAATCATACGAGTAAACAGCGAATAGGTAGGTTTATCTATTTCAAACAAGATCAATTACATACTTTTTAACTTGTCCGCATTGTTTATGTTAGCACTAAGCGAAGATTGAAACATGACGGTTTGATAGAAGTTCTCATTTCGAATGACATAGCTGTGTTTTATAAATTAAAGCCATAGGTTGAAATAGCCCACAGATGAAAATAGCCATTATTTAGTAGTAAAAAAAGAGATTTTAGCCGCGACTGTAATTGTAATATCTCACAATTCCAATTGGTCGCAGTGGGGTTTTGTTAAAATAAAAGGTTAGGAATAAAGTTAGGAAATTTACAGGAATATTGTTTTTGAATTAGATATTTACTGTGTTGTAGGTACGATGGTAAGGTGGGTGGTGGGTGGAAGATTACTATGTCGATAATAATGATCTACAAAGTAATCTTCAACAAAAGGACAACTACGTAAAAAAACAACATGTGTGTAATGTATCCAAATATTATTTCGTTAAATTTTGATACCTAGACCAATAAAATTAATTGTATTGTAGCTAGTTCGCAAAGTTATTCAGTTTAGGAAAAGTCAGTAACCTAATATTATTTTTAAAAAAAAAGAAACATGCGGAACCGTTTATTCAGAAATACCAGGAGTAAGAGGTTGACTTTTACTTACAAATAGTTCGCTGACACCGATCAGCTGACTTAGTGCTAGTGATGTGTTTATTTCAATTTGAAAAGTTCGGTTTCTGGTATCAATGTATTAAAAAAAATCATAACTTCCGAACATGCAGAGATAGTTTTTAAAAACCCTTCCAATGTCGTTTGTTATCATCCAAAGAAGCCGTGTCCTTGGTATGTATATACCCTTTCCGTTACACGTTGTAGAATGATGTACCGTTGAAACGAAAAGAAGAAGTTTACGAAAATAAAACCCATTTTCGCATAGCTGCTTATTTTAAGTACTCGACACACAGTATAAAGAAAAGCGCCTCTCAAAACGCCAACAAAACTGACACTGTCATTATTACGTCCAATGTGAACTGTGCTTAAAATTTAAATGAAAACTTTCCGCGGATCGCCCGAGGGTGAAGTCATTGTCTCCTTTAGCGATTATAATAGATCTAATTTTCGAAGAGCTCTCCACAAATTAAGACGAAAATATGGAACGAGCCGGCGACCTGACGCTCTGAGCTACTGTAATTATAGAATATTGTGAAGTATTATGTCGTTTGTGTATATTACTGTGTGGGATACTTACTTAAAAAATATTATTTTTTGTGTTACCTTTTGAATATGATAGACTGGTTCCTGAGTAGGCTTTTGCACTGTCGGGAATGGGTTCAATTAGCGCTCGTGGAATTAAGTATTTGTGAGATTTATTTTAAATGATAAATGATTTTATTTATGTAAGTAGGTTTGTATAAACACTTTTACACGTTAATAATATTTTAAAACAAGATAAGTTCAGCGTTTTTTATCTGACTACTCAGAGAAGAAAGCTCGATTCAAACTCAGAGGCCACAGTCCCTATTTAAGTCCAGACATAATCTTGGTCAGATCACGTGAAGACCACACAGATTTGAGTGGAACTGTCGGTGAACTCGGGCCACTCCTCTCAGTCAGAGGGAGTGGGCCGTAATCCACCACGCGGGCCCAGTGTGGGTACGTAGATGTCACATGTCTTCGATGTTTCGGTTCTGGGACATGCCGCTTTCCTCTCGATGTTTTCGTTCACCATTTTGAGAGCAGTGGTGAAGAAAGTAGTAGAAGAAGAATATTCATATTCCCGATTCGTCATTATTTTAAAATTGCTTGTTGCAAGGAGGAGCTCGTGGCTAAGTAGTAACTGCCGCACGGATCAATCCATCAGGTTAAGCTACGCTTGCCGGGGTTGGTCTGTGGATGGGTGACCATCTTTACATACCGAGACTCCTCCGTGCCTCGGAAAGCACGTTAAGCCGTTGGTCCCGGTTGTCATTCGTGGATCTTTGACAGTCGTTACGGGTCGTCAGAAGCCCGCAAGTCTGACAACCAGTCTTACCAAGGGGTATCGTATTACCCAGTTACTGGGTTGTGGAGGTCAGATAAGCAGTCGCTCCATGTAAAATACTGGTATTCAGCTGCATCCGGTTAGTCTGGATCCGGTTCGACCCCAATATAGTTGGGAAAAGGCTAGGAAGATTGATTTTTTTTGTTGCAAGGTACAATTAGTCGCAAAGTTTAAGTTTACCTGTTAAAATAGCATCTCGAATTTATGCAAATCTAGTACTTACTTATTTTAAAGTTTGTTAATTCCTTTCAAAAGCTTCAAAACCTTCAATGTTCACGTTCTCGAACTGAAATAAAGACTTCTTTACAACACGCCCGCAATAATAAATAAAAATCGAGAATAAAATCGTAGTCTACAGTATTGAGTATCGTATAAGATTGCTTCGTAATTGCAATATGCTGTTCATACCACGTCCTAAGCCTTCATGAAGGTTATTATGTGCATTGGAAAGAAGTTTTATTCCTACATATGTTTTTGCATTCATAGAGGCGAAACATTTGATACCATCCATGCCTTTGACGTTCAGGAAATTACGCGTTTGAAAACTTTGGAGAATTCTTTCAAGATTCAGAGACATTTATTTCAATGTTATATCATGTTTTCAAAGATTTACGTTCAAACTCCTATCCTGATAACGGTAACCAATATAATAATATTATGAAAATCATAATTTTATTGTTCAAAATGGAATATGAGTATGAACGAAGAATTTACACTAGGTACTCGTATGTATTTATAACTTAATATAGCTTATAAGATAATAATCGCTTTGAATCCAATATTGAACTAACATGTATTTGCAAATGACGCTGCAACTGTGCCGCCTCGTTTTGTTACTAAGTTACTGGAATCACTGAATCGCATAAGAGTGAAAGTCACTCAAGCAGAGAGTCGCATCGAAAGTCGCGTGGCGAATGTCTTCTGATGACAGAGATGATGTCAGGGAAGCCGCTGACGTACCACGTCCACTACGAACTGCTATATTCTGGAACTATTCTGATGATATTGAAGCTGCTGAACCACTAATACGATGACCACTTCTGGTAAAGGCTAGCCTGCTCCTTTATATTTAATCGAATTAAATGACATTTAAAAAATTTCAACGTTAATGCTTTCTATACATTTATAAAAAACAGCTCGCAGCATTTATACATTCTATTCTAGCTCTCGGGGAAGTTATAGTGGATTCGTGACCACGAACACTTAGGAAGAAAATAAAATTTTAACAATAAACATGCGATATTCTCACCCGTAAAGATTTCTTTCTCTAGAATGAAATAAAAGTCTGCTATCTCAACTTTTATGTACCCTCCATTATTGTGTTACTGAACAATCTCGGTCATCCGTGCTTACTATGATTTGTTAGCGATTTTCATGGAGCAAATTTTATTTGTTATTGAGATTAAAACGATAAATGATAAGGTTTTTTAATGTTTTTTTTTCTCTCGTATAATCGTACCAAACCAAACCGATTCTTTTTTTTCACTTGTCGGGTCAATCAATCTTGATGTGAATTGATGTTGGGGTCGGCTTTTAGTCTTACCGGATGCAGCTGAATACTAGTATTTTACATGTAGCGTTACCTATCTGACCTCCACAACCTACCTCTCGGTAAGACTGGTTGTCAGAATTTTGGACTTCTGACTACTCGTAACGACTGTAAAAGATCTACAAATGACGGGCAGGACGTGCTTTCCAAGCCTCCGGGCCTTCGATATGTAATGGATGGTAACCCATCCACAAACCGACCGCGGCAAGTGTAGCTTAATCTTCGATCGATCCGATCGGCTATTATCATTTAGCCACGACCCCTTCAAATATAATTACTATAAGAATAACTCAAAAATATAAAAAGATGAGGCAGCAAGGTGGTTAAGCTAAGGCTCTAAATTAAGTATTATCAAGCAAAAGGTCACCAAACTCTAAATAAAACTTGCATTATCTGAAAGGCATCTTAGAAACTGCATCTAAGACTTTTATATTGGAAGCATCCCAAGACTTTATTTATTCTGAACATCGCCAGTACAATATACTTGCAAATTTTTCGATATGTGCTGTCATTTCAGAACTATGAATAAGATATCGCAGTTTAAGTCATGCTATAATTCTGTAACGCATTCATGAGAAGGCATATAAAATATTATTACATTATTTACCTTATTACTAGGCTCTGTACCTGGACTTGGTCGTGTTTTAGAGTCGTAAAGTGTGTTTTTAGGGTTCCATACCTCCAAATGAAAAAATGGAACCCCGTAAGATCTCTCGTGAGTCTGTCTTTCAGTTTGTCACAGCCAATTTTCTCCGAATGTACTGGACCCATTAAGTTGAAATATACGTACACATACGATTTTCTGAGACCAAAACACGGACGTGTGACGTCAATAAATTAATTTTAGATATTGGGGGTCAATTTAGAAAGAAAAAATGTTTTGCAATTTGTATACGCGAGCAAATTGATAGGACTTATTGTGAGGGTCTCATATGTATTTTTTTTATTTTTATAAATTAGCCATGCCATTTCCCATATCTCCGAAATTTCTAAGCCTATTTTTTTTTTAAATAGATACACAATTTTTTTTTTTCTTATTTTGGAAAACCTATAAAAAGTCTGTAGACTTAAAATAACATGGTTAATGTCGCAATATTATGTGTATAAACTTACATTTCCAGTTGGAATGTATGGGAGAACATGTTTTTCAACGGGAAAGATACTTTTGTCCTTCAATCTGAAATTGGAAATTCGGGCAGCCGAGCACAGCTTTGAGGGCGCGAGTTGTACTCGCACTTGTCCGGTTTTATTTTATTATTTTTTGTAGCGAAAATCGACCCAAAATTCCATGCCATGACATTTTTTTTAATTTACCTACCTCTATATTTTCCCTTAAACTTTTATGATTCGAATGGTCAGAATTTATCACCCATATCTACACCCTAAAAAACTCAACCCATCAAACAGTATTCTATCAAAATCATGGACCATTGTGTGCAGAAACCATAAGTTTATAAACCATGGGAGCTTTGCATCCCACGATAAAACGCCAACAGTGAAAAGCGATATGCGTACCGTACGTAATTCTCACATAAAACATACCAGATAGAAAACAACACACAATATTCCAACGTAATTTTAAGTTTTAAGACTCACCGTGTTCCCCATCTTGCCAACTTTGCCGACAAATGTAAAGTAAGCATAAACGGAGTTAAATTTTGCCAAACTGCCACATATAACGTTCAGAGCTCGTAAACAAAAAGATAAAACAGTCGTATTTGGGTTGTGTTTGGTTGGTCGGCGGCGTTTCCTTTTAACTGATATGAAGGGACGTCAGCGTAACGTTTATAAGCGTAGGTTAATTTTGTTCGCGCATTTTTATTGCGAATCTGAGTTTTTAAAGATGTTGTTCTGGCCTCTTCCGAATTGCTTTGCAAGATGGTACAGAGAAAGCTAAGAACGCTGATTTTTCTGGAAAAAGAAACAAGTGCGAGTCGGACTCGCTCATGAAGGGTTCCGTAGCAGCAAGTGACGTATTAAAAAAAAACTACTTACTAGATATCGTTCAAACCAATTTTCGGTGGAAGTTTACATGGTAATGTACCTACATCATATATTTTTTTTTAGTTTTATCATTCTCTTATATTAAAAGTTACAGGGGGGGGGGGGGGGGGACACGATACATTTTACCACTTTGGAAGTGTCGCAAACTAATCAGTTTAGAAAAAAAAAAAAATAGGAACCTCAATATCATTTTTGAAGACCTATCCAATAGATACCTCATACGTGTGTTTGATGGAAAAAAAAATGAGTTTCAGTTCTAAGTATGGGAAACCCCCAAAATTTATTGTTTTGTTTTTCTATTTTTGTGTGGTTCACAGAATACATCTACTTACCAAGCTTCAACAGTATAGTTCTTTTTATAGTTTCGGAAAAAATTGGCTGTGACATACGGATGGACAGGCAGACAGACATGACGAATCCATATGGGTTCCGTTTTTTGCCATTAGTCTACGGAACCCTAAAAAGAGTTTAAAGTATTATTTGTCTCCAATTTTTTTAAAGACTGACCTTTTGTCTGCTTCGTTAGTCTAGTGGTCGCAAGCGCTACTGCTGTACATGAGGTCCTGGTTCGATTCCCAGGTCGGACAAAGTGTCATTCGGTTTTTCTTTCTGGAATATTTCTTAGTAGCAGCCCAGAGTCTGGATTTGTGATCGTTTGATGGCAATAGGCTCGCCCCCTATTACGTGGGACTAAAACATAACTGGCGAAATGTGGGTGTAAAACCCTTTGGGGATCACAGATGTGATGTTATGTTATGTTATGTTATTATGAAAATTATACTTTTGTTGTTGAAATTGAATATGAACGAAGAATTTTATTTACACTAGGTATGGATTCTAATTAGTTTTAAATTATTTTAATATTGTTTGTACTATAGGTACACCTCTACCCATCCCTTCGGGGAAACAAGGCGTGACATTATATTATGTTATGTATTTTTAAAATCCTGAGATTTTCTTTCATAAGACTATGTTAACTCGATTTAATGTCGGCCATACTATTAAAACTCATTATTAAAATAAAAAAACACTTAAAAACATTAAACAATATAAAAAGCAATTTGATCCTGATACCAAAGTATCGCTACTTGTTAAAAACTACCCTCAAAAGTGCCAACAAAGAACGATACTCAATAAATATTTTTTACAAGTTTTCGTTTGAAAATATAAAAAGTTTTAAACAAGCTCAGTATCCAACCGAACTATTAAAGAATTGTTGAATTCATGTAATAAAGAATAAAACATGCTTGGTGAACTTTCAGACAGCTATAATCCATTTATTTAAGGCAATATTACTTAGGGAAGAATCACTTTATTGTAGATTATTGTTGAACTTTATTGGAGAAGTTCCGAAATGACGTTATTTCTTTTAAGTTGGGCTACTAAAATGATGTGTTAGGTCTTAATGCCTTATTAAATAAGGGATTCATTCATGAATGTGGTGCCTTTAAAAATAGTCTTGACATTTGTGTTTACCGAAGGGAAGACAGAAGTGCAAGTACAAAAAAAATGTGTGTAACAATGTGACTATTCTACTGACATTACGTCAGTTAAATCATAGAATTATTCGTTTGAAACAATACTGTAATAATTATACAATACAGAAATAATTTATAAAGTTATGATTGATAGGGTCTTAGCTGTCAGTCAAAATCATTGTCATCATTCCAGTCGAAAGACGTCCACTGCTGCATATAGGCCGCAGGAATCCGCTGGATTCATCTTAAGGCACTGCGGTATGTGGGACGAGAAGATATTGCGTAGCTTCGCGAACGCTGCCTAGCCGAGTCAGATTCGATAATTGACCTCTTTCTCGAAGTTGAACCTACCTAACTGAAAGATTGTTCTAGATAAACATACTCGTCCACAAGTCCTCAGTCAAAATATTTAAAAAGCAATGCTGATAAAAAAATAAATGAAAACTAATTCTCATTTCAAATAATATGAATTGACGAGGCTGACGCAAATTTTATGAATATCTTCAATATGCTAACACAACCTTTTTCTCGTCGAACCAATGCGCCATTTTAGCCTACAGATGTTAACACCAGATAAATCTGTTATTACAATATCCACATTATTCCTAAAGCGGTAAAGTCCGAATCGCTATACGCATCTTTCTTCTAAGTACCGATAAATCTCCGAAACTTCAATACAGTGAAATTTCTAGGTTTATGTTCTCGTGAATGTTCTTCGGAATTTTATTATGAAAGTATATTATTGGGTTAGAGAATTAACAGTTTATTGGCTTTTATTAGACGAAGTTTTGTTAACGAAGTTATTTTTACCCGCCTGCTTTAGAAAGAGAGTAATGTTTTTTATTCGGATATAGTAGATAGCTGTTTTAATAATGATCAATGGGAGAGGAGAATAATGTGCAGAAAGTTTGCGGCTGCTGTGCCCGTCCAATTAGTAAGCTGAGAAAAATGGATTATCCTGCAGTTTGTAGCATCGCAGAGCTTTGCTTGTGCACAGTTTTGATTATAAAGCTTCGTATAATTTACGAGCTATGATATTCAATGAAAAAATTATGACTTCATTTTTCAAAATCGATTTTGCATTTCAGGTTTTTTTGGAAAATCTATATATTATAGTATAAAAATCAATTGCCGTGCAATTGCTTGCAAAAACTCAAAAATGGCTCGACGCCAGCAGCGCCGCAATACTGGGGTGGTTTAGGAAAAAACTGATAAGGAAAAACACAAAGAAACAGCCGAAAATATAAAAAAATCTAAATTTTGTCTCACATGATACGAAGTTTAGGGGATCATCTAGTTTCATAATATTTTCAGTTTGGTCGATCCAAAACCCCTCAGATTTTTTGTTGTCTTGCAGACTTCTCTTAGTTCAAAAATAGCAATCAGTTAAGTAAGTGTCATTGGAAAACTCTTTTTCAAAAGTTCAAAAGAAAAATGTCGCAATAAAGTTTCCTAGCAGTTACTCCAACTTTTTATATACACAACCGTTAGATAATAAATCTTTATGTAAAAATACGCTCCATTTTATGTGTCGTTACGATCTTATGTTACAGTTTTCGCCCCTTTTAAGGGTAGGGGTTGAAGATCTAAAGGACGAAGAGGTAAAGTGGTATAAATGTCGCAGGATAATCGGCAATATCGAATCTTTGCAAAAATCCTGGATTTTTTGCAAAAGATCGGCATTGCATCCCAGTTGCACACACACTTTCATTAACAATCCAAAGGATTTTCTAGAACGATTGGAAACTTGAATGCTGATTGGCTAATCTATGAGTTAATTTATAAAATTCTTATCCCGGTTGGTCAGGACATGGCTCGAATGTAGCTGTTAACGAATCAGTGCATTCGTCAGTGC
This sequence comes from Xanthia togata, assembly GCA_963853775.1. NCBI lineage: Eukaryota > Metazoa > Arthropoda > Insecta > Lepidoptera > Noctuidae > Xanthia > Xanthia togata. The sequence goes on along the minus strand of OY970794.1, from coordinate 25,163,515 downwards.
AAAAAGTTCTTAATCAGCCAATCAGCGTTCATACCCATCGTTGCTGGCCTCGATTAACCTAAGATACCTGTCTTATGTAAAAATCTTAATATTAGCTCGTATGAATTAATAATAATTTTATTTATTTAAAAAAGTGTGGTACTGAGTCTGTTACAATAAATATAATTTTACAATTTACGGATAATCAGAAAATTTATTAGCTCGTACGAGTATTATTACGAAAATATTTCTTAGTTTCCAATAATCCGGCTTTTTGCAAAAATCCTAGACATTTTGCAATTATTCGATTTTTCCAATTACCCTGCGACATTATATATGAAAAAAGTCGGTCAAGTGAGTTAAATATGCTCACTGAATAGATTCCGTACTGTTAGTCACGAGGGCTGTGTGAGGCGCGTACAACATAGATGCCTAGAAGCCATATTTATCATACTTTATATTCAGTGGTGTGTGATGTGATGTGTGGCAGTTGTACAGGAATTAGGGCTTTAAGCTTGTTTTAGACCTTTCTGACGTAAGTATTTGGATTACCAAAATAGCCTTCGAAAGACAATGGCTTATTAACTGTAGCTCATCTTCTATCCAGCTTAAACCTTAGGAAGTGTAGAAGAGAGGGTATTTTGGTACCTGCCTCTCTATCCGAATACGGCGAAACAAAAAGGAGTTATGATTTTGACCGATATGTATGTATGTTCATCTGTTCCCTCATAACTTTTAATATCATAATTTGATTAATGAGGTTTTGTTGCAAGCGTCTTGATTATCCGCTGGTTATAGGTAGCGTCACGTTAAATTTAATATGGCGCCCTCTGGGGCACATAGCCATGACATAAAAAAAGCATGTTGGGTATCATAATATGGAAGAGCTTACTTTGCACATTTCAAATATATATATTAAAACACCAAAAAAAAAGTTATGAAAACTAAAACCCAACTACGACAAAAACGCCTTATCTGAAGAAATGGGTACTTTGTACAAACGGGAATTTGTACATAATACGACAGTCCACCGCTTCATTCAATCATTGGTGATTTATTTTCCTGAATGTATGTACAATGTTTTTATTCTGGTAGTCTTAATAACAGTTGCTGTATTTTATCCTAATGCAATGGTGGGCTTATTTTTCAATTTTATTTTAAAATATAAAGCCAACAACCAATCCGAACAAACAACCCAAAAAAAAACAAACTTTAATCAAAATAATAAATATTTATTCAATATTAAAATTCATTTATTTATTTATTTTTCTAACATATAAAATACATTTTTAAATTTTTTTTTTTTTTTTTTTTTTTTTTTTTTTTTTTTTTTAAATTTAAAAATGTATTTTATATGTTAGAAAAATAAATAAACGAAATATAATAATATTTATTCAATATTAAAATTCGAAAATATTAACATAAAATAATTTATAAAGGTATTATAATGTTTGATGCCTGTACTAGGATAAACCAGTATCACAGGCATGAGCTGTCACTTTATGGTGATTGCAGGACAATAAACAAAATAACATTGTTAAATGTCACACACAAAATATTACAAATCATTCAAATGACAATTTATCGAACGGCTATTGAAACAAAACTACTGACATATTTCACAAATACAGTGGATATTACAACATAAACTTCAAGGTCTCCACGGACAGGCGCGACGTGAAATTGTGACGCGAAAGCGCGACGTGAAATCGCGACGCGACTCCAGTAGAACTTTTTTCTATGAAAACTTCACGGATTTTTTTCTACTAGAGTCGCGTCGCGCTGTCGTGTCGTGTCTGTCTGCGAGAACCTTTAGTGAATTTCCCACTACAATGGTTTTATACAGGCTGTTACATACACTCGGCTTTCTAGCTTAGGACCTTTATGAGGAGCTCATAAAAATGATAGATCACTCTGCGGTTGCTCTTTACATAGTAGTGTAGGAATTCCCCTTTGATCGTATTTCGCTCAGTACAATATTATTGGATGTTCGAATTTAGAAGGTATAGCTGTAATGTTGCGTGACAGTATTTTGATGGTAAATTCCTGTCGAAGGAAGATTAATATAACAGCATCTGGATAGTAAAAATACGTATTGTATATTACACTACAGATCATTGTAGATGGGATACAAATGGTAGTAACTGTAACGTAAATACATACGGTTTGCGTTAATGTCGACGCAGAAAATGTGTTCTCACCAAAGCAAAGGAACAAATTGAGTTTTATACTCGTAATTTTGAGTGATACAAATTACGTTGTCTCTAAAGTCAGAAAAATTAATTGTTTATCAAATTTAACCACAACTATGAATTATTTGTGTGCAGGGTTATATTAAATTATCTAGCAAAACTCTTCAGACATGATGATATCGATATCTAAACATGATAATATAAAAACAAAAAAGATGTTATTTTTCTTTTGGGGGATCAACGACCACTTGTAGTGTTGTTACTTATATGAGCATATATTAATAAAGATGAGACACCCCGCAAAATCATTTAAACAAAAAGTGACTTTTGGGACGACACAATAAAGTGCAATTCAGGTCGCACAGCGCTAATTACCTGCAGTTATATTCACCTAGAAGTTCTATCGCGTAAAATCTGTTTTATTTAAATCGTGTTTAGATTTCGATATCTATGTCGTCTGTGAAGTTGACACAAAAAAAAAAAAACTGGTCCTGTAGACTGATATTTCCAGTGGCTACTAATGTAGCTACTACGGTCGATGATCCCACAAAAAAACATTATCAAATTATTATTATCTTTGTTTTATCATGTTTAAATCTCGATACCCATCACGTCTGCCTTTGTTTGACATTGTGTAAAACGGCAGACTGACGTAGGGTGCCTAGTTCGATAAACAATAGACAGGGTGGATGTTTGAGATGGGGTTGTATGGGCAGCTAAAAGAAAACGGTTTTGGGAGACTGAGACTGTCCTTAACTTTTTGAGACATTTTGATCAGCGTTCACAATTTTTTTTTAAAGTTAGTCAGTAGGAAAATGGGCAGTTTTCTTAAAAACATTTTTTTCATGCCAATCGATCCTGTCTCTTATAAGGATCAAAAAACTCTACAGGACCAACTGAGGGTCGAGTTCTAGAAAAGTCTAAAATCTCATAAAAACAGCTGTCCCGTATAGTTTAGAACAGTAGATATTAGATTAAACTTTACTATGGAACAGCTGATTTTTGTTTTCGCGATTTCAATGTTGGTGCCATAGTAAAAGTCATCAATTCAATGGTCTGAAGTATCTCTTGAAGTTTCTAAAGTTAATTTTTTAACACCTTATATTTCTGACTTGTTAATTTATCTGATTCCCATTGATTCCACAGCTTTGTTGATCAAACTCGTTCAATTAAAATACATAGCCGTTATTTTTTGGAAACTTTTTGGTCCGTCCGTCTGTTTCTTTGCAGATGCTTTTCCACGAAACTTTTTCTAACGTTTCCCATACGCATCGGATGGCTAAGCGCTTATCTGTTGTGTTTTTATTTTATTTCACATCAAATAGAGGATTTAGTTTTAACAATTAACAAAGAGTTGGGACCCGTATAAATAAAAGTGAAAAAGTACTGAGGCTCTGTTTACTTTTAATTAACAAACAGTTTGCCGCGAAACAAGGTACGAACTATTTTCGTTTTTTGGTTTAATTTACTTGCGCCAAGCTTTTCAGCACAGGCAGTTGACGGTTAGTATAATAAAATAATTATTATGTAGCTACAACATTTAGCCCCTCACAAAACATGTATCGTTTTGTGAGTGGCTAAATGTTATGTAAATAAAAATTATATTTTTGTGAGGATGTTTATTGATTAGGGCGAATTTCCCCAAGTTTAATGTGATCAGCACATAAACCACGTTTAATGGCTGTCAGTGTAATTATTTTGTGTAGAATATTGACACTGACAGCTCTTGAACGCGGTTTAGATGAACCGAACGCGATCAGCAAGATTGTGTTAATTTCAAAATACTATTCCTACTCGTATTATTAATTCAGTGGAGAAAACTAGCAGGTGGAAGCTATCACTTTTTAAAATAATATGAGGAGTTTCAAAATAAAAAAAATTAAAAAATTAGAATAGGAGTTTCAAGTTTGTCGAAGTCCAAAGTCTACGCAGACGAAGTCGCTGGCTAAATGCTAGTTGAGAATATACGTAAGGAAAAAAATCAAAGAGACTGATAAGAACGTTATGGTCGCCTTTTGGTAGTATTAATTACCTACTTATGTATGTACACTTACTTGCATAAATAAGCGATTTTCTCCAAAAGATTTGATAGCATTTTTATGGTGTTAGGAACTTTTATGTATTATTATAATTATACGTAACTTCCGCGCACTCGATACTGTTTGTTGCGTACTGATTACACTGAGATTTTGAAGCGCGTCGTTTCGGCCGTTTTATATGAAGATATAATACTGTTACTTATTTATACTGGGCTGTAGACCTGCGCGCTTTCATTATAATATCACAAGGCACATAATATTATGATACCAACCCTCAAAATAATTACTTACGATACGTAACTTACATGACCAGTACATAGTTGTTTAACGTTAAATTAGTAAACTTCCTTCATATTCTATTGCGCTCCCCCGTGATGGCGGTACTATAGCCAAACTTTTCACATTACTCCACGTGAGGTATTTTGGTGTAAGTACTAAATATATTTTACGAGTATATATTGTGGTTAAATGACTTCTTTAATAATAATTTATTAGTATTTCTGTGTACTTGTGTACTTAAACATACAAACACAAGTATTATATTATACTTACGTAATAATAATAAGGTATCTATAGGGAAAAACTCGTGGCTAAATAATAACAGCCACACGGGTCGATCGTCAAGGTTAAGCAATACTTGCCGAGGTTGGTCCGTGGATGGGTGATCATCTGTAACATACCACCCCAGTGCGAAAATCACTTTAAGCCGCTGGTCCCGGCTGTCATTCGTAGATCTTTGACAGTCGTTACGGGTAGTCAGAAGCCCAAAAGTCTGACAGCCTGTCTTACCAAGGGGTAACGTGTTACGTAACTGGGTTTTGGAGGTCAGATAGGCAGTCACTCCGTGTAAAATAATGGTATGAAGCTGCATCCGGCTAGACTGGATTGATTTTGACGCATCTAGGTATCTAACGTAAAAGCCGAATTTCAGCAATTTATTGGTAAATCACTGGTAAGTCTCAGGCTGTCTGTGACTTTTAAGTACAGTCAGGGAAAAAGAAGAAGAATTAAAGGGAAGGGAAGGGAAAGGAAGGAAGGGGAATTTAATTGTTTATCAAATTAACACACTACATCAAATTGGCCGTGATACAGCTATTGCATACAACTGTAAAATAATGACAGTTGTGATTTGAATATACGGGGAATTTAAGTTGGCTGTCACTTAGTTAAATAGTGAATTTGCCTGACTTTACGTTGCAAAGTTGTATCGTTTAGGACTAGCAAAGGCTCAGAATGATTGACACTTCAATTAATGGTAATATCCGATTAGCAAATCAAGCGTGATTATGGAAATTTGGAACTTATAGCATAATTACCGCGCACTCATGCTATTTGTGGGTTAATAACCAAAATATACGAGCTGCTGTTATTATTTTGACAGATATGTTATATTAAGTAGGTGTAGGAGCTCGTGGCTAAGTAATAACTGCCGCACGGGTCAATCCATTAGGTTAAGCTACGCTTGCCGGGGTTGGTCTGTGGATGGGTGACCATCTTTACATACCGAGACTCCTCTGTGCTTCGGAAAGCACGTTAAGCCTAAACACGTTAAGATAACATAACATCACGCCTTGTTTCCCCGAAGGGTTGGGCAGAGGTGTACCTACCTGTAGTAGGTAGGTACACCCACATTTCGCCAGTTAAACACGTTAAGATAAATAAATAAAGTACTAAAAGCTAGCTATAGCTACAAAACCAAATCAGATAATTTGATTTACTTAAATAATTCAATAAATAATTATTATTTAATATAATATTTATTCAGTGTTGTATGCATCACTATGGAAGCTTGTTGACAGGCACGATTTCGCAGTTTATACGCCGTACCGTCAAGAAATCGTGCCGTTTACAAAGGGCCTTAGTAGATGGGTTTTGTGGATCAAATTAGACGTTTTATACATCTCGACCAATAAGTACAAAGTCAGTAAAAGTTATTCATAATGATGTGTTTAACAACCCCTTTTCGGGTTTTGAGTTTATTATACCTTGTATAATTTGAGACTTAGTTCAGATAACTAGCCATGTGTACTAGAAGTCAATCATCGTCATTACAGATAGTAAGGACATAGGAGCCCCAAAATCTGACAACCAGTTATAACTGGTTACAGCATCGCGACTGCTGTATCCAATAATATATTTTTGGAAACAACAGTCTCAATGCTGTTACCTAAATAATCCTATTTAGGTCAGTATGGACAAGACAGAGCACACCGGGATCGTTGGGAAGCCAATCGTATATACCCGCAACGGACGAATAATCGTGTATTCTGCAACAGATTGCACACGGATGGAGCCTGGTGCATGCTCCACATTCCTCAGAAGTCGATCTCCAACGCGTTCTAAGTCATTGTACAGTTACGAGCATAAATTCCTTACACTTAATTATATAATAACTACTGCAACTTTGAGAAAATACCTATTTTCATAGTACATTATGTAGTATGGTTTCGAACATAATTATAATAATACATAAAAGTTCCTAACACCATAAAAATGCTATCAAATCTTTTGGAGAAAATCGCTTATTTATGCAAGTAAGTGTACATACATAAGTAGGTAATTAATACTACCAAAAGGCGACCATAACGTTCTTATCAGTCTCTTTGATTTTTTTCCTTACGTATATTCTCAACTAGCATTTAGCCAGCGACTTCGTCTGCGTAGACTTTGGACTTCGACAAACTTGAAACCCCTATTCTAATTTTTAAAATTAAATTTTATTTGAAACTCCTCATATTATTTTACAAAAAAGTGATAGCTTCCACCTGCTAGTTTTCTCCACTGAATTAATAATACGAGTAGGAATAGTATTTTGAAATGAACACAATCTTGCTGATCGCGTTCAGTTCATCTAAACCGCGTTCAAGAGCTGTCAGTGTCAATATTCTACACAAAATAATTACACTGGGATGGTATGTTACAGATGATCACCCATCCACGGACCAACCTCGGCAAGTATTGCTTAACCTTGACGATCGACCCGTGTGGCTGTTATTATTTAACCACGAGTTTTTCCCTATAGATACCTTATTATTATTACGTAAGTATAATATAATACTTGTGTTTGTATGTTTAAGTACACAAGTACACAGAAATACTAATAAATTATTATTAAAGTAGTCATTTAACCACAATATATACTCGTAAAATATATTTAGTACTTACACCAAAATACCTCACGTGGAGTAATGTGAAAAGTTTGGCTATAGTACCGCCATCACGGGGGAGCGCAATAGAATATGAAGGAAGTTTACTAATTTAACGTTAAACAACTATGTACTGGTCATGTAAGTTACGTATCGTAAGTAATTATTTTGAGGGTTGGTATCATAATATTATGTGCCTATAATTCGACGGAACGGTTAGCGCAGTGGTTAAGCGATTGACTGCTGCGCTGCGTGTCGCGGGTTCGATTCCCGCACGGAACAAATATTTGTTTGACTTACAAGTAGTTGTTTCGGGTCTGGCTGTTTGTGTATGTGAGCATAAATGTTTGTAAACGCACCCACGATACAGGAGAAATCCCAGTGTGGGGCAACGTTTTTTAAAAAAGAAAAAAATAATAATATGGTGATTATAGATATTTTAATACAGCCCAGTATAAATAAGTAACAGTATTATAATTATCTTCATAGAAAACGGCCGAGACGACGCGCTTCAAAATCTCAGTGTAATCAGTACGCAACAAACAATATCGAGTGCGCGAAAGTTACGCACGGACGCGGAACGTTTATGTACCAACCGGCCGTAGGTAATTATTTCAAGGTCACTGCCGAGATATAATACTGTTACTTTATTACAGAAATAAAGAAATTTTTTTTTAAAATTCTGAACAAACAAAAACGCACATTACAAAAATAAAATACACACAATATATTGCGTAGCCAAAAGCCTCATATTCAAGCAATATAAGTCTTTAAATTTTGTCTATTTCTTGATGTCAGTGCCAAAGACGATTTACATTGCGTAATCTTATCAAAGATTAAGCTGGGAACAAATTATCGGACGCGTCCGTAAGCCGCGGGTGACAGTCACGGATTATTTGTATCTGGATAGTACATTTAGCACTACACTGTGCATACTATCGGTCGTAAGTCACGGACGTGATCTTGAACCGTCCTTGAGCGTTCGGACGTTTGATAGAAATCTGGCCGGCTGGAGCTGGGAACAACGCGCACACTCATCGGTCGCGACTATCAGCCGCGGCTTACGGACGCGTCCGAGAATTGGTTCCCAGCTTTATCTGTGTTACGACACTGACAATTGATATTGACAGCAAACAAACAAGCAAAAATACCGTTTGCGAAGTGTACTATTATCTATTTTTCTCACAAACAAATTAATATTGAGCCATGCGTCGCATCTGTGCAAGAACAGGTTGATGCTCAGCAAAAACGCTGTGATTTCGGAAGAAATCTATCGTCAACAGCGCTGATTTTCAGCATCCACCTCAGAAATGGCGTAATGACGCGGGGGGACGGCATTACGCCATTCCTGCTAATAATTAATCGGGTAAGTAAAATATTTCACAAAAATAAGTATGATTCTGTTCAAACATGAACAGAACATTGAACATAGTTTATGTACATAAAATATATATCTGCTTTTATGCGTAACAAATATATAAAGTAAAAAAAAAAAAAACTAGAAGTTGTGTACAGTGTGATGTTTCATAATCATATCTATGCTAATAATTTTAATATTATTTCGATACACTAACAACACCTACTCCATAATGAAATCTACATAGATAGGTACCATAATTTCATACGATGCATAGTATACTGAGACTACAGTGACTATCACTTTCAAAGCGTTTCGTTTTCTATAGCGATTTTTGACATAAACAATAATAAGCGAAACATATTTTTTCATACCTATCTAATGAAAAATGTCGTTTCAAGTTTTTTTTGTGTTCAAACATTATTATAAACCATCTCACTAGAATTTCTTGTTTACGATATATTTAAAGTACCTATCACAGTCCAGTCAAGTAGATTGGTTGACATTTTATAGTGTCCATCAGTCGGTAATTCATAAAAAAAAATATTTTTCAAGCACACGTAGCGTCACTTATACTAAAATGTGCTTTGCAAGAGCAGCAAAAAGTTAATAAGGTAGATAAAAAACGATATCTTTTTCATACATGATAATAAACGGGAAGACTAAATCCACAATTCGTTCTAGAAAACAAAGGAAAAATTCAGTATAAAAGTTTTAATAAAACAGAACAGGGTACTTCGAAGATCTCCCAGGGAGACCATGAAACGTTGAAAGCATCGCAGTGTTTTAGCGTTCTTACGTTTAAAGTATACTAGCAACTTTTTGTGATGGTAAACTTGCGACTTTGCATTTCAATCGAAAAATTTGTAGCAAAAAGAAACGACAACTGCTGTGGCATTATAGATTAAAGCCTGTCAGATAAATAAAATTCATTTTAAAATTACACCAAACTGTATTTAAAATATAAAGTGACACAGAGCGCACAAAATAATTTTAAAATTAAAAATTCTGCAAATAAATCCAAAGCGACTCGGCAAATAATTAAACAAAGCAAATTAAATATACCAAAACCCTCTATAGATAAAATAAAAATTAATAATTCATCCATCACAGAGCCAAAACACATAGCGGATCTCTTTAATAACGATTTTATCGACAAAATTCAACCCATTGTAAATACTGGAACTATGGTAACGCAACATATTTTGAACAAAAGGGATTCTATGTTTATGGCACCTATATATCTATTCAAAGTTTATGCACATAGTGCATATACAATACACATAGTGTAGGCTACAATGGAATTTTCACAAAAATACTCAAAGCTGTAGGTTGCGTCTTAAGTTCTCCTTTAAGTTACATAATTAATGTGAGTATCAGTGCTGGCATATTCCCATCTGCACTAAAGACATTTATCGTAAAGCCACTGTTTAAGAAAGAGAATAAAGAGTTGATGGTTAATTATAGACAGATACCGCTCATCCCTATAATTTCCAAAATATTTGAAAAATATATTCATAAATTCAAATTCAAAATATTTTTATTTCACATAAACCTACAAGGGCACTTATGAAACGTCAGAAGCTAGGTGCACGGTTCCAATTGGTCGTTTCCTATGGAGAAGAGCCGGCAAGAAACTCCACGGTTACTCTTTTAAAAGTAAATGGTATTTACAATCTTTTCAAGTTACAGTGCTTATAGGTATGAGAGGACACTGTAGGCCTATCAACAAGTACCAGGTACTTAGCAAGATAGAAAATGATCGACAGATCTACAAGTCGGCTATGCCCACAACTTTCTCACATTCACAAAATTTATAAGAAGAGAATCTATATAAAAAATAAACAAATTGAAAACCTATTTAAACCAAAAACAACTTAACTCATATTTAGAACACAACAAGATCCTCTGCAATGAACAAAAAGGTTTCAGAGAAAGAAAAACTATTAACATGGCAATTTATGATTTTTTACACACAGTGATGATGAATAAGTATCACAATGAACCGGTGTGCAGTTATTTTGTGACTCAGGCATTTGAATATGTTCAACACAATATTCTACTTAGGAAACTCGAAGCAGACGGCATTAGAGGCAATAATACTAAAACTATTTGACTAGGTAATATCTTCAGCACAGAAAGCAAATAACGGAAGTCAGTAGGATAAACTTAACCTTCTGCAACTGAGGTGGATTTTTCATCAACATTCGACTGAGGTGTAGTCTGTCAGGCGTCACTATATACAGCTTGATTCGTTTATAACCTTTCGAAATAATAGAGCTCTAGTTTTATTTTACGATTAATGGGTTAATGTATAATGAAATAAAAATGTATAAGCATTCTCATAACAAAAAACGAGTTCATTATGGAATAATTTATTGAGATCGTTATTTTAATTATTTTTACGCTTAAACTTACAAAACTATTTAAAAAAAAACGAAATAATAAAACTTCTATAAAACCGTTAATATTAATCTTTTATGCGATATCGTATAGCTCTAAAACAAAAAATACAACGTGTTATCACGGTTCAATTAGGCACAAATCCGTCTCAAAGTCAACCCTAAATCTAAAACTTAAGTTTACAGTCTTGACATAGTGGAGAAGAACTTTGCAGGCAAATTGGCTTTTTGCATGCGCAACAGTGATACCTTGTTTGCCTCTTCAATTTACTGGGTCATATGCTGCATAGCTTCCTTCCAGCAGGACCTGGAAACTGAGCCACGGGAGGAGGGGGAGGCAAATCATTGCCTAAAACTCGCGTTATAGTAAGACGGAGTTGTCTGGGCAGTCTGTCATTATAAACGCGTTCTTTTAGGCTAGAAAGAACCAATTCTCTTGCCAAAGATAGTAAAACGTCCCCTCTTCGCAGCTTAGCACCTGGACAAGATTGGTATAAGACGAATGAACTAGTACCAGCTAAATCCAGAATTCTGTAAAATATCGTCATGGGCCAGCGGCATGTTTTACGACTGCTTGAATAAATTGAAGACTTTTTATCGATTTCGTCCACTCCACCTTTAGAATGATTTACATTTCCTTCCACATAATTAGGATCTTCTACCGAATCATCAAAATCGCTAAACTCGTTTTCTTCTTCTAATTCTTCAGGCCATTCCTCAATCTGCTCATAATCATTTGTATATCTTCCACTGCTGTCTCGTTTTGGTGGCCTACTATCTGTACTTTGAGTCGCCATTTAAAAAAGTATGAATGTCTCAGAGACACTATGGTAGTATTAATATGTTACTGATGAAAAAACTAACAGACACTATGAATATAAAAAGATATTTGTGAGGTGACGTCTATCAGAATCAGCCTTTATTGCTGTACTTACGTCTGTGGGACACCGGCAGTCGAAAACTCCAAACGTACACACGGCTGGGCCGCCCGCGCCTCACTGACCGTTAGCGCGAGCCGTTACAGGAAGGTACCGAGCGAGACAGAGCTACATCACGCCATGTTACGATCTGGCAACGTTTTTTGTGTTTGGTGGTGTCCGATAGACTACCACCTCAGTCGCAGAAGGTTAAATACAAAACGAGAAGAGTCACATTGGTTGCAAGAACGTGAAGTTATGTATGGTGTCCCACAGGGAAGTGTTTTGGAACCTTTAGTTACATTTTGGTGTTTGATGCATCGTGTGCCAAATTGAAATGGCCGACTTAAGGGGTCATCTGCTATCCTTTCAGACTCCTTAACACCTCTCATGCCCTGTAGATTTTTTTTATAGATTTTTTATTCGTAAAAAAAACTTTTTTTTATCTATAGGGCTTAGACTCTGAATTTTAATTTTATTTAGATGTGTATTGTTTTAGATTACTTTTAAATAAAAAATTAGTGACATTAGTCATCGAGTTTACTTGCAAAGTTTCGGAATATGGTAAACTTAAATTAAAGCTGTACATGCTACAGCTGTTTACATGGCTACAAAAAAACGAGTGGGACCTTCCAATTCCCCCAAAAATTCTCTAGTCTATCCTCTTGCTAATGATGTACCACATGCCATAAAAATCTTTTAACAACTTTGTGAATTCGCTAGAATAGTGATTCAAAATAAGGATTAAAAAAAATGCTTATATGATACCTGACAAACCTATTAAATCTGTTATCACACTCTTATATGGTAAAATCTCTATCTATTCGTGGGTTTTACTTGAAATCAAATTGCATTTTTATTAACATTTATTTCATAATTTTTAGAAATCCTGCTCAAATTGTTGGCCTCTGTTGCAAATGCAGGCCCGAAATCTGTTTCGTATTTCGTCAGTTGTTTTACGAAGTCGTATTTCTTCCTTATTTGTATTGAAAGCCGTATCAATGTTTTGGACTGCTACCTCCCTAGTTGGAACCTTTGTGGAATAAGCCAGCTCTTTGGCACGTCCCCAGACATAAAAGTCTAACGGAGATAGGCCTGCATTAGCAACAGAGGCCAACAATTTGAGCAGGATTTGTAAATAATGTTAACCGGTTTTTATTGGTAAGCTTTGCTTTAGGACACTGTTGCGGCATTTGACCTGGGGTCAGCCGTTGCATTTTCCGCTTACGGTTATCGTAAAGAATCCACTTTTAATCACATGTCACAATTCGATCCAATATTCTTTAATTTCTGTATCGATTCAACAAGGCAACACAAGTTTCATCACGCGTTTCTTTTTGCAGATCAGTCAAATCATGAGGCACCCGTTTCTCATATTTTTTATTTTATTGATTTGACGCAAATGAGTCAATATTGTTGGTAAGGTAACGTTAAACCATGCCGCTAATTCCTGGGTAGTTTGGCTTGAATCGGCTTCCACCATCTCTTTCAATTCATTTTTATTCACCTGTGTCTTCCACGTGGTTCGTTCTTCAAATCAAAGTTACCATCACAAAAGCGTTTTAACCAAAATCGCACGGTGCGTTCATTAGCAGTCCCAGTTCAGTAACGCAACATTGATATTGCGAGATGTTTCTGCCGCGTTAGTTCAGCGTCGGAACCCGTATTCAAAAATACATCGAATTTTCGAAGTATCCATCTTTCTTGTCTAAGCTGAATAAAAAAAAAACAACTGAAAGTCGATAATCAAATGTTGGAAACTTTTTAAAAGAAGAACTTCATAGGTACCATTTGAAAAAAGTTTCACTCAAAAATCTCAAACCATGAAGGTTCTATGTCAATACGAAGTACCTATTACAATAAAACGGCAATTTCATACTTTAACCCCTATTATTAGGTGGTACTATTGTTACCCTGCCATCCCGCCCGCTAGACTTAGTAGTAGGTAATTAAATTGGATAGGTATATTAATTTTAGAATTTAAAAATGATACTAAATTTATTTTTACTACTAAAGTGGTTTAAAACGGGATATTTACCATGTTTAAAAAAAATAAAAAGCATGTTAAATATCCCGTTTTAAATAACTTTAGTGGTATATTAATTTTTGAAAAAAGTTTGTGTGCGCGAGATATACTGTTCGAAGAACTACCAGTTCTGACTTCAATTCATCTGTCTAGCTACTCATTTCACTCTGCTGCAGCTAAATTTATCGTGTCTGAGATGGTTTTTACCTACACTGCTTTTATAGTGGCGAGCTAGCAAACTGGATAAGATAGTTTCTACCTGCATTATACTTTGTTAAGTGGAGTCGAGAAGTTTATGTAGTAGGATCTATGTAGTAACGATGTTTGAGGACTGGGCGCTGCTGGACTAACTTTTGCATTGCTTTGAAATTTATCTACTAGTTTTGTGTTACATCTATCAGAAGTGTTTTCTTTGAAAAAAACTATCGTGAGGAAATAGTTATGGACTTTTAGGGGCATGAGGAATAGGGTGTAAAGTTCACTCATCCACCATAGAAAAGGGAGAATCCTCCGACCAGACGGGTGTTGCGTCTGGCGGGCCGACTGCCCGACTGCTGATGTCGGATAGTCTTTATATGTAAAAAAAAGTAAAGTAAAAAAAAGAAAAAGGCAAAAGTAAAGTAAAAAAAGTAAAGAAAAAGGCAAAAAAAAGTAAAGTAAAATCGGCAGAATCTTTGCAGCGCTGATTTGCTGGATTTGTTTTCTCCTCTACCAATCGATATTTCTCCTGACAAAGATTATTTGGTTTATATGTATGTATCTATGTAGGTATCTATGTATTAGTAGGCATTAATTTTCAAATTATCTAGCACTTATGTTGCACCTGCCATGTTTTGTCTGCGAAGGGTTGCGTACCATTACCTATAAAAACGGCAAAAAAATCATGTCTGCTGTATGGGAGCCCCCCTTTGTTGCGGCAACAGAAATAACTAACTAGTCTAACTCTCACGGTTCATGAGATACAGCCTGGTGACAGACGGACAGACGGACAGAGGAGTCTTAGTAATAGGGTGCAGTTTCACCCTTTGGGTACGGAACCCTGAAAACTAAGAATATCAAACTATCTTATTGCTCCAAGAGATAATTCAAAAGATTGTTCACAATAGATGAGCCAGTAAAAGCGTGAAACAATATAGTACACTAGCACAAGTATTGTGTACATACGTGACTTGCAAGTCAAGAAGATAGCACTCCAAGTCACGCAGTCGCCGTCAACAGTTACCATGGTAGCCGTACGGGGAAGCTACTTGTGTGATAGTTGAAGCTTCTTGATATCCTATCCCATATTATTAAACGAGCAATATTTGTATATATATAGGTATTTATATATTTGTAACCACGTTCACGAAAACGGCTCTAACGATTTATATAAAAGTTGAAATATTTACTGCAGGGGCGAAAAATCGATCTAGCTAGGTCTCATATCTGGGAAAATTCGTTTTAATCGTATTTTCACACGAGCAGAGCTCTGTCGCCTAAAGTTTAGAATAAGATACGCTACCTTAGAAAAGTGACATAGCAGCCTGGAATAAGTAAGTACCTACTGTCATGGCACCATAATGGAATTAGTCAGTACCATTGACATATAAAACATGGACTTGGCATACCTACAAAAAAAACGTGCCATACCTACACTTTACTGAGAGGATAAAATGGCGTCTACTAGGGCAGCTCTTATCGATATTTCTATGTTATAATATCGATAAAAGATTGTGAGAATGTTTTCATAATGTCACAGTACAATATTTACGGGTAAAAATACCCAAATTTATCTAACTGATGCCTTTCATTTGTTTGTTTAATTTAATTGCTTCGTCATTATTTCGCGGCTATTTATTATATTTGCACGCCGAAATTAAAGGCAGAATAAGAGAACAATTTTGTACATTTTACCAACCTTCTGTACCTTATTTTGGCAAATAAATGATTTTTTTGTTTTTTTTTTTTAAACTGTAGAACTTATTTTGATGTTTCCCATTATAATAGGTTGAAACCGGACAGATATTATATATACTTACAGCTTTTTATCGAACTAGTATTCTGTAACTGATTTCAGTCCATTGTATACCATGCAACAAGTTCATCTCATTGCCGATATATCTATGTACATATATACACAGTATACATATAGCTCTTGAAGTGTGCGATGACGATGACACGAGTTTCACGCTTTTTATTCACCCAAAAAGTACACATATATACACAGTATACATATAGCTCTTGGAAAACGTCCGGTGAAGATGACGGGACTTCCATTATTTTTGCTCACCCAAAAAGTGCTCAACGCGCCTAAAGAAGTTTTCACTTCAAAAAATCTATCGAACAGTTGCCCGCCAGACACGACACCCGGAGGGTCCTCCCTTTTCTATAGAGGATGAATGAATTTTACACCCTGTTCCTCATACCTCTAAAAGGTGGCTCCGTCAATGGCCCGCAGATGGTAATTTTTTAAATGAAATATTGTAATTTATATTATTATTATTTTATCTTTGTGTATCTCATTTTAATCAACATAAAGATTTGAATTTCACGGATAACCAGTGAAAAAGAAATTTTGAAAATTGGCGGAGCCACCATAATTAATATTTTTGATGCTAAGTTTCTAACAAGCAAATGATTGTGGGTTTTAATTAAAAGTCAACACTAATTATAATAAAGTTATATTAAAGAAATCAATCTCATTCAGTTCTGAACAATACAATTTTGTTCAGGTAATTTCTATGTGATATGCTTTCAGTAGATTTCTTCCCATAATATATGTATCTCAAATTCATATATAACTCTTTTACATTGTGAGTTTGTCTGATTTTGATCATTCTCATTTAAAATGCCAGATATTGCCACATATTTGTTCAAATCGCAGGCTGTAAACAAGCAAAAAAAATATTAGTATTTTTATTGTTTCTTGATTTTATTAATATAATTTTTAATTGATCTTAAGTCTTAAGACCACACTCAAACACATTCTTTACATCACTCTTTGCTACCAAACAAACAAATATTGCAAATGAGGACATCACCATCATTTTCAACACCAGCCACTACAGAATCATGTTGGACAAATTTATAACATGTTACTTACCAATAAGGTTCGTGAAGGTAAAGTATCGTCACATAATGTTACTTTATTGAGTATCCGGTTGAAACATTATTCTTCAAAGTGAAAAGAGCAAAAATATGTGGCCTTCTTTAAACTTTCCACACCAATAGTTTTTCTTTTTTCGTTTATTAGCAGGCAACCTTGAAAGTAAAACATAAAACCAATAAAAAAAAACATAAAAAAGCATTATCGATACATAAAATGTCTAAATGCACTACTCTATCCCTTCAATAACAAGAAAATGATTTCGTGAAGTAAAACTGTTGAAAATAATGGCAAAAGGGAAAATATGAATGCTTTACTGTTGAAGCTCTTCAAAGAATGCAGAATCTTTTGTTTATCGTCTAAATCTAAAGATATTTCAGCTGAAATGTATGTACATACTGGTGCAAAGTTATTATCGGGTGATGTCCGCTTCTTTTGATGCCACATCCGATTATATTGCAATTGGGCATCTTGCTATTGATGATTTCCACCATAGGGCCGAGTTTAAACGAAATAACACAGCAAATAACTCCAAAATTCACAAATTTTAACCACAACACAAGATCATTTGACAGGTTACGTACCCAACTTTGGTACCAAACACCGAGAGGATAAAATGGCGAACCGGCCGCAAATAGGTATTTCAATGACTAGAAAATGTAGGGTTGCCAATATAGTAACTGTCAAAAACACTTTTTCACTTAGGCAAATTTATTAAAGTTAAAACCAGATAGCAGTATTTTTTTGATTTTGGCGTCGATATGCCTCGTATTTGTATAACTGTTTTTTCTATAGTCAAACATTTCAAGTCCATGTTTTATAAGTCAATGGTCAGTACCTACTATCATGGCGGCATAATGGAATTAGTAAATACCTACTGTCGTGGCAGCATGGAATTAGTATGAACTATCCCACACTATTGAATGAGCATTCTTTATTTTCACCCAAACATAGCTCGGTCGACCAGGTACTTATGTTATTATAAGGTGAAGATATTGGAAGAGCTACATAACAAGCTCTTGTAAGAACAGAAATATATATTTTACGTACCCGCGGAAACTACCAGGATGAAAAGTATTCTTTAACGAAACCCAAGTCACAGATGGCCTTTCCATGTGCGAATCATCCAAATTCGTTCAGCCGTTAAGCCTTGAAAATATAACAGACAGATAGAAAGAGAGTTACTTTCGGATTTATTTTATAATAATATTAATATTATGGATCTTTTAAAAAGTAACGTTAATTGTATTTTGTTATGATTTCGTAGATTTTACAACAAGTGCACAAAACGAACCATTTTTATCCGAGACTTTTAGCAGCCCGAGACGAAGGCGAGGGCTGATAGTAATGTCGAGGATAAAATGGTTTTGTGGACGAGTTATAAACTCTGCTTTTCACTTCAGTTGCGAGGAAATAAAACAGTAGTATGACATAATATTTCTTTAATTAAAATTAAAAGTAAAATTAGTACAGTTTTGAATACTGAAGAAAATTGTTTTTCCCGGCATTGATATTATAGGCTTGGGTTGCAGACCTATACAGCCAACTATTAAATTAATTTTCTTAAATTAATTAAATAACCTACCGTACTTGAATTTAAATTTTAATATCTTGTATGTCTTAAAAAACACATAATTATGGCAAATAAATTAAAGTAAATATTATAAACTAACAAATTCTATCTATGAACTTCTTATTGTGTTTGGCTGTATGGCACTGTAGCGGTTACACTGCCACATACAAACTACGCATCAAAGACATGACGTCACACAAATCCTGCATCGCGCAATTAGAGTTTACCGCGCGAACGACATAGATAAGACTATCCGACATCAACAGTCGGGCAGTCGGCCCGCCAGGCACAACACCCATATGGTTGGATCCCTTCTCTATGGTGGATGAGTTAATTTTACACCCTGTTCCTCATACTCCTAAATTGGTGACCCCGAGTATGAACGTCAACGCAGCCTTCGTGCAACTACTACAGCGTGACGTCATCATCATCACTCCCGCAAGCTTTCGTGAGGCGAGTTACACAGACAGCCAGTACCCTTGGCATCAACGGGTATCCTGACCACCAGCATGCAGCGAACGCGCATTCCTGGTCATCACCCTCAGCCTCATCACCCCGACTCACTGGGGAATCACCGCAATCATCTCAATCAGCGCAATCACCGCTATCACCTCAATCACCGCAATCACCTCAATCACCTCAATTACCGCAATCACCTCAATCACCACAACCGCCGCAAGCACCGCAGACAGCTCCGACTCACCGCGAACTGAGCGGCACCCGGTTCCGACTCACTGGAACCTTAGCTGGCACTGTGAAGCATCGCAAGATACAAGACTCAGCCCACTATCGACCTCCGGTCTCCGGAGGGGAGTGATGTAGCGGTTACACCGCCACATACGAACTACGCATCAAAGATATGACGTCACACAAATCCTGCATCGCGCAATTAGAGTTTACCGCGCGAACGACATAGATAAGACTATCCGACATCAACAGTCGGGCTGTCGGCCCGCCAGGCACAACACCCGTCTGGTTGGAGGATCCTCCCTTTTCTATGGTGGATGAGTGAACTTTACACCCTGTTCCTCATGCTCCTGAAGCTCATTTTCTTTGCCTTAATATAGATATATTTATGCATAAGTGCACAAAATCAAATTTTGTGCAGCCTATATCCTGCACAAGCACTTTCAGAGCATGAGAAGTGAAAAAGTGTTTTTACTACTTTCCGTGATTCAGAAAAATTTAGAGTGGTAGTTTCACACAAATACGTTTTTTACCGTACCATAACCATAATCAACCTGTAATATCCCCACTGCTAGAACACAGGCCTCCTCTAAGTGAGAGGGAGTGGGTCGTAATCCACCACGCGGGCCCAGCGCGGGTTGATAGGAATGAATACGTTTTTTACTTTGAACGATTTCTTGAAACCGTAACCACATAAAGTAATAACATTTAAAAAAAACTACTATTATTTTAAAATAGACGAGCTGAAAAGTCGCGAGCTCCAGCTACTATAAGAAATTCTACGTAAAATATCCAACCGTACATTTTCAAACACTGTAGTCGGCGTTCTTTATACACGCTCAACTGAACATTTGGCTCAATAGGATCGTGTGAATCTTCGATACACTTCGGGTCAAGAGTGCCGCGAAATTTTCTGTGTAAATATTAAAAGGAAGAGTTTGTGCCTTGCCTATTATCAACAGCTTGCACGTGGCATAATTTATGTTCAATCTTAAAGTTATGTGGGATCCGTATCAAGTTTTATTTTATTTTACTTCCGTTCTTTGGGAAATTAACTGAGCCACGAATATACGCCTGTCTATACAATAAAAGTAAAGAGTCAAAAAGCTAACTCAAACTTTGTATAGCTCGGTCATTTGCTACAAAAGCGTAACTGTGACGTCATCTTCTCTGCTACGTCGTAGCAACTGCTACGCCATGCACCAATGTTATCATCCATAACACTTTCCGGGACACTAAACGTCCATAGACGTCATAATAATAAAACTTCTATTATGTCTAATTCAGTGTCCCACAAAATGTTAGTTATTTACATAGCATAACATCACGCCTTGTTCCGAAGGGTTGGGCAGAGGTGTACCTATAGTACACCCACATTTCACCAGTTATGTTTAAATCCCATGTAATAGGAGGCGAGCCAATTGCCATCAACCGGGAACATATACAGACTCCGGGCTGCTACCAAGAAATTCCATATAGAAAAACTCAATAACACTTTGCATAACCTCATGCTCAGGGGGCCAACCACCACCTCTTTAAGCAGTATTATTTTGATAATACTTCAGTGCGAGAAAGAAGTGGAGCTATACAGGGCGTCTAGCTCCATCTCTTTCCCACGCTCAAGTAAGATTAAAATAGTACTGCTAAAAGAGGTGGTGGTAGGGCCCCAGCAGTAGCGCTTGCGACCACTAGACCAACGAGGCAGACTTTGTTAAGTATTTGCTTCTCTTCAAATTGGTTCAAGAATACCCACGATAAAATATTTATCGTGATTCAAGAGCATTCCGAATTCCAGGTGAGTAAAACTTCATACAAAAGCTTTTCTTGCATAAAAATTCCAAGTTCATGTTCATCAAAGATTTTAACAATCTAAAATCTTTATTAAATTACATTGAATTTTTTAAATTTGTATTTTTATTATTTTATTTTCAGTCCTGTGTATCCGCTGGATTTGGTTAATTTACGGGAAATCGCAGCGGGTTTTAAACTCATGACTCGGCATCATGTAAACGTAAAAAGGAAAAGTTTATTGATTCATCAGTTAGTGTTACAATACATAGGTATAACACTGGAACCCGCACTAGGATACCCTGTGTCGCAGGATCCAGTCTCATTCGACAGATAAAGAAATTAACAAAAACAACGGTTTCTGTATATTTAATTAAACTGAGGACAAAAAGGTAACCAAATGTATGTGATGTGAGTAATGTGCTCATGTTTGACATACATTCAAATAAATTCTGCACATTTACCTAAACTTATTATCACTTAGAAAATACAGTGAACTTTTTACACCCACCCCAAAGAGTACCTTCAAAAGTGTACTTACATGGCGTTCTTTGTTTACACTCAATTAGGCATTTAGCTCAACCATCGTATCGTGTGAATCTCTTAGAATACTCAAAGAATAAAAAAGTATACAGAAGCGAAACTTAGTTTCTTTAGTGCGCTGTCTCCAGCATACATCACCTACCGCTTCCCACCACCCAAGCTATAGCAGGGTCAACACCGCAGCAGGGGCAGACCCGCAAACGACAAAACAACTTGAAACAAAAGGATAAAAACAAGTGAGTATGCTCATCATTCCTTAGGCATCGAAACTAGAGGCATTTCTGGGGTTCCAAATCCGAAGGGCATCCAAAGCCTTCAGTGTCCGTCCGTCTGTCTGTCAGCGGGCCGTATCTCATGAACTGTAATAGGTAGATAGATTTTCACAGATTGTCGTCGTCGATACGTCTTCCGGTACGCGGACGCCAATCCAGAACCTTTCGGCCCCCTAGGCCATCTGTTCTGCGAACAAGGTGCCCTGCCCACTGCTTAAGTGGCAGTGGGCTATGGTTTAGCAATTTTTCGGGTAATTATACCGACACAACCGATACCACGCAAGCCGAAAAATAAACGTTAATTGGCGGAAGACAACAGCATAATCGGGCTATAATGTTACCACTACTGGGACCCAGGCCTACTCTCTGTGAAAGCGAGTGGACCGTTAGCCACCACCTGTACACAGTGTGGGTCGGTAGATGTCAAGTGTCTTCAAATAAATGTTTGGTTCTAGGACATAAATTTAATTAGGTTTTCACCGTCTTGAGAGGTGTGATGATGAAATAATTTACACAAAGTAAATTGCCTATGTGGGTTCGATTCTACGACCTACTTACTTACTCGTAAGTTGCAGCCATTTCCACTGGACCACCTTTGTTCTAGACAACGCTGTACATATCTCCATATTCTGGAAAATGTGTTGCAAGCAGAAGTGTCACACCTACCCGATTCTTATTCTATGCAGCACACCAGTGACGTCACCAGTGACGTACCCCCATATCCCACGCTTGTTTATCACGATTATCCGAAACATTACGCGCCACGAACTCTTGTTCGTAAAAAGGAACGAGGTGATATCTCTTTCCTTAACGTTGCGTCGTCTTACGGTTGTTCTAAGAAGGCACTCTGACATTTTTTATGGAGGTTTCTTCATTGAGTTTTGTCGCGTGTGTACCTATTGACATTTTTGGAGGGTTGTTATGAGGGCTGGAGTGTTTAGACGGTTTTGTGACAATTGACAAGAATTATGTTTTTTTTCACGTAATAAGTTCTTTGTTTCTTAGGGTTCCGTACCCGAAGGTTGGCAAACGGAACCCTATTACTTAGCCTCCGCTCTCCATCCGTTCGTCTGTGTCAGCAAGCTGTATCTCATGAACCGTAATAGGCAGACAGTTGAAATTTTCACAGATTGTGTATTTCTTTTACCGCTATTAGAATAATAATGAAAATAAAATAAACTTAAAAATAAAAGGGGCCCCTATAGAAGAAACGTAGTGTTAAATATTGTACTGTTGTGCGAGTCCGATACACACTTGGCAATTGTTTTTTTTTAAATTACCGCTGGTTTAAATTGCAGAAGCATTTCCAAATAATAACTGTAAAAGAGACCATGTCCTGGGTATATCTTCTGAGGGATCAGTCAGCTATAATTCTGGCACCATTAAGTTTTCAAATATAAACCAAAAAAATTACGTGTAAAAGTATCTAAGTATCATTTCATTTCATCTGGAAAGCGCCAACCTACATACTTAATTGGTATTACCCTCTGTATCCTCAATATTCTATTGTTGCCTGCAATTTGTAATCCTAACTAATATTATAAATGCGAAAGTGTGTTTGTTTGTTTGTTATGCTTTGACGCTAAAATGGCTGAACGGATTTGGATGAAATTTGGCACACGGATAGACCATGAACTGATAGGACATAGGATACTTTTTATCACGATATTCCCTCTGGATTGAGATTTATGCGGGTGAAACCGCGAAGCGGAGCTAGTAGTGAATAAGGGCACTCGGCTTCATTCGTGGGTGTCGTAAAATTCTGCGAAAGGATCATGTCATAATTATCGTGGCCAGTAATGTCTGCTACGGTATATTGTTACCACTAATCTGTAAGGCCGTATTCTCGGCGGCAGCGGGCAGCGGGGTGGAGTGGTGCGTGAGAGCAGTGCATTCAAATTCATGGTTTTTATATGAAACTGTACTCGATGGCAGCGGCACGGGGAGCGACGACAGTTCCATATAAAACTATGGATTTAAACGCGCTGCTCTACCGCTGCCACCATTGCCCCGCTGCCCGCTGCCGCCGTGAATACGGCCTAAGGGTTTTAGGCAACGTTCTCTTTGACTGGTAATTTTCAACAGTGGAATTAGCTTTGTGGGTTGATACAGATTAATGTTTTTTTGTCTATTTAACCACCTGCGTCTATTTAAATTTGACCTGCATTATGGGCCTTACAGAAAAATAATACACCGCGTATTTTACGCCGTTTTCGGCGCCGGGCCGCAAAGCGCGTAAATTTTCATCTGTCAAACATCTGTATTTTTGTTTTTCATCTGATAACGAAAAAGCAACAGCCTCGTCTCGTGGGTTGCAAGTCCGGTGTATGTGCGGTGTGACGCCAGAACACACCGTGTGGCACTATGGATATTTGTATGTAGGACGCCGCAGCGACAGCGCTCCGACGTTGCACCGACGCCGCAACGCATCATGACGTGTACAGGCTTTAACTTTTCCATTTAGTAGCCAAGTGCAATTAGCTAGTAAATAGGTAGCATATTTATAAGACTACTTAAAATATCCTAACTTCCAAAATCAGCAATTCATAAACAAGTCAACATCATTTCCTTTTTCTTTCTGGCAACATAACATATTCATACTGCAGCCCCAATCAATCAAACATTCAAAAGAAATTCGTACGAAGGTCGAAGAAATCAAATTTCCGTCGACGTCGCGACGCCCAACTTATTGGTCAAGCGAATATTCATGCCGAAGTTATACGGAAAGCTATTTTTCTGAATATACAAAGCGTTATATTTGATCAACAATATGTATCAGAGGGATGGAAAAACGGAATATATAGCCGTCGATATATTTAAAAGTAGTCGAGATTGTGTGACGTTTGGTGAGTTTATTGCATTCGGTAGGTTGTGACTTGTTTCGATGCTCCTGATTGAAGATCGATAGGTTTTGTTGTTTGATCAATTATTTTATACAGTTTCTGAACTATTTTGTTAGATGTCGCGGTATAGCTAAACGGAGAGGAATTTGATAGAATGTATACTTGATACGCGCCGTGAATTTTGTTCAAACAAAACGAAAACATTATACGTACTAGTGATCTTGTGTGTGAATTTTTGTAACAATATTTTGATTTAAATTTACATATTATGTCCGTGCAGTTTCTTGCCTTTCTTATCTGGAACTTTGGAAAGGGCGATTGAAGATTCAAAAGTTTAAAATATGCTCGATAGGGTGACAAATACTAATAATAATATGACGGATCATTAAAAAAAAAATAGAAAAGAAGACGATAATGATAACGTGTGTGCGTTGTGGAATTAGGTTCATGGTAGGTACTATGTTAATCGCCAGGAAGATTATGTTAGCTGACGCAAAAGGAACTAAAAAACCTTTTTGTTCGTATCCTTCTTTTAAGGAATTACTTAGGTAGGTGCCTCACAAATCTCCAACATAAATAAAAGAATATGTGACCATAATGAAGTCGCTAGCGTTTTAAGTTGACGTTAACCCCTACTTCAGCGTACCCCCGAACAAATTCTTTGAGCACACTAGTCGAGACAACCGTCATATTTTAGCTAGAATGTAAGAAATACGGTGGTTTCCTTGCAGTGTGGGCTACGAAATATCTGTTGGACATGTAGCTATAATTTATTTTTGAGATTTATATGTTATTAGTAAGAAAAATTGCTGATGAAAGTTATTTTAATGAAGTTAATTACGCTAATCCGCATCAACCCGCAGTTGGCCCGCGTGGTGGATTGCAGCCCTCTCCCTATCACAGAGAGAAGGCGTGTGTCCTAACAATGCGAACGTTCTGGATAAGAAAAAAAGAAAATACAATTATTTAGCCCAGGCTAAAAGGCACACATAATATTCAGCAAATAAAATGCTGCCGCTGATTTGAATCGGAGTCATAACTATCACTAGGATGAAGGACAAACCAGCAGTGACGTTTTCAATGGGTAATAACCCATTTTTGAAAAGTGTCTCAAATAGATTCTATAGTGCTCATGAACCACTAAAAAAATCACAAAAATTTTATTCAATCGTTAAGTGCCAAAAAATGCATTACTATTTTGCATTTTCAAATTTCGCGCGTAATTTGCCGAAAACGCTGGACGCAATGTACGCCATATTGCTCTGTGGTCATGACTTCAGTTGGCTGTGTAAACAAGGTAGTGATATTTTTTAAGTTATCGCGTCGCGTAGGTGTTAATTCCTTTTACAAAACTGTCCTCCATGGTATTATTTCATTAAAATTACATTGGTTACGAAAATAATAAAAAGCCTTTATAGATTAAAGGTACGCTGTTAGTTGACAGTTAACACTTTCTAAGTTTACATAGCCGTATGACGTAATAACATGGCGACTACTATCTAATGGTGTTATGAAACAGATTAAAAAGCTGAAACCTTTGAATTGAATTTTAAAATTTAGTTTGCTGTTTTATGAACTAAAACTAACTTTTCCGACTGCTTTTTGCCAAAGCTATTTCAATCATGTATTTTTAGATTTTTTCTCATATAGAGTAAAATACCCTATTCTTTGTAGCCTGGATTAGTGTGGAGGGTGGATGTTTTCTAGGATGCTTTGATGGCAATAGGCTCGCCTCCTATGTCTTGCGACGCAACTGGCAAAAATTGTGTAATTATAAACATGTAATTATGTATTGTGGAGTTTTACAGTGTCTGTTATAAAGCTGCTGTTAACTTTTATGGAAGAACCTATAAAATACCACTTTTCCACAATGAATACAATTTTATTACATAATTATAGAATGTGAAAATAATACCATGCTTTGGAATTTACTCCATTTATTGAACGTTGGTAATTATTTGCCCCGAAATTTTAAATATTTCCTGAAACTGCATTAATTTTATTTGTTCAAAGATACATTTACTTTGCTGTGAAAATTGCAGATGATTACATATTGATATTATTATATAAATAATAATATTGTTCACCTATATTGTTTTTATGTGTTCCTGTTTAAAGTAGTTTTGCAATCAATAAAAACAATATAGGAAAATAATAGCATACAATGACATGACTTGATGACTTTTTTGTCACGAGTTTCTATGACAATTTGTTTTTCTTTCTAATGCAGACTATTACCATTGCCACGTAACACGGCAGCAATATTGCGCAACTTAATTTTCCCAATAAATATAAGGCTGTAGGTACAGCTATAAATATTTAAGGGGCCGGCGGAGTATGCGCAGTTCATACAAACATAATACCAAAATAATTTGTAAAGTAAACATATTCTTAAGGTAGTGTGTGTTTATTACGATTATGACGAGATACGAGGAGTTTCAAATTTCAAAAGAAAAGTTATTTTTCTCATAACTCGTCTTTAAATCAGTGTCCATTCAAAATATACATATTTGGGAGCCTAAATATTCTGTAATCCAATCGGAATAAATACACACTACCTTAAGAATATGTTTGATTTACAAATTATTTTGGTATTACGTTTGTATGAACTACGCATGCTCCGCCGGCCCCTTAAATCATCCTAACCGCTATACCCTATCGCTTTCAAGCGCTACCTTCAGGGCCCCACCCAGAATCACAGCCCCACAACAGAGGCGGCTCGGGTAAACCTTTGACAAGTAAGATCCAAGACAACATAATCGCATAATAAACCAGCGACTACAAAATGTTGTGGACCGCTGAGGCCGGAACTGGCGTAATAAATACTATTAACATACGGAAGACCGTTTGCTTCATGTGGGTGTACTATCCATACTAATACAGATAACATTTATATGGAAACACCTCTGAAGTATGACCTACCAAACAAAAAAAAATAATCATCAAAATCATTTCACAACTGGCGGAGTAATCGCGTAATGAGGACCTCCTCCTTTTTAAAAATAACTCTATCTGCAAATTTTTCACGTCTTAATGGCTGAACAGATTTCGATGAAATTGAGGCACACAGGTAGACCATGAGCTACTTTTTATACCGGTGGTACGTTCCCGTGGAATAATTTCCGACCAACACGCGGGCGAAGCTGTGGAACAGATAGTAGGTACAGAAGGCGCACTCTGCATTTTAGGTATGAAAGTAAAAGTACGCGGCGGGATTGTCTTGTCAGGCCAATTCAGTGAGCGTAACGTAGTGAGTTAGAAATAGAGGCAACTTCTAGGTAAATATAACTGTAGGTAATTAGCGCTGTGCAACCTGAATTGCACTTTCTTGTGTTCTAGCAAGAATCGCTTTTTAGGTAAATGATTTTCCGGAGTGAACCAAGAGGTATCCTATGAAACACGTAGATGTAATGACTTGGTTTCCTAAATGAATATATGTTGTATGATTTCTTTGTTGGTCTTGTAGTTTTCAAGTGGCAAGCGTACTCTCTTAGGTTCAATTCTCGAGATACTCGTAGGCACTCTAGTATTGAGTTTTTCCCTTAGAAAATCTTAGTCACAATATGCTTGCGTCCTATTTTAAATGGGATTCACCATCTCACTCCCTCTGGCCTCTCTGCAGAGAATACTCGCGTGATGTTGTGTTCTGTTGTTCTACTGCGAATGAATTGCTATTTTACGCGGAGCGATTGGCATCCATCAATCACTAGGTAGTGCCGATATTCTAAAGTTTGACCGTTTCGATCCGTTCTGGTGATTGGATCCGACATCCTACGAGCAATATTTTACGTCCACTTTGAGTGTACAAAGGGATTTCTTTGTGGAAAGTATTCGTCCAGAATTGACCGCGACTAGTGAAGCTTTAGGGATCAGTGTAGTTGTTTTCTTTTGTAATGAAAAGTCACAACCATTTAAAATATGTAGAAAATGATTAGATTATTTTAGAGTGTATTACAATGTAACATAGCACCTTGTTTTCCCGAAGGGTTGGGCAGAGGTGTACCTATCCTAGTACACCCATATTTCGCCAGTTATGTTTTAGTCTTTTATTATAGGGAGCGAGTATATTGCCATCAATCGGGCACAAATCCACACCCGAGCTTTTACACTTTTCCCGACTTGGAAATCCAACCCAAGACCTCAAATTCAAAGCCTTTTTTTCAATAAAACCATTTACAGGCACTTTTAAATGGTCAAGAAGTCGGTAAGTCAGAAATATGAAGCTAGTTGCCCATTCCAAAGCGTAGTAGTTACCTATAGAGAAGAACGGACAAGAAACTCCACGTAGGCACACTCTTTTAAAACAAAAATTTGGTACAAAATATTGGTTAGATCATCCATGTTGAAATTATACATGTGAGAACATTGTAGAAAGACAGAGAACATTGTTCAACGTGCACGTCTTTCCCATTGCATCTCAGCTAAGAGATGACCAGTCCCAACTGACGGCGCCCGTTCACGAACATGACGCATGAATCAGCACCATTCAGGAGCTAAATGATCCAACACACGCGCCACCATCAGCGAGACATCTGAGTTAGCATAACATACTCACAGCCGCCAAGACACATTCAAGTCAATAAAAGACATATTAAAACCGGTAAATGGTCTTTAGTACATAGGTGCTATGCAATTATATAATACAAAAGAGATTGAGTTTATACAATACAAAGATGATCTTACATTAGCAGCTGCAACAGTATTTTCAAAATGTTAATCATTTAGTTGTGGTTGGGGAGCAGGACCAGCAATGAAACAAGCATTTTTATCAGTGATGTAATCCCCCAACTTATAATATGCCTGCCTACATAGTGTGCGTTTTATACAAGATTTGAATTACTTCTCATTCAGTTGAAGTATGTGGGGAGGAATTTTATTGTAACATTTTAAACAGCATGCTCAGCAATAGCGCTTGCGAACAACAACCAACGAGGCAGTTAATTAAAATGTATTATAAATTATATGGAATTCCTGATAATCTTATCAGAAATCATTTGTCATTTCAAATTAATTAGCCTTTAACTACTTATCCTAATGCACAACGTACATACGTACATGAAGTTGTTTTAAATGTAACCGTAGTTTTTCATAAAATAATTCTGCATTACAGAACTCGAAGCTGAAAAATATAAACACGATTTATTACAGCATTTATGGTGACTAAAAAAGTAAATATTCACAAGAACGGGAGCAACATTTGTATGAGACAAACGTGACTGGAATGACGGTAACGAAGCGAAAACACGGTTGCGTACATACTCACTAGTTTATTTACAAAAAATGTTGGACCTAAAGCCCCGTTCAGATCAG
Organism: Xanthia togata; assembly: GCA_963853775.1. Classification (NCBI taxonomy): domain Eukaryota; kingdom Metazoa; phylum Arthropoda; class Insecta; order Lepidoptera; family Noctuidae; genus Xanthia; species Xanthia togata. The sequence continues at coordinate 25,133,356 of OY970794.1, read as the reverse complement.
ACTAGTTTTTCTTATAAGCAATAAATAGAACAATAAGTGAAAAAAAACTTAGATAATAATAACTCAGTGGTTACAACTTGAACTACGAAAAACACCGTCAATGTCACAAAGAAGCCACTATCAATATCAAATTGTTAGTATGGTCGTGCGGTTGACTGTTCCAAAAACACCTACTTGTATAAAACCGGCCAACTGCCAGTCGGACTCACACACGAAGGCTAACGTACCACCCCATACAATATTTTGCAAAAAGAGCCTTTAATTTTTTACTTTATTTTATTTTTATTATAGTACTTAGTAATAGGGTTCCGTTTGGCACCATTCGGGTACGAAACCCTAAAAAGTGAGTCCAAGAAAGTATAAAGACCATGTCTATGCATAGCTTGCGCAAAGTAAAAGTGCTGTACTAATGGTGCCAATGCCGGTGAAATCACAGAGACTTTTTAGCTTTATCTGTGTAGGATAGATGGGGTGCAAAATCGCATAGTGCTGTGCATTTATTTGCCAAGTGGACGACGTGGTATTCCTACGAGGTTTTTCATACAACAGATCCCAAGCGGAGGCCACATTTTACTATAGATCATTATCAATCACTTGCTTTTTCATGCAACTTAAAGTAATATCTATTATTAATTTAATGATTCGTGTAACATTCTTCCAAACCAAAATATAATTTAAATTAACTGCCAGTCTTAAGTAAATTTTGATAAAAAGTTGGGAAACAAAAAATACATTATTTTGGATTTTCCCGGACTATGGTACTCTTTGTATCAATACCATCAAAAGGCGTCTAAAGACCTTTCTACCAATTTCACAAAAAAATAGTGACGTCCCATTTATTACGGGGAAACATAGCAACTTCTCCGTTTAAGACACGCTCCGGTTGTTTAGAATGTCCGGAAAGAAGCCACTTTGTGTGCATACAGCTATCACTGTGTGTTGAGGATCTGAGTGTTGTCTTTCCTTCAATAGAGCCTGTGTATGCTACTGAAAAATGTGGTACAATGACTTTGAAGGATGTGTCGCAGGTAAGGTTTTTTTGAGACCTAAAGGTACACAAATATTGTTTCGCGCGTTAGTAATAAGAATATAATAATATTTATTATTGTTCCAAAAACAGTGATAAAGAAATCTTTTTCCACAAAGCAGAAACTATGCAATACAATACAGTACATAACTTTAGTGGAAAAAATCCGTCTGTATCCTGTACTAGTTAAAAAAAACTGTCTCACAGGAGACAAGGCCTTCTGTTTAAAATTACTTCAGAGTATTGATGTATGAAAGCCGATGTTTGTTGAAAAAAAACTAATAGGTAATAAAAGATACATACAAAAGTAGGAACACGTTGGTAATTAAAAGAAAGAAACTGTAGGTGCTTGTGTGCTGTGTAGGTGTGTTGTGTAAGAGGTGTGGTGAGGTAGTGTTGGTGTGTGGGTGTGATTGCGTATGAGTGTACAGATTTCACTGTAGAACTATATCGGCAGTAAGTAGACTTTCAGTATCACTATATGAAAGTTTTAGAAGCCGATCACGCAGCAGCAATTTGCACTTTGGGAAAGAATGCTCGTTAATGTTGAGTAGTTAGTTCGCTTTGTTATTTAAGACGAGGACCGAGGACATATAAATGTTGACTAGCAAGATTGGTTCTATGGCGTACGGTGGGACATCACGAATCATGACTTTTGCGTCGTTTCTTACTCATGAACATAGGTGGGAGATGAATGTTGGCGCACAATTGATTTAAGGACAAAGAGCTGTCTCACAGATAGAAGTTTACACTCATTATATAACAGAAATGTAGGGTACATGCGTGGTTTTTTATGCATAACCTTTAAGACAGCTCTCTGTACTCTTTCAACTTTTAGAAAAGCAGTGGTATAAGCACCACCCCACGCTGGGATACAGTATGAGAGAAGGTATTATGCTTTAGCACAATACAGCTGTAAGCAAAACACTCTGCATTCGATCTAAGCCTTTTGAAGGTAAATATTAGTTTGCGGACACGACGTGTCACTACTTTTACATGTGTGGCCTATTCAGGGTGGAGTTTAAGAAGACTCCAAGATACTTGACATTATATGGCCTCTCTATGCATTGGCAATTGCAATTATGTGTATTTGTGCCAAGACTACTATGCACCTTAAGGGAGAGCAAATTACTTGAAGGTTAGGATTGAGTTGATGGTGAGAAAGTGACATAGTTTGTTTTAGCGACATTTTGAGAGCATTTTCTGCATTAGTTTGAGCATCTTCCCAATTTTTGCTACATACGAGTACAGCGGTGTTGCTTGCATAGGCAAGTATTTGAAAAAAAAAAGTTTAATTGGCAAAGTTCGTTTTCGTAGATTAAAAAGAGTGTAGGACCAAGTCCACTACCCTGGGGCACCCCAAAGCCACTGAGATCAATTTTAATCACTTTGTGACTTTTGTATTTTCACACATTGGATTCGTTCTGTAAGGTAGTCTTTGGAAATGTTCAGAGACACGCTCCTTATTTCCATGTGTTCCATTTTGTTCAGAAGGATGGTGTCAGAGGCAGTGTCAAATGCTTTGGACAGATTTAGAAATATGCCTAGTGTTTTTGTTTTTTTATTATCTAGGGCATTAATTATGCTGTTGGTCAGATCTAGAACTACATCTTCAGTACATTTATGTTTGCTGAACCCATACTGTTTTGCGCAAGTATATTATTATTTTCTAGGTAATTAGTTAGTCATGAATTTAAAGCTTTTTCAAAGAAATTTTATAATGAAGTAAGAACCGATATGGGTCTGTAGTTAGTGACACTGCCTCTGTCACCTCCCTTATGAATGGGGTGTATCTACTAGTGCTTTTTTAAAGTCGGTGGGAAATACACAGACAAAAATTGATTGTGTGCTTCAGTGGAGCAATAAGAAACATTTTGGCAGCTTTAATAAACGCGATGGATATTTTGTCAACACCGGTAGCGCTGTCATTATGTAGGCTCATAATGATATAGTTTTAATTCAGCTTCGTCAACTGGTAGTAGGGCCATCGAGTTGAGAAGGGAATTGCAATTATATTTCTCACAGGGTAAGTTAAAAGGGTTTAGCTCCTTGCTGTTGACCTTGTTCATAGATGTAGTCGGCTCACTTGTGTATTTAAGAGATTTAGTGCTGGTTGATACGTTTTCTTCATATTTGCTAATTCTTAAAGTATATTCCAAGTTGCTTTAGGATTTTTGCTGTGTTTTTCGAGTTCAGACTAGTTATAATTACGTTTTAACTTTCTTAAAAGGGTTGTTGTAAAAGTTACGATAGCAGATGCAGATAGATTTCAAGGTATCGTCAACTGGTGATCTCTTAGATATTTTATGATGTTTGTCACGATGTTTAATGCATTTTAAGGGACCGGGTGTGATCCATGGCTTAATGATTCTATTTTTGCAGGGTACCTTTACTACTTTGATATTCTTATTTATAACAGCCGTCAAGGTATTGCCTTTGTAAGCAAATTTTGAGCACTGTTCCGGAGAACGTCTTTGAACGAATTGTCTTTAACTTTTAGATAGTCACTCATATCGCTAAGGTATCTTGCAAAAGTTGTGAAATAGTGTACGCACCATGTAAGTATAGAACTGATAGAAGAAAAATCGAAAGCATTTGCCTATTTACGCGACTGTGACGAAACCCAAAAAGGGGAATGCTTTGTGTAGAAAAATTGATGTGATTAATATTATTTTTGAAAACAAAAACATCGTGTTTGGCTAGATTCCATTACAATAAAGTACACCACTTAATATATGCATTGCAGTATTATGAATTTTAAGAGAAAATGAATAACCTAGGAACATTTTTGGCTTCAGTGTGTACCGGCCTTTAAACTATACTCGTAAACTGAATAAAATACTTGACTAGCATAATCTGAACCCGCTTTAACAGATGTAAATAGAATAGGATATTTTTTTTGTTCCATTTTTATGATATTAAAACCTTGCTATTAAGAGTAGTTTCAAAATGAAAACTAATTCCACAGAGCTACTTCTGTACAGCTTCACATTGTTAGCGCTTTAGCATCCGCCATATTGAATTTTCTATGACATCAATGGCGCAAGAGTACTCGACACTGTCTTCAATCATTAAAAATCTTAAACATACATTTATTTAGGAAAGAGGAACGCTTCTTTTTCCTCTACCATAGTCATCAACAGATTCTCAGATCGAACTAATTTTAATGACGTCACATTTTCACATTTCTGTTTGACACCAGCTGCAGCTTCTGTTCGCACATGAAGAGCTTCACTCAAATGCAAACATAACTCGAGTTGTTTTATAATTTTTATCAAACATCAAAAGTAGGAGATTGCAAGCAATATTTTCCGAATATTCGATATGTATGTTCATTATTTTCTGCACAAATTGTGCACTAATGGGCTCCGTACCGATATACTTGTTTTTGTTTTAATGATCATGTTCGACGTTTGGTTACCAGGAAAGTGGTTTTTGTTCCAGAATTTTTAAAGATATCTTTAATTTGTTCATTAAAATTTTAATGGATGGTAACGTGGATGCTTTTGTCCATTCACTGAAATAAAATGATTGAGTAATGGTAGCTGTCTGGAATTAAGGAGGCGTCCAATTAAGTTTCTTGTATACCCGGGACATATTCTTTAGTAGAATTTCCCTTGTGGCATGCAACATTAAAGGTATCTTTTTGGTTTTTAGTTCGCTCGAATTCCGCCACGGGCAAAGCCATGCATTCAGCGATTCTAGCTTTTGCAATACTGCTGTTTAATGGTAAAAACAGGACGTTGGCCAAAGTATTTTAATCTACATACTTCAGCTAATTTTACTAAAAAATCAGGCAGTCACGAGACTATTCGAGCCGGTTTGAACATCTTCATACAAGTTAGTTTACAAAATCAGCGCAAGTGAATTGCATCCAGCACCCGCGCGGGATGTGCTTCAATTTAGCCGTTGATTTTGGTGTTGGATTAAATAATAGTAATAGTCCATTTATTTGTCAGAATATTGTTACAGTTATGAAAATAATAATATATAAATAGTATCAAAGCCTTACTTTCATGATAAAAATCTGTTCATCACAAAAGCGAAAAACCTAGATGGAGCATAACAAATCCTAACTAATATAAACCCGAAAGTCTGTTTATTTGTTTGTTACTCAAACATCCCTCGACGAAGCGATGGATCGTAATGAAATTTTGGGCGCGGGAATGTAAGGCTGGGGGAAAGGTCTGATATACCGAAATATTCAACCTGCGTCCCGGCGGGATATTTGTGTCTGACCCGTTTTATATGAGCTTGCTCTTAGAGACAAGGTAGTAATACTAGCAAAACTTAGTATTTAAACTAGGCTAGACGTGCCTACCTAATAAAAGTATTCCTACAGTTTTGTATGGTAAGTAAGTAATGGTGACTAATGGTGTGATGGTAAGTGGTACCTAAGTATGTAGATATATTAGAAAGTTGACTGGTTTGTTTGCGCCCACAAAAAATTTTTCGTGATATTTTGTAGTCTCGTATTTCACTGATGCTTGGATATTTTACCATCGGTAGACTATGCACAAATGCGTAGGTTATTTTAGTTAATGAAAGTCCAAATCAGGTGAGAGAATAGAAAAAAAAAAACGGGTTGCACTCCGGGAGTGCTGGCAGAAGTGAAAACTTTGTGCAATTTTGATATTTTGGAATGGTTAGGGAATGATTTAGCACCGGTCTACTCTCCCTCCGTCTTACGAATTTTCGATCAGGTCAGGTGTCCTGACGCAAGCTTAACATTTTTTATCCATCACAGAAAAGGTGCACAACGCCGCTAAGGAGGTTTAATTTAAAAAAATGACATATTAAAAGACCAGTTAACTCGAAGAAGTTATTAATGATGGGTCATAGCAATTGGCTAAATACTTAGATTGATCCTATATTTATTGGCTTGGTATGTCAGCAAAACCGCAACCAAAAGCCAAAGTCACAAGATCATCTCCTTTATCAATCGATATCACCCGTCAGTAATCTGACATCTTTAAGTGAATTCACATCGCGCACACACGTCCTGTCAAATTACGGGCAGTCTCCAAAAAGAGGGTGTTGACAACACTAGGAGCGATATTAAAAGTCCCAACTCAAGAGCTGGTATTACGCCTGTGGTCGCGTCAGCTGTCTCTCGACCCATGTTAGCAACGAAGGTATGCGTTCCCTGCTTATAAAACCGAATCAACAAGTTCAGGTAATTGTAGGTTTTTTTTTAATTTATGTTTTTTATTTAGTTAGTTGTTGTGCTCACAGCTCGTGAGAACTTTTCTTTGCATTTACCTAGCTAAATAACACACAAATAAATTAAAAAAGACACGGTATTTGGATGAAATATGGTAACCAATTTTTAGATTCATGACATTTTTGTAATATTACAGAAACTAATTTTATATAAAAATGCATTCCATAGGAAGAATATAGATATAGGAGCAATAACAGCCAGGTGGTATTGTAATTTTCGGCCATACAATTTTTTTATTATTATTCAGTAATACATACAACCTATTTTTAAAGTCCGTTCAATAATAAAATAACACACGATATTACATTTTTGTTATATTCATCACATGCAAATTTTTATTTTATTCACCTTTTGATACAATCAAATCAATTAAATTTTATCCAGTTGATGTTACTGTGCCATCGACTAAAGACTTAGGTAATAAGCCTTCCCTTCCCTTGCCAATGCCAAAGTCTTTAATGAACCACCCACTAATCAAAGAAATCAACGAATTTTTGAAAATGGATCGTTTTTCATTCGAATAAATCGACAAAATGTATGGAAAAGTTGTATTTTTTCGTGATTTCATGGTTGCTCCTATAATAAAATAAAATTTGTTTATAAACATGAGTACAATGATCCCGTAAGACGTTTAGGGTGAACAAAACAAAAGTATAAGAATATGACATCCATTTATTTTTAGACACAAATTATCCATATTTCCACGTGGGACTGAATTAATCACGTCGAGACACGACTTCTTAGAACAGGAAAATTTTATGTATATTTTACAAGAATAAATTATGTTTTGAAGATTAAGCTGAAGTCAACAAAAAGAAATAGAAATAAAGATAGAAAATATATTGTCATAGGTAAGGACCATAAGCCAGTTTTAACAAGGTATTCGAAAAAAACTGTAGGTATGTACAGAAAGAATAGTGATGGACACATACTTTATAAGCATAATCAACCTATAACGTTCCCACACGGGACAAAGGCCTCTTGGTGAGAGGGAGTGGGGTATAATCCACCATACGGGCGATGTGCGGGTTGGTAGATGTCACATGTCTTCCATTTTTTGGTTCTAGGACAGTTGCCGCATGCCGCCGGTTTCCTCACAATCTTTACCTTCACCGTTTTGAGAGAAGTGGTGATGAAATAATTTACACAAAGTACAGCGCCTCGAACCTACGACCTACTTTATAAGCTGACCTCTTATTCTATTGAAACTTCGTACTACTAGGCAAGCTCAAGGTCAAAGTTTTACCTCCGACGACGTGCGGTCATTCACATAATTAAGATGAGTTGAGATTGAGCAACAGTCAACGATTGAAATATATACAATAATAAATAAAGTCAGTCAAAGTCGAATAATTTATTTCAATTAGGCACAAAAAAGACACTTCCGAACGACAAAATTCTCCACAAAAAAAAAAACTAGTCGCTCCTTCCAAAAGGTAGTTTTCGTATGGAGAAGAATGGGCAAGAAACTCCACCGTTACTATTTTATAATGTTTTCACAATATCTTGTAGGTATACATTAATTATATAATTATATGTGAAGTTAATGCACCTAGAATAAGATTACCTACTATACCACGATAGGTAAAAATAATGAAAAATTAAGGAATGACAGATAAATTAATTATGTGATAGATGCATGGTGCTCACATATTTACAAACATTGTAAAATTATTATACAATATTCCTAACATTTTAACAAGTAAGACTGATAATAAGTAATAAAAATGTACGGAAACATAAAGAATGTTCAAAACAGCAGAAAATGTACGTTCTCGAAATCGGCGTGACAAATACAGACTTCTTGTTGACAGTTAACAAAATATAGTATACCTGGTTGGATGTGTGTGTACGGAACTTTAATAAATTACCAAATACTTTAAAAACACTAAATTGCACGCTATTTAAAAATAAATTGTATAGAGGGCTGAACAAAAATAAATTCTACTCCATTGAGGAGTTTCTAGAACATAAATTATAGCATCTACAATTTTGCATGCTTTAGTTTTTAAGCAAAACATGCATGATCTCTTAATGTCAGTATTACATAACATACCTTTGCATAACACAATTACGCAAATAAATATTTTGTATTCTATTAAAAAAAATTTCTTATAACTCAAAGCCACATGAACGAAGTAAATCTGGCGGAAAATAAGACGTAAAAGGTAATGGGAATGAATTACAAAATTACGACGTTTCACTAAAGAGTTTTACTATACATGCACTATTTCTGGGTTTAAATCCAATATGCTAGAAGGTGTCATAATGTGCTTCCAACACGCCCCCTGCATTAGTATTAGTTGGGAGTGAAAACTCATTACTTCTAAGAAAAATAACCATGATGTTCGTATAAGGTTTTTGTTTTTGTGAGTTTTTAGTTACGTAGCAAAAAAAAACGCTTTAAGGTCAGTTCACACAGAGACGCGACGAGACTCTGCGTGCACTTTTAAACAAATATTGAAAGCGTGAACGCGTGTCGAAGTACGCTGAGATGCGCGGTGCTGCGCAGCATGTGTACCTTATTGTGTAGTAAATAAATTCGCATCTCGGTGTGAACTGACCCTTAGCTACGAGACTCTAAAGAAAGAGTCTTAATTCCAAGCCATCGTCAGCCGTTTCTCATTGTACAGTTTAGAAAGCTAACGCTCTTGGTATTCGTTTACAGATTTGTCTTCCTTAATATTCGAATTCTTTATTTGGCCTTAAACTACATATCAAATGCATTATGTATCACCAGTAACTGGGTTGCAGTAGTACGGCTGCAACGCTCCGTATAAAATATTGATATTCAACCGCATTTGGCTAAACGAGAAGCCGACCTGAACATATTTAAGAAATTCAACAGAACTGACGGATTTTATTCTCAAGGCCCACAACGTCCGGTCACTATAAAGGGCTTTAAGCTTTTAAGCCTCTTTTGATGCGTTTAGCAGCATAACACCTCGCGAAGAGGAAGAATCTATGAATAATTTCTTGCAACGGTCGTAAACTGCGCAGATTGTAAACACTTTAATTTACAACCTTACATTATTCATGACAACTGCAACCTGGCTAATACCTGTACTCTTATTTAAGGCGATGCAGATTTTAATAAACTTTCCACCATGAGTACATAATTTTGTTGGCGTGAAATTTAAAATCTCACCTTACATTTTACATTAGGGGAATATGTAAAGAGTGTGTATTATAAGAAATTTTAAAAGCTAGCTCGACTGAACCGTTTAGTGCTGAGGATTAAACGACACACGACACTGAAAGCTCTTTGACACTCAACGAACGAGTAATTGAATGTACGCCCAAAGTAAGTCCCGCGTTTTATACACGAGAGGAAAATGTCGCGCAGCTGTGGAGGCGGTGAGAATGTTCGATGAAGCGATCGCTTAAGAATTTTAGTTTTGAAAAATTCAGTTTTCGTTGGCGAAAGTTGGATGGTTATTTTAAGAGTTGGTCAGTTTTGTGGGGCTCAAAATAGGTCTTATGCTTATTTTACTGGATTATGTAGATCATTTAGGGTTCAGCACCTCAAATAGAAAAAACGGAACCCTTATAGGATCACTCGTGTGTCTGTCTGTTCGTCTGTCAGAGCCAATTTTCTCCGAATCATATTTCCGTGACCCAAATACGGATGTGTAACGAAAATAAATGATTTTTGAATACCTATAGGCGTCACTTTTCGGGGGCAAATTTAAAAAAAAAGTTTTTAAACTATTCTGTGTAAAATGTATGGTTTGTTGTGAGGGGTCACATTTTTTTTTAATAGTTTTAAATTAAATTCTTTAAATATTTTTAAAAGTATTTAAGAAAATAGATGAAAATTGACCATTACCGCCTTATATCTGAAACTACGGAGCCTAAAAGTTTGAAAAAAATAAAGAAAATAGTTCTACACTTATAAATTACATAAAAATCAAAAAGAAGTCTATGTTCTTAAAATAACATGGTTAATCTACCAATATTCTGCGTATAAATTTATATTTGCAGTTGAAATGTATGGGAGAACACGTTTTTCAACTACTATGTTTAGTTTGGATAAATTCATCCCAACTACGGGACGCTTCATTTTGCGTGGTCCGACATGCTCTTGGTAATTTTTTTTTAGATCATTTTGATCCTGTCAATCAATACCTACAGTTAAATGAAAAATATGAAGGTACAATAATAATAAAGTGAAAAAAAGATAATTATTGGTCAATATCTATCACAAAACAATTAAAGACCTAGTAATTCCAAAGTCGTAAGTTATAAATAATTGCTCGTAATAAGAAACTTTCGAATAATTTCCACGAACAGACTTACTATTTGGTTGAAAAAGTCGAAGTGTTATTTCAAGTCTGGTAAATTCAAATCCAACTAGGTATTTAACGTAGTTAACCCAAGTAATCTATTTAGTTTGCTCCTGACCAGCAGTGTGAACGAAATGCCAAAAGAGTGGAGATTAAATTAAAACAATTTACTCAACATTACTAATGAACTTAGCTTTATTATTTTGATGTATTTGTTTTTTAATTAAGGATTGAATAAAGTTAAACATTTTGACGCATTGCTCAAGTTTATTTTATAATCAGTTTCTGTCCAATGTCTTTTTTATTTCAATGTTATGTACTTACACCTGTATCTTGTATATATAATATATACACCAAAAACATTTTCGTGTAAAATGTTGGCAAGACGAGACCATAATATGGTCTCGATGGCTCGCACTGTCAAAAAGTTATCAGATCTCATGTAGAACCAAGCTTCTAACTCTACACGCCCTAACTCTACAAGCCCTAACTTCACAAACCCCTTAGTCAAAATAAACGGCCACGATTCGCACGAGTAACTCACTGTTCATTACTATTCTGTTATATAATAATTAATTATTTCTCATGTACAGCCATGTTTCTAAATCTGAAAAAATTGTGTGTGTGAGAAAAAATAAGCCCATGTTGCGAAATTCGAGCAGTAAAACTCAGCTATCTATTTCTGTCAATGAGTTCAAAAAACACTTTTATACGTCAACATTAAATTATTTTTTTAAACTAGATAAGTTTGGTGTTTCCTAACCGACTTCTCTGAAACGAAAGGCCGAAACAAACTCAGAGGTCAGTCCCTTTTAAAGTACATACATAAGTTTTGTCAGGCCATATGAGGACCACGCAGATTATGTGATGTGATGGCCTTTTGAGGAACACCGATTTGATTTGAGTTGACCTGTCCAGACAGTGAACATATTTGTCAGTAAACGTGTAGCTCAACTCAGAACTTAAAGAACTCAATGACTCAATACCAAAGAAGAATATTTTGGGTAGGCCGAATAAAGTACCAGACGTAATTTATTACGTAATAATCGTTAAAATTAAAGTATCGCATAGTGTCGACATCCAAAAACATTAACTGTTTTAACGGCAGAAAGTTCGCAACATATCGCTCGTCTGTAAACCACCTTAAAAGAACGGCGAACGTAAAAAGTATTTTTGTCTTGTTTGTCTTATTTTAAGTATCTTAGTTTTATTTTAGCTTCAACATAACGCTTATCTGCCGTTAGCAGTCTTTATGCGTTGAGTCCCTTATAGAATATATGGACGCAGAGCATAGCATTTTATTTAGTTAAACCAACATTGTTGGAAAATTGTACGTGTTACGTTTGTCGAAGTGAAAATCGTTGTTAGTTCATTTATGACATTTTGCAAATTGTTTGGAATTTGAAAATTGATTCTGAAAAGGATTTTATTTGTATCCAGAGAATAACAATACCAATGGTCACGCTTAGCAAAAACAATGAAGTAAGAACTGATTTGCAGGACTTATAATCTTACTTTTTTAATAAAAAGTTATTACGGTATTGGAAAAAATATTAAGGCAGCGAGCAATAAGCGCGAAAAAAACATGGAAAATAATCGACATTAAAATCTAAAACACAAAGACCCAATATAAATAGGTAATGTTATTTTGATATGACAAACAACTTATTTTATTTTATTTACTAGCTGCGCCCTGCGGTTTCAACCGCCTAAGATTCGATTCCGTGGGAATGTCGGAATAAAAAGTATTTTATGTACTAATCCAGGTCATGGTCTACCCATGTACCAAATTTCATTCGAATCTGTTAAGCCCTTTTAGCATAAAAGCGTAACAAACAAACAAACTCACTTTCGCATTTATAATATTAGTTAGGATGTATTAAAGAACACCAACAGCATAATTATTACGAGTAAACTCAAACTCAAACTCAAAGCATTTATTTCAATTAAACCATTTACAGGCACTTTTGAATTGTCAAGGGATCGGTCAGTCAAAAATATGAAGCTAGTTGCCCATTCCAAAGCGTAGTAGGTACCTATGGAGAAGAACGGGCAAGAAACTCCACCGACACACTTTTAAATAAAAAAAATTGATACATAAAATTGGTTACATCATTCATTTTGAAATTATGCATGTGAGAACAATGTAATAAGACGTGCACGTTCGTGAAAGCGTCCGCAATAAAAAAGAAGAAAAAAAGAATCATTCAAAATCTTAAAATAAATTAAAATAAGCCATGGCAGCTAAGAGATGATCAGTCCCAACTGACGGCGCCCGTTCACCAACATGACGCATGGATCAGCACCATTCAGCTCAAACATTTTGAAGGGAGCTAAATGATCCAACACACACGCCACCATCAGCGAGACATTTGAGTGAGCATGACATACTCACAGCCGCCAGGGCACATTCAAGTCAATGAAATACTACATATTACCCGGTAAATGGTAGCTCTTTAGTACATAGTACTCACACTTGTGCTATGCAATTATATAATACAAAGGAAATTGAGTTTATACAATACAAAAATGGTCTTACAATCTTCAGCAGCTCAAACAGTATTATCAAAATGTTAATCAGTGTGTATGTCAATTAGTTCAATTCAATTCAAAATATTTTATTTCACGTATAAGTTGGGGGATTACATCACTGATAAAAATTCTTGGCTCATTGCTGGTCCTGCTCCACAACTCAAGCATAGCATATTATAAGATTAAAGACTACGTTGAAGACAAGGAAGTTTGGTAATAATTCCTTCTGCACATGTGGCTTCCCTGGTACCTCAATAACGGCATTACTATGTAATTATGTCTATTAACTGCTCCCAAATTAAGATGATTATTTGATTTTACCTATTTTTCATTTTTTTTTCATTTACGTACTTTTTTGACATAATCTTTTCATTATTTGACATTATATAACTTCACTATACTATATTTTTTATAGATTTGTTACAGCTTTAGTGGCAGTCATGCCATTTAGTTTAAATAGGTTTTTAATTGGTTTTTTTATATAGATTCTCTTTTATATTTTGTGAATGTGAGAACGTTGTAGGCATAACCGACTTTTAGATCTGTCGATCGTTTTCTATCTTGCTAAGTACCTGGTACTTGTTGATAGGCCTACAGTGTCCTCTCATACCTATAAACACTGTAACTCGAAAAGATTGTAAATACCATTTATTTTTAAAAGAGTAACCGTGGAGTTTCTTGCCGGCTCTTCTCCATAGGAAACGACCAATTGGAACCGTGCACCTAGCTTCTGACGTTTCATAAGTGCCCTTGTAGGTTTATGTGAAATAAAATATTTTGAATTGAATTGAACTAATTGACATACACACTGATTAACATTTTGATAATACTGTTTGAGCTGCTGAAGATTGTAAGACCATTTTTGTATTGTATAAACTCAATTTCCTTTGTATTATATAATTGCATAGCACAAGTGTGAGTACTATGTACTAAAGAGCTACCATTTACCGGGTAATATGTAGTATTTCATTGACTTGAATGTGCCCTGGCGGCTGTGAGTATGTCATGCTCACTCAAATGTCTCGCTGATGGTGGCGTGTGTGTTGGATCATTTAGCTCCCTTCAAAATGTTTGAGCTGAATGGTGCTGATCCATGCGTCATGTTGGTGAACGGGCGCCGTCAGTTGGGACTGATCATCTCTTAGCTGCCATGGCTTATTTTAATTTATTTTAAGATTTTGAATGATTCTTTTTTCTTCTTTTTTATTGCGGACGCTTTCACGAACGTGCACGTCTTATTACATTGTTCTCACATGCATAATTTCAAAATGAATGATGTAACCAATTTTATGTATCAATTTTTTTTATTTAAAAGTGTGTCGGTGGAGTTTCTTGCCCGTTCTTCTCCATAGGTACCTACTACGCTTTGGAATGGGCAACTAGCTTCATATTTTTGACTGACCGATCCCTTGACAATTCAAAAGTGCCTGTAAATGGTTTAATTGAAATAAATGCTTTGAGTTTGAGTTTGAGTTTACTCGTAATAATTATGCTGTTGGTGTTCTTTAATACATCCTAACTAATATTATAAATGCGAAAGTGAGTTTGTTTGTTTGTTACGCTTTTATGCTAAAAGGGCTTAACAGATTCGAATGAAATTTGGTACATGGGTAGACCATGACCTGGATTAGTACATAAAATACTTTTTATTCCGACATTCCCACGGAATCGAATCTTAGGCGGTTGAAACCGCAGGGCGCAGCTAGTAAATAAAATAAAATAAGTTGTTTGTCATATCAAAATAACATTACCTATTTATATTGGGTCTTTGTGTTTTAGATTTTAATGTCGATTATTTTCCATGTTTTTTTCGCGCTTATTGCTCGCTGCCTTAATATTTTTTCCAATACCGTAATAACTTTTTATTAAAAAAGTAAGATTATAAGTCCTGCAAATCAGTTCTTACTTCATTGTTTTTGCTAAGCGTGACCATTGGTATTGTTATTCTCTGGATACAAATAAAATCCTTTTCAGAATCAATTTTCAAATTCCAAACAATTTGCAAAATGTCATAAATGAACTAACAACGATTTTCACTTCGACAAACGTAACACGTACAATTTTCCAACAATGTTGGTTTAACTAAATAAAATGCTATGCTCTGCGTCCATATATTCTATAAGGGACTCAACGCATAAAGACTGCTAACGGCAGATAAGCGTTATGTTGAAGCTAAAATAAAACTAAGATACTTAAAATAAGACAAACAAGACAAAAATACTTTTTCATCCCACCATCTCGGAAAGAGTATTTTTAATCTTCAGTATCTGAGTGGAAAAGCCGTTTTTATTCTCTAGAGGATAAAGTAAATTGAATTTAGAACATCGTGTGCACTAAGTTTGTGAATTAAAAAAAACATTAAACCTATTTACTGCTACCTCTATGGTGCCGAATATATCATACAACTTTTTTTTAATTTGTTAAAAACTCAGACTCGGAACCTTCTTGGTGTTCTTTTTTCAATTTGCTTTGTACGCGGTTCTTTACGCGGCATTTTTTCACGTCATTGTTAAACCTTAGGTATATTAAAAACAAGAAACTTGAAAACAAGTGAAAAAACTAAAATGAGTGATTCTAGCGACGAGGAAGTTTGCTTGACGCCAACAGAATTGACTGAAACTGTTAATAATGCGCAAATGAGCTTTCTCCCTCAACAATCACGCGAGAAGTATTTAAAACAGTACGATATGTTCAACACGTGGCGACTAGCAAAAGGAGCCAAAACTTTCTCAGAAAACGTTTTGCTGGCATATTTTATAGAATTATCCGAGAACAAGAAAGCAAGCACTCTATGGAGTACGTATTCGATGCTAAAAGCAACAATAAAGATGAAAAAAGACAAACATATCGATACCTATCCTAAATTAGTGGCATTTTTAAAAAGAGCCTCATCTGGTCATCAACCAAAAAAATCGAAGGTTTTCACAGTATCTGATATTGAAAAGTTTCTTAACGAAGCACCCGATTCCGTATATTTGGCGGCAAAAGTAAGTCAGTTGCACATTCAGTATCTACTTAAGTATATTAATCTCAATTAAATAGTATACTTAGTAGATGTTGATAGGCATAATTATGCGTTCATATCAATTTTATTCATTTATCTACTACAATACTCTTTACGTTACAGGTTGTTCTTATTATTGGAATAAACGGAGCATGTCGAACTAATGAACTAACACAACTTAATGTCAAAAACATTGAGAAACATTCAGATGACTTACTATTAATTAATTTACCTAATACAAAGACAAAAAGAGACCGCAACTTCGTCATTCGCAAGGAATACGTAACGATTTTTGAGAAATATCAAGCCTTACGCCCGCCTAACACTCCAATCAATCGATTTTTTCTACAGTATCGCAATGGAAAGTGTGTTAGACAGCCTATGGGTACTAATAAAATTGGCAGTATCCCACGAGAAATAGCAACATTTCTTGAACTTCCAGAACCCCTGTTGTACACGGGTCATTGTTTCCGACGAACTTCAGCCACACTTTTGGCTGATTCCGGAGCTGATCTGCTGTCCCTTAAGCGCCACGGAGGCTGGAAGTCCAATGCAGTTGTAGAGGGATACATAGAGGATTCCATCCAAAATAAGTCTAAAATATGTGAAGGCATCGTAGGAGCCATTACACTGAAAGAGCCTCAATCGGATCCTTGTACTGGCCCTTCTACATCAAAAATAAGCCGTTATGAAACACCTAACCATCTCCCTCTCTCTCCAACATTCACGCCAAGGGAATCCGATGAATCGGTACAACTATTAAGTATGACAGATAGTTTACCGAAAAACAGTACACAAGTGACTAACACCAATATTACAGTACCAAACAAAAATATTACACTCAATTTAAATAACTGTAGCAACGTTACTTTAAAATTTTCTTAATTATACCTTAGTATTATTTTGTTATAATTTAAAGATTATTCTGTAATACTTACCTGTCATAATGTAGTAATTAATACCTAAACTGAAATAAAAGTGTACCTATCTTGTGATTGTAAACGTTTTTTTTTTTGCATTTAGTCATTTCCTCGCTGAGGTGGAATGAAAAGTTACGTGTTGCACTCGAGTGCAAAGATTTTTCACCTCGTGCTCTTTTGATTCCCTCGCTAACGCTCAGGATTCTAATTTTGAATCACTCGCTGCGCTCGTGATTCAATTTTAGAATCCTTCGCTTGCTCGGTCATCAAAATTGAACACGCGGTTAAAAAGCAACTTTGCACTCTTGTATAACAAATAACTATTTACGTTCGCCGTTATTTTAAGGTGGTTTACAGACGAGCGATATGTTGCGAACTTTCTGCCGTTAAAACAGTTAATGTTTTTGGATGTCGACACTATGCGATACTTTAATTTTAACGATTATTACGTAATAAATTACGTCTGGTACTTTATTCGGCCTACCCAAAATATTCTTCTTTGGTATTGAGTCATTGAGTTCTTTAAGTTCTGAGTTGAGCTACACGTTTACTGACAAATATGTTCACTGTCTGGACAGGTCAACTCAAATCAAATCGGTGTTCCTCAAAAGGCCATCACATCACATAATCTGCGTGGTCCTCATATGGCCTGACAAAACTTATGTATGTACTTTAAAAGGGACTGACCTCTGAGTTTGTTTCGGCCTTTCGTTTCAGAGAAGTCGGTTAGGAAACACCAAACTTATCTAGTTTAAAAAAATAATTTAATGTTGACGTATAAAAGTGTTTTTGAACTCATTGACAGAAATAGATAGCTTAGTTTTACTGCTCGAATTTCGCAACATGGGCATATTTTTTCTCACACACTATTTTTTCAGATTATTATCTAAGTTGTATTTTTACCTATCTACGTTGGCTACCAATTTGTCGGTTGTCTGTACCCTGCCTTAATCGTGCGGAGGGACATAGTAAATACACTTTGTTAATACCTTTGCCGTGTGTTGTGAATCGCCTCTTAATTCTCTTTTGTCTGACTTTAGGATTTATTTTTTGTTTTTGAATGAGGCTGAATTTTATTTGTTATGTCATTTTAGTATATTCTTACACTTTATTGGTATGTTGCTATTAAAATTATTCTTTTTTTAAATCATATATTAACGACACAGACCTAAATTGCTAGTAAACAGTTCAGCGAGTCATATTAGCTAAAACCGGTCAATGGAAGAAGGCGAAGTCACATAATGGCGTTAAAAAAATTGTCATCAAGCTGTTAAAAAATAAATGCAACCAGGTTAATGTTACACTCTTTTAAATTTCCTGAAACGTTTCAGATACTTCCCTCTTCCAAAGTTCCGTATGAATCGTCCGAGAATATATGGCGTTTACGTGATCCGAATTATTTGGTAATCGGCGTTTTATTTAAAGTTGCAGTTTTGCATGCACAATATAATGTATGAAGATTTAAGAGAGTGGACTTCTATCTATCCGATTAAAGCGGATAAATATTTGAATTACTGATAGTTTTTAAAGATCTTTGGGAATCGGTTCTCATCTTCTGTTTCGTATGTCAGTCGGGTGTCAAAGTTTTTATGCCACCCATGGGCCTCAGACTTGGCTTCACATTAGTGTTGCAAAGGACTCGAGTTCACAAGTAGTAATTTTAAAGACTCGACTCAATTATGCAAGACTCTGTGTGCTAAACAGGCTTGGAGTCTGGAGTCAAGCCAAGCCCGAGTTATTTAACAGCCACTTGAGTCTTACAAAGGACCCGAGTCCTAAAATGAACTCGAATCTTCAAGAAAAACTCGGAGCATGAAGATGAGACTTGATACTCATTATTATGATGTTTATAAATTATTTTAAAATATCCTTAATCTATACTGTTATTTTTTTATCTGATTCTTCTTCCCCGTCCTAGAAATATAACAATTGCTAGACTCATACACGAAGAGGACTTGAGTGCGACTCACTCGCCGCATAAGAAGGACTCGACCGCACAAAGAGGCTCGAGCTCTCATGTAACATTAGAGTACGTAGCTTGTAGAGAGTTTAGTTCCAAGACTAAATGTTGTAGTTGTAGACTGAGTTCCTTAATAAATATTAGGATTGCTAAGGAAAAAGAAAAACGTAGACGTGTGTGATGGTTGCTGTATTCAACGTTCAAAAAAAAAAAAAAAATTTTTTATTGACATTAGAAAATATTCATAAAACCTAACAAATAGTAAGTTGAATAAGTAGGTTTTACAACATCCGCCCTTAATGGCAATAAAAAGATAAAGTAGTAATGCTGAACACAATAGAATAAAATAAAACATTACTACCAGACTAAACAAAAATATAAAACATAAACCGACGAAAAATAAATAAATAGAAAAAATATTCTACTCATTTATCATTAAACCCATATTAACAACGCACCTAAGATGATTTATGCGCCTTAAGGGCTTGGTTAAAACATCGGCTGTCATTTTATCCGTAGGTATGAACTTTATATCTATAAGACCCTCAGTAACCTTTTCACGAATAAAATGATATCTCGTATCAATATGTTTAGTTCTATTGTGGTGGATAGGATTGAGCACAATTTTCTGTGCACTTTGACTATCGTTGTATAGCAACACCCTATGAGCAAAACCAGTAATGTCATACACTAACCGTCTGAGGAAAATAGCCTCCTTTGCAGCACTGCTCAAGGACATATACTCAGCTTCTGTAGACGATAAGGCTACCGTCGGCTGCTTCTTACACTCCCAACTAATAGGTCCACCTGCTAGCGTGTAGTAATAACCAGTGTACGACCGACGGTCATGTACACAGTTCGCCCAGTCAGCATCCGTGTATCCACACAGACGTCCACCGACTTTTCTGTAAGTAATACAGTAATCCATAGTACCTTTCAAATACTGTAACACCCTTTTAGCGGCCAACCAATGTCTCTTATCATGACAGTTATTAAACTGACTTAAATAGCTTGTGGCATAAGCTATATCGGGTCTCGTATTAACAGCTAGGTACATGAGACATCCTACCAAGTTTTGGTAAGGATATTCACCAAGAGATGTTGGATTACCTTTCTCCAATTTGTTATTCTCCAAAGGTGTAGACATTTCCTTGCAATCTCGCATATTAAACCGCTCCAACACTGACTGGATATAGGTCTTCTGACTGACCACAATTTTATCGTCAACACGGTTAACATTTAAGCCTAAACAATACGACAATGCACCCAAATCTTTTAGCGAGAAAAATTTCTCCAAGTCATTTTTGACAGCGTCAAACGAACTTTTTTCTTTATAAAAGACAATTAGATCGTCAACATAGACTGACTGCAAGTTTAAGGTTTCATTACCAAACTTTTTTATGTAAACACATGATTCCGCAGATGTTCGTGCAAAGTCAATTTTCGATAGAATTTGATGCAATTTGATATTCCAGGCTCGAGCTGCCTGCTTCAAACCATAAATGGATTTTCTGAGCAAACAGACTTTACCTTCTGCCCCGTGCTCAGCAAATCCCTCAGGCTGTTGCATGTACACTTCCTCCTCTAAGTCCCCATTGAGGAATGCTGTATCGACGTCCATGTGTTGGATCTTTAAATCCATTTCTGCAGCCAACGCTATAAGGGTACGCAAAGATGAATTTCGAACTACAGGTGCAAAAGTCTCGTTATAATCAGTCCCCCAAACTTGACTAAAACCTTTCGCAACTAGTCGCGCCTTATACTTGACTATTGCACCGTTCGGGTCCCTCTTTATCTTGAACACCCATTTACATGGAATAACCTTTTTATTTGGTTTATCCACTAATGTCCAAGTCTGCTTATTCAATAAGGCGTTGTACTCATCCTTCATTGCGGAGATCCAGTTATATTTATCATCGCTATTAACAGCTTCACGATAACTTTTTGGATCATCACACAACAAATCAACACCGTGAGTGCCGTATGAATAATAATCAGGAGGTTTACGTACTCTTTCAGGATACCTTCTCTCAGGACATGCATCGTTGAGTTCAACTGAAGGAACCAGGGACAGAACACGTTGTTCACCTGAATGTAGAGACTCCGTGTCACAAACCCCACCAGCTTCTTCACTCGCGTCCACAAAATCGTCAACTTGCTCTACCTCCATGTCCACACTTTCTGAAGTAGGTGAAGAAGTAGAAGCAGATGAGATAGAAATCGCCCGTGGCGATGTGGTATCTGAAGAAGTTTGTAACAAAAGATTAATGACATTAGGGCTCACAGCAGCTTCAGGCTGAACAGATTTGTCCTTCAATCCTGAAAAAATATTTTCAAAAAACGTAATATCCCGTGACTTAATCAACCTTCGAGGGTTTTCCGCGCTACGGAAATAATAACTCCTTGGATCGTCTGAATATCCAACGAAGATATGTTCAGAAGTTTTCATGTCTAGCTTAGTTCTCTGACATGAAGGCATATGAACTAAAGCTCGGCAACCAAACACTCTTAAATGAGACAAGTCGGGTTTACTACCACACCACATTTCATATGGCGTCATACCATTAAGTGCACGATGAGGTGACCTATTCTTTAAATAAACACTAGTCTCAACAGCATCCTGCCAAAAAGCTTTCGACAAAGAGCTCTGTGCCAGCAAGGAACGGGCCTTCTCCACAATGCTACGATTGCTACGTTCACTTACCCCATTTTGTTGAGGGCTGTATGGTACAGACGTTTCATGTCGTATCCCTTGAGCCTGCAAATAGTCTGTCAGGTCCTTGTTGACATACTCAGTACCATTGTCTGACCGAAGGGTTCGAATCTTAGTACCAGTCTGTCTCTCAACAAGTGCTTGGAAAGCACAAAAAAACTTCTGAACTTCTGTCTTAGATGACATACAATAAAGGTATATAAAACGTGTATAATCATCAACAAAAATAATGAAATATTTATTACCTTTAAAAGATTCAGTGGTCATGGGACCACAAACGTCCGTATGGACCAATTCTAATGGTGACGAAGCCTTTTTATACTTAATCCCTTTGAAAGGCTTCCGCGCCTGTTTAGCCTCTACACAAGGTACGCATGGTTCTTTGTCAACATCAGTATACTCTACACCAACAGCTAGACCTTTTTTGAGTAGATCCATACCAATACGGCAGAGATGTCCTAGACGCTTATGCCAAAGCTGAAACTGGGACAAATTAGTGTAAACATTATAAGCTGAAATACCTTGCGGTTTTACTGTACAATCTAAAGTGTACAATCCACCACAATTAGAACCATGTAAAACAGGATCCTTTTTAAAAGAAACATCATTAGAATTATAAAAATTACAGCCATTCGTATCAAAAACAATCGAGAAACCTTTCTCTACTGCCTTTTTGACTGAGAGTAAATTACAATCTAGGCCAGGAACATGTACAACATTAATAATCTTCTTAAAATTGGTTTTTGTGTCAATATCAACATCTCCTAAACCCACAGCCGGCAAACATTTACCATTTGCTACAGTTATCTTCCCATCACAGGATTTGTAACTATTAAACCATTCAGCATGTGGAGTCATGTGAGTAGACGCACCAGAGTCGATTATCCACTTCTCAGACATCTGAACACTTGGTGCAGACAAAGCCAGTCCCGTGACACCATCCAAAAACAATTCCGTGACACATGCATCCATATTCCCTGAACTAAAAACAGTCAGTCCCTTATCTTTAGAACAACTTTCTGTTGAGCAACTCGCCTTTGCCTTTTTCTCCTTCTTTTTGAGAGGACAATTAGGACTCTTGTGCCCTGGCTTCTTACATCGAAAACAAATAACTTGCTTGTTAGTATGCAACGCAGCCACATCATCTTTAGTCTCTTTCGTCATTTCGCTCAATAACTTACTTCTTACCAAATCTGTTGTGACTTCAACGCTCCCATTCTCAAGCGCCATTATCAAGGGCTCGTAGCGAGACGTTAGACCTCCCAAAATAATAGCTGCTAAAGAACTATCTTCAATGGTTTTGCCAATGTCGGCCAGGTCTAGTGCAGTTGTAGTTATTGCCGTTAAGTAAGCTTCTAAATCAGAAAAGTCAGATAAGGTGTACCTGTACAACTTACGTTCCAACGACAGTTTACGACCCAAACTTCGATCCTCGTAGGATTTCATAAGAGCATCCCACGCTTCTTTTGCGGTCTTAGCTGGTCGAACAATCGAAATAGCAGCACCATCCACAGTAAGGCATATTTTAGAAAGAGCTTTTTCATCCTTCCGTACATCGTCGGGCGTCTTACTCCCTACGACAACTACTCCGCTTACAGTTTCCCACAACCCTTCATGGATTAACAACATGCGCATTTTAAATTTCCACAGAGTGTAACCTTCTCTATTACAAAGTATCGGAATACCATTTATTAGAGACATACCATGAACTGCAGACGACATGATGACCAATATGTTAACTAGGTATCAATTATTTCACCACCAATCTTCTTTTAAGTTCGATCGTAGATCAAATATAGATACAGAGCCGCTCGTGCTGATAACGTGTTGTAGTTGTAGACTGAGTTCCTTAATAAATATTAGGATTGCTAAGGAAAAAGAAAAACGTAGACGTGTGTGATGGTTGCTGTATTCAACGTTCAAAAAAAAAAAAAAAATTTTTTATTGACATTAGAAAATATTCATAAAACCTAACAAATAGTAAGTTGAATAAGTAGGTTTTACAACACTAAACTTTCTACAAGCTACGAACTAAGTTCCCTACTATGCCCTGTTGTAATGAGTCGAATCTTGTAATTCATCATCTGACTCCGTTTATACTGTTGAAGACTCGATTTTTTTGCGAGACTCCTTCACATGCCATCGAGAAATATGTCTCAGGCGTTTCCTCACGTTGTTTTTCTTCACCATTTTTGAAACAATACGCACATGAATCCTTAAAGTCTGAGGGTGGCCTTGGGTTCGAACTTAATGACTTGGCAGTCCGACGGTCACACCACTATGCTATCACTGCTGTTAATTGGAAATCGGTAACTTTCGGAGATAGAAAAAAAAAAGTAATGAAACAATGACTGAGTAAAAAGTTAAATATTATGACATAGAAAATATATATTGAAGAAAAAATGCTGTGCTAAAAAGAATAGGATATTTCATAAAGAATACCAATAGATCATATTTATAATATAAATAATGATATCTGTGTGAATATATATATATATATATATCAAGAATTCTACGGAAAAGTTTCAAATTCATGTGCCGGAAAAAGTTCCCAAAAATTACTGTTCACTCGACTGAATTTCCCATCTACTTTTACGCAGACAACACAGCAGGCACTGTAATCGTCAGAACCTTACAAAAAAGTTAACAAAAACATCTAAAATACAAAATATAAACAAACCATTCGTCCTTGGTCCCTATAATAATGAAGGTGTAATTACGGATGACCGTTCCCTTCCCTTTGACCCCGTTTGGAAGGCTCAACGGATATTCAATTGGAAACTTCTCAATATCTTTGATGAAGCAAAGCGGATCATTTCGTTGGCCAATTTGTAAACATCCTTGTAAGGTATTTTTTGGGTGTTGCTTTTTTTGTTTCCGGTTCGGGATTTTTTATTTGTGTTTTTTTAATAAAATCCGGTAATAATATGAATTTTTCGGTGTGATGTTTTTTTTATAGGTGTTCGGTACAATATTTGCACTTTTGCCTGCTTGCATTTCCATAAATTCATGTATCGCAACTATTACCTACCAGTTAGGTCGCATTGGGATACCAATCGCGTAACTCAAACCAAACTAGAAGGTCAATGCATGACCGGAATGTGATGACATTATGAATAGACCAAAAAATTGTATTCTGCTAATCTTTAAATTCGGTTTGTTCACATTCCGGTCGCAATATCATCGCAGTCTAATCTCGTGGCAGGCAACTTTGCTTTTGTATGCAGACGATAATAATTATATACTTAAATTTTTAGCAACCTTGTTTTATGATTTTCAAATGTCTTAATAAATTAGGATAATTAATATCTATTATTGTAGCCATTCTAGTGTGTTGAGTGAAGAGTTACAGGGAAAATCATACAGATTCAGAAGTGCCGCTATGATGTAAGACTTCCGTAACGCCCCTACAACAAACACAAAGGTTTGTTGTTAGCATCAATGTCAGATTCTTCGATACTCTGAAGGTAGATGAAGCTTTACAGCGGATCTTACAATACTTTGCAGATGATGGTCCCTACATAATTATACCAACTATTCGATACAAACTGAAGGCTGTATTGTAAAAATAATTTATATTAAGTACTAGTTAGGTACGTACTGATTATGACTGTAACAAAATAAACAAAGTTTATTGTTCATTTCTTTATTATGAACTTATGCTCGTTCTCGCAAGACAAAACGATCAATCGGTCTGTTCAATACATCGATGGCTTCTGCAACTTGCTTAATCTTCAAGTTGTGATGTCTTTGTTTCCCTTTACAAAGACTCGTTTTAAACCAATAGTCGACTTCTATTTATTATGATTTTTGCATAAATATTGTCCGTTAGAACCCTTCGGTTACGGAACCATAAAGAGCACACATTTATTAAATACGAAGTATTTTGAAAATATTCTTGTATAAATAATATAAAAATAAATGATTAAAAAACATGCAAAAAAAATAACAATAGTTGGGGATCGAACTTACAACCAAAATCAAGGCAGACGTCGAACCACTTTGGCTATTCGGTTTGTTTACAGATAAATAAAATAAAATAGCTTTTTCACCACTCCCGCACGAAAGAAGTGTCTTTCCTCTACGAAAACAGTGAGGAAAGTTGGTTTTTCCTCACTGCTTGAACAGTGAGGAAAGTTGGTTTTTCCTCACTGTTTGAACAGTGAGGAAAGTAATGATCCCGTTCAGAAACTAACCTTGCCTGATTTTTTTATGTAAAGTTTTAAAGATATTTAAAAAAAAAAAAAAAATTTTGATTTGCTTTGTATCTATTTAATTTATTTACCTATGATGACTGAATACTTTCTTTCTGGGAGTGGTGAAAAGTTTTGTATGCAACTTGTGAGCAAGTTCATTTGCTATTCGTTTTGTTGAGTCTTTCGCTTACTCAGGATTGAAATTTATAATCACTCGCTGCGCTCGTGATTCTATTTTTCAATCCTTCGTTCGCTCAAGACTCAAAATCAAAACTCATAGGAAAAACGAACTTTCCTCACATGTTGGATAAATGACTATTTCACCACTCGCGCACGAAAGAAGTGTCTTTCCTCTACGAAAACAGTGAGGAAAGTTGGTTATTTCCTCACTGCTTGAACAGTGAGGAAAGTTTTGTTAAGTTTTAAAGATATTTTAAAATTTAAAGAATTATTTTGATTTGCTTTGAGTCTATTTAATTTATTTACCTATGATGACTGAATACTTTCTTGCTGGGAGTGGTGAAAAGTTTTGTTTGCAACATGTGAGCAAGTTCATTTGCTATTCGTTTTGTTGAGTCTTTCGCTTACTCAGGATTGAAATTTATAATCACTCGCTGCGCTCGTGATTCTATTTTTCAATCCTTCGTTCGCTCAAGACTCAAAATCAAAACTCATAGGAAAAACGAACTTCCCTCACATGTTGGATAAATAACTATTCTTATACCTACACGTCATAAAATAATTTAAAAAGACACACATGACACTTTCTATTATTTATAGTACGAAAGCCCGTGACCAAAATGTTTGCCTTATCGTTTTTTGACCACAACCGTTAAGGTCGATAGATTTTAGATTTTATTTCAGGTATATTCCGCGTCGCGTCGTACCTGACCACATATTCAAATATTAAAAATAAAAAACCGATTGTTTCATGGTAATCTGTCTGATTTTCAGAATGTAGTTGAACGATACAATTTTCAGGTGGTAGTACCCAGACATAGAAAAAAATTGTGTTAGACTTTAGTAATCAGACAACTTTATGATAGTCAGAAATTATAAAAAAATCGTATTGCGGCGTATTTACGTACGATTGATAAAGAGCTTACCCGAAACTATTGAACTGAAATTGAAGGATTTTTTAAGTAAATTACATAAAAGGAAACGGGGATACCGTTTCAAAAATACTGTTTATTGAAAGAAAATGCATTAGGGCTCTGTAAACCAAGTTGAAAAAAGGTGACATTTAAATGAAAACAGTTTTTTGGTAACCTCAGCAGCCATAGAAAAGATTTTAAAAACATTTGAACCTGATTGCTATGAGACAGGTCGGTTAAATTATGGGACACTTTTGAAAATGCCCTCAGGCCACTTTTGACGCGCAATATGTCTGAAAACAAACTGTTTCGTAATAAAATGACGAAACCTATGTACATTTTTTTTATATCAGACAATTGTGGTAAATAATAGTGAATCTTCCAAAGTATGGAATAACCTGCCCCACCAATTAGATCTATTAACACGATCGATACATTTAGAAGACGCCTCCGGCAGTACCTCATGGATGCGCAACGGAAGCTAGACATGATTAATTTGAATGTTTCATTGCTATGAATCCATGACATAGTTATCTATTATTTATTGATGACTGTCCATTGTTTCTTGTGCAACCATAGCATTTTATTTATTTCCTTACACAGCACTATAATATAATTATCTATAATGTATTGTTTTTAAACAAATATCTAATGGAGTTTTTTTTTTTTCACCTTTAAAAACAACTATTTTTATTTAAATATAAAACACTTACAAACTATAAAAGTGATTGACATTCGTAAGACGTCCTCGTAACATAAAGTCTAGTAAGTTGAAAACCAGCGTCAGACACTAGTCTGGCATTTATGCTGAACTGGGCCTATTTGGCGCAGCCATGAGGCACAGTACTATTCTAAGTTTTTTTTTTCTTTTTTTACTGTTTTTTTTTTGTTTTTGTGTGAATATTGTGTGCCTTGACCTGAGTCAAATATATATTTTTTCTTTTTTTTGTTCTTTCATTTCATTTATTGTCGATTGAATCGATAATCAAATTTTATTATTAAATTCGCATAATTTTTAAAATAACGGTCACAGTTTCATCCTATTCTAGGGCCTTTACGGGACTTTAGCCTCACAGGAAAGTTCAGATGTGTTTTGAACACACGTGGGTGGTTCAGGGTCAGTGTGACTTTCGCAGGGGTTATCAAAACCGAGAAAACGTAGATACGGTGATGACGAAGATGCTCAGAATATAGCTGCCTTCTTGCATATCAGTCAATAATATTTTAATATTTATTATATTGTGTCTTAATAGACCAACCTTGGCTGTAACACCCAGTCCAGTGTTTCGCTTATCCTGTGGGATATGCGGCTTCAGTTCGTAAGACTTGGTTAATCTGTATGTTTTAACAAACGCACGGTCGCTTAAATGGAAAATGCGTCTGATGTGAAACCCTGCGGCCGGCGATGCTGAGAACAGCTGCTGCTGAGTTCTCTACGTTGTTCTGCCTCCGATTTGTCGTCTGCACGTTGTGCGAGGAATGAAAATTACTCCAACAGGCTGAACCCATTCGTTTTATTATTATTTTACCACACAACCACAAAATTATTTACAAAACTGTTACTGGTTAAGTTTTTACTTAATAAATATTGGATTTCAAGATGATGTCACGGATAAAATCGAAATAAAATGAGAAATTATATGAAACTGCAGAAGCTAAAATTTTCTCTCACACTTCAGCAGTCATCAAATAATCTCATGTTTACGTTAGTTTTTTGGCTTAGCTGGATACCTTTTGTGACATTTTGGAACTTTTACGGTACTACGACTTGAAAGTGAACGTTTTTTTAAGTACGAAAATTGGCCTTCAGATCTATCCTTCTTAGAGCTAATTTAGCTTAGATTTACCATTTGATAATAATTATAACTATTCAATAATATCCTTTAGATCGTTATTATTTCCTATCATTAAACCAGAGGTCGTAAACCAACATCCATTCTAATACTACGGTCATTAACCAGTCTAATAATAATACCAAATCAACCAACCCAGAAGTTAAACAGGCAGGCACTAAATTCTACGATGGGTAAGCAATGACATCGCATGATTTATGCAAAAGGAAAACATACATAGTAAATAAACCCAGGAGTATATATTATTTCTTTTCAAAAATCAATTTTGACTAACGGTGGTATATAACGGATCTGAAATCGCCAACCTACCGACAGCAAGCGCGGTGACTTAGTCAAATTATTTTAGTCCTGCGACTAAAAGAGGCACTAAAAGTCCCGGGACTAAGAGGAGCGTTTAGCTTTTTTTTTAAAAAAATTTTTATAGCTGCATAAAAAAGTCACGTGTGTCAACTGACATAGAATGAATATTTTTAATAAAATTTATACAGAAAAATTAACAAAATCGGTAGTCAATTTTGAAGGAGTTAAATTAATCGATATTGAATTGACTTGCAGCTGTGGGAAGTAAAGCAGCTGATCATTTTGTTCCTTCTGTCCCGAGTTTAGTTTCAATTCATTTATTATTCCTTTCATTAACTGTCACATTGATTTATCGCTGGATATCAATGAAGAAATTAGATTCAAATATCAGAATTGTATTTGATGGGACATATTTTTATGATTTCGGAGACAATATTTTGCAGTCTCACAATAACAAACAAAACAGAAGAGTGTTAGTTTTTTTTAAACTTATTTTTGTCATAAACTTTCTTCTTATTTTATTCTAAACCTAGAAAAAACAATGGTTCACTAAACTATAATTCTTCATCAAATTAATTAATAAGACAAGATTTTTATCGGTTTATAGCTGAAAACCTAAGCACTAACTTAAAGCTTTCCTTACCAAATAAACTCGTTTCACCCGACCAAAAAACATACGACCGCTTACAAAATGAGGATCATAACTACAGCCTAACTAAATCAGGCTTCCACAAACTCAGTGTTGACCAGAATACTTTGCGAAAATTGCACGAAAGTCCACAGTAACATACCAGGGATCTAATAGAAAAACTACTGCTTCTGAACTATTTGCTCACAGTATTTGTAGCCACATTTCTCTCAGATTTTCTAGACTGCCTCGTAGCCTACGTATTTAATATGGGTACTGGACTTACGGATTTTTTTTCGTATTTGGCACTGGTTTTGAGGAAATTAGGGCTTATAGGATTTAGTTTATTTGTCAGGATATTTGCTTTTTGTTTAGAGAGGCGATAGTTATATTGATATTAATTTATGTATGTATGTGTGCGTCTTTACACACTTACACTTTTTATTTGTATTCTTTCTTTGTATTTTTTTTTTCTTTCCGTCTTTGGTTTTTGTATGATCTTAGCAGTTGGCATCCTGTAGTTTTTGCCTACCACCATTTGAAAAAGGTGTGAGTTTACTTTTTTCTCCTACCCTTATAGTTTCGCCATGTCTGTCTGTCCGTCCGTCCGTCCGTCCGTCCTCGCTTAATCTCTGTGACCGTTAGCACTAGAAAGCTGAAATTTGGTACCAATATGTATATCAATTACGCCGACAAAGTGGTAAAATAAATAATGGAAAAAAATGTTTTATTAGGGTAGCCCTCCTATAAGTAAAGTGGGAAGTGATTTTTTTTTTAATTTCAACCCTAACGTGTGACATATTGTTAGAAAGGTATTTAAAAATGAATAGGGGTTTACTAAAATAATTTTTTGATAATGTCAATAATTTCGGAAATATTCACTCCAAAAGTAAAAACAATGTGTCCCCCCCCCCCCTCTCTAACTTTTGAACCATAAGTTTAGAAAATATGAAAAAAAACTGAAAAGTAGAACTTTATAAGGACTTTCTAGGAAAATAATTTTGAACTTGATGGAATCAACAGTTTTTGTACAAAAATGACAAAAAGTTGTACAAAATAATTTCTGGACTAAGTTTGTAGTATAATCGTATATGCAAGCAGGAACACTTATTGTGACGGACGGGAAACTACGGAACCCTACACTGAGCGTGGCCCGACACGCTCTTGGCCGGTTTTTATTTATATAGAATATAAGCACACTCAAACGAAAGGTGTCAAAGAATAAATCTTCAGCAGTCACATATGGGTCAAAAGTAGCCGTAGTCAGCTGCATCACTTATCTCTTTTGTCGACCCCACATTGAGTTACCGAATTGAATCAGCTCGTGACGCACAGATAGCTTTAGCTAACACATTTCGGGAGATACAACTCTCCAGCTTAACGCACTCGCACGCGAAATACTTTTTGTAGGTCATACAATCGGTCAGATTATTTCGCCGAGTTTTATTACCGATTTCGTGACCAATTCAACGCACACGAGCTCAAATACGTCATCCTTTTTTGTATGCAGCGGACTGTGTATGTGGCCGGCAACCAGTGAGTAGCCAGCGTTAGCGCAAAAATTTCCGAACGTTCCCTTTTTCACCAGCAATCGGGTCATTATAAATGTACCGGTTTTTGATGACCTACGTTTTGTAAGACGTGTGCGTCAATACATTTGATCTCTACTGTCTCAATTAGCTCCTACAAAAAATCGGTCACTGATTTTATGCCATCTGCGAACGCTCTTAACCTCACTCATTTCTCGCTCCCCGTTTAACTTTATCAGCTTAGCCGGTAAATGTTCACGGGAGCGATTTATTTTGCAGCAGCCCCCACGGATATCGAGCGTGCGGCCAATTTCGTCACGTACACTGGCGCGCGCTTTGTCAACGCCACGGCTACGAAATAAACGTATTTACCGTGGCTTGAATTAATCATAAACCATTGCTGCCAACCAATGAGTTGGTTTTAAGCGATGGGCGTGTAAGAACTTAAGTTTTGGTGTCGTTTAGGAAATGGAATCGAGTGTTTTTGGTATTTTAGTTTTCAGATTTTCAAATATTTTATATCGAGGAACTTTTCTTAGTTTTGAGAGAAAACAAGTCTGCTTATTTTCATTTCAATAGAATACTCGTATCTATCCTAAAACCTACTTATTAAGTATAAATATTTGCGTCCTCCTCTTCTACAAAGTAATTAATCCGTTGAATCCTGAGTACCACAGAACCCATTACTCTACCCTCTAATTCATTTCAACACAATTGTCACAGTCTTGATTCCAGATAGATTGAAACCCACCAACTTGCATCTCTCGATAGCTGAATTTAAACCTGTTCAAACACGGTTTAAGTTTCCAACGACGCAGTGGATTTGTGAAAATTTACACGAGTATTCACTATTCATAAGTGGGTTTAAACTTGCAAAACTGGATTTGAAAACTTTGGTGGTGTCTGCTAGAATTTTTGCGTCAGTTTTTCGACACGATCATACGTTAGTGGAATAGATTTTTTTATACTTCGTTCGGTACGGTTTTATTTTTGATGTTCGTTAAATTGGTTTGTAAGCCATGTTTTAATTCCTGCTTACATGATTGTGACTGCTCCGTTGGTCTCGTGGTTGAAAGCACAACTGCGGAGCGTGGGGTCCTAGGTTAAATTTCCGGGTCGGGCAAAGTGTTATTGGGTTTTTCCATTAGAAATTTCTTAGTAATAGCCTGGAGTTTGGAAGTTGGCGGTAACCCCCTTGCCTCGGAAAGCACATTAAGCCGATGGTCCTGCGCCTGATCTCTCTCCGGTTGTGTCGGATTTCCGTCCCATCGGACTATGAGGGTAAGGAAAAAGAGAGTGCACTTGTGTCTACGCACAAACTTGTGCACTATAATATCTCCCACGCCAAAGGCTGGTCTCTGCTGAGATTGGTCGACATGGCCGAAATTTGGTTTGAAGGACTATTATTATTATTACATGATGGTGCAACAAAGCCCATTAAAAAAAAGATTATTGATAGAAAACAATAGGTACTTTAACACGCGTTCTCATCATAATCTTTATATAATTACGTGAAGCAAACACTTTGTACCCCCTTTTTTACGAAGATTACGCGGTCGGAGGAGTATGAAATTTGGCACAGTTAACGTTTATTATAGAAGGAGTACAGAAAGCTAATATTTTTATTTAATATGCATTAGAAATAAATAAAATAAAATTTTAAATCATTACACACACTACCATGTGTTTGACACAAGATGGCTTAGAACCTTTAAACATGGCTGCCTAGAATTAATGTAGTATCATGGAAGAATTTCAACTATTCATGATATTTATTTAAACAAAAACAAACAAAAAACGTGATCAATTCAAAAATTCTTCATTTCTATTGTAAATCAATCCCATTACATTTACAAATCTCAAAAAACGAATATGCGATGACGACCGTTTCTGGTAATGCCAGGATTACATTAGGCACGAATTCGCATGAATTACCAATGTAGCACGCAATCAACTAGACCTACCAAACATTAATAACGTTTATTTAGGAAGATTAAAAAAAATCCCACTTTTGCACTCTTTTTTTTTATTGTAATCTAATATAATTGATTGCGCTTCTTTTTATCAGCCTCAAATAATTCTTATTTTGGGGTTCTAAAAATACTAAATAGCCAAGTAACTGCGACCAACTTGGATGTAGCACTGAACCGTTTAGTCGTGGTACCCTTTAACTTAGCTAATGAGACCAACTGTTAGAAAAGGCTTGAAATTTAAAAGAGGCTCAATTATTAAAGAAATTGTTCATTAAAAGGTCAATAAGTTTTTTGGGGGTTCAGCTAAATATTCCCCATACCTAATTCAAGGAACAACGACCAACAAACAGACCCGAAGGGTTTCTTTGCATGCCTTGAAAAGACAATACAGGACATTTCTTGTTAACAAGCAAAACAACTAAAAACTCTCTTTCTTAGCACTTTAACAGAACGTCACAATTTTAATAACACAGTTTCAAAAAAAAAAAACTTTAAAACTAAAAAACATTTTTGTAAAAAATAAAAAGCAACTAGTAGAAACGAAGGAGTATTTAATAAGACGGCAGGTCGAGTACAGTACTGGCAGAGTACTGGCGAGGAAAGCAAAAAGCTGTTGTCTTAAATAAATAAAGAAACGGTCCCTTTTGTAAAACGTATTACGTTGATATTTTTGCTCTGTAAGCTCCTTCAGATAATATTAAAAATTCATTTTGTTCAGCATCAAGCTCGTTTTTGCTGGTTAAGTGGGTTGATGATTAAGGAGTATTAGGTTGAAATAATTATTGTGGTTTCAGGTGGGTTGGTTTGGTTTAGCTTGACGTAATAAATGTATATGTAGTTACTTTAACAACAGCTCATACCCGTACGTACTGAAGTAATGTCATACTCAAATATACCAATAACGGTTTTCGTCACACAGACTATGAATGTATATTTTTAATGATTATGTTTTCCAGTTCGTATTTTTTAGTAATAAACGAAAATATTTGTTGGAAGACCAACACATATTTTAATACAGCTAATTGAGAACAGCATAATGAAAAAAATAATAGTAAAGTTATTATAAGTAA
This sequence comes from Xanthia togata, assembly GCA_963853775.1. Taxonomy (NCBI): domain Eukaryota; kingdom Metazoa; phylum Arthropoda; class Insecta; order Lepidoptera; family Noctuidae; genus Xanthia; species Xanthia togata. Next base: position 25,099,047 of record OY970794.1, on the reverse strand, counting down.
TAGCAGCTATCTGCTATATTGTGGTGGGTGTATTTTCGCGCTTGGAGTTTTCCTACGAGATCGAATCAGAAATGAAGAGATTCGCAGGAGAACCAAGGTAACCGACATAGCCTGAAGAATTGACAATTTTAAGTGGAAATGGGCAGGGCACATTTCTCACAGAACAGATAGCCGTTGGGGTCGAAAGGTTCGGGAGTGGTGACCGCGTACCGGACGTAGCGTTGGAAAGCCTCCCACAAGGTGGATTGATGACCTTGTGAAGGCCGCAGGAATCCGCTGGATGTGGAAAGCACAGAACCGGTCGAAGGGGCGGTGCTTAAGGGATGTCTATGTCCAGCAGTCTTTCAGCTGAAATGATGATGATGTATTTTCGTTTGATTACTGTCTGAATTTTCACCTAGCTCTCATAATTATACAAATTTTACTATTTTTCTTTTTATTTTCTACACAAATGTCAAGACTACCATAAATACTATACGCAATCTCAAAGTAATCCATTAGCTGAAAACAAATTGTAAAAAAAAACAAAGGTAAGTTAAAAAGGTATTTAAAGCTTACTCCGAACGCCAGATTACGATGTCCCCTAAATTAAGTCGGAGAGTTGCAGGTGATGAATATTTAAAACAAAGGAAAGAATAGGGTCCGCTTCGATCCTATCTTTAGGGGTGCGTCTCGCTAAATGTAATAAGCAATTTTAATATTCTGATGTTCCAATCGCTTATGAGCGTTTTAATTATTGTTCTGATTGAATAAGATTTTTCACTTCCAATCATGATACCATCTGATAGGTGTAATAGATCTTCTTCGCGGTGTTGATGTTCTCTAAACATAACTTTGAAATTAGAACAGTCTCGAGGTTGGAAGCCGCAATGATTTATTTTATAAAAAAAGTGAGTTCGCTTTCGAATTATGAGAGTCATCTAATATGCATGCTAATTAGTCTAATAATTTATTTATTTAGTTTTATTTATTTATATTTTAAATAATTTATTTAGTGAAATGGACGATGATTTATAACGATAACGAGCGCGTAAAATATCATGACATTTCAACCGACCTTATGGTGTGTATATATATATATTATGGAAAAGCTACTGGATATACTTACTCAAAAAAAAAAAAAACTACTTTTGAATACATTTTCTATCCCTGTACAGTTTCTTTTTTTGCCATATTTTAACTTCATAAGTTATTTATTTAGGACTAAAGACGAGTTAGAATATTATCGTTGAAATATGGAAGTTTCGACACTCATTACTTCCAAATCATATTTTTTTTACCAATGCTGTTTTCATACAGAGCTAGATTATGACAAGACAAATTGATATAATTTTTAGTTTTGAACATACACTGTCAAACAGACGAGTAATCACCATACTACGTTTGTATGGAAGAATGACCGACTAGCGTATCCTTAAGTGAGGATCGATGTGAACTTCACAGATTGATATAGGTGACGTTGATGCATCTCAAAAGCCAGCTGCTGTTTTTAATTACATTTGGACAGCTTGAAAGCTGGACCCAATCTTCTCGGAAAAAATGTTCGTAGGTGATCAATATTAACATTGGCATCGTAGTTCTTTGATCATTGGCAAAACTGGCTTTGATGAAAAACCGGGAGGTCTCGTTTTAATATCACGCTTGTTATGCATTTTTTTTCGATATTAATTTTACTGTCCTTTTGTGCTCACAAAGGTTGGAGAGTAGTAGTAGAAGAAGATTCCCGGTAGTGACAATGTGTGCTAAATACATTACTTCTAATTTGCCTACCAGATCCTATGATATATTTATGCTTAATATTGGCTATTAGAAGCCATTTCAAGCAAAAAACCGACACTTTAAAATTGAAGCTTCAATGTCTTCGAGAGCTTTTCTTCGTTCCACAGTGCGTCATGTCAGTGCGGCACCTGTCAAAAGTGTCAACGCGCCTATATTTTCTTTAGTCGTGACTGAATGATGAACAAAAGAAACTAATGATGAACGTCATCATACGAGTATATTTTATAATCATTGTCAAAATGGAAGACCTCCTGTCAATGTGGCGCGTGGCATTACGGACTGGAACATTAAGCAGCATAAAAAAAAATGTGCCTACCTGTATGTTTAATATTCTTCCCGATATTATCGAACCATCGAACCGCACTCTAATGAAAAAATATATTTTAAATTCCTAAGCACGTTATAGAAGTAGGTTGGCTTATAAAATGTGTAAATTAAGTGGCTCTGGATAGCTGTGCTCAATGATATCTGCTACATAATGAATCAAACGCTTAATAGGATGACGGGATAAGCAGGAACGACGTTGTTTCCTAATTCGGAAAAGATAATGACATTTTAAATATGGAGTAAAGACGTTCGAAACAAATGAACGTAATGTTTTTTTTGTTTCTGAGTTTAAATGAAATAGAACGAGGGTTTTCTGAAACGACGTTCACGACACGTCAGGTCCGGGTACCTGTCATAAATGGCAAAGCGCCTATATTTTCTTTAGTCGTGACTAAATGATGAACAAAACGAATGATGAACGTCGTCATTATATTATATTTTATATTTATTGTCGAAATGGAAGACTTCTTGTCAAAGTAGCGCCAACTAGTTTCGGACTCAATAGATATAGATGGATAGAATATACAAGGTGTAACGTAAATAACGCAAAAGGTGTAACGTAAATAACGCAAGACCTCTTAAGGGATCATTGTCTTCATCATTATGAACAACTTTTACTATGGGACCAACACTGAAATCGCGAAAAAAAAATCTGCTGTTCAGTACATTTACACGAATTATACGAACACAAAATGTACTGAACAGCTGATTTTTTTGTTCGGAATCACGCCTTTACATAACAGAAAATAAAGAATAATATTAGATCAAACATGGAAGCTTTTAGTGGTGGTTTGATTGAACAATGTTTCAAACAATGTAATTTTACAACGTACCACATTTGCTCATAAATTTATTGTCATGATTCGCGCTAATACCACTAAGCGTAAGCCCAGCTTCGCATGGACGAGTTTCAATCGCGGCGATTTTTTTCTTTTTACACTGGATTTTGAACTCTTGGTATTAAGCCGAGCATTGAGAATCCAACAGAGCGTATCCAGCGCGTATACCAACGCGAAAAGAAAACACACTGTTGGATATTCAACTCTACGCGCTAAGCAGAGAATCGAAAATCCAATACGCGAAAAGAAATCGCCTGTGCGAACCTGGGCTTACTGTCAAAAAACGTTAACGCTAAAGCAACCAAGATGGCTATTCATAACTATTACTTACCCAAATACAACCCAAAATAATTTAGGGTCATATTTTCATATAAATAGGTATAGTTGAGCAATTAAGCCGTTGCTTAATTAACAAAGTTCTTGCTCTTACCCTAGATTCAACCGTCCAGAGTGTAGGTCAAGCGGTATTATATGTAATGTATAAATAAACTACACACAATTTAAATTAGAACCTAGTTTTTGGGCTAATAAGGGAAATGTGCAGTTGGATTGTGATAACGAATTAATGTTTCGAATTCATTACGTAAATGTGTGTGAATGTTCTTGTCCGTTTGGTAATGGCTGGTTTTATTGGATACAGCTGCGTGCAAATGCCTAATTACAATAATCATCGGCATTATCAGCCAAAAACTGTCCAGTGCTAGATATCAGCATCATCCACAGCTAAGCAAATGGCTTTCTTTTCTTGTGCCAATTCCCAATGTATTGCCCGAAGGGTTAGGCAGAGGTTTATCTATAAATACACCCACATTTTGCCAGTTATGCTGAAGTCCCATGTAATAGGGGGCGATCCTAGATAGATAGATAGATAGAATACTCTTTATTGTACACAAAAAAAATATGCCATAGACCGTACACAAATCCAAACTCCGGGCTGCTACTGAGAAAGTCGAGATGGAAAAACCCAATAACGTTTTGCCCGACCCGAGAATTGAACCCAGGACCTCATGCTCAGCAGTAGCGCTTGTAACCACTAGACCAACGAGGCAGTCTAATTCTAAGTAATTATAAAATAGTCTAGTTCTAGGTAATTATAAAATATTTTTTGCGAATAATTTATAATTAATAAATTAAAAAACTTTTTTTTTGGGATCGCCCTCTGTTAGTTAACAGACTGTATAATCGACAAAAAAATAAAAAAACTTTCATTCAGCTGATAATGGCCTCCCTACGAAGATCATCGCTCCACCTGGTCTGAGGGCGTCCTACCCTAAGCATGCCAATTCGCAATTAAAAATAAACAAGCTGAGTTCAGAAATTGACAATGGACGGGCAATATTAGCCGTGTAAAACCGATGACCTTTGAAGTATTATCATTGTGTGGACATCGCGAATTGGCAAACATTACTGTAACAACATCCAGTAATTTATTTCACTGCAGGGCAAAGGTCTGCCCGAGGTGAAATAACTATTAATTTGCACGAAATTAAGATATTCTACTTGAAATATGAAGTCAAGACTTCACATTTCAAGTGGAATATCTTACTTTCTATCTCATAATAAGCAAGGTTTTTTTTATTATTGTGTACTAGCTTTTGCCAGTGGCTACGCCTGCGTGATGATCAGATTATCCCAAGGGAATGCACTACCAGGATGAAAAGTAACCTAACCTATGTCCTAATCCAGGTCATGGTCTAGTCGTATGCCAAAAATCTAAATCCGTTCAACCGTTTAGCGTGAAAGCGAAACAAACTAACTTACTTTCGCATTTATAATATTAGTTACAAAGATTACTGCTTCGCAGAAGGAGGTGACGGCCTCCCATGCCCTCTCGCTCCGTACCATGCCCCCCCGGGGGCCACATGTGTAAGTTTCAAAAACTTATAATAATCCTTCATCACTAGTGCAAATCATAATCTTCACCAATCTGTCTGATTTCTAGATTCTTCATTTTTCTACAGAACAAAGTTTTTTTTCCTTTACTTTACGCGGCCATTGAGATAATGTACTAGCAAGAGGCTTGAACGAGTTACCTTGAGTTCCAAACTATTGCCGGCAGTCACCAGAAGGCCAATTCCTGTATTTAGAAACGTTCAATATCTTGTCAAAATCTCATCTCAGCGACGATCATATCAAAAACTAGCCAAAAATGTAGATAAGTTAGAGATATTTTTGACAGATTCTTAAAAAATACGAGAAATGCCTCCCTCTGGTTCCTAGCAGCACTTTCCTTAAGCTGATATAAGATACAGAACATTAAAATTTCTTAAGTTTCCACGTGGAGGACATAATGCTCAACGTTATAAGTCGCTATTTCAACCGCGATAAATCTACTTAATTACCTTGAGTAAATATGCGTTCTTCTAACTACACATGCCTTATCATTCGCGTAGAAATGAGCAAGTATGCTGTAACAATATTTCATTATAAATATTTGTTTTCGTTTCATTCACATTATTGTGTGTTTAATAAACACAGTATCATGTTGTGGTTGGTTGCTTTAATACATTACGTGTTTGGTTTTCATTACAAACGAAGTTTTGTTGCTTAGGAGAACTCTGGTTCGTCGACGAGACGTTGCGATGGTTGTATTATTTTGATTAAAATTAACACTGCAAACTGAACACCGCATTACATAATCACGCTTCTGATCCTGCAGCATGTATGAAGGGTTACTGTCTAAGGACCCACATTTTAGTTAGTTAGAGATTTTAGTTACGACAGAGCGGGCGATGCCACCAGCGAGTTGGCGGCCGCGCGCGGCAGACGTAAGAAACCATAAATGGTCGCGCCGGTTAGACGTTTGAGTGGTGAGTTACCTGTTATCGCCTATCTTCATTTACCTGGCACAAATCCAGTTAACTCAGTAGGTACCAGTTTAGCCAATGTATTGGTATACACACACACACACTAAAGTATAACCCACGCATTGACACTATACACGCACGCACGCATGCAACGCACGTAAATTATGTCACTGCCAGTCTTATTTTATTGTGTACTTCGTCATTGGCGTAATTTTTAGGTTTATAATAACAATTGTGTTATTCCTACCTGGCGGTACGCTGTAAATGTATCTTTTGCAAATAAATAAATTCGGATTCTTTTGCCATTTTTTGTTTTTGGTGCTTGTCATTTTTAGGGGGGGTTTTGCCATAATCGCAACCCTTGGCAGGTGGGTGGGCGACCGCAGTGATAACACATAACATAACATCACGCCTTGTTTACCCAAAGGGTTTACCAGAGGTCACACCCACATTTCGCCAGCTAAGTTTAAGTTCTATGTAATAGGGGGCGAGCCTATTGCCATCAACCGGGCACACACCGGGCTGCTGCTGAGAAATTCCAGAAAGAAAAACCCAATGACACTTTGCCCGTCCTGGGAATCGAACCCAGGACCTCATTTTCAGCAGTAGCGCTTGCGACCACTAGACCATCGAGGTGCAGGTATCATCAGTACGAGTGCGATCGCAGTATGTTATTACAAATGCATAGAGAATGCTGCTGCCCATTCAAGGGCAGAAGGAATCCGCTGGATGCGGGAGGCACAGAATCGGTCGAAAGTGGCGGTGCTTGGTGGAGGCCTATGTCCAGCAGTAGACGTCTGTCAGCTGAAATGATGATGATGATGATGATATTTTGCCATTTAATAGTCTAAATAAAGAACTTCCAATGACAATGTTATTAACAGATTAAAATTGATAAAATAATTTAAACCACTCCCAAAGTTCTTAAACACAGAACTGAAAAAAACTTGCACACTTTTATACTCACAAAAAGAGCCTGTCTACAAAGAATCTGGGAAGTTGGCTGCAACATTCCACTTTGTATCAACAAAAAAAGTTCTGTCTGCAAAAGTGCTTCTAACTGTTCGTTTCTTGCGGTTTTACTATGAGTGTATGAGACTTTATTCTTGGGTGTTATATTTACACTGTGATACAGAAATATGCGGACTTGTATATGTATTTTTTTGTGGTAGGAGAAAGTACAATAGTATCCGGGAGTAACTAGCGCCAAATGTTATTCTTCAGCCGTTCTGCTCTTTCCTCTCTTTCTTTAAATCTTCTACTTATTTTTTCATTCCTTCTATTTTTTCGCTGAAATGTTGCATCGACCTTTCAATTTCGGCATTTGTCTTTCGAATCTCGGTGCTCGATTTTTGGATATCGGCATTTTGCGCCTTTATCACAACTACGTCTTCCAGTAATTTGTGTATCAAAGTTATTTGTGACTCCAGCATGTCAGTCACACGATTGTTTTGATCATTTCTCCACAAACTGAGCAGATCAGTTAGTTCCTGTTTATTTAAAGGAGGCTCAATTTCTTGAGGATTTTTTTCCCTTTTTGCTGGTTTACCTCCAATTGTTAAATTTTCACTCATGTCGATTGCCACACTTATGTCAGGTTCACATGGAGTCTGAAATTGACAAGACATTGACAATTTTGATGGTGGAGTGCGCTGAACTCCCGCCATATCGCACCAAGTATTTACCGTAGATATATTTTGGAGTTACTTGCAAAGTCTGGTAGGCTAACTAGAACTTATATATAATAGATAACACTTGCCGCAAAAAACCTCTCTCCCAGGTGTAATACTTCGGTGTCGTAGCCGATACAAAACCGTAGCTGTACTCGTAGCACTCTCGTAGCACTGGTCGCCGGACGTAGTCACCGCCGTAGCAGGCCCAGGTGACGTCAGCTTCACGTAGCACTCTGTTATTTCGACGCTCGCTGCTACTGCGGTGCCCGGTGGTTAGGCGCACGGCTAGGATTGCCCCACCATGAGATGTCGCAGGTTCAAACCTCACCAATCAATGCCACTTTTTCTAACGATGTTTGAGACGACAATGTCAAAAAACCCTTTATCTCTCTCAGGGACCACCCAGTGGGCGTGAAGTCTGGGTTAAAACTGTTAAGGAGCGATAAGGAATAGCAAAAAGCTTAACGTGGCCAATAAAAGATTTTAGAGACACAATTTCTAACCGATAGATGACACACGTCCACTCGTCACAACGTTCGTACGCCGACCAAAAGTTGGCATCTCCCTGGATCATGCTCGGTGATGCCATGTCGTTTGGACGTCCCCTCTTCGCCGGCCCTGTACCAGTCAGTCCAGCCCATGGCTTGGAGGTGCCAGGCTGATTATTTTATGCCGGCGAAGTCTGGTGTGAGGTACAGGTCGTGGGATCCGTCTGTTTCCTGGGGTCGGCTGTCGGTTCCGGCGGACTCTGACATGTGCGGAGGATTTTCGCGCTGGGTTGCTCCTTCGCAAGCACACCTCCGCACGCGCGATTCTGCGCCCAGCCGCTTTGCGCGCTGAGTTTCCACTTTGCACTATCGCAGCCGATCGCGTGTGTGGTGTCAAGTGAATAAGACCCACATTAATTGTAAATATTGTTCACAGTCCTACCTACCTACTTACTTATTGGTGGCGTGAAGGTGCTCGCGCGCAGCAGGTGCATGCGCCGCGTGCCACCACTCCACCGGCCTGCCTACCTCACCCCTGACGCCGCGCACCGCGCCTCCTCCACAGCCCTCTCAAGACGCAGTCGGCGGCGACCACCGGACAGTCAGCCAGAAGCCCTCGACGCAAACCCTCGTCGCTTTGGCTCGCTACCGAGTAGTTTATTTAGACCGCGTAATTCCTTTTTCTCACATCGCTGTTCATTCGTAATTTATTCTGTATTGTTAAGTCGTTTCCTCTTCGTCTTAACTTCTGTATAACACTGTATCTCATTTCATCTTCGCCTTATTATACTTTCACTTCTTGCTATTTATCTTGCCTCTTATTTACATGCTCCTATACGCTTCCAAACGTGCATCCAGCCCCTTTTCGCGCTGGATTTCCGCTTCGCAGACTTTGACTTATTTTTTAGTGTTGGAGTTGCCAGGTCCATTATCTTTCCCCCTCTCTGTCTGTGCTGTTCTGGGCCTTTGTCCGGGTTTGTCTTGCTGTTCCGCACCGTGCTATGTTGCCAGAGGCTCGTGGGAGGCATAGCTCGTGTATTGGGTATTGGCGCGTTGGTCGCAGCCGGAGTAATATCTAGTGGCACGTTGGCCGCAGCCGGTGTTGGGTATATGGGCGCTAAGTCAGTAGCCGGCCGCGTTTAAAGTTAGGCATCAGTTTCTCCATCAAGCAGTTTGGTAATTGCCCCCATAATACAATGGGGGCTAACGGCCGTAGCGATGTGGGATTCCCCGGCTTAGCCGGGACACACCTGGGTAGACTCTCTGTCTGCATGTTCCTGGTAGTGGGGGTGGGTTTTACTGGAATCGCTGCCTCTGGGACCGACGGGATAAAGGGAAGGATGGAAGGCATTTGTTGGATGGAGGATGCGGGTTCTTTGGGGTCACCCTAAGCCTGGGATTTGGCTGTCGGGAACTTCTATTGGTCGGGATCTTTTTAAAAGATGCCCCGAGTGCAGGATCGCCCAAAACGGTCAATTTAACGTAACCGTTAGTGGTCTCGGTTGCAAGAGAAGAAGTGCTTGGCAGTCTGAGTCTCCCCACCACGGATGTACGTATGCATTCACGTTGGAGTGATCCAGCCTCCCCGAGAAATTAATTAAATTAAGGTACATTAACACCGATAAAAAATATCAAGAAAAAAACGATATACACATCATGACATTAAAACAATAACACAGATAAAAAAAGAAATATACATAAATGTCTAATAAAAAATAATATTATATGCGAAAGTGAGTTTGTTTATTACGCTTTCACGCTAACACAGCTAAACGAATTTGGATAAGGTTTGGCACAAATATAAACTTTGACCTAGAAAAGGACATAAACTACTTTACTCCTGGATTGCAGAAAAAAGTCGCGGGCGACAGGTAGTAAAAATAAAAAATAAAATAATTAAAAAGGTTACCAACAGTCCCTTACAGAACATCACTGAGAAACTTTTTCCTTAATGTCGGTGACAATTTTCTATGAGGTGGACCGTCGTCACCTTGTTTCCACTGAAACAAATTAAAAATAGATTGAACTGTGTTTTTTTCTGACATAAATATCTTCAGTGTATTTATTAAAGAAAGTATTTATAAAGAATAGAAAATTCACTACATAAAAGAGAAATTCACAAGATTCCGTGAAAAAATTGTCAAAGATATTATTCAGAAAGTTAAGAAAACTAAAATAAGTTACAGTCGACGCCTTTCCTATCATTTATCACGGGTATTATAAAACTTATGGAATGATCGATGGTATCTCACTTCGCAACTTTTTGGTTCGGGACTTTTAAATTTAGAATATTAACGGTGATAAATTGTTTTTGTATTTCATATTTGTTTTAAAATTACATTTTGTACTCTATTATTTTTTTATATGGCAAGCAATGCCAATGGCGACAATACTGCCAGTGTATAAAAAAAAAATGTTACCTACATTTTTATTTTATTTCATAAAATCATTTTACTGGAATTTCCAATTGGTGTTCATAGTATCTTTTAATCAGTAAACATTTTGTTCATAAACCGGAGATAAAATATTCTGAAAATGTAAGTGTTAGGTGTTTGATACTATGTATAAATAGGCTGGTTTATTTTCCTTTTATTGATCAATTTGATGAATGTTTGGATTTTACTTTATGATTGATAAACACAATTTAGTGGATATTCACCTAAATGATAACATGTATTTACTTTATTGATGAGTTCACGTTTTATCGATGGATTTATTATTATTATTTTACCGACAACACCTTTATTAATCGGTCAATTAATGTTGTAAATTAATTAAATTAATTATGGCAACATGTTGAAAAATATCGACCAAATTGCCATTTATGCTTGCTGGTTATTTTTTTCTTTTTATGCCCCTACAAAAATAAAACATATTACAGTATAGCAACACTGACTAATTTTGCGAAGGACTTTTATATAAGGGTTCATAATTATTCTATATTTGAGAGGGGAAGAGGGAGGGGGATCTCCTACTTCCCCGGTAGGAGATCCCCCGCATGGGGAAAGTTTAGGAAATGCAAAGTTTTTTAAAATTATTTTCCTAAGATTTTATTTTGAGGTTATGTTTTTGTAATTTTTGTAGCTCGTCTTTTATATTCGGGACTTAGTAGAATTCTCTTAATTTTTTGTGTGCAATGTACTTGTTGTCTACAAAAAAATCTTTTTTTCTAATTATAATTAGAATGGTAGGTATTAAAATATTGTTTTTATTTTTTTAAGTTATGTAAGTATATCTTAGTTTAAGTAAGGCTTTCTTATAAAATTGTACACATCATTTGATAAACATAATATTCTTATATACGAGTAACTATGTATTACGAATACCAATCCATACAAGTGTAAACAATAGCCTCGTTGTGTCTCACAAGGGATATGCTAAAATATTATTGCATAGTCCCCCCACCTCTTTTATTTAACCCAGCGCCAATGACGCTGTGTCATACTGACCTAGGGCGACTTAAATTTGTCATTATTATTTTTTACGCCAAACGTGCAATTTTAGCGTTTGTGTAGCTGGAGGAAGAGGTTGGTACGGCTTTCCTCAACCCAGACCGTGGGTGTGCTAAGTGCAACGGCGCGTGGGTGTGCTAAGTGCAACGGCGCCTACACAACGAGTTACACGTGCATCAACTTAAAACGGGTAAATATGACCCAGCGTCGCTGGTGTAGTATTTTTGTGACATGCTTTCATTCCTTTATTTAGTATATTTTGTTGTTAATTCATATTGTTCTTTTTAAAGTTTTTGGAGAATATGGCTTTGTGTAACTACCCAGAGATAATTTTGGTGGGTGGTTAGAAAAATCGGAATGTGACGAATAAGAGTCTAATGCTGCTTTGCACAAAAGAATCGTAGATTGCGCGAGTGAACCCATCCAGGAACCTTCAGGGTCTCACGAAGGATCCAGGAACCCACAGATTATGTGAAATATGTCCGTCTAGAAAGGATGAGAAGACATGGCCATATATTTTGTTATGCATGCTAGATTTTCATTTATGCCCAGATATGATTGTAATTATGATTTGTAATTATTATTACAATAATAAGTTTTATTGGTCTCTTTTTACTATGTAAAATTAAAATACTTTACCAAAAAATTAATTGATTATTAATGTTTTCAGAGTAGATTTTGCATGCACTACTAAACAAGCTAATAAAAGTTTGATTTATGAAATATATTGAAATTATCCTATTCAAAAACACCTATAATTAATCATTATTGAAAATTAGATAACTTCTTTAATTTCATGACAATCACTCGATAAAATCTCCGGGTCATGATGACCCGGTGTCATCGTCGGTGTAATTATATTCACGTCATTTGCCCCGGGTTAAAAATAAATAAATCTCCACCTCACAAAGAGGAAACCAGTGTCCCAGCGATGAAACACTACAGTTTGATTATGCTTAATTCTCAAAATGTCGATTGCACCTCATGTGTGCAAATAACAATAAAATTCTATTGTGTCGCTAATTGCGCGCGCGACGGGTTGATATGTAATATGCATATATTATGTAATAATAATAAATAAAATAAAAATCTTTATTCATACAAAAACCTTTGACATTGTTTAAGACCGATACATAACTTATTTAAGTAAAGGCCATACGGATAAGGTAAACCCTGACTCCTAAACTAGGTAATCCTGTGACTTAGGAGTCAGTGTTCTGCTGTCACTGTGATACAAATACTATATAAGTTGTGTTCTGACGTTACAAAACAGTCATAGATGTATAAAATAAATAAATTGAGTCCTAAAACTCTTTGTCCTTAGATGAATAAAAGTACAGTACCTAATCCCTACAAGGTGTACCAAATGATGAGCATTGTTTTTATGATTAAATCCAATTGTATATTAAAACAAGATTTTTATGTTTTCTGCGACTTTAAAAATTGTTTATACATTTTTCATGTGATACATATCTTCTTTAATTTAACAATAAAGACCAATTGCCTCCGAATGTTGAAAGACCTACACTGTCATCAATACCCAAAAAGACTGTTATTTGAAAATATTGTAAACACCAATTATTTTTAAAAGAGTAACCGTGGAGTTTTTTGCCGGCTCTTCTCCATAGGAAACGACCAATTGGAACCGTGCACCTAACTTTTGACGTCTCATAAGTGCCCATGTAGGTTTATGTGAGATAAAATATTTTGAATTACAATTTGAATTGGAGACAGAAATAAGTCGTCTTGTTTCAATCTTTTTGAAACTCACTTTTTACGCAGTCAGGTTTTAGATTTTTGAAGTTTTTTTTTTGTTATTATTGTAATACCACTAAAGTTATTTTGTGATTGCATACATTTCTAAATTAATTTGTGATCCACGCCACCACAACATGTCGTAGCGGAAAATATCGCTCATGAACCTTTGGATATGCTAATTAAACACTTATGTTTTTATTTATGGATTAAATGTGAATGTGTTTAATATCTAAAATTGTAAAGACCTGTTTACCTAGCTGACATATTTGAAATTTAATTATTATTATTATTTTTTAATGTAATCTATTGGCATGCCACCTTAATTGTAATTGCTTGTTTATGTTAAATTTGTACGCCATATATTGGCAAAACATAGTGCACATATTTTAGACAATATACTATCTGTAACCATACATATGTTCAAGAAAATAAATGATTGATTGATTGATATACAACTAGCAAGATTTTCCTGCAGATTACACATACGTTTTTCGAGTTTAAGTGTTGGCATAACTTTATCATTTCATAGGAAAATTAGGGCATTTTTGTAGCATGATAAGCAATATTTTTATTTGTCAGCACAGAAGATAACAAAATATATCTTGCAACTTAATACGAGATGCCGCTAGTGCCGCGAGTAACATCAGCTCCGTATATATTTTTTTTTATAAAATAATTAGGTAAGTCATTATTAAGTGCAAAGGTTAATGTTACAAGTGAAAATATTCGCCAATAGCAAAGTGGAAGTGTTCTCAAACAATTCTGTGAACAAACAATACAGTTTTATGTAAATTAACATAAACGTAGTGTATGCGTCAAAAGTCAAATAATTGTATTTCAATTAGGCACAAAAAAAGGCACTTTTGAACGTCAAACTTTACAAAAAATAATAATAACTGATTCTAGTCGCCCATTCCAAAAGGTGTCAAGAACAATAACAATCTCAAATAAAACAGTGTAATAACGTTACGACTGATGAATAAACTAGTAATCTGTGTTATATTGTGAAGTGCAACATAAAAACAAACTAGTGTTACACCAAAATGCTAAAATAACAACAGATAAAAAAAACAAATCAAGAAAAATAACCGTTAACTCATTGTGATAAATTACTTGGAAGAAGCTAGTCACATATTTCACTACCGTACGGCTGGCGTAGAAGTTAAGAACGTTGGCTTTATTAAGCTGCAAAGTAGACTCAGTGGCCGCAGGTTCAAACCCCAGATCTTACACCGCACTTTTGTCCATTTATTATGATGGAATTTTTAGAGAATATCACGTTCCGAAATCGAAAGACATGCCAAACTATAATTACTCAAACCCGATCACTGTCGGATATTACAATTAATGAAGAGAGTTGTTGTTTCAACAATAACACACTAGATGGCACCAGTAAATAGTCTACTCACAAACTAGACACAAATACTCGCGTTATAAAACGAAATTGCGAAACTTAAGTTGAATTTATCACTTGAAAATACAGAATTAAAGAAGTCTCTAAAGGACATTAATACAAAACACGAAATGGTAAAAAAAAGCTTCTAAAAAATAACGAGTAAAACTAGATCCACCCCAAATAAGAATAAATGAAATGTCACACCAATAAAAAGTATCACACTGAATTCGTGCAAAAACATGCGAGATAGTCCTTGTCCCTCTCCTAGAATACCTATGATTGATTCAACTACTCCTTTACTAACATCTCATAAGACAGCACAGAAAAAGGCGTTCTCTCATGAAAAGAAAAAAATATGTATAATAAGCAGCAACCTAACCAATAAAATACTATGAACAGCAGAACACGTTTTCCCTAACTTTAAAATATGCGATTATCTTACTTCAAACTGCGGCTTCGAGAAACTGGTTGAAGATATACAGCCCAAACTCAGAAATTATACGTTAGAAGATTATTGTATTTTGCATATAGGAGAAGAAGATTTCCGTAAAACACATAATTATTGTAATCTATGTAATTGTCAAAATAAGAGAGGTCCAGGAAAATATACAACATACAAATATGATACTATACCTACCGACATATAAATGCAGCGGGTACTCAGTAATGTATAACTGGAGAATTGAAATATTCAATAACATCCTTTTCAAGGACAACTTTAGTCATAATTATGCTTGGATAATGGACTCAAACCTAAAATTATCTTATGACAATAACATGTTTTCGGAGCGTACTGGGAAAATAAACAACCAGGGAATGTTAGATATGTATCAAAACTTGAAAATTTTAATAGGAATCACCTCCAATGCCTTACCTTTTCAGAAGTATATAAAACAGAAAATGCGAACGAAGCATACGATTACTTTATAGAACACTTTCGTATGTTGTATGATCTCTGTTTACCAAATAAGATTGTTACTATCAAAACAAATAAAACAGTAAAATGGGTCTCACGTGGAATACGAGTATGCAGTAAAAGACAGCGGCAATTATTGTGGACATGCAGGCGCGAACCCACTAACAAAAATAAAAATAAATTTAAAAATTACTCAAAAAAGAAAATAATAAAATTAACCCAAAAGGTGCAAAATAATTATTTCATAAATACTTCAACAGACAAATCTAAAGCTTCATGGCAAATTATAAATAATAATCCACGCACTACTGAACAAATTTCCCAAATTAAAACCCAAGATACAATCGTAAGTAATCCAAAGGATATTGCAAACGCCTTTAATAATTTATTTATGGATAAAATACAGACAAACAATAAGATAATACCTACAGCTACTAATGTATTGAGCAATCCACATTTAATGTTTATGTCTCCTGTCTCACCTCAAGATGTCATAAGAGCAATAATATCTTTAAAAAATAAAAGTGGTTTTGGACATGATGGCATAGCCACAAAAGTAGTGAAATTTGTATCAAATAGTATTGCCTCACACCTGAGTCACATTATAAACTTATGCATCAGCTCTGGAGTGTTTCCAAAAGCGTTAAAATTAGTTATAGTAAAACCACTCTTTAAAAAACACGAAAGGGGAAAACTTAGCCAACTACAGATCCATTGCATTAATTCCATTTTTTTCTAAAGTCATGGAAAAACTATTATATGAATCAATTAACAATTTTCTGTATAAATATTCTATATAATGAACAAAAAGGTTTAAGGAAGAACAAAGGTGTTAATTTAGCTATTTACGATTTGCTTAATGTAATTTTTTTTAAAGTTGACAAAAAATACCAATATGCGCAATTCTCACTGATATGACAAAGATTTTCGTCTGTGTCCATCATAAAACCTTTTTAACTAATCTTGACATATGGCTTAAGAGGAAAATATGTCCTTAATCTTGTCAAATCATATCTCAGTGAACGTGAACAATACACGGAAATATCAAGGATATGTATAAAAAGCAAACGCAAAAAGAAATACTTTTCCAAATACAGAGATGTCAAATACGGTGTCCCTTAGGGTGGGGTGCTAAGTTCTCTTTTATTTCTTCTTTATATAAACGACTTACCGCTGCACATCAAAGACCCAATGATTTTGCTGATGACAGCACCGCATTAATCAGTTGTTCTGATGCAAATAAATATGAGCAGGATATAAATAATACACTCAGGGACATTGTGAATTGGCTTGACGACAATAGATTAGTAATTAATTTAGGAAAAACTAACATAATACATTTTTATCAGCGGACATTCACACCAAATTTAAAAATTGAATGTAATAGAATTAAAATAGACCAAGTACAAAAAGCTAAATTTCTAGGCATAGTATTTGACAGTCAAAAGACGTGGAAGCCTCAAGTAGAAGAGGTATGTAAAAAATGTAGCATAATTATTATCTGCTTATGTCCTATTCAATTTGGCTAAGAAAGTTAAAATCACTACAACTTTGATTGCATATACCATGGTCTCGTGGCTTCCATTCTGACATACGGTATAATTTTCTGGGGAAATTCTTGCATAAGGGAACAGGTATTCAGAGCCCAGAAACGTTGTTTGAGGTCGATGTAAAATATGAAAATGATTGATTGCTGTGTTCCTGTGTTTAAGTCCCTAAAACTGTTAACATTTCCGGCAATGTATATTTTAGAAATGGCAATTTTTGTTAAACGTAACATGCGTCTTTTTACTACAGTATCACAAGTTAGTAAGAGACCAATCAGAAGCCAGTACAAAAATCTGTTACTAGTCAAGCGTTGCAAAACCGCATTACATAAAAAGAAAAAATTGTATGGGACCGGCCATATAACAAGGTACCTGACGTAATAAAAAACTTTTTCACAAAAAATACAACCGACTTCCAAAAAAAAACACTACAAAGTGAAAAATAACTTTGATTTCGGAAGTCGGTGTCTTTGGGGTTTTATTTTCGTTTTTTTGCCACCGACGTCCGAAATCAAAGTTATTTTTCACTTTGTAGTGTTTTTTTGGGAAGTCGGTTTTATTTTTGTGAAAAAGTTTTTTTTTTCACTTTTTAGTTGTGGCACCTACACAAAACCCCCACAAAAAATTTAATACCCATTACCTGCTATGTAAATTACAGTGACAGAAACTATTAGAATATCGTCCACATATACTAGGTGGGAAAAATACGTATTATTGAAGCTAACTCAGAAACCCCTCATCAGATCTTGAACACATTTATATGGGACCACTTCTGAAGTATGCCCTACCAAACAAAAATAGAATCATCAAAATCGATGCATAATTGGCGGAGTAATCGCGTAACAAACATACCAAAAAAAAAACATACAACCGAATTGAGAACCTCCTCCTTTTTTAAGTCGGTTGAAAATATGACACAATACGCAATTTTAAAAATAAGCTAACAGCATTATTAATTGAAAAATATTACTACTCGATTAACGATTTCTTAAATGACAATGACTTAAAATTCTAATGTAAATTTATAATTGTCGTTAAATTGCATAATACGCAATTTAAAAAATAAGCTAACAGCATTATTAATTGAAAAATGTTACTACTCGATTAACGATTTCTTAAATGACAATGACTTAAAATCCTAATGTAAATTTATAATTGTCGTTAAATTGCATAAAATATTCTAACTATCATAAGTTATAATATTTTTATGCAATTTAGCGACATCCCAACATAACTAATTGTACCCGATTTGAAATGTAATTTTGTATTTTGACACTACTGTTGTAAATATTTGAATTATTATGCCTGTAATTATTTATGGTTGTTGACTAATTACAATAATTACTATGAACTTGTATAAGCTTGTGTGTTGTAACTCATAAAAGTAGTTATTTGACTTCATGTGATTGGTCGAGACTGACAGTTATCGCCGACCTATCACAAGCAAGTAAATTGGCGGGATATAAAAAAATATTCTGCGGGCATTTTAGTGAAATGCCCGGCAGACTCAAGCATTCGTGTTTCGACATCGGTGCTAGTCACTTGTCTTGTATCAAACTGTGTTACTGTACTGCTGTAACTATAGAAATAAAGCTGATCTTCAAAGATATTAACAGTGTTTTTATATTCAAAGTCCTTGCTTCTGAGTATTGAACCAGTACGGTTCACACTACTTTTTATTTTAAGTTTTGACTACCTACTCGTTTACTTAATTAACTAATGTTTGCATGCCTAATCTAAGCTAGATTGTACAAGGATCACAATTGTTTTTTTAATACCTTATGTCATGTACCTACATACAATCTATGCAAATAAATAAACTTACTTACTAACTCCAGTGTAAGTTCGCCCCAAAACGGCCATACCGTAGCTGGAATGCGACAATAACTTAAACATTCAAATCACCAAAATATACAAGTAATAATGCGGAACATTGAGACTCAAATAAGAGCCTGAAGAGCTTCTAATAGGCACAAGAATGGTTAAAGCCCTTGCAATATCAGAGACAACACAATCGCATTAAAATATTGCTGCTACCATTTGTTTTCGCTTTGTAGAAGAAAATTCGAAAATGTTTTGGATAAAAATTAAGAAGTGGCCTAGTGCGAGTAGAACTCACAAGCGAAGGATTCCGTAACACTGTACAAAACACTAGGTAAGTACATTTTGTTTTTTTAATATTTTAGTAAAAAAGACATTTCTTGAATGTTACGATAAAAATTAAATAAAGTTTAAAATTAAAGGAGGTCCTTTAATTTTTTACATTATTTTATTTTTACTATAGCAGACACAGTAGTAGGTACACACTCTGTGAAAATTTCAAGTGTCTACCTATTACGGGTACCAAAATACAGCCTTATTACAGACGGACGGACGGACAGCCGAGCCTTAGTAAAGGGTCCCGTTCGCACCCTTTCGGTAGCATGCCCGCCATAGAAACGGGTTTTGTCGACGGAAAAGTAGACAAACAGATTGTAATTGTGTATCTGTTATTATGGTTATATTCTTCTGTCGACAAAACCCGTTTTATTGTGGTAACGCTACACGTGCTGGAGAGATCAAGAAAAAAAGAAGAAATAAATAAAAATAAATTTAAAAAAATCTCCTCTGTTTTCACTTAATCGTTTTATAAACTCATAGTAGGGGTGGCAAAGGAAGTTTGGCAATCGTTTAGGATATGTTGAAACGCGACATGAGAATACTCTTTGATTTTATGGAGTGTAAGGGAAGAGATTGGAATTCGTCGGCTCGAGCTGACTTGCTGGCATTTTATGTGACGTTACATGTGAGTATTTGTTGGATGTTCGGTTTATTAAAATGTACACAATTTTGCGGGATTGTTTTGAAAAGATTGCGGGTTTTTAAACTGGAAAGAACCAAAATGAATTAGAGTATGATATACTAAGTTGAACTGGGATAGGTATCGTACAGGGTTAACAGGGTGTAAAGTTCACTCATCCACCATAGAAAAGGGAGGATCCTCCAACCAGACGGGTGTTGTGTCTGGCGGGCCGACTGCCCGACTGTTGATTTCGGATAGTCTTATCTATGTCGTTCGCGCGGTAAACTCTAATTGCGCGATGCAGGATTTGTGTGACGTCATGTCTTTGATGCGTAGTTCGTATGTGGCGGTGTAACCGCTACATCACTCCCCTCCGGAGACCGGAGGTCGATAGTGGGCTGAGTCTTGTATCTTGCGATGCTTCACAGTGCCAGCTAAGGTTCCAGTGAGTCGGAACCGGGTGCCGCTCAGTTTGCGGTGAGTCGGAACTGTCTGCGGTGATTGCGGCGGTTGTGGTGATTGAGGTGATTGCTGTGATTGAGGTGATAGCGGTGATTGCGCTGATTGAGATGATTGCGGTGATTCCCCAGTGAGTCGGGGTGATGAGGCTGAGGGTGATGACCAGGAATGCGCGTTCGCTGCATGCTGGTGGTCAGGATACCCGTTGAAGCCGAGGGTGCTGGCTGTCTGTGTGACTCGCCTCACGAAAGCTTGCGGGAGTGATGATGATGACGTCACGCTGAAGTAGTTGCACGAAGGCTGCGTTGATATTCATTCTCGGGGTCACCAATTTAGGTGCATGAGGAACAGGGTGTAAAGTTCACTCATCCACCATAGAAAAGGGAGGATCCTCCGACCAGACGGGTGTTGTGTCTGGCGGGCCGACTGCCCGACTGTTGATTTCGGATAGTCTTATCTATGTCGTTCGCGCGGTAAACTCTAATTGCGCGATGCAGGATTTGTGTGACGTCATGTCTTTGATGCGTAGTTCGTATGTGGCGGTGTAACCGCTACAGTACTACTGACTTAGGATGAAACCAGGGATGCGGATGAATTTTTCGACGCCATATTTTATTTGCTAATAGGTTATTAATATATTGTTACTTTTATTTATTATATAAGTAATGTGGTTATGTATGTACATTTCATTTTCATTTTTTACTGTGCGTGTCCTAAATAAAATATATTTCTTTTTCTTTTCTTTCTTTCATTTCAATCATAACTAATATTATAAATGCGAAATTGTGTCAAAAAAAATAAAAAAAATAGGTAAATGGGTAGACCTGGACCTGGGTTAGAACATGGGATACTTTTAATCCTGTTAGTACGTTCCCATGGGATTATTTCCGACCTATGCGCGAGCGAAGCCACAGGTAAAAGCTAGTTCTGGTTCAAAATAAAAGCATAGACCCAATAAAATAAATCAACGGGTAAAATTAAAGTAGGTATTAATGTATGTATCTGTAATGTAGGTACATTTAACCGTATGTTTTAAATCAACGGGTAAAATTAAAGGAGGTATTAATGTATGTATCTTTAGTGTAGGTACATTTAACCGTATGTTTTAAAACCTGTGATCTGGATTACCAGTTCAACGCAATGTATGTTTTTTTTTTTTTTTTTTTTTTTTTATTATAATTCACAAAACTGATGTACAATCAAAACAATTACCAAACAACAGGTCTGATTGACATCTACTAGATGTGAATCTAGCATGCGTAATTTATGCTAAACACTTACTATTTAAAACAAAACAAAAAAGACAAAGATAAGCAAAATTTACAAATTGTGAGCTTTTGTTTAAAAAGTTTTGGGAAAGAACAATAAATATAAAAACAAAAAATAATTATACAATTATGACTCTAAGTTTAGTCCTAACTGAGGCTACTGAACCAGCAAAGATGTCTATTTCACCACGAATAGAGTTCGCAAGAGAAAGCATGTTATTGAGACTATTACGTTTAAAATGGAAGCGGTTGAGGTTTTGCCTTTCTGTGCAATTTAGGATGCTGAACTTGGAACGGGAGATAGAAAGAAATATGGGTTTATTTGTCACAGAAATACATGCACATAAAAAAAAAGTTAATTGTAAAATAAGTAAATAAGATTATTTGGTAAGTTAATTGGAATAACAACAATAACAAAACAGATCTATAATCACACAACAGAAATAATCGGCAGCTGCGCGTTGCGACTGTGCCAAGAAGGCTTTTACTCAGCATACATTGTGTTCAATAATCGTTCGTCGTACTCTGTAGGAGAAAATTAAATACATTAAGAGCGTGATCGCGACGATAGATCGTGGTGAAGCAAATTAAAGATGAGTGGACTATATAACATGTATAATAAGATAGAAAGATGAATTACAAAACGGGGTCGGTTATAAAGTAACAAGAAAAATGGAGAATATGACAAAACGCGTAAGCGCAGCCGTGCGTGGAGGTGTGCAACAGCTGACTGGTGTGGCGCGGGCGCCCGCCTTCCGTTGTGCGGCCGGCTGGCTCGCCGCTGTCCCCGCACCCCTCGTTCACTGCCGCCAGCGCGCGGCGATGGTGAGATTAGTGGTCTCAACAGAGCGCTAATACACTGCGACGCCATGGTGACGACGGCTACGTAGCCATGACTACTTCTGGCTACCTACCGTAGCCAAATGAGGTTGCCAAATAAGTGGAACACGCGGGTGTACGTTTAGGCGGCTACTGAGTGAGGGAAGCGTAACTTACTTGTATACAAAAAACTGGCGACTCCGTTATGCGGCGCCAGGTTGCCAGAGTACCCAGTCGTCGCTAAACTACAAAATTAGCCAGACCGTAGCCAAGTGAGTTAACTGTCATACATTTTTTGGATACGTAGCTGGTGACGTCGCCATGGCGTCCCAGTGTGTTAGCGCTCTAAGTACTTCTAGAGTGCCGCAATTATGAGCCAGTAAACAATCATAATGCACTTTCCAATATTACAGTCACAATACCGAGCAGTGCAATTCGATACAGTATACTCCACTTTATAATGCCGTGAATCACGTTGGCGAATACATTCACGTGCAACACAGTGTAGCTATCTCAAAGAGATATCGACGGTCGTGTAATAGCGTATAGTATCAATTAAATGCTTGTTCATGTCACTGGTGATTATCAATTTCCTTGGGGTAGTACGTAGACTATAGTGGCCCGCCGTTGCTTTGCACGGGTGCAATCTACTGATTACTGTGACACGTTGGCAAAACATAGAGATGTCTGCTATGTCTAAGTTAAATACACTCCCGGACTCCTAAATCGAGCCACCGTGCATATTTATGTTTTTAGGCCTAAAACATCAAAATAATTGTAAGACACAGAAGACGTTTTTATGCAGTTTTAAAGCTGACGTACTGGCCATCATTTCGATATCAGCATGGTTAAATAAATCAATAATAAAATGCGGCTCGGTCAGAAGCTACAAAAGAAAAACAAACAATTACACCATGTTCGCAAAAGTGACATGAATCCCCACGCGAATGAGTCAGCAATTATTAATACGTGCTATACGCACGTAAGTTTAAAAGATCTCTTTATTGCTAACAAAGTTGCTACCTTTTTCCTGTTTACCCGCTTTTACTCCAATTTCCAATTTCCCGGTGAATTGTATCTTATTTCAACGGGAAATTGACAAATAAAATGCGCCTAAAATCTGGCAGATGACAAGCAAGAAATGGCATTTGATATTAAGTTATGGAATCATGTTGACTCACTTGAAAATATTTTTCTGCATTGTTGGTTAAGTGAGCGTTTACTTAGCAAGCGAAAAGTGGTTCTGGGGTTAATATTTAATTTCTAACCGCACTCTTTAATAATTCTAACTATGACAATAGGTACAATTTCAGTGATTTATATTTAAATTCGCAGGTAAACAAGATATTAAATCAGATTATTAAGAAACAAGATATTCAATCTACCTCGTTGCTTTTTATTGTAACCCCAGTTTAAAAAGATGTTTTTTTTTAGTTTATCTGTGAGTAAAAACGCATTATTTTTCTCATAATTAAATAATATAATATTAAACCCAACTTCAAAATCTCAATCCTATATTTTAAATCAATTCACCCTCAAAGAACATTCGGTGAGCGACGTGGATTTAAAAAATAGAACATAGGAAGGTGCAGCAACGGACGTCCAGAATCGAGCACTATTTTCTATGTTCGAGCGATTTTTCTGCTCGCCCGTTCCTGCCACGTATTTCAACCGCGCGGCTCGATCCTGTCTAAAGTGTTTCACAGTAAATCTAAAAAATAAAACTACAAAAAATTCCGAAATATCGCCATTTTGGACGGTTCTTTGTGGAATGTTACTTGGTACAGATAGGATTATCTTAAGATTTTCAATGGATTGTTGCCTTAGTAGGTATATTAGTATGGTATCATTATTGACAAAAATTAATATTATTAAATTAAAGCCAAGAGTCTGTTTACATAACAGCCCGATGACAGACCGATGAAATTAAACAACGCTTACAAAAATACTAAAATCTGGATGTAAGTCCAATATCATCATAATTATTAGGTTTTAGATGCTAATTCACTTACGTGCATGAGGACATGCACGATTTCAGGATTGTTGAGTGTTAGGTTTTAATTAATTAATACAAAATTGTTGGATATTGTACTGGCAACACCGAAAGATTCGATACATAACAATGGCAGAACAACGGCCTTCTGGATCGGGCGCTCACGAGGGTACAACGTGCTACGGGCTGTGTTCGTTTAAAATATAGATTGGCATAGAATGGTTGGAGATCTGCTGTAAATTAAGGTGACCTATTAGTTTTATTGTAAATATTCAAATATTAAATAAATTGTAATAATAATAATAAAAAATGTAATTAAAAAAAATAATGTAATGTGTTAATTAATTAATGTAATTGTAATATTGTATTGTTTGTGAAATATTGAATTTGATGTTGGCAGATGACAAGCAAGAAATGGCATTTGATATTAAGTTATGGAATCATGTTGACTCACTTGAAAATATTTTTCTGCATTGTTGGTTAAGTGAGCGTTTACTTAGCAAGCGAAAAGTGGTTCTGGGGTTAATATTTAATTTCTAACCGCACTCTTTAATAATTCTAACTATGACAATAGGTACAATTTCAGTGATTTATATTTAAATTCGCAGGTAAACAAGATATTAAATCAGATTATTAAGAAACAAGATATTCAATCTACCTCGTTGCTTTTTATTGTAACCCCAGTTTAAAAAGATGTTTTTTTTTAGTTTATCTGTGAGTAAAAACGCATTATTTTTCTCATAATTAAATAATATAATATTAAACCCAACTTCAAAATCTCAATCCTATATTTTAAATCAATTCACCCTCAAAGAACATTCGGTGAGCGACGTGGATTTAAAAAATAGAACATAGGAAGGTGCAGCAACGGACGTCCAGAATCGAGCACTATTTTCTATGTTCGAGCGATTTTTCTGCTCGCCCGTTCCTGCCACGTATTTCAACCGCGCGGCTCGATCCTGTCTAAAGTGTTTCACAGTAAATCTAAAAAATAAAACTACAAAAAATTCCGAAATATCGCCATTTTGGACGGTTCTTTGTGGAATGTTACTTGGTACAGATAGGATTATCTTAAGATTTTCAATGGATTGTTGCCTTAGTAGGTATATTAGTATGGTATCATTATTGACAAAAATTAATATTATTAAATTAAAGCCAAGAGTCTGTTTACATAACAGCCCGATGACAGACCGATGAAATTAAACAACGCTTACAAAAATACTAAAATCTGGATGTAAGTCCAATATCATCATAATTATTAGGTTTTAGATGCTAATTCACTTACGTGCATGAGGACATGCACGATTTCAGGATTGTTGAGTGTTAGGTTTTAATTAATTAATACAAAATTGTTGGATATTGTACTGGCAACACCGAAAGATTCGATACATAACAATGGCAGAACAACGGCCTTCTGGATCGGGCGCTCACGAGGGTACAACGTGCTACGGGCTGTGTTCGTTTAAAATATAGATTGGCATAGAATGGTTGGAGATCTGCTGTAAATTAAGGTGACCTATTAGTTTTATTGTAAATATTCAAATATTAAATAAATTGTAATAATAATAATAAAAAATGTAATTAAAAAAAATAATGTAATGTGTTAATTAATTAATGTAATTGTAATATTGTATTGTTTGTGAAATATTGAATTTGATGTTGGCAAAGATAAATTACAAAATACCCTCGAGTTTCGTATTATTTTCCTTATCCATGAAATGTTGCAAATATGTAGTTTTATTAGTCAGTTTTGATCCATTTGGGGATTAGTATCTATTTTGAGGTTTAATAATTATATTCGGAATTAAATTAGTTATTTCAGATCAAGGAAAGTTTTTATTATTATCAAAATATTATGAAGAATCTCTAAAAAGTGTTTTCAATTTGAGAACAAACTACACATTATCCGTTATTTAGCTCCCTCGTATCGTCTTTCATATTTTAAGAAGTGTGCACACAAACATGTAAACACTAAATACCTATTCATTTCCTTCACCTAACAGCCACCATTCTTGTCTTAAGGGGCACGAGAGCGTAAACAATTTGAGATTGTGCCTTCTACCTAAACGGAAGCTTCTACTGAGTGGACTTTTCAATTTTGCCGAGTGCTAAGAATTTATGCTGGGAAACATCGTAGTGTTTTCTTTTCATTTCGAAAAGAGCATTCGTATTCGTACTCCTCTGTAGACTGGTGCTATTGAAGGAGTCTTTTGATACCGTTTGACTTGTGATGTCGATTAAATGTTTGGAACTGATTTAAATTATACGCAAATGTGGGGTTTGTGTCTGCGGATGTGAATGGAATCTTGTTATTTAATTTTGTGTGTATTTATTTTAAAACGGACATTATTGTTAGTGATCATGAGATGAGACTGATGCCCACTGTCTCAATGGTACACAAATATATTATTGAAAACACTCACGTCAAACTTAAGGTCAAATTAAACACTTTGACGAACAATAAACGAGTTATAACAATAAAACTTCTGTTGTGTCTCATTCAGTGTCCTTAAATGCTTTAATTATCAGTTTTAATAAGGCGCCAACATAAGCTCAATTTACATATGAGTGATTAAGAATACCTCTAAAATGAATAAAAGAGTAACCGTGGAGTTTCTTGCCGGCTCTTCTCCATAGGAAACGACCAATTGGAACCGTGCACCTAGCTTCTGACGTTTCATAAGTGCCCATGTAGGTTTATGTGAAATAAAATATTTTGAATTTTGAATTTTTGAATGCAAAATCGACCTGTTATTCCCAAAAGAAATGTTACCACAACATTCTTCAAATTAAAACCAAAATTGTACCCAGCGTCCAATTTCGCATTTGCGATTTTCGATGAAAGTTCATTGCGGTAATATAGCTGCATCATCTACAAGGTAAATAATATGTCAGTCCCGCTTTATGTGACGTCAGATGCATACTTGCTACTCCCGGTTCTGTTTAAATTATTATTCTCAAACTAAAACTCAAAGCATTTATTTCAATTAAACCATTTACAGGCACTTTTGAATCGATGGAGAAGAACGGGCAAGAAACTATATAAATAACAGCAGCTCCCGATATCACAAAAGCTGGTTCTCTAGAAACAGTGGCAGGTAGTAATTATTTTCTGTTTTAATTACGAGTCGTAATTTGTTCATATTTCAGTCAGGTTGCCAACGAAAGCGAGGTTTTGAACAAAATTATTATTTGAAACACACACCTAAACTTTGGCTATCTATTTATGAACGCTGTAACTAATTAAATTCCCAGAATGGCACTATATTTACCACATAACATTTTGACGTAAATATCATTCAAATTTTCAATTGTTAGTGATAGTTTCCTCGTATTAACTAAGGTTTAACAGACTTTGGTCAAATACCTACGTAATTCAAAACATTCTAATATTACATTCGCTCAAACAATGCTATCGAATTCAATGTGTTATATAATACCCAATTCAACTAAACTGAACAAAACTTCTGAATAATATCATGTACCATATCACACTAAATATATAATATTATAAAGGCGAAAGTTTGTGAGTGTGTATGTTTGTCTCTTCTTCACGCTAAAACTACTAAACGGATTTGGATGAAATTTGGTACACATAGTTTATAACCTGGATTAACACAAAGGATACTTTTCATCCCGATATTCCCACGGAACCGAAACTTATGCGGGTGAAACCGTGGGGCGCGGCTAGATCAACAAATACTAAAAACTAGTTCATATGATATTTATTTAAATATGGGTGTTTTTTTGCAACTGCAAAATGACTTTATAATTCATAGTATCATTATGAAATACAAATTAATCTTTGCGATTTTCATTAAGATGAAAAATAATAATATTCTTCGTTTAGTATTTTCATAACATAACATAACATCACGCCTTGTTTCCCCGGAGGGTTGGGCAGAGGTGTACCTATAGTAGGTACACCCACATTTCGCCAGTTATGTTTAAGTCCCATGTAATAGGGGGCGAGCCTATTACTATCAACCGGGCACAAATCCAGACTCCGGGCTGCTACTCAGAAATTCCAGATAGAAAAACCCAGTAACAATGTGTTTTTAGTATTTAGTAGATATGTATTAATAATAGTATTTTCATTAATTTTGCTAAATAATGTACGGCGGTACGGAACCCGTGTGCGAGTCCGACTCGTACTTTGTGGTTTTTTTTTAAATTCATGTATATTATATTGGAACAAAAATAAAATTGAACATATGATGATGAACATAAATCAAATGATATAGCCACCTACCTATATATGGATATTTAAACATTAGTTCATTAATTTATAGCTTAAACAACTTTTTTTTACCAAAAACTCGACGGCATAGTATTATTTTACCTAATCATCAATAATCATATTTCAACAAACTCTTTTAGTTTACCTCATAAATGTATACATATTTATACTCAAAAGACGCACACAAATATTGCTCCAAGCGCGCTAAATGTTTGCAAGAATCGGTAAAGCTTTGCGTTTTCCCGTACGCCGCATGCAGCAAGATTGCCCGCGATTATACGAACGATGCAAGAAACGCCAAGTCTAAGTGGAGTGTACAATTTGAATGAGTGCGTCTTGGAATGTTTGAACAACGACGCAATGCACTATGCACACTCTATTTCGAGTTGATATGAAACGGTTCCTAGCTCATGAAAAGCCTTTTCGAAAGATCTACAGCCTCTTTTTTTAGTGAAAGCAACGGGATTGAATAACAAAGAGTGCCTTTGATTGGCTCTACAGAGCCTCATTTATATAACTTTTTTCCGTGAAACGTATGTTTATCTGAAGCAAATGATGCCCGTTCTTGGAATTTAAAATACGGCTTTTCATTTCCATTGATTATATATGAAGTGGTATGTGAATAAAAGTGCTGGATACTTTATTTAATTATAAGCCTTTTGAATTTGGGAATGCGAGTAAAATGTGTTCGGAAAATTATGAAAGAAATAAGGGTAAAATACGGGTAATTACTCGTATTACGCAGAATATTTTACATTTATAATTAGGTTTTAATTATACTTTACGTTCAGAACAATTCTGGTTGGTTTTTATTTTAATTTTAATTGTTCATGTTTATTATTCTGTAGGTATTATGATTATTTGTTACATCGTCGTCACATACTCGTATAAATATATATTAAAAGACATACTCGTATTGAAAGACATTTTCAAAGAGTTTTTTGTCCATATGAAAACTACTTTTTGGGAGGGGCGACTACTCGTAGAATCAATTCTGTTTTAAAACAAAGAAAAACCCCTCTCAATTGCTTCACAGTAAAAACTTCTACGATAAGTGTACAGTAGAATTTTCACGCAATTTGAACACGATGCTGCGAATAAAAAAGTTTTTTTTCAGTGTCGCTTTTGAATACTGATTTCAACAAGTTTGTAGCTTTATAGAGTTCCATCCGTGATGCGAATGATACGAAAATGATAAAATGCCGCCAATCTTTAGGGTTGCCCACCACTAAAAACTAAAAACCGAATTTTTGGGATTGCTTACATTTCTACCCGCCTGACAGGATTTTTTTTATTGGTGAGGTAAAATATTCTTCAAACATTTTATAAAGTTTTAAGACATATATAAAAACATGTTACTGAAACATTTTGCATTCATAAATAAGCCCACGGGGTTAGGCAAAAAGTGGAGAAACTATAGAACGCCACCTGCAGCTACGATCCTAACATACTCCTTTTGTTCATACATGTTCATTAATCTAGTTATATATGCACGCCAGTTGCTAGTATTACGCACCACCTTTCTGAAGAACTTTACCAATATGGTCAATTTATGTCCTTTTCTAGGGAGTATGAGTGGAAAAGCCGGGAGGGGTCCCGGCTTTTCCACTCATACCTGCCTTGTAAATATCTTTAGTTAGTCGCCCTTCATTCATCCACTCAACATGATCAAAAACATCTAAGCATACCTACACTTTTTTTTTTTGCTCTAAGCCTTTTTTTAAACCGCACCTTTGCACAATATCATTCCTGGGAACATTTTTTTAAACATTGAAATCTTTGTACTACATTTAGTTTAGTTGACGAAAAAGCCCTATAGGTATCTATCCAATAACTGAACTGTTCTCTGACTGTAAAGTGCTTACGGTTCGTCAGCTTTATGTGCTTTGATCCACCCTTAGAAAGCACGCAGTCCTTCCACCTCCTATTACAAATGAATGCACGTATCTTCCACCAAGTTTCCAAGTTTCCAACACAAGACTTCTTTCGCTAAACATCAATATTATATAATAAGTACTCATATTTATAAAAACATTAACAAACACCTAAATATTATAAATCTAAACGCACGTGCACTAAAATCTAAAGTGACAGAGTGGCTGCTCCTTAAGGACTACTCTTAAATGGAGTCTTTACTTGCCTATATAGTATAATACACCCACCCACACACACCTACACACACACAAACACACAACACATGCATACAATTTGATTATTTTTATACCATACGTACGTTTTTGTTGATCACTGTAAACCATGACCGCAAACTACCTCTCTTAATACAGGTAAAACCTAGCTTAAGAGGTAGAGTATTATTCTTGTACAGAATTTGTAACAGTAACAATAAATATGTTTTTCACCTCAAACAAGCAGGTTTTGCTGTCTAAAGACAGTGAGCAAAATTCGATTTTGCTGCGAGCGTGAGACAAAGTAACTTTTTAATACAAAAAATAAATGCCGATAACAGTGCTGGGTCTACTCACAAAATTCTAAAGATTTGAACTTCACTTAGTTTTGTCACTTTCACTTCGAAACAAAAAAAGCGAGAGAGAAAATATTCGAAGTTCGATTTCTAAATTCCATACCTAATAGGCCCAAAAAAGAAACAAACAATAAAACGTTCGGATATACATAAAACCTTAAATTGAAAATCATCTAGTATAGTATTATTTAAACTCTGTTTTATTATTATTTTTGGAACGTAGTTCTTTAAGCGGCTTGCGGTAAGAGTGCACTGACAGAAATTGTCACACGAAAAGGCGCTTGCGACTGTCTTCTTCTAATTCAAAGAGAAAGAAAGACGCAGAGAGATAGAAAGTGTGAATTTGGTCAAAATGAAAATCCAATATGGCGGTTGCGAAAATTTTCACATTTTTCGTGATGGGTGTCGTTTTCATAGTTTTCAAGGGTGCTAAAGCCAATCGTGGGGACAAAATTTAAATCCAAGATGGAGGCTGCGAAATTTTTTACATTTTTCTTCATGGGTGTCGTTTTCATAGTTTTCGAGGTTGCTAAAGCCGATAGTGACATTAAAATGTAAATCCAAGATAGTGGCTGCAAAAATTTTGTATCTGTTTTAAATCATACGTGAGAAGGAACGTCGTGCCTAACTTCGTGTTTTTTTTTTTCGAAATAATCGAACAATATTTTTTTTATTTTTCATAATCAAAAAGACAATGTTGTAGTAAAAAATACGAAGTGATGAATAATATGTAAAAAAAAAACCTTGTCTGATTCGAAAAGGGCATTTTGGTACTGCAGTAACTTTACCAAAGAGTTTTTTTTTTACTATTAATATTGATATTAAAAAAGTTATAGGTATTTAAAATTCACATTTTTAGATCCAAAATTACCCCAAATCCATAAAAAAATGGCAAATTTACAACAAATTTTCAACTCATAATCATAATTATTATGACTTTTAGACACCCGCTAAACGACGGCCGTCCGCACCCAACGTAAAAACCCGGTTAATTCACCATTGAAAAAAAAGTGGGAATTCCTTTTTCCTGAAAATTTCCACAAAAATATGCTTACAGTACGATACCTAACAACACCCGCACGGATCGTACAGGTTTTTTTTACATGTTGTATGTTCTCGCTACTGAGGTAAAAAGTTGTACGTGTTACACGAGAGCAAAGCTATTTGCATCTCGTGTCTTTGAATCCCTCGCCGCGCTCAGGATTCTAACCTAGAATCACTCGCTACGCTCGTGATTCAATTATAGAATCCTTCGTTTCCTCGAGATTCAAAATCAACACCCGCAGCAAAAAACAACTTTGCTCTCTTGTTGAACAAATAACTATTAAACTAAATGTCAAACTGTACTTCGAACTGTATATTTTTGGATAAATAAAGATTTTTATAGTATATATTATATTAGTTAAGTTTCGTTTTATTTATTCATAAACGATTTACATTGTGTAGAATTCAGGCATATACATGCAATTTACATACAAATACAAAAAATACAACTATGAGTAATTATTAGTTAATATTAAAATAAAGTGTCAAACTGTTTTAAATGTAATGTCAATCAGTTTTAAGTATAATGTCGAACAGTTTTAAATATAATGATGAAAGATATTACAACATGTCGGCAAATGATTTTAAATTATATAATTTCAAAATTATTAAAAACAGAAAAAAAACTAATATAATTCATTTATTATTGTGTGAAATTAATTCCGATAAGTTATACAGACATTTCTCCAATAAAAAGGTTTTTAATTTTGCTTTAAGCCAGTGGGTGTTATAAATCTAAAGGTCTTTAGCTCAGAAGACCACTTATTGTATATCTCTACAGCTTGATACTTCGAGCAATGTTCTACCTACTATGTTAAATTTAGGTGCTGTTAGTTGTTTAATTTCTTCGCGTGCTTCTCTCTTATCTCACGTTCCTCTTGTGATTCAAACTCATGTAGATACTTGGCAAAATCACTTAAGAGAACCAATATGTATAGACTCGGAACTGTTAATATTGCTAATTTTTAAAAGTAATCTTTGCATTAGACACGTTATGAAATTTTGACTATTGTTTGTGGCTCGTTTCTGTAAGATGAATGCTCTCTGCCAGTTAAAACTGTAACTATTTCCCCAGTGTAGGATGTACTTTACCTTATTCCAACTCGACCAACGCAATGCATGATATACATCCTTTAACTGTTCTATATTCAATTCATCCCTAAGGCTTCTAAGTGCATAACATGCTGACGATATGATTCAATAACAGCGAGCTCCTGTTTCCAATTTAATTGCGAATCTATGTTAACCCCTAAGAATTTAACCTTGTACACAAATTCAATATGTTCTTCATCTATTTTTGTATATCTAAGTTTTCATAATTACGAGTAGAAGTTTTAAATAACACGAGGTTAGTTTTACTTGTATTTAGTAATAAGTTATAGGCTGTAAACCATTCGCAAACTTTTTCTATAATTATGTTTGTATTTAATGTCAATTCTTCTATGTCTTTTTCCTCAATTTAATTACGTTTGTGTAATCTGCGAAAATGACAAGTTTCTCATTCAGCTGGGTTTAATTCATGAAATTGAGTAAGTAATTTGTAAAAATAAAATAGAGAGTCCTAAAATTGACGCTTGGGTCACACCACGTTTTATTGCTTGTTAAGATGTTATAGTTTTTTTTTCTGTTTTTCACGTAGGTACCTCCTATATTCCCAGTGAAGACAGTCCTAGAAACAGATACAAAACCAATTACCTATTTGCAAATCCCACCTAAAAACCAGTTACATGCAACGCAAACATTATTTTTATCCGCCCCATTTTCAATCCGCCCCGATATCCGAACAGCGTGTGAGTATAATAAAATACAATTGAATCTGTTAACGAGACACGACACCGTAGATCCGCAAAGCACACACTCCACTCATTTCCAGGGATCGAATAAACATTGTTGACATTAGGAGACGCACGCGCTGGGATCAGGCCTCGAAAATGGGCACTGAGCTTCTGCCAATACCTATCTTTGCATTTAGTTAAAAACAAAATTTTTGACTGACTGTTCGATTACTCGAGGACCACTTGACTTATTTTATACTCGTATATATTTATCTATATCTATCTATACAAATAAATAAAATTGAAGTGTCAGTGTAATGTCAAAATAACAGCTTTTACTTAATGCAAATGAGTGTATACGATACTTCTTCTTTTCGTGTGGTTAGTGACTAACCTGGTGTCAGAGTTTTAAAGCCACCCATCGGCTATGCCGTCGAGAAATATCTCTCAGGTTTCCTCACGATGTTTTCCTTCCGGTGCTTATAAGAACAAACTTTTTTAAATTTTTGACTGACTGTTTCTTCCGGCTAAACTCCGAAACGGCTGGACCGATTTTGATGGGACTTTAACTGGCAGATAGCTGATGTTATAGGAGGAGTAACTTCGGTTATTTCTCATTTAGAAAAATATTTACCGTCGCGTGGCTACGGGCAGCAGTAAGTCCTGTTTGTCTGTATGTCCGCGTTGTTGTTCTAAACCATGCAACAGATTTTGATGCGGTTTTCAACATCATTTAGAATTTTAGATAGTTTAAATATTTATGTGTAATACTTAGACATAAAAATAAATCTTCATGCTTCGTCAAGTCGCAAAAACCGTGCAAAGCTGGTTGCTCGTTTATTAGATAAGTTCTCTAGTTTGACAATAGTTATCATTCCCTTCAAAATAGTTGAGCTAAACGGTGCTGATCCATACATCATGTTCGTGAACGGGCGCCTTCAGTAGGGACTGAACGGACATCTCTTATCTGCCCCGGCAGATTTTAATTTTTCATTTGTTTTTATTACGGACGCTTTTTACGTGTACGTCTTTCTAGGTTGTTCTCTCATGTATAATTTCAACATGAATAATAAAACCGATATTATGATTTAGAAGAGTGTCCGTGGAGTTTCTTGCCCGTTCTTCTCCATAGGCTACGCTTTAGAATGGGCAACTAGCTTCATATTTCTGACTGACTGACCCTTTGACAATTCAAATGTGCCTGTAAATCATCATCATCATTTCAGCCATAGGACGTCCACTGCTGAACATAGGCCTCCCCCAATGATTTCCAAATCGGCCGGTTGGAAGCGACCTGCATCCAGAGGCTTCCTGCGACCTTTATTAGGTCGTCTGTCCACCTTGTGGGCGGATGTCCTACGCTGCTGGCCTGTAAATAGTTTAATTGAAATAAATACTTTGAGTTTGAGTTTAGTCCAAGCAAGCCAAGTTTATGGTTTGTGATTTATTGATTCTTATACTTCGCAGTGTCACCCACTGAAGATAAAAGCAAGAATAGTTTTAATTTTCATATTTTAGAAAAAACAGTAGTAGGTATGTTAAAAATAAACAGAAATAACATTTAACGTAACAAATATACAACCCACTACATTTACCACAGATTACAAATTAAATATTTATAAACTGTTAGCAATCGTAAGCTGTTAAGGCCAAAATCAGTTAATTGAACGATAGAATCTAAAAATAACAAAACAAAGCTGTTGTTTGTGTGCATCCTACGGCTTCAATATTTATAATGATCATTTGTTTAAGCATACGGAATCTAATGCTGATTTTGTAGGTACCTAATATGTTCCATATAAGGACTTGAAAATCACTCAGACTTTTTCTGAATCTAAAGCCTGTTGATCTTATTATTTAAATTCGTATGGGAACAAATTCGCGATTGATAGCTTGTAACATAACATTTCATATTTACAATAAGAGTTGAAAATCCTTTCTGTATCAATTAAAAAAATGTATCTGTAAAATTCGGTTGAAAATGATTCTCGATTTTTTCTTACCGACAACACTCTCATATCTTTACCAATATCAAAGCCTTGTACGTAATACCTATTGCTTAGCAAAGAAACCCTTTTATTTTTTAGGAACGTTTACAGGTAAAATAGCCTTGAGGATCTTCAAAGGCACAGTTAGGTATTACAGGATTAGAAAGAAAAACTATTTGGTAAAAAAAAGATCAAGACACAATAGAGTATTTTTCTTTTTCTCTGATTTTTTGTGAGATAATCAAAATAGACAAAGAAAATTCTAGTCTTTTATTTCAAATATTCATTCGTTTCTACACTTTTCGTATTTTTTTTAAGTAATACTTTACTTTGCAGAATTATAAAAAAATACTGATAGATAAATTGATAGATTTCATCTACAGCTCTCATAAAGGGGTTCATTGTTACCTCATATATGAAATAATAAAAAATATAAATAGCTAGCTAGCTGTACCAGTTAGGTACCTGAATAAACAGTATTAGGGTCTGTTTCAGTCTGCAAATATCTTCATCATTATCTTGCCAATATCCCAATTTACCAGGGTTGGCGTAACATATATTTATTTGCTGCCAGTCTACTGGGCACGTTTCCGGATGACAGCGATGCGAACGACTACTTCGAGGTTTGTCCGTTTGTTGTTGTATTTATTTGTACGAGTATCGTTAGTTAGTTAGACATTTAATTAGTAGTAAATAGTTAAAATTTAGTTTTTGATCCTTAATAAAATATTTATTTTTCTTCCTAAGTTCTCAATTAGCCCTCATCTCAGTAGTCACCCCCTTTCTAGCCGTATTATCTTTCACACAGTCCATCCATCGTTTCTTTGGTCTACTCTTTTAGTCATCCATATTCGTACTCAGAACTTTCCTCATAACATTAGACAGTCTTCAAATTATCAATAGGGACGTTAACTGGAAAAAATAAATTGACACGGGTTTTATGCTTTATCATATTAATAAAAAAAAGGTTTAGATAAAACACATTTAATTTGGGGGCGCTCACTACATTACAAGTCATTATAAAATCTACCGGGCAGTGATGTGTGACTGTGTGTCATTTACTCTAAATTAATATCGAAATATTATATTTATTTTAAAATTGGCACATGATTTGGGTCATTCAGAAACACATGAAATCTCAATTTGATGGTCTGACAGCTCGACACGTTACCTTCATAAATAACACAAAGGTCCTATTTCTTTAAAATTGTATAACAATAATGAACCTCTTAGAATCCCATTCCATTTATTTTTTATGGCTGGACCTGCAAATTTTAGCAGAGATCGTCAACATGCGGCTCTCAAAGTAAGTGCGAACAAGCAAGCTCTTATATGAATATAATGAAAGTGAGGACAAAACAATTAGAAATCTAGTCATGCTTGTAACTTAAAACTACAACTTATGACCCATTCAAAAGGCATGTACCTAATGCCAATGCTCCCATTGATGTAACTATCTTTTATCCTATAACTGTAGTCATAATATTGGATTGATTGTATTATTATTCTAGCAGATAGCTAAAATACTTTGATAGGTTTTGTGCTAAAAACATAATAGTATGTTTTCATAATAAAATATAATTATATACGAGTAAATTGTAACTTTTGAATTTACCGTCTCAAAAGTTTGATTTAATGTGTGTGTTTGAGTGATAATAATTATGTAGATGAAGAGTTGGGTTGAAGCCCAGATTAGACTAATGTAGTATTTAACTAATGAGGTATTTTTTAGATTAATTTGGTATTGTTCTTTCTTTTATTTCATTTTCTTTCTTTTCTTTCTTTCTTTTCTTTATTCTCTTTCTTTTCTTTCTTTTCTTCTCTTTCTTTTCTTTTTTTTCCTTTTTTAGACATTGTTTACGTTTAGTTATTTTTATTTCTGCTTGAGTATAGTTCTCGATGTTTTTGGTTGGTATATTGGCGTGTGCTAGCTATTAATTTATAATTTAAATTGTGTTTTGCGTAAAATGTAAATTATTTTGCATACTATTGTATAGAATCTTTTTTTTTTCTAACTGAACAGACAGCTGTGCTGCTGGGGAGTCTGTTGCGCCACTTCTTCTTCCCAGCAAAAGCACTAGGAAGTGGTGAAGGGTGGGCGTTTTGGGGGACTGTCTTATGTAATTTTGACGTTCGAAAAGTGCTGATTCTCGGCCTAGTTTGAATAAATGACTTTTGAATTTAGAATTTTTGAATAACGTAGTATGTGTGTATGTGTTTGTTGGTGCGACTGGGTGAGTCTTTCATTATAATAATTATCCTAGGCTGGTGATGTAATTAAAGTTCTTGTAACTAAACAGACAGAGACGTGTTGCTGAGGAGTTTGTTGCGCCACTTTTTCTCTCCAGGTCAAAAACTAGGAAATGGTGAAGGGAGGGCTCTTTGGGGCTGTCTATAGGCCTTCAAGAGAGTTGATCCACAACGCTATTATTTTTTTTTTTTTTTTAAGAGAGATTATCCAAAACTCTAATAAATAGATAATGATTCTTGAGTTTGAATTCTCAACTCTATTAGCTAGTAATTCTTGAATGTTGTATTCTTAATCTCAGACCAATAATTCGGTCAGACTGACATGAACATATGCTTGTTGTCATGCAAATTACGTTAGCTGCAATCGGAGGATTTAAAAAAAACCAAAAATGATTTTACTTAATTTATTTTAAATAAAAGAATTACATTAATTATATCTTAATTTAGCCTAAGTGCCTATTCGAAGTATGAATATGGAATGGAATTTTACAGAGTTACAATAATTGGGTAAACTAGGTCCGTGCGTCACAAAGTGCTATCTCAGCTCGCCGTTTCCGTCGTTCGTTAATTTTGCAGCGTATGTTTCTATAATAAAAGTATTGAGTGCTGAGTGGGCGATTCCCCTTATGCAGCTGCGTGTAACATCTCCACCCGCAGATCAGGAACTATTTTAGAACTTTGAGAGAAAATGTTGCTGGAACTTGTCCTCTGGGCGCGCGATCCTCTTCTTTTTTATCAGGTTCCTCGTACGTATGTCCCTTGGTGTTGGGCGTTTCAGAGCGTTTGCAAAACCATTTTTTGCGATAGCCTAGTATGGCTATGAAAAGTGCGCCTGCACTTAATAATGCAATGTAGAAGGGTATTGTCGTATGGTATATGACATCTGACTGCAGCTGGTTAAGTTCTATCGGCTGGCTCGTCATGACTTGGTTCTGTATGCTGTGTAATCCTTTTAAGTCAATTGAACTAAGATGAACTTGGGTTAATGCAGCACTCGGTGTCTCCGCGTCGTAGGGAATGTTCATTAATTTCAAAGGCTGCCCTTGTATTACGTCGTTGTCGTTGATTATAGTTAGTTCCTTTGTGCGGAGGTAACAATTGATAGGTATAGTAGCGAGGTAGCTTCCTTGTAGCGAATTAAAGTCTTCTCTCCCGCAGACTAATTGCACTTTTGTTGGATTTGGAAACGATAAAATGTAGTGCTGGTCATCTAATTTTTCCATCGCTTCTTTTTCCAAAAATACTGTAGTAAATTGGCAGGAACTCTTGAGGGCTTGGTTCATGATAAGTTCTTGTATGCAGTCAGTTTTTGTTCGTATTTGGTGGGTTATTTCCTTTTCACAGAGATACCAGTTACTTAACTTCGAGCATTCTGCTTCTATGTACACTAAAGAGTCCCCATTAGTTGCTATAAAGGGATAGGTAGGGATAAGGGCTTGACGGTTTTTATTGGGTACTATAGATAGCTTATATAAATCATAAACAATTTTGGAAATTATAGGAAATCTGAAAACTATGACTATCTGTTTTTCATTGAAATATGATCCGGGTTGGATGATGTCGTAATATTCTCTGAGCTCTAAACTTAGTATCTCATCCTTACTGTATATTTTTTCTAACCTATTTACCATAGACTTAAGTGTATCTACGTCTATCATAGAATGAACAGTGCTTGATGCATGTATAAACGCTAACATATTTTCTATTCTAACTAATTCTAATCTTAAATCTTCTACGTTTTCACTTATAATGGACATGAGTTGACCAAACTTTGCATATGCTATTAGATTACCTGTTGTATACGTGTTATTTAATAGTAACTCTAAGGTGCTATTGATTCTACTTTGATTTTCGATTAATTGTATTAGAACACCGTTATGCTTGGACATCCATTCTTTGCTAAGACTTATGTGATTGTTAAATTCGTTAACTAACTTATTGTTATTAATCTGTAGAATTTTGATAGCATTTTCGTATTTTAAGGCATCTGTGTAGTCTAGATTTCCAGTTATACTCTTAATTACTGATCCAAGACTGTCTACTAGACCTCTCTTGACACGACCAGGCTCTAAAGATTTTAGCTGATTAGATACTTTGCCAATTTTGTTAGTAAGATAACTAATTTGGAATTCAAAAGTGTATAAGTGTCATTACTAAGCCGACTTTTGTATTCTGATATCTGATATTGTAGTGTTGTAATTTGATTTTATATGTCCCTTAGATTCACGTACTGAAGAAATGTATGATGATGAGTGGTCATTCTCGTCGGTCCAAGTTTATACGGTAATAAGCCAGGTCCATTCGCCAAGCTTTCAAGTTTTATCTCCGATGACTGGGTCTCGCGAAGAACCAGCAATAGTAGAATCCTGCAACAAGTTAGGTTCCTTAGGGCCTCTTTTTAATCTATTTTTGGCTACGGGCCCACGTTTCTTGGACGTATAAATGTGTATGGGTAAATCAGCCAAAATAGTATCTTGGGTATACCGCGGTGCAGTTTTCTGACGGCTTGCAGAAGGGTTCTTAATGAATACCTGTTGTTGAGGAAAGTATTCTATTTCGGATTCGCGGTTCCGATTTCTATTTTCTATCAACGCAGTACGATTTGATAAAGAGGTTTCGTTGATAATATTATAGACTTCCTTCATTTGCGCCCTATGATTATGAACGTACTGTTGTAATGATTGTTGGGTAAAATCTATGTCTAAAATATCGCGTGGATCAAAGTGTC
Organism: Xanthia togata; assembly: GCA_963853775.1. Classification (NCBI taxonomy): domain Eukaryota; kingdom Metazoa; phylum Arthropoda; class Insecta; order Lepidoptera; family Noctuidae; genus Xanthia; species Xanthia togata. The sequence continues at coordinate 25,058,237 of OY970794.1, read as the reverse complement.
CTGTTAATAAATCGAATGGTCTGCATCTAGTGAAGCTATGTATTGAAGAATTATAACCAATTATAGCATAAGGCATAAGATTTACGATAGGCTCCTCTTTGTGTTGTAACTTTAATATTCTTATATGTTCAAGGAGAGTTGAATGGAAGCGTTCGATGTTACCGTTATCGTTAGGCGAATGCGGTAAAACTCTATGATGGTTTATCTTGTGAAGGCGTGTGAATTCCAGGAACAGTTGATTAGTAAACTCCGTTCCGTTGTCAGTCACTAAAGTTAAGGGAACTCCATGGTGGGTACAATATTGTAATAATGATTGAAGTATACTAATGCCCGTGCCATCTCGAAGATGGTATGCTTGTCCATATTTGGTAAAAACATCTATAAATGTAACATATTTTTCATTGTGAACAGTGAATAAATCCATATGAACTATTTCGAATGGTTTTGTTGCCGGGGGTACAATATTAAACTGGGGTCTAATAGGTCTCCGGTCATATTTAGCTTGCCCGCAAATAATGCATTCATTGATGAATTTGGTTATTTGGTCTTTCATTTTGGGCCAGTAATACTTTCTTGAGAGGGCTAAATAACATTCGGTAATTCCTCGGTGATTGGTTTTGCCGTCATGGTAGTGTTGAATTATCTCTTGCTGACGTAGATAATCTTTAACGTTTTCTAATTCTATCTTAGCTAGTACTAAGTTCATAGATGAACTCTTAAACTTGTCCTGTATGACTGGTATGATGGAATACATGGCAAGAGGTGGATTTATTAGGATACCGGTTTTTACTTTTGGGTTTACATACTCTTTGAGGGCGTTGACTACATCTTGTTCTAGTTTAGATGATGATATCTGGACTGCTATGCGCGTGTGAGTTTCGAATGGCTTGGTAACTACTGGTTTGCGTTTGACATCTTCTACTATCGTAAAGCATAGTTGTCTATGGAACCTGTTAAGGGGTTCGTCTGTTATTGAGATTTCTAATATGGGATGTTCATGACTGGTATGTACAGTTGCAGTGGATGAATTCGCAGATGGCGGGTTTTCTGATGGGTTAGGAATCAAAGAACATAATTCGTCTAATAAGGTGTTAGTATCTTCATTGTGAATCTCCACCCGAGATAAGGCATCGGCGTTCGTATTGGATTTACCTTTCTTGTAGATAACGGTGAAATCGTATTCACTAAGTTTCAGCCTCCATCTTGTCAATCGCGAATTGGGTTCTTTAAGGTTCATCATCCACTGTAAAGGTTTATGATCTGTTAATACTTTAAATTTACGACCAAACAAGTACGGTCTAAAGTACTTGGTGGCCCAAACTATGGCAAGAAGTTCTTTTTCTATGGTGCTATAGTTAAGCTCACTTTCATTCAATGTTCGGGATGCAAAGCACACAGGTTTGTCGGAACCTATATGTCCTTGAGATAGAACGGCTCCAATAGCAACGTTCGAAGCGTCTGTTGTCAGTATGAATTCCTTATTAAAATCGGGATACTGTAGTATGGGGTCATATTTTGTTAAGAGATTCTTACACTTTTCAAAACTGTTTATGTACTCGGAGTCTAGTACAACTTTTCTACCTTTTTTTAAACAAGTTGTGAGAGGTTTCGTAATCTTTGCAAAGTCCGGGATAAATTTCCGATAATAACCTACAAGGCCTAAAAATTGCTTAATTTCTTTTGGGGTCTTTGGAATGGGGTATTTTTCTATTGCATGAATCTTATCCGGATTAGGTTTTATTCCTTCACTACTTATTATGTGTCCGAGGTAACCAGTTTCATGCCTTAAGAATTCGGATTTATCCATTTGGATCTTAAAGTTCGATTCCCGAAGTCTATTGAAAACTTTCTCGAGATTGGTCATATGCTCTTGTAGTGACGTAGAGAAAACGATGATGTCATCAAGGTAGACCAGGCATATGTCATTTTGGAGACCTCTGAGAACATTGTCCATAACCCTTTGAAATGTGGATGGTGAATTCTTAAGTCCCATGGGCATTCGAAGGAACTCGAAATGTCCATGTTCGACATTAAAAGCTGTTTTTTGAATATCCTGAGGGTCCATTTCGACCTGGTAAAATCCACTGGCCAGATCTAGGGTGGTGAAGTATTGGCACCTACCTAGTTTGTCAAGAACATCGCTAATGTTCGGGATAGGGTATTTGTCGTTGATAGTTTTTTCATTGAGTTTCCTAAAGTCAACTACTAAACGCCATTTTTGTTTGCCCGAGGCATCCATTTTCTTGGGGACCACCCAAATGGGTGAGCTCCATGCTGAATCTGAAGGCTTTATTATTCCCTGATCTAACATTTTTGTAATCTGTTCCCTAACCTCTTGGCGATGAATGAATGGGTATCTGTAACTTTTTGTGTAAACCGGGACCTCATCTGTGGTCTTAATACGATGTTTTATTCGATTGGTAAAGGTTAACGCTTCGCCTTCGATGTAAAACACGTCAGCAAATTTTGAGCAATGAGCTATAAGGTTGACTTTCTCCTCCTCGTTTAAATGATCTGTTCGTAATCGCGTTGTCACTTCTTGAACCCGCGTGGTACAATGTTCGGTGCGCGTGCACTCGATATTAAATAAACTTGCGTGCACTGGTCGGTCTAATGATATTATAATATCATTCGGGCTCGTATTTTCTATCTCTAAGTAGCCGCGATTATTGTCCACAATAGTAAGGCATTCGCGTACGATGCAATTGCATATAGTCTGTTCACTAACTAATGCTGCACCATTTGGAACGTCGATCGGTATTCTAACTAATTTCGAAGATTGAGCAGGTATTATGTCTTCATATAAGTTTACATTGCAGGAATTATACATACGGATAGGATTTGATGATGTGCGTGTTATTAACCTCTGATCTTTTAAGTCTATCTTAGACTCCCATTTAGTTAGCAAATCTAAACCAATTAAACCGTCGAAATATTCATGAAAACGGTATACAAATAACTTAATGAACTCTGGATCGTTAAATTCCGCAAAGCAAGGTAGACTTATAGAGTAATTATTTCTAGTAACCGTGTGTACATTGGTAACTTCAAACGGGTCGTAATTTAAGGGAAGGTGCGGAAAATATTTCTCTACAGCTTCTGGACTTATAAAAGACTGATTCGCGCCGGTGTCAATTAGTAATTTTAAAGGTGGTTCCGATATTAGTATGTGCGGCAACTGACGTTGAGTTTGGAGATTTAATTCTATTTTGGTTTTTTTGATTTCTGTGCCTCCTGAAAATCCTGACTTGGACCCGCCTGGGGTTCAGTTGAACCTGTAACTTGACCTTGAACACCTACATCGTTTAAAGTCGGATCATGGTTGCACTCTAATGTAGCGAACGGGCTATAATCGTAATAAATGTCATCGTAATTAAAACAGTTCGGATCGTAATAATACTCCGTCGGGTAATATGAGTCGTCGTATGACGCGCATTCATTCATGTTCATTTCACGATTTTTAATATAATTAGTTGGTGGCGGATTACCTGAATTCTGCCAATTATGGCCAGATAACATGGGTTTAGGTGTAAAATGCTGTACACCGCTCATAGGTTTAGGACCTTGATTTTGATTTTGCGCCGGAATGTTTCTAGGTGGCAAACGGAACATGTTACTTTGAGCGTTATAATTTTGAGGTACCGCACGGAATATTTGCTGCGTACGGTTAGGCATGCGATATTGAGGCTGCTGGTTAATAAAGTTAGGATTGAACTTAAATGGTTGCGGTGGTGGTAATTGGTTGGGTCTAATTCCTATGGGATTGGGCCAATTGGGAATTGGTATTGCGAAATTATTACTACGTGGAGCAACTGGGTTAGAATTCTTTTGGGTAGTGGATTTTGAAAACTCACTACGTTCCTGTAAATACATAACATTAAGTTCTTCCTGTACATATTCAAGGGCCTTTTCAATAGTATCGGGGCGCATGCATCTTATACGGCACCCCAATGGTTCTTTTAATCCTTTTACAAAAGCCTGCATAGTAACTTTTTTATACAATGTACGTTTCGCTTCTACTGTAGTAGGAATTTGCTCATGTAGTGTTACATACGTCATTATCGTACTGAACAGAGTTTGGCATTCCTCATAGAATTCTTGAGGTGTCTTATTTCCTTGCGTAGCTAAAGAAAGGTCTCTATACAAAGCTGTTTCATCCCGTTGATCCGAAAAATTGTTGATTAAGGCTGTCCTAATCCCTAGCCAACTATCAGGTATGCCGTTGGAATTAATGGTACTAGCGGCAGAGCCTGTTATCTTATTTAATATACCATTTAGTAGGCATAAGTTGTTTAACTCGCTACCTGGGGCATTACTAACGTACTGAGTTACTATTTGATCGCATATTCTAACAAACCTAGTCAAAACGTTTGGGTTCCCATCGAACTCTGGGACCATGCGAAGGGTCTTGAAAATTGCATCTGGGTCGGGGGCCATATTTACGCTATTTATACTACTAACTTCACTAACACTATTTAAATCTCTACTATTATCTATAGTACTCCAGCGAGCCGTACGGGATGCGGGCTCCTGGGAATTGGAACTTTTCGGGTGAAAAATCTTGGAAGTTGGAGGTGGTATTAAGGGCTAAAAAGGAGGCAACACAGGAACAATTCAAGTGTACTCACAAATTTTTCATCTCTGGTTTTCTCGTGAATCGAAGTCTGGATTCTCCCTCCGGAACTGCAGCTGGACCGTAGATTCGGATATTCGGCGCCGGGGCTCGATAGCCACCCAGGCGATTCGCGTACGCGGATATTAGAGATCCCTAAAGCTTGCGAACCGGCCCGCGAATATCCTACCGACTGCGCCAATTACGTTAGCTGCAATCGGAGGATTTAAAAAAAACCAAAAATGATTTTACTTAATTTATTTTAAATAAAAGAATTACATTAATTATATCTTAATTTAGCCTAAGTGCCTATTCGAAGTATGAATATGGAATGGAATTTTACAGAGTTACAATAATTGGGTAAACTAGGTCCGTGCGTCACAAAGTGCTATCTCAGCTCGCCGTTTCCGTCGTTCGTTAATTTTGCAGCGTATGTTTCTATAATAAAAGTATTGAGTGCTGAGTGGGCGATTCCCCTTATGCAGCTGTGTGTAACATGCAGATATGCTTGTTGTGCGAAGGGTGCGCTTCCAGGGGTTTGGATGACCACATCTATCTTATATTCAGTCCAAGGACTGATAGGGACCATGTCTCCTAAAGAGCATGATGCCGACGTAATGCCGCTGGAACTAGCCGTTCCTTTGCTTGCACGAGGACGGTCGCACGGTTGCCACAGGTAAAGCCGCTTCGAAAATTTTATCAGCCTAGGGTAATTTAGGTACAGTCACGACGTCATGCCACATTTTAACGTATTGCCGTAATCTTTTGATTACGTAAAAGAAGAAAAATACGTGTTCAATATTTTTTAATAATCAAATTGACAGACAAAATAAAATTGGCTTCATCCATATTAGATGTCATTAAAATGACAAAGTTTCATTACGTCACTCGAAATAAAAATAATTTCTACGAAACGTTAACTTATTCAGAGGCCATAAAACTAGGTAATAAACATTTTAAAAAATCTAGTAGAAAATCTGTGCCTCTCATAAATACATATTGCTGATGGAAAACAAGCGGTAAGAGCGCGGTAATATTTAATTGGTTCCAATTTGCGAGTTAATTGAAATATTGAATATCCGTTGCAGTTTCACGATCCGTTTGTTGCTTTATAAAAATCTTTGCACTATATTTTTATAATTAAATGATGGAAAAATGCGGTGGGAGGTGAACAGATTGAACAGAATGTTCGCTTTCATAATTTCTAACGTGACAATATTATAGTGACCGTCCATGTCACGGCATTATGATAACATAGGGAAGTAAAATGTTTGGAAACATAAGAAAATGCTTAATGTTATGATTGTTGCAAGCTATACAGGGTGTTTGGCGCATGGACCGACACAATTTTTTCAGGGATTTGGGAGGTCATTAGCTAGGTTCTACCCATACACCCTTTGTCCCAAATGTCACGGTTGGTTACATATGATTATTTTTTTTAAATGAAAAAAATTCCCAAAATGTGTCCTTTAATTTGAAATAACTTTTTTGTTTGTGGGTGTAGTGGCACAAAACAAATTTTGTTGCATTCTCCAAAGTCCTTTAAATCTAAAAACATCTTTGTTTTATACAACTGGTTTCAAGAAAATTCCTTACAAGCTTCCAAAGTTAATTTTTGTATTTAATGAATGAAATTTTACAACTTCTAAATTAATTATAAAAAAAACTAAAAGCTATTTTGAACTTAGCTAGAACCTAGCTAATGACCTCCCAAATCCCTGAAAAAATTGTGTCGGTCCATGCGCCAAACACCCTGTATATGAAAGAAGACGTGACGCCAGCAACTAAGGCAATGAGAAGACGGCGCCCTGCATGCGCAGCGCCCAAGGCCCCAAGCGCGATTGCGCTGCTACCGTCAATAAAAACAGTTCCATACATGACATTTTGTAAATAGTGTTTATTTTTATTTTTAGTTATTTATTACACGACTGCCCAAAAAGGAGTGTAATGTATTCAGGGTTGATGTATGTTTGTATGTATGTGAGATTCTTTATTCAACCATAACTGTTAAATTCCTGAACAGATTTAGATGTGTGGGGTATCGTTAGAATCCTTACATCATCCCGAGTGACACTGGCTATATTTTGAAAAAAATCAATATGTCTCCATTTTGAAGTGTTTTTTTTCTCAATTATTACTATATGGGTATCAAATTGAAGGCCTCGATGAGACACACACATTCCAAATATAATTTACGGGCACCACTTTTACTTAGGTACGGTGTACGTGTAAAACAAACTATTCATCTTTGGCTGTGCAAACGATTCGCTTGAGAAATCTGGGAAATCACCCTAACAATAACTTGTTAGGCCTTACAGGCATAACCCAGCGCTAGCCGTCGCGAGTAAGCGCGACCGCGCGAGTAAACGGGGGCCGTCCTTGTCCTCATCCATCCTATCTGCACCTCGCCTCGCCGTGAGACTAAACCACCTTTAATGCTTAAATTAGCATGAATAAAGCTTGTTACTCGAATGTAAAAAAAAAAAACGTAATAATTATTAAAAACATGACTGCCCTGCCAAAAAACGAACTAAAAAGTAAATAAAAAACAAGTTGTATTCCCTGACTAAACAGATAAATAAAATTGTCATTGCAGTTGGGGGACCTCTTAGATTAAAAAGTGTTCCACAGAATGGTCCCCCGACTGCATTGACAATAACAATAAAAACAGATAAATAATACAACTTGTTTTTTACTTTTTAGTTCATTTTTTGGCAGGGCAAACATGTTTTGTTTTTTTTAGACATTTATGTGACCATGCTTATTATTTTAGCAAGGGCTACTTTCCACGTCTTCATAATCACGTATGTTACACTAATGGCTTCACCGATTAAATTTATGGAACTTTTTACGAGTTTCATTACTGTCTAAATCTTGGTTGGCGCTAATTAGAAGCTTACTTCGTAAATTACTTGATGCACGGTATTACCTTCAGTCGAGATTGAGGTTCTGTTTACCTAACGCACGTTTATTGTTTTATGTTATGTACTGTGTGTTTGTTTTTATGGGTCAGTATGGGGAAAAAGAAAGTTGGCAACGGCAACTTCGCAAATTGCTGTCAAATATTTTGCTGTTTTGTTTGTCTCAGTATATTACTGATTAATGTTATTATTGCATTTCATAATCAACATTTTATTGCATTATAGAGCGATTTATTTTTATTTTATATTGGCAAATTAATCAAAACAGAGAAATATTTGACTGCTTTTTGCAACGTTTCCTAACTTTCTGAAGGCGGGTTCATTAAAAAGCTACTATACTGTTTGCGGTGTAGCATGGTGCGGGTGACAGGTGACAGAAAGGGTAAAATATATTATAATTTACTTGTTTTTACTGATGCTGTATTTTACGTATGATCCGTACCTACATACAGATTGTGTATTTATTACGGACTCAGTAATAACTGTAGTAAATTAAATAAATTTACCCTTTCTGTCACCTGTCACCCGCACCATGCTACACCGCAAACTGTATGGGCAGTTATTTTAAAATAATTATATGGTCATTTTATAAAGTGTAAAATGTATGTGTTTGGTTTTTAAGGCAAGGGAAACTTATGTATGTATTTAATATGAGAACATTTTTTTTTTACTCAAGGTTCAATTGAATAAATTCAATTGAATAATGCTTTCCTTAAAATAAAGTGATGAGAAAAACTTAGAGGAAATAAGTTGCAAACCAAAAATACCTTAAAACCGTGAAATTAAAACAAATTTCCCACAAAATTTATCATAACACAAGTGCACTGAAGCAGCTGTTATTAACTTAGCCTACTTACAATATTTTTGCCCGAATCTCCGTTGATAACTCCTTAAGATTCCACCTCGCTGGCGTCATATAATGATATTCAGCAGACGACGAACAATTCACACGTTATATCATGGTATTCACAGTGGGTAATATAAAATTTACTGAACACATCCTATCTCAACACTCGAGCAAAGACGTTATAATAAATATTTCACACTTTATTGCTACGCTTATTTGACGACGGGGAGGCCTAATGACCAATTTAACGCTTATGAAGTGCAAATTCTCTGTCATACTGTGAAACGAGACATTATAATACCCAATTTCAGCTTCAGAAAGAATATAAATGGGTAACGCACCTGTGAGACGTTTTTGCTTTCGTTCTCATTTTTTTCTACCCAATATTTTTTTAATTTTATCTCCCCGATTGCTGTAAAAGTTGGAGAAGTGGGGTTTATTAAATTTAATAAAAACTTGACAATGAGTTCGGTTTTCAATTTTATTATTAAAAGAATTTTTGAATTGTAATTTTTCAAAGTGATCGTCTGGACGAGAAAGAATATTGTCTAAGTTAGTTTTCGAAGAGACATTTTTTTACGAAATAGGACTCTAAGTTTATAGAATCAATCAAATTTTCTTGTCTATTCCCCAAAGTAATCACTTTAGATCGGCCTTCAATAATTTACTTTCCAAATACTCACTAAGTGCTGTTTTCATGAATTGTTAAATGTTTCGATTGGGGACTTTTATTGGAAAAGGAAATTGCGAACGGCTACCTGTTCTGACGGCTCGACTCTGAGCCAAATGTAAAAAGAACAAATATTTTTGTTTGATTTTACTCACCTGAATTTTCTTGTCTGGGATCTTGTTATGTACTGTGTCTGGTATGTACTTGTATCTGTATAGCACAGAATAATACAGAAAGCTCACTCCGCATTTTAGGTATAAAGCCGCAAATACCCAGCAGGCTCGTCTTGTCGGGCCAATTTAGTGAGCGTAGCGTAGTTAGAAGATAAAAGAGTTGCGCGATAGAGAGGCAACTTCTAGATGAATATAACTGTAGGTAATTAGCACTGTGCAAGCTGAATTGCACTTTATTTCGTCGTAGCAACAGTCGCTTTTTATATCATTTTGCGAAGTGAATCTTCTGTACTATCTAGCCATTATCTGCATCCAAAAGGAATTTACAAATGACCACTATCTACAACAAAATGCTACCTTTATTATAGTGGTTCAGGTTATAATAGACCTCGCAATAGAAGGATTGGTTCTTGCGCAGTATTAGTTATTAGTTGTTAGTATGAACAGGTAGGAAGACGCTGTTGTCCATCCACCTTTTGTTTTGTTTTAACCCACGACGCAACACCCCTATTGTGTGTGTCTGTCTGTGGCACCGTAGCTCTTAAACGGGTGAACCGATTTGAAAGCAGGTTTTTTAGCGATGGCGCTTAGACAAATGTTTTTATGAAAATCGGTTCAGCCGTTTGTAGATTATCAGTTCTTTTCCAGTGATAAAAATTTGATATTCTGTTACTTCAATGATATTAGTAGAACATATATTAATCAGCCTTTAATATTCCCACTACTGGGACACTGGCGTCTTTTCTGTGAGAGGGAGTGCAATGTAATCCACCACGCGGGCTCAGTGCGGATTGGTAGATATCACATGACTTCAAAGTTAGTTCTAGGACATGCTGGTTTCCCCACGATATTTTCTTTCACCGTTTTGAGAGCAGTGGTGATGAAATAATTTACACAAAGGGAAGCGCCCGTCAGGGTTCGAACTTATGATCTACAATTCGTATGTCACGGCCATTACCACTGGGATACCACTGCTCAGAAGAACATAGTTAGTAACTTCGAACTGATGCTGCAGCGTTAACTTAGATAAACTATTTATAATGCAAAAGAAGTGTATAAGAATTCTAGCCCAAATAGATCATACGGAGAGCTGCAAACAATACTTTATAAAATATCAGATTCTAACTCTACCGTCAATATACATAGACTTGACATTTGCGTGTTTGTATTTAAAAATATCGACAACTTCACAAAAGTAGAAGATACGCACAACGTCAACACTCGCCATAAAAAGAGGTTATGCGCTCCATTATCAAGAAGTAAAATGTTAAGTGTAATGATAAGGGCAGGCGAATGATAATTGCAGTGCTTGTAAAAGGCTGCTAAGTCTTAAGTACTAACATAACATAACACCAACATTGTACACTTAGTTCGCAATAAACGTTTTGGTTTTGACATCACCTGGATTTTGAGGGTCTCCCTTGTTTCATCGAAAAGAAATTGCCAAATTATCACTTCCCAAACAATTTTTCGCATAATTTCATTTGCCAAATTATTACTTAGCAAAAAATCTCTTTACAAATAATTGTAACGCAAACCTAATGTTTAGCATGTGAACGTTTATACAATAACTTGTTTACCAACTAGAACTTTTACCAATTTTTATGTAGTCAAATATTTCAGTTGTAAATACTCATTTTACGCAAAAAAAAAATTGCCAAATATTTAGTAGATTTGTTTTAAATAATTAATTTTGTGTAACTAGTTCAGTTTCGGGTAGCCTGTTTTTTTCCATAGTTTCTTTCTATATAATCTAGTCGTTATTGGCACTCGCCGGCCGCTGCCGCGGCACCGCTCGCTTCGCTCGCTCGGCTCGTGCGTAGGTCACAGTTTTAACCTAACCTAACCTAACCTTTATATTTTTGTCATACCAAATCGTATGACGAAACGTTTATTGTCTAAAGATTGTTTTCTGTAATAAATAATTATATTAAAGACCTAAATGACATTATCCTTGATAATATTCTGCCAAGTAAAAATTTAACCAAATGAAAATGTGCGTACTAAAATAATTCCAAACATTGCATTGGTATAAAAAAAGGTTGCAAAAATTTGTTTGGGTAGTGATTTTTTGGCAAAATCTTTTCGGCAAAACGGCAGGATCCCGGATTTTGAAGAATACCCAACTCCCTTACCAACTTACAGCACATAAATCGTGTTTGAGCTCATTGGAATGTTTTCAATGAATAGTTTTAGACGATGAACAGGGTCTGGTGATGGAAAAGAAAAGAGAAATGAGAAAATGTTTGTGATATACTTTCACTTGTTCAAGCTTTCGTCATCAGCCTAGCATATTCCTAAGTATGCTAGTGTCGGCGGCCAGCTTAAGGTTAGTCATTCAATGCAACCCGCGAAATTCGACTTTATTTTATTTTCGTTTCGTTTTTTAAATGACGGCACTATTTTACGTTGTTTGTTGATCAAAATTCATTGCATGGCTGTAAAAAAAAACCTTGATTATAATCAATTAAAACATCATTATAGATTTCAAAATTTTATTTGATGCAAACCATAATCATAATCGAAATTTTTGAATTTCACGGCCTACATTGACGGATATAATACCAGTATTTTACATGGAGTAACGGCCTATCTGACCTCTACAGCCCAGTTACTCGATTACACGATATGCCTTAATCTCAATTAATATAATATTAAACTTTCTAAGTGTAATGACTTCGAAAATTTCCTCAACTGAGGCTGCTAAGTCAATTTTCAGAGTCTTGTGTTAGTGGATACTGACGTAGGTATAATATGATAAATGACCCTCAAATAATATGTCACCTGACCTACAAGGGTCGTACTAGTTTGCTTCACAAGGCAAAGCAATTATTCTTTTGATCGTTATCGTAAGCCGAGAGTAAAGACCCTTTGTTAGTTTAGGCTTCGTTATTTCAGATTTGTGACTTTTGCCTCCAAATCTCATTGTTTGGAAAAGGTTAAATTCTTTTCAGTAAGGTAATAGATATGTTATTTTTCTTTTGTTGTTCAGGGCTCGTGGAAAATTATACTGTTTGAAAAGTTTGTTATAATGGAGTCTTTAATATTCAATTTTATTTCAACCTTGATATTAGTCAAATATTTTCTGAGGGCTTTTATAGTAAGACTTGCTAAATTAATTGCCTTTCATTGACAGAAATAATAGCTTAATGGTGTGACCACCAGACTGCCAAGTTATAAGTCTCGAGATCTAACCTCTGACTTTTGGATTCAAGTGCGTATGGTAGAATTATCACTTGCTTCAAAAACGTTAAAGGAAAACACCGTGAGGAAACCGGCATGCTTGAGAGATATTTCTCAACGACATAATGAAGCCAAGTCAGAGGCCCATGAGTGGCTTTAAAACGCTGACACCAGATTAGTCACTTTTCACTCGAAACACAAATAAGAAGTAATAACTAACGCATGTAAATAGGTAAATGTACGTGCTGGTGTGTGTCTGGTGAGTATATTTTCTAGGTTTTTTATTTAATGTTGATACGAGAGAAGGTTTTTTACACGCTTAATTTGGCGGCATAAAACTCTTACACCAGATTAATCACTAAACACGAAAAATAAAGAATTGTCTTTTAAAACGTTTACAGGCACCTTCAAATCTAGAGTGCTGGTTTTGTTTCCGTTATTTTAGCTTACTTTAAGGCCACACAGACCATTAAGTCATTACGACTAAAGACCATCTACAATCTTAATCAAAATTACTGACCCACAGACCAAATTCCAACCCACCAAAAACAACAAAAAAAAACTTTGAATTTTCATAATTCCATCTAGAAATACTTTTTATTTTTATAATTCCAGCTGGTAAAACCGTTTATAAATTCAAGAGAATAAACTGGGAACGTAACGTCATTTCCTCCGCCGGGTCCGACACGAGTCCACGCCGACGGAAATGAGATCCCTCCACCCTTTTATCAGGGACTAATCGCGATAGAACATGGTCGCGTACTTGGAATAAGATTTCCCACTGAGCCGCAAAACGTTTGTACTTAAATCCTGAAGTGTATTTTTTCTGCTACTCTTTATTACGTAAGAAAATGAACGGCACAGCTGTTGCAAGAAGGATTTAATTGAATGCTGTGATGTTTATCTGCGGCTTCAAGAGTTCTTTTTTTATGTTTTTTGTTGTTGTGAGCAAATTATAGCACAATAATTTAATACAGTAGGCACAATAATATTATTACACTAGCTATGCCCCCGGTTCTGCTCACGTAACTGTGTATTCTATCGGCATTTTGAGTTATGCACCGCTATTGATTTTGTCAATTTAAACTAAAACTTATAATTTCTTTAGTCGTAAATAAATTAAACCACTTGTTTTTCTGCATCATCGTAGGTTAGATCTAAAGCTCTGATAATTTGCTCAATAACAAGAAAAACTTCTAAAACGCCAACCAAATTTATCCACTGAAACCAATTTATAAATATTACTACTAGTTTTCTAACCCTATCCGAAGTTGGCAACACCGTAACCCGCACTATTTTTAGGTATTAGAACGAACGGGGACCGTAAAAGTTGGTGTTTGGCGTATAAGCTGATTACTGCATGTAATCTGGCTTAAGAGTGACACATGACCCCTCTCGGTGCCTTCAATTAGGTTTTCTGTCTCACTACACTACCTTAGCTGTGTTGCGCTGGTTTATGTTGAAGCTTGATCTACCTAATAGGCTGTTTAGTATTCTAAAACATTAAAGTGTACGTATCTTTGTTTAAAAATAGAAAAATAAATAGTACTTCAAGTCACAGCTAGAGACATTTCATATTTGATGTCCACACGGAGGAGTTCGTGGCTAAGTTATAACAGCCGCACGGGTCAATCGAAGCTACGCTTACCGAGGTCTGTCCGTGGATGGGTGACCATCCTTTACATACCGAGACTCGTCCTTGCCTCAGACAGCACGTACGTGCCTCAACAGTATTATCAATGCGTATCCTATACTATTAAAACGACGACGACGTTTTTAAACGTGATCATAATATATATATATATATATATATATATATATATAAATATTAATATATATATATATATATATATATATAATGAAATCATATGAATATATATATATATCACATTCTCGTAAACGGCTCTAACGATTTCGATGAAAGTAGCAATACAGGGCTTACGGCGGCGAAAAATCGATCAGCTATGTCTCTTATCTGGGAAATAAAAATAACCGTATTTTCACGCGAGCAGAGCCCGGTTGCCTAAAGAGTAAAGCAAGATGGCTACCTTAGAAAAATGACATGGCAGCACGGAATTAGTAAGTACCTACTATCATGGCAGCATGGAATTGGTATGTGCTATACATGAAATTAGTATGAGCTTTCCTATACTATAAAATGAGGATTCTCTATTTTCTCCAGAGCAGAGCTCGGTCACCCAGGTTACCTATTAACTGGGTTGTGGAGGTCAGATAGGCGGTTACTCCATGTAATAATTACACTGGTATTCAGCGGCATCCGGTTAGACTGGAAGCCGACCCCAAGGCATAGCAACATAGTTGGAAATAGGCTAAGCAAAAACAACACAAAACAAAAAAACACACAAAACAACACAAACACACAAAATTACATTATTGTATTTAATTTTACACTGCCCATTTTTAGAAATTATCCCACACGCTTAGTTAATTATTTATGAGATACAAATAACTGTCTTCTCCAACTCGCAAATAACGCGTGGCTAACAAGCCAAGCATTGAAGAAAAAACCGGCCAAGTGCGAGTCGGACTCACGCACGAAAGGTTCCGTACCATTATCTATAAAAACGGCAAAAAAATCATGTCTGTTGTGAATGGGAGCCCCCATTAAATATTTATTTTATTCTGTTTTTTTAGTGTTTGTTGTTATAGCGGCAACAGAAATGCATCATCTGAGAAAATTTCAACTGTCTAACTATCACGGTTCATGAGATACAGCCTGGTGACAGACCGACGCACGGCAAAAACCATGTCTGTTTTATGAGAGCCCCCCTTATATATATTTATTTTATTCTGTTTTTTGTAGGATTTTTTGTTATAGCGGCAAAATAAATACATCATCTGTGAAAATTTCAACTGTCTAACTGTCACGGTTCATGAGATACAGCCTGGTGACAGACGGACGGATGGACAGACAGCGAAGACTTAGTACCTAATAGAGTTCCGTTTATACCCTTTGGGTGAGGAATCCTAAAAAAGAGTGTGTCAGCTTCGACGCACGACTTGATTTTAGTCCTTAATACGCAATAGAACGCTTACGCTTACGCTTACGCTTACGCTTACGCTTAGTATTTGAATACGCAATAGGCAAAAAAGGTAAATAAATAAATCTGTTAAAAAAGAAACCCTACCCCCCAAAATAAGACCAGTAGTTTTTGAGTTTTTAATACATTACAAAAAAAAACGAATCGTTATAAAGATAAATCTTTATATTATTAGTGTAGATAACTAATAAAGTATGATAAATCGCGTGGTTGCAGACAATTTAGCTATATTAAGTAACCACGCTGACGTGGTGTAGATATTTGTAAGCTATCTGTACATTGAGGTTTATTATGGAGAATGCTAGAGGTTTTTTTAGGAATTTTATTACAGGTCCAAACGGATTTTAATACTTTGTAGATTTTTTCAGAGCGTTTATACTTAAAGTGGGCAATGTCGCAAATAGCTGTCAAATTTTTCGCTGTTTTGATTTTAATGTGGCAATATTACTGTAAGGAAATTTAAAATATGGCTTACTACTGAACTCAAATATTGATTATGAAAACACCGACTTTTTAATTTTAGATGTAAAGAAGTTTTTGGAAACTTTCCAGATGCATTTTTTCACATCTAAAACGGTTACAACCTCAAATTCAGTGTTATAATTGCAATTAATTATTATTATTCTAGATCACAGTCACCCATATTGCTTATTTCCATATAGTAATTTTGCCCGGAGTCTGGATTTGTGCCCGGTTGATGGCAATAGGCTCGCCCCCTATTACATGGCACTTAAAACATAGCTGGCGAAATGTGGGTGTACCTACTACAGGTACACCTCTGCCCAACCCTTCGGAGAAACAAGACGTGATGTTATGTTATGTTATGTGTGTAATATTGCCAAATTAATAAGAACAACGAAATGTTTGACATTTATTTGCGTAGTTACCCATATTCACAATAAACGCCCTTAATATTTAACTGCCGCGTTGGTCTAGTGGTCGCAAGCGCTACAGCTGAGCAATAGGCCCTGAGATCGATTCCCAGGTCGAACAAAGTCTTATTGGATCTTTCAGTATAAAAACTCTTAATGTTCGTTCTACGAAGTATTTGCTATATTTTTTTCGGCCTAAACATGACAAGTTTTTTTTTGGATTCATACAAAAGACATGACCAGCAATCACTGGTGTGCGTATAACCTTCGTGTATAAAATGATCATACATCTAACAACTGACGTTAGCAAATAATAATAAAAAATAAAAGGTTTATTCACAAAAAAAAAATACAGAAACACATCTATAATGCACTTTACAAGTTGCAAAATCTGTACAAAATGCATATAAGCCTGTCCCTACTAGGATAGCCTGTATTCTAAGAGACAGAACAGAAATGCAGCTTAACTTTTCATATAGTTCATTTTAGATAGGTAATCCGCGAGCTTCATCCTTTCTATCAACTATGTGAGTATCTATGGTGCATTATTAACTTTTCTGTACTTAACTACATAATTTCTAAATATTAGCTTACAGTGTGCTCAACTTTTGTTCAGCGCTCACTACGAAGGATTAAAACTATAACTCCTTATCTTTCGATTGGCATTCCATCCATGCAGTTATGTAGTCATGTTCGCATTCCAGTTAGCTATTAGTATGCATTATAGGTATTGTAAGTAACCTGTTATGCTATCTAGTTGTGGTTACTTGGAATTTCCAGTTAAAGGGATTTATTTATTTTATTAAGGTCAACCAACAATTGTTTACACCAGTACCTACATGAGCAGCATATTATTTATAATAGGATACAATTGCGGGTGCAACAATTAATTATAGGTTAACACCGCTAGCACAAAACACAGTGGTAAAACAATTAATTATTAAATTAAGACAGAATCATAAAAAAAAAAATGCGAAAATAAAATTAATAAATTATATCACAAACGAGTAAACAAGATACAAATTGAATAATAATTGACAGAAAATTAGATTATAAATTAGACTAGAATAAAATAAATTATATTTACCATTTAAGAACAAATTAAATTAATTAAATTAAAACAACAACAATCCTGACTGTGGTAAGGTAAAAAAAAACAAAACCGTAACAAACACAAGAAAAATCATTAAGACATAATCGTTAATAATTAAAATAAACAACCGAATCCAATAAACAAAATTATTCTATCAAATGATACAATTATAATTATAATAAAAAATAACAAAAATAATGAGATTTGAGTATCGATTAAAGAAAATCACTGTGCAAATAAAAATAAAATAAAGATACTAAAAAATAAAAATAAAACAAAATGTCAACAGCAATATCCTTACGAGTGTGTCGCATGATCGGATCTAATACCTACCTAGATATCAATCTATAAGGTGTTAAAAAAAAACTCTAGAAACTTTAAGAGATGGTTTAGACCATCGAATTGAATAACTTTTGCTATGGAACCAACATTGAAATCGTGAAAAAAAAAACTGCTGTTCCATATCTATGAATGATTGTCTATAGCTACAGTGCAACAGTTCAATACCATGCAATTTCAGTGGATGTTTATCATCAAGTTGCATTGTTACAGAAAAGGTTTTACTTACAATATTCCTTTCTATAAAAATAAAAATAAATGTTGCTTTTGAAAAATTTTCCGACTCTTTTTTCTGGTATGGTGTCTCTGCGAGCTACACGAAATAAGCTTATGCCGTAGTGAAAATATTAATCAAATTACAATTTTACTAACACTTTGTTAGAAAATAAACGATCGGAATCAACTTCTCTGTATATTCTACTAGGTACTTGATTTGTTGGAATTGCACCATCGATGCTGGATAAGTTCGAGAATAAGGACACAACAGAAATCTAAAGTCAATCCTAAATAAAAAATCTATATAAACAGTAAATATTAATAAACACGAATCAATAGTCAGAAACAACCCCCAAATCCCGCACTCGTAAACATTGTAACCGTAAAAAGAGCCGACAGGGATCACATGGAACGTGCCAAATGTTCTATAGGCGACAAACGGATTGTTTGCTTGTAATCTAAATCCGAACAGGTGTATCGCACATTTGAATAAAACAACGTTTTTCTAGCCCCTATTTTAGGGTTAGCGAAACGTAAAAACTGTTTCGGAATCCGTCAATGTTTGTTTTTGTGTGTCTTTGTATTGTTTTCTCTTGTTTCATTTCGTGACTATGGGTTAGCGACGAATAAAGGATTAGTTTATTCGTATGCCAACTTATATAGGCAGTGGAATAAATAATTTCTATTCCACTGCCTCGTTGGTCTAGTGGTCGCAAGCGCTACTGCTGAGCACGAGGTCTTGGCTTCGATTCCCGGGTCGGGCAGTGTTATTGGGTTTTTCTATCTAAAATTTCTCAGTAGCACCCCGGAGTCAGGATTTGTGCCCGGTTGATGGCAATAGGCTCGCCCCCTATTACACGGGACTTAAACATAACTGGCAAAATGTGGGTGATCCTGCTACCTCTGCCCAACCATTCGGGGAAACAAGGCATGATGTTATGTTATGTATGTAATTATTATTAATTCGTTCATTCATTTTAATCATTACAGGTAAGCATAATAAACTACTCATTTATTATTTCACATTTAAGTAGGTACGTCAAGCATATTATTACAAGGTCGATTGATTCACAATCTGTCAGCTTTAAATTACTCAACGGTATAGTCGCCTTTTTTTATTAACAGAGATTTCAACTGCTTCGAGAAAATTTAGTCATTTGGTAGGGATTTTAATTTATCCGATAGCTTATTAAATATATTACCTAGTCTTGAATATGGGTTTTACCCGATAACTTTTAAGTTTGTGATGGGCAGTATTAGTGTATTCTTGTTCCGGCGGTTATAGTTTTTATTTAGCTCGATATTAGATTTAAAGTGGTCCCTATTTTTCCTAACGAATATACAACTTTGAAGTAAATACACGGTGACATTTGAATCACAGTTTTGTTAAAACAAACGTTGTTCATACCATGGTCTACTACCATTCTATAGCATCCAATAAATATAAAACATCATTGTTTTTTGAAAAAAACACAAAAAAGTCAAAGCTAAAAAAGTCGGGATTATCGTTACTCCTGACAGACACTGCGGCGCTCGCGTCTCAAAGTAGTTGCGGCGCGGCGCGTGGCTCACGTACGTTACACAGCATTGTCCAGGGAAATGAACCTTGATAAACGAATTTAGTAAGCACTTATTTTTGTAAGTCTTACTAAAAAATACCAAAGTTCTAAATTAACTTCGGTAGGTATTTTATCACTGATAAATGACTACTTTAAAACAGATTTTTATGCCTTGGTATGGCTTTGGGTATGGTAAACTTC
This sequence comes from Xanthia togata, assembly GCA_963853775.1. Taxonomy (NCBI): domain Eukaryota; kingdom Metazoa; phylum Arthropoda; class Insecta; order Lepidoptera; family Noctuidae; genus Xanthia; species Xanthia togata. The sequence goes on along the minus strand of OY970794.1, from coordinate 25,038,489 downwards.
GGTCGGTATTTTCTGGCTATACACACTTGCACGAAGCAACGCACCGTTCTAACGCGTCGAGGTCGTTGACCTCAAATAATTTTATAATTTTTCATTCTAGGTGCGAACTTACGGTAGGTACTATCAGACATGGTTTTCATTCTTTCCTGTAGGTACTAGGTACGGGTACCTATTGTAACTAACGTGAGATTATTAGGTATTATTTATTTATTGGGATATTACAGGAACAGGACAAAAACAAATCTTATACCACAAAACCGAGTTAGCTCCGTGTGCACCAAGACAACATTGATTCCAATTTTCCACATTCCAATAGTTAGAACTCATTTTCAGTAAAAACGCGCGATGAGTGCCTGTGACGTATACTGTTATTTCGGTAGACTGGCTAGCCGCCCGGGTGGCGCAGGCGGCCCGCGGCAGTCAACGAAAGAAATGGGCGGTCATTGGCTTATGATTTATTTACATTTTGGCCCGCATTGGCCGGACATCCTTGTGGCCCACGTGGGTGTCCACGTGGACTACAAGGATGTCCGGCCAAGGCGTAGTTGTAAGGCGTATGCATAATAGGCAAATAAGTTGGTTTTATAGCCTGTGTTGCACTTCAATATACTTAGTGCATACATAAACTGGGACAATTTTGCTCTTGTACAATCTACATGTTTCTTCCAATTTTGGTTTGTTCAATGTTAGCTCTAAAAGTGTAAATTCTTTTATTTCTTCTAATTTGATTTGTTGTGTTAATGTCTTTAAGTTTAGTAGGGTTCTTTGGTAAGTTCTGAATTGGCATATTTTATTTTATTTAAGTTTATTTCGAAGTTATGTTCGTTTAACCATTGCTCAGTTTCTGTGAAAGATGTTTTAATAGCTATATGGTCAACATTCGAAGGCGTTTTAAATAATAAAGAGACATTGTCAGCGAACAAAATACACGACGAACTAATATTTTTGGCAAGTCATTTATGTATAATATAAATAAGCTACATTCTAAAACACTTCCTTGGGGTATTGAAGTATTCATGGTAGCCATGTCTGATCCTACGTTGTACATTTCCTGGTCAACGTTATCGAAATATTTTATTTCTAAGAATTGTACTCTGTCTTGTGAATATTATTTAAACCAATTTAAAGCTTGTACTCTAATACCCGAACCGTAAAGTTTTTGTAACATAATATTGCGTGATATCTTGTCATACGCCTTCGTCATGTCTAGGAATAGTCCAATAGCGTACTTTAGTTCGTTAATGTAACTGTAAATTTTTTGTACGTAGTTGTATACCGCTAAAGTTGTTGAGCATTTTTTCCTAAAACCGAATTGATTTTTATCTAACATATTTTTCCAAAAAATTATTGACGCGATTTGCCATTGCTTTTTCGTTTCTTTTTTGAGATAGTAGGTAACAATGCAATAGGCCTATAATTACTAGGATTTTCTGAATTTCCTCCGTTTTTTGCAATTGGGCACACTTTCGTAATTTCAAGTTTTTCTGGAAATCTTCCCTCATCGAAAGAAATGTTTATTAGTTTAGTGAGAGGCGATGTTAGCTCCTTTACACATTTTTTTACTAATAGTGGTGGGATATCGTCCATTCCAAAGCTTCGTTAAAAACTTCTTACTTAGTTACCGGTTTGATGTACATGGATGTTCGTGGTTATTGCGGGCGTATGCACCAAATGTGACGATGGCCCACACTGCGCTGGCGCCGCTGCTCCCGTACTTTTGTTATCTACACCTACCGATACGAAATAATCATTAAATGCTGAGCAAACTTGTTACGGTGATTTTATTATTAGGTTATTTAATTTTCAAAGGAAAAGGTATTTTTCTATAGATTTGTTTAGTTTTATTAGGTTTTTATGAGCATGAGGAGCAGGGTGTAAAGTTCACTGATCCACCTCAGAAAATGGAGAATCTTCCGATCAGAAGGGTGTTGTGTCTGGCGGGCAAATGCCCAGGTGTTGATGTCGGATAGTCTTATATATGTCGCTCGCGCGGTAAACTCTAATTGCGCGATGCAGGATTTGTGTGACGTGATCCGAGATACCGTTATTGTTAACAGTAATTTCAAATTCTGTGCTTCTATAATTTGTAAATAAAAGATCTATACAAGTCGATGTTAATTTTGTGGTACTTGTAGGAGTTTTGACGATTTGATGTACGAGTAGGTTAAGTTCTGTCATGATATTGTTAAGTCTCTGTTATTCCTTTGCTTTTTTTTTAATAATCTAATTTAAAATCTCCGGTAATAATGAGGCGTTTGTTTTTGTACTTTAATGTAATGAGCTTCAGTAGTTTATTTAAAAAGATAAAGAACTGTTCTATATTTCGATCACGAATAATGATAGAAATTAAGTCACCAAAACTAGAATAATAATTAGTTTTGGTGACTTAATTTCTATGGCACAACATTCCACAACATATTCGACTGATAGATTGGTAATGTGGGGTAGTTCTTTGCAGTTCAATCCCGTTCGTGTCGGAATGGCAGCTCCACCACCTCGTTGGTTTGGTCGACAGAAGGTCGAACTGAACTCGTATCCAATGACTGTAATTAATATTATTTTTGATGATTTCTAATCCAGGTCTCGTTAAGGCAGAGTACATTGTAAGGTTCATTATCTAGTAGACTCTCAAGAATATGAGTTTTGTTTTTGAGACTTTGCACGTTTTGTATGAATATTTTAAATTCGAAAAGAATGGTCTTTGGGCTGTTTGTGGCTTACATCACTGTGGAGTAGCGGATGTGGTTGTAACAGATTTGGTTTGTGGTGCAGTCGTGGCTCATGAATGTATTTTCAGATGGATTTTCGTTGTTTCTACGGACAGGTTTCGTTCTTCTCTGTATTTACTTCTTTCTTTTAGTTCGTCCGAAACGAGATATTCCGAAATATGAAGTCCTTGCCCTTTCAAAAATCTTGCCTGTGAAATGATATACTTCGTCATTCTTTTGCTGATGAGCTCTATTTGTATATGCATGTAGGATTTAAAAATAATAAAATGTAAAAATAATAAGTAATAAGTATGTGTTTCTGAACGGAGTGATTGTAATAGATTTATGGACGAAGGATTGAGTGAAAGGAGTGAATGAGAGAGTGAAAGGAGAACTAGACAGGAAGGGGGAATAGAGAAGATAGTGGGACTGATTTGTGGTACGAAGGAAAAATAATTCTAAGGTGAAAGTTGAAATAAAGAAGAAGCATTTTGATCAGAAAACAGGATTTCATTTTGAACCCTCTCCTACAAAATCTCGTCCGGGATAAAGGGTTCAAGTGATAACGAAGCTTTATACGTTTTGTGAAAAGAAGTCACCGCGTGGGCGCGTGCACCGGTACCTACCGGGCATAACCTCAAACGGCCAACACCAATTACGATTTTACGATTATCTTTCCAAAACTAAGGCGAAAAACGATGTCTGACGATGGTAAGAAGAACGACGAAGGCCTATTCAGGGCAATTGATTGTATACCCAAGTTCACAGGAGATGATATGACGTATTCCTCCACGAAGTGGACTCAGGATTTAGACGACAATGCGGAGATATTCGGATGGAGTCCGCAACAAAAGCTAATAATCGCCCGATGTAGTTTAGCTGGCACGACGGAACTATGGTTGAAAACTGAAAAGGCGTTCAGAACATACGATGACCTCAAGGTGGTGCTGCTCAAAGAATCCCCTGAGATGGTAAACAGAAAAAAAAGCCATGAGATAATAAGCACGAGGAAGAAACAAGCAAACGAGACATTTTATCAATACATGCTCGTTATGAAGGAGCTGGGTAAGCGCGCGAGGTTTCCAGACTACGTAGCGATTCAGTAAAAGTATATTGTTTTCTTTTAAGTCAGACCACAGTAGGCTAAATGTTGTTTTATTTGGTAGTATAAGATTTTTTTTTCTGTATGTCATAAATACTTTTCTTCAGAATTTTGCTGACTGTGTGTTTCATATTGTTCCAAGTTCATTAAAGTGTAATAGTAGTACCATCTTAGTTTAAAGGAGCACTCTAGATTAAGATGATGGTGATGACTCTAGAAAAGAGAGTAATGGTTTAGGAAAAAAAAAATGTTTACATTTAATTTTTCTGTAGATTTCAGTCTGAGGACAGACTGATTGGCAGGAGGGCCGAGTTGTAGGATTTAAAAATAATAAAATGTAAAAAAATAAGTAATAAGTATGTGTTTCTGAACAGAGTGATTGTAATAGATTTATGGACGAAGGATTGAGTAAAAGGAGTGAGTGAGAGAGTGAAGGGGGAACTAGACAGGAAGGGGGAATAGAGAAGATGGTGGGATTGATTTGTGGTACGAAGAAAAAATAATTCTAAGGTGAAAGTTGAATTAAAGAAGAAGCATTTTGATCAGAAAACAGGATTTAATTTTGAACCCTCTCCTACATGCATATCTGACAATATGAAACGATCAACGTTATTTATCAGCTTTTCTACCTTAACAATTATTAGTTTTACAAATATTCATGTGTTTTTTGGTATTTTGGTGTATTTTACAGGCATTTTTGTAAACGCATCCACGAAACACGAACAAATTTTAAGTTTAAAAAACCTACTACTTAATAGTGGTTAATTGGTAACCTTCTAACTCTCGCCCAATAAATTCACTCAACCGAACCCCCACAGCACACCTACAGAATATCAAACCCAACCTCTTAATCAACACAATAAACCCAATGTCACTATAACAATTCATCAAATATCGCTCAGTATCTAGTATCACCAATATACCTATACCTATGCGGTTGAAACTGCATTCGCCTCAGAAACGCCTGGAATGCTGGTCACCCCAGCGTGCCTATACATCGCAATGTAATTGCTTTAGCAGGCTGCAAGCTAACTGGTAACACTGCCTATTAAATTTGGTGTAGGTGCTATCTGTCTACCTAGGAAGTAATGGTGTAGAAATGCAAGCCTGTTTATCATTGTGTCGAATGAAATCAATATATCCCGCTCCTGCTTCGCACGGTTTTCACGATTTGACAAAACATCGAGAATTCTTAGGTAAACATAAATTAAATACTAATGTATTATATACAATAAACCTTCCGGAATAAATTTTCTAAACGATGGTGAAAATATCATCAAAGTCTGTTTCTTGGTTTAAAAGAACAACGCGGACTTACAGTCAAACGCGAAAAGCGAAGAGTATTTAGAAGAAAATATTTTTCCAGTATTGTCGTCATCTAATTTTTATCTCAAATGTCAGCGGAATTTTCGTGCTGTTGTGATTTATTTCTGTATACATATGAAAAAATTACTGGGTTTGCCCATTTTTGGTTCAACAATGACAATTTTTTTCGACATCCAAAAATTCGGCAAAACACAACAATGTAGGAAACAAAAATATGACTTTAATAATACCAACCTATTATTGTTCCACTGCTGGACAATCACTTCTCATACAGAGAATGCATGAGCATTGATCACCGCGCTTGCTCATGGCGATTTGAGTCCAGTTTCCTCACGATGTCAATGATGTCCAATATCCATTAATCTTAGAAATTACATATTAATTGAAAAAGTCACATTGATACTTGCCAGGATTCGAACTCACGCCCTTCTCAACCCTCTGTGCATGTACATCGATACATCCGAACTAGGTACGTATCAAACTGACGTCAAACAAAATCCTGCAACGCGCAAGCAGAGTTTACCGCGTGACTAACATATACAACGTCCCGGCATCAATCGTTGGGCAGTAGCCCACCAGACACAACACACGTCTGGTCGGAGGTTACAACCTGTTCCTCGTACTTCTATACTACTTTTGAACCTTAATGACTATTAGTTGATATTATTATTTACTCTCAATAAGCAAATTGTTGTATATATATATATCTATATGACCCATACGTCTTGTAATTCTCCTTAGAATTAATTAAAATTAAACCCAAAACGATTGCACTACATCCCACGCTCATAGACCATGTTCAGATATAGTTCCAACCCGGTGGCCGTCTCTCATTCTTTATTCATCACGGAACCAGTTCAATTAATGTAACATCCCCCAACAGTACCTACTAGTACTACCCTTGTCAATCAACGTCTATTTTGTCTCCTCACATCCCATTTTCAATCTATAGTTTTGTTTGTGTCTTATGTAATAATTACATAGAAGGAACCTGAAGGGTTTTAGGAAAAGAATTACTGTTTTCCAAAAACCCTTCAGGTCCCTTTAAATTGATGGATGTCAACTTTTGATGTAACTTTTATGGTACTTATACAGGGTGTTTGGCGCATGGACCGACACAATATTTTCAGGGATTTGGGAGGTCATTAGCTAGGTTCTAGCTAAGTTCAAAATAGCTTTTAGTTTTTTTTTATAATTAATTTAGAAGTTGTAAAATTTCATTCATTAAATACAAAAATTAACTTTGGAAGCTTGTAAGGAATTTTCTTGAAACCAGTTGTATAAAACAAAGATGTTTTTAGATTTAAAGGACTTTGGAGAATGCAACAAAATTTGTTTTGTGCCACTACACCCACAAACAAAAAAGTTATTTCAAATTAAAGGACACATTTTGGGAATTTTTTTCATTCTAAAAAAATAATCATATGTAACCAACCGTGACATTTGGGACAAAGGGTGTATGGGTAGAACCTAGCTAATGACCTCCCAAATCCCTGAAAAAATTGTGTCGGTCCATGCGCCAAACACCCTGTATAAGTGGCTGTGAAGTGCTTACCATTGTTTGCTTTTTTGTCTTTCGCGTGCATTCTGAAAGTGGGCGAAAACGTCTCAAATAGATGTCAAATATTTCACTATTTTGATTAATTTGGCATTGTTACTGTATGGAAATATGAAATATAGCTAATTAGTGAACTAAAATATTGAATATGAAATGCATTAATTAATATCGTAACACCAAAATGTAGTTTTAGATATAAAAAGTATTTGGAAACTTTCCAAATGCCTTTTTAGGGTTCCGTAGCCAAATGGCAAAAAACGGAACCATTATGGATTCGTCATGTCTGTCTGTTTGTCTGTCCGTCCGTATGTCACAGCCACTTTTTTCCGAAACTATATGAACTATACTGTTGAAACTTGGTAATTAGATGTATTCTGTAAACCACATTATGATTTTCACACAAAAATAGAGAAAATCAATATCTTTTGGGGGTTCCCCATACTTAGAACTGAAACTCCACAATTTTTATTCATCAAACCGTACGTGTACGGTATCTATGGATAGATCTTCAAAAATAATATTGATGTTTCAATTTTTGTTTTTCTAAACTGAATAGTTTCCGCGAGAGACACTTCTAAATTGGTAAAATGTGTGTGTAACTTCTAAAATAAGAGAATGATAAAACTGAAAAAAATATATGATGTACATTACCATGTAAACTTCCACTGAAAATTGGTTTGAACGAGATCTAGTAAGTAGTTTTTTTTAATAATTCATAAATAGTAAACCGCAATATACCTTTCATTCAATCAACTCAAATATAAAAATAAAAGCAAAACATTTAATTTCATAAACATAAACAACCTTATGCATAAACCGTGAACCATTATTAGAAAATAATGGTTCACGGTTTATGCATAAGGTGTATGTCACTTGCTGCTAGGGAACCCTTCATGGGCGAGTACGACTCGCACTTGGCCGCTTTTTACACCTAAAACTGTTACAATATCAAACTCAGTGCTATAATAATTGCAATTCATCTATACTTATTACTTATATATATATTATTTATAATATTATAAAGAGTAAAGATTTGATTGTTTGTTTGTTTGTTTGTATTGAATAGGCTCCGAAACTACTGAACCTATTTGAAAAAATCTTTAACCATTAGAAAGCTTAGTTTTCAGGGAGTGACATAGGCTACTTTTTATCCCGGGAAAAATAACAGGTCCCGCGGGAAAGACCACGGGAGCGAAGCCGCGGGCAAAGTGCTAGTTATTAATATTTTAGTTCACTAGTTAAATATATTTCATATTTCCATTCAGTAGTAATATTGCCAAACTAATCAAAACGGGTAACTATTTGACAGCTAAGAGTACTTGTGACGTTGTCAACTTTTCACACAATATATAAACAGTTTTATTGTATGCGACAGTAAAAAAAAATACAAATACGAACAAAATGAATAAAGAGGTACTCGTACATGTCTAAAATAGTATCTAAGTTATTCATGAATGCAAATGTAGAAAATCAAAGTCTCTTTTCAAAGCGATCCCTTGAAGCATATTATAGTGACGAATAGTAAACAGAAGGGTAAATAAGAGGATGGCGCTAAGGGGATGAATCTTCTCATACAATACCGGAGGTCAGTTAGGGTCACATTTAATATACTCCCCAAAATGTTGTATTACCCTCTAAGGGATGCTACTTGGGTAGCTTTGCAGGTACATATATAACACTATACTTTTGTGTACTGCAAGCCAAAATTATGGACACAGCAGAAAAATATTATTTGCGTAACAAATAATGATTCTGTTGTGTTTTACACACACATAACATAAATATATAATTCAAATAATTTTTCAAGCATGTTGATTCAAAATAACACATCCACGTGGAAGTCTGATTTACTTAATTTCCTGAAAAGAAAATACAGATTTTCCGCATTTTTGTTTTGATTTGACACGTATCAACAAATCTTATCATATCACATTTTTAGGTATTAGGTATAGTAAATTTATATTCAAGATTATTTGTTATCGTTGTTCACAGCGACGGCGTTACGAACTGTGCTATTGCATTAAATCCTTGTGTCGGTTTCCGCTTGGAATTCTAATTAGAGGTGTGTGCATACATAATAATCTGTTCTCATGATAGAAATTTCTATACTAAGCGTTGAATTATAACCTGCAAAATTCTGCAAAATATTGTCGCCTGCAGCGAATACATGAAGTAGGAAAATTTGTGTTTGTAGATATTTTGTTTCTCTGACATCACACCTATAGTCCTCGAAAGGTAAGGCAGAGATGTACTTATAGTACACCCATATTTCGCAGGTATTTATAAGGGGGTGCGGAAGAGCCGCGCCCCCTAATATATGGGACTTAAACATTTTGGAGTTGTGCCAAGTAGATTGCAATAGGTTCGATTGCCATCATCCGGGCACAAATCTAAACTCCTGACTGCTACTGGGAAATTTCTGATAGAAAAATGAAATAACACTGCCCGACCTGGAAATCGAACCCAGGTCCAAATGCTAAGCAACAGCGCTTGCGACCACTAGATCAACGTGGCAGTTTATCTAGTAAATGCACTAAAAATCGTTGCTAATTATTTGACCTGTTACGAATAAAAAATAATTTAACTTTCAAACCAAACAATGTCTTCTAAAACACTTTACACCACCATTTTAAACTCATTCAACAAACAGAACATTTCAACACATTAAACAGTTCTCCGCGAAAAATTTCCATAACATTATTTTATGTGGCCTCAAGTGTAAAAAGATGGTGAAATGAATGTCGCCTGTGGGACTATAAATCCTTAAATATTAAAACTGGCGTGGCAGTGACCATAGCTACGACGTGGAATAATGAAGACATTCATTCATTCATTCATTCATGTTTGTCCTTTGAAAAGGGGTGCACTTTGTTTGTGATTTTTTTATGAAAGTGTAACGGTCTTTTGTTTCGTGTTTTTATTTTTTTTATCGTTTTGGGTTTTATTACGCTTTGTGCCCATGAGTTGAATGTAATATTTGTTGAAACATGTTTATAATTATTTTTATTTCTGACATAGGTATATGTCTGCGCTATAATGGTTGATAAAACAATCTGCTATAATTAGCAACAATATTACGAACTACGCATCAAAGACATGACGTCACACAAATCCTTTTTTTTTTTATTCTTAAAAATTAATACAGGATTTTTATCCGCATGGATACGCCAACCCCATTGTACCTTATCACTACTCAAACACCACTAAAATTAACATATAATAGCAATATTTTTATAATCCTTATAAGCTATTCATTGATTAAGCTGTTGTACTAGACCACACAATTTTTTTGCAACATTAATTGATCTAGGATTCGCTAAAATAGTGAAAATAAGCCCAAGATCTAAAACATTTAAACTAAACTCCCTAATCAATGAATCTCTTTCATTTTTGTTCTTAACGCATTCCATCAGCAAGTGTTGCACGTCTTCTAATTTGTTGCATACTTCGCAGTTTGGAGATGCTGTCTTACGCATTAGGAAAGCAAATTTTGCTGATGGAAAGTGCCCAGAACGCAATCTTAAAGCTACTTTGACGTAACTCCTACTTAAATTAGTGTCATCAAACCAGGGCACGCGAGGAGGTTCACTCTGAATTACTTTGTACCATATACCTTTTTTTTTCGAAATCTCGTTGAAATTCTCTTTCCATTTATCATAACAAGACTCCTTGATTTTTGAGACATATTCCCAGTGATCAGGTAGGCACACACAAATCCTGCATCGCGCAATTAGAGTTTACCGCGCGAACGACATATATAAGACTATCCGACATCAACAGTCGGGCAGTCGGCCCGCTAGACACAACACCCGTCTGGTCGGAGGATCCTCCCTTTTCTATGGTGGATGAGAGAACTTTACACCCTGTTCTTCATACCTCTAAAAATACAATAATAATTATTCTCAAGGATTCTCTCCAAAGAGGTTCTCTATTGTGTCACCTAACTTTTTTATCCATAATTTAAAGTGCCATATTTTTTTTTGTCCTCATCATTCGTCCGAATGATAACTTACCCGAACTTAATATCACATAATATCATATGCCATAAAATTGTTTTTTTTTTTCAATTTTATGAAATTTAATTTTAAATAATTTACATGATTAAAAACTAACAGACTTAAAATAATAATATTAATAATATGTACAAGTATATATTACATAAAAAGTGGGGGGGATAATTATAGGGCATCAAAAAATTCTTCCGCATCGCTGGCAGCAGGAAAAGTGCCCAAAAGGCTGGCTGCATTGCCACGTTGAATGGCAATGCTGATTCTTTGGCCAAAGAATAGGCCAGCCCTCTGGTCACGTGAAGAGTCGACCGACCGCTTGGCGATGTCTTGAAAAACTATGTGGGCACTCGGACCCCATGGCCCTAGTGTTTCAACCCCAAACGGCTCAAACATATATGTCCCAATAAGATTGGAGTATTTGCGCCGTTTGAGGTCTTCTGCACCTGCAGCAGCAGCCCCAGCACAGCCCGCCGTGCTAGGAAGGTACTTGCACCATCCCGGTGCAAGGGTGTGGACGCACGTTGCATCCCACACCAAAGGCCTACCTACCTTCCAAGGCATTATGGTCATATTAAAATCCCTAAATATAATGTCCTAAGTCCGTTTGTCATAAATATTACAATCAATAATATACAAAAGACATAAAACCGTTTTCAATCAAATTTACGAGTATAAGTCCTAAATCCAAATAATTCTGATTTTGCATTTTAATTTTTTATTATACATAAATAAATATTTTATACATGTACTCAATAAAGCAGTTGATTACGAACATGTGGTTTTCGTAAGCAAGCAAGCATGCAGCATGCAAGCAAGCATGCAGCATGCAAGCAAGCCTGCAACATGCAGCAGGCATGGTTTCTGTCACGGCTCCGGCGTGGCGGTCCCACGCGAGTTTATCGTCGCAGATGGGTTTAACGGTCACCACCTGCTCCTCAACTCGCGGGCCGCCTCACCCCTCCGCGCCTACGCGATTTTAAATTACACTCTAGGGGTAGAGCAGACAAGACTGCGTGGAGTCGGATTTACAGCGATTCGTTTCTGTCACTAAAACCTAATTTTTAGCAAATATTTTATTTTTATTTTTATAAATGAACATTCGGAATAATACATATTATTTAACACAATACTTAGGACATATGACTTAAGGTCATGTAAAATTAGGAGATTCAATTATTATAGTACTCGATATTATGACATAATACTTTTAGAACTAAAGATAATTACTTATGTTAAACAAAATTTCGGGATTTTGAACATTATGGTTACTGAAGTTTATAGCAAACGTATTATGGATGATAATTTTCTGACAAACAATTTTAGGAGAAGAAAGGGAGTACCCTCCAAAGTATATCTAACGAAGATACAGAGAATTTACTAATTGTGTTACAGTGAATATACGAGTATGTTCAAATTTCACCTACATTAAGTGCCATTTATCTAATTTAGAAACTAAGTTTTTTTTTTTAACCGTGCCCCAATCTAGGAATTTCTCCTGTATTGTAGGTGCGTTCACAAACATTTAAACTCACATACACAAACAGCCAGACCCGGAACAACTACTTGTAGGTCATACAAATATTTGTTCCGTGCGGGAATCGAACCCGCGATACGCAGCGCAGCAGTCAATCGCTTAACCACTGCGCCAACCGTGTCGTTAAACTACTCAACTTATATTAGTGATCTATTTTCAACCTTTTGATTATTTATTTATTTTATAAGTCTATTTAAGCTCTTCCCGCCTGAAACACAGGATTATCTAGTTCAGGCGCGTAAGTCTTAGGAATCTTGCCATAAATAATATTGTCACGAAGATTTTTTTTTTATTATTGCAAATAATATTTATCAATTTTACAGTGTGTTAGTTTAATACATAAATACAAAACAATTTAAAATATAAAAATCTTATTCGAAATGGTCTCTATTAGCTGCAATACAGTCCTTTAAACGTTGAGGCCAGTTATCAATAGAAGCACGCACTCTTTCCATGGGAAAATTTTTCACTGCCAATCGCAAATTATCATGGCGTTTATTGGAAGCCGTACTCTCTAAAACTGACCATAAATCATAATCCAGCGGATGAAGATCGGGACTAGACGACGGCTAGTCTTCAGCTCTGATGAAGTCCGAAATGTCCACTTCCAACCAAGACTGCGTGGACCGAGCTTTATGACCCGGCGCCGAGTCTTGTTGGAAGGACCATACTTGGTTATTGAATATGGTGTTGTTAAAGGGCTTAACTACCTTCTCAAGAATGGTTTCTTGATACACTTGTGCCGATGTTTTGATACCTTTTTCACAAAAATATGGCTCTGTCACGCCTTCATAGCTAAAACCCCACCAAATCATCACTGAAGTCGAATAATGACCACGTTGCACTCTGTGGACTAATTGTTAAGCTTCCTTAGAGCTCTGAGCATAAATACGGTCATTATGTTTGTTAAAATGTTGCTCAATTGTAAAGATTTTCTCATCCGTAAGCAAAAAAAATCTGTGACCTCCCTTTGCGAACCGCTTCAGTAGTTGTTTCGATTTTACCACCCTATTCTTTTTTAAATTATCAGTTAAAAAATGACCAGTGCGTTTCTTATAGGCTGCAAGTCCTAAGTCATCTTTTTAAATATGCGACATGGTTCTGGGTGCTATCTTCATCTCCCGAGATATAATCTTTTGCTTTCGGAGGGGATTTCTTTGAATTCTTTTACTTACAGCTTTGACCACCTTTTTCGTACGAACACTACGTGGACGGCCAGATTTTTTTCTATCACAAACTGAGGAGGTCTCATTGTACCTATTAATAGCCCGGTACACAAACATTTGACTAATACCAAGCGTATGGAGAGTTTTAAAAATTGCATTTGGCTCCATACCAACTTTGTGTAATGCAATCACAGCCATTCGGTTCTCTTTATCACCCCACTCCATTTTAATATCGCAAAATATTGTACAATGTATTGGCGCCAAAATTAGAAAACTCAATTAACAATCGTATAAAAATGACAGATTCCAAATTCAAATGTAATATCTTTCTTATTTTTAATTGTAACAGTATTTATGGCCAGACTAAGTAATTTACATTTAGCAAAACTGTACTAATTTTAGGCCTTGTAATTTTTTGAATAAATATTATTATTATTATTTCCTTTATTTAATAAATATATACATATAATTTACATTTTTAAATATTTTTATAAAAAAAAAGCATTTAAAAATATAAAAGTAGTAGCCCACTGGTATCGGTAACAGCTTAACCTTAACTAAATGTCCCATCCTAACTAGTCATAATAAAATTAAAAACCTATATTAAAATCACTAGGAATATTAAAAAATACAAAAAACTCTTGAAAACACATAATGTTTATAAGTGTAACATTCATCTTAGAAAAGAGCGTATCAACTTACAAAATCAATTAAATGTATGTAATGATAAGTTGGAAACTAGCAGAGAAATGTATGATGTTGACATACAGAACCTTCAGAAGGAATTACTGAGCAGGGAAAATTCACTAAAGGAAATCTTTTGTTAGTATAAGCATAGCCAACAAATGTTAAGGTAGCGCTTGCAAGGGGCCTGTGAGTTGGTGGACTTGGTGAAGTGCAATGCAGAGAGGTGTGAGTCACTGACAAACAATCTCACCTGTAGTTATGCTCCCACTCCGCCACCTCTCACATCACAGCATGTTGTTCCTACAGCTTTACCCACTTTAACTCATACTTTAGAAACTGTAAACCCAACTCAAAGTAATGTTTTGGTCTATTCAGATAGACTAGGAGCAGGTTTTGGATCATTGTTAAATAATCGCTCTAAACATACTATAGTTAACTGTTGTTACCATAACCTGCACTTTAATGAGCTTGTTCATAAAATAAAACATACACCAATGAATGAGCAGACTACTGCAGTGCTTTTAATTGGAAACAGTCTGAGCATTACTAAAAGGGACATAGTTGATGGTATTGACACCCTACTTAAATTAAAATTAGGTAAATTAATATTATGTGCATTGCCATATTCTGATAAGTTATATGAGCAAGATAACAATTACATTTTTAGCTTAAATAATCTTATTCATATTTTGGCATGTCGTCATAGTGACCGTTTATTGTATTTTGATACTAACAATTTTGTTAGAGATTTTGTGTTGACTCAGGATCATATGTTTTTACCTAAGAAAAGCCAACATGTATTAGCTACTTTATTAGCCTTCAATATACACGCAGTTATTAATGTTTTAACTGAGATTAGCTTAAGTGACGAAACAGTATTATCTAGTACTTCTAATAATACTGTAACAGATTCTTTAAACTTTTAGAATCGACAAAAGAGAAGCATAATAAGAATATTTTACTATATCACCAGAATTTAAATCGCTTCTCTGGCAAAATCCTAGACGTGGAAATGTTAATAGATAAATATCATATGGATATCTTGTGTTACCTGGTTAAAACCAGATAGGATGTTGTTTACTGTAAATAATTTTTCTGTTGCCAGTGCGTACAACAGGTCTTCATTAGAGGGTGGTACCTTGATATTATGCAATAGTCATTTCAGATATAAGGAAAGGAAGGGTATCACTGCTTGCTCTGTTGATCGCTTATGTGAAGTAGCATGTGCAGAGATTGAAGGCCATACTTTCTTATGTGTTTATAGACCACCAGCCTCAAACTTGTCATCATTTTTAATCATAATGTAAGATATACTAACTAAACTTTTTAGAGATAATAAAATAGTTTTTGTTTGTGGTGATCTAAATATTAATCTATTAGTAAATTCACCTGAAAAATGTAAGCTCATCTCATTGTTTAAATCTTTCAATTTAAAATGTATATTTAATGTAGCAACTAGAATAACAGCAACCTCAGCTACATGCATAGATAATGTATTTACTAATTGTAAAATAAAAGACTCGTCCCTAATTAGTGGCGTCAGGTCTGATCATACAGGTCAACTTGTAGCCTTTGAATCATATAAAAGTTACGTTTAAATAAAACTATTCAGTTAAGACCTCTTACTAAAAATAAATTGAAAATGTTTAATAATAATGTTCATAACAATCTTTCAACAGCTAGTTTTGATTCACAAGACCCCGATATAAACTACGGTATATTATTTTCTACAGTATGCCAAAAATTCAATAAAGCATGTCCTGTACGAAAAGTAACAATAAATACTAAACCAAAATTTAACGAATGGGCCACTGCTGGCATTAGAAAAAGCAGAGATATTTTATATAATTTATATAACGAAAAATCATTGACTTCTGATGAAGCTGTCCATACTTATGTAAGAAACTATTCAAAGATATTTAAAAGAGTCTGCGCCTAAGCTAAATCAAAATTATTAAGTAACAAAATTAGTATATCTAACAATAAAATAAAAGCTGTGTGGCAGATAATTAACAAAGAAACTGGAAACACGAAACAGCGAGAACAGAATGAAGTGTCTTTAAAAATTGATAATGAAACCATTTCAGATAAGTTAAAAGTTGCTGAGACACTAGAAAATTTCTTTACCAACATCCCAATAGAAGTTACGAAATCTCTCTCCTCATCATCTATACTAGCTGAATCTCTTCTAAAAGAAAACTTCAGTAAGGACATTCCAAGTTTTGAATTCAAGCCTATTTCTATTGTCACAATTGAAAAAGCATTCAAAAGTCTTAACATAAAAAACACTGAAGACTTATGGGGCATTTCCGTTAAGGTTCTTGGAGATATCATTGACACAATTGCCCCTGTTCTAACAGGCATATTTAATCAATGTTTAGATAGCGGTACGTTTCCTGATTTAATGAAACATAGTAAAGTAGTACCAATTTTCAAACCGGGTAGTAACAGTAATCCCTCTAATTATAGACCTATATCTGTGTTACCAGCATTGAGTAAAATATATGAAAAAATCATGCTGAACCAGATGCTGTCACATTTTAATTCAAATGGGATTTACATAGTCACCAGTTTGGTTTCACGAAAGGTAGGTCGACAACTGACGCTGGAGTAAAACTCATCAGTCACATTTTGGAATCCCGGGAGAATTCCCAGGATGCAATTGGCATTTTCTGTGACCTCTCAAAAGCGTTTGACTACGTTGACCACAATACACTGATCTGTAAATTACACCACTACGGAATTCGTGGACAAGCTGCTGACCTTGTACTTTCCTATCTATCAAACAGGCAACAAAAAGTAAACGTTAATGGGGCGACGTCCTCGGGGTCACTAGTTAAAATGGGCGTGCCTCAAAGTTCAATTCTTGGCCCTTTTTTATTTCTAGTCTATATAAATGACCTTCCTTATATGATGGCTAACTTATCGGATATAATTCTATTTGCTGAAGATACTTCTCTAATTTTTAAAATAGATAGAAAAGATACAGATGTGTTACATGTCAACGATAGTCTAGCTATTCTTTCGAAATGGTTCGCAGCTTTTACTGAATGCGAACAAAACTAAATGTATTAGATTCTCATTACCAAATGTACCTCAAGTTGGTCTAAATCTAAAACTTGATGGCAAACAACTAGATGCAATAACGGAAACTATATTTTTGGGAATTACCGTAGATTCAAAATTGCAATGGGGCGCCCACATTAGAACTCTTTCAGGTAGATTAAGTTCAGCTGCAGATGCAGTAAGAAAAATAAGGCAGTTGACTGATATAGCCACAGCTAGGTTAGTATACTTTGCTTATTTCCACAGTATTATGTCTTATACCATTCTGTTGTGGGGATCGGCAGCTGACGTAGATTCAATTTTCATCTTACAAAAGAGAGCAATTTGCGCTATCTATAAAATAGGTCCTCGCGAATCCCTTCGAAACAAATTCAAAGAAATTGATATACTGACTCTGCCTTCTCTTTATATCTTAGAAAGTATTTTGTATGTTCGCAAAAACTTAGGACTTTTCAAAATAAGAAGCGATTTCCATAATATAAATACACGTAGTAGACATGAAATTTTGATACCCAAATTTAGATTAACTAAAACAAGCAAGTCATTTCTTATAAACAGTATCCGCTTTTATAACAAGTTGCCTAAGTCGGTTACAGAACTTAGCGATGGGAAGTTCAAAACCCACATTAAACGTTCTTATCAAGAATGCATATTATAAAATTAAAGACTACGTTGAAGACAAGGAAGTTTGGCAATAATTCCTTCTGCACATGTGGCTTCCCTGGTAGCTCATTAACGGCAAATTGTATAAGAGTCTATTAACTGCTCCCAAATTACCATGTTTATATGTATATTTTTTTACATTTTTATTTTTACATTCTTCCTTGACATTTAAATCACGCTATTATTTGACATTATAATATACCTACAATTTAACTTTAAATCTTTATTAGTGGCTTTTGTGAACATGATAATTATTCAGAATTGTAATAGCAATCACGTCATTTCGTTTATAATACTTTTTTATTTTTAATAATTTATTCATCTATAAATAGATTATTTTCTATTTGGTGAATGTGAGAACGCTGTAGGCTTAGTGGACTGTACATTTGCTGAGCATAATTATTTTGTTAAGTATCTGGTACTTGTTGAAAGACCTACACTGTACTCCCATACCTAATAACACCGTTATTTGAAAATATTGTAAAAAACAATTATTTTTAAAAGAGTAACCGTGGAGTTTCTTGCCAGCTCTTCTCCATAGGAAACGACCAATTGAAACCGTGCACCTAGCTTCTCACGTTTCATAAGTGCCCATGTAGGTTTATGTGAAATAAAATATTTTGAATTTTGAGCTAGGTGAGGGCTCCAGAGAGAGGACCCTCCTAACAATGCAAGCCAAGTCCACAGGAGTACCGCTTTCTGAATCAAGCCCTTAATCCAGCTGCCCAACTGAGCCTCCTTAGGTAGTGGTCGAGGCTCTTGGCAATTAAGCCATTGGCTGATACGACTATCACCACAATAATCGCTGAGTCCACATCACACATGTTGACAACGTAGCGAGCCAAATCAAGATACTTAATTTGTTTATCTTTCTCGGCTTTCACGAGGTTCCCGTTCCGCGGGACCGTTATATCGATAATCATTGCGCACCACCATTATATCAGGCTTATTGGCAACAATAGTCCTGTCAGTGATGATGGATCAATCCCAATGCAATGTGATATTTTCATTTTAGAGAACTGCGTCGGGCACATACCTGTAGAACGGTACTTCCGATTCCACAAGGCTGTATTTCAGAGCAAGTTGCTGATGGATAATCCTGGCTATAAGGTTGTGTCTATTGTACTCTTCGTTAGCTAGACGAGAACACCCGGAGATAATGTGTCGGATTGATTCTCCCGGACGGTGGCATGCCCGACAGATGTCAACAGTGCCGTCCGTCACAATGAATCTCCGGTAGTTGTTCGTCATCATAACTTCATCCATAATTGCACTGACAAAACCTTCGGTTTCCCCAAAGAGGTAACCAAAACGCAGCCAGGCTACGGATGCTAGTAAATCTACATCGGGTCCATGTAGGGCCCGGAAGTAGCGTCCGTGAAGCTCCTTACTCTGCCATACCTCTTTGCGATCGTTAGTGTCAAGCACTACAGGCTTGCACCAGTTCTCTTTAGCCAAGGAGGGGGGTAAGGTCCTTGCCCACCGCGACCACATCTCGATGCATCCTCAAGTCGGCTTCTAGGAAATATTCCCTGAGACTGCATATTGAGGTGGGTCTTAGCGTTTAAAAAGCCTTGACCTCCACACTTTCGTGGGATATACAGTCTCATTACCGATGATCGTGAGTGATGCATTCGATATGCAGTTAGCAGCATACGTCCGTAGGCTGCTAACTGCATATCGAATGCATCCCTCCTATCCAGGGCTTCGAGTTCAGTCTGAGTCCATTTGAGTATGCCAAAAGAGTACATCGAAACCGGCATGACCCAACCGTTGAAGGCGCGCACCTTGTTTCTGCCTGATAAAAGACTATTAAATAATTCCTTCAGGCGGCCAAAGAAGCGCTCCTTCAACGATTGCTTCATGTCAGTAACACATTCAAATGGCTTATAGAAAAATCATTTTATTATGTGAATGAGTACCTAAACTTTAAACACTCACACTGACATTTTACTTTAATAATTTGCCAAATGATTGACATTCGTATTCTTAATATACTTTATAAGATGTATTTTTCCAACTTTATTAGCTTCATTTAATTAATTCATGTAATGTTTGCATGCTAGTTTTAGCGAATTGTTTTAGAAACTGATAAATAACCCGACCATCTGTAATTTACTACAATTCTTGCAAATAAATTTCATTTCATTTCATTGATGCCTAACGCTTCCGACATACCCAAATACTTATAGGTTTCGGATGCGGAGAGGGCTCTAAGGTTTATGGAATCCGAGCGTTGGGTTCCCACGGATCCCACAATCTTCCCTCAGTCTACATGCGTGACCGCACATTTGTCCACGCCAAATTCCATCCTGAAAGAAAGTTTCAGTTCAGTGGCGCTACTGAAAGTTTCAGTTACTTTCAGTAGCTCCATCAGTTGTAAATTGTTGGGGGAAAACAAAAGATATAAGACATACATCGATGTTTTCTGTGATCAGGACTACTTCTAATTCTTGTTGATGTTTAAGTAGTTCGTTTGCATTCCATGCCACTCTTTTTAATGGATTCATTTTTTCGGTCTGGAAATAGCATTCGTGGCGCTATTTTCTAGTCTATCCAAACGAGCGTTAAAAGAGGACATCAATTTTATAATTTCGTCCAACTTTCCTTCCATACCTTTATCGGCATTAACATTCTCACGAATATTCGCAAGGTTGACAGTTTTGGTTGCAATATGCGCGTATGTTTTCTTGTGAGGGTTTTGTGTCACGTAATGAGTTTGTGTTTGTGACCTAGTTTGCACTATTTCGTTGATTTTGCGCTGGCCTTTTATTGCCGGCTTCTTCATAGTTTTGTTTTTTATGTCTTGCATTTCCTGGGCTACTATGCATCCTCTATAATTAGCTGGATGCGGTTCCCCACAGTGGACGCATTTTGGCTTCTCGTCTGCCGGGTTTTTGCAGTTAGCAGTCAGATGTTTTCCTGTACATTTGACACATCTAGGTTCTTTAGAAGAGTATTTGTGTGTATGTCCGTACGCCTGGCATTTCTTGCATTGAGGTACTAGCCTCGAAGTATGAAGAGGATGTACTTCTACTTTACATCCTAATATTGACTTAATACTATAAATTTTATTTATGTCTTCCTCATTTCTGAAAGTCAGCATAAACATGTTCAGAGGTTCCTTATTTTTCCACCTCAATTTGTTTGCTGCATCTTCAATCTGGAAACCTTTACTATGTAAGTCCTCAATTATTCTAACAGGCTTGCATGTGAAATGAAGGTTTTTCACCATGACTCTTATTGGCCTTTCCTGATTGTTTTCGTAGGAGTGCCAGAGAAAGTTATTTTCAGTTAATAACTTTGTAATAGACCTATATGTATCAACGTTCACTGCATTTATTTTAACGCACTTCCCATTCAACATTTTAGTAGAGAATTTATCACCAGACTCTGACTTCGACAATAAGTCAAACAACGCCTGGTACTTTTCGACACCATCGGCGGAGGCGGTGGAATCTTTTTGTTTTTCTCTTTTTCTATTTGAATAGGTTCTAGGTGTTCAATGTTGGCACTGTGAATGGGCGATGTGTTTAATTTTCGTTTTTTCCTGCTCTTTTGCCTGATCCACTGAGTTTCCCTGGCTAGCTCCTCCTCGTCCGTGCAGTATTCAGGACACTGTGTTGGACTTTTTATTGGCTCAGCTGGGCCACTGGTTGCAGCTGTACTTTGCTGTGCTTTATGCTGTAAATACCTCACTTGTTGTTGGAGGCTTTCTATCTGTTTTTCCATATCAGAAATAACATTACGCAGCTGTTCATTACCTGCTCTTTCTGCGCTGTAGTATTTGTACAGCAGTTGCTCATTTTCGGTTTTCACCTTAATGTTGGTGGTCTCAGCCATGTTATTGGTGAGTTAATTAATATCACTTAATAATTATAATTGAAATGTAGGTCGTCTTACGTAAATGTGTGTGTCATCGCTGCGAGCGCGGTCCGGCCGGCGCAGCGCGGTTGGTTTGCTGCGTTTGCACTTTGCACTTAAGTAGAGCACGCGATCGACGCGACTGATGTCAACGAATATCAAAACACTATGATATATATATATATAGATATGATAAACTTTCCATCGATATCAATGTATGCATTTCTAGAACAAGGAATTGAAAATATTTCAATGAAATAAAAGAGATATTCAACTGATCCTCTAATCAATACACCAGTTATTGAATAAACTCGACTCTAAGATGGTAAGAACATTGAGCGAGACGTTCAACGTTCTTCTCGCAGTCTAAACTGCAAATAAGACAATATACCGAAAACTATTTAATAAAAATTGAATGTGAAGATTTCCAAGAAGTAATAAAATAATATTAATAATATGATTTTTCAAGTGCTTTTATCATATAATTTAGAAAGCAACATTGCAATACTTCAAAAATTTAATTTTCTCTCTTCTAATTTTTATTTCATGCTTGAACATATCACTACTCACCACAGTACCAACAAAATAAGGTTTGAAACTTAATACATCAAAGAAACCTTTAATATATTTTTAAATTAAGCAACACTAATATTCATCTTAAACAAACGTAAAGTACTTCTAAGACTTGGTCCGCTCTCGAAAAATATTTTTGTCAGTACCTACCTACGAAAGTTGAGAATCAAAGAAGGCTCTTAGTGAATTAATTTTATTGCCTCAAAACTCATCGTAAATGACTTTTTAAGAATAAAAAAACGGCCAAGTGCGTAACGGACCACGCACGATGAAGGATTCCGTAGTTGGGGTGAGTTTTTGCCAAGAACAAACTTAGCTTAGTAGTTAAGCAACTGCAAACTTTGCAGCTGCAAATGGAAATTGGTCGATTATTACTCATTAACTCGTAAAGCCTACTTAGCTGTGATAGTTTTCCTTTTAATTTCGTTAGATATACTACTGCCGTTAATTTCACATACCCAAAACCAAACATTTAGCTGACAAAGGTGACACTTGACTAACACAAATTTGGACTATAATGTATGTAATGTAATGTGATTTTATTTTAATTATTTTAAGGCTATTGTTGTAATAAGTTATATTATGGGTTATTAATACCTGACATTATTATTATTTATTAAAGCTTAATATTGCGCAAACGGATCCCTGAATCCAAAAATGGTTTACACACACTTAAAATAATTTTGGTTTTTAAACGACCTTACCAACGACACCCTACACCATGGGATAGATGAGAAAAAAAAAACCACCCAAGTGCGAGTCGGACTCGCGCACGAAGGGTATCATTATCTATAAAAACGGCAAAAAAATCATGTCTTTTGTATGGGAGCCCCAAATAAATTGTTATTTTATTCTCTTTTTAGTATGTTTATCTGTTGTTATAGCGGCAACAGAAATACATCATCTATGAAAATTTCAACTGTCTAACTATCATGGTTCATTAGATACAGCCTGGTGACAGACGGACAGACAGACGGACAGTGGATTCTTAGTAATAGGGTCCCGTTTCACCCTTTGGGTACGGAACCCTAAAAACATCTCCACTTTACGTGTAGGGTACACCTTTTTTTTTCACTTTCATTTTATTTTACCACTTTGTCGGCGTGATTAATATTTGTACCCCATGCCAAATTACAGCTTTCTACTACTAAGAGTCTGAGCTAAGCCGCGGATAGACAGACATACAGACGGACATGGCGACCTAAAAACATCTCCACTTTACGTGAAGGGTACATCTTTTTTTTTCATTCTATTTTACCACTTTGTCGGCGTGATTAATATTTATATCCATGCCAAATTACAGCTTTCTAGTACTAAGAGTCTGAGCTAAGCCGCGGACAGACAGAAATACAGACGGATATGGTGAAACTATTAAGGGTTCCTTGTTTACTACGGAACCCAAAAAAAAGATATAAGATTTCTCTTTATTCACTTGCAAATCCATCACGAAGGTTGAAATTAGAAACGAAATTAAATTACAAGATAATTTTCCTTTACGATTTTTCTTGTGGATTGAGCGTTGTTAAAAATTGGCTAGCATAGTGAAGATTTGCGTAGTGTTGGCATGAGATATATTAGAGAACCGTGCATGTCGTAGTGATTTCGTTTCTCATTTCACAAGAACACATTACATTTATGTTAATTATATTAGTACATAAACCTCTCGAAATTGAACCTCAAAATCATCAAGACACCCTACACCATGGGTGAATGATGGTGATAACCGCTACAAGATCCATTGTGTTCTTTAGAATAGCTAAGCGGATAAACAGCCGGACACGTAAAGTAACCTTGTTTAAAAATTACCTAGATACTATTTATAAATTTTCTAAGGAAGTTCTTCAGCTGACTTCAAAGTAAAAAAATGGTATAAAGCGACTGACAAAACATTTGATCAAACGATTACTTACGCTGTTCAGTCGACAACTTGCGTGGGAAGATCAATACCTACCTAATCAGATTTATCTGAACTCAAGATTTACAAAAAAACATTTTTCTCTAAATTACAGGTTTAATATTAGATACTTACCTGAATTTTAAACACAAAAATATCCTGAAAGCCGCATCAATCAAATTAAATGTCTACCTTGAAATGAGCAGGTAAAAGGTAAAATACACTCGTTGTACATAATATTTTTACGTCCAGAGTTACGCGTTTTGGTTAGCAGGAAAGCAATAAAGGTATATTAGAGCTGCGCATAATAGGGTACGTAGGTATGGCATCAGTCATTCTGTCGCGCAGAACGTCGGATATTTTCAATCTGCTGAGTTCGTTCGAACGTGCTTCGCGTCATCATTACGCTTTATTAAAGCGTTACAAGCGCTGACTTCCAACGAGATGCGAACATACCGCACTGTCAGATGATATGGTTGGTTTCAACATGGTGCAAAAATATTTTTTTGACATTCTTCGTGAAAAGTGGTTTGATACAGGCTTCAAGTACTATGATTCTTAATAATGGGTTTTCGTTACCATTATTGAAACAAAAGAAAAAAAAAGAAAATATGTTTATTCTGCACAAACAAAACGCACATTTTAAGAAAAAAAAAAAATACAAAAATGCAAAAGTTGCCAAAAGACTCGTATTCAATCAACAACAAAAACGTTTGGAAATGTTGTTAATTGGTTGATGTCAAGGCCTCGGACCAAAGAAAATATTGCGTAATTACTCATTATTGGAATCATCCAATGATGGTAATGAAAAGCCATTATGAAGAAGAAGTCGCGCATCAGCACGACTTAGGCTACTGCAGGCCATAATAGGATAGCATCGAGACTAATATCATATAGTCAATATGATATTAGCTTCTGCCTGCAGGTCTTACTGACGTATAGCTCCAAGACAAAACATTGATGTCAACGCGTCAAATAGGTTCAACCTCAGATTCCTTCTTCTTCTGTTGTTTCGACACAACCTATAAAACGATCCGAATCCTCAAATAAAATATTATGGTCATAATAGTATTCAATACATTGACAATGTTATCTCCAAAGCCTGACAACATCACGAAATATTTCTAAATAAAATAACAACTTGGTACCAAGGGAACCTTAGGATGAAGCATTTATTTATTTATGTTGTATCACAAGTTTAAGGCTAAGTACTCAATCAATCATTCTAACAGGTCCCACAGGTTTTCTTCAAGTTTTCCGTAAATTACTTCAATATTTGTTTTTCCTGACATTGAGAATATACCTTAGGTCGGAGAACATAATTTTATTTAAGTATATTTTTATTCTAACGTACCTTTAAATATTATGTAACGCTTACATAACTAGTTGTTTTCATGTGGTACCCGAAATAGTTATAGGTACTATATCAGATATTTAGTAAAATATTTTTGATTTTTTCCTTCCGTTCATGCAGTATTTGGTTAGTGACGAAATTCAATAAGAAACTTTTTGTTAGCTTAAGCACCGAGAACTCTGAAGTTAAATCCATTTATTTCTTTAACTTGAAATGGTTAAAACACAAATACTGGTCGCTGGTTTAAGTAAAAGACAAACTTTCTTCGGGTCGAGTGCTAAATACTTGGGCCAATCTAGGGGTTTGTAAGCCGAGTTTTTGGGGATATCATTTGCATTTTTAGTGTACATAAGTGGACTGCAGTGCAAGCCAAATGCACGATAACAATAACAGTGCAGTAAGCAATGAATGATTTATTTTCAGACTTCAAAAAATGAATAAGGCAAAATATTTTTAGGGTTCCGTACGTCTGAATGAAAATCGTCTGGCTGGTGGCGTGCTACGTGTCCGTCTGTCACAGCCAATTTGCTCCGACTGCTGGACCAATTCAGTAGAATTTTGGTACACACATGAATTTATATGATCCAAACACGGACGTATAAAGTAAATAAATTAATTTTGTTCTGGCTAACTTTATCTTTGTTCGACCACCCAAGTTTTTTTCTGTGATAACTAAACCTGACTGTATTTGTGCCGACACGAATAAATAAGTGTAACAGTAGAGAATAACAGCAGTGATAGCTTAGAAGTGTAACCGTCGGACTGCCAAGTCAATAAGTCTTGAGTTTGAACCCAAGGCTTACACCTCTGACTTTTCGGATTCACGTGCTAAATTATCGTATTGCTTAATTATCACTTGCTTCAAAAACAGTGAAGGAAAACATCGTGAGGAAACCGGCCATGCCTGAGAGATATTTCTTGACGACTTATAAAGCCAAGTCAGAGGCCCTTGGGTGGCATAAAAACTCTGATACCAGGTTAGTCACTAACCACACGAAAAAGATAGAAGTAGAGAACAGCATGTCGATTCCCGTAACCACTTCACCGTGAAAACACGTGAAGTGAGCGTGGAGTGAGCTGTCAGTGTCATCTCACCCTGTTGGAATGACAACTCACTTCACCTAAGTTTTCACGGTGAGATGGTTACAGAATAGCACTGCAGAAGTTAACCTTCGTAACAAAATTCAACAACAGTCTATTTTCGTAAGTAGGAACTTATGTGTATAGGAATAATATATTACTTTAGTGTATAGGACACATTTTTTCGCTGAGATTTACCGTCACCCTCAGGTAAATAGGTCTTATTCCTGAAATAGGTAAACCTTGTGACTATGTCACGTTATGTGGAGAAACCGCGCACCGCGTTAACGAAATTATTAGGGTTCTAGTACTTTTGGGATTCTAAGAAAGCTGAATAAGTTATTTCGCTAGGCTTGATAATGGTGGCAAAAACAGGACCTTTTAGAATTAACAGATGAAGAAGAAAACATTTGGCGTTATAATTTTTAGGAAAGTTAGAATAAAAGTCATTAAAAGGGTTTGTTTGCATAGCAAAGTGGATTTAATTTTTAATATTGGGTAGGTACGCGACTTCGTTGGACCCGTTATCTCACCTCATGCTGTGAGATAAATAGTGACGTTTTTCTTCGGCACCCTAGATTCATTTTTGACACGAAAATGTGAAAAGAAACTCTCTTTGTGGCTAACCAAAATGGAAATAAAAAAGTGATTGAACTTTATATCAGCTTTAAACCAAACGGTTATTGCAAAATGTTAACGGGCCGGCGGAGCATGCGTATTTCATACAAACGTAATACCAAAATAATTTGTAAATCAAAAATATTCTTAAGGTAGTGTGTATTTATTCCGATTGGATTACAGAATATCTATGCTTCCAAATATATATTTTTAATGGACACTGATTTAAATTCGAGATAAGAGAAAAATAAGTTTTCTATAGAAATTTTAAATTCCTCATATCTCGTCTTTATATCAGCGTCCATTCAAAATATATATTATTTGGAAGCCTAGATATTCTGTAATCCAATCGGAATAAATACACACTACCTTAAGAATATGTTTGATTTACAAATTATTTTGGTATTACGTTTATATGAACAACGCATGCTTCGCAGGCCCCTTAACAAGCTTAAAGATCAAAAATTCCTATTTTTAACAGCTCATACAATAATTTTTTTTATGAATTTTCAAACAAAGTAGTGAATGCAAACAACCTCTCATAGTATTGCTATTAAAAGCAAAATGCAAACGAAACCATGGATTTCCCTACATTCAAACATGCTTCTGAATATTATGAAAGAACATAATATTTCGACGTGCGATATTAATATTTGCTATGGTTTCATTGCTATTTAATAGTTTGCTAGAGTTTTAATTAAGTTCAGTATTGATCTGAATGAAACTGGAGCGTGTCAACTCGAACGAAATGAATGAAGTGCTTATGAGACCTTTGCAGTATATTTGTGGATATTATGGCGTTAGTACCAACTTGTCTCTTTATTACTGTACCGTCTGTCTGTTTTATGAAAAGGGTACGAGTATTTAATGCTGTACTTGTCTGATAACCAACCTTGCCAAGGAGTATCGTGCTATCCAGTAGCTGGGTTGTGGAGGTTAGTTTAGCAGTCGCTCCATGTAGAATACTGGTAGTCAGCTGCATCTGGTTAGACTGGAATTCGACCCCAAAAAAGTTTGGAAAGGGCTAGGTAGATTGATTATTGAATGAGTAATTTCTGTTATTAAACATTCTAGACTTTCAAAAATACCGACTCTACAAAATAATTTACTAATATTTATACATCATGTTTACTTTGATTTTGATGTAATAGCGATGAAAACTCCAAAAAAATAAAAGGTGTTGTTATTTTGCATCACGAACACAACTATCCTTTCTAGCCTAACACAATACGAAGCCTAACAAGATAAGGCCATTACACAAACTATGACACCACACGATTCACCTGATTATTAGGTTGTACTTGCAGAGTTTTACAGAGTTTGTCTAGAGAGCATTTTATGTTCGAGAAAATTTCAAACGTTTTAAATGGAATCGATCTTTTATAATCGAGTCAGTAAAACCCAATTTACGCGATGCAATATTCTTGCACCGCTTAAACACTGTTCCTCTCGCTTGCCTGCAATCTGTGGGAGTGCTTTCGTGAAAAGCGATGGAAGTGTATGACATGAAGCCGGGGAAGCGCGCACTATTTGATTTGACCAATGAGCGCACGTGGTGCTAGAGTTGGCCGTCAGAAACGACCTTGACGAGGCCCCGCCCCTTTAATTAATGTTACTTATTACCTTAATGTTGCTTATTACCAAGGTGATATGTCACATGTTACACATCGCGACTAATGAAGGCACGCAAGTTGTTGATTGAACTTATGCCACAAGCACCAACGATACACTATTTTCTGTAACATTAATTATTTTCTTGGAAAATAGTGTTTGTGCACCTTGTCTGTGTTTTTCTGAAACATAAATTTATGTAGGAGAGGGTTCAAAATGAAATCCTGTTTTCTGATCAAAATGCTTCTTCTTTATTTCAACTTTAACCTTATAATTATTTTTCCTTCGTACAACAAATCAGTGTCTACCATCTTTTCTATTCCCCTTCCTGTCTCTTTCCCCCTTCACTCTCTCACTAAATCCTTTCACTCAATTCTTCGTCCATAAATCTATTACAATCAATCCGTTCAGAAACACATACTTATTACTTATTTTTTTACATTTTATTATTTTGAAATCCTACAACTCGGCCCTCCTGCCAATCAATCTGTCCTCAGACTGAAATCTACAGAAAAAATAAATGTAAACATTTTATTTTTTCCTAAACCATCAATCTCTTTTCGAGAGCCATCACCATCATCTTAATCTAGAGTAGAAATGATAATGCGGTTCATCCTTTTTACTTGGCCATTTCCCCGAGGTATTCCAGTTGTGATAGTGATATGTTCAATTTCTTCCACTTGACAATACTCCCGAAATTCTCCTGAGGTGGAAGCTGTTCTCCGGTCGGTGATAATTCTCCGTGGGTTGCCATAGTCTTTCTGATGCAACTTCAATTTCTCAACAGTTTCTTTTGATGTTACCGTCTTGACAGGATAGATCCAAACAAACTTAGTATACCCATCAATTACTGCTAGAGCCTCCAGTTCGTAACTGCTACATTTATTTATTAAATTTCACCGTGTAAATAAGGTTAAGGGAGACTTGCGGTTTTGGGCAAGACCATTTATTTATTTATCTTATCACACACCAAGAGCCATGACCATGATGACTTTGAGTAAAAACACACAGTGTAAGTAACTAATACACTATGTCGATGAGACAAAAAACTATAAATACCTTCTTTATTAACGGCAGAATAAATTGTCATCAAAATAACTTGAAAACATTGTAAATACCATTTATTTTTAAAAGAGTAACCGAGGAGTTTTTTGCCGGCTCTTCTCCATAGGAAACGACCAATTGGAACCGTGCACCTAGCTTCTGACGTTTCATAAGTGCCCTTGTAGGTTTATGTGAAATTAAATATTTTGAATTTGAATTTATACTTATATAAAATTATCTTGTTTTATATAAGTATATCGGTATCGTATCGTATTACCCAGTTACTGGGTTGTGCAGGTCAGATAGGCAGTCGCTCCATGTAAAATATTGGTATTCAGCTGCTTCCGGTTAGACTGGAAGCCGACCCCAATATAGTTGGGAAAAGGCTAGGCAGATTGATTGATAAAATTACCTTGTTTATCTTGATTATCTTGTTTATACCTTTTTAGATGACTTATTGTCGTTGTTGGGTTTTAGTTTTATAACGTTTATTTTTTGCTTTTGTTTATCCTTAATGTTTAATTTATACTAATCTTTTTTAGTTTAAACAAAAAGTAAACTAATATTTTGTATGTTTTATCCTCACTGAGAATCAAATCGTTGTATTTCCCATTAATAAAAACTCAGGTGTGTTCCAAAGTTTTAATATTCGAAATATACATACAGTGCATTCCACCATCCATCACGTGCCGATATCGGAACGGTCAAATGCACTCACTACAAAACTGATTGATTATTTTCTAGTATAAATCGTATAAAGAGAAATATAGGGGAAGTGGAACTTGAAAACTCTTGACAATGGCAGGTTGTTTTATTTAATTTTATTCATTTCTTTTTATTTTTTTTTGCATTCTGCCATTTTAAATATTATAATATATAAACATTTAGGAATAAGTATTACATTTATTTTGTTTTTTATTATTATTTTGATATTGTTATTTCATTTTATGCTGCAGCGGTTGACGTCATCACGTCAACGCCAGCTGTCGCTGTAAACCAGCGCTGGGGCTCTGTCTCGCATAAGGTCGCAGCATTATGCTTAGCGATTGACCTGCAAACAGCATTTGTTGAAATTCTAAAATAAATTACAAAAAAGTAAATCAAATTACTTGCTTCTCTACCATTCATTATTTAGAAGTAAATGAACAAGAGTTTTCAGTTGTCGCGTTGGTAAGTTCTTCAATATCCTGAAACATAAGTAAAAGTTTAAGTCCTAAGTTTCATTCACAAACTCACAAACTCCTAACTTTTGAAAGATGGATATTTCACCGAATATTTGAGTCTCTCAAGAACACATTTACAAATGGACTCATCTGTAGTAACTATGGTCGTTAAATTTCTTATCGTGGAATTGCGTCTTAAAACATTATTATGTTTAAAGTACTACCTTCTATTTGAAGCTAAGCATTTTCTTAGAAATATAAATTATTTTATGTTTTATAATTTAAGTAAGAGGCTTTTGTGTTATTTATTTTATATACCTATAATAAAGTATCTCGGTTGTTAATAAAATTAAACAAATACACTGTTCTCCTTAAATTAAAGGCAAAATACAAAATTTTCTCTCAGTTACGAAGTTTCTAAAATTTCACCATAAATGAAAGTACAGTCTACAAGCTCTTATTTTGTCATGCAAACAAAACAACCCACGTAAGCTTGAATAAATTTGTTTAAGATATTTTGGAGAGGGTTGCGTTTGCGCTAAGCGGCTGAAAAATGGCTTCCGAACAAAGTAATAAAGCCCCAACCAATCGATGGAAAGAAAATACGAGTTTCTGCCGAACCTACGCGAAGATACGAAAGGATTCTGCGGAAATCTTCCGCGGGGACGAACTTCGTAACTTGTGAATGGGACTTATTGAAAAAACAAATAGGGAAAGTGTGTTTTTAAATACTGCTTTAGATTTGCTATTGTTTTGTTAGTCTGACTTTGTTTTGTTTATCTGACTTTGTTTTGTTTGTTCGTTTGTTTCTTATTCTTTATCAGTGCTCTTGCAGTGCAGCGCAATGGCAGTGGTCAGACGTGTGTGGAAAAGGGAAAAGGAGGCCTTGGCCGGGACATCATGGGGTAAATAGATAGATAAATAGAAAGCCAAATAGCTGGTACTGAGGTAAAAACTGATCCAGTCAGCACGATGTTTTAATAATAGGGACGGACGGTTGACAAAACAAAAAAAAAACCTTCGGATAGATTATCAAAAAAATATTGGACACGTATTTGATTATTTTTTTACGTAATCAAAAGAAGACGGCAATACATTGAGATAAAATGTTTCATTTTATACTGACTTGTGACGTAGCAAACCCAACTTTAATGCGTTTTATCTAAACCATTTTTTATTAATATTGTATGGTATAAGCAAAAAAAACGTGTCTAATATTTTTTATTATCTGACTGACGGACTTAATAGTTTTTTTTTTTCCCAGTCAACATCCTTTTTGCTATTATTTTAGGCTCTCTCGATGACGACTAACAGTGGGACGCGTTTACCTAGGACCAAAATATAAATTGAGAATATGAATGAGTAGAGGATCCCAAGGTTGGAACTAGTGTTTCATTCTTATTAACTCCACTTTAAAAATAATTCCATTTCAAAAGAGATCAATTAAGGAATAATGTCTAGTTAGCTAAATTGCTTTTCAACTTACACAAAATGAGAAAATACGAAAATATAGTCGTTAAATTTACCAGGATTAGCCTTAAAATTACTAAAGCTAAATGATTTCTGCTATCAAGATATTTAGGTTTTATTTAAATATTAAATTATTCAGCCTTTAGTTAGACGAAAGTTTTAAAGCTTCGTGTTTCAGTAATTAAATCTCCGCTTAATTTTGTTTCGTAAATTAATCTATATCAAATTCTACTAAATCAAGTTTTAACTTAGTAAAACTACTGATGCGATAATCTTGAGATAACAATATAATTTTTGGAACTTCTATACGTTAGAGCTTTATACAAGTGCCAATTAACATTATTTTGACATCTTTATTGAGGATTAAATACCTTTATTATCCAATATCCTCGATTTTTTCAACGCATTCGACACTGTGTCTGTTCCCCACCTCTTATATAAGCTGGAAATTACGGGCATTCGCGGACATACCTTAAAAAAAATTCCAGAATTACCTGTGTGATAGAAGCCAGTGCGTCATAATAAATGACGTTGTGAGTGGCACTTATTCATTATGTTTCGGTTTTCCTCAGGGCTCAACTTTGGGTCCTAACTTGTTCCTTATTTATATTAATAACTTATGCAAAATGTCTCTAACGAACAGTTCAATTTTTACTTACGCAGACATTGCACACCATACCCACATATGTACTTTAATAGGACACATCATATTGTTTGCATTTACTAGTAAGTAGATAACATGATAATAGTACTGTGCTCGTCTTACAACAACTGAGATAATTATGTTCAAATTATAGGCGACGACGCTGGCATCCTAATCACAAGTTAAATCTTCCTTTGGGTGCCAGAGTTCATCGAAAACACTCTTTCCCATAGTTGTAATGTAACGCTGCATAATGTTAAGTGTTTATGTACAACTGAAGGTAATAAAGGTAATAAATACTTTTTTTGTTTTTTTTTTTAATACGAGTCTAGTATAGTGAATTGTAAACCATTTTGATACTGTTCTATAATGTAGCATTCTGTAAAAATACGGAACAGAGAATGAAACAGTTTTTGAGAATCTCTCAACTTTTTAGAGTGATACGGAAGTCTTACCCTCAGAAACTATATAGTAAAACTGTGGCGGCATCTATAACGCCACATGCGGCATACGCATCAAAGACCTGACGTCACACAAATCCTGCATCGCGCAAGCAAGTTTACCGCGCGATCAGTGCATATATAACTTTCCGTCATCAATCGTCCCGGCCCAGCTCTGACTCGATAGCCCGCACTCTCCAGACCTCAGTCGACATGCTCGGCGCCTGGTTTAGAAAGTGGAGGATCAAAGTCAACCCGGATAAAAGCCAAGCGGCTCTCTTTTTGAAACCGCGTAAAAGGTTCAAACCCTTACCTATCACACATACCTATCACCATGTTCGGCAAGCCTATCCCCTGAGAGAAGCGAGCCAAATACCTAGGTGTTGTCCTCGACCAGCATCTCACCTTTAGCGATCACATAAAGCAGGCCCGCTCGCGAGCCGCTTTCGTTCTCGGTAGACTTCACTCTGTCCTGAATGCGCGTAGCAAAATGTCACTTAGGTGCAAATTGCGTACGTACACGGCGTGCGTTCGTCCAATTATGACCTATGCAGGAGCCCCGCCATATCCATACGATGCAAACACTCCAAAATAGATTCCTCCGTAAAATCACCGGTGCCCCCTGGTACGTTAGGAGCGAGATCCTCCATCTCGACCTAAAGATCCCCACAATCCACCAATTTCTCAAACGCAATTCCAAGCGTTTCTTTGAGTCCGCCGCCAAACACCGCAACCCGCGTTGCCGAGGCCACCAACTATGTCCCTAGTAGAATCAGTAAGATCCGCCGCCCGAGGAAAATCCGTACCGACCCAGACGACCCCATAACCCTCCTCCAGGAGAGCAATAGGGCCACAAGTACAGTGCACAAACACAGACACCGACCCGCATTCCGACCTCGCCGCCGAGGTCCTCCGCGATCGCGGCCCGCCCGAGCAAATAATACTCCCCCCCCGACCCTTGCCCGTTGATGCACCAGCCCGCGTCGATGCTGATCCAGTAGCTTTAAATTCCCCGATTAATAATAATGAATTATCTTTGATCCAGCCTGTCCCAACTTGCTGTCCTCCCCCCAGCGACGCCCTAAGCGGAGGTCCGTACCCCACAGGGGGTGCCCTTAGCGAGCGCTCGCCTAGTTTTAATTAGAATAGTTTTGCCCCTGGCTGGAGGCTTTGAGTTTAGTAGCTTAAAGCAGTCGCAGGATTGTCCGGTTAAGTAGTCATCACCTCAGAGGTGACCTACGAGATGCCCTAGACAAAAAAAAAAAAAAAAAAAAAAAAAACGTCCCGGCCCGCCAGACACGACACCCGTCTGGTCGAAGGATTCTTCCTTTTCTATAGAGGATGAGTGAACCTTACACCCTGTTCCTCATACCTCTATAGAACCAATTAATACAATCAATCATTTTAACGCCGATCTAACCGTGACAGATATATACCTATATAAAATAAAACGTATTGTAAATATGTAGTTGGTGTTCCTTATAAATAAATCAATCAATAGATAGTTAGTTAGTTAGAGGTATTTTTATGATAACCTACAGTATTAAAATGCCATAGTTGCTCGCTACAAATTAGTTAAAGAAAAAACATTAACAAGTTTGATAATGTTATACCTTACCCTCCTTTCATACCCCCAAATTCCATCATGACAAAATTAAATTAGCATGCCATGAATTTTTGACTCCATTAAATGCCGTTCTACAAAAAATGTTTCACAAAGGTGATTACATCGTTAATGGACGCAAAGCGAACGGTCTTCACTTAAGAGATTATGGACTCTTTGTGTCCAACAATGCGGAAGAAATTAGGCCATGGTGGTGTCAGGACAATAATGGCGTTTTTTGTACATACATACCTATTTGAATAGGTATGTGAGGTCACATTGCGTTGTGGTAGACGAAAAGAGAAAAAATTTTAACTGTCCCATGCAAAACTTTAATACCTACTTGACTCAAATGTAAGGGACTTTTGATATTTTTTTCGCGATTTTAACCCCATGAAGAATATGGTTCAGTTTGATGGTCTGTACCACACCCTTAATTATACACATACACACACACTCACACACACACACTTCTGATACATGGTGTATAGATAGAAGAGTAGAAAGAAACACGGAATGGCTGTCAACCAGGTTTTGAAAAGGAAGAAAGAAAAGAGCACTTCCAATTCACACAACAAATAATACAATAATGAGCAATCTTTAGTACCTCTTGTTTTACGGGTAACGGATAGCAGAAAGAATAATATGACAACATAGTACAGGTGAATATACGATCCCTCAAAGATCCATCTTTGAACTTCTTCTCTTTATATTTTAGTAGCTGCGCCCCGAAGTTTCAGCCGCATAAGTATCGATACCGATTTTTTTTTTTCAATTTAAAAATAGCATTTTGGTACATGTACGTCGAGATCACCTTTTAAACAAGGAACTGCTTGTGTTAGGAGACTCCACAGTTTTCATTATCTTAAGCAATTAAAATTTAGATAATGTAAACATGCAAAATAAAAATAAAAAGTGAGGTGTAGTGAGTGTATATTTATTTGTGAGTGTGCTTGTTACGCTTTTACTCCAAAACGGCTGAATAAATCTGGATGAGATCTGGCACATTGATAGACCATGTCCCGGGATAGGGCATAGGATACATTCCAACCCGATAAATCCCTTGGGGTCGAGACCTATGGGGTTGAAACCGGAGGGTGCAGCTAGTATATATTAGGTGTAAGTGTAGGTTCACGTGTAGGTTTTCTTATCCCGGTATTACGTTCCCGTGGGACAATTTCCGACCTCCATGCGGGCGAAGCCGCGAGCAAAAGCAAGTATGTTTATAAAAATATATTTTCTTTTGTATAATCTACATTGTACAAGTACGCTAATCGTTATCTTTCCTATAATTTAGATACATGTAAGATCTATAACAATTGTGACAAAGACTGTGGGTTAGTTGGTAAGCCTTTATACAAAACTTTATATAATTATATGTTTTATGTATGTACGCATTTATTGTATATTAAATACCTCCTTTAATCCATGCAAAGGTTGTCTATTAATCGCTTTTAGCGATAAGGCTATCCATTGTGTTACCCTATGTAAAACATCAACATTTATATCTGTAATTTTTATGGTGTGCATTATAAAGAGTATTCTATTCTATCTATCCATATAAATAAATAAAATATACAGAGAGACAAGAAGAAAATCTTTGGTTCTAAATCCCGATAATACATTTTTTTTATTGTCTTCATGTTTTCTCTTGCTCTCGGTACAAACGACAATAATACTAAACGTCAAGACAGTGGCTAAAATGCCTAAAAATTCCCACCATTTGCGTTTTTTGCAGTGTTATTTCTCTTTATATTATTATTGTGTTCGGATCACTACTCAGAAAACTTTCAGGTTCACAAATAAAATAACATCAGCAGCTAAAAGGTAAGCTACTTCTGTTTGCATCAAAATTTCAGTGACCCATTTTCTATTTTCCTGTGGGAATATGGATAAATCCCGCCTCGATAGTGTTGCCTTTCAATATTATAAATAAAAGAAGCAGATTTATACAGGTTTCTGTTTTTTGAGAATGTCTATTTTAATTAATATTATGTCAGAAATACGTTACTGAGTTGACTAATCGGGACGCCAGCGCCGCCCAGCGGCGCCCTACAGTCTACAACATAACGCTCGGACTGGCTGGAGCTAAGCAGACTTCATCGGTGGCGGCAGTGAACACGTTTCGAAACTGTCGCGAGTTTTGAATCGTTGTGTCGCGTACCAACACACTGTAGGTGCTATGTGTGATTAATATGATCGTGAATTATAATTTGATCTGAACTGCAAACGGTTTTTCTATTGCGAAACAACCAACACTACCCACAGTACGCCCACGGTAGTTAAAATATGGCTGATAATAACGAAAGAGACACGTACCTTCCTCCGTCATAATAAGTAACTTAGTGAATAGTGATTTCCGTAAAGCTTCGTGCAGACTAGCGCGACGCGACAGCACGACGCGACAGCACGACGCGACAGCGCGACGCGACAGCGCGACGCGACAGCACGACGCGACAGCACGACGTGACACCGGCTATTGTTATACCGTGAAGTTTTCTTGGAATTTGTATTGTTCGAGTCGCGTCGCGCTGGTCTGAACGAGGCTTGAATAGGGCATGACATAGTTAGTAATTATAAGGGCTCGTGGGTAAATAATAACAGTCGCACGCGTCGATCAAAGGTTAAACTACACTTGCCGTGGTCGGTTCGTGGATGGGTGACCATTACTCGATCGAGACCCCTCCGTGTCTCGGAAAGCACATTAAGCCTTTGGTCTCGATTGTCGTTTAATTCTAAAGTTACATAATAACCCTTCGTTTTCCCCAGACTTTAATAAAATCTGATTTACCATACCAGTAGGTACAGTCAGTTTATTTATGCAAGTTAATTACTTCCTCAAAGTTAAAACAAGCAAGTTATTTACTTTTCTTTCTTTTTTTAATGACTGTCTCGTTGGTCTAGTGGTTGTGAGCGCTACTACTGGACATGAAGTCCTGGGTTCGAATCCCAGGTCGGGTAAAGTGTCATTGGGTTTTTCTTTCTGGAATTTCTCAGTAGCAGCCCAGGGTCTGAATTTGTACCCGTTTGGTGGCAGTTGGCAATAGGATCGCCCCTTATCACATGGGACTTAAACATAACTGGCAAAATGTGGGTGTACACCTCTGCCCAACCCTTCCGGGAAACAAGGCGTGATGTTATGTTATGTTATGTGTTAATTACTTATACTCCATAGGTTTAGGTAGTTAAATAAAGATAAACAAATCGTACTAAAGGTTTTTATAGAAGAAACTTTCATGTTTAAAAATACGATAAATCAAACTAAATTAGCTTTAGATTTTTACAATAGTTTCCTTGTTTATTAATGTATGTTAGCTTTATACACTACTCTTCATAAACTACTTTTCGTAGATGTAACTGCTTGAGCCCAAGTTTTTAGTAAGATTTATAATAATTATATTTATAGTAAAGAGCCCAAACTAAACGCCAACGAATTGTATTATAACGTTGCTAAATTGAAGAGTACAACTGTGGCGTAGCATGACAACTGAAGTGATAGATATTACGTTTAGTCGGTTACTGGACAGCTGTCTAATCACGTGTTTTTTTTTTTGTTTACCCTTATTTAACTACCTAAACCTTTGGAGTATAGACAGCTTGACGTAATCATATTAAAAGAGCAGCTCTTTTTAAAAGCTGTTTAATTAATGAAGCATCGATCAGTGAGGAAGTTTTTGTATAAGATTTCTTTAATGGGTACAATTTCAATTAAAGCTAAATAGCTGGCCTTTTTGAAGTAGAGAAGAGTGTTTACAGATACCTACTGAAATCTTGCTCGTTGTATACTATAAGGAACGTTATATGTGTGTCTACTCTATGTAAAACATGCTGTTTATGAGGTTTTGTTCATTGTGCAGTTATGTATACTAATATAATATTTTTTTTTATATAATACTATTAATAATATAATAAACCTCTCTCTAGAGCCCTGACCACCGGCAGCTTGGACCCTATTCCTGATGCCGATGGGCTACTTAATGTATGTATTTTTAAAGATTTTAAAATGTAAAAAATATGATTGTATGTAAATGTAATAGAGGATATAATAAACCAGAAGAGTTTTTTTTTTATTAATGCTCTAATCTCTGGAACTTCTATTTGGATTAGAAAAATATTTTTTTGCATTAGATAGCCCCAATTCTTGAAGAAAGTTATTGTTATAGGCTATTTAATATATCTAATCACGCTACGTTAATGAAGATAATTATTAAATTTCACGCGAAAGTCACGGGCAGAAGCTACTTTATTAAATATAAAGACCGTAAAACGCATAGTAGAAACGACAAACAAAATCAGAAACAGTGACAAAATGATCTCTCATCGCAATAAGCACGTACTTCTATACATACAAAGTCGCTTTTCGCGTTTGTGGACACTGTATGTCCACGTTGTTCTTCTAAACCACGCAACAGACTTTGATGAGGTTTTCACCATCGTTTTGAGAGTTTAATCCGAAAGGTGTTTGGGTATAATATTTTATTAAAGTTACGTTTATCTAAGACATCTCGATGTCTTGTCAATTCGTAAAAACCGTGCGAAGCAGGAGCGGGTCGCTTGTTTATACACAAAACAGATAAAAAAGTACTATTGATTTACCTGCACTACACCTTTTATATCGCCTTCCACACTATGAAATACAAGAACAGCGAATCCAAAACAGCCGTGACGTCATTAACAGCGGTACTTAAATCCAATAATTAAACTTCCCAAAGATAAGCCGAATCTCGAGAACGGCTTTAAACGTCGCATTACTTTAATTTCTATCCTCTAATCTTATTCAAATAACGTATTATAACGTCATTTAGAATTCGCGTGTAAAGAGACGATAAGCTAAAATCAACATTTCCCCCGCATTTTGATGCAAAAGTGAGAACAATTACAAAAGTTGGGTCTGTATTGTTGAAGATGTTTCGGCGTTTGCGACTCAATGGATAGGATTTCAATATATTTTGTTTAGAGAAGAAGAGCTAGATGAACGTAATTTGCGTCGCTCAAAATGAGTCGAGATATTTTCAGCCGACTGGATTAGCTAATTTCGTGAAAATCTAAAAATTTTGCGAGCCGCAATATTGTTTGAAAATAATTAGGTTTGGTAGTAATTTAGGTGATTCACTTAAGTGACGTAAATTATGCGTTACGCTCACCCGACCCCACCAAAAACTGCAAAAAATAATCTTCTTTCGCAACAACATTGAATAACAAACCCAGAAATAAATCTCTCGTCATCTAGGTAGCGAGTCTGACTGCACTGGGTGCGCCAGACTTATCCATAGTTATCTATTTATATGTATTAATTATCACTTCTTTTTTCTTTTTCGTGTGGTAGTGGCTTGTTAGTGGCTAACCTGGTGTCATAGTTTTTATGCCGCCCAAGTTATTTCTCGAGGGCATGTGAAGCCAAGTGTCCGAGGGACTTGCCTTCACATGCTATCGAGAAATATCTCACAGGCATGTCGGTTTCCTCACGATGTTTTTCTTCAGCGATTTTGAAGCAAGTGATAATTATACAATACGCACATGAATCCGAAAAGTCAGAACCTATTACTTGGCAGTCCAATGATCACACCACTGGGCTAATATTATTAAGTATATAAAACTCGTGGCTAAATGCATGGGTCGATTGAAGTTTAAGCTACGCTTGCCGTGGTCGGTTCGTGGATGAGTGACCATTATATCGAGACCCTCCGTCTCTCGGAAAGCATGATAAGCCGTTGGTCTTGGATGCCGTTCGTTGAGAGTGTTATATGGGTAGTCAGAAGCCCAAAACTCTGACAACCAGTTTTAAATCAAGGGATATCGTGTTACTTAGTAACTGGGTTGTGGAGGTCAGATAGACAATCGCTCCGTGTAAAATACTGGCTCCGTGTAAAAGCTGCATCTGGTTAGACTGCAAGCCGACCCCAACATATTTGGGAAAAGGCTAGGCAGATTGATTTATTTCTAAATTTGTACCTACTGGTCGTAGAAGTCGGTATACTCGCAGCCGGCGTGCGTGTATGACCGAATGTATGTAATGTAAACGAGGCAAAAGGAGTATGTGAGAATCGTAGCAGGTGGCGTTCTGTAGTTTCTGCTTACCCCCATAAAAAGAAGGTGCGAGTTTATGTATGTGTTTATGGTCGTAGAGGTTATTTTAATGCAAATAATAATTGCAATGCGTCAACAAAGTTCAATCACATCTCTCTGCAGACGAACGAAAATAAATTATTAATTGAGAGAGTGTTTGTTTTGTATTCTTTGCTTTGTCTTTTCTGGTCGCTAAATGCATTGCGGATTATAGTGAGCAAAGGAAAGTATAAATAAATGCTGTGGACTTAGCCTGCAATTTGTTAAATATAAATCAAGCCTTTATTTTCTTGTGAAAGTATTTCAAGACCAAGTCATTAAAAACAAAAAAAAGCTTGAGGTTAGATAGACTCGTCTTTAGTTTACTTTGCTCATAAAATGTAACTAAAGTAATAGTGCTTTTAATATTATATTGGAAAAGTGTATTTTCAACGCACTTGGCTTAATTTTATATCAATTAAGGACCTCAACTGTCATTTAATTTTGACTTACGCTGTTACGTATTTGGATCACACTTTTAGATTCAAATTATATTGGGCAGGAATTTACTTAAGGGTGGCACAAGCAAACAATTAAGAATATTGAATTTAAGTGTATACTAAATAAAATATAACATATCTCACATAACATCACGCCTTGTTTCCCCGAAGGGTTGGGCAGAGGTGTACCTGTAGTAGGTACACCTACATTTCGCCAGTTATGTTTTAAGTCCCATGTAATAGGGGGCGAGCCTATTGCTACCTTCGCCTTCTCCCCTTAGGGGTTGGCAGAATCCTCGCGCATATTTGGGAGTGGCACGAGGAGGCGAAACGCCGGGGCTTGACTCCGATGCCGCGAGAAATCGCGGCACAGCGGACAGAGCTCCGTCGGGATCTCATGGCGTCATGGAGAGTGCGATTGTCGCAACCCAGTGCTAAGCACTCTTTGAGGAGTGGCTGGAGAGGCACCACAAGACAACAAAAGCGTCCTCACCTTCCGCCTGACGCAGGTCCTCACCGGACAAGGCTGTTTCGGGAGGTACCTGTTTCGGATAAGGCGGGAGGAAACGCCCGGGTGTCATCACTGAGTGGATCGCCCGGAGGACACGATGGAGCATACGGTGGAGGTATGCCCGGCTTGGGCAGA
Organism: Xanthia togata; assembly: GCA_963853775.1. Lineage (NCBI taxonomy): Eukaryota > Metazoa > Arthropoda > Insecta > Lepidoptera > Noctuidae > Xanthia > Xanthia togata. The sequence goes on along the minus strand of OY970794.1, from coordinate 24,996,121 downwards.
GCACCGCCGTGTCCTCGTGGAGGCCATCGGTGGCGGGGATCTCTCGCGTCCGGCCCTGGTCAAGGCCATGGTACGGAGCGAGAGGGCATGGGAGGCCGTCACCTCCTTCTGCGAAGCAGTAATGCTCGCGAAGGAGGAGGCGGAGCGCGTGAGGGAGAGGCAAATTTTGCGCCCTCACGCCCCTAGCCACCGCAGGAGGAGACGCCCTGGGCGTCGGGAATCGATTGCCGATTCCCGGCCACCGTAGGCGCGGGCTTGCGGACGGTGAGCAATGGGTAGCTCGCCGTCCGGTAAGGACCAGGCCCGGGTCGACGGCGCGTTGTGTTCCACGCGCGCCTCAAAGAGATGTCAGTGAATGAAGGGGTCCGATGAGACCATTGCCTGCCGGGGTTGCGGGAAAGTCCGAAAGGGATACCGTGGCCCCCTAGCATTGCACAGGCAACAGAAGGAACACGGGTGGGTTTTAGTCAGTAAGAGTCTGACACGCCCTCCTGCTCCACCCAGAGCGGGAGAAGTCATTTGAAGATTTCCGACCCACAAAAAAAAAGGGTGTTGGCAGAAACCACAGAACGTCACCTGCCTGAAAGTCATCCTTAGCTACTCTTTATATCATCTGTGTGCTAAATATTTTGATCTTCAGATCAGGTCATAATTTGCGTTCATTGTCCTAATGAACACACTCTTTTGCTAAAGCGAACATTCGGTCAACTCCTTCATCCATGATACAGGTATTGGTTAGCCACACAGCTTAAACCTAGCTCTGGCCTCTAGTGCAAACCCATGAAAGCTTTGCTGGGAAGTTTGTTACGCCACTTTTGTTCCCAGCTAAACCACTAGGAAGATCAGCACTTTTTTCATTTAGGTTAACTTTTTCATTACGTACTGTTGGAAGTTTTTATTTCTGCTTGAGTAGCTGTTTTCAATGATCTTGTTGGTTTTTTAGCGTGTGACAAACATTTTAGCCACATGTCAGCTAGATATAAATGGTAAATAAGTTTTTTAGCGTGTGACAAACATTTTAGCCACATGTCAGCTAGATATAAATGGTAAATAATTTAATACAATTTTTGTTTGGCGTATTGTTAATTACTCTCCATACTATTTATATATTGTGTATTGCTGTATTGTGTACTGCGCTACATCCGATTAGACTGAAAGCCGACCCCAACATAGTTGGGGAAAGACTAGGCAGATTTGACTATTGTACATGTATAGAATAAAGTTCGTCTAACTGAACAGACAGTTGTGCAGCTGGGAAGATTGCGCCACTTCTCTTCCAAGGTAAAGCACTAAGAAGTGATGATGGGCGGGCGTTTTGGGGAACTGTCTTATGTAATTTTGACGTTCAAAAAGTGCTGATTCTCAACCTAATTTGAATAACTAATGACTTTGGATGTTGGTTTTGACCATAAAATGGTATCTTAATATGCAACTTTGTTAAATCATGCAACCCAAAATTATGCTACAATAAAGTCAGCTACACAAATAACGAGTTTGTGCCGGCGGCATCTACATCGCCACATGCAAACTACGCATCAAAGACCTGACGTCACACAAAATCCTGACGTCACACAATCCTGCTTCACGCAATTAAACTTTACCGCGCGAACAGCATATATATAATTTCCCCGACATCAATCGTTAGGCATTTGCCCGCTAGACACGACACCCATCTGGTCGGAGGATCCTCCCTTTTCTATAGAGGATGAGTGAACTTTACACCCTGTTCCTCATACCTCTAAAAGTTGAATGAGACATGATTGTACATTTGGTTGTTTCGCAACAGTTAGTGACTGTTGAGTAAAAGACGTCCATTGCTGGAATAGACCTCCCCCAAGCATCGCCACTACAGCTGTGCCAGTTCTGTTCTTCTCGCATCCAGCGGATTCCTGCGGTCTTCACAAGGTCATTGGTACGTCTTGTGGGAGGCCTTCCAACGCTACTTATTCTGGTACGCTTTCGCAAGTTCAGAAACTTTCGGCCCCATCGGCAATCTGTTCTGTGAACCATATGCCCTGCCTGCTCAGTGGACTACTTTCAACCAATAACTGATTTCTGAATACCGTGCACCGATTTGTCCGTATGAACAGACTCATCTTGATCATCATCAGCCTATAAAGTTCCCACTGCAGGGACACGGCCTCCTCTCAATGAGAGGGAGTGGGCTATAATCCACCACGCGTGCCCAGTGCGGATTGGTAGATGTCACATGTCTTCGAATTTTTGGTTCTAGGACATGCCGGTTTCCTCACGATGAACAGACTATGGAAAGCAAAATCAGAAAACAGAAACATTTCTACTGGCCTAATCTTGTAACAAGATGCCAATTAATCAATTCACCGCCAAGTTCCAAGTATAATTATTTAATGTTAATTTTGACATTATACGCATGAAAACATATACACAAAAATGTTTAGTTCGCGTGACATTTTTAATCAGTATCTACATTTAATTACGTACGTCTATTATTGTTGTTGAATGTACAGAGCAATCAATCATATTGTATGGGCGTGCCTTCCTATACAAATTGTTAAAAAGCGGCCAAGTGAGAGTCAGACACGCAAACTAAAGGGTTTCGAACCACCAGTATTTAACACTACTTTTTTTTATTTTAACTTTAATGTAAAATACGTTTCTTGTATTAATTTATTGAATTTTTACTACCTATTTTTTGCTATAATAATACACATTCTGTGAAAATTTCAAATATCTACCTATTATGGTTCAAAAGATGTAGGCCCTGACAGTGGAACCTTAGTAATAGATTTCCGTTGGCACCCTTTTGCTACGGAACTCTAAAATGGTTTTATCATAATGTCAAGTCTTTTGAGAATTACACAGGTTAGCGCGTTATAGGGTGAATAGGGAAAAAGGGAAAAGATCCCGTTTGTTAAAGGCGAAATTAAGATAATTGGGCTATAATAAGATTAAAAGACGGAGGAAACGACTTATTGATGGCTTGTAAGATTTTTGCTTTTGTAAGTCAAAGGTTAAAAAATAACCGCGAAAGCGGAATCCTGTAAATATATTTAAAAACAGGATAATTTGAATAAAGAAGATAAAAAACATTTCCTTTCAGATTTACGTAGAGATTCGTACTGAAGGTCATACTTACTTTAAATTATTTTGATACAGATGGGTTCTTGGTATACTAGTATTTACATAACATAACATTACGACTGTATTCCCCGAAGGGTTGAACAGACGTGTAACTATGTATAGTACACCCACATTTCGTCAGTTATGTTTGAGTTCCAAGTAATTGGGGGCGAGCTTATTTCCATCAACGGGTCACTGATCCAGACTCCAGGCTCCTACTGAGAAATTCCTGTTCGAAAGACCCAATAACTCTTTGCCCGACCCGGGAATCGAACCCAGGACCTCATGGTCAGCGCTTGCGCACTAAACCCGAGGCAGTTACTAGTATTTAACATACATTGTATGTGATATGAATGTCTTCGATAAATATTTAGGTAATTTCCGTACCAAGAATTTTGGGAATTCACATTTAGACTTAAGGCGACGATAAACGATTTTTAATGATTTTATACCGAAAAATTACGTCTAAACGAGTAGTATTAATGATTTGAAAAAAAAAATGTTTAATAAGAGCATTTTCCTAGAAACGTTGTCTGTGAATATTTAAGACTATGTTTATATCACAAAGCGTAATTAATTTGTAATGCTATGTCTAACGCGGATAAAAAACTGAGAATTACGCAAAAATTATCAACTTTTGTTTTCTGAAACTTTCACCATTTTTAAGATAATTTAACTATTTATCTTTTAGTATACGTGTTTTATTAGGATACCTCTTGGTTTATGTATAATAAATTAATAATGCATCTAATTTGAGCGCTCCTTGATGGGCGAGTCCTATTACTGGCAAAACGTATGACGCGCTGCGTGAGCTCAGCATAGAACACGCAAGCACTCAAGGTCATTGGCATATATCTGCGTCTTAAGATTTTTCTCTTGGTTCTATCATAATGTGGTTTGTCAGCCTTGGCAACAGATACATTATCGTACCTTTTGTATTATTTATGTTTCAATATACAAGCAGACCGATTCAAAATAAATGATAATCGCCTCAGTTACTTCAGCTTTAAACTATCCTGTCTATCCTATTACTTAACTAATCTTCAAAACCTAACAATCAGGGTTACATGACCTAACCAGCTTTCAATGAACGTAAAGCCAAACCCATTTGAGAAGCCATTAATTCTATCAACTAAAAACTTTCAGACATTCCAGCAATCCACCTGGTAACTCAATAAATCTTTCTTAATGTAATTTAAATCCACTTATATTAGTAACATTACTTGCAATATAACTTCAGGAGTGCACGCCCATTCCGTGTCCACCAACCTGTAACGACCCACAGAAACCTAACGTGACCCAATAAAACTACCACCACAAATTGATATTCTACTAACCCACCAACTATTAGCAAATTTAAACTTTATCGCCAAGTAATAAGATATAAAATTTCTTATACGACCCCATAATTTCAATCGTAAAATTTTATTGTAAGCATTTTAAATACTTTAATATAACTCCAGTGTTTAAATGTTAAAACTGAATATTTTATAGGTGGTTATAAATGTATAATTATTATTCTAATGTATATGTATAAATTAATTGCAATGGAAGTTTCCATTCAAATAAAATAAATTATTATTTTATTTTTATACGCCTATAATAAACTTCCACTGGCGAACTTATCCATAAAGACTAATTAATTATTAACGTTAGAATTAATAATGATTTTCATTTTTATAGACACGCCATTTTGGTAGCAATTCTAATTTTATAATTAAGTTTATACATTCAAGTACTTATAAGTACTTATTAAACTTTTGTAACCGTATTCTACAAAATTATTTCTCAGCAGAAGCCCAGAGTTTAGATGTGTGTCCGGTTGATGGCAACATATAGGCTCACCCCTTATTAAATAAACGTAATTGGCGAAATGTGGGTGTACTTTGGTACACCTCTGCATAACCCCTCCGAGAAAACAGGCGTAATATAATGTTAAGTTTTAACATCAACGACTAGTAAAAATATCAAAGCCGATTCGCGTAATTTTAAATTCCTGTTTACCGGTATATTATTAAGCCACTTACAGTTCATGAAAGACAGATAATCACAGAATTATTTTCTTAACTTTATTGAAACACTCAACGCGACGAGTTCCAAGAACCGAACAACTCCATGTTTTTTTATTGAACAAAGCCAGGCCTACTAAAAAGTCGAAAACTTAAACATCAACTTTTCTCGTTAAAAGTTTCTAAGTGAATAATAAAATAGACCTTTTTATTGGTGACGCGTCAAATTTTCTCTTGATTGAGGAGACATGACATTTTTCCATTTGAATTATTTTAGGTCGGTGTATGCCCATGGCTTTCCGCAGTGGGAATCAATTTGCATAATTATCGAGTTTTAATTAGAGGCAGTGTAAATTTATATGTGCTAATAGAGAGTTTATTTAATTCTGTGAAAATCCTGGCTGTTGTAAATGGAAATACAGTCTGTTCAACTTTTAAAGTAAGATATTGAATACTCTAAACTATAGGCATCTGTTAACACTTATCGTATAACTCATTCCGTATTTTGTTTCCAATAGTATTCTATCTATTTATCATACCTCCAAGTTCCGCCAAGTTTGACGATCAGCTTGGTGATCGCAGAAACCACTTTATCTTCTACGTATGGCCTGGTGTGCAGAAGAATAGAATTTTCCTGAATCACTAACATCTAGCATAGTAATAGTACCGAACTCAGCTCTGGTGAAAAAAGAGAATGCCCATTTAATAGTATATGAAACTTCATACTAATTCCATTTAGAGGACATACCACATGCTGCCATGACAGTAGATACTTACTAATCCCATGCTCCCATGATAGTACGTAGTTACTAATTCCATGATGCCATGATAGTAGATACTTACTCATTCCATGCTGCCATATCATTATTCTAAGGTAGCCATCTTGTTCTAAAGTTTGGGCGACTGCTTGGGTGAAAATACGCAGAAAACGAATTTTCCCAGATATGAGACCTACCTAGATCAATTTTTCGCCCCCGAAAACCCCTATATTCCATTAAAGCCGTTTTCGAGAACGTGATTGCAAATTTATATACAGGGTGTTTGGCACAACGTTGAACATACGAAAATGGTGGATAGATTGGGTCATCTGCTACTTACTCAGCCCTAATTTAATTGGCCCTGGACCCCAGGATGTTAAAAAAAAAATTTTTTTGCTTTCTTCTAGTTTCACCACTTTCTTAACTTTAGAGTGTATTTTTTATCACAAATGGATAAAACAGGCATTTTTTTTTAATCGTTAATGTTGGTAGATTCTTATAAAACTATTGCTTTATTCAGATGTTAGCTAGAAAAAAAGTTATAAGTCCTCAAACTTACAGGAATATGTAAAAAAATACTTGAAACTAAATTTCAACTTGCATTTAAAAAAAAAAAAAATGGGTTGAGTAAGTAGCAGATGACCCCACCTATCCACCATTCTCGTATGTTCAACGTTCTGCCAAACACCCTGTATATACTCGTCTAAGCATTATACAAATATTGCTCGTTTAATATTATAGGATTAAGTAACGCTGGCTTAAAATTCTAAATAAAAAACGAGCGATCCTTATGCGTAACATCTGACATCTTGGCCGACAGTACAAACCTCTCGGAAAATGGGTTGGTATTATCGGACGGCCAACTCTAGCACCACGACCACTCATTGGTCAAATGAAACAGCGCGCGCTTCCCCGGTCCCTTTTCACGAAATCACTCCCACAGATTACTATGTATATTGTATGATGTGTAACATCTTTTCACAAGGCTCAATATTGGGTCCTTTCCTCTTTTTAGTATATATTAATGATCTACCCCATTTATTAAAAAACAAACCACAAATGGTGTTATTTGCTGACGATACTTCTCTAATTTTTAAGATAAATAGACGTGAATCAAATCTTGACGACGTAAATAACGCCCTACTGCAGGTCCAAAATTGGTTCACTGCTAACAATTTAGTATTAAATGGGAAAAAAACTAAATGCATAAGATTTGCTTTGCCGAATGTTAAAAGTAGTGTTTGTGAAATAGTATTGAATAAGGAGAAACTAGAATTCGTCGATAAAACTGTTTTCTTGGGGATCACGCTCGACTCAAGGCTGCAATGGGGTCCTCATTTAACATCTCTTGCAGGACGGCTAAGTTCAGCAGCATATGCTGTGAGAAAAATCCGTCAATTTACTGATGTAGATACCGCGAGGCTAGTCTATTTCAGTTACTTTCATAGTATCATGTCTTACGGTATTTTACTATGGGGACGGGCTGCAGATATCGAATCGATTTTTATTCTGCAGAAAAGAGCCATCAGAGCAATATATGGCCTCCGCAGACGCGATTCCCTAAGGGAACTATTTAAAGATATTAACATTATGACGGTACCTTGTCAATATATCTATGAGAACATCATGTACGTAAGGAAAAATTTAAGTATTTTCAGTAAAATAGGTGATATACACAATAGGAGATAGACACAATTATGGGACTAGAAATAGGGACCAATTAGTTCAACCGGGTTTCAGACTGGCTAAAGTAGACTCATCTTTCATGGGGTACTGTGTAAAATGTTACAATAAAATACCTCCCCACATACTCCAATTGAATGAAACGAAATTTAAATCTTGCATAAAACGCACACTATGCTGCCAAGCATATTATAAGTTGGGGGATTACATCGCTGACAAAAATGCTTGGCTCAACGCTGGTCCAGCTCCACAAGGGCGCATAAACTAATTGATTAGCATTGGAAAATATTGTTGGAGCTGCTGAAGATTGAAAAACTATATTTACATTGTATAAATTCAATCTCTTAGTATTATATAATTGCATTGCACATATGTGAGCACTGTTTACCTACTTTAACATTTACTGAGTACGTCTTTCATTGACTTGAATGTACCCTGGCGGCTGAGAGTATGTCATGCTCACTCAAATGTCTCGCTGGTGGTGGCGTGTGTGTTGGATCATTAAGTTCCCTTCAAAATGGTTGAGCTAAATGATGCTGATCCATGCGTCATGTTCGTGAACGGGCGCCGTCAGTGGGGACTGGTCATCTCTTAGCTGCCATGGCTTATTTTAATTATTTTTGTTTTTATATTTTTATTATGGTCGCTTTTAACGTGCACGATTTACTACATTGTTCTCACATGTATACTTTCAACATGAATGATGTAACCAATGTTTTGTAACAATATTCTAATTTAAAAGAGTGTCCATGGAGTTTCTTGCCCGTTCTTCTCCATAGGAACCTACTACGCTTTGGAATGGGAAACTAGCTTCATCTTTCTGACTGACCGACCCCTTGACAATTCAAAAGTACCTGTAATTGGTTTATTTGGAATAAATGATTTGAGTTTGAGTTTCTCTCGCATTCCTGCAAAAGCGAGAAGAAGAATGTTACAATTTTTGATGCGTAACACCACCAAGAGACTGCCATGTATTTTAAACTAACTTAACTATACCTAATTAAAGACCATGGATTAAAATAACTTGTGAAATAAATGGCGTGAGAAGTAAATACGAAGGTTCTCGTTGGCGTACTTATACAATTGGGGGCAAAAGTATTGTCATAAAGAAAAAAAATGGGCCCTGTTTTCACAGAAAGATTATTTAAAGGTGTAAAATTTAAAGGTGTAATTTTTAAAAAATAAAAAATATCGGTCAAATGGCATTTTACGGCATTTTGAATTATTCTCGCTCCAATTTGGTGATTTCTTGTTCAATGATGTCTTTCAAGACTTGCAAGGTTTGTGGTTTTTAGAGATTATACGGCCCGAAAATTAGTGTTTCAAAATCTCCGTGATTGCCTGATCTATGTGTATCGCTCCGTTTCATTGTCAACTAATTATCTATCGGTCTACAACATTAATTATGTCAAAACACAGTGACATTATAACGCCATTTGCAAAAATTATGGCATATTCACAGTATGACATTACTTTTGCCCCACTTTGTAGTATCGGGTTTACGAGAGCCCTGGTGGTTATCTAGAAATCCGTTTGTTCATGCTGTGGGTTTAGGAAATGAGCAGTTTTATTTTAGTAGTAGTACAGCTGCTTGAGAAAGAGCTCTCGCGAGGTAAAATACTATTACCATGCATTTTTCTGCCACCAAGTCTCTGTTCCAATTTGAAGGGTATGAATGTACGCATGTGTTAGAAAGTGGGTGAAAACTACATTAAGAGGCATTGATATACACTTAACTATCAAATATTGTCTATTTATATGATGTGTAGGGAAAATAATTTTAAGAAAAGCACATAGAGACAAGACTAGGCATATATTTCAATTAGACTTGTCAATAAATAGGTATCGTTACTGAGAAAGCTAGTAATCCGTTCCAAATCTAGGTCTTCGTCGAGAAAAAGGATAAGAAACTCCACGGCAGCTTGTTTTGAAGTATTTTATCAACACATTTTTACATTAGCATTTAGTATTCTTATCACATTAATCTCTTGGACCAGTTCTCAAAGCGAGCAACTTTATCAATAAAAAAGAAATAGAACATGAATATTCCTTAATTTGATTTAGCACAATGTAGCAATATTAGCCATATTCAAATACATACAGAACAACAAAGTTAGCAGCAATAATCAAGATATAATGTCAATTAACTTGAACATGAACATTGTAGTCAGTCGATCTTTCACCAGAAGTGATCTGATGATCATTATTTCAATCCATTTTACAATAATAGCAGAACATCCGCTATGCAACATGATTTCCTATTATTCGCTTTTAGCAACTTAATATTACGGACTTGGACACAATTCAGGATCTGTCCTGTAAGAGTCGGAGATCTCCTATCGTCCAACAGTCTAACCCAAGTTCCCTTAAAATTGGGGGTTACCCCATCTTAAAGCCTATCAATCTGATCAGTCTCTCAAACATTTTCTCGCCAACCGCCCATTCTCTCGCCATTTTAGAGGAATCATATAATGGTAATACATATATACTTAATTACTTTTAACCTTAGTAATAATTTTAAAAAATTATGTAGTGGAACTATCTTAATACTTAATAAATGTATTTAGCAATTTAGTATTTATTTATTTGTAATACACACACATAACATCACGCCTGTAATCCGCGAAGGGTTAGGCAGATGTGTACCTATAGTAGGTACACCCACATTTCACCAGATATGTTTAAGTCCCATGTAATATTGGGCGAGCCTATTGCCATCAACCGGGCACATATCCAGACTCCGGGCTGCTACTGAGGAACTTCTGATGAAAAAACCCAATAACACTTTGTCCAACCCGGAAATCGAGAACCCAGGAAAAATTCAAATTCAAAATATACAATAATGACCTAGCTCATGCTTAGCAGTAGCGGTTGCGACCACTAGACCAACGAGGCAGTTATTATTTATTATGTGTAATCTTTATGTAAAATTTCTTAATATAATAACACCAACTGGATGTTCCGAAAATCGTTTGAAACACCATGTTATTTAAAAATTATATTTAAAATCGAGATAAATATTATTAGTATCATATTAATTATTACTTATTCATTATTTATCATTTATTGTACTGCTAAGATAATAAACATTTGCATTGATCTTTATAAACCACAAATCATGATTTGTTCGAAAACTCTAGAATCGTTGTTTGTGAAACTCATTTAAGTCACATTAAAAACCATTTATATATGTCGCAGTCATCTGGTTAAATTAGCCAGATAATTGGACGCCTAGGCCGATCATTAAAAGCCGGTATCCAATTGGATGCCTAGGCCGATAGTTAATTGAATTAGTATCATTCAACGTTTAACAACTTGGCGTATTGAAAGTCAGTCCTTTGAAGATGACTGAGCAAGACTCAGCCGAGTCATTCAAATGGTGAAAAAAAATCTGCGTGCAACTTGGAAATAGCGCTCGCTCGGCTCGCGCGCGGTTGGTCATAGTTCTAACCTAACCTATTTCACCCAGTTTAACTAAATGACTACACTACATACTGATGTTCAGCCATCTGATTAAACATTGTGCTTAATGACTTGGCTAGTTGTCCTTCAGCTATTTAATTAGATGCATTTAATGAACGCGCTAGTCATTCAATCAAATAGCAGATTCAACCAGATGACTGCGATATATACAAATACATCTGTCTATGAAATATCAATAAAAAATGGAAGTGTGTAGAGTACCGCAACTGCAAGGCATACTAGTGGCACTGCCTCGGACCGGCTAAAGTGCCGTCAGATTTCCATTGTCAACGTCACTGTCCCAGATTCACTGTCAGTTGTTATTTTGTTTGATTGTTGAGTGTAGTTCGCTGTAAAACACCACATTTCCAAAACATTACATTCTCTTGTGCCTAAACTGACCCTGGCACTCGCCGGCCGCTGCCGCGGCACCGCTCGCTACGCTCGCTTGTCTCGTACGTTGTGTGGTCACAGTTCTAACCTAACCTAACCTATCTTTCAACTATTTTAATTTGCTACTTCATTTTTCGTAAATTCAGTCAATGTACTGACTTTTTTTATTTTTATTATTAAAATTATAAATTAGGTTATTTTTATTATTAATCTAAAACAAATACGATCAATCAATACAAAGGGCGGCGAGCTAACCTCAACAATAAGACAAAATAACAAGTGACAGTGACAATGACAATGCAATGGTTACGGCACTTAAGCCGGTCCAGTGCCGGAGGCAGTGCCACTAGTATGCCGCTAACGCCACTTTATCCGATAGGGATAGAGTGCCGCTTACGGCACTCTATACACTGCCATAAAAAAATGCAAATAGGTACAACCTTTCTATTCACTAAACATTGATATACATTTATTAAAATATTGTTAAAATGGGACGTTTCCTTACGTCAATGTCATCTATGATTCTGACAGCTGACATTCATACTGTCGTAAATTGTTGTTAACAATCAATAATGTGATCAATACAATTCGATATTCTCCTATAAATATGAATAATCTCACACACGCACATGAGATGTTTCAGCTTTGATTCAGGGGTGACAACACACCTCTCACCTTTAGTATCGTAGATTTCCATAAGTATATGTCCACTTACCATCAAACGGGTTTACTGATTGTTTGCTCCACAATAACTTGAAATTGTTTTATTCTTACTGACAACTATAATCAACTCGTGCCCTTATCCAAGTTAATTTGGAGACAGTGCAGCTTGTCTGCTTCTTTCATAGACAAAAAAGAAGCATAGACATCTATTAGAAGCCATAATGGGTAGAAAGGGGGTGGAATGCTATCTGCATTCCACCCCCTTTCTACCCATTGTTACCTTCTACACAATTTCATCCATCGGTTTTCTTCGCCCTCTTTTCACAAACCCGTTGAGGCTCAAAACTTTCCTCACGTCAAGTCTGTCACTCCCAGCACTACGTGCCCCCCATACGTAACCATTCTTATTCACGACCAAATGAATTAAAACTTTGTTTTTTAGTTAAAAAAAAAGAATGTGATGATTCCTGCTAAAAGGGTGTAATGTACGACCCGGAAGTTTTAGGGGAATCGCGTGATGCGGGTTCATTGACCGGTTAGGTGAATCGTGTGCTGTCATAGTTTGTATAATGGTCTTACTTTGTAGGCCTCGTATTGTGTTGGGCTAGAAAGGATAGTTGTGTTCGTGATGCAAAACAACAACACCTTTTATTTTTCTATGTCTATGAACGTGTAAAAGTGATTCCAATATCCTATTTACAGAATAAACAATTTCATTTCATTTTATTTCCACGAGCTCCTCCTCATATTAATGTAGTTTTTAAAAACAAGAATAGACCCGTCATATTTACCGAAAATAAACGTATTTTCTTTATTTTTCTTTAACAGAACTGCTCTTTAAATTTTATTTTAAATAATATCATTTACCTAGTAAAAAAGTAAATACCCAATTTTTAAATGATTCACTAAAATGGTTAACTGAACAACGTATTATAAGTACTTATTATACGTTGACTATATATTATTTATGACAATATTATTTAGTCTTCAGCAATTAATCCCCGTGGGTGTCGTAGGCGAATTAATTATTATCTGACATGGTAACATAATATTAATTTCTATTTCATTATATACCTACCATAATAATCTGAAGATAGAATAGTATTACGAGGAATCAAAATCCACACTAATATTATAATTTGTATTTTTGTTTGTAATGAATAAACTAAAAGAAAAGAAAGAATAATATTTATTTGGACACAGTTCGTGAAACACTAAAAACAAAATAAAAAGTGAAAATAATCTTATAGCTATAAAATGAAAAGAAAGAAAATACGTTTATTTTCGGTACAATATGACGCAAGCAAAGAGAAAAAAAACACGAAATTTATAACGATTTGGGGGAAAATATGCGTCACATCCACGCAAAACGGCCATCGCTCAGCATAATGCTGGGACCCTATGCGAGACATAGCCCAGCGCTGGTTTTCAGCGACAACTGGCGTTGATGTGATGAAGTTAACTGGTGCAGCATAAAGAGAAATTACAAAATAAGACATAAAATAAAATAAACACAATAGTTCTTAATATATAACCTAAAATATAATATTTAAAGTGGCAACATTTCCTAGCGTCGGCGACTCACGCGCCGCAGACTTAATGCAATCTGTGCGCGCAACTGTCTTAAAACTATTTGTTTGACGTTTTGGCTTATAGGATTAATATAATAGTGTTTGCCTTACGACTGCGCCAAAAAGGTTCAATTCAGCATAAATGCCAGACAAATGCTGTCTGACGCTGGTTTGCTACAAAACTTGCACTGACTTTGAAAATTCTTTCACTAGTAGAATGTTACCTTATCACTGAGTAAGATATACTAAATTTATAAAGATATTATGCGGGCGAAGCCGCTGCCGGAAGCTAGTGCTAGAATAAACGTGATTGCAGCATGTTCGATCAATACACGGGATCAATCTGAATGATCGATGTCATCGATCGACTGCAAACTTGATTGCATTTTAAGTTGAAATTGATCGCCCCAAAACAAGCGCCGTTTGATCAATACACGGGATTGATCTGAATGATCGATGCCATCGATCGACTGCAAACTTGATTGCAGTTTAAGTTGAAATTGATCACCCCAAAACAAGCGATGTTCGATCAATACACGGGATCAATCTGAATGATCGATGTCATCGATCGACTGCAAACTTGATTGCAGTTTAAGTTGAAATTGATCGCCCCAAAACAAGCGATGTTCGATCAAAACACGGGATCGATCTGAATGATCGATGTCATCGATCGACTGCAAACTTCATAGCATTTTAAGTTGAAATAATCGCCCCAAAACATAAGAGCATAAGCTAGATGGACCGACACGACCTTAAGAAAGTGGCTGGGACAGATTAGATGCGTAAGGCGGAGGACAGGCTGTTGTGGCGCAGCTTGGGAGAGGCCTATGTCCAGTGGACATAGGCGATAGGCGGAGTTGATTGATTAATGAAAACATAAGCGATGTTTGATGAATCGTTGAATCGATCTGAATGATCGATATAATCGATCGACCGCAAACTTGATTACAGTTTAAGTTAAAATTGATCGCCACAAAACATATTATAAGTATTGTTCGATATAGATCAAACAACGTTTTTGTTCGAGCTTCTTAGTATATTAACACTGGATCGATATGAATGATCAATTACATCGAACGACCGCAAACTTGTTGCACCTTAAACAATGTAACCTACTTCGACGATACTACATTGTGAAATACTGTAATTTGTCAATATTTTTTCATCCTGCCTTAACTCAGTATCTCAGTATCAAGAGACAAGAAAAACGAAAGTTCCCAATTTTTTCGAACCCCAACAAATTGCTGGTTCCGTAATTTGGTAACGACTACGCTATACGGACGAAACGGGTCTATTACTCGGCTCACCCAATTACAAACATAAAACGGCAATCCCAGATAAAATATCGGGAATTTTATTGTTTTCCCGAAACACACCAACATTAGAATAAAAGTAGACGTTAGCTTAGATCTTGCCGTAGACGATATTATTCGAGCGAAGAATGTCGGAAATCTTGAAAGCTTCCGATCGCAACACGAAAGCCCTGAGAATGCCTCCAATCTGACTGAGTGCTCTAGCGGGTTCATATTGCCTCCCAATGACTGGCTCTTTCTATATATAATTTTGAATGTGAATTTCTCCGTAGATATTCGAGCCAATTTTACGGAGAAAAGTACGGAACCATATTGACTTACGTAGTATAGACGGATTGGCTTTTATGTTTTATAATGCTCATTGGATTGAAATGTTCCACCTTTAGTATGATTTGTTAGACGTAATGTATTTGTCAATTACAGGCTTTAATAAATACATTAATGTTCAATTATTTGTTCGAGTGATAAGTAAACAGACTGATAAATAGGTCATCAGTCTGTTTACTTATCAACAATGAAATCAACCGACCAGTGAAAGTTGACATCAACAAACGCATTCTGTAGCAGCTAATAAGGGAAACCGTAACAGAAACCATGAAAGAATAGAAACCTACTAGGTACCTAAGTTATGTACCTACTGTATTTTGCTCATTTTTATTTTTTATATATATTTATTATTTAATTTATTCATTTTGATTCTTAATAATTTATATTTTTAAATATTCCTAAAATAAAAAAACACTTCAAAATATATGAAAATATAGGTTCACCGGTGTCGGTAGCAGGGTCTAAGCTACCGGTGGTTAGGGCTGCAGAGACAGGAACCTCCTCACAATGCGAGCCGTATCGAAGGTTATTGTCTCCTGAATCAATTCCGATCAGTCTCTTAGAATACAGGATATTCTAGTGTAAGAGACAGGGTTATATACTTTTTGTGCAGATTTTGCAACTTGTAATGAATTGTAATGTACATTATAAATGTGTTTCTGTATTTTATTGTGAATAAACCTTTATATTATTAACTAAAAATTATATTATTATTTATAATCAGGCCCTTGATCCTATTGGAAGAGGTCGCATATTTATATATGCACTGGCCTGTTGCACATGCCTGTTACCGATTATAATATGAATATAGTTACGGCTTATGTTTTTGTACATTGTCACTTGTGTAAAAATATTGATCACGAAATATAGTAACTATCAGACCACTGCTACTGCTCATTATTGCCTCCTATTTTCCAATAGATCCAACCGTCTAACAAGAGCCTCGGGAGTTGTTGGTCGGTTATAAATATGTATTATTATTATTATGTACATTTAGGAGAGCAACCTTTTAGTGAACAAGATGCTGTAATAAGTCAAGATATTATATCCAATAACAAACTGTCCTTTCTCATCACTCAATAAACAGCCAGAACTCCAAACCTTACAAGGAAATTCTATTTCCGTTACAGTCTCCTTTGATCGCTGCCATTGTAATCTTTCCTTATATATTTTGGAAAATGTTCAAACACGTATGTTACTGTTACCAGAAAAAGAAAGATGTTAAAGAGAAATATCATAACAAGAAGATGCTGACGATGATCCTCTTGAGATAAAGTTAATCACCTGTGTTAGACTGTTCATGTGAAAGCGAATAATTTTTCCCAAAATTCATACATTTTAATGGAGCAGGGAAAATGGATAAGCAAATTGACTTGTCAATTTGCCTTTATAAACAACTGACAAAGAATGACAGTCTGTTGTGATTTTAATATACTTACGGACAATTTAGATTGCTAGTCAGTTTTCACAATCAATTTTCCTGACTTTAATTTAACAAAAGTCACGCTGTTGTGGCAATTACACAGCACAGAGATTATTTTTTCTTCATATTGTTATAAGCTAAATTAATGACGAATATATTATAAACGCGAAAGTTTGTGAGGATGGATGGATGGATGTATGTTACTCTTTTGTCAATTTTGGCACACAGATAGTTTATAGAATATTCCCACGGGATCGAGACTTATGCGGGTGACACCGCGGGGCGCTCCTAGTAATGTCACATGACCGAAGTGGATACAAACTCATGATAATGCTGATGGAGAAAACATATGCGTCGAAATGAGAGTACCTTATACTTATGCCACAGTATTAGTTACCTAGGTACATCTTCTTTTCCCCAAACAATAATACAATAAATATTCCCAAAGATAGTTGGACAATAGTCATATTTTGGGATTCAAATTAAATGCCCTCCAATATATCATGCCCTTCGGGTGGGATTTACGATTTCATTTCGTCGGCTTATTGACTGCGTCGGGTTATTAAATAAGGTCACTGGGCCTTAATCCTACTCTGAACTACTGTAGGGGGTATTTGCTAATAGAGGCAGTGATGCCAGACTTTTGTGCGGACTTCCCAAGATACTTTCGTTTGGATGTGTGAGTGAAATGGAGCGAGAGTGAGCTGAGGTCTTTAATTGAACTCTGTAAGAGGAAAAAGTTTGATATTGTAGTTTAATACACATAATTATATAAATAAACTCTTTTTTCCATTGAAGGCCGAGGCAGAAACTACTCGGCCTTCAATGGAAAAAAGAGTTTATTTACTACAGAACGTATATTCTCATAGTGTATGTTTATTTTTAAATTAGTGAATAGTTATAGTTTTTATTTTATGTGTTTTATTTCCCTTCTACTCTTACACACGTTGTCTACATCTCTTTTTATCCACTTTCCTATCGCAGGTATGCTGGAAGAGATTTCTTTAGAAATAAGCAACACCTTTGTACGTATTTTTCTGTTCCTTTTTTTTTCTTGTCTGTTTATATGTGTGTACATAAACTGTTATATAAATAAACGCCACCAGCGACGAACCTTACATACTCCTTTTGCTTCGTTTACGTTCATACATCTTATACACGCACGCCCGTTACGTGTACTACGCCCCTGACCTTTCTGGAGAACATCACCAATAAGGTCAGTGTCCTTATTAGGCGTCCGTCCGGTCACATCTGCTGTTAATAATGCATATATTTTTAAGATTATAATATATTGATATTATAATCTTAAAAATATATGCTAGATAAACATCTTAGCCACTAACTACTAAAACTAACCGATTAACGAACACTGATAGATACAAAAACTAAGAAAGTTCCATCAATAATGAAACGTTTAAACATAATTATCTTGATCGACGCTTACATTTTATATTAAATACTAGCTTGCGTCTCGCGGTTTCACCCGCATAAGTCTCGATCCCGTGGGAATATCGGGATAAAGGTATCCTATGTCCTAATTCAGGTCATGGTTTACCCACGTGCCAAATTTCATAAAAATCTGTTCAGCCGTTTTTGCGTGAAAGCGTAACAAACAAACAAACAAAATCACTTTCCTATCTAGGACCGATGTCTGCCGGGGTTGCGGGAAAGTCCGAAAGGGATACCGTGGCCCCTGGCATCGTACAGGCAACTGAAGGAACACGGGTGGGTTTTAGTCAGTAAGAGTCTGACACGCCCTCCCGCACTGCGATTGATAATTTCACACCCAAAAAAAAAAGGCGACAATATTATCATCATAGCGATATTACTGCGTACTTGTACAGTAATTTGGCAATTAGGATTATGATCGAAAACATGTGCCTATATTGGTTTATTAATTGGGTAGCCTTTTAAAAGCTAATTTCTAAGAGCCAAGGTTATTCTAATAATAAGGTTACGTAATTATTTTATCACCGCTGCTCTCAAAATGGTGAAGGAAGACATCGTGAGGAAACCGTCATTTCCCAGAAACAAAAAAATAAATTTAAAAAAATATGAAACTTATACCAACCCGCACTGGGCCCGCGTGCTGGGAACTGAGTCCCAGCGATGGGAACGTTGTAGGGTGCCTATGACGCTAAGGTATTTCTGCAACATTTATTTCACTAAAAGAAGCGATCATTTTACTACTTCTTGACCAAAAGGTATCAAATAAATACGTACTTAACGTTGATACCCCCGACGCCATTACGGGTCTAGTAGCGAACTATAAAAAAAATAAGATATTACTAAAAGCGATGCTTTCGGCGGTATGTTATTGAGAATATCGTCAGTTTCGTCACGAACCCATTACCGATTCCGTTGAGGTCTCGACTTAAGTACCTCTGAGAAAGACTTCACTACTTGATCCCGAGTTTAAGTTTCAGCATTCCGTGTAGAAAACACGGAATGCTACTACCCTTCTATATTAACCGTTCATACATTTTGAGACATCAAATAACCTATGTTTTTATACGTGCTTTGATTGCCTAACCGGATTATGTTATTGTAGGTGGTAAGATTGTGTACAACAAACCTATATAGACTTTTTTAATATATTTTCAATAAGCTGTTTTTTTACGTGACTAACGTAAACTGACGGCACGGTTGGCGCAGTAGTTAAGCGATTGACTGCTGCACTGCGTGTCGCGGGTTCGATTCCCGCACGGAACAAATATTTGTATGACCTACAAGTTGTTGTTTCGGGTCTGGCTGTTTGTGTATGTTAGTTTAAATGTTTGTAAATGCACCCACAATACAGGAGAAATTCCTAGCGTTGCTAAACATTTTCTTAAAAATAAAAAATAAAATCTTATCGAAAATGCATTTAGGATAGAATGATTGATTTGATTAGGTACATTGATAATATGTCTTATTATCCAAAGCGAACAGAGCAGTGGAGGCCCACTTCAAACGGCCCCGATTTACGAGTTGTAGGTCCTGGGTTTGAACCCAGACATCTACCAACCCGCACTTGGCCCGCGTGGTAGATTATAGCCCACTCCCTGTAGAAGAGAGGAGGCGTCTGTCCCAGCCGTGGGATGATTATAGGCTGATTATGATGTTGATGACACAAAACCCAAGTCTTTCTAATATTACCAAAATTGAATTCTATCAAAAAATCGCCGTGGTTTCCAAATCTTCCTCTTAATCCCAAACCCCGAATTGCAACATCATACATATTTATAAACATATTTAGTTCAGTAATTCCCAAACTTTTTAGTAACTTCGCCGTTAACTTAGCCGAAAATCCGGGGACGTTTGCCGGAGATAAAAAAAAACTTCTGCCCGTATTAAAATAATAAATACGGCAAGTAACAAAACTCGACAAAAGTTATAAGATTTATTCGCACCATTAATTATTTGTTCGCCCGGAGACATAGCGTAATTATATTGTTGAAGCAAAGTGAAATCCTACGCCCCAGGCAAATACCGAGTTGTAAAATTTCACTGGCTTTTGTTTAAATCGGATCCGATATGCTAATAAAAATCTTTGCGAGCAAATTGTATTGACGGATGTAGCAGTTACTTTGTTGTACGGTTTTATGATCGAATATTTTTTATTTTATTCAATTAAAAAATATTTTTTGAAGTCTGCCACCACCTTTCATAACAGCAGTGCTATTCTGTAACCTCCTCACCGTGAAAACTTAGGTGAAGTGAGCTCAGAGGGAGCTGTCAGTCCCTAGCAGCAGGTGGAATGACAGCTCAATTCACGTTCACTTCACCTAAGTTTTCACGGTGAGATTATTATAGAATTACTAGCTTAGCCAGCGGCTTCGCCCGCGTGGATGTCGGAAATTACCACCCTCGTACCCATGGGAACATACTACCGGGATAAAAAATATTCTATGTATTAAATCAGGTTATAAACTATCAGTTTGCCAAAATTCATCCGAATCTGTTCAGCCGTTTTAGAGTGATAGCGTAAAAACTAACAAACTGAATTTCGCATTTATAATATTAGTTTTAAGGATTTTAATGAAGTCTATAGAGTGCCGCTAGCGGCACTTTATCCCTGTCAGATAAAGTGCCGCTAATTGCGGCTTATTAGTAGCGCTGCTTCGGCTCGGCTAAAGTGCCGTAAGCATTGCATTATCACTTGTTATTTTGTTTTTGAGGAAAGGCCAATGTTAATTTCTTTCAACTATAGCCGGCTAAACTTAAGTGAAGCCATAACCCCTTGGCTAAGCAAATGAAAATGGCTGAAAACTAGGTTAGGTTAGAACTATGACCACACAATGCCAGGGTCCGCTTAGGCACAAGAGAATTCCATGTTTTGGGAATGTGGTGTTTAACAGCGAACTAACCACAACAATTAAACAAAATAACAAGTGACTAAAGTGCCGTAAGAATTACATTGTCACTATCACTGGCTAAAGCCAAGCCGAAGCAGTTGCACTATTATGCCGCTAACGGCACTTTATCCAAGAGATGCATAGTGCCGCTTAACCTTACTTCAGTGTGGGGCAGAGATAACGCATGGTTTAGGTAAGTACGTGTGACTTGAATGTTTTTGATGATAAAATGATTAAACATGATACGACGAATGTTCCTTTAATTATTTTTTCAAAGTACCTAGTAGAATAACGAGTTTTTCTAAAATAAAAAAGAAGGGCAATTATTTTTCTCAAACTTAAAGTGTAAGAAAAGAAACTACTTTTCTGTGGTGATGGGCTGCAGGTCGAGAAGAATTTGCAATAAAATTACTACTTCAGGACCAGTCAAAGCACGTTCGTATTGAAAAAGAACTCCGCAGCAAACTTCATGGATTTTTATTCTTTAACTTTATCTTCATTTATTTTGAAACGCAAATTTTGTGAAAAGACGTCGACCAGATTTTATATCCAGCTGACCAATTTTTGATTTAAAAAACATAATTTGCAGTTCAAATCATAGTACAGTTCAAGTTTTAGTCACTCTGATCAGCCAGAGTAACTAAAACTTTAGTTATCATGCATTGTAACATGAAAATCTGGTCACCGATGAATAGAACACAAAAACAGTGTACCACATACAAGTTAGGCAAGCTTATGACCAAAACACTAGAATATGCGGTCCAAGTTTACCAATTTCACACGAACGCAATCCTGCAGGGGTTAACGAACCGTGTCCAGGGGACAAAAACACAATGCAGTTTGTCAAAACAGTATGATATATTGGTTAGTGCACCAACAGATTCGTAGAAACTCAAGCGTGGTATTCGTTTGGGAGAATTTTAAAACACAATTTTACGGTGAGCGATTCTGTTTGAGTCTCGTATACGGTTCTTATGACTAGATATGTACCTACTTAGCTGTTACCATGTGTTAGATTGTGTGGTTCAGATTTTCTTTATTATACGTAACTACAGAAACCTTTTTAAGTGAGCTTTTACTTTTCGATTCGTGGATTTGATTCTTGCGGTGTGCAATTTTTTTATGGCCTTATGATGATGGTTTTGGCTTTATCTTCTATTGAACCCGCATAAGTTATTTTTGTTAGAAATACTTTTTTTTTTGTAATATTAAACAAGTAGCCAAAGACAGAGACCAGTGGGCTTTTTTGAGGAGGCCTTTACCCGAGGAGGGGTTATACGCGGGGTTCTTAACCAAATCAACTATTATCTAAGCATCACCAGTGGGCTTCTTTGAGGAGGCCTTTACCCGAGGAGGGGTTATACGCGGGGTACAGTAAGACAACTTTATATTCTGTGCTCAGCACTAAAACAACATTTACTAATAGGGTATGATCCTTTACTTAATGCAAACAAGAGAGTCAAACACAGGGTTTGCCCAACACTTACTAATCGTAGCACCGCCTTCTCACGCAAATTCTTTGAATTTCTTGGTGGACATCTATATAATAAGATAAATAAGAAGTTAACAGTTTACCCTCTTACAAGAGCTAATTGTAAGATGGTTATTACTGCCTGGCTTAAGTCCCTCAACTACGATGACACTGAAAATCTGCTTATTGTACCATCCTAACCAACTGCGTATGCTGTCACCTCCTTCACCCCGCACACACTCACTCACACACACACTCACTCTCTCCCGCACACACCCACACAGACACATACACGCTCCCACACACTCGCACTCACACTCGCGCACACATACTCTCTCACACATACTCAATTACTCACTCATGCAATTTAGTTCCTCTCACCCACTTTGTACCCCCATAACAGCAACAATTTCACTGCACCACTTTGTACCCCCTTATCTTCAACAATCTCACTGCACATAGCTTATTCCCTCTTAATTATTACTTCTCACTGATGTTGTATAGAGCTGTCACCTATTGTCTGGAGTCTGGAGAGGCTGGTAATCTGTCATACAGGTCTCCTAGTACAGAAACCAGTCTCTCGCATAGATCACAACAATTATCGCTAATGTTTTGTTTGTTTGTTTTTTTTTTATATTGTTTGAAAATTCTATGTGAGAGAAGAACAATAAACTTTATTTATTATTATAATTAAAGGTGCCAAAATTTGTTTTTTTTCTTAAATAAAGCATCAACAGTCTATTGACTGTATGACAAAAATGTCTACGAGAAGTATAAAGAATATAAAATTAGCTACATTTTCTATGTACATTTTTATTCTGTAAGTCATAGGTAAAAAGTGACAAGCGGCGGAAAAATAATATTTAAAAAAAAAACAATGAACTCTGCACTGCTGCACGCAAATTATGCTCGTTACGTCTCGCTATTTTTAGTATGGCGGATATCGAAGTGAATTTATGTTTTATTTGTGAAAAAATCTTTCAATAAAAGTGAATCAGTTCATTTGAAACAGAGAATCGTGCTGACTCTTATTAAATCGAGTGAAAAACGTGGCCATCACGAAAATATGGCCTTTTGTGTGTTTTCAAACATTGTCGTCAGTGGAGGTGCACACCGCATATCAGAAGAATTATAACAACGAAAAACTGATCGTCGTTTATCTTAACAAAAAATCTAATGCGCCGCCAGTGACATCACGATCACATCGATCAATTACATTAAGTTTCAATTTTGAAACACCATGTTTTTTGTGTACTAAAGCAATAACAGACGACTTTTTGAAAAAAAAACAGACAAAAATAATTATTGGATCGACACTTGTAACTTTTTTCTACTTTATACTTCTCATAGACGTTTTTATCAAAGAGTCAACAGTTGAGTCTTTATTTAGCTCGCCATCCACTAAGAGCTCGCCGTCCGATAAGAACTAGGCCCGGGTCGACGGCGTTGTTTCACGCGCGCCTCAAAGAGATGTCAGCAATTAAAGGGGTCCGACGGGACCGTTGCCTGCCGGGGTTGTGGGAAAGTCCGAATGGGATAACGTGGCCCCTGGCAACGTACAGTCAACTGAAGGAACACGGGTGGGATTTTAGTCAGTAAGAGTCTGACACGCTCTCCTGCTCCGCCCAAAGCGGTAGAAGACATTTGACGATTTCCCACACAAAAAAAAGGCTTTATTTAAAAATTAAAAAAATTGCACCTTTAATTCAAGGTGGCAGGTCGCGCATCCCCCCCAGGTCGAAAACTTGGATTTTTATTAGGCATCCATACGCATACGCAACATTATATCAAAACCGTTTCTACTCCACCTTTTGTAGAGCAAAAGCTTCTATATGACCCCACAGACTGAACTTTAATACATAATACATACTAATATAAATGCTACATATCACGGTTTAATATATTAACATTACATTATATACAAAATAAAAATACAAAAATATATATACATCAGATAAAAGTTAAGTCTACAACCAGTGTGTGTTACCAGTGATAACTTACGGAACTGAAACGTGGCCTCTCAGCATGGGCCTCATAAGAAAGCTCAAGGTCACTCAGCGTGCTATGAAAAGGGCTATGCTCGGTGTTTCTTTGCGAGATCAAATCAGAAATGAGGAGATCCGCAAACGAACTAAAGTCGCTGACATAGCCCAACGGATTAGCAAGCTGAAGTGGTAGTGGGCGGGGCACATAGCGCGCAGAACTGACGGCCGATGGGGCAGAAAGGTTCTGGAATGAAGGCCACGTACCGGCAAGCGCAGCGTAGGACATCCACCCACAAGGTGGACAGACGACCTAATAAAGGTCGCAGGAAGCCGCTGGATGCAGGTTGCTTCCATCCGGCCAATTTGGAAATCATTGAGGGAGGCCTATGTTCAGCAGTGGACGTCCTATGGCTGAAATGATGATGAGATAAAAGTTAGATATTAAAATCATAGATAGATAAATACATAGAATAGATATATAAGCATAAATATATAGAGTATATGTATTTATCTATCTGTCTATGATTATAAATAATCATAGGTTTTCGGTGCCTTCTAATACAGGCATTGTTTGCCTAAAAGGAGGCTCCAAACACGTTTGAATGTAGATAATGTAATTTTCTGTTTGGCACAATATTCTATTTTTTTATTTTTGTTTATACATTAGATATAGTCAGTTAACTATTATATACTTTTAGTTTGTAAGAAATACCTAAAAGGTTTTTTATTTGATTATTTTTAATTTTATTTATATACCTACAAAAGTCGAGAGACTGATCAAATTCAACCGAGTCTTTCCGTCATACAAATACATGCTACATGAGTTTTATTACGATGAAAAATCGAACTTTACAATATTTATTTATGTTCCTGTACGCGCATGAATGAAGAAACACAAGTCTTTCTGATACGCTGTCTGAAATACTTTTTATTTAAATATCCGTGAGCACTCCCTTTCCTGTAGAATATGAGAATAAAATAATAAAAATATTTCATTAAAAAAAAAACATTCAAAAAAGTAACATCGAACAATAGATCGAATCTAATACTTGCAAATAATCTTGTGTCACAATAATCAATCACCAATTTTTTTTGCCACCAATGACAGCTTGTTAACATTCAGCCACTTCAATGCGATCTTTTTGGCAACCCCAAATCTCGGTCCGCGCCCAGGGAGCCGCCATTTTAAGATTTACGACTGACACAGAGGCATCCATTTTGTTAAAACCTACTCACGTGCAACATGCAAAAGCACTCGACCCGAAAACTCTTGAATGTACTGAAACTACTCAACGCGACACACGAAACGCGAGCCGCTGGGGCCTCAGTAATTAAACAATTTTCATTATTTCACCACACGTTGCCCACCCCTGTGTAATGGCGATGTGTTATAGAAATTTCGTGAAATATATTTTAATGGAACCCGGGATAATCCCTCGATTAATTAACCTCATTTATTCTTAAAGTACGGAGCGTCCAAAGTGTCGGTCCGAATGTTTTATAATGACGTTTTTATTTGAATTTCAGTTCATCTCTAGGGTGAACGACTCGATTTCGAGCATCGAATTCGAGACTAAAGGGAATTCAATATAATATTTTTATATTTTATGAAATTTTTATATTATTTAATGGGACGATGATAATGAACTGTGAATCATTCATGGCATAAAAACAGCTATCTAATTACGCAACACATTTTCAGTTCAACAATATTCATTGCGGTATTTACGTTGTTGAGCAGAGGTTTTTTTCGAACTTATGAAGCAATGGCAATTGAATATGAAGCAATTTGTTTCAAAACGATTTAAATTCCGATTGATCGTGTATTTATTTATTTAATACTCCAAGCACAGAAATGTACAGAGGCGGAAAATAAAATAATAATGCCATAGGCATTTATAGGTGTATTACGTAATTAGGGTACTGTTCTGAATTGTAATGCAATGCAATTTATTACTTTTATGCTTACTGTACTAACCTAGTCTTAATTATTCAGGAATTTCAGTACCTATGCTAAAGGTGACCAGTGTGATCACCTTTGAGATCTGGTCCTCAACTGTGGAAAAAGGTCGCTGCTATTGTTAAAAATATAACATATCAGCACGCCTGTATTGCCAGATGGGTTGGGCAGAAGTGTACCTATAGAACACCCAGATTTCGCCAGTTATGTTTAAGTTCGAGCTTATTGCCATCAACCGGGCACAAATCCAGACTCCAGGCTTCTACTGAGAAATTCCAGATGGAAAACCCCACTAACACTTTGGCCGACCCAGGAATTAAACTCAGGACCTCATGCTAGCAGCAGCGCTCGCGACCCCTAGACAAAAGTGGCAGTTTCAAATAAATAAGTTAAAAATAATGTAATATCAGCACTGTTATATAGCACCGTGCACACTATACAATACTATACAATTATAATATTTAATTTTATTTATTATACAATGTTTTTTACAATGTAATTATGAATAGCGCGCTTGATGTGTCCAACGACGCGCGCGTTCTGAGTAATTTACTACGCGATGTATGTACCCACTCACCTGATTTATTAAAACAACTAATTTTATTACTAGCTATCTGCACGACGACCGCTCTGGACTATCTTAATAATTACCTACATGTTATTATTAAAACTTTGTTTCTTATTTAGCGATTAAGTAAATCTTTGAGAAATAAATGATTTAAACCGTGTATAATCAAAAATTGCAACAAGAATTTTATTATATAAACTTCTTTTCACTGCAGGTCGTTTTCATTGGACATGTCACAGAGATTCTGCTAACAACTCAATTTATTCCGATTGGCCTCGTTCGTGAGCTTTACGAGTAGGAACAGTTTAAGATCCCCCGAGACTGCCGTGCAGTCAATATTTCGAGAGCCACTTCCAGTTTGTAACCAATGGGATCTTGAATGTTAGAACAGTTGCGAGCTCAAGTACAAAAGGTATGTAGATACGTGGGTACATAGGAAAATATTAATTACACAGTATAAATTGTCATTTTAACAGCAATTATTACAATCTACACTAATAATACTATAAAGAGAAAAGATTTTGTATTTTTGTTTGTAATGATTAAACTCAAAAACCACTGGACCGATTGTAAATATTCTTTCACCTGTAGAATGCTATATTATCACTGAGTAACATATTAGGCTATAATTTATAAAGATATTACGTGGGCGAAGCCGCTGCGGAAGCTAGTGACGTTATGCAATTTTGTCTCAGGAATGACAACGCAGATAGGTACGATGCCTCTGGTGGGTATTGCAGATGCCATATAGTATCGGTAGCTACTTACCTTCAAATGGACTGCTAGTTTTTTTAACTACCCAATAACATCATCATCATTTCAGCTGAAAGACACTGTCTGTCCACTGCTGGACATAGGCCTCCCCCAAGCACCACCACTTCGACCGATTCTCTGCTCTCTCATCCAGTGGACTCCTGCGGCCTTCACCAGGTCATCGGGCCACCTTGTGGGAGTCCTTCCAACGTTACGTCTTCCAGTACGAAGTCGCCGTTCCAGAACCATTTGGCCACATCGGCTATCTGTTCTGCGAGCAATGTGCCCTGTCCACTGCCACTTAAGTTTGGCAATTCTTCCCAATAACATAAAAAAAATATAATTAATTTATGTTCAAGAGTACCTAAATACAATGACGGACTTACCGCTAAAAGCCATCTCTACCAGACAACCTGATAATCGTTTTATCAACACTCTAAAATTTTTTTAAAAGTGCTATTACCAAATTATCGAAGATTTTTTTATTAACTTAAGATTTCTATAGTCTTTTACTCAGTAACCAACCAAAACAGATGCAATCAATCAAAAAAGTTCAATCGCCAATCATTCATTGTGTCAATATCAATCATTTGTCAGTATGGGGGTACATTGACACATGTGCGCATATCAATTTTGAGGCAGTTCGGACATGGCAATTTGTCGTGTATATTGGATCGTATTTTTATCGCAGTCCTTTAAAAAATAGTAGACTTAGAACAAGCTGGAGTCGATAAAAAGTGGTTAGTAGGTTACCCTAACTGGCTAAGAAATAATATTTTTGAGCTCATTAAAAACTATGCTGGGGTCGGCTTCTAGTCTAATCTGATGCAGCTGAATACCAGTATTTGACATGGAGCGATTGCTTATCTGACGTCCACAATTCAGTAACTGGGTAATACGATACCCCTTGGAAAGACTGATTGTCAGACTTTCAGGCTTCTGACGACCCGTAACGATTGTCAAAGATTCACGAATGAAAGCAGGGGGACCAACGGCTTGACGTGCTTTCCGAGGCACGGAGGAGTCTCGATATGTAACCCATGCACGGACCAACCCCGGCAAGCGTAACTTAACCTAACGGATCGACCCCTGCGGCTGTTATTTCTTAGCCACGAGCTCATCATTATAAATATTTTTATTGATAAGATAAAATACTTCGAAGATATGAGGTACCTACACAAGCAAAAATTTCACCTAAACCGCGTTTAAAATCGAGCAAGTTTACCCAAAAGTTTCGTTGTCGTAAGATCTTTTGAACGGTTATGAAGATTTTCAAAGTCAAAGTCAAAACGTTTATTGTGAACTAAGTTACAATGTTGGTGTTATGTTAGTATATTTATGAGTTAGCAGCCTTTTACAAGCATTTTATTCATCAACGTGGTAAAAAAATCATGCCCCCAGTTTTATTCTGGCAATTTTGTAAGAAAAATGTAATGGAAATTTAGCAATATGATAGTTGACTCAATAGAACCTTTGTCAATTAAATTCAGGGTACGTCAAACAAGTTTTTAATCATTTTAACTTCAACAAAAATAAGATTTAGCACCGCCTTAAAGCAAAGACTTCATTCAAAACAAAATAGCCCCTAAAACCTACAAAACAAAAGTGAATCCTTTACAGCCATAGTAAAAAATCCTCTACAGCTCCAACTGACACATTAATTGCCTTTAGACAACGAACGAAAAACGTAAAAACGTTCGTCTCTTTAAACTTCAAAAAGCTCTTTGATGCGAAACCCTTTGACGTTCGCCTAAACAGCACAAAGTTCCAACTACGGCGCTAAAAGCAGATTACAATCAGTAATTAAAACATGGTTTCAATCATGGCTTTGAGAATTACCAGGATATTCTACCACTTATATGCTAAAAGTATTGGAAACTAGATAAAGAATAATAGCTCATTTTAATGGGTGAGTCTTATCTGACTTTTTGTGAGGAGAAAATTTTCTTAGCGTGTTTTTAATGTCGGGCAAATTAATAGTTGGTTGGGTAAATCTACGATTTAGTTTTTTCTTAAATTACTATTTCAACTTAGGTCGGTATTTTGCTCATATAAGGTAAAAGAGAGAGCGATGAATGCCCATGGAGGAGACCTTTGTCCAACAGTAGGAACCGCCCTACTACTACTACTAGAGATTGCCAATTTTTTGTCCAATCTCTACCGAGAGATTAGACAAAAAATCGGCAATCTCTTTCTGTCTGTACATTGGATTCTACAAGTGTTAAAAACTGTATTTTCTCTAACTAGTTTTTAGTGTGCTAATTTGTTCACGCTTGTAAAGCCACGGGCAAAGCTAAATCAACAAAACGGAAATCTTACGATGTATCTCCAGATTTATCAGTATTGATTGTTCTGAAACCCAAACTCCACTAAGGTTTTTTTGGAATGTAACCAAAGAAAGTCCGTGTAGGTCTATTTCAATATGGCCGAACCACTTCAAGCGACACTCCTGCAGTTTGTACAGTATCACGTAGGTACTACATGAGTTTACATGACTCATGCACGACTCTCGAGTCTAAGCAAATGTAGTACCTACATTTTGGTAGGAAAGCGTCTGGTGACGTTTTTAGTGGGTACGATAAAATTCGATATATGTATTTTCAAATTGTGAACTTTTTGCGTTGAATGTTGAACGTTAGATTCAATTTGTGATTGTTGAATTTCCCTGACTTTATACAGTGAATTACTAACAGACAATTATTTTACAGTGTGGTTTTTCTCCGTTCAATTCCTTAATGGCTTTATTATTTCCTTGCGCACATTTCTAGATCTTATTGTTTTCTGACGAAATATTTCTTTGTTTATTTGTACCAAACAACTATTTATTTTACATACCTACAACCTTGAACGAGGAAATTGCTCAATAAATAGCTACTTGAAACTTCTAACAATAAAAACATTGCATTATTATGGTTTCCGAGTATCCGGTTTGCGGAATGTTCGAATTTCCGGACGCAAATTTCACTGACCAACGGTTTATTGAAACGTTTATTTTCGATGTTGAAATTCAATGTAATGATAAAATATGAAATGTAAATATTAAAGCGAAGTTAATGCCTATTCTATTTGTTTTTACCAACCAAATAATAATAAAATAATAATGCTATTTAGATAGCACTTATTGAATAATAAAATAACAAAGTAATACTAGCCCTACTGCAGGGCAGATGCCGCTATTCATACTGAGAAGGTAAGCCCATAGCTTTATAGTTTGTATAAATTCAATGTATTGTTTTATTATCGTAAAGCATTAGTATCGTTCTTTTTTTCTTTTCAGGTAATTTGGAACTATATAGATAAAACCTTTGGCTCTGATTTTCAACCATGCTTAATCAGACTATAATGTCCCCACCGTTGGGACACAGGCCTCCTCTGTGTGAGGGAGTGGGCCGTAACCCACCACGCGGGCCCAGTGCGGGTTGATAGATGGCACACGTCTTTGAATGTTTGGTTCTAGGACATGCCGGTTTCGTCACGATGTTTTCCTTCACAGTTTTGAGAGATGTGGTGATGAAATCATTTACATAAAGTAAAGCGACTGTCAGGGCTTAAACCTACATAGGAAGCCGTCACCACCTTCTGGAAAGCAGTAATGCTCGCGAAGGAGGAGGCGGAGCGCGTGAGGGAGAGGCAAATTTCGCGCCCTCACGCCCCTAGCCGCCGCAGGAGGAGACGCCCTGGGCGTCGGGAATCAATTGCTGATTCCCGGCCACCGTAGGCGCGAGCTTGCGGACGGTGAGCAATGGGTAGCTCACCGTCCGGTAAGGACCAAGCCCGGGTCGACGGCGCGTTGTGTTCCACGCGCGCCTCAAAGAGATGTCAGCGAATGAAGGGGTCCGATGAGACCATTGCCTGCCGGGGCTGCGGGAAAGTCCGAAAGGGATACCGTGGCCCCCTGGCATTGCACAGGCAAGAGAAGGAACACGGGTGGGTTTTAGTCAGTAAGAGTCTGACACACCCTCCCGCTCCACCCAGAGCGGGAGGAGTCATATGATGATTTCCCACCCAAAAAAAAAAGGGCTCAAACCTACGACCTACAACTCGTAAGTTGCGGCGACTAACTCTGGGCTACCACTTACTCTATTTATTTATTCAAAAAAAATCAAAATCCAAAATATTTTATTTCAAATAAACCTACATGGGCACTTATGAAACGTCAAAAGCTAGGTGCACGGTTCCAATTGGTCGTTTCCTATGGAGAAGCTCCGGCAAGAAACTCCACGGTTACTCTTTTAAAAATAATTGGTTTTTACAATATTTTCAAATAACAGTGTTATTAGGTATGGGAGGACAGTGTAGGTCTTTCAACAAGTACCAGGTACTTAACAAAATAATTATGGTCAGCATACAAATACACAGTATACCGTCAAATATACAGTCCACTAAGCCTACAGCGTTCTCACATTCACAAAATAGAAAACAATCTATATAAAAATGAATAAATTATTAAAAATAAAAAAGTATTATAAACGAAATGACGTGATTGCTATTACAATTCTGAATAATTATCATGTTCACAAAAGCCACTAATAAAGATTTAATGTTAAATTGTAGGTATATTATAATGTCAAATAATAGCGTGATTTAAATGTCAAGGAAGAATGTAAAAATAAAAATGTAAAAATATATATTATATAAACATGGTAATTTGGGAGCAGTTAATAGACTCTTATACAATTTTTCCGTTAATGAGCTACCAGGGAAGCCACATGTGCAGAAGGAATTATTGCCAAACTTCCTTGTCTTCAACGTAGTCTTTAATTTTATAATATGCATTCTTGATAAGAACGCGTTTAATGTGGGTTTTGAACTTCCCATCGCTAAGTTCTGTAACCGACTTAGGCAACTTGTTATAAAAGCGGATACTGTTTATAAGAAATGACTTGCTTGTTTCAGTTAATCTAAATTTGGGTATCAAAATTTCATGTCTACTACGTGTATTTATATGGAAATCGCTTCTTATTTTGAAAAGTCTTAAGTTTTTGCGAACATACAAAATACTTTCTAAGATATAAAGAGAAGGCAGAGTCAGTATATCAATTTCTTTGAATTTGTTTCGAAGGGATTCGCGAGGACCCATTTTATAGATAGCGCGGATTGCTCTCTTTTGTAAGATGAAAATTGAATCTACGTCAGCTGCCGATCCCCACAGCAGAATGGCATAAGACATAATACTGTGGAAATAAGCAAAGTATACTAACCTAGCTGTGGCTATATCAGTCAACTGCCATATTTTTCTTACTGCATATGCAGCTGAACTTAATCTACCTGAAAGAGTTCTAATGTGGGCGCCCCATTACAATTTTGAATCTAAAGTAATTCCCAAAAATATAGTTTCCGTTATTGCATCTAGTAAGTTTTAGATTTAGACCAACTTGAGGTACATTTAGTAATGAGAATCTAATACATTTAGTTTTGTTCGCATTCAGTAAAAGATTATTAGCTGCGAACCATTTCGAAAGAACAGCTAGACTATCGTTGACTGGTAAAATATCTGTATCTTTTCTATCTATTTTAAAAATTAGAGAAGTATCGTCAGCAAATAGAATTATATCCGATAAGTTAGCCATCATATAAGGAAGGTCATTTATATAGACAAGAAATAAAAAAGGGCCAAGAATTGAACCTTGAGGCACGCCCATTTTAACTAGAGACCCCGAGGACGTCGCCCCATTAACGTTTACTTTTCGTTGCCTGTTTGATAGATAGGAAAGAACAAGGTCAGCAGCTTGTCCACGAATTCCGTAGTGGTGTAATTTACAGATCAGTGTATTGTGGTCAACGCAGTCAAACGCTTTTGAGAGGTTACAGAAAATGCCAATTGCATCCTGGGAATTCTCCCAGGATTCCAAAATGTGACTGATGAGTTTTACTCCAGCGTCAGTTGTCGACCTACCTTTCGTGAAACCAAACTGGTGACTATGTAAAATCCCATTTGAATTAAAATGTGACAGCATCTGGTCCAGCATGATTTTTTCATATATTTTACTCAATGCTGGTAACACAGATATAGGTCTATAATTAGAGGGATCACTGTTACTACCCGATTTGAGGTACTACTTTACTATGTTTCATTAAATCAGGAAACGTACCGCTATCTAAACATTGATTAAATATGCCTGTTAGAACAGGGGCAATTGTGTCAATGATATCTCCAAGAACCTTAACGGAAATGCCCCATAAGTCTTCAGTGTTTTTTATGTTAATACTTTTGAATGCTTTTTCAATTGTGACAATAGAAATAGGCTTGAATTCAAAACTTGGAATGTCCTTACTGAAGTTTTCTTTTAGAAGAGATTCAGCTAGTATAGATGATGAGGAGAGAGATTTCGTAACTTCTATTGAGATGTTGGTAAAGAAATTTTCTAGTGTCTCAGCAACTTTTAACTTATCTGAAATGGTTTCAATATCAATTTTTAAAGACACTTCATTCTGTTCTCGCTGTTTCGTGTTTCCAGTTTCTTTGTTAATTATCTGCCACACAGCTTTTATTTTATTGTTAGAAATACTAATTTTGTTACTTAATAATTTTGATTTAGCTTGGGCGCAGACTCTTTTAAATATCTTTGAATAGTTTCTTACATAATTATGGACAGCTTCATCAGAAGTCAATGATTTTTCGTTATATAAATTATATAAAATATCTCTGCTTTTTCTAATGCCAGCAGTGACCCATTCGTTAAATTTTGGTTTAGTATTTATTGTTACTTTTCGTACAGAACATGCTTTATTGAATTCTTGGCATACTGTAGAAAATAATGTACCGTAGTTTAAATTGGGGTCTTGTGAATCAAAACTAGCTGTTGAAAGATTGTTATGAACATTATTATTAAACATTTTCAATGTATTTTTAGTAAGAGGTCTTAACTGAATAGTTTTATTTAAACGTAACTTTTTATATGATTCAAAGGCTACAAGTTGGCCTGTATGATCAGACCTGACGCCACTAATTAGGGACTATTATAATAATATATTTAGATATTTCATTCCACGACAGCGTTATTTAAAATTGTTATACTGAAAATGAAATACAAGCTGCCTCGTTGGTCTAGTGGTCGCAAGCGCTACTACTGAGCATGAGGTCCTGGGTTCAATTACCGGGTCGGGCAAAGTATTATTGGGTTTTTCTATCTGGATTTTCTTGGTAGCAGCCCGGAGTCTGGATTTGTGCCCGGTTGATGGTTATAGGCTCGCCCCCTATTTCATGGGACTTAAACATAACTGGCGAAATGTGGGTATACCTGCTACAGGTACACCTCTGCCCAACCCTTCGGGGAAACAAGGCGTGATGTTATGTTATGTGAAATATACGGTATAAATAAACAACTCTTCCACATAAACATTCCGCACCAACTTCACGGAGCTTGGACTAATTAAATTACAAGTTTAACGGCAAACGGATATCATACTCCTAGTTTAGAAAGCTCTAAACTTATACAGCCCTGCTAGTCAGTATGTACAGTAAACATAATTTAAATTTTAAAGTCACTTTTCGTGTCAATCTGTGCGACTACGATGTTCTTCTAAAATATGCAATGAATTTTGATGCGGTATTCATAATCATTTAGAGAATTTATTACGAAAGATCCGTATATCGTTATCATTTTAGCCGAAAGATGTCCACTGCTGGACATAGGCCTCCCCCAAGCAACGCCACTTCGACCGATTCTGTGCTTCTCGCATCCAGCCTTCACAAGGACATGAGTCCATCTTTTGGGAGCCCTTCCAACGCTACAGCTTCCGGTACGCGGTCACCACTCCAGAACCTTTCGGCTCTATCGGCCATCTGTTCTGCGAGAAATGTGCCCTGCCCATTGCCACTTAAGTTTGGCAATTCTTCGGGCTATGTGGGTTACCTTGGTTCTCCTGCGGATCTCTACATTTCTGATTTGATCACGTAGGGAAACTCAAAAGTATAGCCCTCTCCATTGCCCTTGAAATAACTTTTAGCCTTCTGATGAGGCCCATTGTGAGCGACCACGTTTCAGTGCCATAGGTCATCACAACATGTACTGGTCAAAGACTTACGTCTTGAGACTGCGGTAAGCGGGACGAGAAGATATTGCGTAGTTTCCCGAACGCTGCCCAGATGAGTCGGATTCGACAATTGACCTATTTCTCCTACCTACCTAGCTGGACAGTTTGTTCTAAGTAAACATACTCGTCTGCAACTTCGAGCGTAGCGTCTCCAATCTTCATGAGAGTGGGTGTTACATGGGCGTTTGACATGACCATTGTCTTGTCGATGTTCATTTTAAGACCCACCCTTTTAGAGGCTCTACTGAGATCATCGAGCATTGTAATGAGTTCCTCCATGGTCTCAGCCATGATAACTATTTTGTCAGCAAACGGAAGGTTAGTGATATACTCCCCATTGATGTTGATGCCTAGCCCTTTCTAGTCCAGAATCTTGAGGACATCCTCCAGTGAACAGTTTCGGAGAGATAACGTCTCCTTGTCTCACACCTCGCTGCAGAAGGATAGGTTTTGAGGTCTGGTCATGGAGTCGGACTGACATAGTGGCGTTTTCGTACGGACACTTTAGCACTTCGATGTACCGATAGTCGATCTGGCACCGTTGAAGATACTGCAGTACAGCCCATGTTTCGATCGAATCAAAGTCATTCTCGTAGTCCACAAATGCTAAGCAAAGAGGCAGGTTATACTGTTTGGTCTTCTGTATAAGCTGCCGCAGCGTATGTATGTGGTCTACGGTGTTAAAGGCTTTACGGAATCCAGCTTGTTCGGAAGGCTGGAATTCGTCAAACCTGCGCGCGAGATGGTTCGCGATGACTCTTGAAAACAGCTTGTAGACATGGCTCAGAAGTGTGATAGGCCTATAGTTCCTAGGAAGGGTATTGTCGCCATTATTAAAGATGAGTACCACCACACTTCTGTTCCATGCGTTTGACCCTCGAGTATGACATAATCGAATAGTTTCTGGAGGCCCTTGAAGACGGGTTTTTCACCGGCCCACAGGAGTTCGCCCGTAAGTCCGTCATCACTCGGTGCCTTGTTGATTTTAAGCTGCTTCAGAGCCATCCTAATCTCGTACAATTTTCGGTATTGTGTCGGGTCAATCTAGCTCTTGAGTCGTTTGCCAGATTCGTTAAGGGGTTACTGGTTGGCGTGTATAACTGTCCATAGAAACTCTCTTGACTTGTCGTGAACCCGAACACGGCGTAATCGTCATCCTGAGGATATCTCGTTGAGAGGTGAAACAAGTTTAGTCTCGATTTTTTACAGGGTTTTTACGACTTTAGGAATAATAATTAAGAGCGATTAAGTTACTAAATATATCTACGTCTATTGTATTTTATAATGGATATCCGCAAGGTCACGCGGTCAATTATCACATGCTCAAAAAACGGTGAAGGAAAACATCGTGAGGAAACCGGCATGCCTGAGAGATATTTATCGACGGCATGTGAAGCCAAGTCAGAGGCGACTTTAAAACTCTGACATCGGGTTAGTTACAAACCACACGAAAAGAAGAAGAGGTCACGAAGTCTAGGCTACTTCTCGATTGTAGTGATATGTCATAAACTTTGTAGGTAATTATAGTCGAACTCGTAATAGCATTACCAACCTAAAGTTGAAGTCACTTGCACGTTATAAACGACAAGTTCTATTGGCTATGTGACAGTAAGATAATTAACCTTACAATTAAATTTACTGGGAATCAATGTCAAAAGAAAGAAAGAAAGAATAATATTTATTTGGACACAGTTCGTGAAACACATAATAACAAAATAATAAAATGAAAATAATCTTAAAGCAATAATAGTAATAGTGTGTGCCTCACGGCTGCGCCAAAAAGGTTCATTTCAGCATTAATGCCAGACAGATGCTGTCTGACGCTGGTTTTCTAATGAACCCTTATGGACAAGTGACGGGTAGTTCCAACAGCTTCAACATACCTAATATATATTTTTATACATCTAAATAAATAAATAAACTACTTATGGTCTATTTAAATAATTGTTTCCAATTGATGTTATTTTCACTTCAGTAAATAAACATCAACTTTAAGCTAGTGTAAATAAAAATTGATTTTAGACTGACTAGTACTGTTGAAAAAGTCATAAAAAATATGAAATTGTAGCGCAAACGAAACCCCATGTGTAGGCATTACAGTTGTTTTTCCAAAAACTCGTGTTTGTTTACATGTTGGGCTAGTAAACAAATAACTGTCAAGCAAAAACCTGTTTTTAGCGATGAGCTAAATAGTGCACCGTGCACTCACAAAGCGCAACAGGCCGCCGACCGCGGTGGACAGATATACCGACTGTTATTTAGTTTTAAGGCAAAAGTGATAAAGCAATTATAAAATCGACTAAAAATACTTATATTCTATCTTCCAGTAAAAATAATTCATCGAAATAATTCGCCAAAAATTCATCTGCATCGCTGTCGACTGGTAGCGTACCCAAGAGACAGAATCTTCCAATTAGAAAAAGGCACACTGCTACTATTCTACCTCATCAAATATAAAACCAATATATCTCTATACAGCAATACATTTCCACTACAGACTAACCTAATCATATAATAAGACCGAGTAAAGCCGGAGACACACTGGCGCGCTGAATTATTGAACAGTATGCCTTAGAGAGTACACGGTCTAAATGGCGTCGGATTTTTGTTCCTACAATATTCACTGAAAGAGATTAGCGAGGGCATTAAGACGAATGCCCGGTAGGATGGTACCTAGGAAGGGTAATCTTATGGGATTAAGGAATATTAGAGGAAAGATTTCTTTTCGACCTTCTGAAAGGGTATTAATTTGGGAAGTTTTTTGTTTGGTTATATGTATTTATGTATGGGCTATTTAATGGTTGTGCGAATTTAGTAGAGTTATTAAGTGGACAATTGTTTTTTTGTATTGATTTTAACGGTGATTCGATGTTTGTTTTCATGTTTGTTTGAACCCGTTTTTACTAGGCATAAGCACAGTTTAAATAAGTATCAGTATAATAATTATATCTTAATAGAAAATGGTCCAAAGTTAATTTATTTGCAGGCAAATCGACAACTACAGAAATCGATTCGCCTACAAATAAATGAACTTCGTGCGAATTGCCTAAAAATAAACAACATTTTTTTTAAAGTGTTGTTTCGCCCTTTCGGGGAATAAATGAGTGCGAATCACCAATAAGCCTTTATTACGTGGAAGTGACATTGAACTTTAGGGTGAAAAGCAATTACGAGGTCACTTTAATACGTTCCTGATTTTTTTTTAAATATAAATCCAAGCTTCTGCATTAAAATAAAAATACAGATTGTTTAAAAGAATACCACTTTAATTTAATAGTTCTTTCTACATTTTATAGAAGTTGTAATTTCAAGGGATTGTAACATGTGGGTACATCGTTTCTGTAACGTTGTAGAAAATTGTGTTAACTTCAAAGGCCGTATTAACAATTATTGTCGTGCACTCTACCAGATTGCTTTACAATCAACTAACAGCTCTAGCAACTAGTTGTTTTACTTCAATCTTCATTAGATACCAATGCTCGTTTTTAGAAGGTTAACAATATGCATAGAAATATACTACCGGGATAAAGTGATAAAAATGCAAAAAAGCGCGCAAGGGTTCTGTAACACCGCACAAATTTAGCAAAAACAGCCGAAAAAATCACGTTTATTGTATGGGAACCATTACGATTTTGCTATCATCATTTCATCAAGACGTATTAATACATTGATCTACACTACTAACATAAATATAAAAGATTTATATTTTTGTTTGTAATGAATAATATCAAACTCTACTGGACCGATTTTATAAATTCTTTCACCAAAAGAACGCTATAAATTATCGCTGACTAACATAAGCTTTAATGTATAAAGATACCATGCGGTTGAAGCCGCTGCTGGAAGCTAGAAAGAAATAAAATACTTTAGTTTGCGGCAAATACATAATCATGTATAACGCAAAGAAAAAAAAAAAACATGTCTTCGCGTCGTTGTTTACTACTGAAATTCGTGGAAAATTCAGTTCTAGCTACAGTTTAGTATGTAGATACAAAAGTAGTTGCAACTAAGAAAGCGGAATGCATCTAGATTTCCCGAAACCTCTCGTATATCCCAATGCAGCGGTTTCTGTCACAACAAATACTACTAAGACATCTACTGAGAACCCGCATTAGGCTGCCTTTTCTCCTGAGATGTGCGAGGTGCGGTGAAGCTAGGCTACGAAACTAATATTGCGTTAGTATAACTAAACACAAAAATACATTTACACATTTTCACGACAGGTGCTGTTTATTAAAGTAAACAATTTAGGTATGTAAGAAACTTCGCCTGCCACCAGTCAGTTTTATTGAATTAGACCTAGGTGTAGTGAAGTGTGAAAGACGTGCTACAAGGATGCTCTTTGAGCAGGTTCCCTCTATCTGACCGAATCTTGATCTTGATTTACACACTTGGCATAATCTTCTTAAAACGAATATTTTAAAGGCAAAAAAAATATTTATTATAATTATTGTTTGGCCGAGTGTTTATATGTCCGAGTTCACAATGATTGATGATTTTAAGATGTCAGAATTTTGTTTGAAATATTTTTTTTAGGGATATTGCCGTTTCTATAAAATAGCTGTTTTAATCTTAAATTAAATTAAAATATCGTCTTAAAAACCAATACGTTGTGTTACAAAAGTTAGTGACAGTAACGAATCGCTGCAAAACCAACTCCACGTAGTCTTGTCTGCCCGACCCCTAGAGTGTAATTTAAGCCTGCGTAGGAGCGGAGGGGCGAGGCGGCCCGTGAGCTGAGGAGCAGGTGGTTTTAACGCTCACTGCCGTGGCTGAGGCTTGCTCACCACCGCAACTTCGGCTTGCCCTCCCGCTCCGCTCAAAGCAAGAGAAGTAATTTGATAACGTACCACTCAAAAAAAAAAAAGGCTGCCTTTCCACCACAAATGTGCATTGTAGCTAAGAAACATTTCAGGTTGGTTACCCTATTCGATGTCAACAAATAGCATCGTTTGATTTTCATAACGTAGTTTGGCTAAGCTCCAGTGAAATGGGTTCAACGAAGCTAAGTTTTTTATACACGCGCTTATGCTCAAAGCGGGTCTACCCTTTTTAGCAGAACTTTTTATGTCATAACATTATTAAATTTTGTTTAACAGCTGATAGCATAAACTTCATTTGGCAGAAAATCGTTTGGCATACACTCAGTTATCATACATTTAAAACTCATGATTTTTTAAGTCAGTATCATCTTTAGGCATACATTTCATATTCATAATAATTAAAAGGCAGAACCATCATATTGCAGAAAGTCCACACAAACATGCAAACAAGCATACACCATGCATGCAGCAAGCATGGTCTCTGTCACAGCTCCGGCGCTGCAGGGCTCCGGCGGTCCCACGCGAGCTTATCGTCGCAGATGGTTTTAACGCTCACCACCGCACCGAAACTGGGCGTTTCAGACTCTTACTGACTAAAACCCACCCGTGTTCCTTCAGTTACCTGTACGTTGCCAGGGGCTACGATATCCCTTTCGGACTTTCCCGCCACCCCGGCAGGCATCAGTCCTATCAGACCGAATCGGTCGATGGATCGATTCGATATTCAGTTGTGCTGACATCGCTTTGAGACGCGCGTGGAACACAACGCGCCGTCGACCCGGGTCTGGCCGGGTACGGTGGCTGGGAATTGGCCTGCGATTCCGGATGCCCAGGGCGTTTCCTGCGGTGGCTAGGGGTGTGAGGGCGCGAAGTTTGCCTCTTCCTCACGCGTTCCACCACCTGCTTTACGAGCATTACTGCTTCGCAGAAGGAGGTGATTGCCTCCCATGTCCTTTGGCTCCGTACCATATCCACGAGGATACGGCGATGCTCTGCCCGAGCATGGCAGACCAACACCGTATGCTCCAACGTGTCCGCCGGGCTACACACGCATTGATGACACCCGGGCATTTTCTCCCGCCTTATCTGAAACAGGTACTTTTCGAAACAACCATGTTCGGTGATACCTGCGTCAGGCGGAAGGTGAGGACGCCCTGGCGCCTCTCTAGCCACTCCTCGAAGAGGGAACTTATCTCCGAAATTGTGGCGTGCCCAATGGAAAAGCAGCCTTAGATCCTGAAAAGTATTAATTAGAATAAGAAGTAGAAGAAGCTTAGTGTGGATTTAATCTGAAAGCCCTTTGGGTAAGTTTTCAATCGTATTTGTATGAGAGCATATTTTTTATCACTTTAAGGAAAGCAAAATAAAACTCTTTTGTTTTTAACCAAATTGCTATGGGGGCTGTACGCTCTTGCTGAGGCACACTGAGACTGGCCAAGTGTGACAATGTAGATGAGAGCGCTTGGCTGAAAAATTTCTGAAAAGTCAAAAAAATATCACCTGTTTCATACAAAAATGCAATATTTACCCGATCAAAATGTATGACACAGATGTATGTTTTTTTGCTATTTCGTTGTTGGTCCCATAGTGAAAGTTGTTTATAATCATGAGTACTTTCACGCCCTCAAAGGTTAACAATGAATTAAAAATCACCGTGTATATTAATGATTTGACGTGCGAGCAGGTCTAAAGTATCTTTTAAAGTGTCAGGAAAGTAAACTAAAGCAAGTTATTTTTAATTCATTTAGTATTATGACCTCCTGATAAATAAAAATAATCATTGTGTGATAGATTTATTCATTCAGTATTCCTCGAATCGTAAAATTCACGAGTTTATTGTATTGTTTAACATTGCAAAATAAAACCCGTTTTATTGATTTATTAACAAACGTAAAAGAGTAATAAAATTTGAGTCTACCGGCGTACTGATGCATTGCTATTGAAATAAAATAATCTTTAAAGGCTGATCCTATTTCAATAAACACGGCTCTCGTTTTAGCATAAAATATTTATACTTAATTCGATTCAGTTTAAACAAACGTTTTATATTCTATCAAGACTAGTCAAGCTGGATTATGATTTGTAGATTATAAATTATGATTTTTCATCTTATCTCTCCGACTTTGCTCGAGCTAACAATAATCGATCGAATTGAATAAATTATAGAGAAACCTACATATATAAAACATACAATTAAGTTCTGAAAATAAGAATTCAATTGATTGTGATCAATTGAATTTTTCTATTCAGAACTTAATTTTACACTAGGAATTCACTTGTGATTCAGTTTTCACTCTTATCTGCAAAAATATGCAATACTCTATTAGTAAATATTATTTTTCGACCTCTGTATGACCTTAAGTACAAGATCAATCAATTTCCTGAAAGCATGAAGAAATAACTAGTTTGATAGTCTTATAAACTATTACAGGAAAATAGTACATTACTGTCGCGGCCTGCAACAAGGGCATTAACGGACGATCAAAACATTGCCTGAATTTAATTAATTGTATTTATTTTTTAAAGCCTAGGCACACATACATGAGTCCTTCAATGCCTAGTTGCGGCCAAGGCGTGTATAGTACTTTTCGCAAATAATGCGCGGAAATTCAAACCAAGTTAATTAATTAGAAATTCCAGAATCCATAATTTTTCACGCGCCATTATGTTCATAAGTTTCTTCTTTACTTTAAAAAGAAAGCCATTTCTTGATCTTAAAAAAAAAAAAACAATTTTTGACAGATTGCGAATTGGCGAATGAGATGTGAATGCGAACGTTCTTAAAAGTTACCGGAATTGCCCCTCAGCTCTAATCGCAAACGAAATCGAAATGTATATTAAATCTTTGATATGTTACCTCCTTGATTACCATGTGTTGAAGGAAAACTTCGTTCCGTTTTTAATTATCACGACGGATATGAGTTTTCATAGTAATTTATTTGGCCGCTAAACACAACAGATATGTACTACGTACGTAGTACATACTAGTTCCATGGAAAATCCATATATGTTGTGTATTAAAACACAACATGTTGTGTATGAAAATCCTATGGAAGTATCATTGAGCAGGTCGGGCGCTCGCATATATTCGGCCAATACCGCAATTTCAATTTATCTCGAAGAATATAAAATACACTATACTTATACTAAATATACTTATACTACTTATAAATCCTTACTTAAAATTCTAAATCGTCACAAAATCCAACTTGTAAAAGCGTGTAGCTACAATGTCCAGGTAATCTCGTTAGCGGCGCGACATCAGATACGGATTGAGAGCACCTCACTGAATTATTGATGCCCAGCTACTGCGCTCTGTGCCTCTGATATAGTAATGACTTCGGAATTTTCATGTGGACTATACAGGTTATTTCATTTTATCTAAAATTGTTTGATTGATGCAGTTTTCGTTTGGGTCAAATGGTTTTGGTTGGTTTTAATACTTTTACTGAATTTCTGCCAGACTTGCATATGTCTACTCCGTGCGTCCCACGTCCAGGGCCCTAGAACCGATAATGCAATATGTTTGTCAAACAATTACTTAATTGTTATATTTTCACACCAGATGCGGTTTAATAAAGCAAAAAT
Source organism: Xanthia togata (assembly GCA_963853775.1). Lineage (NCBI taxonomy): Eukaryota > Metazoa > Arthropoda > Insecta > Lepidoptera > Noctuidae > Xanthia > Xanthia togata. The sequence continues at coordinate 24,951,898 of OY970794.1, read as the reverse complement.
CTGTGAGAAATACTTACAAAATTGTCACATTGTCAAATTATCGCCTGCAGTCGGTTATTTTTTTAAATGCGATATGTTTGTCAAAAAATTACTTAATTGTTATATTTTCATGCCAGACGCGGTTTACTATAGCAAAAATCTGTGAAAAATACTTACAAAATTGTCATATTGTAAAATTATCGTCTGTCGGTCGCTTCCAACCATACCTGATTTGTCAAATTACGTCCAATAGTTTAGAAGTTATAAGGTAAAAGATGAACATACATACATACATAAATACCGATCAAAATCATAACCCTCCTTTTTGCTTCGCCATAGTCGGGTAAAAACTGAGCATCATTCCCATCAGTTCATATTACGTCCTCTGCCGACCCAGCAGATAGCCAACCAAAAATCAATTCTAATGCTCTCGAATCTGAAATTCGATCAGCTCTCAATATTCAAAACTTTATTTACGACGACTAATTCAGTATTCCATCAGGGATGCGTACATTGAATGTGTTCGCGTATAAATCAGAGATTGGACGAGATCGCGGCCGGCTGTTTGAATTATTGATGCCAAATGTCCGACGAATTGTGACTGGTGCACCTTCATTCATTCGTTTAATTTTATTCATAGGCACTTTTGTGGTGGACTCGTGTAAGTAATTGAGTTAAAATGCACGTAGTATGTTATAATTCCCTTTTTTATTCATTATATAATTCTAGGTTTAAGCCGTAGAATAAATTCTGCCTTTTCACAGATGATGATGCGCTTCAGTTTATGCGTATGTCACTTATGAATCCACAAAGGAACCCAAAGAAGGAAATCATTTGGCAATTTAAACGAACACGATTAAAAATATAAAAACACAACGCCACTCAGAGCCAAACTTAAATCCAACTATTGGATCACGAAAACCGTCACAACGGATCCGATGTAAAGGAAAATAGAATGTGGATTGTACGATACGCAGATACAATAACAATCATGGAAACAGATAGACCGAATGGAATGGGGTCGTCCGTACTACATGCAAAGGTATCATCCTTCGACGAAGCAATCATATTGAATTGTTCAGAAATTTGTTTTGTTAAAATTCAGCTGAACGTAAAGCAATCTTTAAATAGAGTTGACGAGATATTGAGGATTTTTTATCTTCTGCGATCAATGGACTGTATTGCCAATTAAAACAAGCTTTATTTTAGCAGAAATTAAACTATATATTTTTTTGTACTTTTACGTCTTTTTTCTTCACAATAATTATGCTATGTCAGTTATAATGGTTATATCTTAGGTACCTATTAGCTGATATGAGATCAATAAAAATAAAGGGTAAATAAAATGATTAATTCTGGGAAATAAAGACTGGCCCTCTTATTCATAAACGTTGTTTTAAGTTAAGAAACGTTTAAACGTCAAAAATGTACGGTTAAAAAGGCGCTAATCATTACTTAACTTTAAGCAATGTTTATAAATAAGGGGGTGCATGTTTAACAACAACAACACCACCGTCGACGAAATTGACTAAGAAATTATTTCAAACAAAAATAGAGATCTACAAAAAAATCCCTACGTGGTACAAATAGGCAAAGCCCTGTAATTATGTAATTATAGTTTATACCCACACTAAGCAATATGTAAGCAGTTTATCATTATTTATGTCCTCATTGCGGTGTTCTAGTACATAATTGCTGCTGTAAGCTACACACTAGTAATTTATTAGGTACAACGGTACACCTAAGGTGGAATTACCCACTGGAATTATCGTATTGGAGTCAGGAATTTGAAATGGGAGAGAAATAATGTTTTCTTAGATCTTTCTTAATTATGTAGAGAAATAATTTCCGAAGTTGAGGCACAGATAACTGAGGTATGAGGAGTTGAAATAAGATCTAGTACTAAAGTGTATTCATTATCGGTGGATGAACTTGTCTTTCCTCGTAAATATTCCTAGAATTGGTTAATAAAATGATTTTGAAAATAGAAATTGGTGTCATCTTGTCAAAAACTTCTTGATTTTTTTTCGTCACTTCTCCAGCACATTATATTTATTAAACCTCCATTATGACATTAAGCTAGAAAAAATGAAGTTTTAAGACTGGACGTGGTAAGACTGGGACGTTTGGTGTTTCTGTCCTTAACAACGGAACCATTTTACTACGGCATTGCACGACGTGGGACATCATAACATTATTATGCAAAATTTCACATCACAAGTAAAGGAAAAAGACCTTTTTTTTGTTTTTACAAGTTTACATTTCATCATCATCATCATCATTTCAACCATTGGACGTCCACTGCTGAACAAAGGCCTCCCCCAATGATTTCCAAATCGGCCGGTTAGAAGCGACTTGCATCCAGCGGCTTCCTGCGACCTTTATTAGGTCGTCTGTCTACCTTGCGGGTGGACGTCCTACGCTGCGCTTGCCGGTACGTGGCCTCCATTCCAGAACCTTTCTGCCCCATCGGCCGTCAGTTCTGCGCACTATGTGCCCCGCCCACTGCCACTTCAGCTTGCTAATCCATTGTGCTATGTCAGCGACTTTAGTTCGTTTGCGGATCTCCTCATTTCTGATTCGATCTCGCAAAAAAACACCGAGCATAGCTCTTTCTATAGCGCGCTGAGTGACCTTGAGTTTTCTTATGAGGCCCATGGTGAGAGGTCACGTTTCAGTTCCGTATGTTATCACTGGTAACACACACTGGTTGTAGACTTTCGTCTTTAGACACTGAGGTATGTTGGACGAGAAGATGTTGTGTAGTTTCCCGAACGCTGCCCAGCCGAGTCGGATTCGACGATTGACCTCCATCTCGAAACTGGACCTACCCAACTGGATCACTTGTCCCAGTTAGACATATTTGTCAACAGTTTTGAGAGTAGAGCACCCAACCGATATTGGGTAGGGCGCAACATGGACGTTCGACATGACTTTCGTTTTGTCCATGTTCATCCGGAGCCCTACTTGTTGGGAGACTCTATTGAGGCCTTCGAGCATTGTGCCAAGGTGTTCCAGCAATTCTGCCATGACCACAATATCGTCGGCAAACCGGAGGGGAGTGATGTACTCGCCGTTAATGTTGATGCCAGATCCTTCCCATTCCAGGAGCTTGAAAGCGTCTTCCAATGCAGCGGTGAACAGTTTCGGAGAGATAACATCTCCCTGTCTTACGCCTCGCTGCAGAGGAATCGCACTCGTGCTCTGCTCCTGTACTCGGACCGGCATAGTGGCCTTTTTGTACAAACACTTCAGCACCTCAATGTACCGATGGTCAATATGGCACCGCTGGAGAGACTGTAGCACTGCCCAGGTCTCGATCGAATCAAAGGCCTTCTCATAGTCCACGAACGCCAAGCATAGTGGCAAGTTATACTCCTCGGTCTTTTGTATAACTTGCCGCAGCGTATGGATATGGTCTATGGTACTAAAGCCTTTTCGGAAACCGGCTTGTTCGGGAGGCTGGAAGTCATCGAACCTACGCGCGAGACGATTCGTGATGACCCTCGAGAACAGCTTGTACCTAGACATGGCTCAAAAGCGAGATGGGTCTGTAATTCTTTAAGGAGGTAGTATCCCCTTTCTTAAAGAAGAGTAATACTGCACTTCTGTTCCATGCCTCTGGCGTTATTCCTTCGAGTAAAACGGAGTTGAAGAGCCTCTGAAGGATTTTCAGTACCGGTGTTCTACCCGCTTTCAGAAGCTCTGATGTGATTCCGTCTTCACCCGGCGCCTTGTTGTTCCTAAGCTGTTTGAGAGCCATCCTAATCTCGTATAGGCTAATGTCCGGGATATCGTCGGTATAGTGTCGGGTCAGCTTAGCTCTAGGATCTTGGGCTGAGCTAACAACAGGTTTAGTGACCGACGTGTATAACTGTCCATAAAACTTCTCGATCTCCTTCAAAACTTCGGCTTTTGACGACGTTATACTGCCGTCCTCCGTTTTCAGCTTCGTCAGCTGGCTTTGCCCAATAGATATGTCTCTTGCGAACACTTTGGAGCCTTGATTCCGCTTTATCGCCTCTTTAATACGGTTCGTATTAAAGTTGCGAATGTCGTGTCGCAAGGACTTCCATATCAGTCTATTGAGCTGCCGATATGCGATATGAAGTTCAGTTGGAGAATTGACCGTGACGTATATCGATATATGGGAAGCATGTTTCTCAACTAAAAAGTTTAGTTTGTTTTTGGGATAAATAATTCATCCCAACTACAGAACCCTTATTTGTGCGTGGTCCGACACGCACTTGGGAGATTTTTTTGTTTCATTTCAGTTTCACGGATGAAGTGATGGTGACCAATTTATTCTCCGTCTGGAACCATAAGCGACGTCTTTATATTTTTATTTCCATTATATCCAGCTTCCACTATTCCAGCGCTGGGCTCAACTTTAGGAAGCCAACTCCGATCAACACGCATCTATTGTGTTATTCACGACTGATCTGATGTTGTCAACTGCTTTTTCTGAAGGACGACATACATTTATTTAGTATAATGTAGGTTCACCAAAATACCATTTTACCGACTTCTTCTAACTATTCCGCATAGAATATCAACAAAACGTTAATCAACACCGAAAATAATCAAGTTGATTAAAAATAAATAAATTAAGACTTTCTTGATCGAACGGAATTAAGAATGAAATGGAACGAGTAACAAATTGAACGCAATCTACGGCAAGTTAAGAGGCAATTAGGTAAACTTCTGCCTTATGGATCCGGATTACCGAGTCGAGGTTATTAATTAATTATTTTGGGCTCAGCCCCAGTTTCGATGACGTAATATTTTGATGGTTTAGTAATAGAGTAGATGCTATGAGATGCATATTTTTACCCGACTGCCCCAGAAGGAGGGTAATATTTTTCTTGTTTTTCTTATAACTCTATTTCTTTCGGTTGAACCATCATGACTTGCACCATAAACATATTTTAGTTTTAGTTTATTTTTAGGTACTTTAATTATTTCGGAAATCTTACTGTTGATTAATTTACACTTTTTATAAACCATTTATTCAGAAAAAATATTTTTATTTCCTTTATTTCATATTATAGACATACCTACAAACATATTTTAAAGCAGTGATAGCCTAGTGCTGTGATCGTCGGACTGCCAAGTCATAGGTCTCGAGTTCGAACCCAAGGCACGCACCTCTGACTTTTCGGATTCATGTGCGTATTGTATAATATTCACTTGCTTCTAAAACGGTGAAGGAAACATCGTGAGTATGTAAACGGCATGCCTGAGAGATTTTTCTCGGCGGCATGTGAAGCCAAGTCAGAGGACATATGGGCGACTTTAAAACTCTGACACCAGGTTAGTCACTAACCACTCGAAAAAAAGAAGAACATTATTTAATATTGGTTTAAAAAAAAAAAAAATATATATAATCTTTGACATTTCTCGAGACCCTAGGGTCTCGGACCTTTGGAAGGCGTACGAGGGGCCGAAGCCAACTTACAGAGGCCCGTTAGACGTCTTTAATGAAACGAGGCACTAACCGACGATTATCCCTGTACGCACTAATCTAGTGCACCCAAGGACAACCCCCGGTTAGTACAAGACTATTGCAAGATATGGAAACAAAGATATTGGATTATGGGTTTGGGTCGCTAAGTGAACTGGTTATCTAGAACTATGGAAAGACTATGACCCCTGCCTGACCAATATCTTATATAAAATTCACGGGTAAAATGGCAGGGGGTGACTTGCACACTCAATAATGGACCCCCGAAAACGGTCGCTAGCACAGTGTCGTAGCGTCAAGGGGGCACCATGCCCTGAGGTGCTTATAAGCAATGGAGTGTTTCCCCGGCTATCAGGACAATCCCGGAAGTACGGTCAACATCCCTACCAGCATCTTACTAGAATACTTCCTTCCTCCGAGCACATTTGGTCTTGCAAATCTCCACTCAAGCCAGCCAATAAAGGCAAGAAAGAGGTTAGCTCTGTTCCTCTTCAGTGTTCACTCCAGTCGGCCAATAAAGGCAATCCAGAGGTGAGTAACAAGACTTCTCCCCGGAGATAGGGATCGAGGGGTCACTACTGCTCAACAGCTCGCCACATGCTCTAAACTCTACTCTATCCTACTCTAAACTCTACCGGCACAGACCTGAGTACAGAGAGAGCAAGCCCCAACATAACGTCAACATAGAGTTACGGCGGTGGGGATATTATTACTATCTTTTTATATTAACATCATGACAGTACTTTGTCAATAGGTATATCTATAAAAACATCATGTACGTCAGGAAAAATCTTAATCTTTTCAGTAAAAGAGGTGAAAGACACAATTATAGTACTAGAAATAGGGACCAATTAGTTCAACTGGGTTTCAGACTGGCTAAAGTAGACTCATCCTTCATGGGGTACTCTTTAAAATGTTACAATAAAATACCTCCCCACATACTACAACTAAATGAAACGAAATTTAAATCATGTATAAAACGCACACTATGCTGCCAAGCATATTATAAGCTGGGGGATTATATCGCTGACAAAAATGCTTGGCTCAACGCTGGTCCAGCTCCACAAGGACGCATAAACTAATTGATTAGCATTCGAAAATATTGTTGGAGCTGCTGAAGATTGCAAAAACTATCTTTGAATTGTATAACTTCAATCTCTTAATATTGTATAATTGCATAGCATATATTATGTGTGAGCACTGTGAGCATGTAAACCAACCACTAACTACAGAAAGCTACCATTTACTGGGTACGTCTTTCATTGACTTGATATGCCCTGGCGGCTGAGAGTATGTCATGCTCACTCAAATGTCTCGCTGGTGGTGGCGTGTGTGTTGGATCGTTAAGTTCCCTACAAAATGGTTGAGCTAAACAGTGCTGATCCATGCATCATGTTCGTGAACGGGCGCCATCAGTAGGGACTTATACTTTATATTTTACATATTTTATATTACTTAAAAGAGTGTCCGTGGAGTTTCTTGCCCGTTCTTCTCCATAGGTACCTACTACGCTTTGGAATGGGCAACTAGCTTCATATTTTTGACTGACCGACCCCTTGACAATTCAAAAGTGCCTGTAAATGGTTTAATTGAAATAAATGCTTTGATTTTGAGTTTGAGTTTGCCTGGTCATCTTTCAACATGAATGATATTTTGTAAGAATATTAAGATTTAAAAGAGTGTCCGTGGAGTTTCTTGTCCGCTCTTCTCCATAGGAACCTACGTTTTGGAATGGGCACCTAGCTTCATATTTCTGACTGACTGACCCCTTGACAATTCAAAAGTGCCTGTAAATGGTTTAAATGCTTTGAGTTTGAGTTTGAGGGACACTAAACGTTATAATAATAAAACTTCTCGTTCAGTGTCCTTGAATGCGTTATTTTATAAAGTATGAGACATTAATTAGAGGATTTCAAAATCACACAAGAATGAAAATGTAAGCAACGCTGACATACAAGGGCAAGATACAGGGGACGCCCCATATTCGCACATTTCGCACGTTTCACGGTGCTCACTCGGCTAATTAAGTTTTTTAGCTCATTTGATACCCCTCACTTTTAATTGAGATGCTTAATCAAGGGGCTTAAATGATTTATCAGGACTACAGCCTGATGTATTATACTGTCTTCACGGTATTTATAATTATGTAACTGGCTTGGAAGGTCAATGCCCCACTGATATTTATCTGACGCCTTTTGAAAATCTGGTAGTATTCCATTTTGATAATTTTAGGGTTCCGTACCTCAAAAAGAAAAAAAAACGGAACCCTTACAGGGTCACTCATGTGTTTGTCTGTCACAGCTAATTTGTTCCGAATCTAAGGGACCTATAAGTTGAAATTTGGTACACATATGTATTTCTGCAACCCAAATACGGATGTGTAACGCAAATAAATGAATTTTGAATACTTTAGGGGGCAAATAAGAAATTAAAAAAAAAAAAAAGTTTTGCTGACTGTACCGTGTGACATATTAAATGAAAGGGCATAATGCGAAGATTTTTAATAGTTTTAAAATTGTACTTTTAAAGATATTTAAGAAAAATTATAAAAATTGACCCCCCCCCCTATCTCCCTCTGAAACTACTGAGCCTCAAATTCACAGAGAATGGTTCTTTACTCATAGATTACAGGAACACCTTTATGAAGTCTATGGTCTTAAAATGACATGGTAAATCTCTCAATATAGTGTTCTACTCTCAATAAAGCCGTTCGTCACGGCTGTCATTCTTGGATCTTTGACAGTCCTTACGGGTCGTCAGAAGCCCAAAAGTCTGACCACCAGCCTTACCAAGGGGTATCGCGTTACCCAGTTACTGGGTTGTGGAGGTCAAATAGGCACTCGCTTCATGTAAAATACATTATTCAACTGCATCTGGTTAGACTGGAAGCTGACGCAAATATAGTTGGAAAAGGCTTGGCAGATTGATTGCAAATTTTTTGTAATGTGTCTTATTGGCACTGAATTATTATGATTGTATGATTTTGCTTTCTTTTTAACCGACATTTTCCTAGTTTGTAAATCTTACCTAGACCCCATCTAATTTTAACTAGGACCACCGGGTCCTTAAAAACATGACCAGCCTATGAGATAGGTAGATAGATAATTCGTTTATTTAGTGCACACAAAAAACAGCACAACATACAAAAGCACGATTAAATAATAATTACTTATTAGCTATTAGGAAATAAGCCAACGCTGCAAGGTGCCAATATACAAACAAATGAAAAAGGAAGAAAACAAGACATTGTGATGACACTATTGGCTATGACACACTTTAAAATAATGGATTAACGAACATAAAAAAGTGCGGTGTGCGCTTCAAGGTTGCACCAAATGGGAGTCCAGCTCAGCATGTGCCAGTCAAATACAGGATTACTGGTAATTCGACGTATATCCGTCAGGGGATGATAAAGGGGGCCAAATGCAACAAATTGAACCCCCCATATGTATGGCCGAAATTCAATAGTATTCGAGATATTTGAATTTTAAGGGTTTTTCGATATTTACCCAAAATTTGACATTTAATTCCAAATAAAAAAAAAACCACACATTTGAATGGGTACCATTAAAAATCATGTTGTAGCTAGCACTTCAATTAAGCTATGGACATAGTTAAAACTTCTTAATTTAACAAAATAATTAACGATATAAGAATAATATCTTACCAATATTTTTATTTTACGCTTCAAAAATGTTGCCTCCTTACAAAAATTTCTATGACATTAATCGTAAAAATAACTAAAAAAACTTGCCTATTCTGTAAGCTTTCCAAAAAGGTATAAAAGTCAATTTTAAAATACATAATTCGTGGCATGGCATGTGTTTGAAACGGCGCGGGGAGAGAATTTGTATTTGTATGAAATAAAATGCATTCAAAAATGTACCTACGTCAAATTTTATTAAAAATTTTACACATCTTGTTCAAAATGAGCCCCTCTATTACGAATGCAAGTTCGAATTCTTTTCCTAACTTCGGTTTTCGTCACTCTTGATGAAAACGTTGTTCTCATCTGTTGCGCCGCGTTTATTATTCGCTGTCGAAGTTCTTCGACTGAATTTATTGGGGTCACATAAACTAATTCCTTCATATGACCCCAGACGTAAAAATCAAGTGGTGTGATCTCAGGGCTTCGTGGAAATCTCTCATCTAGCCACTGTCGGACAGTAATCCGGTAATGTGCTGGGCACCCATCATGTTGAAACATGAGGTTGTTTTTTATTTCTTCGGGAACATCCGCCAACAAATCGTCTAGGTTGTTTCTCAAAAACTCCTCGTAATTTACGCCGTTCAAATTTTGGGGCAAGAAATGAGGGCCCACCAAATAATTATCAACGACACCCATCCATACGTTCAGGGAAAATCTCATTTGCGACGCAGTTTCTTTTAGTTTTTTTGGATTCCTGCCTGCTTTAGGTGCCCAAAAATGTAAGTTATGGTAATTCGTTATACCATCCCGGTCAAACTTTGACTCGTCAGTCCACAAAATATTTCTTAGGAAATGTTCCTGGTCAGCGTCAGCGTTTAACATAAACCGAGAAAATTCGAGTCGCCTGGCAGGATCTCCCTCGTGCAATGTTTGGACAGGTTGATAATGGTACGGGTGTCTTCCTGATAGATGTACTACCGACCACACTTTCCACTGGGACATACCGAGCTGTCTTGCAACAATGTTCGTTGAGATGTTTCGGTCATCAATAAAACACTGAAGAATGGTGTCCTCTTCGTCAGCCGTATACCGTCGAGGTCTGCCAGCGTTGAATTGTGCTCTCTGAACACTGCCAGTTTCAGACAATCGTCGATAGGTGCTCCCGAAAACAGTAACGTGGGGAAGTCGACGATCGGGAAAGCGGCGTTGGTATTCTCGCCGAGCCGCAGCCGCGTTTCCATCGGCAAAACCATAACAAAACATAATGTCTGCGTATTCGTTATTAGCATACGAAGCCATGGTATCCGAAATAACAATGATAACAAAAATAATAACAAGAGAAACAAGAATTAACAATAATGATCGATAACAAATTAACGCGATGAGAGATTGGTTAATAGCAAGATAACAACACACGTGCTTGCGCGGCGTAGAGTCCAAACTTACTAAGGAAGGCGACGCGAGCACAGCAGACGCCGTGTGCTCCCCCACCCTCACACCCCGCCCCATCACGAAGAATTCCGCCAGTAAAATCGGTTGTTTTAGCAAGGATCATAAACTAAAACACATTATTTCTCTCCCCGCGCCGGTTCAAACACATGCCATGCCACGAATTATGTATTTTAAAGTTGATTTTTATACCTTTTTGGAAAGCTTACAGAATAGGCAAGTTTTTCTAGTTATTTTTACGATTAATGTCATAGAAATTTTTGTGAGGAGGCAACTTTTTGAAGCGTAAAATAAAAATATTGGTTGGATGTTATTCTTATATCGTTCATTATATTAATTATTTTGTTAAATTAAGTAGTTTTAACTATGTCCATAGCTTAATTGAAGTACTAGCTACAACATGATTTTTAATGGTACCCATTCAAATGTGTAGTTTTTTTTTTATTTGGAATTAAATGTCAAATTTTGGGTAAATATCGAAAAACCCTTAAAATTCAAATATCTCGAATACTATTGAATTTCGGCCATACATATGGGGGGTTCAATTTGTTGCATTTGGCCCCCTTTATCAGCCCCTGACGGATATACGTCGAATTACCAGTAATCCTGTATATCTGATGCTGATATTCTGCTGAATCCCTGCAGTGATATACGGACGTCGAACAGACGAGATAAATATGCGAGTACATAGGCCGGTTATTTTTGTACAATATTGGAAAGACGCCCAGACCTAAGACCTTCCTCTGGTATCTATAGGGAAACACAAGCTCATAGCTTATTCAAATACTCATTTAACTTACTTGCAGAGATCTATACGTCAAGCTGAAAAATGTAATACCCCGTTTGAGAGACGGACCCGGCTCCCTTCAATTAAAATAAATTCGCTTGCGGTGGGGGGTGGGTTTATCAAATATATCATGCAGTGTAAGTTGTGAACTCACAGAGATATTGAGAGCCGGGATTAATAAACGTAAGCTACGGTTATTAATCCCGGCCAGCACATACTTCGCCTTAGATTGTTCCCATCTCTATTTCGTTGTAGTTTGACAGTTGTTCGACACTGGCAGGAATAGTACTTAGCCACCAGAGCATGTACTGAGTAGCGTTTATTAATACTATATGAGGGTTGTGAATATAAGTATCAGAGTGGTAATACCTCAAACGGTAAGCAGGTAGACAGGGTTACTTTATGGGTATTTAGTGTCAAAATTGGGATGTTCCGTTCCAAAATAGGGATGGTGTTATTTGTAACTATTACTTTATCTCAGTATCGAGATTTTTATGAACTAGCCGTGTGAAGTGTTATTTATAAAATTTAACTTAGTCTAAAAATCTGTCTACAAGAAAAAACATTGTACTTACTCGAAAAATCCTTTCCGTATTTCAATTTTAGTTCCAATACGAGAATCGAATCAGCAAAAAAAGCACACTGGACCACCGTGCCATTAAGGTCGTCGAATCAATCAATCAATCTCAATCCGACGATTGTTACAAAGTCGGAGGCTGCATTCGACAAATCGTCAATAGATGGCCGTTGGTTAGTTACCGTTTTGGTTGACAAAAGCTTACCATTTTTCACCCTTATTTATAACGAACTAAGCACTTTAATCCCCGCACAGGAGATGCGTTTCCAAAAAAAGCGGCCTAGTGCGAGTCGGATCACACACCAAGGGTTCCGTACCACCGTACAATATTTGGGTCTATGCCAAGTCGAGGAACATTGGACGCCACTTTTGCTCTCCGCCAATAAAATTGTGCAATATGTAAGTAATTACAGACGTGCACACGAGAACTTGCACTGCACATCGTGTTCATTGATTTGGAGAAACCGTATCAGCAGAAAGGATTGCCCGGGAAGTATGTAAAGTTATTTGTGCTATGTACAATCGATCTAGTACCTACGTCCGGTCGGCTGCTGCTGGCAACACCGACGAGTGTGGCTGTAGGCTTACACCAAGGGTCGGTTTTATGACAGCTGCGCGCACAGAGTGCAGTTGCGCCGGCGCGTGAGTGAACGACGGAACTTAATGTTGCCATTTTAAATATTATATTTATATAAATATTAACTTCTAAGTATTGTATTTATTTTATTTTACTTTATTGTTGACGTCATTACGTCAACGCCGGCTATCGCAGAAAAATAGCGCTGGGGCTCTGTCTCGCATAAGGTCATAGCATTAGCCCATAGCATTATGCTGGGCGATGGCCGTTTTGCGTGGATGTGACGCATGTATTGGAACCAAATTCTTATTTTCGTGTTTTTGTTCTTTCTTTTCGTCATTTTGACTGCAATTACACGTATTTTCTTTCTTTTTTTTCTTTTTCCTAACCTCTTCTTGGTTATAATGGATGCTTTGACGTCGGACATACATGGGGTGCCTCTTTACCCTGGTGACTCAATGTTGTCGGTGAAGACGGACCTAAGATCCAGAGCAGATTGGAGAAATTGCAACAGAAGCTTTTTTTTTTTTTAATACCATAGCGTTTGATGGCGCGCTTCTCCCGGTCTGCTCCGTTTTTCGGTATCTCGATTCACTAGTGCAAAGCGATGGGGAAATTTATCGGAATCCAAATTCAACATCTTAGTTCTGTGCTTAATTAACAAGCACAAAATTAACACAGGATAGATGAAATGGCGGTGGTCACGGGAATAATCTGCGACTTTCGCATTCCCCTTAAACTTTACTTAACTTAAGGGGAAAATTTATAAACCAATGGTTAAACCGCCTGTCTAGTATGGATCAGAATATTGGGCCACAAAAGGGATGAATTGAATGCAATTGCATGCAGCTGACATGAGAATGCTAAGAAAGATGTGTGGTGTTACGCGAATAGATAGAAGAAGAAATAAGTATATATGAGGAAGTCTGAAAGTGACACTGGTGAGTTTTTTGGTGGAAATAGGTTGTCATGGTATCGGTATATAATGAGGAGGAATGAGGGAAATGTCGTCAGGAAAGTTTTGGGTATTATTATGGATGTACATACGAGTAGGGGAAGATCAAAGAAACGATGGATGGACTGTGTGAAAGATGATATGTCTAGAAAGGGAGTGACGACCGAGATGACGACAAATAGAGAAGATTGGAAGAAAAAGAAATGTTGCACCGACCACAAATAAATTGGGATAAGGGCAGGAAAATGATGATGACCTATTACGGTTCAAAAGATACAGCCCTGTGACAGATGCACAGACAGACGGACGGACTGCGGAGCTTTAGTAATAGTGTACCATTGGCACCCTTTGGATGTAGTGACCTGCATAATAGAAGCATACGTGCACCCTAAAGTCGAATTTCCAAAAGAATTCTTGTGTCAAACTGACAATCGGTTAGAGATACTTCTTTTAGTATTTTTTTTAACAAATTATTATTGTACGAAACTGGACCTAAATGCTGTCTAAAACATCGGTACATTATATTTAGGATTTTGTGCGTACAACGCAGTCACTCTGACCATCAGTCAGATAGGTAATCAATCAAAAAGTCAGTCATGGAACTGTTCTATATAATTTGTAGATATGATAAATTAATCCTCTCACCCTTAAAAAAGTGCCAACGTGACATACGTTTAAAAATATCCTCCTTATCGTTATGACGTGAGCCATTAGTCGTCCCTCAAATAGTAATTATGAAACGTAGCAAGTCCATTTCGAATATTGATTGCTCAAATGCTCCAACCATAACGCTTAGAGTGGGAAATGACTACCTTATGGCTGTAGCCATGATCATACAGTTAATTTTAATTCATCGGTTTAGTTATTATTTTTTACGTTTTGACCTTTTATCTAGATAGTATTTGGTAAAAATGGAATTACTCGTATAGTAAAAGTAATATTCCAAATAGACTTGAGGTCATTTGGTTAGGCCACAGTATAAATATGGACAGTACAGAAACTACATAGAAAACGTTCAAAACGGCACACTTACACAGATCCGCTCATTGACGAGACCCCAAGCGATTGTCGCGGTGCTGTCAGTTGCGGGTGTCGTGTCGCGATGAGAGATCACCGCGTTCTTTTTGAAAACGGAGCGTAGATAATTATTTCAACAAATAGGCCTAGTTTCCATACTATCCACATTTATATTATGATAGCAAAAAAAACAGAAAGAAAGCAAACACGTTTATTTTTTTCAACACTTTCAATGGCGGTCCGTACACAACGGGACATACTAACGCGTTATTAACTAGGTTATGATTGGTTACGTCATGTTTTTGTTTAATTGGTGATTTGAATTTGTAATACGTTTCTTTTAAGTAGCAACGTGGACAAAAGTGCTTGATTGACCGTTGAAATCCCTATACCTCAAAATTTTACCACTTCCTCTTATTTTGTTAAGATGGATGGAGGACCTATTGTTAGAGTAACTGAATTAAAATCATCAAAATCAATTATTCCAATAGAGTAAACAAAGCCAAGAAACTATTGAGCCTAACGACAACCAGCCCAAACATCACATTTATAATTATGTAAATTGAATTGAAAAAATATATGCAAAGTGACAAGGTGATGACAGACAGACATCGAACAATTTGGGACGTGTGTACCAACCTTAATTATAACTGTGTACTTACAATTTACTTGTCAGTAAAGTTATATATTTACATTTATAGTGACAAAAAAAAAGAAATAAGTGTGTATGTAAAGATGAGGGAATAACTTTACAGTAATTCTGTGCTGTTTATTGTACAAATGATGTATTAAGAAAAGGTTAAACGTGACTTCGAATGATTACAAACAATACGACCTCCAATTTGAAAAATAATCATCTTCACTATCTTCGGTTAGTTAGGCTAAGCGTTGACTATCAGGGAGACAGTAAGTGACAAAACTGATAACTACACACACATAACACATTACAATACATAATAACACGTCTGAATAGGTTATTGTACGGTACGAGTTGATAAATGGAATGAAATTGTTTATTCTTTAAATAGTATATCAGAATCATTTTTACACGTCACATAAAAAAAAAAAAAAAATTCGCTAGGAGTTTTGCACGAGTCGATCGATCAGGTTAAGCTACGCTTGCCGCGGTTAGTTCTTGGATGGGTGACCATCTTCACATACTAAGACTCCTCCGTGCATCGGAAAGCACTTTAAGCCGTCAAAAGTCCAAACGTCTGACAACCAGTCTATTCAAGGGGTATCTGGAGCTGTGGAGATCAGTTATGCAGTCGCTACATGTAAAATAGTAGTAGCAGCAGCGATAGCCTAGTGGTGTGACCGTCCGACTGCCAAGTCACAGGTCTCGAGTTCGAACCCAAGGGGCACGTACCTCTGACTTTTCGGATGCATGTGCGTATTGTATAATTATCACTAGCTTCAAAAACTTTGAAGGAAAACATCCTGAGGAAACCGGCATGCCTGAGAGATATTTCTCGACGGCATGTGTAGCCAACAGAGGCCCATGGGTGGTTTTAAAACTCTGACACCAGGTTAGTCACTAACCACACGAAAAAGAAGAAAGAAATGGAAAGGAAGGATGATGATGAAGTTGACATTCCCTATCTGACAAGAGGGGTCAACGGGCGTGTGTGTGTGTGAGTGATAAGTTCACAATGATAGAATAAATAAAGCTAACTAACTCAACAAACGGTGGTAGCTTTTGACATAACCCTTAACTCAATGGTTCCTTCGGACCGAAGCTCCAGAGTCCTAAAATAACATTTTTACTCTCCAGTTAACTTCGTTTAACAAGTCGTAGGTACTATTCCATTTTTTCCGATACGTCCAGTTTTGCTGACTTTCAACTGCAAAAATATCGTGAATGGGTAGGTACTACGCGCCACTGGTTTTCTAGATTCCATTTTTAGGGTTCTGTACCCAAAGGGTGCCAACCCTAAAATCAATGGCAAAGGCATCTTTTGAACCGTAATAATGAAATGAAATGTGTACTAGAACTATGGCCGCTATAACAACAAATAATAAAAATAAAATAAAGCTTAAAGTTAATGCCTCCCCCATCGAGTTTTTTTAAGGCGCAGGGTTCCGATTTGCCTTTGTCTCTGTCTTTTTCTTTACGTGTAAAGAGTAAAGAAAATAACCACACTTTTGTACTTTTTCAATGTTTTTCGTTGTTTTTTCATCATATTGCTCATATTACTCATCATAATCCATCACTGAATGCAGGTTGACATTAGACATTGTATGGTATATTTTAAATTATAATTGTTAGTGAAGGTATAAACTGCTTTTAAAGACAATTAAGAGGTCTGTTTGAAGATCTTTTTGAAGCATTAATGTATGTTTAATTATGATTTGAGTTCGATCACTGTATTAAAATAAGACTTGAAAATATCATTCTTTTTTTTTTTGGTCAGAATTATTTACGGTTTAAGAGACACACTGCTTTAAAAAACCCCGTTTTCGGAACCCTGCGCTGTTCCTTATGGTGGATCCGCAGTTTTGCCCGCGAAATCCAAATTTTATATAAATTCTGTTATAGTCGCGAATCATATTTTGATCAAGATACAACCTGACACTGACCTGAAAATTGCTAAAAACGTACGAAAATTTGAATTTTGCGGGCTACAACCTGATTGAAATCGTCGCACACGTTTTTATTTCATAGTTTTTTTTTTTTAATACTATGAAATATATACTTACTTTTGCGGTCTATAAAAACAATTCTGTGCATGCGTAAAAATAAGTATTAATCCTAACTACAGAACCCTTCATTGTGCGTGGGCCAACCCACACTTAGCTGGTTTTTAAATTGTCTTTTTATATTTTAACCGCCATGTGCCGTGTCAAAAAACGATACTGGAAAGTCTGGATCACAAGTTGCTGGCAATATTTTTGTGGATTTTCTGATGTTTGAAAGGGTGTATTGACCCGTTTGATCCTGAAATGGTTTTAGATTCTGTTTGTGCTTTGCTGTGTGTACTCCGCTCGTATAGATATCGTGGTTCAATAGTACTGTACTGCACCTTTGAATATTGGTGCACTTTGACCTGACCAGGCCTAGTGTTGAAAGGAGTTTCAATAAAATAAGATGCCAAGTTATACCGGCTAACTGGTTTTGCTACCACTCTGACGTGCAGCCTACCCGCAAAATCTATTCAGAATCATTGTGGGATAACGGAATGGACTGTAATATTACCTACGCTAGTTGTAGAATGGAGACAGGTAGTTCTATAGAGGCATAAAGTTCAATCAATTTTAGTAAAGTTTACTCAACCTCTATAGAAAAAGTTTAGTAGGAACCAAAATTCCATCCAAGTCGCCCTCGGTGGTCATCAGGGCTCTAAAGAGATGCATTTCCTAACAATGGTATTGTGTTCAAGAGTACCGCTTTTTTCATCAGTCACTTAACCCAGTTGTCGATAATTAAAGCCTTTTTAGGAGTAAAGCCCCTTTTTTTTTTTTTTGGGTGGGAAATCATCAAATGACTCCTCCCGCTCTGGGTGGAGTGGGAGGGCGTGTCAGACTCTTACTGACTAAAACCCACCCGTGTTCCTTCTCATGCCTGTGCAATGCCAGGGGGCCACGGTATCCCTTTCGGACTTTCCCGCAACCCCGGCAGGCAATGGTCTCATCGGACCCCTTCACTCGCTGACACTCTTTGAGGCGCGCGTGGAACACAACGCGCCGTCGACCCGGGCTTGGTCCTTGCCGGACGGCGAGCTACCCATTGATCACCGTCCGCAAGCCCGCGCCTACGGTGGCCGGGAATCGGCTATGGATTCCCGGCGCCCAGGGCGTCTTCTCCTGCGGCGGCTAGGGGCGTGAGGGCGCGAAATTTGCCTCTCCCTCACGCGCTCCGCCTCCTCCTTTGCAAGCATTACTGCTTCGAGTAAAGGCCCCTGATATCCTAATATAATATTACCATGATTAATTAATCGAATATGTATGTTAATAATGGTTTATCGAAAAAGAATGATCCTATTTTCTGGCTTCATTTAATTATTCTAACTCTTTTAATATTACACAATATTCATGCAACGCGAAATCTTTGGAAATTGGTTTGTGTAAGCACCGAGCTGAATTAATGGCTCCAACCAACGTCGTACTGAAATTACGCTAAAAGCTAATTAATAATGATCCTCTTACCTAGTCAATATCCTTGTATTTCCCTGAGCTATGGAATCTATGCTCTAGGGAATTCTTGTGTTATTGCATTTAGAGTGAATATCATCTCAACAACCGTCGCACATACAGTTAAAACAGAAAATGTATGCGCTTCAATAATTAAAATGAAGGGCGGGCGTTTTGGGGGACTGTCTTATGTAATTTTGACGTTCAAAAAGTGCTTGCTGATTCTCAGCCTAGTTCGTTTATTTTTGATTTTGTTTTTTTAATCGTTGTGTTTCCGAATTATTACGAACGTCGCACCACAGATTTATAACCCTCCACGGAGGACAAGCTTGTAAGTTTTGCACTGCTGCGCTGCTTAGTATAATTGCACCTATCATTGTCAGTTCGTATGAAGCTTTCTTTCTATTTGGTTACAAATCTGCTGGCAACTCGTCATCGGATAAAGTTTCGAAAAGTTATTTGGAATTGCATTGGAATCTCTAACTTTGTAACGATGGGTAAAACAAAATATATAAGTAATTCCACGGTTGTAACAGCTCTATGTATAATAGATCTCGTCATTACGCGTTCATATTATTTTTAAAGTTAGACGATAGTTGCCGAAGCGCAAACTTTGTCTGGGAAATCTGTACTTACTTATTTTCTAATGGTTTTATTTTACCATTCGTGCCACATGTATTTTTATTCGTAAACATTTATAAATGACACATAACATACAGGGTGATTTTTTGAAGCTGGGCGCAAAGCTTTAAGGCGAAGATAGTACAAACAATTTAGAACCATTTAAGCCATAGCTATCTCAGACGAAGTCTTACTATTTTTTTTTAAGGATAAAAGGTTTTCAAAAAGTATTTATGTTTTTTTTTTTTTTTTTTTGAACTTTAAATGTCTGTAAACAAAATGTCTAACGACAAAGAAGCCTATAACTTGTTTTGCTAGATTGCTTACTCATTACTTTAGTTAAATAAAATAAAAATTAATTCATTTATCATTTAATTTGGCCAATAACAAGCAGTTTAGTTAAAATTTTGGGAATATTCGAAAAAAAAACATAAAAATTAGGTTAAAAAAAATGGTAAGACTTCGTCTAAGACAACCATGGCTTAAATGGTTCTAAATTGTCTGTACTATCTTCGCCTTATAGCTTTGCACCCAGCTTCCAATCACCCTGTATATAGGTTCGCGATTGAAAAATTTCTGACCGCAATGATATTAATTTTGATGTATACGATCTTACATTTATTTTGTATACCGTTCTTTATGAACTTATAGGCCATGCAAACTTGACGACTTTTGAAATATTTTCAACTTATTGAAATTATTTTAGTATTAAAATGTACTAAACGTACCTATAACTTAGTCTTAAAATTACTACTACTACTACTATTACTACTTAGTCTTATTATTATATAATGAACAGTATGCCCCAGAACGCATGCCCTAGATTGAACTAACGACTGCCATAAACGAAAACGGGCTATTCACAGCTCTATTATTGAAAGCCGTATTCACGAACATAATCACTCTTTTGATTGCTAATTGTTTTCATTCCAGTGTTAATGTATTTTATATGTTTATTCGCAGAATTACTTACTTGCAAGTTTACGAGTCAAGTTTATAATTTTATGGTTAAATTACATTTTTTGTATACCTATTATTATTCCTGTATGCCAAATAAAAGGTTGAAAACTAGCACCTAGAACTGGGTTTGCTAGTTTTTATCCTTTTTCATGGTTTTTTGGAACTCATTTCTCGTAGTAGACGAGAAATTAGTTCCAAAAAACCACGAAAATATAGGTTGCGGGTTCAAAACCTAAAAATTACTAATATATCCAGTAAAAATACTGATGTATAGTGCAGTTAGCGGCATTATAGTAGCGCTGCTTCGGCTTGACTAAGGTGCCGTAAGAATTGCATTGTCATTGTCACTTATTATTTTGTTTGATTGTTGAGGTTAGTTCGCTGTAAAACACACATTACATTTTCTTGTGCCTAAACGGACCCTGGCACTTGCCGGCCGCTGCCGCGGCACCGCTCGCTTCGCTCGTTCGGCTCGAGCGTTGTGTGGTCGCAGTTCTAACCTACCTTTCAACCATTTTCATTTGCTAAGCCAAGGGATTATGGCTACACTTAAGTTGAGCCGGCTTTATATGAAAGAAATTAACATTAGCCTTTCCACAAAAACAAAATAAGAATACAGTGACAATGCAATGCTTATGGTTAGGCAGCGCTACTTCTATGCCGCAAATACAGGGGATAACGAATAAAGTGCCACTAGCGGCACTCTATACACTTCCATAATTGTATTTATTACCATACGTATTACAGGTACGCAACTGAACAATTAATAATAAATAAACTTAATGTGTTCTTTCTACCAGTCTTAGATACAAATTATTTTTCTAATATAAAAGTAACCTAAGTTACTACTTATAACATCAGCTATCTTCCAGTGAAAGTCCCGTCAAAATCTGTAAAACAGTTTCGGAGATTAGCTGGAACAATCACACAAACAAACATACAAAAAATTTAAAAATTGTTTTTATCTATGTACCGTTACTTATACTTTCATTATTATGCATTTAGTCAAAAGCTGTTATTTTGGCATTACAAACAGACACTTCAATTTTATTTATTTGTATCTATGTATATGTCGTGGCTAGATATTAAAATTGATCATTTTATTTAATGAACGTCGACCACTGGTCAGTCACATAATGATGTGGTCTGGCCAGATCATTGAATACTCAACGTTTAACGATACGAACAGTTAAACGCACGACCACCTCATGATGTGGCCAAACATTACTGATCATCACCGGTTGATGTCGCTTTGTTTTTGTTGTGGATCATGGCGGCGGCATACAAAAAGTCAAACATAGTAGAGTGACCACGTAAAAAAAAAGTCGATGGACTTTTATTGGGTTTCCAAATATAAGTGGGATATTATGGAAAGCGATCAAATTAGAAGTAGCGCTCGCCGGCCGCCACCGTGGCGTGAAATACAACAGTGCACTTAAAATTAGGTATTAAAATTTTAAAAATTACACCGCTTATCACCCCGACCAAATGGGTTAGGTTAGGTTAGAAATGTGACCAATCGCACGCGAGCCGAGCAAGCTTAGTGAGCGGTGCCGCGGCAGTTGCTGGTACTTCCAAGTTGGTCGCATTTACTTGGGTATTTTTACAACACCTTACACCATGGATACCCTACATTAATGATATGGCCAAACGTCGACTGACATATTATTAGACGTTGACGTTTAAACGATATGGCGTATTTTAGCTGGCCATTTCATGAAATGATCAATTTTAAGATCTGGCCACGAAGAAATAGATAAGATAGGTACCTACCAATTACCGCAGCATTGAGCTTCATGTAGAACACGTAGTATATAGTTGCTATCATCAGGTCAGCCTTATAGCCTTCCATGCCAATTATGTTGAGGTTAGCTCCCAACCTAACTGGAGGCGACTGAGTAACTACTTTACACTATGCAAGTACCAAATATTCTGTGAAATCCAATTATTGGAGAATACCAATAGCCTGAGGTCTGAACGCCTAACATATAGGGAATACTATCCTGAATTATCTTAATAATGCAGTTTGAACATGACTGCTATGGGGTCTGGGTTTCGATTCCCAAGTAGAGCATAGTGTTTTTTTTTTCCTATTAGTGTCTGATTAATGGCAATAATCTCAACCCCTTGTTACATAAGATGAGACTTAAACATTACTGTCGAAATCGTAGGTGTAGTTACCAATGGTACACCTCTACCTATCCATAACATAACATAACATAACGCCTTGTTTCCCGGAAGGGTTAGGCAGATAGTACACCCATATTTCGCCAGATATGTGTAAGGCCTATCTAATTAGGGACGAGCCTATTGCCATCAATTGGGTGCAAATTAGGACTCCGGGCTGCTACTGAGAAATTCCAGATGGAAAACCCAATAACACTTCCCCCCTTTCCCGTCAGGAAATACTGTCTTGTGGTTATTTCTATTTCTAAACAGAGCCTAAATCCAAATTCAATTACATACAATGATTAGATAACCCAAAATTAATGCATTCGCTTTAACAAAACGTACAGGGAAAACCGAAATGGTTCTATATAGGTTTGGTGAAGCCGCGTAACGTTTTCATTAATCGTTCGCCCACATTTGGAAGCACTTGCTCCGTGTAACGATCGCTTAAACTCAATATAAATGAGCCGTAAAGAGGTTTCTATGTTTTGAATACCCACCGTTCTTTGATACTGGTTGGTTGAAAGTAATGGGGGTAATCGATGGTTATTTATTGTTATTATTTAAGTAGAATCTTTTCTGGTGTTAACTTTATACGTTGAAATACAGTTTATTTTTTTAGTCCGCACGCGACTGCCTTTCACCGCCTGAGGTATTTGAGTAGCGAGACGGAGGAGAACGCCATTGGCGAAATTGGCAGCTGAGTTAGCTTGGCCTTTGTCTACCTCCCCTGTCTCACTCACGACTATAATGTCCCATTGCGGCGCCAGGAGACTTTTGCCCCGCAGTGGTGGTCATTCTCTCCTTCAACTTCTCTTTATTTAGGGATAGCGACCAGTCTTCATCAAAGGAATCCAGCTCATCCCACATTTCATCAGCATCTGGGCTGGCTCATTTTTCTTTTGAAATGTGGCATCAAATGTGTCCAGTCCAATTACATTCGTATCATCTTGAAATCAAATCCACTTCAAGATTTCTTGAAATCCAATCTGTAAAAAAATAAAGTTTCTTAATTCTATTACCCTTAACAACATGTGACATCAAACTTTAAAACGAAACCCGAAACTCATACAATTTCGCCCACCACGAAACTTTTAAGAACTTATTTTCTAAATCACGTCCCACTACATATGAACGAAATTAAGTTTTGTATAGTTTTTATAGTAATGTCAGGTAAGATAGTATCTCGTGGGAAGGTTTACCGTAGCTATGCGAAGCTATATTAAACGATAAATCGTTCCCTAGACGACGGAAAGTTGAAAATTTTCGTCGGGAAACACGTTGGCGTGTTAATAAATGGTTGTGTATCTAAAATTTATAAGTTGTGAAATATTATTATTATTATATAAATATTTTTACGCGATGTGCCGGGATATTGGATGGTAGAAGTACTGATTTTAAGTTTAAGCTGATAAGGTTTTGTATCCAGGGTTTTTTTTGTTTTGTGAAGACTTATAAAGTATCGTAGATACAGGAGAAAATTTCTAGAGTGGGCCAAAGTTTAAACAATTTTTTTATTTTTTTTTTAACTTTGGTTTACTCATATTCATCATTATGATATCTTAAATCGTGGTTCAGACGTCAATTAACAATATGATATGGATACCAAGTTCCTACAAGTTTCAGTGGGCTCTAAATTATTTTACCAATAAGATAAAACTTAGAACAGAAGTAAATAAAGGAAGAGGGAGGCCTTTGTCCTATAGTGGGACCATATAGTCATTAAAAATAATAAATATTGTTCTTTAATTTCTTTCTTTCTTTCTAAAAGAATGACATGAAGTTATACAAGGTGTTCATTTTGATATCCCAAAACTCTAGGTTATTCATGAGACCATGTCAAAGAATCAACTGGCAACTTGACCTTTAAGAATTATTTTTTATTTTTCTTTCAAAATAATTCGGCAGTCACGATTATTTATGTAGATTACACTAAATGAAAAAAAAAAAATTTATTTCTGCTTAATGTTTTTGTCCATAACAAAATTTTTTAGGCTTTAAATATCTTTATATTTATTTTTACAAAAACATATTTGACAAATTGATTGCGTTCGTAAATAGCTACATTAGTTTTAAAACTATGTCGCAGCTATTAACGCCTACCTCCAAGAGTGAGACGACAACGTTCCAGATTACAGAAAAAACGATAAATAAAAAAAAAACATATAGTAAAAATAAAATTGTACAAAAATTAAAATAGGCAAGTGTTAAAACGGTGTGCATTTTGGAGTGTTGTGTGTGAGTGTAGTGCGTGTCTATGGGGTGTAAGTGTAGAGTGTGCTTGTGGAACCTCCCCACGACCACACTCCACGCTACGTGTATTTGGTGTGCATGTCTATGGAAGAAAGATCTTTAGGGTTTGACTAAATTCTCCAATTCTTCGTATGTGAGAGTCCCCTTCAGATGTGGCGCGCATGCGCAAAAACGTATAAATGTGGGGCCCTTCCGGGTGGTCGCGCGCGATGTCGGCGCGTCTGTTAAAATGATGATATCTCCGAAATTACGTCAGTTAGCTCACTACCAGTTATATTATTGGAATCTTTATCAAATTAGCTAACTCATTCTAATTAGATTAGTCCAGTGTTGTTTTCTAATAAGATACCGATTCTAATTAGATTCTAGTTGGAGGTTTCCCCAGTTTTTTGTACAAAAGTCGTTCTAATTACAAAATAGAACCATTATTTCAAAAAGTATTTGTTTTACCTTCATAAATATACATAATTTCACATGAATAAATAAAAAGAACACACCTCCCCATACATTTTTGTCTTATCACACATGTTTACACTATCATGACTCATTTGTTTGACCGTGCGAGCCAAGCGATAACAATAGAGTCTATTAATTGTTCAATTCCTTTGTAACTGAACGCTAAGTGGCTTGGGTTACTATTTTAATCTATTGTTTGGTTAACATGCTTATTATCACAGACGGAGTTTCGGCTGCTACAAATGTTTATTTAGAATGTATCGGGTACCCAACCCAACCACTTGAAAAATGCCTTAATTTGGCCTTAAAAAAACTACCTCTTAAACTTTGGATCACAGTTTACATTCGTTTCCTTTTTTAAAATACAAATTAACATTCAATATTTTGAAGATATTTAAAAATCCATAAGTACAATAAAAACGCATGTTGCCTTACAAAACCATTACGGGAATCAACGACAAAAACGCCCTATTAGAAGCCCTAACAGTAACCGGATTTGGCGGCCCGAGTAGGTATTTTTAATTTCAATTTTACGCAAGTTTATTACGATAATATTTAAATTAAATGCCTAATATCAATAATCACATATTTACTAATATTAATAAGGCAAAATGTGTTGCGGCCGCCATTTTTCCGCCGCAACGGCTTACGATGTATGTTGAAATTACCATTTATGTCCGAAATCTTTATTGATTACACATGAAAGGGATTAAAAATGTGTATGACTTACCCAGGCATGTTGTGCAGGTACTAGAAGGCACACAAAGCAGTCACACACTCACTAAAATACACTTAATAACTCTGATGTCGCGCATCTGTGGCGCGTGCGAACACTGAACTGAATGACTGAATCTGTTTCGTCTAGAATGCGTCATCAGTTCATTTCAAATACTTGGACATAGGCAATATGTCTTTCTAATTTCGTCTCCTAGACTCTGTGCAAGTATAAGCAAGATAGGCACAGTTTTAATATGCCATTTACGTCAAAACTAAGGCCTTTAAAAAACTGGTCCATATGGACCAGCCACAGACAAAGGGATGATGAAGCAATTGATTGAGAATTATTTTGCCATCCCGGAGAGTATATGGCTAAATAGTAAGCACTTTATTTATTCTATTACAAAGCACGGGAGTGCAGTAAATGAACTACCGCGTACAATTTCCAATTTAACACCCGATGTCGGGCAGACTGTCAGTTCTACGTTTTTGTTTTCTAAACTCAGGGTCAAAAGACAATTTTGAATGTTTACGCAACACTGTTGTTAGAACAAAAGATTGCCTTACTGTAGGTAGCTTCCATACACACATTCGCTGGTAGGGAAGCGATAGGGTTTAAAGGCCATTTAGGACAGCCCTCTGTGCCCTCTCCAAACGCAGCAGAAGACCAGCACCACCCCAGGCCGAAATAAAATAGGTTAAAATATAAATGATTGGTTTGAATGAAAATGGTGGTGGAGTTTCTTGCCTATTCTTCTCCATACAGAAACAACCTTTTAGAAAGGGCGACTAGAACCAATTATAATTTTTATTTTTGTAAATTTTGACGTTCAAAAGTGCCTTTTTTGTGCCTAATTGAAATAAATTACTTGACTTTGACTTTTAATGATTTACTCATACTTACATATCAATGAAACTTATATACTAAACGACATCGAGATTCTAGTGTTACGTTATCTTTGAAACTATGTATTTTTGGAACACTTGTTCTAGGAGTTTTTGTATTATTGTTACAGCATGTAACCTTAGAGTTATAGGACATAAAAAGGAACACGTTCTATACGTGGCCTTCTTGGTCATGTTCTTCAAAAAGGTCAGGTCCGTAGTACTCGCAATCAGCATGCGTGTATAACCAGATGTTTGAACGTAAATGAAGGAAAAGGAGTAAGTAAGGTTCGTAACAGGTGGCGTTCTGTAGTTTCTGCCTACCCCCATGAAAATCCGCGTGAGTTTATGTGTACGAAGTTAGAAAAACGAAGTGAAAAATTAACTAGGCCGTACCATATTTGTTCTGAACTCCCAGTTGAGTCCATACGCGCACAGTCCGCACACGTTCAATTCACACTATCTCCAGAGATACTTCACGTGCTAGCTTACACAACAAATAACTTCGTTCATAGAAATCCATTAGCAAATCAGATATGCAAATACGTTGGTTGGTGTAGAACAACACGATTATTGTGTACACACGGTAAACGTGTTTGTTATGCTGGTAATAATTAAACATTTAAAGCAAAAGGAGTATGTAAGGATCCATGGGAAAAAGTTTACATTCTTATGTACGAGTATGTATAAATTTTGAACCGGCTACAAATTATTTTACCTGAAAAATTACCGCAGTATTGGTACGTATCATTGCTTCGTGATCACAGGCTAAATCTTCAACATATTGTGCAATGTGCACATGTTGTTGTGTTTACTCTGATGTATTTGCGATAACTGAAAACACCCTTTTCCTGTATGTTTCTCTTTATAAGTAAAGGCTCAGTCGGTTTTCAGGCTTCGAAGGTCCGAGGAGCGTTTCAGTATTAGCAACTACTTAAAACTATGTTAGTAGAACAATCAGGCACACACGTACGGTAATAAAATCATTAGAAAAACTATAAGGTTTCCTGTTGTTGGTTGTTACCAAAACGTTTATAGCGAACTAAGTGTACAATGGTGCCGATTATCTTGTCACAAATGCGTCTAAACTAGACTAAAAATCACCAAAATTTAGTTTACTCCTGTCAAACGATGATTTCCTATTCTGAAATAGACTAAAGTGGCACAACTTAACTATATTTTAGTTTGACAGCTCTAAGATTGTACTGAGATTTTAATTTAGTGAAAATTACAATTTTGCTATTCTGAATTTGACGTTTTTCACCTAAAATTTTAATTGTCTAACTAATTCTGACCATTTTAATCGCCACTGAAAATGGGGTGGAATATTATTAGTTGTCATGAACTAAAATTCGAACACGAACATCTCGACTTTGGGTGCAAAAACAGTACTGTACTGGATTATTTTCTTTTTTTTTGCTTATATCTCGAAAATGGTGTGTCCTATCGCAAAAATACTGAAAATTTCGACTCCCTTTATAAAACACGTATACCCCTAATACTCAACACATACATTTTTTTTTTTTTCCATATAAAACACGTCGAGGCTGTTCCCACGGTGCGCCTCCGGCTCTAAAAAAAATCACGGGGCCGCGGGGTAGGGCAAACAAGTATGTACAACGTGGAGTCGCAATTGTCAAATTCGATTTAGTTGTGTCAAAATATTTTTTTAAAGATACTTTTTACTACAGAATAGCTTTTTAAATAAGATTCTCATAGCCAAAAGTAAGGAATTTCAGTGATAGTTTAGTTCGGTGTACAAGAGAATCGGCACCATTGTTGGTGTTATGTTCTGTTAGTACTTATGACTTAGCAGCCTTTTACAAGCACTGCAATTATCATTCGCCTGCCCTTATCATCCTAAATTAGCATGCATTAAACATTATTATTACTTCATTAATTTCTTTTATAAATATAATTAAATTGAGAAATTATAGTTATGTCAAAATTCAATGTCAATGATTATGAATTTAATACAATTATTCAGCAATATTAATGTCATCCTTTTCAGGTAGTAATTATAATAATAATTGTATATGAAGTAAATAGGACAGACTAAATTTTATTGTTTGTATAGGACAAATCACCACTTTTGTACATGAGCGAAAATCGTTATTTTAAGCCAGACTCTAAACATTCTGTTACTGAGTAGAAACATTTTTGGATTAGGAATAGTTTTAGCCTTTTTTGGAATATTATTACATGATCTATGATATTATAATGATCCCATATTACTTCACATTTATCATTCACTCACTTAACATTTGCCACCCATTGTATTTTTTGAAGTGTCAAATTTATTTTTTCTGGTGATATACTTTGTATTGTTTTTACAATACAAAGTATATTAAATAAATAATAAAATTAAGAAATTAACATCACTTATACACAGTTTACGCAATACAATTCACTTTCCAAGACGGGCACGGCCTTCAAAAATTTGCGTGTCGGACCACGCACAATAAAGGGTTCCGTAGATGGGATGGATTTATCCCAACAACAAACTAAACATTGTAGTTGAAAAACAAGTAATGCGTCAAGGTCGATTCTCAAACAGCACACGTAAGTATGTATTCGCAACAAAAAAAACCTGCCAAGTGCGTGTCGGACCACGCAAAATGAAAATGAAGGGTTCAATAGTTGGGATGAATTTATCCCAAAACAGAGAGCAGCGGAGGCCCAGTGGTGGCGGCCCCGACTTACGAACATTAAATCGTGGGTTCAAACCCAGACAGGCGCATTACTTTGTGTAATTTATTTCATCACCACTGCTCTCAAAACGGTAAAGGAAAACATTGTCAGACATGTGACATCTACCAATCCACGTGCACTGGGCACGCGTGGTGGATTATAGCCCACTCCCTCTCATTGAGAGGAGGCCGTGTCCCTGCAGTGGGAACGTTATAGGCTGATGATGATGATCTCAAAACTTCTTGTCCGATGAAGCGCCAGCCCGCGCCGCAGCTGAGCGCGTAGCTTTAAATTCCCCGCATAATAATAATATATCCTTGATCCAGCCTGTCCCATCTTGCTGTCCTCCCCTCAGCGACGCCCTAAGCCGAGGTTCGTACCCCACAGGGGGTGCCCTTAGCGAGCGTTCGCCTAATTTTAATTTAGAATAGTTGCTCCTGGCTGGAGGCTTTGAGTGTAGTGCTTAAGGCAGCCACAGGATTGTTCGGTTGAGCAGTAAATACCTTAGTGGTATACCTGTGAGATGCCATAGTTAAAAAAAAAAAAAAAAAAAAAAAAAAAACTCAAAGCTTTACATTTTAGTTGTTCTCCCTCCAATACATTGATAAACGTCACGGTCAATTCTCCAACTGCAAATGTAAGTTTATAAACGCAAAAAAAAAAATTTGTGATAAATCTACAAATTAACTATTTCGGACTTTTTCCTTTACATGTGCGGTCAGACCTTGCTTCTTGCCAAATTTCATGATTCTAGGTCAACGGGAAGTACGCTGTAGGTTTTGATTTATTTGCGAGTATCAAAATATGTCACGTAAATTGCCCTACTTTTTTATTGCGTTGACTTAGAAGCTTGATTTTTTTAAAGCTCTAATAAGGGAACATAGACTTACGTATTTGATATTTATTTTAAAATTAGATAAAACTAAACAATAACGATTTTAGAACTTTTTCCTTTACTTGTGCTGTGAGACCTTGCTTCTTGCCAAATTTCATGGTTCTAGGTCAACGAGAAGTACCCTAGAGGTTTTTATTTATATCCGAGTATCAAAATATGTTGCTTAAAGGCTGTATTTTTTTATTGAGTTGACTTAGAAGCTTGATATTTTTAGACCTCCATGGGACCTACTTAATTGAAATTAATTTCAACTTGATACCTTCACGCCTTCCGGAGAAAAAGTGTCTTGACAGACTGACAGACAGATGGACAACGGACCACTCCGTTGTCCGTCTGTCTATCAGCCTGTAAGGGTTCCCTAAAACAAGCAACTTACAAAACATTTAACGGTCGTTGGTCTGTGCTACAGACGCAAAGCACATGCCATGCAACATAACAAAGTTTTTGTATTTGGCTTATTATATTATACCCTCTGTTTACTGAGGTACTAACGATTAGGGTGTATACTCAACACATGCTGAACTAAGATCACAAAGTTGTTGCAGTTAGCCCGCATACTTGTCTGTTTCGTTGACTGTACACAGTGACAGTTCACGGTACACGTTGTAGAAACTTGCGCTGCGAGTTGTCCGCACGAGTCATTTAATTACGTACTGTGACATACAGTCGACGTTACCAAAGATGTCCGGAGAATGGAAACGTTGATGCGTCATTGTTATTATTGTATTTTCAGCCCCGTTAATTATATGCTGCAGCCGCATTTGCGTGACAAAGCAAGCGTCCCAAAACTTCGTATGTTTTGAACGTTAATAATTTATCGCGCTAATGCGGCGATTACACTAACGTAATCACCGCAGCCAAACGCGGCGCAAACGTGGCGAAGCCACTAATGACTTATTATATTTTATTGGTTTATTATATACTGCCACCCGGGCAGTAAGTGCTACCCAGCCCAAACTATCGCGACGGTAACCGATAATAGTTGATCACATCTGCGTGTATCGTGTCACTGTGCGAAGCTTCGTCCCGACAGACGCAACTGCAGCCACAGCATTAGAAATATTAAAAAACACGCGACTTCACTAATATTTCAAACCTCAGTTGGAGCCGTACCCTTCATGGGTTGAGTTTCAAAAAAAATGTGTTTCCATGTGCCTCTAAAGTAATGGATTACTTTATTAAAGACTAGCTTTTATCCCACGAGAACGTACTACCGAGATTAAAAGCACTTTATGTGTTAATCCGATCTATAAACTATCTGTGTGCCAAATTTCATCCAAATTCGTTCCGCCGTTTTTACGCCAATCCAGAACATACGTACAGACAAACAGACAGACGGACAAAAATTCAAAAACAATATTTTCGGCATCAGACTCGTCCCCAAACCTCACAGTTTTACTTTTTTTTCAAAAGTATTCAATGTACAGTTTTGACTTCGTTACTACATTATTATATAATATGTACAGATCTTCATTGGTTAAGGCTATAAGTACAATTGCAAATTCAATATTGTTTCCGTCAAGCGGTTCAATGACGGAACTGCTTTAATAGAAGACTGCGGACCGAATTCTAAAACAAAACTCGATTTAAAGTCGACATAAAGTCTCATACTATCACTGTAGTTTTGTAGCGACAGAAGGATTTTAATGAATACCTAAAAGTTTAGTGTCATTCGAAAATTCGAGGAAAAATTGTACTGCGATGTCTCATAGTCCAGAGCTAAATAAAAAGTATTTCTTTCTTTCCGCATTTCTGCCACAGCAACTTCTTTTGTTTTTTAAAACAAACCTCTTCCAGCCTCACTTTAATTCTGTTCGCGCAACAGTTAAGGGCCTCACTTCATTGTGGACGCAGTGTCACCGACAACTTTCGACCTCATTTGCACACTCATTTTCATAGCAAAATGTAGCACCAGGTGGAATGAATGTAATAAAGCTTTGCCAATTTCATTTGAGCTCAAAATTTAGTTTTAAACGTGGAATAAACAAAGATTCTTCAGATTTACATATTTTTTATTTTTGCTATTTGACGCTGGTACTTTTGAATTTCGAGTGAGTTTAATCACGACGTTTCTTTACTGAATGTTCACTGGCTGCTAAGTGCTTTTAGTTTTAAGTATTGCCCGAGAGCTCATTAATATTATATTATATGAAAAGATTATTCATTGCATGTGGAGTGTTTTTGGGTTTTTAACTGGCTTTGATTGAAGGCCTACCTTTCTTCTTCTTTTCTTGTCGTTAGTGACTAACCTGGTGTCAGAGTTATAAAGCCGCCCAGGTACATGGGCCTCTGACATGGCTTCACATGCAGAATAAGTATCTGTATCTGTAAGAGAAGTATCTCTCAGGCTAGCAGTACATCATATATTATGATGTGTTTTTTTTACGTTTGCATTTATTTATGTATTACTTAAAAAAAAAAAAAAACATTCTAATAAGCAAATAAATGAATATGAAATCACTATGTATGTTCGATAAAATCTAGATCTTTTAGTAAGATAAGTGACAGGTATTTATTTTAACACAAGAAATAGGAACAAATTAGATCTACCACGTTTCAGATTCAAAATTCAAAAGTCATTTATTCAAACTAGGCTGAGAATCAACACTTTTCTAACGTCAAAATTACATAAGACAGTCCCCCAAAACGCCCACCCTTCACCACTTCCTAGTGCTTTTGCTGGGAAGAAGAAGTGGCGCAACAAACTCCCCAGCAGCACAGCTGTCTGTTCAGTTAGTAAAAAAAATGATTCTATACAATAGTATACAAGATAATTTACATTACGCAAAACACAATTTAAATTATAAATTAATAGCCATATGACAGCTAGCACACGCCAATATAGGTACCAACCAAAAACATCGAGAACTATACTCAAGCAGAAATAAAAATAACTAAACGTAAACAATAACAACAAAACAGTTTGCGGACGGTGAGAGATGGGTAGCTCGCCGTCAGGTAAGGACCAAGCCTGGGTCGACGGCGCGTTGTGTTCCACGCGCGCCTCAAAGAGTGTCAGCGAGTGAAGAGGTCCGATGAGACCATTGCCTGCCGGGGTTGCGGGAAAGTCCGAAAGGGATACCGTGGCCCCCTGGCATTGCACAGGCAACAGAAGGAACACGGGTGGGTTTTAGTCAGTAAGAGTCTGACACGCCCTCCCGCTCCACCCAGAGCGGGAGACGTCATTGGATGATTTCCCAAACAAAAAAAAAAAAAGGCATGCCGGTTTCCTCACGATGTTTTCTTTTGCCGTTTTTGAAGCAAGTGATAATTACGCGCATGAATCTGAAAAGTTAGAGGTGCGTGCGTGGGTTCCAACTCGAGACCTATGACTTGGCAGTGTCACACCACTAGGCCATCACGGCCTACCCTGAAACCGGTGTAGAAAACCGATTTAAAATGGGATTAGCCATGCATTAACGTTTTCCTTTAATATTATTCTCAGATATTATTACAGGACTAGTTTTGTGTTAATTTGCAGTATGGTCGTATGCTCAGGAGGCTGACACTGCCAATCCTCTTAACATAATCTCTCTAAGTCACTAATTCCATAGTCAGGACACTGGCGGGACGGGAGGAGACAAGACTAAGCGACATATGTAGGTTCCAACTTATCTGCCAAGGCAAAGGGCATCTACTATTTTTTTTTAATATTAGAATGTTTATGCTGTCATAAAAAAAAAACTAGCTGTAATTGGTAGTAGAGCTGCCTAGGGTACCAAACTCAGGTGTCATGGAAGCACTTTTAATGCATCGTAATCTTAAAACTACTAGAGCTAGGGAAATTAATTGTTAAGCCAATTGACTACTAACTTCAATTGTAAGTATACTCAAATCACACTTCTTTGTCAGTTGTATAAAATGAATACAATAACTATGGAAAATTGACTGAGGGTCTATTTTTCATCGTGAGATAACTTTTATCTGAAACATAAATATGGCGGTTTCACATAAACACATCATAAAACAAAGTCGCTTTTCGCGTTTATCTGTATGTCCGCGTTGTTCTTCTAAACCACGCAACAGATTTTGATGAGGTTTTCACCATCGTTTAGATAATTTATTCCGGAAGTTTTATGTGTATAATAAAACATTCATATTAAAGTTACGTTTACCTAAGAAATATCGATTTTTTGTCAAGTCGTAAAAACCGTGCGAAGCAGGAGCGGGTCGCTAGTATTTTCTTTATACAAAAATTTTCAAACTGAAAATTTTATTCCTCAGCATAAACGATATCTGAAAGACTGAAAAATCGTCCCTTAGGGTACCTATAAATTTGTCAGACTGTACATTATTTCCAACATAAAACATAATATAATACTTAAACTAGGTTTTACTTAGTAAGTGTTCTACTTTAATTAACGTATTTGCAAGAAAACTGATTTCAAACAAAGAAAATACACCAATCCCAAAGCTCATAATGAAGACACTGGCAATTACTCCATCTAGTCATTACAAGAAAATGGCATATTACATTGCACCACAATCATAGACGTTTCCAAATAGCATGCCGCTCTTGTATGCACAGTCTATTAGCATTCACCGCGTGAGGCGGCAATGTAATCAAAATCGTCGCGCGTCGCAATGTTGCATTATGGTAATTAGGCCCGCCAGCTAAATAGAGATGTGAAACGTTAGACGTACTCATTCGAGCCCGAAATTTGGTGAATTTTGTGATGGGAAACCGATGCTTTGATTTGGAAACGTCACCGAGTTTGGAGGTTTAAAATAATGGTTGGTTTGTTAAGTTTTATTCAAAGCTGTAAAGTGCGTGCTGCTGTAAGTTTTTTTTGTATGTTCGTTACGCGATTACTCCGCCAATTACGAAATGATTTTGATGATTCTTAATATAGGTCATACTTCAGAGGTAGTCCCATATAAATTTTACTAACTTTGCTTGGGTAGTTTTTGAGTTAGCTTCAATAATACGTATTTTTCCCACTTAGTCTATATGGATGATATAATAAGTTCGTGTCGCTGGCATTTACATAGTTTAGAATTTGTGGGGGATAGGTACCACAACTAAAAAGTTTTTATATCCTATAAACACATTCCGCCAGGTGAACGTCGTTAACATTGTGAATATCACAATGCTAACACTAGAAACAAGGACAAACTACGAGCTCCTTTTCACCGGCTTCATAAGGTTCATAACTCATTTGTTGGGCTTGGTATAATCTTTTACAACAAGCTACCCTCTTCTTTGCTAGATTTGCCTTATAATGCGTTTAAAACTAAAGTAAAATCCATCCTTTGTTCAAAGGCATACAACTATCAACGACTACTTAAATGATAAGAATAGGTCGCTGTGCTTTTTTAGCTCAAGACAATGTTTATGTTCTTTCCCCAGAATTAGCTTACCTACTGACAGGTTGTATAAGTTTATATAATTGTTTATTTTATTTGACTTTATAAGTCAATTCGTTTGATATATTTTTGTTGATATAATCTAATCATTAGAAAGATTTTCATGAGTTGTATTGCAATATGTGGTTAGCTAGCGATCTTGACAATTGATCATATTATTTTTTGCCTGAACAACCGGCAGCAAGTTCGTCATGTTCCCTTAGATGTCACTGCTTGCGTTAGCGTCGGGGGTCGGGTTGCCTCCTTCCCTCAAATATGGCGAGGAGTAGTGGCTGATCTTTGCGTTATGCTCGTGAACGGGTGCTGCTTGTGGTGACTGGTCGTCTTACTGATCATGGTTTTGTTATTGTTATTAGTAATTAACTGTTTATTTATTTTACCTCGATGGTCCTAGTTTATCATTCATAACTTCCAGTTACAGCTATAATATATAAGCGGGCTCGCCCTTTATGACTGGAGGCTTATATTTAGATATGGTTTACGTTTAGTCTTTTTTTTGTTTGTTTCTGCCTGAGTACAGTTCTCGATATTTTTTGTTGGTATATTGGCGTGTGCTAGCTGACATATATAATTTTAGTGTTGCGTACTGTAAATAATTTTGCATACTAATAAATAGAATCTTCTTTTTTTTTTAATTGATCAGACAGCTGCTGTGCTGCTGGGGAGTTTGTTGCGCCACTTCTTCTTCTCAGCAAAAGCACTAGGAAGTGGTGAAGGGTGGGCGTTTTGTGGGACCGTCTTATGTAACTTTGACGTT
This sequence comes from Xanthia togata, assembly GCA_963853775.1. Taxonomy (NCBI): domain Eukaryota; kingdom Metazoa; phylum Arthropoda; class Insecta; order Lepidoptera; family Noctuidae; genus Xanthia; species Xanthia togata. Next base: position 24,915,542 of record OY970794.1, on the reverse strand, counting down.
TGACAAGTGCTGATTCTCAGCCTAGTTTGAATAAACAACTTTGAATTTTTTACTCATTACCGCTTGCAAAAGAGTACTGATTTGAGTAAAATATTACGTAAAAATATTCAGTTTTGATTCCGCAATAACTAGGTTAATAATTTTTAAATATTGTCAAAGTACATAGCGGTTACGTTAAAATAATCGCAACGTTTGCTTCGCGCGACGTATAATCGCAACATTTTTTTCCTTAGACTCGTAATGTACGAACGAATTGTACTGAGATTAGATGAATCTGGATAATATCACCATTTTATAAGCGGCAATGATAAATGCGCCATGCTACGAGTGTTAACCGAGAATCGCCTTCCAGGCATTTACTAATTTCGCGCCCTCACGCCCCTAGTCGCCGCCGGAGGAGACGCCCTGGGCGTCGGGAATCAATCGCTGATTCCCGGCCACCGTAGGCGCGGGCTTGCGGATGGTGAGCAATGGGTAGCTCGCCATCCGGTAAGGACTAAGCCCGGGTCGACGGCGCGTTGTGTTCCACGCGCGCCTCAAAGAGTGTCAGCGAGTGAAGGGGTCCGATGACACCATTGCCTGCCGGGGTTGCGGGAAAGTCCGAAAGGGATACCGTGGCCCCCTGGCATTGCACAGGCAACAGAGGAACACGGGTGGGTTTTAGTCAGTAAGAGTCTGACACGCCCTCCCGCTCTGACGTCATTTGATGATTTCCCAACCACAAAAAAAAAAGCATTTACTACTTTTACAAAATTTGACTGTCATTGATTTCTGCAAAGTAACGCCTGATTCCATAACTTAACTAGTAATGTGGAAAAATTGTTGTATCATTGTTAATGGCCGAAACCTGACGGCACACTGTATCGGTAGTAAGTCGCGGACGTGACCAAGGGCCGTGCTTGAGGGTTCGGATCTGATAGAAATCTGGCCGGCTGGAGCTGGGAACAACGTGTACACTCATCAGTCGTGACTATCAGCCGCAGCTTACGGACGCGTCCGATAATTTGTTCCCAGCTTAAAGGTAAGACTTTCTGTAGACCAAAATCAAGCTCAAAGAAGATAAACACGCATTAACTCCAAAGACTGAAGCAGTAACTCATCGATATGAAATTAACATTAAATACACGTGTTTCAGAAGGTCAAATCAGGTCGAACTACACTCGTTAACGTCAGAACGGATAAAACTTTCATGCGAGCATGTAACTTATGGTATCAGGATATGAATTAATCCCGTAAGAGCCGATATTGCGAAAGTTAGAGGCGGATTATTTACCCCCTCTGTGTTGGTTTTTCATATGGCTTCGCATGTATGAGTTTGTCTTGTTTTTGTGTACGGGTGTTTGTTTTTCATGGTTTGTTTGGTTCAGTTTAATTTGTTACGGATCTTTTTGTTTAAAATCTGCTGTTTAACATGGAATCTTTTTCTTTTCTTTGAAGTGATGACACGTTATACTTATGCTTCCTAGAACAACCTTTTATCTATGTATTTTTAAATATTGGAAATACTCTGTTTAAACATTTTTTTCACTTGAGCCACGGTGCGGCCGATTGTGAACTTTTAATACAAGTAATATACTCGTGACTTGAAGACACTTAGGTCCCTAGGTTATCGGAAAAACAGTACTTTGGCTTTTACTTGATTATTGAGCTGAATATACGTTTAAACTGAAGGTGGATTTACCACAAGTTCAACAAGTTGCATTAATTTCAACCGTACTGACGCAAGATCGGCTGTGAACTTACTATTTATTGGAAATATTACATCTAGAATACCTCGTTAACCTAAGTTTGAATGTCACTTGAACGTCATAAAACAATTAGAGGGTCTAGACAAAGTGACATCAGCGATCAAGCTATTGGAAAGTTAAAAATGTATTGGATTGATAGAAGCTATCAAAAAGCTTATGTCAACCTTGTTAGTAGTCGTTGGAGAGTTACAAACCGTTTTATAAACGATTGTCACTTGTCTAGGCCTAAGGTCTATTGGTCTATGTAAAAGTTAAAGAGTGACGTTTCAATTAATTGGGAATTGTTGTCAAAGTGGTAAAGCCTCTACGAGGTTGACTAAGTTATCATTACAGCAATAATATTATAACATAAATTTCTTTAGAATTATGCAGTACATAAATAAAATAAATAAATATTATGAAGTATGTATTTCTGGTATTTCATCAAAAAAATATTTGTTAAATTCTATTGCACTGGTAATCCAAAGTTTTGATATCAGAACACAATCCAAAAACTAAAATGAAAGAGTTCCTTTGGAGCAGAAACATGGACATTAATATAAAATCATCACAGTAAAATATTGTACCTAGCTTTAAATTCACTTGAACCAACCTGTCTTTCTAAATTACTAAAGTAAATCCAGGTGTGATCCAAAGTTTCATAAATAAATCTAAGTACAGAAATATTAGCGATATTCAGGGCCTGATGAAAGTTAACTTATGTTTCCCAACTTTCTAGTTATCTTATAAAACTAATACCTACTTGAACTTTGAGAATTCGGAAAATTACCTATTATACGAAAATACAAATTGGGAGACCTGGCCTAATATTGATTTGGGCTTGGAACTGAGAAAATATTATTTTAGTACTATAAGTTCAGTAACTATGTAAAACCATGTTTGACGAATAATGTAAAATAAACAATGTACCCAATTTCTTGGGATCTGTGTAAAAAGCTAGTAAAATATGAATATTATTTTAAAGGTAAAGAGAAGAGGAGAAAACTAAATACAATGGTTATCAAAGTTGAAAAAATAATACCAATTGATATCGACAATTAAAGATAAAATTGGTATTCTTTCATTTAAGAACGATGTTTGTAGATGAATCATTTTAGTTGTTAAAGCAGAAAATCTAAGCGAATTTGTTTTGTATGGATTCAAAATATGACATGATATTTTGTAGTAAGTATTAATGTAAAAGTATAAGAAAAATGTTTAGAAAATTATATTACTGAACTTTATCTCAGATATCAAACTGCCACCGTACTCTCGCGCATTATAAAAGCTAACTTTTAAGCTCTCTAAACCTATTTTAAGAAATAAGAATCAATCAAGTAAATTATCGAAGAACTAAGCAATATCAACAGAAATCAACATTTTTACAGGTATACTATTAAATAATTTAATATTTTACTCTTAAGTAGATACTCAGGAAAAACCAATTCAGAAACGAAGCTTCCCGTTCATTAGCATTGAATAATTCTCGTTAGTCAATATCGCGGCAACATGCAACGGTCGCTCGTTAATTACGGAAAATTAACGCCGATATTTTTACGGTATAAAATCTGGATAATTGCACGGAACAATGTACAGAAATGTCCATGCGAGGGACGCTGCGGGTACCGTAATGCAGTATTATGCTAATGGTGCCTGCCTAAATAAACCCGTGCGGGAAATATGAGAGCCGGCTTCCGGACAAATTACACAGAGTCTCGACTAATAAAGATGGTAATACTGGCCCAAACAATTTGTAGTTAGTGCCCGTTGTAGCGCTGTATATGCGTTCTGTTCATGCATAGTTATTTCAGAGCTGAGCATTACGGAACCAGCTAGTCGGAAAGCTTCATAAGGACCTATCCCACGTGACCGTTGAAAGTTTTCTTGCGATATTGTATGCACACCGGTGCAAACAATGTGACATTTTGTCGTAAATATGATACAACGTGAAATCTTTTTCGTTTTCTGCTGTCATTGTTGTGACATGCATACCTACATTGATGTGTGTCAAAAATAGTATAAATATATTTTATTCTAAGTACCTGGGCGACCGAGGTCTGCTCTGGTGAAAATAGAGAATGCTCATTTAAGAGTACTGGATAGTGCATACTAATTCCATGCTGCCATGGTAGTAGGTACGTACTAATTCCATGCTGCCATGTCATGTTATTCTAAGGTAGCCATCTTGTTCTAAACTTTGGGCAACCGAGCTCTGCGCGGCGGGCGGGTGAAAATACGGAGAAAACAAATTTTCCCAGATATGAGACCTAACTAGATCGATTTTTCGCCCCCGTTCACCCCTATATCGCTACTTTCATCGAAATCGTTAGAACTGTATAATTATATACTTGCTCGTTTATAGTTAAAACAAGGATTTTAGTTAAAACAATAATTCAAAGGTACCTAAATATTTTTAATATATTTATTGTTTGTTTTCAATCATTCGTAAGCGTTTTCAGCGGGTTCTGACGGTAAATATTTTTATATATTTATTAATGTAACATAATGTGTGTTAAATTATAAAGTTGCCCCTGCATTTTTTTAAAACAATAAATATCATATTCATGGTGTATTAAAATAATAGATCAACGTGCAACTTCATGTTCAGCACGTAATTTTCAGGCTATGCTTGTGACTAGTGAATATTTGCATGAACTTTGGAGAACGACCGCTTTACGTGTCCTACAAGACGTGAAGAGGTTTTGATGTGTAAACAGTATGGACCTTCCTTAGTAGCCACGGTATAAGCAGCACCTACATTAATTATTGTTACAAAATGTTAGTTAAATTACGTGCAATTTAATTTTGACAATGGATACTGTCTTATGTTATCTATCTGTGGGGATTTTTTAAACATTCATATTCTAACTAGCTGCGCCCTGCGTTTTCACCCTCGTAAGTCTTGATACCGTGGCAATATCGAGATTAAAGTATCTTATGTCCTATCCCAGGTCATGTTCTACCCATGTGCCAAATTTCATACGAATCCGTTCAGCCGTTTGAGCATGAAAGCGTAACAAACAAACAAACAAATTCACTTTCACATTTATAATAGTTTAATTATATACCTTTGAATATACCTTTGTCTCTTTTCAGGGGGCCAACCACGACCTCTTTGTATTATTTTGATGATAAACGAGGAAAATGGAGCTATACATAACGTCTAGCTCCATCTCTTTCCCACGCTCAAGTAAGATTAAAATAATACTGCTAAAAGAGGTGGTGGTAGGGCCCCAGATAATACTGTTCTCATGTGCCAAACTCGATCCAAATATGTTCAGCTGTTTTAGCGTGAATGCGTAACAAACAAACACACTTTCGCATATATAATATTACTATATAAGTTAGGATAGTTAGGATTACTATCCGCGCCCCGCGGATTCACTCGCATTAGCCTCGTTCCCGTGGGAATTTTGGGATAAAAAGTATCCTATGTCCTAATCCAGATAATGGTCTACTCATGCGCCAAATTTCATCCAAATCCATTCAGACGTTTTAGCGTGAAAGTGTAACAAACTCGCTTTCGCATTTATAATATACATAAGTTAGGATAGTTAGGATCTAGCTCGAGGCTAAATAATAACAGCCGCATGGATTGATCGAAGGTTAAGCTTGGCTTGCCGCGGGCGGTTCGTGGATTACCTTTTTTGCCTCAGAAAGCACGTTAAGCTGTTGGTCCCGACTTTCATTCATAAATAATTGACAGTCGTTAGTCGAAAAAGCTAATAGATTCATTCAAAATTACTGTGATCATATATTGATGTTCATAAGAAAAAATAGACATAAATTAAAATGTGACTAATAAAATTGAGAAAATCATTATTTCCAAAGAAAAATCAGAACATTGACCAGTTTTAAACCATCAGCTTCAAAAATAATTATGTCGGATCTTGAAAAACGACAAAAAGATCAACGATAGCATTACATTAGTGCTATAAAAGGCCTGGAAACTGAATAGGCAAGGTCAGTCAGTCAGCAAGTGACATAAGCGTGTGCATCGATGGGTGAAGGCTGCCACAGATGTGCACTGGCGGAGATAATCGCGCACATGCGTTTTTCCTGCTACAGTTGGTGTAGGTGCGAAAATGGCATCGATATTATTGTCACTTTTGGTAAATGAAAATGTATTTTGAAGTAAAAACCCTTCGGAAAAAGGCGTAATGTTACGTAAATTATATCGTAGCCTTGACGCAATAATTTACGTAACACAACAACAATAATTTAGGAAAATATTAATATCAAACATTTATTATCGTCAAAATAATGAGCCCACAAGTGAAATAGGATCACGGGAAAAAAGATACTGCCCCTAAACAATCAACGATGAATATTAGGCCCACGAAATTCAAAGAATGTAAAGAAAACTAGATACCTATATAACCCCACTATATAGAAATACTAAAACTCCACATAGGATTCTGAATACACAATAACATAATAAAGAGGGAGCAAGGACTAGATCCCTGCTGCATGAAATTGTACAATCCGATTGAATTTGCTTTTCAAAGCACTACTGAATTTTTCACACATCCATTAGATGTGTGAAAAATTCTGTAGTTACAAATCTAAAAATACAAAAGTTTGAATAAAAATATACGTAAAAAAAATACAGAAAGAGTGAAACATTTTTATTAGAGTCAGCTAAAGTCACTGCATCTAGATTTAATCCCGATTCTTCCATTTCCAATTAGCACATTCTGTGGACACTACAGGATCATACGAACAAATCCGGACTTAGAGGGACTCGGTACAATTACTCCGCAGAACTCGTGGACTTAGTAATTAGACAGATAATTGTTCCAACTGATGCTATCCGAGTTTGTACATACATCGTTAGATGAGAGTGTAGTGTTACTGTTCTAGATTAAATTCTGACTTTAAAGAAATGTTTTGGTTTGAAATCTAATGAATGTTCCGTTCCGTGGTGGGAATTGATGCTGGAAGTATCCGACGGTCTCGTTTGTCATAATAGAATCATAAGCGTGTGTTTGGGAATGCTCATGGACTTTCTTTAGTGCTTGGACACTTGAGTTTTAACTATTTGCAATATGGACTCATTTATTTCTGGCTCGCATCTAACCTTATAAACTTACTATTTATCAAATACAGCGATCAAAAACCAAACAAAAACTAAACTAATTTCAACCGAACTCACGGGCAAACTGACGAAAACTTTAGGGACTCGTCCAACTAAGATAATATCATTACGTTACATCAACTCCAGAATCACTAGAACGAAATCATTAACTACCAACAAAGTCTTTGGGAAAGTAACACAAATAAAACATACGTTCAAGGGACCGAATTTCATTAAGAAACTTTCCGAAGGAGTCAATTGCGTCGCGATACTTATCTCTCTGTGTAACCGGTCCATTTCATTAACCACAAAATGATCTGTCAAAGGAGGGGCGGCCGCCGAAAGCTATTGTGAACATAAATAAACCTGTTACCCAAAAGTACGAAACGCAAATGTTTTCGAACCGTAAACTATTTGATTATCCTTTGAATTGAACCGAAGGTCTTTTGTCCCATTTCCACGTCAATACACATTGGAAAAAAAGAAACTCGTATATTTGCAGAGGTCAGATTCTGAGTAAACTGAGAAACTGTGGTGGATGGAGAATTTTATGCAATCCAAATTTTGGTGCCGCCACTATTTTTGATTATTGACAATCTCTTTGAATAGTATCAAAGATTGATACTTTTATTTTAAGTACAAACGTTGTTTAATAAGAAGAACAAAACGCCGGCCAAGTGCGAGTCGGACTGGCATACGAAGGGTGCCGTTCCGTACCACATAACAATATTAAGCATTGTGGCATGATGTCCGCCTCTGTACATTTCTGTGCTTGAAGTATTAAATATATAAATAAATATTTAACAAAAAACGGTGGAAAAAATATTTCCCTGTATGGGTAAATTTTAACCCTCTTTAATTTTTAACTTTATTATTTGTTGTTATATCGGCAATAGAAATACACAATCTGTGAAAATCGCAACTGTCTACCTATTATGGTTCATGAGATAAAGTCCGCTGACAGACAGACGGACAGCAGAGGATTAGTAATAGGGTTCCGTTTGTAATAAACAACTACCCTTGCTCTAAAATAACTAATTTAGTACCGAATATTATTTAACCTCTAAATAGTTACTAATCCCCAAATTGATCTTAAAGTCGCTACCTAATAAAACTACTTATTTACAATATTTCAGGGATAAGGAAAATTATATGAAACACCAAGATATTTTGTCATTAATTTATATTTCTTTGGCAACATGAAATTCAATATTCTACTCGTACACCATACTATCACATCTCCTGATTCCCCACATAATATCACAATTTATTTAATATTCGAATATTTACAATAAATCTAATGGGTTACCTTAATTTACAGTAGATGTCCAACTATACTATGCCTATATTTTTAAACTGACACAGCCCCAGAACGTCGTACCCTCGTAAGCGTCCGACCCAGAAGACCGTTGTTCCGCCATTTTGACATATCGAATCTTTCGGTGTTGCCAGTACAATATCCAATAATTATGTATTAATAAATTGAAACCTAACACTTGACCATCCTGACATCGTGCATTTCCTCATGCACGCAAGCGAATTAGCATCTAAAACCTAACACGGTTGGCAACCTTTGGGTACAAAACGCTAAAAAGAAAAAAAAAAAAGAAAATTGGTAGGTCTACGTTACTATGTAAGGTGAAGGCTTAATGGTTTTGAGCTTGGGACTAGGTAGGACTAATTAAACGGCTGATAGATAAATGGATCCTACAGAAAAGGTATAGGGGCTATGGTTTCTCTGTTTGGTTTGGTATAAAGTTTCTTATGGGTCCCCGGACCCTATAAAGCAGAACTTTTTATGTCATAATATTATTTTGCATAACAGCGGATCTAATAGCATACACTTCATTTCGCAGAAAATCGTTTGGCAAACACTCATTTATCATATATTCAAAACTTATAATTTTGTAAGTCAGAATCATCTTTAGGCATAAAGGATATAGTTTTGTTTGTTCGGCGATTAGGCAAAAATTGTGGCGTTTATTAATGAAACGCATGTTGATTTGATCCTTATGATCTCTAGATTACAGTGATTGCAATAATTATACTTCGTCTAACGGGAATACTTAGAAATACGATCATAACAATCATCAATAAAAAAATACTAAAAGAGCTTTGGTATCATCGGTATTAAAATTTAGTAAAATAGTGCACTGTTCAGTAATAACTATGAAGTAGGAATATTGTTTGTGGGTGTTTTGTACGGTTCATGAAATCAAAAATTTTACTATAATATAAAGAACTATTTTTTCCTTTATTTAACATTAATACATATAAATTATATTATTATATATTAGAATTAAAAAAATATAAAAACATTTAAAAATATAAAAAATAGTAGCCCACCGGTATCGGGAGCAGGGTCCAAGCTACAGGCGGTCAGGGCTCCAGAGAGAGGAACCTCTTAACAATGCGAGCCGTGTCCAGGAGTACCAGAAGTATTTTTATTATTACGACATAAAAGTAATTATTATTTTATCTAAAAAAAGATGCAGGTCGCTCCACCTCTCATCTTGATACCGTGTCCAAGATAACAATTCTTAAATACCGCACGCTCAGCATTACATGTGCACAATTAGCCAACAGTACCAACGTCTGCCCAAAAAACAGTTGCAACAGCAAGAGCAGTTTGTATTAGAAATTGATGTTCTAGGTAAATAAATAAGTAAGTATATGGTATGGTAAATATTGCCCCTGAAAAAAATAGAAGATTAGTGTTAAAAAATAAGCCAATTTAACTAATATTATTATTGTACTCTTTGGTGTGCTGGAATCCAATGCAAAATAATATTCTTTTCCCCAGAGTCTACAGGTACAGTATGTGTTTGTTGTGCAGATTGACATGGAATCTAAATATTTCTGTATCCTAATCTCCATAATGAATGAAACAGTTTCAATACTTTCTTGCATCATCAATAAGCAATTTCTTCAAACTACATCTAGATAGTTTCACTGGTTTGACAAGCAAAAATCCATGCGTTCACAAGCTACCGCACAACTGCAGCTGATTAGACAATATAATCAAAGTGCAGCAGTTTCGGACAGTATTCGCACATTGCGTTGAAATCTTACTGAACCATTAAATCATACTGAACAATTAACACAACATACTGGAGTAAATGCTGTTCAATCTGGAAGATTCCATATCTAATAAAATCCTTCAATTACACATAAGAAAATAGAAATATCGATTTCAAGCAATTCAAAAGAAACGGAAAAATAAAATGAATAAAGTGTCGTTGTCATTTGACACTTGTCTTTCTGAAAGTGTCAGATAGTGATGCGGGTCGATTTTATTTAATTTTATTTACTCGAGTATCGAGTGAAATAAAATTAAGACTTGACTTCATTTTCTCTCGAGGAGACACTCAATGTAGTTAAAATTATATCACCAACACTGCCATACTAGTAAACTGTCATTCTTTAATTCAATACTTATGTAGGTAATATACCAGGGAATACAATATATTTCGTGTAATAAACCATCAAAACACTGTGAGTCACAGAGTTTTAATAAGATTGAAAATACATGTTTTGTGGCTGTTAGCAGTTGACAACGTATATTTTGTCGTTAAAATCGTCATCGTGGGTCTTGTTATGATTATTTTCTGTAAGTTTTTTTGCCTTAGATTCAACAATATTGAGTTTTCGAATAACATAATCGGGTGAAATTGGGATAATCGAGTGCCTGACCTTTAATGACTGAGTAACATCACTAGAGTCAAGAAACCAAAACCTACAATCCGTTTTAAAAATGGGTTTTAACACTCGAGGACCTGCAGCAGCGTCTATTGACGCAGTCTTGAACAGATTTCGTTACCACCTCGATCGAAATTAGGTATATTATTTTATTTTTTTCATAAAAATAAATGTATTTATAACATTGACCACCATAACTGGAATTGAATCAATTGAGTGTATCAAAAATTATCTTTTTATTACGAATTCCTGATTCCGGATAGACAATATTTAAAAAAAATCTACAATTTTAAATGATAAATCGGTAACTTCTTTTAGCCATAATGCCATTAATATATTTATGTTATAATACAGTGAGCCCAAAAAAAACCATCTCCTTTTTAATTATCATTCATAATAATTAAAAAGCAGAACCATCATATCGTAGAAAGTTCACACAAACCTGCAAACAAACATACACCATACATGCAGCAAGCATGCAGCATGCAAGCGAGCATGCAACATGCAGCAGGAATGATTTCTGTCACGGCTCCGGCGTTGTGGGGCAAATGTCATTTATTCAAACTAGGCTGAGAATCAAGACTTTTGAACGTCAAAATTACATAAGACTGTCGCCCAAAACGCCCACCCTTCACCACTTCCTAGTGCTTTAGCTGGGAAGAAGAAGTGACGCAACAAACTCCCCAGCATCACAGCTGTCTATTCAGTTAGAAACTCAAACTCAAAGCATTTATTTCAAATAAACCAATTACTGGTACATTTGAACTGTCAAGGGGTCGGTCAGTCAGAAATATGAAGCTAATTGGCCTCTCCAAAGCGTAGTAGGTAGGTACCTATGGAGAATAACGGGCAAGACGGACTTTCGGACACGGACTTTCTTAAGGTTACAAAATATTGGTAACGTTAAACGTTAGTTTATTATCAAGTAGCAAAACCCTCCCCTAGATATACATTGCTGTATATCTAGTCCTACCTTATCCCAAGCTGAAAACCTTTAGCTTAGTTAATCTCACAAGTTTGATAGTACAGCAAAGCTAGTGAGCTATTATCCGCTATTGGTGTCAAAACCTCTTGCTAGACAGAACTTTACTCGTTCGCCAGCTATTAGTTGCAAGCTCCTTGGGGTGATAACTTACTTAGGTGTATTGGAACTCAGAATGTTCTTAGTAGGTATCAGGTATGTACCCAAATAGCAATATTTAATCTCAGAGTGTTTACTGCTATAGACGCGAACGTTATTTATATCAAATTCGTGCTGTTGATAGTATAGATAAAGCAAAGCGTATACCTAATCCGTCATCGGCCGAACTAAGCTCGTAAGTCGTCAGCCGAACTCGGACGATCGAATCAAACATAATAATTATGGAGGTAAAAGAAAGTGAGTACGTACTTGTCATTTAGTTATCGGAAGTCATCGGACGTTATCCGTTGAAGTCCTGTCACTCACTTTTTTTACATGGTTACGTTCAGTTCGATCGGCCGGGTTCGGCCGAAGAAGTACGATTACGGATTGACATATTTCGAACGATTACGGATTAGTGGTACTCGAACCGAGACGTTGATGCGATTGGCAAGTACTAGGGAAACATAAAACGCAAAAGACAAAATATTATGAATAGAAATGAGATCATGCCTATAGAGAGAGAGATGGGGCAAAGTTTAACACTTATAACATTATAATTTGATCTTTCTTCAGTGTTTCATGAATATAATTATAAAACTTTTTTATATTGATAATAACTTGAAGATTTGACACTGTCCACATTTGTGATAACGAAATTCCTAATTAGTTTGTTTCTCCCGACTATATTGATCGTACACACTTCTCATTGCAACATGAAAACGACTTAGGTCTTTATGTTCCCAGACATCATTATCCGTACCGGAAGATGTAGCCTTGTGAAAGCTGCAGGAATTCGCTGGATGCGAGAAACACAGCTCGAGTTGGAGTGGCGATGCTTGGGGGAAGGCCCAGCAGTAGACGTCTATCAGCTGAAATGAAAAATGATGATGTTCCAGCGATACGAGCAAAACCATCACCTAATTCTGGAATATTATACAAACAACCCAGTATTAAACACCTCAATTCCTTACAAATGTGAAAAGTCAAATTACATTTTTATTCCCGTCGATACAAAAAAAACGAATATCCGCAAAAGAACTTTCATTTCTGGCTCACGTAAAGTTATAATCTTCTCCGACTTTGAGCGAGATTGGTTCCATTAATTCGTGTATGAAGTAAAAGGATAAGCCTTTAATGCCGAAATCTGGAATATGGCTTATAAGGATGAAATTGTGTTGAGCAATAATTTTAATAATTTATAACTTATTTTGTTCATTGATGGAAACATGATATAAATTAGCTGCCTAGGGCCTGTATCCTAGAATGATACTCAGATAACATGAGAATTATACTCAACACATTTAGGGAAAACATCGTGAAGAAACCGGCATGTCCTTGAACCAAAAAATTATGATTGAACTATGAAAACATTACACTCCTTTTTGGGCAGTCGTGTAAATATTTCCTAGGTAATTGACAATCTACCGGCCGGTAGAGAGTGTGCGAGAACACACTCTCTACCGGTCGGTAGATTGTCAATTACCGCAGCATATAATGCTGTGTCCCAGCATTGGGAAAATTATAGGCTGAGTATGTTCATAACTGTGCTGCTACTCAGTTATGAACCTAGTTTAAATGTAGCCAAGCAATAGATTTGAATTGAGATTAAAATACCTAAAGTCTACGCTATAAATTCAACTCAAACTCAATACTTGAATCCATCATGCATGATTCTACGCTCGGCACCGGTCGCGGACGGACGTGCGCTGCGGTGTGTTCCTGAGTTCCTGTTTGTGGTTCCTGCTGTGGAATCCTGATATCGTCGTGCAGAGCGACGAGCTACGTAATCAAGGACTACCGACCGCTATTAATTGTCTGTCTTTTTCAAGACACAATTAATAAAGTTTTTCTGTTAACAGAGATAAGTCAAAACGTAGCGCGTCATTGGCCCCTTCTGGGTAAAACCACAGTTTCGTGGTCCTCGGTGGATACCATACGGTGCCAACGAAGCCGAGGGGGTGTTGACCCAATCACACCCGCCGAATCCCTTCAGGGCTAGGCAGTCAGTTGGACGGGTCCCAGTGTTCGGCCTTGGGGGGTCTCCTAGTCGGCATTGGTGACAGTTTTCCTTCAACAGCTACACACCTAGTGTCGGTTGGGTGTGTCTACACCCTTCGCACTAGACTTGTAGGACCCTGTTGCACATTAAGATAGGCAACGGGCAAAAATCAAGCTTAGGGCTCACCCTTAGGCACACAACCTCCCTGCCTATACCCGGCAGGGAGGGTTTTACACATCCCCGGTAGTCCGCCCGGGGAGTTAGGCATAGGGAAAGATAGGAGTTATATTCCCCAATTTAATCCCCTGTTAGACATGGAGGACGCTCTGACAGCGTTCATCAAACTCTTTCAGAGAGTCCTCGACGATGAGCCCCGGCTCAAAACCAAATGGGGAGGGCATTTCGCTGCTTTACAGCGAACCCTCCCTGGTCCCTCTGACCGAAACGTCACTACGTTCAGTGACGCTTTAGACATCCCTGCCGTCGCGCGGGATAGCCCGCTCAGCCCGTCAGTGTCCATGGACACAGATGAGCCCATCCCCACCGCTTCAAAGCGCCCCGTTTCCCCTTACCCGTCAGATGAAGAGGCTAAATTCTCTTCTTCCTCTTCCTCCCATTCCGACGACGACGGTTTCATCCCCGTCCAAGGAAAAGGGATGAAAAGGAAGAACAAGAAGCAGAGCTCCACCCAGGCCAACAAGGTCGTTGCGGTAGCGGACTCTGAGTCGTCCCTCCCTTCCCTAGCCCTACCCGCTACTTGTGCCCCCGTAGCTTCCCTCTCCCCCGCCCCCCGCCCGATAGCGTCAACCTCCGTGCAGGTTGCCCCCACCCCACCTACTTCTGGGCCAAAAAAGGTCCCTCCGCCACCACCCGTGTTCGTACAGGACAAGGGGAAATGGACGGATATCTCAAAATAGTGTTGCGATCAAAAGATCGCATACACCAGCACCAGGAACACCCAGCAGGGTATTAAAGTTACAGTCCCTACGTCCCGTGACTATAGGGCTTTTACAACGCTACTGAGAGAGAGACGAGTGTCATACCACTCGTTCTCCCTCCCAGAAGAACGTCAGATCCGCGTCGTCATCAAAAGGATCCCGAAGGAAATCCCCCTTTCGGATATCCTAGCCGACCTTTAGTCGCAGAAGATCCCCGTCGATGAGGTCCACCGTATGCACCGCGGCAAACGCGGTGAGGCATACGACATGATCCTCGTTGTTTGCTCCCCGGTAGAGGGTCACCACCCTATTTTCCAGTTAAAATCTTTATGTTCCCTCGTGGGTTTCTCTATTGAGAAGCCCTGGAAAAGCGGTGCTATTGGCCAATGCCACCAGTGCCAGCTTTACGGCCACTCGCAACGGAACTGCCACGCAAAACCCAGGTGCGTCAAGTGCCTGGGCGAGCACGGCACTCCCGAGTGCACCCGGCCAAAGGACCACTCCCTATGTCCCGACCCACCCAGCTGTGTCCTCTGCGGGCAAGTAGGTCACCCGGCTAATTACCGCGGCTGCCCAAAAGCCCCCAAATCCACATCCCCCAAACTGACCAAACGTTTCGACGCTCGTCAGCAAAGGGAAGCTCCTTCAGGGTTTAAAGTACCCTCAGCTCAGATGCCCCAGCGACTAAGCCCTCAGAGGCCAAGTCCGTGGAATTACCTCCACCACCAGCAAGCTTTCTCAGCCCTGGCCCCCTCTCAACCCATAGGCCCCTCTCAACCCATACCCTCCTCTCAACCCATACCCCGCTCTCAACCCATACCCCCCTCCCAACCCATTCCCCCTACCCCCCCCCAAACCACCACCATCCCCCGTCTCATGGACCCCCGCATTCGCATCACCGCGCCCCTCGTCAAACCCGCACCTGCTCCAGTAGCATCGCGTCCCCCAACCTCAGCCCCCCCCCACAGTCGGCCCTAGCATGGCCTATAACATTATTAGCTCAACTTTTATAGCCTTCCTCTCCCCTCGCGCTATCCATATGGCCCAGGAAATCCTGGCCGCTCAGGCCGCTGGCGACCTCTTCAGGTTGCAGGCCATCTACAATGCGTATCCCGAGATCACGCAAGCCCTGACCTCCCTCAGCACCCCTACTAGAACCCATAATGTATAACACCATCAATACTAGGTTCAAACCCCGATCCCTCAAGTTAGGTTTTTTCAACGCCAATGGCATTAGAGGCCAACGGGATGAGATCGCGACTTTCCTTCGCGACCATCAAATTGACATCCTCCTTATCCAAGAGTCTTTTCTCAAGCCATGCAACCGCGACCCGTCAATTGCCAACTATCGCATAGTTCGCAATGACAGGACGCGATGTCACTTGGGCGGCACCCTTATTTACTATAAAAAGGCTACTATATTGCATTGGTTTACTATATTGCATCCCAATAGACCCTCCTCCCCTCTCACGATTAGAAGTCTCAATCTGCCGCTTAGGCATGACCGGCCATCAGCCGATCTCACTAGTATCGGTCTACATCCCACCCCTCAATACTTCGGAGAACTTCCAACTCCTCTCAGACGACCTCTCTATCCTACTCGGCATGAATGACTCTGCTATCTTAGCGGGCGATTTCAATGCCAAGCATCCCGCCTGGAATAGTTCCAGAACCTGTACCAGAGGGCGACACTTGTTCGACCTCTCTAATTCTCTCAATTTTGACGTCATCGCCCCGATGACCCCAACTCACTTTCCCCACGTTACCCATCATAACCCCGACGTCATAGACGTGGCGCTCCTTAAGAACGTCGCTCTAAGGTTAGAATCCATAGAAACGGTGCAAGAGCTTAACTCTGACCACCGCCCAGTAGTCATAAAAATGGCCCCCCGCATAGGTCTCCCCGACCCCTCTCAACCCGCTCTCACCAAAAGGGTAACGGACTGGAAGAAAGTAAGCACCCAGCTGAAATCCAACACGTCCCCCCAATTGGACGCCATCCCCGACAAATTCGACTCTATCGCGGACACGACGGCCGCGATCGACTCACTCACGGAGCACGTACAATCAGTCCTGAGCGACTGCTCTAGGGAGGTTTCAGCGTCGGGCGACCCTCGCTGGAGCCTGCCGGACGATGTACGCGCGCTGCTGACTGAGAAGAACGCGGCCGTTCGTGCCTACAGCAATTTTCCCTGCTCCGCTAACAAAGCCCATATGCGCTATTTACAGAGAACTGTAAAGACACGCATACAGGAGCTGCGTGACACGGGCTGGGACAAGATGCTCAGCAAACTAGAGCCCACCCACCTGGCATTCTGGGAACTTCAGAGGAAACTCAAGTCCCAGCAAGTGGCCTCCATGCCCCCCCTGACCCGTCCCGACAAGACCATCGCGTTCGAGGACTTAGAAAAGGCTGAATGCCTAGCAGACAGTCTAGAAGCTCAATGCTCCCCTAGCTCCCAACCCGTAGACCAAGCTCACCTCCTAGAGGTCGACGCCGAGGTCGAACGTAGATCCTCTCTCCCTCCCGTTGAAGATCCTGATAGTCCTCTGCCTCCCGTCACTCCTGACGAAGTGCATGACATCATCAAAGGTCTGAAAACCCGCAAAGCCCCCGGCTCTGATGGAATCACCAATAGGGTGATCCAGCTGTTCCCTGCCCACCTGATAATGCTATTGGCCACCATCTTCAATGGTGCCCTAAGCAATAACATCTTTCCCCAAGCATGGAAAGAAGCCACGGTCATCGGCATACCGAAGCCCGGCAAGCCCAAGACCGAGCCGTCGAGTTACCGCCCCATCAGTTTGCTCAAGGTACTCGGCAAAGTCTATGAGAGGCTTATTTATAAGCGCCTCAGAGATTATGCCGAAACCAAGGGCCTCATCCCCAACGAACAGTTTGGGTTCCGAACCCAGCACTCTAGCGTGCATCAAGCCCACCGGATTATTGAAAGCAAATGCGCGGGCTTCCAGCGCGGCTTAATAACCGGTGCAATATTCTTCGATATAGCGAAAGCGTTCGACAAAGTCTGGCACAACGGCTTATTATATAAGCTCTACAAACTCGGTGTGCCGGATCGTCTCGTGCTCATCTTACGGGACTTTTTGTCAAACCGCACCTTCCGCTACCGTATCGAAGGAGCGATATCCTCCCCTCGTCCTATCCGTGCAGGAGTCCCTCAAGGCTCTGTGCTCTCCCCCCTAATCTTCACGCTTTTCACCAGCGATATCCCAAAGAGTAAAAAGGCGCAGTTGGCTCTGTTCGCAGACGATACGGCCATTTACTACAAGGGTACCAGCACTGACTCGATAGCCCACACTCTCCAGACCTCAGTCGACATGCTCGGCACCTGGTTTAGAAAGTGGAGGATCGAAGTCAACCCGGATAAAAGCCAAGCGGTTCTCATTAGGAAACCGCGCAAAAGGTTCAAACCCCCCCGACCCATCACCATGTTCGGCAAGCCTATCCCTTGGGAGAAGCGAGCCAAATACCTAGGTGTCGTCCTAGATCAGCATCTCACCTTCAGTGAGCACATAAAGCAGGTCCGCTCGCGAGCCGCTTTCGTTCTCGGTAGACTCCACTCTGTCCTGAATGCACGTAGCAAAATGTCACTTAAGTGCAAATTGCGTACGTACACGGCGTGCGTTCGTCCCATCATGACCTATGCGGGAGCCGTATTTGCACACGCAAAACCCCGCCATATTCATAGGATGCAAACGCTCCAAAATAGATTTCTCCGGAAAATCACCGGTGCCAAAAAGAAATCGTTAGGAACGAGATCCTCCATCTCGACCTAAAGATCCCCACAATCCACCAATTTCTCAAACGCAATTCCAAGCGTTTCTTTGAGTCCGCCGCCAAACACCGCAACCCTCTGGTTGTCGAGGCCGCCAATTATGTCACGAGTAGAATCAGTCAGACCCGCCGCCCAAGGCAAATCCTTACCGACCCAGACGACCCCATAACCCTCCTCCAGGAGAGCAATAGGGCCACAAGTACAGTGCACAAAAAACACAGACACCGACCCGCATTCCGACCTCGCCGCCAAGGTCCTCCGCGATCGCGACCCGCCCGAGTAAATAATACTCCCCACCGACCCTTGCTCGCAGAAGCGCCAGCCCGCGTTTTGCTGAGAAATGTAGTCTTAAATTCCCCGATTAATAATAATGAATCATCTTTGATCCAGCCTGTCCCAACTTGCTGTCCTCCCCCCAGCGACGCCCTAAGCCGAGGTCCGTACCCCACAGGGGGTGCCCTTAGCGAGCGCTCGCCTAGTTTTAATTTAGAATAGTTTTGCCCCTGGTCAAAGTCAAAGTCAAAGTCAAATAATTTATTTCAATTAGGCACAAAAAAGGCACTTTTGAACGTCAAACTTTACAAAAAATAATAAAACTGATTCTAGTCGCCCATTCCAAAAGGTAGTTTGGAATGGGCGACTGGCTGGAGGCTTTAAGTTAGTAGCTTAAAGCAGCCGCAGGATTGACCGGTTAAGTAGTCATCACCTCAGAGGTGAGCTACGAGATGCGCTAGTTAAAAAAAAAAAAAAAAAAAAAATACTTGAATCCGTTCTTTTGAATTTCAGATCCCTGTCTTTTAACTTCCCAGTCGCTAAAATTATAATATTAATTAATAATTCACCATTTGTAATCACATCGCTATTAATTACTTTCTTCATTGATTTGGTCCAACGTATTTTTCATTTTCCATTGAAAACATTTAAAAGTTTCTATATCTGGTACCTACGGTTAAATCGAAAAAAGTTGTAAAGGGAAAGCCGTATTTCGGTAGATCCACGTAAAAGTCATTACTTTAAGCTTTTTTGGGTTCCTCTATTATGGGTCTTCCTTTCCTTAAAGGATCTGTTCTATTTACAAGAAATGGGTTTCTAAAAGTGATGGTGGAAACAAACTATAGGTTTTATCGAAGACAGGTGTCTTGTAGTAATGTGCGTAAATATCTAGAAACAAGATCGGTGCTTTTGTGTTGATCCTGGAACTCGGTTCCTATATATTTATTTTGGGTCTACCCTTTATAGCAGAACTTTTTATGTCATAATATTATTTTGAATAACAACGGATAGCATAAACTTCATTTCGCAGAAAATCGTTTGGCAAACACTCATTTATTATATATTCAAAACTTATAATTTTGTAAAAGAGAATCATCTTTAGGCATCCATTTCATATTCATAATAATTAAAAAGAAAAACCATCATATCGCAGAAAGTTGACACAAACATGCAAACAAGCATACACCATGCAACATGCAGCAGGCATGGTTTCTGTCACGGCTCCGGCGCTGCGGGGCTCCGGCGGTCCCACGCGAGCTTATCGTCGCAGATGGTTTTAACGCTCACCACCGCAGCTTCGGCTTGCATTTTGACATTTCGCCGGCCAGCAAGCCATGGCGGTGAGCGTTGAAGCCACCTGCTCCTCAGCTCGCGGGCTGCCTTGCCCCTCTACGCCTACTTGGACTTAAATTACACCCTAGGGGTAGGGCAGACAAGACTACGTGAGTCGGTTTTGCAGCAATTCGTTCCTATCACTAACTTTGTAGCGCAACATATTGTCTTTATAAGACAATATTTAAATTTAAGATTAATGCTATATAATGCTATTTTATAGAAATGGAAATATGCCAACTAAATTATAACTAAAATAATTCCAAATATTTTTTTTCCATCGTAAAAGTACCTATGCCATTGTAAATTCGGACATTTAATGTTCCCACTACTAGGACAGAGGCCTCCTCTCTTCGCGAAGAACTGGGCTGTAATCTATCACTCGCGCCCCAGTGCGGGTTGGTAGACGTCACATAACTTTGAACTTTTGGTTTCCTCACGATGATTTCCTTCACCGTTTTGAGAGCAGTGGTGATGAATCCCTGTCTGGGTTCGAACCCACAACCTACAACTCATAAGTCAGGACCATTACCACTGGGCCACCACTGCTTTCAATTACGTAGAACTCCGTCAAATTTAATTGAATAAATGAAATTATACGCTAAGAGAAATTATTGAGTTCGCAATAATTTGTATGGTTATTTTAGTTTGGCCAGACAGTTCATGTTGCTTCGACAGACGAGACAACTGGTTCTGAAAATACTGTGGTACCCACAAAACAATACTGAAATTATGCGCAGTTATGTAATTTACAATTTATTTTGGTTTCAGCCTACGCTTAAAGGTCTTATATCTTCAGATTAGAAGTTTATTTAAAGCATTTAAAATTAAACAAGTGAACCTTAAAATTATTGGTGTAGCTTATTTGTTAGTATAAACATAAAACCTCGTTTATTATCAGGATAAATTCTAAATCATAATATTTTAACAAAATGGAGCTAAGGATTACAAATTATCTGCGTACAGGGGTCGCTCAAGTCAACTTGGGACAAGGTTGAAAAGTTTACCTAAGTTTTTGCAGTATTTCATTTCAACGAATTGAGATTAGACATTTGTACTGATTCTCTTAGAAAATTAAATCGGCCAGAAGAATTACTCTTGTTTGCTTAGGCACTAAGCATACCTACATTTTTGCTGTTTTTATCTGTATAATCCTAATTGGGTAATTCACTTTAAATCACATTATCAGCTTATTTTAGGTTAAAATTGAGAGATTTTAATCTGAACTAATATTTAAAAGAGGGAGAAAAATACTTTTTGTATGTTTGTTTCTTACACTTTTACGCTAAAACCGCTGAACGGATTTGGATAAAATTCGGCGCATGGGTAGACCATCACCTAGGTTAGGCCATATATTATTTTTTATCCAGATATCTTTACGGGATCCAGACTTATGCGGAAGAAACCGTGGGGCGCAACTAGTTATACTTAAATACAGTTTTTTTTTAATATTTTTGTTGTTACGTTTTCACGCTAAAACGGTTGAACAGATTTAGATGAAATTTGGCACATAGGTTGACCATGACCTAGGTTAGGACATAGAATACTTTTTATCCCGATATTCTTACGGCATCGAGACTTATCCGGGTGAAACCGCAGAGCTAAAATAACTTAAAACTCTGCACTACGCTAGGCCAGCTGAATATCAAAATGTTGCCACTGACGTACGGTGTACTGTATGGCCCTATTTGTAAAGAATAACTAATTTTTATAAAGAAAAGTTTTTTTATATGTTTGTTTGTAATCGATAAACTAAAAAAATACATAACCGATTTTAAAATTGTTTCACCTATAGAAAGCTCATTATCAGCCAGTAACATGGGCTGCATTTTATCGACTTGCACGTGGACGAAGTCGCGGGCCGTAACAATTAATATTTATTTGTATTATTAAGAATTATTAAAGTCGCTCCATGTAAATTACTGGTATTCAGCTGCATCCGGTTAGACTGGAAGCTGACCCCAATATACACTCCTTTGCCAAAAAAAAACGGGCACCTTACAGTCATTGGCTTTTCTATGGATAATATTTTTAGTAGGAATGATGAATTAAATAAATATGAATTAAATGACTAGTAATTTCTTATTATCAATGAGAATATAGTTTTTAACACTTGAATCCTGGAATCACTGTTTTAGTCAATGTAAACAGAGATTCGTGTTAAAATGGACCTTTTTATCGGTATAGTGAAATTAAGATTACGAGTTTTTTTATGGTATTTTATTTAAAAAAACATTAAAAAATACAAATTAATAACGAGTATGACTTTCCATTGCAGCGATTACGGTATGTAATCGTCTTGGTATGCTTTCCATCAGGCTGTTGATGGTGTCCTGTGGAATATGTTCCCACTCAGCCCAGATCACAGGTTTAAGCTCCCTGATGTTTTGTGGAAGTGGTTGGACAGATCGTACTCGCCTTTTTAGGTCAAAGTCAAAGTCGAAAGTCAAATAATTTATTTCAACCAGGCACAAAAAAGGCACTTTTGAATGTCAAACTTTACAAAAAATAATAAAAACTGATTCTAGTCGCCCATTCCAAAAGGTAGTTTTCGTATGGAGAAGAATGGGCAAGAAACTCCACCGTTACTCTTTTAGGAGGTCCCAGACGTGCTCAATACGGTTAAAGTCAGGGCTCCGCGCTGGCCAATCCAAACGACGAATACGGACTCTTGCATATAAGCATCTACGTCGCCAGAACGGTGAGTCCGAGCATTATCGTCCATGTAAATGGCATCTTTTCCAATTGCAGTCAGTGTGGGTTGTGCTTGTAGACAAAGGATTTCTGATAAATATTTTTGCTCATTTAGTGAGCCATTTTCAATTAATACAATCTCGGTACGATAGCTGGAAGTTACGCCCGCCCAAAATATAACGGACCTGTTGAAATATAAATTTGATAGAATTTTATGTCTATGGTATTTACTGGCTGGAATTCTGTTTATGATTTAAGTTGATGTTTTAAAAAGAAATTGATAGGAGAATGTTTTTGAATTTGACTGAAGTGTTGTGTCATTGAAAATTAAGTTGGACATATTAAAAGGTTTACAGGGAATTTTGATAGAAATGTATCTTTGAATTATATGAACAAATATATGAAGTATATGTGATATCAGTGGTTTTAATTATGGATAAGAAGGATCCTGTAGCTGGGGTAAGAAAATGAATTCATTATAAAGGGAATATGTACATGAAATAGTGGAATTTTATTAAATTACAATAATAGGACCCTCCGCCAAAAGTGGTGATTTCTTCAAAACACACATCGGCAAAGCGTTCCCCTGCTCTTAATAGCACTCGCTGACGTCAGTCCTCACTATTCAGACAAATTCGAGCCTCATCAGAGAAGAGCACGCTACTCCAGTTATCTAGTGTCCAAGATAGGCAAATTCTAGCGAACTTCAATCGAGCAATCCGATGCTCACGGAGTAACTTGGGGGCCCACGCTGGTCGTCGACTATGTATATCAGCCGCTAAAAGCCTCCTCCTCACTGTCCATTGGCTATCTGGTGCTCCTCGTACATCTTCAAGGTTACTTTTGAGGTCTATGTAACTGAATTTGCGGTTCCTCAGCGCCTGCGTCACTAAAAATCGGTCGTCTCGTGGTTTTGTGCAACGTTTTCTTCCAGAACTTTGCTTTCTCTGAACGGAAACTATCTCTTGGTATCGAGTCCAGGTTCTTTAGATGGTTGAACAACTCAAATTTTAACCGCTGTGAGACGTAACATTGGCTACACCCTTTTTCCAGCAGCACTTAATTTTACTAGCTCTTATTGCTTTTTCTGCCATTACAATCGACACAAAGATTTCTGTTTTAAGTAACAATAAGGCAGGATTATGCGGAAAACATAAATTAGCTTTACAATTACCTTGCAATTACCTTTTAACCGCAAACCCGCGAAAAGCAAGTAAAAAGTCACAAACTGAAAAAAGGATTATTATTTTTATCAAACAAAAGTTTCGAAGTTGGAATTAACTTTTTTTCATACCTCTCTAGTAAGTGCCAGTAACATAGTTTGGCTATTAAAACCTCTTTTCTCTTCTCGTGCTCTGAAAGTGCTTATTTGTGCAGGATATAGGCTGCACAAATCGAATTTTGTGCACTAGTGCATTAACGTATCTACTCATAAATGTATCTATATTAAGGCAAAGAAAATGAGCCATACAGCCAAACACAATAAGAAATTCATAGATAGAATTTGTTATTTTATAATATTTACTTTAATTTATTTGCCATGTGTTTTCTAAGACATTTAAATTCAAGTACGATAGGTTATTTAATTAATTTAAGAAAATTATTCTTACAAAATTAATTTAATAGTAGGCTGTATAGGTCAGCAGCCCAAGCCTAACATCAATACCGTAAGATTTAAAAAAAATAAAGTGGCGGGAAACAGCTCTTGTTTTTTCATGCGTTTATTAACCGTTATCATGGGAAAAACAATTTCCTTAAGTATTCAAAACTGTACTAATTTTACTTTGAATTTTAATTAAAGAAATGTTATGTTATAATACTGTTTTATTTCCTCGCAGTCGAAGTAAAAAGCAGAGTTTATAACTCGTCCACAAAACCATTTTATACACTCGTTGTAAAATCTACTATTAGAACTAAATTATTAAGTACCAATAATGTAGAAAAATCATAACCACCCGTTTTTGTAAAGGAGTGTAGTTGGGATAAGGCTAGGCACTAACGGCTGCCCGCGTGGACCCTAGCCCTAGCCTAAGTTACTTCTACTTCTACGTTTATTTGCGGTACAATTATGACGCAAGCAAAGAGAAAAAATAAATACGAAAATAACAATTTGGGGGAAAATATGCGTCACATCCACGCAAAACGTCCATCGCTCAGCATAATGCTGGGACCCTATGTGAGACAGAGCCCTAGCGCTGGTTTTCAGCGACAACCGGCGTTGACGTGATCACGTCAACCGGTGCAGCATATAGAGAAATAACAAAATAAGAAAAAAAAAAGAAATAAACACAACAGTTTTAAATATATAAACTATAATAAAATATAATATTTAAAGTGGCAACATTTCGTAGCGTAGGCAACTCACGCACCGCAGACTTAATACAATTTGTGCGCGCAACTGTCATAAATCTATTTGTTTGACGTTTTGGCTTATTAGATAAAAGTACTGATTACGTAATAAAATTATAACATGGCGCACTAATGAATGCTATGACGCAGTGCATAGTAATAACAAAAGTTTTATTGTGTGATTGTGTAGCTATGGTTTTTGTAAACAATGTTTGTGAAAGTGTAAGAAGGTGTAGATGACAAACTTGGTGACATAAAGGACATTAATAGTAAGTGAAAAATAATTGCATTTATCAACAAGAATCGAGAGAGAGAACATCAGATATATGCTAATGAAAGTCCTGTCAAAATCAGTCCAGCCGTTTCGACAGACAGATCCAAATATTTTAATAATTGTTTTTGAAATGGAAACTTCTTTAGCGGCGTTGTGCACTTTTTTGTGATGGGTAAAAAATGTTAAGCTCGCGTCAGGATACGTGACCTGATCGAAAATTCGTAAGACGGAGGGAGAGTAGACCGGTGCAAAATTATTCCTTAACCATTCCAAAATATCAAAAATGCACAACGTTAATATTCAAGTTTTCACTTCTGCCGGCACTCCCGGAGTGCAAAACGTTAATTTTTTTTTTTTTTGTTTTTTGTACCGTAATAATTATACTTTTAATAAGCATTTATTAAAATGTGTTATTTTGACATACATAGTCCTGGATTTCCTTTGTATTTTTGACTAAGATGACAATTTTCGTTCATAACGTTTATGTAACTAGATAGTTATTCTCGGGATCTTGAGAATCATACGTTAAATTAAGGCGTATACAGACACGTGTAATGTAACGCGAATTCTGCGTGTGGACGCACTACGAACACTACATGTAACGCTCGGACTGGCACTCACTCTGGTCCATCGGCTGTCGGTTTCTAGCACGAACACAGTGCTCATTTTTATGCCATCCACACTATTCGCGTTACATTATACGATACATTACATTTCACATTACACAAGTCTGTACACGCCTTTAGTATCGTATTACCAATCAAACAGCAATCATGCCTTCATACTTAGTTCAGTTACATCTGTCTGTTTACACACTGTGTCTTGTCTTTGGATGTTCAATTCAGACAATTAATTCAACTAACGAACACGCTCCGAGCAAATATTGTGTTTTAATGGTTTTTATATGCAATATTCCGTATCAAAACCAATATAAATTGTTTCTAGTTTAATAAAAACCCCGTGTTTGATATAGCATTTTATTTTAAAAGTGTATTTCTATAAAAAATTTAGTCTTAAAATTGTGTCCTCTGATGCAGTGACTAGCGAGTGCGTGCCATTGCAATTAAAAGTGTGTAAATAAATTTAGATCTTATTCGGTTGTGATTGGTGACAGTTTAGCTTGTTGTGAAGTGTTGTGAGTCATCATTGATGTTAAATTAATTGTGGTCAAAGAATATTCAGTAGTGACAGAACCGTAAGTTGTTTGAATTTTATTTACAGCTATAATATTTTGTAGCATAAAAATATATTTATTTACTTTCAGGGACCTACATAAATCATCTGAATATAATATGTTCGTCTTTCAGTGGAATCTGCCCCACTAGGTTGATTTGGGCAGATTCCACTAGTTTTCCTGCGATAATGTTTACTTCATCTTGATTATAATAATAACAATTTCGGATAATCACAAGGTTATGTTTATCAACTATTATTAAATAATGTTTTGCTGATTTCGTGTCATTAACAAGAAACAAAAGGTTTGACTAGAGTATACATAGCTATTGAAAGTAAGTTATCATTTATCATAATTATATCAGATACCTAGGCAATATCCAGTTCTACACAGTACATAGGAAGCCAAATTAATGGTCTCCAGGGAAATAGCCATAATTACTACGCTTTGGCATACGTGTAGGAGATCTTATAAAACGTACGTAAACGTATATCGTGTATATTTCGTCAAATAGTATATTACTAGGCTACTGCCCATTTTTTTCCTCTTGTTACGTTTCCGATAAATACTTATCAATTCTTATCTAAGATCTTTAAGAAACATTTAAATGATGTACTGAGAAATATGAGTAAAGCAACGTGTGGCTAGTAACGCGGTTTATTGACATGACAGTCGACGCGCTGTGACAGCCCGCCAGCTGACTGATGACAACATTATAAGGTTTAGGTTACCAAACATTTCAGTACCTGAGTCAGATTGTTATCAGAGTATATTGGTATTATTTAACTAAGTTAAAAGTTTCCATCACAAGAACTTTACCACGATACCTCGGCGCAGAAAATGCAGCAACTAGCTAACTACTTAAGTGTTAGCAAAACTACCAACTTTATGTTTAAACGCAACGCCCAACTTCATCCTAGATAAAAAGGTACCTTCCTCCATAGTTTATTGTAGCCCTTAACAGACTAAGCCCTCGGAAGACGGATTCCCATTAGCTGCACAATATCTAATCGTGCGAAACTGTTAACTTCAGAAGAGCAGACAAAAGGGCTTGCTTTATGCAACCCTTTAGGGCACTAAATACGATCCAATGACCTCATCGGCCCTTCTATTAATCTTTTTAACAGCCTTTTAAGGGATTGCGTCGGGAATGTGTGCCTCTTGTTGGGGTTAATTAAAATCTTCCTATTTTTGCGACACTTGAATTTGGTTTCTTGTATATTTCTGTAGTCTTGGAATGCTTCTGGCAATATTCCTTTTAGTTAGGAGCCTGTCATGCCTTCGTTAGGATAAAAGCAAGAATGTGTTTTCTGTTCTCGTAGTTTAGTTCTATTTTAGCTAGCAAAAGTTTAAAGGTTTGGATTTAAATTTTAGAACACAAAAGCTGCTATTGTGAGTTAACTATGACAGTTAGATATATTCTCATGGGGACTTTTTTGTAGTTAATAATAAGTACTTTAATCATGTAGAATATAATTTTGATGTATCATCAGTAGTTTTCTCAGAGCACGCCAAATAATAAGTTTTATAGGCAAAAGTTTGCTACTTTGGGTTAAATTATTGCAATTTTCTTAAGGTAATTTAATTTTTAATATATACTTACTTTAATAAATACTCTAATTTTTTTGAAAATAAATTATAGATTATGTTACTTCCTGATACTTTAGCTTTCTATTGATGAAAACAAACTTAAGGTATTACCGGAGGTCCAATAAAATTTAAGAACACAAAAACTGCTATTGTGACTATAATAGTTAGATATATTCCCACGCGGACTTTTTAGTAGGTAATTCTTAAATCTATTTTTTTTTAAATAAAATATAGCCTATGTTACTTCCTGATACTTTAGCTTTCTATTGATGAAAAAATGGTTATGATTGGTCTAGCAGTTTCGGAGCAGCTTCGGTACAAACAAAAAAAAATATCTTTACTTTATAATATTACTAGCGCGTTGCAATGCCCTTTTTTGCCAGATACCCTTGCGGGCGTCTCCAGAACACCCTTCCAAAGTTTCATCAAAACAGTTCCAGCCCTTTCGAACTCCATAGTACAGACAAACATTCATTTTATATATTTATATATATATATTTTTTTTTTATACGTTGCCCCACACTAGGAATTTCTCATTGTATTGTGGGTGCGTTTACAAACATTTAAACTCACATACACAAACAGCCAGACCCGGAACAACTACTTGTAGGTCATACAAATATTTGTTCCGTGCGGTAATCGACCCCGCGACACACAGTGCAGCAGTCAATCGCTTAGCCACTGCGCCAACCATGCCGACATTATAAGATAGATAAATATAATCGTGTATATACGAGTATATAAGAAAGATAAATTATATAATAGTTTAGATAACAGCGGATAGCATAAACTTTATTTCGCAGAAAATCGTATGGCATACACTCATTTATCATTTCAAAACTCATAATTTTGTAAGTCAGAATTATCAAAGGTGAGTGATAAAACCACCTGCTCTTCAGCTCGCGGGTCGTGGGCCGCCTCGCCCCTCCGCGTCTACGCGGGCTTAAATTACACTCTAGGGGTAGGGCAGACAATACAACGAGGAGTCGGTTTTGCAGCGATTCCTTTCTGTCAATAACTTTTGTAGCCCAACATATTGATTTTTAAGACAATCATTTAAGATTCAAAATGCAATTTTATATAAATAGCAATTTGCCTCACAAACTTATTTCAAATAAATTTCTGCCATCTTAAAAGTATGCCATTGTAAATTTGGACATAAAAACATTTGGCCAAATAATAATTATATTAAATAATGTGTATGCTTCTAAAATATTAATTTAAAAAAGATTATACCAAGTGTGTTATGCCAAATAAATTTCGGAGCATCAAGATTCTGCCAGATAGAGGGAACCCCTTCGCACGACTCACATCATGCAAAAAACAACCAAGCTCTGAATTCAAATAAGACGCGTTAAGTACGTTGGTGCCTATATAATACAGATATTTTGGATTAGAACTCAAGGTAAAAGGTTATCGTTAATTTATATTTTTGTAATAACCAATTTATGAGAAACATGTTCAAGATTAACATATATTTTTTCCGCCACCAAAACTATATGTATAGATTTGGCATTTTTTTTGTTTAAGTCAAGCTTACCTTTTACTTTTTCTCAGCGCGTTAAGGGCAGCTCCAGTATTGCCGATTGTAATAGGTTTTAATTTGTGTTAAAACAAGAAATTTCGCGGGCAGAAGCGAGTTATTTTTAATTTGGTACAGTCTGATCACGTTGATGAAGTGTACACAAGATCACGTTAAACCAACTTAAGAATTAATTCGGAGGTAATGTTAATCTCCAGCTACGAAGATTGTTATTTCGACGCTAACGCACCTACTAAGATTATTTTGCCAGGCATGTAAATTCGCAAAAAGAAAACGAGTTTTAACACAAATCTTAAATAGAAAAACAGAATATTCAGGCTAACATTTAAAAGAAGGATGTAATAAATTGCCCTTTTTAAGGCATTAATGAGACGTAGGTACGTTTTGTTTGTAAAAATTAACATGGTCATCTGTATCACCAAGTTCTCGAGAGTTCAGGGAGAATATTCACGAATATTATGCAAAGCTGGTATGAAATTATTTTATTTGGACTGACCACCGCAGGATGTTCCTAAAGAGGTAATTTTTAGGTGTTGCCATATAGAAGTGAAGCTAAATAAATAAATTCTTTATTCACACAAAATACAGATGTAACATACTTATTTGAAACCCTGGCTTCTGAGCTAGGTAGCAACCTGTATTACAGGAGCCAGTGTCTTCCGCTGTTTGTGGTACATTTCATACTGCTGTGTAATAAATTAATTTAAAAACATGCTATGTAAAGTAAAATAAATTAAAGATGCACGCAAGCTCTTTTGCTGTGCAATAACTGTGTTTGTGTGTGCGTGTGTGTGGGATGGTGTGGGGGTTTGTGAGGGTGTGTGTGTGATGGTGTAAGTTTAAACGGGTGATGGTGTGTGGGTTTGTGTCTTATAAGTACTGCTGTGTACTAGGCCTTCCGTCTGGTGATATAGTCCGTGGTAGTAGTCTTCCATCCAGAAAAATCCAGATCCAGATAAATGGTATTAAATTAAACCTGTTCATGAGTGAATGTATGTATGCACTTTAAGAGAATAACACTCAAAATTATCACTTTAAAACTGTTCATTGTATCAATTCTGATATACACAGCTTCTTTAATATAATAGACCCAATCTTTTCTATAAGTTTTTCTAGCCATTAAATATAATGGTAAATAGTAATTTACCTAACAATATTATAGTTATTTATGCAACTGTTGTATAATATGGGGTATTAAAACAAGGATGTGGGTTTATCACACGAGGCGAAGCTGTGTATGATAATAGTATCATATGAGTGTTTTATACCTAATTATGTACAGTTGCACACAAGACTTTATCTACACCCATGTTATGAATCCTCTATAAAACGTTCTGAAACCGTAGGGTGTTGTACAGTGTTGTAAGAACTCTATGTAAATTCATGGAAAGTTTAATTGCTGTGTATCTAATACCTACGAACAAACTATGTATAGGACAAACAAACAAAACAACCCAAAAAAAAAACAAAACAAGCTACTTAAAAAAAAATTGCAATATTAATATTGAACACAAATGGCGGGATACGACGTTAATTCGAATAACCAATAAGTTTTTTTTTTTAAATTATGGCGCTATGGTAGTGAAACGCGCGGGCATGACAATGTTCTTTTTTTGAAAAGAAGATGCGTAATGAAATTCAGTACAACATTATAACACCCGTTTGGATGCTATTAAGGTTACTATGACACTGGGTTTTTTAATATTGGCAAAAAGCTAACTGTTTCAGAAACTTTTATAGAGGATTTATAGCATGGGCGTACATAAATATTTAAATTGTTTTCTAGCGAGGGGGAAATAAGAAAAAGTTTTTTAGGGTTGATATTAAAGTCCTCCCGGTAAATGCCAATAGTATATATGCATAATCATCCTATAATGGTTCCACTGAGGACATAGGTCTCCTCTCTTCGAACGGGAGTGGGTTGTAAGCTGTAATCTACCACGTGGCCCCAGTGCGTGTTGGTAGATGTCACATGTCTACGAATTCTTGGTTCTAGGACATGCCGGTTTCCTCACGATGTTTATCTTCACCGTGAGAGCGGTGGTGATGAAATTATTTACTCAAAGTAAACGGCCTAATGGGACGCCGCTGGATGCAGGTCGCTTCCAAATGGCCAATTTGGAAATCATTTTGGGAGGCCTATGTTCAGCAGTGGACGTCCTATGGATGAAATGATGATGATGATGAAACGGCCTATCTAGATTTTAACCCTAGATTTACAACTCGTAAGTCGGGACCGTTACCAATGTGCCACTACTGCTCTATAATTACAGTAGACAGTGTAGATAAAGAAGCCAAATTGAATGTTTTCTTAGAAAATATTCTAGCATAAGATTTTCGTCAACTTGAGGTATCAGTAACTCGTCAAGTTTCTAAATTTGCTACTAGTGACAAAAAATATTTAATTTATTCTATTAATCTCTCCGGTGTCTGCTTTTTGGTTAACCATAATACGTAACATAAAAAGAGACAATTAGCCCACGTACGCACGGACGTAAAATATCGCGTCGGGATAAAATCGCGTGCCGTGTTTAGAATGGAACAAATAGACAGAGCGGTACCCCGTTGTACCGTATGCACCATTGACCTGCACCATCAATGGTGCAAAGGAGACTAATTAGTTTCGTTTGCACCATTCATGGTGCAGTTGAAACTGCATTGATAGTATGGACATCTGTTTGCACGCAAAAATCGTGATTTTTATCACGCGGTGTTCGATTTTCAACGCTCGGCATTGAGCGTTGAATGAATGTGACATACAATCTGTACCTGTGTTCCCACGAACGCGAAAAAAATCGCCGCCCCGTGTGCCGCACCGACTCGAAGAGTGCGGACGTGCCACATGCTATTGAATTGAACATCATTATAATTTTTCAGGATATTTCCTCAAATAATTGTATGGCGTAAAAAATTGGTCATTTAAATATAGTTCATCATATTCGTCATGCATCCAATTTTCATACATACAGTTTTCCAAAATGTTCTTTGAGGTCTCCTGGTCTCACAAGCTACCGCTAATAATTTTGCGGAACCCATCATACGTCCGCACTGTACGAAGAGTCAATTCCAAGTGACTTTTTGACGCTCGTTTGTACTCTGTTGAAGGTGGGAGAAAATCGCGCTAGGTGTTTTTATTCCGCCGCGATTTTATTACGTCCCTGTGAAAGTGGGCTTAGGCATATCTTGTTCGCAAAAGCAACTTACCATGGACACATGCCAGCCGCAACTGGCAGCTCTATCTTACATACAAAAGATAATATACATTACGTGTATATTATCATGTGAAATAACTCCTTTTACTTTGATAACGCAAAATATAATGTTAGCAGAATACTTGGAAGTAGGCGCCTCTGAATTTCGCATTAAAGGCCGGGCTCCACAGGACCCCTCGGCTAAAGCTTAGCCGAGGGGTCCTGTGGAGCCTACTTTGTATGAAAATTTACTACGGGATCGTACACTGCGAGCCACGGCCACATTAGCACGAATGCGTGGCTGGCAAACAAACTGAAACGGGGCAGCTAACGTGGCAAACCTCTCTGTGAAACTCTCTACAAAATCAATCTGCCTAGCCTTTTACCAACTATGTTTGGGTCAACTTTCAGTCTAACCGGATGCAGCTGAATACCAGTACTTCACATGGAGCGACTGCCTATCTGACTTCCACAACCCAGTTACTGGGTGTGTACATGAAACCCCTTGGTAAGACTGGTCGTCAGAGTTTGTGGCTTGTGACTGCCCATAACGACTGTCAAAGATCTACCTATGACAGCCGGGTCCAACGGCTTAACATGCGTTTCGAAGCACTGAAGGGATGTGGTGTCACTGATGGATAGTCATATATCTATAAAGCGATCGTGGAAAGCGTAGCTTAACCTTCCATCGACCAGTTATTCTCTTTTTATTTAGACTGGTTATCAGACTTTTGGGCTTCTGACTACCCGTGACGACTGTCAAAGATCTTCGGAGGCCAACGGAGCTGCAATTGGCGCGACAAGCGTTGGTTAACCTTATATCGACCCGTGCGGCTGTTATTATTTAGCCATGAGTCCCTTAATACTCCAACAAAATACACAAAAATATGATTTCTTTATATTTGTTCTGAAGTTCACAAACATTGCAATTGAATTGTTATATACCATCGAGCAGAAGATGTGAAAAGTAGAGTATTCTCCTCGAGAATAAAGGTATCTTCGTCTTAGGCGAGCTTAAATCCCTCGCTGCACTCAGAAATTTAGTCT
This sequence comes from Xanthia togata, assembly GCA_963853775.1. Taxonomy (NCBI): domain Eukaryota; kingdom Metazoa; phylum Arthropoda; class Insecta; order Lepidoptera; family Noctuidae; genus Xanthia; species Xanthia togata. Next base: position 24,881,715 of record OY970794.1, on the reverse strand, counting down.
TAAACTTAAACTTAAGCGAGGCCATAATAGCCTTCGTTGCGCTCGGGATTCATATAGCATCCGTGACATAAGACACTGTTTTTTCCCCTTGGTGAATAATCTACTATTATAGTCTAGTGACAGCTACATCAATCTGTCAATCAGGCTATTTATAACCTGAAATACATAGGAATAGAATAGTATATGTGATCAATAAAAACCTATTCATTGATAACTTACTATAGTTAGCTTTTAAGGATAGCTTAGTTGTGTGAGTGTATAATTGTAGCCTTTCTGTCTTTACTAATACAAGAAGTAGGTATAATAGTCCAATTAAGTACACGCACAAAGCTTGTTAACAAAATTTTAATGACGATACTTTTCAGTATAAATGAGGTATTTCCACACAAGTATTTCAATGATGAAGAAATGTGGGTGTTCTTAGGTACACCTCTGCCTAACCCTTCGAGGAAAAACATGGGTGGTGTTATGTTATATTAGGAATCTTTTAGTTTATTCCTTAACAAGCTTCTTCCCACAACTTCTTTCTCGTGAAATGTCTTGTTCATAAAATATATCCTAGGGTCGCCTTCGGCTTTATCGCACCGCATTGCATCGCCCACCCGTGCTTTTACTTCGTATCCGCTCTGCGTTCTTTCTGACTTTTTTCTTTTTATAGCTCTATAATCTTGCTTAAAAAATTGTGCTATCAAATGCAAATCCGATTCATAGTTTCAGAGATTAGCGCGTTCGAACAAACAAACTCAGTTTCTTCAGCAACTTCAGCTTTATTATATTAGTAATTGATATATAGGTACTAAAAATAACTCCTCATCTAAGTACATAATAGCATAATCAGCCTATAACGTCCCCACTGCTGGGTCACAGCCTTCCTATATGTGAGAGGGAGCGGGCTATATCTAATCTACCACGCGGGTCCAGTACGGGTAGATACATACATAGATGTCACATGTGTCCGAATTTTTGGTTCTAGGACAAGCCGGTTTCCGATGTTTCCTTCATCGTTTTGAGAGCAGTGGTGTTGAAATAATTTACACAAAGTAAAACGCCTGCCCGAGTTCAAACCCTTTTTGTCGTTCTCTCATCTAAATACGTACGAACAATATTACCTACGACACAATTTTTGCTGTAGCTGTCGAATGTAACGCGAAGATTTTACTACAAGACGGCTTAACGTAAGTGACTTTTTATGTAAAACCACTCTTAGGTGCTTGCTTTGAACAATGTCTTGGGTATCTACTAATACCTATTACGAGACTGTAAGTTTGTCCGTCCTTCAAAAGTGTGTCCATTTTTATAATAATATCTATGTATTATTAACCGACTTCCAAAAGGAGGAGGTTATCAATTCGGATGTTTTTTTTAAATGTATTTTCGGGCACTACGTCATATATGTAAACCGATTTGTAAAATGATTTTTTGTTTGAAAGGGTATATTTCCGAGAAGGTCTCATTGTCATAGGGTCAGGATCTGATGATGGGTTCCTGGAGAAATCGAGGGAACTCTTCAAATATTATACTCACACCTATAACGATTTAGGTATTTTTTTATAGTAACTCGTGCAGTTGCTCTCGGAAAGCACTATTTGGTAAAGTGAAACTAATGATGACGACCACAGATGGGCTCCGGAACTACTCAATAATAAGTACTTCACGGGTTGCGATTCCATTACTTTAATATGGTTGCCAAGCAATTTATGCTCGTCACAACGCATATATAGAAGTGGAGCTGATGGTGAAGTATCAGGAGATTATTGATTGATTGAGATTGAGCAGTTGACATTAGACTATTGTAAAGTTACAATAGCCTAAATGTCAACTGCTCATCACCTTTTACAAAATATTGCTTTTGCCGATGCAGGAACATTAATCGTTCATCACCCACATTTCACATTTTGTTGTTGTATTTATCTAAGTAGATGAATTACAAACTGACCCACTAAAAGGCCAGACATAAAAACTATAAAAAAAAAACAAGCCTTTCAAAAAAACAACAACATAGTGAAAAATAACTTAAATTTCGGAAGTCGGTGGCAAATAACGAAAATAAAAAACGAAAGACGACAACTTTCGAAATTTAAGTTTTTTCTCACTATAGTATTTTTTTTGGAAGTCGGATTTTTTATACCAGCCATATTTTAGCTACTGTTGGCGTACTATGGGTAGTTTTGGTTATTGCGCAATAGAAAAACCGTTTGCAGTTCTGCACGTCGATTCTGTAAAATTCAAACAAAAACTCGCATCTCACTTCGCTATTCACTCTCACTTCGCTTAAGGTTCAAAATGACCTTGATTTTGCATTCTGTAAGCATCACCTAGTCACTTGCGAAGTGAAGTGAGCACCGAAGTGACCAATGACAATACTAGTGACTACCATACTCAACAAAATGTTAGTAAAGTTTTATCGATTCCAGTTTTTTGACACGATTGTTGAGTTTTTGGCACAGAATTTTAGCTTAAGATGTTTAAATTTAAATTTCTTATTTAAAGGAATTTGAGGCAGTTAATAATAAGTAAAAAAACAAAAAACTCTAAATTCTTGCCATGAATTTATAATCTATGCTTCGCTTACGAAAAAAATATATGTCACAATATGTTGACAGTACGTTGCGTTGTTTTTGTTGTTGTGTTTGTCGAAAATAATTGTGAAATAATCATGAAGTAAGTTTAAATTTTGGTATTTTTCTACTAGGTACATACCCACTACTATAAATCTGATGTGTCTAGATTTCATTCTATTAGATCTAAATGTAGTACATATCTATATTATAACTTTATCACCATGAAACACCTTACTTCTACATTACATTAATTCATTACTTACTAATATAATTCAAATACTAATTTATCTTTAGAGTACCTACTATTTTCAGTCAAAATATTTCTCACTAATTTTATTCCACAAGAAAGATAATTATGGAGTAATATTTTATCCAATTTACTTTTCAGGGTTCTGAACTGATTGAGGATAGTCAAGAGCACACTCATAATTACAGACTACCTGATCCTGCAATTTCGAGAAGACTGTTTGCTTCGTCATCCAGCTCAACTGTTGGAACAAGCTAAAGTATTTTGCAGGTATGTGTCTGGGTAGAGAGAGATTCATGAAGACTCAAATCATATCTTGAGAACAGGTCTGCTACACTCTGACCCGAGCTATAGTTTTAGGAGGTAACAACTTATCTACTTTACTTTTTTATTTTTGTTGATTATTATTAAATAACATCTACGTTAAGAGATTTTTTTAAAATTTCTTGTTGAAATTTAAAGTGCTATTATTTACTGTGGCACTTTAGCAACTTTCTGGAATTGGAAATGTCAATACTTAATTATTAGGGTTCCTTTTTAGGATTGTTTCTGTTGTTTCAGAATATCCAGTTAGTTCGACTAAGTGCACAAATCCTGCAACCCTTTATGGAGAGGAGTGTGGAAAGAGAAAGGGCCATGGATGAAAGGAGTGCAGAGAGAGATAATATCTTAGCTGAAGCTGTGGCTGCAGTGGGAAAAGGGCTGCAAGCATTGGCAGAGGCTAAAAATAGAGATAGGGTGTAGTAATATAAGTTAATATAATATATATTGTAAATATGTGAGAACCATGTCTCTATCACATAGTTGATTTACCTGTCATTACTTTATTTTTGACCAGACTGCCTCGTTGGTCTAGTGGTTGCAAGTGCTACTGTTGAGCATGAGGTTGTGGGTTTGATTCCCAAGTCAGGCAAATTATTAATGGGTTTTTCCAACAGGAATTTCTCAGTAGTAGACCAGTCTTTAATAATTTTGCCTGGTTGATGGCAATAGGCTCGCCCCCTATTACATGGGACTTAAAAAACATTACTGAGGAAATGTGGGTGTACTACAGGTACACCTCTGCCCAACCCTTCGGGGAAACAAGGTGTGATGTTATGTTATGTTTAATTTTTCTTTTTACCTTTTGTGTTAGACTAATTTTATTCTAGGTGCATCATCTTCACATATAATTATATAATGAATGTATACAAAACCTTGTAAAACATTTTTAAAGAGTAACGGTGGATTTTCTTGTCCTCTCTTCTCCATACGAACACTACCTTTTGGAAGGGGCGACTAGAATCAATTCTATTTTATTGTAATTGTTGACATTCAAAAATGCCTTTTCATGTGCCTATTTGAAATAAATGATTGACTTTGAATAAATAAAACACTTTTAAACGGATACTAAAGCGGTTTTATTGAAAGTCCATTGGTGATTAGTTTGGATTTGGTTTCATTTTATACATTTCCTGATGTGCTAAAAATAGAAATCTATTGAATCTACCACTATTTCACAAAATGGCCTCTCCGTAGAGGCCTCCCATTTTATCCCAGTAAATATAAGACAGAGGTCAACAACCCTTTCTAAGTTGGGGTTAAGGGTTGTTGACCTCTGTCTTTTACATACATATATTTATCTATCTATTTACAAAAACAACTAACTATCATAAGAGTTAGATCCTGCAGTGTGTGTTTTGGGGTGGGGCTTTAACTTATGAATTTATCACTTTTAACGAATACTAGCACAGTTTTATTGAAAGTCCATTGGTGATTTGTTTCGATTTGGTTTAATTTGACACTGCAGATTTATTATCGCACCTATGTTCATGTTAGCTACATGTTCTTTACCGTGTGCATCACGTTTAGAGTGAACATGACATAGCTGGTACTCAATTATCATCCAGACATAGTCAATTATATTATTATTATCACAACGGTAATGTTTTCCCATTTTTTCTTATTTGTGCTTATATTTATATATAATTAGGTGTATTTATTATATTTAGTTTTAATAGGTATATATGTATATCTTTATATTTAAATAGATGTTTTTTTCCTCAATTCTCGCTATTGTACCTACACCTGTTTGTCTCTACATCATCCAAAGGTTGACTGATAGAAAATGCCTGTGGCATTAAGTCCACCTCTGTACATTTTTGTGCTTGAAGGATAAATAAATAAATAATTATAATACAATATACTACCCGTTCCCACTGGCGGCACCCGTTCACGAGCACGACGTATGAACCAACCATCGCTCCGCTGGGGAACGTAACGACCCGCCTCACACACAAAAAAATAAATAAATTATGATGTGAACACCATAGCATATTTACTTAGTTTCGCCTACGTAGTTGCCCTAGAGCTAAATCGGCGTTAGATGGCAAATCCCTAGTTTGCCTCATTTGAACTTCAGCAATTGTTTGGAGCTCTTCTAGTCTCTCTTCTTCTGAAATTGTCAATTCATGCGCGATTGCACATGTTGTGCAAAACACAACATGCAATAACTATTTTGCTAATACATCTGGATGATAATTGAGCACTCTGTGTTCTAACAAGCACCTAAATCGTCCTTTTAGGATATCAATTGTTCTCTCTACTGAATTGCAAGCAGTTAAGTGACGGTCATTATAGAAAGCTTCTGGGGAATTATCTTCAGCACCACTAATTGGCGTCATAAGGTAGGCGCGCTGAGCATATCCTGAATCACCTGAAAATAATTAATAGGTAAGTAACAAATAATTATGTAGTTTTTATACCTAATTAGGCTTATATTCTGAAGTAGGGGTAGGGAGGGATTAACTAACCAAGGAAAACAACTTCTTCACCAGCATTTGTTAATGCTTAGTGGGCTTTTATAACACCATAGTTAAAAATGAAGCTATCATGAGTAGCTCCACCATTATCTTGGATCCACATTTAAAATATTTAGATCTGCATCTGTTATCTGAAAACTAAAAATATAAAAAAGAAATAATATGAAGACTAATTTAATACTATAATAATAGTAATAGATTACAATATTGGAATCCATTTTACCAATTGCACATATCTTGCATGGTAACCTTTGCGGCAGCGGCAGTAGAAACATTCTTCATTCTCTTCTGGTTTTTTCAATGCCACCAGTGCCATCGACACACCCCAGAGCTGCTGGAAAGCCAAACTTTTTGTAGAACCTGTAATTTAAAGTAACCACTAACATAATTAACTATCACAAATATGTAAAAATCAAAGAAGGGTCACTTTAGTTTTATTATACCTAGGTACTAACCTTTCTTTTAACATTTGTCTTTCTTGTATACTTTGAGGGAACCTTATATAAGATATATTTTTACTATTGCTGGATTATTAAGAGCTTCCACTACTTCATTTATGCAACGAGGTGCTGATGGTTGCGATAATTGTGTCCTTATATTTTCTTTTATTATTTTCTGATAACTGCCATTAGCCAAGAATGACAAAGTGTATAATATCTGTGAAACAATAAATCAATAAAAAAATTAAGTAATCTAGATCTAGTAAAAACAAAATAGGGATCAATTTGGTTATTTACATGCTAAATAAATACCAAGTACCTTTATTATAACTATAAATATAGGGTCCTTAGACTAAGATGAAAACATAGCTATCAGGAAAACAACCTAAAGAGTTAATCCTTAGTATGAATATTGTTTTCTTGAGTTTTATGCGATAAATTATGTTGGTGTGCTTGGTAAAAAATCTATCAGCTGTAAACTGTGTATATACTTACAAAAGTAACTTTATACTTAATAAAATGAAGCACTTACGTTTACACGAGTCTCGACGTTTTGTGGGCTTTATCAGAAGCAGTAACTCATACTCTAGCTAGTTGGTCAATTAGTTCCTTTGATAATCTATATACGCTCACATATTATGCGTCATTTCGGGTTATTTATTAAAGATAAACTTCGAATTTGGTTAGATTGTCGACGCTTTTCTTGTTTTATCCAAAGCATGAGCCTCTTCTAACAAAAACATTCTGGCCATCGTTATCGCTTTAAATTCACGTTATCGTAGGTATTCACATAACACAAACGCCTAAAAAGTAGTTTTTAACCACAAATTATATAGTTATTGTACTAATTTTTAACACTGCGACATACAAATATTATTTTAACACTGTTTTTATAGGATTTCTTATAATCTCACTCGTAAAATAGATGCTTTTTATTTGACACTTTGAATCGTGTTCGAGTGCGAAGTGACCGTCGAAGTGACGGTGGAATTACCTTACAGAATGCCACTTCTTACGTCATCTCATACTTTATCTGTCAAAATCTCACTTACATTTAGTTCAACTCGCTGACACGCTCGCAAGGGCAGCGCTAGTGTAAGTTCGAACTATCAACCGAGTTTATAGAATGCCAATCAAGAAACTCACCGCGGATTCAGATTCGAATTTTAGAATGAGGTCTTACAGAATCACACTGCTGATCAAATTATAAGTCACGATCTAATTAATCACACTAACAATTCACACACTATTACTCGCAACAGTTTCTAAACATGTTCATCGCCACCCATAGACTCTGCTTATCTCCGGTAGAGCGTTATTTTAAAGACTCTGTCGAGTGCCGCTAGGCAGCGCTGGCGCCCCGATTAGTCAAATCTGTGACGTATTTCCGACATAATTAAATAAAAATTAAATGGTAAGCTTATACTTGAGAACAGCTCGACAGAATTGTTTTTTTTAATGTTCCTTATTATAGTCCCAATAAGGTTTTAGGGTAAAACACAATGGATTAGTGGCCAAGAAATTTGGAAAATTCGGGAAACACACACAGCACACCACTCGCCTCCGGAGACCGGGTTGTCACGTCGGGGTAAACTAAATTGTCACTGGCTTATTAATATTGATATGAGCAACACTACCGATAGTCATTTATCAGAATACCTATGTCTAATGTCTTGCCAGGAGAATGACCTGCCATGACCAGTCCTAGGTATAAAGCATGCCTAGACCACAACATATTTATAAAGACTCAGAACAAACGCTTTGGGGTCGTTAGGAAATCTTCAATCACTGATCATGATAAATATGTAGTTGTCACAAATATTTCCTTACCTAAACCTCCAACTAGTATTGCAAAGAGATGGATAAATAAAACAGACACTGGTCTATCAAATGACACAAATGTTAATACCTGCATTAATAAAATGTTGCAAAACTCTGGTTATAATGACTCGGAACAAATAACATGACACTGAGTGAAACGATGCACAGTGGGAAAAAATACGCACACAAACACACACACTCACACTCAGCACACACACATCACATAAACATACCAGATAATAATATATCATACAACACGTGAAATCACTCTGGATATTGTACCCCGAACCCTAAGATATCTGTACAAAATATTATTTACCACTGCTAGGAGTCTAGAGCACTGGTAAATAATATTTTGTAAGCGCGCTGTATGTAATAATTTAAGCTACTCATATCGTCTCAACTTGGTGTTAGCCTGTAAACCTGCTTACTCTATTACCTGGCCAATAAACTATTTTCCATTTCCAGAAATAGAACGATTCATATCAAACATTTCTTCAATACATAATGTAGATCGCGCAAACAAATAAAGTGTGAAATTTCCCTTTAAACCACACGTGGGTGGCGCCGCGGGCGAGCACTGTGTAGAAGAAATTTCTTTTACGCAGATGTTTCTGTGGGCCGTTATTGGATCCCTTACAATATAATATGCGGGGTTTCATTTTCACATATTGTCTGACTAATATTGGCATATGGTAGTGCTTCTTGGTAATGAGATAAACGTGCCCATCATTTCAACGTTAGCCCATGAAATATTTATAGATCAAAAAGTCATCGTTAACAATTTTCTCTCGAAAAATTATGCGGGACTTTTTATCGTTTATGTTCCTTCCCAACTTCGGTGGTAAATATAATTACGATTGACTAAATATCTAGCATCTTATTCAACTTCTCCTTCATTAAACGATTTTGTAAATATAGATTGTTGTTGAAATAACAATGAAAAAATCGGTATCTTAGGAGCAACCAAAAAACTATTTTTTTAATAATTTTATGAGGAAAATCGTTACTCTTAACTATCAAACGTTCCGTCAACTTGTCCTACCCTTAATTTGAATCGAGTAAATATGACCATATCCTTAGTCTAGTTGTTGAAAGAGCTACTGCTGAGTGTGAGAACCTAGGTTCCACTCCTACATAGGTGAAGCAAAGTGTTATTGGATTAATCTATTATGAATTTCTCAGATGCATCCCAGAGTCTGGATTGGTGCCTGGTTTATGGCAGTAGGCTCGCCCCCTATTACATGGAACTTTTAAATATGTGGGTGTACCAAATACCTATAGGTACACCTCTACTTAACCCTTCGGCAATTACGAGCGTAGTGTTATGTTATATTTTGTTAAATATTACCACCGGAAAACATGTTTTAGCCAGTGTATAAAAATCGATTCACTCAAATTAAAACTAGATAATAGGGGTTAAAGTATGTAATAGGTAATAGGTACTATGAATTGACATAGAACCTTCATGAATTGAGATTTTTCAGTGTTTTTTTTTTCTCATGGTACCTATGAAGTTCTTTTGTGCAACATTCAATTATCGACTTTCAGTTGGTTTTTTTTTCAGCTTAGACAAGAAAGATGGATGCTTCGAAAATTTGAGTTATTTTTGAATACGAGTTCCGACTCGGAACTAACGCAGCAGAAACAGCTCGCAATATCAATATTGCGTTTGGAGAGGGGACTGCTAATGAACGCACCGTGCGATTTTGGTTTAAACGCTTTCGTGATGGAAACTTTGATTTGAAGAACGAACCACGTGGAAGACCGCCCACACAGGTGAATAACAATGAATTGAAATAGATGGTGGAAGCTGATCTGAGCCAAACTACCCAGAAATTAGCGGCATGGTTTAACGTTACTTTACCAACAATATTGACTCATTTGCGTCAAATCAATAAAATAAAAAAATATGAGAAATAGGTGCCTCATGATTTGACTGATCTGCAGAAAGAAACGCGTGTTGAAACTTGTGTTGCCTTGTTGAATTGATACAGAAATGAAGGAATATTGGATCTAATTGTGACATGTGATGAAAAGTGGATTCTTTATTATAACCGTTAGCGAAAAATGCAATGACTGACGGTTAAACGCCGCAACAGTGTCTTAAAGCAAAGCTTACCAATAAAAAGGTCTAATGGTAACTGTTTGGTGGTCTCAGCATGATGTTATTCACTATAGTTTTCTCCGATCTGGTCAAGCAATAACGGCAGGAGTATACTGTGCCGAATTCCGAACGATAATAGCAAAAGTAGCAGTGAAACAGCCCCGACTCATGAATCGATCTTCACCATTATTGCTCCATGATAACGCGAGACCTCATACAGCACGAGAAACCGTTTTAACTCTACCGGAACTGCAATTAGAAACCATTCGTCACCTTCCGTATTCGCCAGACCTTGCTCCAACAGACTACTATTTTTTTCATGATTTGGACAATTTTTTACGTGATAAAAAGTTTTCTTCTCAGGAGGCAGTAGAAAATGCTTTCACACAGTTTGTCGAATCTAGATCACGAGAGTTCTATCGCAAAGGTATAAATTACCTTCCTATTAGATGGCAGCAATGTATAGATAATAATGGTAATTATTTTGTTTAAACAAATAAGTTAAATTAAAAATAAAACGAATTTCAATTTTTCAGTACAAATCGGCAATTTCATACTTTAGCCCCAATATTTCCAGATAAAACCAGTTCTCGAATTTGTCATTTTAGTAGCATTGCGAAACATTTACAATTACATTGCCGCAAACATCAGGGGAATTAAATTTAGAATTCTCGCCTTTCCTTCTAATAGCGCGCTAAACGAAATCTGCGGTGGAAGTTTCCCAGGATAAACACGACTCTTCGCTGGGTATGCGAAGTTAGTAATTTTAATTTAAATGGGTTACAGCCTACTTGTGCTGCCTACCTTGAGTGTTGAAATCACGAATGTGGTGTAAACGAACCTTTTGCGCTTCGAAGTTAAGAGTTCAAGGAGTATTTATAGCTATGGAGCGCTATGTAGCTGTTGGTACCCTATGCAAATGTGTCTTTTGTTTCCTTTGCCGCTTTTGAAGTGATGACTTCTTTAGGCATGGTGAGTAATTTTCGGTAGGGGATAATCTTATGGATTCACATCACCAACATAGTATAGTATAGGCCCCCGCCTATAGAAGCTCATCTAGGCAGCAATGATGAATGAGCGGCGGAACCCCGTGAGCGATGACGAATCAGCGGACTATACTACCCCCGTCTCGCCACGCACATACCTAAGGCGCAGTATAGCGGTCTCTTAAGTTTGACTACTAACCGCTAGATGGCATTAATGCCAGTGACTATACATTACTACGCGATCATTAATTACGCGTAATTTCTTATAAAATAATAAGTGACACAATGTTAATAATTTAAATAATTTGTATTGTATGCCCAAAAGGCGGGACATAGCTGATCAACATCACTGTAATTCTTAACACATGTATGTATTTCTGTACCTATGATCATTCATACTCGTAAAACTGTAGTATATTTTTGATAACCCGCGAAATTACGCGGATTTATACACATATGTTTTGTTCATAATATTCTTTATTGCACCTCTTTAGGTCGTGAGCTATCCGAATTAAAAAATATATATTTGGCCTAGTTCTTAAGGGGGAGGCGTGAAATTTGATTCGCTGTTACAAAAAAAAAAAAAAAAAAAATGATACTCTAATTTTGTTGATTTTATGATGTTTTGTAAGCTGTCGCTTAGCATGTGAATCAAGTTGATTACTTTCTAGACAATCGATGCTAATTGATATGATTGAAGGTTAGTATTCTGTACCTAAACCAGCTGAGGCCTGTAATCAACAGCACTAACTGATTAGAGACTTTGTTAGACGTCCGTCGATAAACGTTTTTTTTTCGAATCTGTGCTATCTAAATTCTATAGAATATTATTACCTATCTGTTTTGTTAAAATCTCACCATGAAAACTTAGGTGAAGTCAACCTAGAACTCAAACTCAACTCAAAGTATTTATTTCAAATAAAACTATTACAGGCACTTTTGAATTGTCAAGGGGTCGATCAGTCAGAAAGATGAAGCTAGTACTAGCTACCCATTCCAAAGCCTAGTAGGTATAAAGGTACCTACTACGTACGTCGTTTTATCGTAATAAATCCAATCTGCCTAGCCTTTTCCCAACTATATTGGGGTCGGCTTCTAGTCTAACCGGATGCAGCTGAATACCAGTATTTTACATGAAGCGACTGCCTATCTGACCTTCACAACCCAGTAACTGGGTAATACGATACCCCTAGGTAAGACTGGTTGTCAGACTTTCGGGCTTCTGACGACCCGTAACGACTGTCAAAGATCCACGAATGACAGCCGGGACCAACGGCTTAACGTCTTTTCTGAGGCACGGAGGAGTCTCGGTATGTAAAGATGGTCACCCATCCACAGACAAGCGTAGCTTAACCTGATGGATCGACCCGTGCGGCAGTTATTACTTAGCCACGAGCTCTTCTTTTATCATATTATTATTTTTAATTGTTTTATTAATCGTAATAAAACGATTATAAAAAAAAGATTCAAAAATTAAATTAAAATAAGCCGTGGCAGCTAAAAGATGACCAGTCCCTACTGACGACGCCCGTTCACGAACCTAAAGCCCGGAGCTAATTAATGATCAAACACATGTGCCACCATCAGCGAGACAGTAGAGTGAGCATGACATACTCTCAGCCGCCAGGGCACATCAAGTCAATGAAAGACGTACCCAGTAAAGCGCCGTGCAGACCGGCGCGACGCGACTCTAACAAAATAATTCCTAAGAAAACTTCAAGGAAGAACAATTACCAGTGTCGCATCGCGCGACAAGTCACGCTAGTCTGCACGAACCTTAAATGGTAGCATTATATTAGCTCCATAGTACTCACACATGTGCTATGCAATTATACAAATACTAAGAGATTGAATATAAGCAAATTAAAAATATTTTTTAAATCTTCAGCAGCACCAACGGTATTTTCAAATGCTAATCAATTAGTTTATGCGCCCTTGTGTTTCAGGACCAGCTTTGAGCCAAACATTTTTATCAGCGATGTTAATCGCCTGCGTTTTATATAAGACTAGCCCCGACTTCACACGGGTAGGTAGGCTAAGTACTTATCTACGCGGCACCTACCTACCCTACTTACCTACCCCACCTACCTACTCTACCTACCTATCCTAACTACCTACCCTACCTACCTACCTTCCTACCCTACCTAACTACCTACCTACCCTACCTACCTACCCTACCTACCTACCCTAACTACCTACCTACCCTAACTACCTACTTACCTACCTACCTACCTACCTACCCTACCTACCTACCTACCCTACCTACATACCTAACCTACTGGGATAAAAATCCTATGTCCGTCTCCTGGTTCTAAGCTACCTCCCCACCAATTTTCAGCCAAATCGGTTTAGCCGTTCTTGAGTTATAAATAGTGTAACTAACACGACTTTCTTTTATAATATATAGATTTAAATTTCCATTCAGTTCTGTTGTGAGCTGTCATTCGTTTCAATAGCATCAGGTGAAATAACAGCTGTCTTTATCTTATATCTGTGGTGCACACCGGTAATACACCGGCAAGAGTGGGGCCAGTGCAAACAAGGAAGTGAATTGTAAGATACGCGCTCTATATCTTTTCTATCCCCTAAGGCAGAGCTTAACGATACTTTTGAGGTCGCGTGATGAAGCCGGAGGTACTTGCGATATCCATTTTCCATCCATTAAACTCGACTGCGTACAACTATGTTGTGTAATGTACTATGTTAATCGGTTTCGTTAAATAATTGTTCTTCTAATGTTGCTTTTGCTGGGGGTAATTTTAAAGGGTTAAAGTCGTGTAGCTATTCAAGTTGTTTGAGAATCTTCGACCACAATTTTTTTTTTCTACTCGTTTTCTTTGATAATAAAATAATGCAGTGGGTATACCCCTACAATGCCCAAACTATTCACTGACTCAGTTTTTTCATTAATCATGCTTTATGGCAATTACGACAACAACAACAACTACAACAACAATTACGTAATTTACAAGGGGCCAGCTTTGAATTTGTTTCTTATAACGGAGGAAAACTTATCTGTTATTATATTTTGTCCTTTTGTGGTATCACAAACAATTTAAAAAAAAACATCATTAATTTTAATCTGCAACAACAACAGATATAATAAAAACACCATAAAGGAAAAAACACCAAATAAATATCGTTTACGATTTTTATAAAACCATCGAATTTTTTTCTCATCAAAATGCTTCGAAGCGGAAAGTTTTGATTTCCAATAAAAAGGGGTTCGCTATATATTATTAGGGTTCGCCTCAGCGTGTTAGATGACAAAATATCGGTCCAGTTCGTTTTCATAACTGCCGGTTCCGTAATCAAAAGTTTTCGTATAAACATTTGTGCTGTGATCCCGAATAAGGTATCTGCAATTCTGAATTCTGAATCGTTCAGTCGGCACTATTGGAACAAGGTGAAATACGAAATCCTACTATGTGTTTAAAGTTGTTGAAAGATGGTGTTTGAGAAAGCCAAATTGGGAGAGCGTTAAGGCCTGGTTACGCGGTGCGAACTACTGACGTTGACAGTAAACATCTACTGCCACTTTGCAATGGCAGGACAGTAGCTCGTTATGCTCACCCTGTGTACTCGCACGTCCTGTATCTCGCTCGAGACCCACGAGACTTGCGAGTGAGTGAGCAATAGAGAATGCACCCGAAGTGCGCCTGAGTGTAAGACTACTGCCATTTCGTTAAAAACGTGCGAGTCGACGTCAAAGTCGCATGTGACTGGCGTGGTGGGGGAAGGCGCATGGCGAGTAAAAATCAAAAAATGTTGTAGTAACTTGGATGCGAGCTACTGACCGCCGTCTAATGTTGCGAACATGACAGTGACTCGTATAATGTGGTCACATGGTGCTAGTTGCTGCACTGCAGTAACTCGCCTCGCCAGCTCGCACGCTAGCTCACACCGTGTACCTAGGCATTAGTGTCCACGTTTTGCGGACATTTGTGAGCTTAATTGCGTGGGGCTTTTGAGACTTTTCCGAACATACATTTTGAGTCAGGCTCTCTGTTCGAAAAATCGAATAATGACGTTTGTTGCGCCCGGGGAATCAATTTAACAATTTTGAAACCAACACGCTGACAGTGAGTCAGAATATATGAATTGTAGGTTTTGCACGAAGTTATAGATACATTTAAATCTATTTAGTTTCCTTTGCCTTTTTTAAGTTGACTTACTTACTGTGTACAATCATTATTAATGTGGTTCTAGTGCATTAAAAGTTGCAAGTTAGTTTTTATTTATTTTATAACACAGTTAGCTATAAAGTAATTTATTACAACATTTACTTTGCTACAGATCACTCATTTTTTTATATCATAACTAAAAAAGGCCAGCACAATAAAGTAACACATACCACTACAAACGTAACTTAATAAATATAATCCACTGAACTCACGACGCGATACAGCGTTATGGAGTACAGCAATAAAAAAGCCGTAACGGGCTATGTAGCCTCTTATTCGGACAAAAAGCAATATAACCTCGAATATCACCAGATGTCCACTGAACGACTTAGTTATTTGCCTTGTTATGTTCAGATCGTACCATTGATTACTCGTATTTTTGGCTCCATTTTATTTATGCTCGTATTGCTGAATCTGTTTTTAGGTAAAGCGATAAACATGTTGTGTCAGTCTGAATTTGAAAGACTGCATTAAATCCACACCAACAAACACTCTTTCTTTTATTTTACATCTTTTCAAATCTGACAGATTTTATATTAAACTGCCAGTTTTGAGAACTTATTATAGAGCGTCACTTCAGTTTCTTTCCAGAGAAACGAATTTAAAAGTAATGGTGCAAGTGACACAAACATGGTATGTAAAAAAGGAAAACTAAATCTTGAAAAAAGAATTGATATAATTTTTACTTAAAAAATAGACTTTATTGGCATGCTAGAAAATCTGCTACATTTAAAAAACAAATATTATTGTTGTAACCTAATTTGGTTATTGTTATTATTGTAACGTATAATCGCACACATCGAGTAAAAAACAAAATTAAACAATAAAAGTTTATTTAAACGATTCAACGTAACAGTACGAGCATTACATATTAAATTCACGTTATAAACGTAAAAATATTTCACTCCCCTTTAGCTATCTAATTTTAACCCGACCGTTTTAACGCAGAGGCAATTTCATAAGTATTTTTGACGTATACCGCTCATACGGTGTTACTTTACTTTAATAGTCACTTGAGAAAATGCCTGCCTGTATGGGAATATCCGTTTACAATTTTACCTGATAAATTATGCTCGTATGGATTAGTATTAAGTGGTTCTAGGGTCAATGGACCGGGTCTTTGGATAAACTTAAAGCTCTTTTGTTTTCTCAGTATAAACAAAGGCTGTAAACTAAGGTATGGCTTATGGGTAGGAAGGCAGTAAACTGCTACACGATGGCTTATATAGATATATCGCAGTAAGTTGGTTGAAACCGTGATCTAGTTACCTACATACTGAGGGATATAGCTAAATACCGTAATATTTAGGATATGATATCGTAGTTATATGAAAGCGTTTCATAATAATTGTTGGAATGCCGTAATTTTGTTACAGCGACAAAAATATTTTTTTCTCCCTCAGATAGATTATTAAAAAAATATTGAACACGTATTTTTTCCTTTTTTACGTAATCAAAAGATTACGGCAATACATTGAGTTAAAATGTAGCATGACGTCGCACTCCGGTAGATTTTATACCGACTTGTGACATAGCGAGCCCCCACTCCCCAACTTTAAAGCGTTTTATCAAAATATTTTTTTTATTAATATGTTAAAACAAAAAATACGTGTCTAATATTTTTTATTATCTGACTGACGGACTGAATAGTTTTTTTTCTTCAGTTTGCATAACTATTACGACGTAACGGCTCGAGCGTAGTTGCTCATAGTTAACCTTACCTAACATGTTACAATAAAATTCCTCCCCCATACTTCAACTGAATGAGACGAAATTCAAATCTTGTATAAAACGCACGCTATGGAGGCAGGCATATTATAAGTTGGGAGATTACATCACTGATAAAAAATGCTTGGCTCATTGCTGGTCCTGCTCCAAAACCACAACTAATTAATTAACATTTTGAAAATACTGTTGGAGCTGCTGAAGATTGTAAGACCATCTTTGTATTGTATAAACTCAATCTCCTTTGTATTATATAATTGCATAGCACTGGTGTGAGTACTAAAGAGCTACCATTTACCGGGTAATATGTATTTCATTGACTTGAATGTGCCCTGGCGGCTGTGAGTATGTCATGCTCACTCAGATGTCTCACTGATGGTGCCGCGTGTTTTGGATCATTTAACTCACTTCAAAGTAGTTGAGCTGAATGGTGCTGATCCATGCGTCATGTTCGTGAACGGGCGTCGTCAGTTGGGACTGGTCATCTCTTAGCTGCCATGGCTTAATTTAAGTTTTTGAAAGATTCTTTATTTTTTCTTTTTATTACGGACGCTTTTACGAATGTGCACATCTTTCTACATTGTTCTCACATGCATAATTTCAAAATGAATGATGTAACCAATATTTTGAATCAAATTATTGATTTAAAAGAGTGTCCGTGGAGTTTCTTGCCCATTCGTCTCCATAAAGTCAAAGTCAAAGTCAAATAATTTATTTCTATTAGGCACAAAAAGGCACTTTTAAACGTCAAAATTTACAAAAAATAACATAGGTACCTACTACGCTTTGGAATGGGACAATATTTAAGAGTTTTGAATATTTCTGACTGACCGACCCCTTGACAATTCAAAAGTGCCTGTAAATAAATGGTTTAATTGAAATAAATGCTTTGAGTTTGAGTTTAACCGGAGTGCCTTGATAGTTATATTACTAGATCGTGCTCGTATCATAGTAAAATTCCTAGTAAGACAGTTATGAACCGTTTTCATATGACTATATTACGGTTTATAGGTATATCCCTAGGGATATAACTATATCACGGCTTTAACCATCTTACTGCGATAGACATATGAAAGGAAAAGACGTACTGCGCCGAATCTAAATAGGATCGTGGCTAAACGACTATTATAAATACACAGAAATGATACCGGCCTATATTGTCCCACTGCAGGAAAAAGATCTCCTCTTCTCATGAAGAGAAGTCACGAGCATTGATCACCACGCTTGCTCAAGACGGGTTAGCTATTTCTGACTTATATGAACTATAATTCCAGGTTTTCTCACGATGTTTTCCTTCACCTATGTCAGTACTGTCCAAGATAAACTTAGAAAGTATATAAATGAATGGCATGTATTTAACGCGGCGACAAACTTATCTAATTTAGGGTTTTAAAATAATTAAAATGGGTAGCAAACATAATAGGTTGGCAGATATAGTGAAGTAGCATTTTAAGTATAGAATGAGGTTGTTTATAGAATTTATTTTAGACACAGTCACAGTTCTAACCTAACCTAACCTACCTTTCAGTCATTTTCATTTACTACTTCATTTTTAGCCAAGGGGTTACGGCTACACTTAAGTTTAGCCGTCTAAAGATTAAAGAAATTAACATTAGCCTCTCCTCAAAAATAAATTCTTACAAAAGTGTTTTTATATGGAAGTGTATAGTTGCCTATAATACAATGTTTGTTATCCCACTGTTAATATTAGTCGCCATGTCATTATTTATGTCAGTATTTAGTACCTCATAGTTACTCGCCCTTTAAGTTGTCAGTCGCCTGGAAAATAATTTGCCCATATGAATTGAAAAACTCATATTGGTACTGTAGCGGTTACACCGCCACATACTAACTACGCATCAAAGACATGACGTCACACAAATCCTGCATCGCGCAATTAGAGTTTACCGCGCGAACGACATATATAAGACTATCCGACATCAACAGTCGGGCAGTCGGCCCGCCAGACACAACACCCGTCTGGTTGGAGGATCCTCCCTTTTCTATGGTGGATGAGTGAACTTTACACCCTGTTCCTCATACCTCTAAATTGGTGACCCCGAGTATGAACGTCAACGCAGCCTTCGTGCAACTACTTCAGCGTGACGTCATCATCATCATCACTCCCGCAAGCTTTCAGCACCCATGGCTTCAACGGGTATCCTGACCACCAGCATGCAGCGAACGCGCATTCCTGGTCATTACCCTCAGCCTCATCAGCAACCTTGGCACAGCATCTGCATCTTCGGCCGGTCTCACAAGCAGAGATCTTTCTACCCTCTCCTGGTCGACGCTAGCAGTCCGCCACAACCCGGCGCTATACCACATCCGACTCACTGGATCGTGACGCAGCGCCACCCCGACTCACTGGGGAATCTCCGCAGACAGTTCCGACTCACCGCGAACTATGCGACACCCGGTTCCGACTCACTGGAACCTTAGCTGGCACTGTGAAGCATCGCATGATACAAGACTCAGCCCACTATCGACCTCCGGTCTCCGGAGGGGAGTGATGTAGCGGTTACACCGCCACATACTAACTACGCATCAAAGACATGACGTCACACAAATCCTGCATCGCGCAATTAGAGTTTACCGCGCGAACGACATATATAAGACTATCCGACATCAACCGTCGGGCAGCCGGCCCGCCAGACACAACACCCGTCTGGTTGGAGGATCCTCCCTTTTCTATGGTGGATGAGTGAACTTTACACCCTGTTCCTCATGCCACTAAAGTACTTGCCCGGATTTCAACCGACAACCTCGACAATTACACCCAAATGATCTAAACATTTTTTTAATAAATATGTTTGTGGCAGGTAATTTATAAAAGTACTGAACCCGATTTAAAAAAAATCTCTCATTTAAAGAAAGCTACACCATTGCCAAGTACCGTACGATATGTCTTATGGTAAAGTTCCGCGCAAACAGAAACTAGTGGTGACTAAAAGTTGAAAATCCACTTTATTTCGTAGTTATTAAACTAGCAACAAAGCAGCATAAAAGATAAATACGTACGTAATTCACAAGGTGCCGTGCATATTAACAGACACCTCAATTTCTCACCCAATTTAAAGGGTAATTAAATTTAAAGGGTAATTTATTTCATGAACTCATGAGTTAGATTTCGCCTAACGATATTATGAATTTGTTCAAGCTTATGCGTCATCACTTACAAAGAAGCCACCTGCTTTCATTTGCCGACTGCGTATAAAATGAGGACTATATAATAGTCCTTCAGGCCGTATTTAGGCCGTGGCGGCCAATTTCAACGGAAATTTCAAAGGCTAGTTCTTTGGCGCGTGAGATATTATAGTGCACAAGTGTGTGCGCAGACACAGGAGCACGCTCTCTTCCCTCACTCTCATAGTCCAATGGGACGGTAATCCGACACGACCGGAGAGAGATCAGGCGCAGGGCCAACGGCTTAACGTGCTTTCCGAGGCACGGGGGTATCACAACGATGCGAAAGTGTGTTTGTTTGTTGGTTACGCTTTCACGCAAAAACGGCGGAACAAATTTGGATATAATTTGACAAACGGGTAGACCATGACCTAGATTAGGACATAGGATACTTTTAATCCCGGTAACACGTTCCTGTGGGATAATTTCCAACATGCACGCGGGTGAAGCCGCTGGCAAGAGATATATTTATATTTTAATTATCCGTCATATTATAAGATCCTTAACTTCTACTACATAGTGAGAAACTTTTCTAATCCAATGATCCTCAGTGCATCAAATCTTCTAATATTCCCCACTGGGTAAATAGGGCTCAAAGCAATATTAATAGCGTTGTATTGCCACAATACACGCTGAAAGCGAAGCCGAGTGGATTTTCTTTTGTTTTGTCTTTCATTCGCAGCGAGATGTGCCATTTTGTATTGTACATAATGCGTCCGATGCAACGGACTGAGCTTTGTACACTTGTTGTCAGAAATGTTGTACCAGTCAATATTGCTCCGAGGAAAATTACAACAATACAAAAATTGCTACCGTTGAGTGACGTATGTTGGAGTATATTAAAAAAAAAAAAAAAAAAAGTCATTTATTCAAACTAGGCTGAGAATCAGCACTTTTCGAACGTCAAAGTTACATAAGACAGTCCTAAAAAACGCCCACCCTTCACCACTTCCTAGTGATTTAGCTGGGATGACGAAGTGGTGCAACAAACTCCCCAGCAACACAGCTGAAAATGATTATTTATAATAGTATGCACAATTATTAACATTACGCAACACTAAACATAATTTAAATTATAAATGAATAGCCATTTGTCAGCTAGCACACGCCAATATCCCAACCAAAAACATCGAGAACTGTACTCGGGGAGAAATAAAAAATATTAAAGACTAAACGTAAACAATATCTAAATAAAAGCCTCCAGTCGTACAGGGCGCGCCCGCTTACATATAGCTATATAAAGCTGTAACTGGAAGTTACAAATGATAAACTAGGACTATCGAGGTAAAATAAATAAACAGTTAATTACTAATAACAATAACAAAACCATGATCAGCAAGATGACCAGTCACCACAAGCAGCACCCGTTCACGAGCATAACGCAAAAATATAATTGGTTCACGCATTGCCGGATTTGGATAACTAGACTTCCCTTTAAAAGCTTTTGTATAATTTTGAATATAATATTAACATCTCCATGTTCCGGAACTGGATATGTACGTGTTGAAATCGTATTTATTCAGGACTTGAACAAAAATTTTATTACTATTTATATTCCGCGGGCCTTTTTTTTTGGGTGGGAAATCATCAAATGGCTTCTCACGCTCTATGTGGAGCGGGAGGGCGTGTCAGACTCTTACTGACTTAAACCCACCCGTGTTCCTTCAGTTGCCTTTACGTTGCCGGGGCCACGGTATCCCTTTCGGCCGTTCCCGCAACCCCGGCAGGCATCGGTCCATCGGACCCCTTCACTCGCTGACATCTCTTTGAGGCGCGCGTGGAACACAACGCGCCGTCGACCCGGGCCTGGTCCTTATCGGACGGCAAGCTATCCATTGCTCACCGTCCGCAAGCCCGCGCCTACGGTGGCCGGGAATTGGCTTGTGATTCCCGACGCCCAGGGCGTCTCCTGCGGCGGCTAGGGGCGTGAGGGCGCGAAATTTGCCTCTCCTTCACGCGTTCTGACTACTGCTCCTTCGCGAGCATTACTGCTTCGCAGAAGGAGGTGACGGCCTCCCATGCCCTCTCACTCAGTACCATGGCATGAACCAGGGCCGCTATATTCCGCGGGCCTTAGATTCAAAGAAAAATTAATGAACAGAAAAATGTCACACAAAATTGCTTTAAATACTCATGTGAATGAGGAAAACCCGTTATCGAAAGATCAGATTACAAATTACAGAACCTTGTTAAACTTGCTACATATCTCACTTTCCTAAATTAATATTCAACTGACAAGAAACGCTGTGCATATTAATTTGGCAGCATGTGCACTACACGGCCTACTTGCGAGAAGTGTCAGCTAGAACCGGATTCAGGCTCACTTTTTGTATTGTTTAAGTTTTGATTAAAAACCACTGCGCTTACTGTCCATTTTTGCTTTTCGATATTTTAGCTGTCGTTGATATTGATTTCGAAGATTCTTTTTATGGGTAATGTTGGAATATCTTATTTCTCGGTATCTGAAGACTGTAAGCTCTGTTGTGGATTTTAGGACCTCGTAGTTAACTTACATTTAATATCTATTATTGCAGTGTTTTATGACTTTGATATAGGTACCTAAGTATGTCCTTTATTATTTTTATTTGGCGTGTTTGGATATGAAATCGTACACCTCTTGGGCATTTTATACTAATATGAAGTCGCTGTCAAGTCTAATTTATAAATTCCCTTGGTATTTTATTTCATTTTGAAAAAGAAAATGAACCTTCAAATGTCGTTACCACAGCCCATAATTTATGCAAACCACAAAAAGTATCGTCACCGTATTTAATAATCGTTAATTACCAGTATGATGAGGGTATTAATACTGACCCAATTATTTTGGCCGATAGCAACTTTAGTGACGTTATACGAACGTTATAATTTAATATTTTTTGTTGCTCCTGATTTTGTCATAGTGGATCTTATAATTTATTCATTAAATTGGATACACAATCTATTATACATTGTAACAGCGAATCAATTTTCACGCCTCCCCGTAAAGACAGGTCATATTTTTAATATTCTGTTTGCTCATGATGACCTAAAGAGCCATAAAGAAAAATAATTAAAAATGTGGACTAATAAATTGAAAAGATAAGCAACAACGCGAAATTTCGCAGGTATTCTATACATACACTGCAATAATATCTAAATTAATTACTTTCTATCCCCGCATTTTCAATTGAGGATTGGACATTTGAAGTTATTTAGAGGGACTCGTGGCTAAATAATAAAAGCCTCACGGATCGATCGAAGGTGAAGCTACGCTTGCCAAGGTTTGTACGAGGATTGGTGACCATCCATTAGATAACTAGACTCCTCCGTGCCTCGGAAAGAATGCTAAGCTGTTGATCCCAGCTGTCATTTGTAGATCTTTGACAGTCGTTGCGGGTAGTCAGAAGCCTAAGTCTGACGACCAGTCTTACCAAGGGTTGTAGAGGTCAGATAAGCGTTCGCCCCATATCAAATACTGGTCTTCCGCTGCATCCAGTTAAACTGAAAGCCGACCCCAACATATACTGACGAGCAATATAAAAAAGCCACTTGCAAATATAAGTGCCAAAAAATCTAAATATCTTCTAAACCACACAACTTAGCTACATGAAGTAAAAAAATCTTGAAAACGGTCCTAAAGGGTTTCAAATTAAAAAAAAAATGCAATGGGTTTTTTATATTGCTCGTCAGTATAGTTGGAAAACAGCTACGCAGATTGATTGACATTTGAAAAATGATACCTACCTTATTGTATATAGTGATTTATATTTCCATTTATTAAAATGTCTCCGTAAGTTATATAAAACTATATTGTATTCATTACAAAATAAGTTGGATTTTGATTCCAAGATACATAGTTTTGCTGATAGTTCTTTTGATCAACAGAAGGATCGTTCACTCAATAATAGCACTACAAATATAGCTGGGACATCCCAGAAATGTAACAATATAGAATACAAAATAAAAACCGATGATATTACATTTATTTGTGATATTAGATTGATACAAAACCTATCGTATTGACAACGTGAACAGGTGTATGATCTACCAATTACAATTTTCAGGAATAAAAAAATATTTTGTATACGAATCCTGTTCGGTACCAAAATATTGTATTACAATTCACAAAATCTGGTTTTTAAATAGAAACTGAGTTATTAATTTGCTTTTGTTACGTTTTATTTGAACAGATAGTACAAAATATTCATATTTCACGGCCTATGTGCAAACATATTGTTGTTTATGTTTTTGCTACATTTGAGTATGTAAAAATCTATATACACACATCAACACGGTCTAGGGATATTTTTAAAAAAGCGAATTACTATCAATGTGTTAATTATTTATAAGACATGTATATATTTAAAAGATACGTTATTTAATATTCTACCATTTTTTAATAATGGTTAAGGTACTTAGATTAAAATTTCAGGATTTTATGGAAAAAAAATGAAGCATAGACGGAAACCGTATATGAATTAACTTTTAATTTGTGAGTAAAAACTGAAAAAAATAGAAAAATCATTTAATTTGTGTTTATAAACTTGAATTTAGTAGTCTGAGAAAGCGCCCATGATGTTCATAACACATCGGCAACGATTCGGCATGCTCAGAACAAGGTTGTCAATGTCTTGCTGCGGAATATTGTCCCATGTCCTTCTGAGGTGCGCAAAAAGTTGATCTTCTGTAGCCAGATTTTCAGGAACTTCCTTCAGAGCTCTTCTTTGCAGCATATCCCACGCATGCTCAATGGGATTTAGAT
Organism: Xanthia togata; assembly: GCA_963853775.1. Lineage (NCBI taxonomy): Eukaryota > Metazoa > Arthropoda > Insecta > Lepidoptera > Noctuidae > Xanthia > Xanthia togata. The sequence goes on along the minus strand of OY970794.1, from coordinate 24,856,916 downwards.
CTGGCGATTGAGCAGGCCAGTCTAAGGCCCTAACATTATGTGTATGTAACCAAGCTGCTACCGTTCTCGCCGTGTGTGCCCGGGCATTGTCGTGCATGAGCAGGAAATCTTGCCCCATTTGTGTTCTGTGGGGCAAGATTACGGGCCCCAGCACCTGTTGGACGTATCGTTCTGCCGTCATATTGCCCCGCACCCAAACGAGATCCGTCCGTCCTCCAAGACGAATTCCTGCCCAAACCATAATTGTTCCTCCTTGGTATGGGTGAACTTCCTGAGGGTTCTGGAGACGGCTCCATCGTCCAGGAACTCGCCAAACACGCGTCCTTCGTGAATCTGGATGGAAGCCGAACCTGGATTCATCCGTGAACAGCACATTGGACCATTGCTCACGGCCCCAGTCCACGTGGTTCCGAACCCATTCTAATCGTCGTCCACGATTGCCTCTCCGTAAAGGTGGGACCCGGAGTGGTCTACGAGAGCGTAGATTGCTTTCATGCAGTCGCCTTCTTACAGTTTGGTCACTCACAAGCACTTGGTGTTCCACTCGCAGCCTTTGGACCAATTGAGTCGCCGTTGCATTTGGTTGAGCTCGCGCAGTAATTTGCAAAAATCGGTCTTGTCTGGGGGTAGTGATGCGACTTGGCCCCTGGTGCCTCTCCGCTACTTCACCTGTGGCACGATAGCGTGTCCACAATCTTGAAATTACATTTTGATGGGTCCCTATGGCCTCAGCAACATTACGCTGAACAGATCCAGCTTCCAGCATTCCCACAGCTCGTAACATCTCCGCCCTCGTCAAATGTCGGCGTTGCATGGCTACAATACCTCAATTTTAACTTTATCTTTCGTTTAAAAATGAAAAAAAACTGTAACTAAACGTAATTCGTATTGTTTTCTAAATTTCGCACAAATGAAAATTCCTTCTCCTATACATCAAGACATTTTTATGCCACCGAAACAAAAGAATTTTCAAAAATTTTAATTTGGAATTAGTCTGAGATAAATTACAAACAAATCGGTGCATAAAAGATTCCAATGCGGCCAGTACTTTTCGAGTTATTTAATTGAGTATGAAATATCCCTAGACCGTGTTGATGTGTGTATAATTATTATGTAGGTACTATAAAGAAAAAAGACAATTTTCGTGTCGTTCCGTGTGACTGCTAATTTCTTCTAAAATACACAATTGATTTAGAGTATTTATTCTGAAAGGTTTATGTGTTTATTTCTTACTAATACTTAAGAGGGCTTATCCCGAAAATTGGCAACGTTGCAAATAACTGTCAAATATTTACCTGTTGTGATTTATTTGGCAATAATACTGTTTGAAATTATGAAATGTGGCAAACTAGAATAATATTAATGAATTGCAATAATTAATATCGTAACAACGAATATTTAGCTTGAGATGTAAAAAGTACCTATTTGGAAACTTTCCGAATTCCTTTTTTACACATAAAACGGTTACAACATCAATTTCAGTGTTATAATTGCAATTCATTATTAAAATTCTAGTTAGCTAGTTAGCCACATTTCATATTTCCATACAGTAATATTAATATTAACAAATTAATCAAAACAGCGAAATATTTGACATCTATTTGCGACGTAACCCACTTTCAACATAAACGCCCTTAATATTTAACAACCTCGTTGGTCTAGTGGTCACAAGCGCTAATGCTGAGCATGAGGTCCTGAGTTCAATTCCCAGCTAAGAAAAAGTGTTATTGGGTTTTTCTATCAGGAATTTTTCATTATCGGTCAGGAGATAGATTTGTGCCCGGTTGATGAAAATAGGCTCGCCCTCTATTACATGGGACTAAAACATAACTGGCGAAATGTGAGTGTTCTAAGGTAAACCTCTGCCTAAACTCTTCGGGGAATCACAGGCGTGAAATCTCGATGTTTTGATATGTCGCCACATGACGATCAAAGACGAGCAAGACGGAATATTATCAAACATCCTTTCGCAGGCTGGGTTGACAACATTAAGGTGAATTCGCAGTTGTAGTCCGCGAATTTCAAATTTTCTTACGTTTTTTGCAATTTGCAGGCCACTGTCAGGTTGTATCTTGATCAAAATATGATTCGCGACCATAACAGATTTGTAATTACAGAATTATATACAAAATTTCGCGAGCTACAACTGCGGATCTACCTTAAACCAATCACTGCTTACCGAATACGACCATCATAAATAGCCGGAGTGGAATGGTTTTAGGGGATGGCAGAAGGAGATGGAATGAAATGTCCGTCTTTATTACCTCCTCATACACTATTATTAACTTACGAACTAGCCTTTTATTGCACTCACAGGTGTGGGATTTCAAAGCCTCCTAATTAATTGGTATAGGTTTTAGGTTCAGGAGAAACATAAGCCTTTAATAATTGCCTAATGGCCTTTTTTTATCGGAAACCAAACGGAAGTGTTAGGCATCGGTAACCCCAAAGTTCCCGCAATTATTATTATTATTATTTATTTATTTCAATCAACTTTGGATCATAGGTACAATTAAACAGAATTAACAATTAATAAAATCGGCATGACAATTAAAATTAAAATCACAATTAAAATGAAAACAAATTAAAATTAAAATCAATATCACAATTAAAATTATTATAAAATTAAAACAAATTAAAATAATATCTTGACATTAGTCAGGACAGTCGAAACGTTCAGCGAAAGCCTTCAGGATACTGTTGCGGCTTGCCCGCACCCTGCGCACCAGGGACGTGCACCGCTTGCGCATGACTGTGTAGAAACAATCATCACGCGCCTCGGCAAACATCCCCGATGCGCTACAGAAGCGAGGCAGCCCCAAGAGCAATACATGCAGTTTGAGTATCATCTAAATTATCTCAGCCTAAAGACGTACTCTGCTGGACAAAGGCCTCTCCCAAGCGCAGGCCACATCGACCGATCCTGTGCTTCTCACATCCAGTGGATTAAGGATTGCGGAGTTGCCGGTATGAACGAAAATTGACGTAAATTAACACAGTAATTAAGTATCAAAATCTCTCTTGCTCAAACACTCATACAGCCCATCATAGACTACGCTGATGCCTGTTATTTTTGGATGCCACCGAGGAGTTTTTAAATAACCTTGAACGTTTGCAAAATGTGCAAAACCTCAAAAAGTATTAACACGTTTCTAATTTTCGCAAGTGGCTATTCGACTTCGCAGGAACTCTCGGATATTGTGTCTGCTATTTAACATCCTTCACAACCCTAAAACGCCATCCTATCTGCGGGAACGCTTTTCCTACGCCCGTCCTTCTGATGCACCTTGCAGGTTGCATCTTAGAAATCTTCTTAAATCCCATCCCCACGCAACCGACTTCTACTCCTACTCCTACAGTGTGCACGCGGTTCGGTTATGGAATTCACTTCCGCCTAACATTAGGGACTGCCAAACTGTTGCAGTTTTTAAAAGAAGAATGAAAGAACACTATCTTTCCACTTCGTCATTGTTGCATATTTTGTATTTATTATTATATTTATTTTAAACTACATTGTAATTATTTGTATATATATTTTAGTGATATTTATTTTAGAAGTATGTATATAAGTATATTCTCTTATTGTATGTTTATTTTTAAATTAGTGAATAGTTAAATGGTTTTATTTTATGTATTTTATTTTCTCTTCTACTCTTACACACGTTGTCTACATCTCTTTTTATCCACTTTCCTATCGCAGGTATGCTGGAAGAGATTTCTTTAGAAATAAGCATCACCTTTGTACCTACGTATATTTCTGTTCCTTTTTTCTTGCCTGATTATGTGTGTACATAAACTGTTAAATAATAATAATGATAGTAGTTTAAATACTTCAAACACTTCCTTCGTGTACCTCAATGCCATTTCCATCCGTTAAATTCGCCTGAGTTCCATACGACTTCATAAACAAATACCTATGCATACTTGTACTTATATTATAATTCTCGCCTACGCTGCGAGTACAACAGCATGATATGAATAATATGAATATTCAGGAGTATATATTGTGACGTGGCATAAATTTAGCTGAGTATAAAATCCGCGGACTAAGCGGGATATTGTTATACAGACATGTCACAACACGTTTGAAATTATAAAAATTATGCTCCTAAATTGTTTGCTGCGGTGTAAGAAAAATATGGTGTAGTGTGACTGGATGTTATGTTAATGTTTTGCAGCAAGAGGTTCTTGTTAAAGATCTAGTCAAATTGAAGCGAACCCCAGGTAGGATGCGGGACGAAATTCGCTCGCACCGATTGTTTCAAGTAATGTGTTAAAACTGGTGCGAATAGTTGCGTGACTTCCTAATCATTAAAACAATCAGCGAGCGCAGTCTTATCCGGCGCGGGTCTTATCCAGTTTGAACAATGGTACAGTGAATCCTGGCCAATTGGCCACATATACGTTACGTGAAGTCAAATGGTCGATTTCCGTGAATCAGTCAAAGCACGAGACACAAAACTGTGTGAGGTCACTTTGGGTGTTAATTCCTTTCTTCTTCTTAGCGTGTCTATGGTAAATATCGCTTGAAAAGGGATTAACATTCCTGTTCGGGCCAGAACTCAGCAACGTCAACCATTCGATGACGCAGGCAGTAAGTTCTCACGTGTACAGGAGACGGCATGCGGCGCAAGATGGAAAGTGACACGATGACAAATATAAGTTTATGCCTTTGGCGGTGCAGTTATAAACATAGCTGCTTACCACTGCTTACGCAAGAAGCAGTTGTACTGTCCATCAGGAGAGCTGATGAATGTTTTACAGCATTTTTACATTTATATCCCTTATTTTCGTGTAGTTAGTGACTAACCTGGTGTCAGAGTTTTAAAGGCTCATGGGCCTCTGACTTGGCTTCACATGCCGTCGAGAAATATCTCTCAGGCATGCCGATTTCCTCACGATGTTTTCCTTAAGCAAGAAGCAAGTGATAATAGGTATGATGACAAATTTTTTTATTTGTCCGTCTCGTAAATTATAAAAAAAATACGTACACGTATTTTTTCTTTTTTTACATTATTAAAGATTACGGCGATACATTGAGTTAAAATGTGCCATGACGTCACGAGTATGTAGATTTTATACTTACATGTGACGTATCAACCCCCACTCCCCAACTTTAATACGTTGTATCAAAGTCAATTTATTAATATGATAAAGCAAAAAATACGAGTCCAATATTTTTTTACGAGTATTAGCTAACTAACGGACTAAATAGAATTTCTTTTTTTTGACCCAGGCATCATACCTATACCTATCACGGTATCCCTTTCGGACTTTCCCGTAACCCCGGCAGGCAATGGTCTCATCGGACCCCTTCACTTGCTGACATCTCTTTGAGGCGCGCGTGGAACACGACGCGCCGTCGACCAGGGCTTGGTCCTTACCGGACGGCGACCTACCCGTTGCTCACCGTCCGCAAGCCCGCGCCTACGGTGGCCGGGAATCGGCAATAGATTCCCGACACCCAGGGCGTCTCCTCCTGTGGCGCCTAGGGGCGTGAGGGCGTTAAATTTGCCTCTCCCTCATGCGCTCCGCCTCCTCCTTCGCGAGCATGCCAGCAGGCCTAACATGACACACGCGACAATTACTCGCTCTCGCGTGAGTAATTTATCACTTTCTCGTTTTTTGACAGCACCATACAAAATAGTCGACTCCTCCTGTCAAAATTGATGTTTTCTCGACAAACCGTAACATGGCACCTTAGTTATCACGATTTTTGACAATTCAACATGAGATAATCTCCGATTTTTCTATCATTTAGTCGTATTTACTCGTCGTCGATTTTGACGACGAGAAGAGTAGGCAAAATTATGATACAAAAAAAAAACTCCAAAATAACATGGCAGTTTCTTAATTGTACTTATTTTAGTCATCATTTTATTTTAATATATATTAATAATGAAAATACTTGGTTTTAAAGTACTATTTATACTGGAACGACGTGTTTTATATGGAATTTTTCGTTTTTTGTATGGAAAATATGAAAAAATATTACCTACATGTTGAGTGTTAGGGGTTAATGGATTTCATAAAGGGGGTCGAAATTTTCATTATTTTTGCGATAGGACACACCGTTTTCGAGATACAAGCAAGAGAAAAGAAAAAAAGACATTATTGTTTTTGCACCTTCGAGGTGTTGGTGTGAATTTTAGTTCATTTTTTAATCGCGATTAAATACATAGAAAATCAACATTTTAGATGAAGAACGTAAAATTCTGAATAGCAAAATTGCCATTTTCACTAAATTAATAGCTCAGTGCCGTCAAACTAAAATATAGTTAAGTTGTGTCACTTTAGTCTATTTCAGAATGGAAAATCGTCGGTTGACAGGAATAATCTAAATTTTGGTGATTTTTAGTCTAGAGGCATTTGTGAAAAGAAAATCGGCACCATTGAATGAATGAAACGGAATCTCAAGCCGATGTTGCTATCATAAAAATAATTTGTTTTTAATAACTTGCACCATCGGTTTCTCGTCGCGAGATATAGAAGTGTCAAAGTGCCTTTTTCGAGGTATCTCGTCGTTTACGGTCATGTTAGGGATTAGAATGACGTCAGAATTGTAGACAAATTTCGACAAAACGAGATAAAGAGCTTTCTCGTGCTTGTCATGTTAGCCCTGCTGGGGTTGGAACTCAAGACATGTGACTTAGCAGTCTGACGGTCACACCACTAGGCTATCACTGCCTTCTAGAATAAATGCTATGATTATTGGTAGCTGACACACATAGATAGCAGGAACATCATCAGTATCAGATGTAATTGCCTATTGGATCTACGAAATGTTTACCTACTGGGTTTGTAAACTGGCCAATAGAGTAAGCTTACGCTTTCGGGCGAAAATTTGTAGTAATTTTATTTGTACCACAGATAAAATGTAACTTAACCTCAACGTAAAGTGGAAGTTTAATGAAGTTGATTAATTACTTGACGTTATCGGTACGGGGGCTCGGGGGTCTCTTGAGGTCTAATTCATCATAATTACGAGATGCGATCGTGTTTCGCTGTTATTTTATGGCGAACTATTAAACAAATTATAAACACTCTTCTTCGAAACGAAGTGGAGTTAGTTGATGTCTATTTTCATTATGTTTGATGTGACTATTTGTATTTTTGCATTTGGTAGACGTCTTTGACTAAGTGATTACAACTTTGTGGCGTTTCAAGTGAATTTTGTTTTTCTTGATCTTGTGAAATCTAATTGTTTTTCTATAGAGCATAATCATAATGCTCTCACTACTGGGACCCAGGCCTCCTCTGTGTGAGAGGGAGTGGGCGATAATCCACCACGCGGGCCCAGTGCGGGTTGGTAGATGTCATATTATGTCTTCGAATTTTTGGTTTTAGGGCATGCCGGTTTCCTCACGATGTTTTCCTTCACCGTTTTGAGAGCAGTGGTGATGAAATAATTTACACAAAGTAATGCGCCTGTCTGGGTCGACCTGTGATCTACAACTCGTAAGTCACGGCCACCACTGCGAAGCAAAAAGGAGGTTTATGATTATAACCGGTATGTATGTAAGTATGTATGTTCATCTGTTACCTCATTACTTCTAAACTACTGATCATAATTTGACAAATGAGGTAACGTTGGAAGCGTCTGGATCGTCCGCCGGTTATAGGATATAAGACGTCAGAATAAATTCAATATGGCGCCCTCTAGATTACATAAAGATATGTTTTTTTTTTTATTATGCCATGTTGGGTATCAAATGAAAGGGCTTGACAAACATATCACAAATAATATTTATATATCGCAGTCATCTGGTTGAATCTGCTATTTGATTGAATGACTAGCGCGTTCATTAAATCCAATTAAATAGCTGAAAGACAACTAGCCAAGTCATTGAGCACAACGTTTAACCAGATGGCTGAATGTCGTGTAGTCATTTAGTTAAACTGGGTGAAATAGGTTAGGTTAGAACTATGACCGAGGTGGCCCGCAGAGGCGGACCGGCAACACTAGCCGGGGATCGTGGAAGTCGCATTAGATCCCGTGATCCCCGGCGCAAGTGTGAGACGGAACACCGGGGTGGCTTTAGTCAGTCAGAGTCTGACAGACCCCTCTGCCCTCCCCAGGGCGGAGGACATCCATGAGGATTTCTAACCGTAATCAAAAAAAAAAAAAAGGTTAGCACTATGACCAACCGCGCGCGAGCCGAGCGAGCGTAGCGAGCGGTGCCGTGGCAGCGGCCGGCGAGCGCTATCTCCAAGTCGCTCGCTGAAATTTTATCACCATTTGAATCACTTGGCTGAGTCTTGGTCAGTCATCTTCAAAGGGCTGTCTTTCAATACGCCAAGTTGTTAAACGTTGAATGATACTAATTCAATTAACTATCAGCCTAGGCATCCAATTGGATGCCGGCTTTTAATGAACGGCCTAGGGGTCCAATTAGCTGGCTAATTTAACCAGATGACTGCGACATATATATATCATATCATCTAAGTAAATAAATATGTTTCAATTGTTAAAAACAATAAAAATGGGGCTGTACTACGTAGGGTACGGCGCGGCGGTAAAATTTATACCTAGTATACAATAAAAAGTAAACAAAAAAAATTAAAGCTGCGCTGCAAAGACTTTATTACGAAATTATAACCCCAAAATAATTTAAATAAAAAGTAAGTTCAAAGACTAAAACCTGACTACTGAAAAATCACGCTATAAAAAATGTGAAACAAGAAAATATTTCAGACAGAAATCAAGACATAGGTACAAAAATGGTTAAGGTAAAGCCGTCGTCGCATGTCATTATATTTTTTTAACAGCAATAACATTGTTGATATTCAAACGTATAGAAAAAAAATGTAAGTGAAACTTCAAGGCATTTAAAATAAACCAACTCCTACACTTTTTTTAAAATTTAACAAGGCGTCGGTCAGTCAGAACGATGAAGCTAATTGCCCATTCCAAAGTGAAGTACGTTGCTATGGAGAAGAAGAGGCAAGAAACTCTCTGAACACTCTTTAGAATCAAAGGTCTAGGAGCTGGGAGTCCGCCTGTGTACATTTGTGTGCTTAAAGTATTAAATAAATAAACTTTTGGATCAAATACATGCTATACATAAACTGACATTTTTATCACATTCTAAAACTATTTGAGCATTCTTTAAAAATAAAAAACTTAAACTAAGTTTCAGTGAGTCCAAGTTAGTCACTGCACTTCAGAATGCGTAAACCTCGTTTACTTATCCCTATACAGATGCTGTGAGCTTCCACTTTTATGTATTCATCATACAGTCTGCTCTCGTCCGTGAACGTAGGTTTGCTTCGCTGCGCGCCATTTCTACGTACACAAGTTTGTTCAGCAAAAAAAGGTAGGTTTCAAGTACCTACTATACATTTATGCGGACTTAAAATAATAAAGCAGTTAGATGAATGGACACAAGTTTATTGTGTTTATGGGAGTATTTCGTAAAGGAGGTATATGGCAAGCAGCGCAGGAGTTTTGTTAATATGTTCATCAAAGAAAAACTGGCAAAAATAAAAATTTATGATAAATAACTCACTTAACTGTTGAAACCGGTGACAATGACGGAACTATATAAATGTGTTTATTTATTCAATAATAATGATGCAGACTACACCAGAAATCAATAAACCTAACTAAAAACTCAAACAATATAACACACACGTAGGGGTTATTAAAGGTAATTAAAGGATTATTAAACGTTTTATGAAAATAATATATACCTATGTTACGTCTATCATTAGGGTTTATGGTATTTCATTCAAACTTTATTACATAAATTGAGTCTAGCTAGCCACATGGCTAGCTAGACTATGAAATAACAATTGAAGACCATTTCAAAGTCAAATCATTTATTTCAAGAAGGCCATTAAAAAGCACTTGAAGAAAATAGAATTGATTATTTTAGGTGTCCCTTCCAAAAAGTAGTTTCGTATTGAGAAAAATGGTCAAGAAACGTCCAACGTTTTACAATATTTTGTATACATTAAATATAATTATATGTGAAGATGCAGCGCACATTGCTTGTAGAACAGATAGCCGATGGGGCCGGAAGGTTTTGAAGGTCCGGAAGACATAGCGTAGGAAGAAGGCCGCAGGAATACGTTCGATACCGATCGAAGCGGCGGTGCTTGGGGAAGGCTTATGCCCAGCAGTGGACGTCTTTCGGCTGAAATAATGATGTGAAGACGATGTACGTAGAATAAAATCACCATACTCAATAGGTATTTGATGAGAAAACCACGTTCAAGTTTATTTAAATTAGAAAGTACGCCCCACATTCCAAGACCAAAGAGGACGCTTTGTAAAGATACCATCGCTTACACAGTGGCATACTATCTTCCACCATCCAACATGGAATTGTGAGCCTTTATGCACATGTTCCAAAGACACATAAATCATGTGGGAACATTGCGGAACACATCCGTTTCGTATCAATCATCCCGTAGCCTTTACACTTAATACCGTTCCGAGAACGTACGAAAAACTCAACATTTCCATAGAAGAAACCCGACTGGTCCCCTATTATGGAAATCCGATCACGTCGGAACCTTTAAGATATGGTATCCCGGCAGAGATTTCAACTCCTTGATCCTAAGTTACGTTGTTGTAAACACCGCTTATGGAAATCAACCGATACGGAACCCTTGCTCCTTCTTACGTATCATTTTATGCCATCTTTTCAGGCCAAATATGTCGAGGGCATGTAAATGTTTGTATTTAAATTCCGTTGTTGCTTTATTCGCATTTCCCTCAGGCGCAATATTTGGACGTCAGATCTAAGATTGTTTAGAGTGGATTTTTGTGTTGCTGTTTTGTGGGTGCAGTTTTTATTTGAGTTTTTTTTTTTATTGCGGCAATCAATAAACATTTTGAACAAACCTACCGCGAGAATGTGTTTCTCAAGTGTTTCGGCACCTACCTGTTACTGAATGTAGACACCCGCATTGCCAAATTGTTTTAGTCACATCATAAAACTCTGAAACTTGGCAGCATGAACAAAATTTGTAAGTTGTGGAAAAAATAACACACAATACATTCTTAACGAAGTGTATAATTTATTCCTATTTGTGCAAAAAAAAATAAATAGAAAAAGTATTGTGGTTGCGGAGCATTCAAGATTGGAAAACCATCGCCGGCGCTGATTCGCTTGGTAAAAGAAAAAAAGCAAGCGAAATAACAGGTCAAGTGCGAGTTACTTAGGGTTCTGCACTTCACTAAATATCGTACTGTTGTGTTTTCCAAATATGTAGGTAGTTTTTCAAATGTATTACAGGCAATACTGTCTTATTATTTTTATAAATTAATTAAACATCTACAGTTGAACTAAGTAGAAGCTTACATTTCGGCTATCAGTGACAATCTCCTTAAATAATAAAAAATAAAAAATTGTCATCAAGCAGTATGTTATTAGTGTTAACTGTCTATAGGATTGTTTTAGTTTGAATCCATTTTTATTTTATACAACTATACATGAACGAAAAAATGGCCTATCTATTGATTATTCTTCGATGTTTTTATTAAACATCAACAATACAAATGTCTTTTGACAGACTGACTGACAGACAAAATCTTTAATTGTATTGTCTCTTTTTCTTTCTTTCATTCCACATCAACAATACAAACGTCTTAAAACCCACCCGTGTTCCTTCTGTTGCCTGTGCAATGCCAGGGGGCCACGGTATCCCTTTCGGATTATATTTACGGAACCCTAAGAAGCGAACAAGTCACTGAACTTTCCATACTGCTGCTACACAATTTATTTAAGCGCAATAATGGGGAAATCTTAGATATTCTACAAAATAGTGAGAGCTTACTGGATTCAGTCTGTTAAAAACAAGCTTAATTACTGGAAAAACTGTTGTTTTTAAAACATTATTTTATGCAAAACATTTTATGAGATTCAACTTTCGTTAGTTAAGAAGTAAATTCAACTAATTTGTTGAAGAGACGAGATTTTCTCGGCGTTAAACACGGCTTTTAGATTAAAATCTGACTGTTTTAATTTCACGTCAATTAACCTCTCCCCATTTTATTTTCCATTAACAAACGGACGAAACGCTCCTTAACCTTTATGAATTGGAATTTTGTTTATAAGAATAATATTAATTGTTTTTTTCTGGGAATTAAAGGATGGGACAGACAAATCGGCCGCAAGTCACCCGTTCAACCAGTGGCGATTTTGTGAAAAGCAACACTGTTGCCATTCGTTGAATGCGTATTGCAAGAGACCGTCGACCATTCTACAAAATAGGGCTTTGCACAGCTGATGCGTTTATTCAACAATATTGTTTTTTTTTAAATCATATGTTTTGGTCGTTTTTTATTCGAAAATGGAAATTTAGTGGAATAATGGAAAAGTTTTTCAGTTTGTCGTGGTCGACGCTCTGTAAGACTCATTCAACTAACGGCAACAGTGTTGCTAACTACATGTTGCTTTCCACAAAATCACCAGATGTTGAGCAGATGAAATACACCTTAGTTTGATCTGTTTACTATGCAGCAACTATATGACAGCAGCGGCGGTACCCGTCATAAGTAGCCTCATTTCGATCATAAATTTCATATACATGTTGACAAATTGTATCTTTATTAAAGTTTGACTGACAAAGTGACTAATTTTTATGGTGTACAATAAAGAGTATTCTATCTACGAGTATCTATATATCTATTCAGAATAGCAAAATTGCCATTTTAACTAAATTAATAACTCAATGCCATCTTAGTGCTGTCAAACTAAAATATAGTTAAGTTGTGCCACTTTAGTCTATTTCAGAATGGGAAATCGTCGTTTGACAGGAATAAACTAAATTTTGGTGATTTTTTGTCTAGTTTAGAGCCTATAGGTTTTTTTTGCACCCACTTTAACAATTCCCCTTTTTTATAGATTCTCGGGATCTCGTGCCTAAAGTAATACACAGTAGTGGGTAGTTGACATTTTTTGAAGAGTTTTTTGGTTTGTTCTTTCCAGTTAAAATGCCGATCAACCACAACACCGAGATATTTAGCGGAGGTGGTATTGATAATACCGTAATAAGTACATGTTAGTACGCTGTTTATATTGAAACAAGAAATATCACGCGGACGAAGCCGCGGGTAAAAGCCAGTTACAAACAAAATTAAACAGCTAAACAAATTCTAAAGCTAATGACACACGAGATAAAGGCAAATCTCAAAGGACCAAACGCTTTACAGTTCAAAAGACCAGAAAAAAAATGAACCAAACGTCATGTCGCGCGGCAATTAACGGGTCGCTGTGTGTTTTTCAATCCGATTCAATTTCCGTCGACATAAAGTCCGTCTGAAAACGTCATGTGTATAGCTAAGCGTGCTTTTAATCGTCGCTCGAGTGTTACGCTCAGACGTCATATTCAGAGCGTTTCTGTAGCGAGCTGCATTCGAAAAGAGTTGGAAACGGGATGTGCTGGCTGTTACCTAGATGTGGAATTAATAGATGGACATGTTGAAGGAATAATGGAGAGAAATTCTGTGTGTAATAGTGACGGTTTTAATGGAAACGAGGTTTGTTTCAGTGGTAGTAAAAGTTGAAATAATTTTTATCATAGTATGACGAAAGGTAATTAATACATACGTGGTCTTTCGAGTTTTAATTTAAAACAGGTTAATAATAGAGAATTTACAGGCGTAAGTCTAGTGATTTGCGTTTATTGTGCTCTACAGAACAATGCAGCTTATTATTATAAGAATCTTAGGAAAGTTTCAAGTTTTTAACAGTAATCTTTACTTTGTTGTTTTCTTCAAGCATCATGTAGGATAATATCGACAGGCCTTGAAGGCATGCATTTTATAATCCCATTCTTTCACCCTCCCATTTTCCTATCCAATTTTACCTCGTATATCTTACAGCACTCACTTCCGACATTGTTTTGACAAATCGAAGCAGTATAAGGAGGAAGGAGGAAAATTCGAGAATTCGGTTTTCTTTCAATAAACGGGATAAGGAATAACATTACAGGAAGTTTTTTCTTTATAGATATATCTACGGTGATCGATTATGTGTAGAGTTGTGTCAACGCGATCGATCATCGGGCCAAATAGTGGATGCGGCAATGGGAGGATTAATATCGTACTACGAGTATATAGATAGTTTCTTCAGAGGCTTTGGTAGATTAGATGTTTATGAAATAATGAATAGAATGCAATGGCTTGGCACGCGACGATGGCAAGAGACCGGACGGCATGTCTTCATTTCCATGGAAGGAGGGTAGACTTTTAGAGTGTGATGCAACCTGTGTCGACTCTCTTGCGCCATCCCATCTTCCTGGCTTGGCGTGCTGCGCTGGGGCTGCTGCTGTGGCTGCAGAAAACCTCAACCGGGGTAAGTATCCCGGGGCGGGGGACGGTTGTCGGGGTAGTTACCTTACCTTACTGGTAATCATATTTTCGAGCCAGTTGGGGTTGAAACCCCTGGGCCGTGGGGTCCGAGTGCTCACTGCCTCTTTAATGAAATCTCAATATGGCTCATTAAAAAAAATAATTGTGATTATTACGAGTATACAGGGTCAAACTAAATTACCCAGCGAAACTCATAAAATGTGCCTATATAATATAAAAGATAAATAAAAACGACAGATTTTTTTTTTCAGGGTCACCGAGCTCTTGTATTTGCGTTATAAGTAATGTATATATAAATAAAGAAATTTAATAAATTTAATTTTAATATAAATAAAGAAATTTAATAAATTTAATTTTAATATTATAAATAAAAATATATATAAAATAAAGTATGAGTTAAGAAATCAGTATTTTTATTTTATCAAATTAAAAATTATTTGATTTCACATAAACCTACATTGGGCACTTAGGAAACGTCAGAAGCTAGGTGCACGGTTCCAATTGGTCCTTTCCCATGGAGAAGAGCCAGCAAGAAACTTCACGATTAGGTACTCTTTTAAAAATAATTGGCTTTTACAATATTTTCAAATAACACTGTTAATAGGTATGGGAGGACAGTGTAGGTCTTTCGTGTAAAAACAATCGATGCCCATCACGTCTGAAAAGTTTACAACAACAAACGAAACAGATCTTTTATATCCACCGATATTTAAAGTGAATACACTTCCTCCGGGTGATGATCCCAAAACAAAAACATAAAATTTATATTTTAGATATTTTTACCCCATACGTGAGCGGAGTTTCGCTAGGTAATTTTATTTGACCCTGTATAATAATCACAATTATTTTGTTGTTAAATAGCCGTATTGAGATTTCATTAAAGAGGCAGTGAGCACTCGGACCCCACGGCCCAGGGGATTCAACCCCATATGCATATGCGTTTTTGCAATGTTTTCGTATCTACACTTTCGTGAGCTATTTTTATTGATTTAGTAATCATCTTAGAAGGTACTAAGTACTTTATTAATACTTGAAAAAAAATGTCTACATAACATTTTAAGAAGCAATTCAAACTATAGTCTTTATTACAAAACGATAGTCATAAAATCTCAGATTTTCGCCACTATACTAAAATAAAACTAGTCTCAAATGTTTGCACAAGCTCTTGACTCAGTACTGCTGAGCATGGACCCCACTCAAACCTTCATAAAAACGATTTTGGGTTCGAATTGGCATAATCGCTATAACTTTATAGATATTCGTATTTCTAGAGATGATATCAATAGTTCTATTGCTGTAGATGTTTGCTAGTGTGGTAGTAATATGGACAAATTTGCGGATAATATTAAGAAAACACAATAAGTCGGGAGAATTACTAAATGTTACAGCTAGAAAACAGATATTTTTCTCAGTTTCAAAATAGACCAACTCACGCCAACAGGGCACTACGTCGTCGTGTGGACATTTTGCAGGTGGGTGTACAGCTTATATCAAGTTAACTTACAAATACGTTTTTGGAAAATTGGTTACCACGAAGGCAATACACACAATTTCTGACAGGTCATTGGTTGAAGAAGAAGAGTATTGTCCTCAGAGGACACGAGAAGCCTATGGTTTACTAAATATGTGAAGAGTGACAGTGGCTTAACATTAAAAATGCCAATACCACTGCAGCATGGATAGCCTAGTGGTGTGACCGTCGGTCGGACTGCCACAGCATAGTCAAAGTTTGATCCCAAAGCAACTCTGACTTTTCGGATTCACGTGCGTATTGTATAATTATCACTTGCTTCAAAAACGGTGAAGAAAAGCATCGTAAGGAAATAGGCATGCCTGAGAGATATTTTTCGATGGTATGTGAAGCCAAGTCAGAGGCCCACGGCATAAAAACTCTGACACCAGGTTATTCTCTAATCACACGACAAACAAAGACCACTATAAAGTGGCCGGTGCAAGTAGTTCGTGTGCACACGTCATAGGGTCAGCGCAGGCAAAGTTTTGAGTGAAATATTCACGAACATTTGAACTATTCTCTATTTTCTATTTTTTTTTTCTCTATTTTAGTTGCCATTTAGTTATTTATCAATTTATACTGCTCGAGCATTGTGCTGCTCTCTCAGCGCTAACCTCTATCCATAGCATTTATTTATATCTACACTAAATAATAAAGATAAAATTTCGTATTTTTGTATGTAATAAACAAACTCAAAAACGGCTGCACCGATTTTAAAAATTCTTTCACCAATAGAATGTAATATTATCTCTGAGTAACATGATACTATAATTTATAAAGATATCATGCGGGTGAAGCCGCTGCCAGAAGCTAGTTGTTTAGAAATTGTAAAAACAAAATACTTATCGAACTTCTCACTAAACTACTTGTTTAGTTTGTAACTTTTATTTGAAGTTAAATTCAAACTAGCACTGCCAAAGAGTATACCTCTTCTAGCACATTTATACCACTGTCAGTACATATTGCAACTGTGGCAGAGAAATGCAAAATGAGTTGCAAGTGACATGCGCTTTAGTTACGCTCTATGAGTGCGTTTGAAGAGAATTTTTAGAATTGTAAGGTACTGATGGAAACTAAGTAAGTACGTTAAAGTAGGGCAAGCATTATGAGTAATGCTTGAAACGTGAAAGTATCTGGGGTAAAAGGTCCCTGAATGTAGTACTAAATATATCAAATTACTTTTTATGCTTCGTATGATCATGGTTCACAAAAGTTTATTTATTTATTTCCAACTTACATCTATCATTACAGGGTAACCTATTGCGAAAGCGTACTTATCTAATTCTTATCCTTACTTATTATCTAATTAACTTATAATTATAATACAATTTTGTAACTTATTACAAATAATGCATTCTTTTGCAATATAAAGGCGTGTACGCACAAACTAACAAGTACATGGTAAACACGAACATCAAACACTTTGTTCGCATGTCCGTACTACGAGTACTAACGAATATCAAACATTGTGTTCGTCAAAAATGTTCGTGGCGATCCAATTTCGAATCCATGGCTATTAAAGAGAGCGGGGCGGTTGAGCGCGAACTATGTTACACGTCATCATCATCTGCCTAGCCTTTTCCCAACTACGTTGGGGTCAGCTTCCAGTCTAACCGGATGTAGCTGAATACCAGTATTTTATATGGAGCGACTGCCTATCTGACCTCCACAACCCAGTAATTGGGTGATACGATACCCCTTCGTAAGACTGGTTGTCAGACTTTCGGGCTTCTGACGACCCGTAACGACTGTCAAAGATCCACGAATGACAGCCGGGACCAACGGCTTAACGTGCTTTCCGAGGCACGGAGGAGTCTCGGTACGTAAAGATGGTCACCCATCCACAGACCAACCCCGGCAAGCGTAGCTTAACCTGATGGATCGACCCGTGCGGCAGTTATTACTTAACCACGAGCTCTTCGAACTATGTTACACGTACGAACCATATTTTCCGTGTTCGATGTTCGTGTTCGGTCGATATGTAGTTGCAGCAACGTGTTTTTGTGTCAGGTCTGGAACTCTGCGCTGTTTTTGTTCAATGGTCCTAATGCTTGCAAGGTTGTATAATAATACAAAGATGCAGGATATCATTTTTATCATAGTAGGTAAGGCAGTAAAATAGGTAGGATTTTTTAAATGCACATGCTGGATTTGTCACCAGTGAACCACGAAACTTCCTAGTCTCTCAATTAAGTCAGACTATCGTAGTTGACTCAGTCCACTGAGTCTCCCATGCTGCGCCATAACACCATGCCCTGCACCGTTCACATCGAATCGGTCCCAGCAACCTTCATGAAAGGTCGTCGGTCAATCTAGCTAGGGGCCTCCCACACTACACTTGCCGATCCGCGGTCTCCACTCCAGGACTCGTCTGCTCAACCGGCCATCGGTACTTCGGCAAACATGGCCAGGCCACTGCCACTTCACATTACTCTGCAAGCTACCTCAGTAACTCCAGTTTTTTCCTTCAAAGAAACTCCGAGCATAACCCGCTCCATAGCGCGCTGGGCGACTTTGAATTTGTGTATCAGCTCGACTGTCAAGTGTTCACGTTGAAACTGAACCGTTCCTAAAAGTCGATAGACATCTTTTAATAATATTCACGTTTTTTTTGGAGTGAATGATAGAAAACGTGTTGCGCCGACCCCAAATAATATGGAACAAGGACAGGACGATGATGATGACCTTTTTGTATAGGTAATGTTTAAAAAAGAAAGTTTACGCTAGCCCACTTCTTCGAAGCTCTAAAACATATATCGTGTACCAATGTAATCACATTTCCCACCTCGCGTAGCAAACAGTTTCTTTTACATAACAAAGAAAAATACCTCTATTTCAGTAACACGGTACAACAGAAATCCCTTTTGTTTCGTTCCACCGCGAATGTGGACGGAAAACAATTTAAAATTGTCTTATATTAAAAGTTTACAAATGTTATCATGGCATGAGTGGGTGAATTTACTGTAGTGCTTTTATGAAGATTTTAGGCAGGTGTAATAAAAAATAATTAAAAAGCACACATTTAGCTATGATTGTAATTCAGGTAGGTACTGTGTTAATATGACGAGAATATCATACAAGGTAAAAAACCGCACCATGAAGTTGGTCCATAACGGTTTTTTTTGGTCTTAAATTGACTTTATGCGTTACCGCACCTCAAAACTAAACCGGCCAAGTGCGTGTTGGACCACGCACAATAAAGGGTTCCATAGTTGGGATGAATTTATCCCAAAAACAAACTGAACATTGTAGTTGAAAAACATGTTCTCCCATAGATCTATATACGTCACGTTCAATTCTCCAACTGCAAATTTAAGTTTACAATCGCAAAAAAATAAAGATTAAACTACAAATTAAATTACTTTTTTCGGATCTTGGACATTGGAGTGAAAAGACGTGTGGACAAACTTATTTAATTTTTATTTAATGTTTATTAGTATTAAAAATCTAAGAAGTACTAGGCGCGCAGTGAAGTGGAGCGGTATCGATATCGGTGTTACTGTTCGAGCGAGATAGAACTTCGGCGCTGTATTACGTACGCGCGGTGCGACTACGTAAACTCCGAACTTGGGAAACATGTCCAGATTACTACGATCACCAACCAACTCGGACTTGCAAAGGACTGTATCGGATTCCGATGTCATAAATACTCCTAGCCAAAATACGCCGCCTAATTTTGTATCTCAACGCAAAAGACCGCGTCAGTCTAGTGAAGAGCGCTTCTGTTCTTTTAAGGACGAAATCAAAATCTTGCTTAGTGAGTGGAAGGAAACCCAGAATACCCTACTTAAAAAGCTCGTCGCTGAAGTCGCTGAAATAAAACAGCAAAATGCCGAGATCAAACATACGAACGAAGAAATTGAGAAGAGTCTCCAGTTCATAAATGAAAAATACGAGGACATGAAGAAAAAGGTCGAAGATTTAGAAGGTGAGCGGAAAGAACACTTATTAAAAATAGCTAGTCTAGAATCGGAAATTGGTGAAGTTCAAAGACATCTGAAGTCGGCTACTATTGAACTGAGAAATGTACCGAAAACAACTGATACTGAAACCAAAACAGACTTGTGTAACATCATAGAAAAGACATGCAAAGTGATTGACGTGAATATACAAGCAACAAGCATTCGGGATGTTTTCCGAGTTACATCGAAGGCTGGAAAGAGCACAATAGTGGCTGAACTAACTACTGTCATCATGAAAAACCACATAATACAGGGGGCTAAAGCCTTTAATGAAAAACACCCTGACCAGCGCTTAAACTCTGGCCACATTGGTTTTAAAGGAGTAACTACACCGATCTATATTTCTGAAGCACTGACTAACAAGGGTCGAAGACTGTTCTTCCTAGCAAGAGATTTAGCAAAATCCAAAGAATATAAATTCTGCTGGTCAAATAGCGGTAAAATATTTATTCGCAAGGCCATAGATGCTCCTCGCATTGAAATAAAGGATGAATTACAAATTGCCACTCTGAGAAACGCTATGTGACTAGGGTTAGTTACTTCACTTGCTTACTCATCTTATTTTTTATTTATTAGTTCAAACCTTTTTATTTTTTGTTTTTTCTATGATGCACTGCGGTTTATTCTAAATAATCAAGCTTCTTACATTTTTCTCTTTAATATAGTTTTGCGGGGTACAAATAATTTTCCACATATCGTCGTTGTCCAGAATTATATTTTGGACTCAATTCAAAGTTATTACATACCTATATTGTTTTTTTATTTACAGCTTGACAAACTTATAAATGTTTTGACCACGTCACATATTTCCACAAAACAAAATTCGATTGCAATTTAAACAATAATTTAGCCAGCAATATTGATAGTATATCAGCTGGACCATCATTTTTGTGTAATCCCGAAACATATAAATCATTAATAACATCTCATTTACCACATAATAAACACATAAAATTTTTGACACAAAATATAAGGAGCATAACTAAAAATTTTAGCCATTTTGAAATTTTTCTAGCGAGATTAAATACAACTTGTGACGTAATTATCTTGACGGAATCATAGAATTCGAAAGCTTTATATTTCCCATCTCTAAAAAGCTATGAGACATATTATATAAAAAACAATCGTAACCAAAATGACGGAATAGTAGTATACACTAGAGATGCACTTAGTTGTTCAGTAGAGGAAGTATCTTTAAGTGATGCTACTTGTATGGTCATAAAAATAGATAACGAAACTGTAGTAATAGGTATTTATAGATCCCCATCAAATCCTAACCTAGACCAATTCATAAACTCGCTAGATAGTTTACTAAACAATTATAAAAAACACCAAAACATAGTTATAATGGGTGATTTAAATATAGACGTGAAGTATGATAATACAGACCGCAACTCGACAGATTATCTAAATCTATTAGCCTGTCATGGTTTTTTGCCTGGTCATTTATTGCCAACGAGAGATGCCAATTGCCTGGACCATGCTATGATAAAAACAAAACTCTCTATACTTACACTAGTTCTTCAGGCCCCAGTCACTGACCATGCTCCAGTTCTGTTGTGTCTTGCCTTGGTAAATAATAGTAAATCTGTGACACAAAAAACAATCCGTAAAATTAACTACGAGGCTATCATGGATCATTTAAATACAATCAATTTCAGTAGCATTATTAAATCCGAAGATGTAAATTGGACTGCCGATCAGCTAGTGAGGATCCTAAATGAAACAATCTCGAAAAACACTCTTACCGTATTAATACCTAAAAGACTGCGCTGCATTAAGCCTTGGATAACGCCAGGTTTAGTTCGATGTATAATAAACCGAGATCGCATGAACATTCGATGTAAAAAGGAACCTAAAAATGTAATTCTTTCCATAACCTACAGACGATATAAAAATTATTGCAACGATTTACTGAAACGACTTAAACACAACTTCCAAAAAGATGAAATAAACAAACACGCTAAAGACCCAAAGAAGAAATGGAAAGTAATTAACTCAATAACAAACAGAAACACAAGTAAAATCAATCCATCAGAACTGCTTCAAATATAAGATACACCCGAACAATCTTTAGAGAAAATAAACAACTACTTTACTAGCATTGCTAATGAGCTAGCAAGCAAGATTACACCTTATGCGGATCAAATTATACAATCTTCGGTTCCACCAATTAACTCCATGGTTTTGTTGGAAACAACGGAGCCTGAAATCGAATCTATCATAATGGCTTTAAAGACTGATAGTGCAATAGGTTGGGACAGTATACCTACAAAACTAGTAAAAATGGCTAAACATATTATCGTACCACTTCTTACACATATTACAAATCTATCAATAAAAACAGGACTATTCCCAGATAACTTTAAGATTTCCGTTATTCATCCTATCCATAAAGCGGGGAATAGAGACTGTACTAACAACTACCGCCCTATTTCGGTACTGCCCGTCCTGTCTAAGGTCCTAGAAAAAATAATGAACAAACGATTGATTTCATATCTTGAAAAGAATAACTTTTTAGCTAACAACCAATATGGGTTTAGAGCAAACAGATCAACAGCACAGGCAGTTTCTGACCTAACGAATTTTGTTGCTACCCACATTGACAATAAAAATAAATGTATTGGAATATTTATTGATTTAGCAAAAGCATTTGATACAGTCTCTATTTCTATCCTAATAAAGAACTTGGAAAATGTTGGCATAAGAGGTAAAACACTGGATTTTTTTAGTAATTACTTAAAAAACAGAAAGCAAAGAGTAACAATTGACGGGATGTATAGTAATGATGCTCCAGTTTCATTTGGCGTGCCTCAGGGAAGTGTCCTTGGGCCGACACTTTTCCTTATATATATTAATAATCTATGTAAGCTAAACCTAAAAAATTGCAGTGTCTTCTCATTTGCCGATGACACTGCACTAATTTTCTATGGAAAGACATGGGAAGAGTCAAAAAAATATGCAGAATCAGGGTTACAAACGATGGCAAAATTTCTTTCACAAAACCTGTTAACCCTAAACATCTCAAAAACAAAGTTCATAACCTTTGCCAATACTTACACTACTCTTAAAACTACCCAAAACCTTAAAGTACAGATGCATTCTTGCCAAGATATAACATCTACTAACCCCTGTAATTGTTACCCTCTGGAAAGACTTAAAACAATAAAATACCTTGGTATTCTGCTTGACGAAAGGTTGACTTGGTGCCCTTACATAGATCTATTGTCAGGTAGACTACGTAAACTTATTTATATTTTCAAAAAAATAAGACATGTAGCGGATAAAAAACTACTCAAGACCGTTTATTTCGCGTTGGCTCAATCAATAATATCTTATTGTATTACGTCATGGGGGGGAGCGCGTAAAACACATATTATGAAACTGGAGCGAGCGCAGCGAGCGTTGCTTAAGGTTATGATGTTCAAGCCTTATAAATATCCCACTATTAACTTGTACTCAGAATGTGATGTTATGACAGTTCGGCAGCTATTCATTAAAGAAATTATAATGGCCGAACATAGTAAACTTAATTATAATAAAGAAATAATGAATAGTAGACGTTTAGGCAGAGTATGTTCTACAATTCCGTATAACACATCCTTTATAAACAAATTCCAATGTTATTTGGGGCCAATGCTATACAACAAATTGAATAAAATTATCAAATTCTACCAGCTAAATAAACACTTGCAAAAAACTTTTAATAACCTGGCTAAAATCGAAAACATATCTAGAAATTGAAAATTTACTTATTAACCCACAATAGGAACCTTTGAATAAATAAATAAAATAAAAATAATAAACAATATAAAAATAATAATTAAAACAGTAATGTCCCTAAAACAATTAAATCAATTTAAGTAAAATAACATAATCAGAATAGAAAAACAAAAAATGTAAAAAGTCGCAAGTTCATACATTCAGTGGTCAAACTATTTGTTTTTTCAAGTTGACGGTATTTGGAAAAATTGTACAATGAATATGTCAACAAATTAGTTATAATATTTCTATTACATTATACCCGTAGTAAGAGTACCCGCAGTTTAATCTGTATTTTATTATATTAGTTAGTATTAAGTTTTGTATTGGTTTAATGTGCAAAAGTTGTTTACAATATACAATTGGATCTTAGTGTACACGTCTGTAGATAGTTACCCGGGAAAGATCTAACGCCTAAGGTACAGGCTCGGCCTAGTTTAGGTGTTAGTGGTCATTCGAATTGTGTTCAAATGCAGAATTGTACCCACTGTTTACCAAAATCATTTTTGTAAAATATTTTTGTGTCAATAAAGCTTTTTTATTTATTTATTATTATTAATTAATGATTTTCGGACTTTTTTCTTTACTTGGTCATTGAGACCTTGCTTCTTGTCAATTTTTTTCTGGATCTGGGTGAGCGGCAAGTACCCTGTAGGTTTTGATTTATTTGCGATTATCAAAGTATGTCTCATAAATGGCTAGTCATCAAATCAAGGTAAAGTATTTTGACTTTTATTTTCCTTAACCCATTCTGTCCCACTGTTGGGCAAAGGTTTCCCACCAAGTCTTTCTAAGTAAGTAAGTAAGTAAGGAAGTAAGTATATTTATTTGTTCAAA
This sequence comes from Xanthia togata, assembly GCA_963853775.1. Classification (NCBI taxonomy): domain Eukaryota; kingdom Metazoa; phylum Arthropoda; class Insecta; order Lepidoptera; family Noctuidae; genus Xanthia; species Xanthia togata. The sequence goes on along the minus strand of OY970794.1, from coordinate 24,832,516 downwards.
CATGAGTATACATACGAAAATAAATCAGCATGCAAGTTGTTAAAAGTATTAAGACAGGTCGTCATGCTTGCTTGCTTGCTTGTTTGCTTGAACTCTTTTCCCGCGCAACCTCGAACAAGCTCTAGCGGTACGCGTCTTGTAGAAATAATCCACTTGACTTATCTCCATTAATTATTTTTATAACATAAATCGGCTCAAAAAACCAATAGGTACTCAAGATCAAAATAAATCACGTTAAACCCAAACCAAAAGGAAAACAGAAACAAAAAGAAACAGCTAATTACCGAAAAACTAAAAAAAAACACCAGATTCATTTCATTCCCTTTTCAAACATTATTAGAAATGTCTTCATATGCAGGCAATGCGAGATTACCGTCGAAAAAAGGGGTTTTATTTCAGACAGCTATCCGCTGGGGAGCTCTTCGTCACGAAGGGTGTCGTATGATACGAGTACGTGCCAAGAACGCGGCTGCCCCTAATGCGTCTACTCAGCCGAACATCCTAGTTACGGAATTTGACTGATAACGTATTATATCACGTGTGGGGAAATAAGAGAATGATATATTGTGTAGAACTGGCTTTTGTTTCGAACGCGGTACTTGTGTTTGAGGGTTTATGAGTACCTACTTAGGTGAAACGGTCGAATTGTGATTCTTTTTTTGAAATATTCAAAGTTGAATTGTGATGTAGAAATTGCAGTTTCGTTCGCAGTTTATTTTTTATTATTGCTGTTTATTAACGATTTCCTTGTAACGTTGGTGAAATATCCCATTTTTCCGATATTTCAATATCATTTCTGTTCGGTTTCATTCCTGTATGTCCAAATATAGGTCGGTTTAACTATGACTACTAGCCTGCTATCCAAAAAAAATCTTACCATATCGTGCAAGTAAGTTAAAAGTACAGACATAAAGTGAGAAACGTATGTGGTATTCGTTTTCAATGGCTTCCAATAATTCACGCGGTGCCATTAAACGCGATATCTTATTGCAATAGGTGGATTCTGGCGATACCGAAACTGCTCGCCGTGGTAGTGTTTTAAATTCTGTTTATTGAAAAGTATTGGAAAATACTGGATATCAATTACTTACGTTTGCATGCATTTGCAGACTAAGGGGAGAGTTTGACTAAATTTTGAAAAAAAATTGCGCTGAACAAACTTAAAATATTATTTTATTTCGATCAATATTTGAATATAATAGGACAGAATGTTGTTTTATACGATAAGCTTTAAAGATATTTTGTGGTGAGCAGTGGTGGCCAAGTGGTAATGGCCCCGACGAGTTGTATGTAGGTCGTGGGAGTGACGTTCGAGGCGCTTTACTTTGAGTATGTAAAGAATTTCATTAGCAGTGCTCTCAAAACGAAAACACTGTGAGGAAACCGGCATGTCCTAGAACCAGCAATTCGAAGTCATCCGCACTGATGTCCCGCGTAGTGGATTACGTCCTCTCCCTCTCACTGGGAGGAGGTCTGTGGCCCAGTAGTGGGTACATTATAGGCTGATTATGATATTTGAAGAATATAAGACGGAAAGAGGTTTTAAATAAAGAAAAAAAAAAAGAAATCAAATACGTTTATTTGCGGTACATATGACGCAAGCAAAGGAACAAACACTTTGGGGAAAAATATGCGTTACATCCACGCAAAACGGCCATCGTTCAGCATAATGCTGGGACCCTATGCAAGACAGAGCCCCAGCGCTGGTTTTCAGACAATTAGCGTTAAGTACATTTAGTGATTGTGGTGCAAGTGGGCCTTAGTGTTTATAAATAAATGCCCCTGGGCAGTCAGCCTCGCTGACAACCTGTTGACTGGCTTATATTTATCTCAGCAAGAACTTTTATTGTATAGCAATAATATAAAATTAATGAATGTCTTTCTAATTGAAGGTTTTATTTCTCGTGAACACGAGAAATAAAAGCTTCATTTACTTTCTTTGAAAGTTAGCGTTACTACAGTCCCAGTTGACACATTTAAACTTTTATTGCAAAAGTTTCAAAGCAAAATGTTTTGTCTATAGTTAGTATTGACATTTATTTTACAAACTATGTAGAAACGAATGCCCAAGTTAGACGAATAAAATTAAATGTCTTATAAAAATATATTTATACCCATTCTCCGTTAGAATACTTACAAAACGAAACTTAATGTATCTAAGATTTGATTAGAGATTATGAGAATGATGGATAATAATTTTATACAACTTGCAAAAAATTGTGTAGCCTCTGTTGGAGATCCAATAAAGAAATAAATAACATATTTTCTACCTGTTTCAAAATTTTCATTTAGAAATCTCAACTGTTAAAAGATATCACCTTTACAACTTTTCACAAGTTGTTAGAAGCAACTAAAGTAAATGGGTTACTATTGTAAATTTCTGTAAAGGTCCATTTCCTCCGTGCCTGCAGTGTTGCAATCTTTAAGCTCGGAATTTATGTTTTCTTTATGTCGCTTCGCCTTAAGCTGCTCTCGTGTGCATATTTGGCGAAAAGGCCACGACGGAATGTACTCTCAAGGAATAATTTAACGGAATGGTTATTTAGTGTAGTGTAACACCACGCGTTTACAAGCAAGAGGAAAGGCAGAGGTGTCATTTTATTTATTAAAACTTTTTATTTACTTGTCGCATTAGATTTATGATCTGTAATGGCAAAAGAAACATGTGATAAATAAATAAATAAATTTATGGATAAATAATAAAAATACTGTAAAAGTAGAATTCTGCCCACCAGAGACTAAAGAGCAGTAACAGCCCTTTTGTGATTTTTCGTTTTATTAGTGATTCTGAAAGCGGGTTTCTTAAGCTTTCTATTGAATTAACTTACTTATTTCTAAGACTATTAGAATGGTTTTTATTTAACAGTTTTCACTTACTGCAAACGAAAAAAATTAACAATTTGGCGTGATTTCCCAACTAAAATACAGTATAAATTATACTGCAGATTAAATTTTAAGGTTTCATAACTAAAATGCAGTAAGCAATATAATTTTACAGTTCTTTAGATAGTTTTATATTTCTGGAAAAAAATTAAAAAAAAAATTAATACGCAGTAAAATTTACCGCCATACAAGCTATTTTTACTGCAAATTAAGAAAATACAATTTATTGTCACGAACTCCCAACTAAAATGCAGTAAAATCAAAGCTTGTCGCATTTTAGTTGTGAATACTTAACATTCTTTTATCATTATAAACTGACTAACACGCAGTAAAATACAGCATTACTGCAGATTAGTTTGGATAGCATAATGACACAGATATGATTATTCCTAGCTAAAGTGCAGTTAATGTTTTAAATACTATTTATTATTTTTGATATGTAAATTTTACATAAGTGAGTTGAATTAGAATAGAATCACTAATAAAACGAAAAATCACAAAAGGGCTGTTACTGCTCTTTAGTCTCTGGTGGGCATGTGATTAAATAATAAGAAATAAACGGTCTTTAAAATGTGAACTAGCTATTTTTCTTACTGCACTAGTAAATTGAACACTTTTTTCTTAAAAAACTAACTAAAATGCAGTATTTTTTTGACCTTACTGCATGTTAGTTGGGTTTCTTGACAAAATAACTGATCCAAACGCAGTAATAGGGCTTTTTGCTGCATTTTACTAAGTTTAAAATGGTATTTTTTACAAAAAAGGCTATGCAGTAATAGGCACCAAAAAGAATAAATGGCCATAATAAATTCAGTTATTAAGATATATTTTTTTTTATTGCTTTAACGTGTGAACCTATGCCTTTACAACCTTTCTGCATTCAAATTTTTTTGCTTATACATTCTGTTGATTTTTTTAAATCAATTCTTAACTTTAAATGCGTTTTACTCGAAATCGTGATTTTGCTGTTACTGCACTTTAGTGTATGGTGGGCAGAATTAATGCCTGAGATGATACATACAAAAAAAAACAGGAACAAATACTAATAGGTACATAATTATCGTATTGTGTCTATACATAATATGATAATTATGTATTATTATTAATTCTTGTATCTTTAATTACTATGTAATTTTGATAGTCCCGTTGGTCTCGTGGTCACAAGTGTGAGCGTGGGGTCCTGGGTTTGATTCCCGGGTCGGGCAAAGTGTTATTTGATTTTTCCATTAGCAATTTCTTAGTAACAGCCCGGAGTGTGATACCTCCGTGCCTCGGAAAACACGTAAGCCGTTGGTCCTGCGGCAGATCTCTCTCCAGTCGAGTAGGATTGAGAGTGAGGGAAGAGAGAGTGGACCTGTTTCTGCGCACAAATATTTTGTGCACTTTAATTATGTCCCGCGCTGAAGGCTACTCCGTTGACATTGGCCGCCATGGCCGAAATACGGTGTGGAGGACTATTCTCATTTTGAATAGCTACGGTTAGCTGCTGATAGTGACTTTAAATGCATTTTCATGCAATAAAGAAGAAGTTTAAATAAAACATAAAACCAAATTCAAAATTATTTCAAATTCAATGTAACGGTGAAAACCCACTAAAATATTCAAACAGCCTGGCAGTGCTATTAAAATATAACTATTCAAACAAGGCAGATGTGAGTGGTAATGTCGGGAGGGGACGCTCTAAGAGACCTTATTGCTGATGTTCTTCAGACAGATCAGGACTCGCAACCGGTGTGCGTGTATGACCAGATTGAACGTAAACGAGGCAAAAGTAGTATGTGAGAATCGTAGCAGGTATCGTTCTGTAGTTTCTGCCTACCTCCATGGGAAGAAGGCGTGGATTAAAAAATATAAACGTAACAAAAAATAACAGTAATTTGTTTAAATGGACAATAAAAAGTGTAATTTTAACACCAATACACATAGGACATCGCCCTTGTGTTTTGTCACTATCAAAATTATGTTTCTAGTTACGTCACGTAATTGTTTTTGGGTCACGCCATGAGTTCACCTGCGTTGGACACTAAAGAAAAATTGTTGCAGAAGGTTCGTTTTGAACTTCGCGCTTTTGAATGCTCACTCATACCCAATCATGTATGTCTAGACTTCAGGCTTTGGTCTCCTATTTTATGCTATATGCGATGTCAAACTTCGGCGTCAACGTTCCGATCGACGCCTGTACGCAACACGTCGACGTGTGAAAGAGACCACAACAGTAGGTACATTTCTGTTGTTAGCATCGTGACGCGGCGTACGGCATGACACTGTAAGCGGCCGACAGCGTTTATAGACCACCTCTTCACCGATCACCTCTCTAGACCATAGCCTAGAGAGGTGATCTGACAGGCTCTAAGAACGTTATCAAAGTGACGATTTGCGAGCGAGTTTCTAGCGAAGCGATTGTTTAACGCGCTCACAGCGTATGCATAGTGAGCACTCCACGTGTGCGCAACGTGTTCGCCGAGTTAAGGCCCTTAGTGTCTTTTGCTGATTGCATTATTTTGACAATTCAGTAGTATTTATAAATAATAAATAAATGTTTTATAGACGTAAAATAGTTGATACATTTTAATTTGAAGCCCTGACTCTTGAGCTAGGTGGAACTTGAGTTACAGGAGTCAGTGTCTTCACAATTCCCGTATTTTGAACATTAACAATTTATGCAATAAAATTTAAAATATAATAACATGCAGGAAACCAATTTAGTGCATGCAAACGCTTAAGTGCTTTGTGTACGTATGTGTTTGTTGTGTTTGTGTGTGTGTGTGTGTGTGTGTTTGTGTGTGTGTGTGTGTGTGTGATTTATTAGTTCATGTTGGGAATATTAATGTTCAAGACAACTTCAACAACCAACAACGTGTTTGATAGCGAAGACGAGTGTGTAACAAAGTCAGAAACAGTCATTTCTAAAAAAATATCTTACAGCATACATGCGATAGGAAAGTAGATAAACAGATGTAGGCACCGTGTGTAAGAGAAGAAAGAGTACCTATATATACATTTTTCTCTGTAACTAGTTCTTATTCTATGTTGAATGGACCTTCTGTCCTGGCCACTGTCATACATTGGTGACAAACTGGCAGTTCCAGTGGCTTGCCTCAGGGGACAAACGTAGTCACGTGACGACCGTACATGACTGTTTACGAACCACACATTCGGATCGCGTAGCTTTTTGATATTTTTTTGTTGTTTTTATTTTATTTCTAAGCAAAACAAAAGTAAAATTTTCTCATTTCAGCGTTAAGTATTCTAGCAAAATTCATAATGCCATTTCGGACATTGTTTCATAAAATTCTTTTTTTTAACTCTACCAAAAACATTGTTTACTTTCTACTGAGTTTTTGTAATACAGGCCGTATTAAAGAACCTCACTCAAGATGCAAGCATTACTTAAAACTAGTTTCAACCAATCAAATAAATAAATAAAATAAAAATCTTTATTTATACAAAAATATACAGAGTTTGAAGTACAGTTTGACATTTGGTGTAAAATATATAATATTGTTTTTATTGCAAATTCTGTAAGTACAAGAATAATACTCTATCTCTTAAGCTAGGTTTTACCTGTATTAGAAAAGGTAGTTTGCGGTCATGGTTTATAGTGATCAACAAAAACTTATCTCAAGTGACTGTGTCATTCCTGTGCGGTATACAAAAAATTAAAAAAATATATGTCATAATGAGCCTTGGAGGGGGAGGTTTCATTGGACGAGTCTATTTTGTTATCTATTTAAGTTAAATCTGGGCAACTAAGACACATTCAATAAAGACACTAGAATATTTCTCGCAAAATTATGAGATGTGAATAAATAAAACTCAAATAGAAGGAACATTGCAGTAAAGATTGTAGTTCGGTTATTTACACCAAAAGACGCGTTCCTATTTTGAGTCTGTTTATGAGCAGTATGAGCAATGCAGTTACGTTCCAAGCGGCTTTTATACGGCAATGGAGACATTTCGTCTGCTGTGTTCTATTTCTGATTGATGTTACTGGTACCACTTGCATACCTCTGATAAAATATTTCCTGCGTTTTTTATGTGTAACATCTTTCCTCTCCTCTAGCGTTCCTGCAATCAAAATCTAAATCTAAAAGTATCTAAATAGTGAAGTGATTTCGTAAAAAGGGACGGAAGTGTGTTACAGGACCGGGGAAGCGCGCGCAATTTGATTAGACAAATGAGCGCGCGCGGTGCTAGAGTTGGCGGTCAGAAACGATCTTGACGAGGCCCGCCCCTTTAATGATGCTTTTTACCAAGATGACCAAGATATTATTATGATGATGAAGGTCAGATGTCAGATGTTAATTAGAGGCAAGATACATAACGCGAACATATTAGAGTTGGTGTCTTTGAGTGTGCCCGACAGATATGTGTGGCGGCGACGGCGGCCTCAGCTGCTAGCTGTACCTCGTGGCCGCACTAATCTGGTAAATGAGGCGCCCCTGACTCGGGCGCTTCGCACCCTTAACCTTGTAGCGGAGGAAATTGACATTTTTGCTTGTACACTGAGTGAATTCACAAGAATAACGTTCTATGTAATAAGTTTTAGAAAATAAGTTGTTATTATTAAGTTTGCTTCACTATTGCATTGGGTTGTACCTGTAATAATAGTTGTAAGTGATGATATAAATAAATAAATAAATGTTACACATCAGATGCGACTGTTGTAAGACTCGCTCGTTTTTTTGGTTTATCAAATCATGCATTTTAATTTAACCATTAATTTATTGTAGCTTTTTAAATGCTGCTGTATACAGTTTTAAGTGTTTATTTTGATTTTGATTTCTTTTCTGTACCACGTGTAATGCAACAGTGACTCATTTCTTGGTTAAAAAATTAAAACATTAGCGAGCAATGAAGGCTTTGAAGCTTTTTGTCAGACTAAGGTGAATCCCGCGCGGGATGCGGGATGAAATTAGCACGAGGTGTTATAACTGGCGCGACTAGTCCCATGACTTTCTAATCATTACAACAACCCCGCGCGGGATTCACCTTAGTTTGACCAGCCCTATATACATAAAAAATAGTTATTTGTGCAACAAGAGAGCAAAGTTGTTTTTTGCTGCGAGTGTTGATTTTGAATCCCGAGTAAGCGAAGGATTCTATAATTGAATCACGAGCGTAGCGAGTGATTCTAGGTTAGAATCCTGAGCGCGGCGAGGGATTCAAAGACACGAGATGCAAATAACTTTGCTCTCGTGTAACACATACAACTTTTCACCTCAGCAGCGAGAACATACAACATGTAAAAAAAACATTTCCGATCAGTGAGGGTGTTGTTAGGTATCGTACTGTGAGCATATTTATGTGGAAATTTTCAGGAAAAAAGAAATCCGAATCCCCAGTTTTTTTTCAATGGCAAATACCAATTTTTTTTAGAAAAAAAAAAAGTGTGGTCGGGGTACCCCTGTCAGGCACGAAGTTCCTTCTCACGTATGATTTAATTTAAAACATAAACAAAATTGTTACAGCCACCATCTTGGATTTACATTTTGACCTCACTATCGACTTAAGCACCCTCAAAAACTATGAAAACGATACCCATGACGAAAAGTTTGAATATTTTCGCAGCCACCATCTTGAATTTATATTTTGATCTGACTATCGGCTTTAGCTCCCTCGAAAACTATGAAAACGACACCTATGACGAAAAATGAAAAAAAAATCGCAGCCGCCAACTTGGATTTTTATTTTGACTTCACTATCGGCTTTAGCAACCTTGAAAACCATAGAAACGATACCCATGACGAAAAATGTGAAAATTTTCGCAACCGCCATCTTGGATTTTCATTTTGACCAAATTCACACTTTCTATCTCTCTCCGTCTTTCTTTCTCTTTGAATTAGAAGAAGACAGTCGCAGCACCTTTTCGCGTGACGATCTCTGCCAGTGCACTCTTACCGCTTTAAGAACTTCGTTCTAAAAAAATTAATAAAACAGATTTTAAATAAAACCTTATCAGATGATTTGCAATTTAAAGGTTTTATATGTATCCGAACGTTTTATTGTTTCTTTTTTGGGCCTACTAGTTATGGAATTTTGAAATCGAACTTCGAATCGACTTGATTCTATCTCTTGCTTTTTTCGTATCGAAGTGAAAGTGACAAAACTAAGTGAAGTTCAAATCTTTAGAATTTTGTGGGTGACCACCACTGACGTTTAAAAAAAATAATTAAAAAATTACTTTGTCTCACGCTCGCAGCAAAATTGAATTTTGCACACTGTTTTTTGACAGCAAAACCTGCTTGTTTGAGGTGCTGAGGTGAAAAATAATTTCTTAAACCAAAATAAAACCACAACAAACCACACACACAAAGTCACATAACCACGTATCGATAAAAAGAAACAAACAAGTATCCTCATAAAATAAAACGCAATAAATGCCATATCGATACAAAACGAACAGTTCGCGACCTTACGATCGGTAACAGTTGCATTTTACAAGGAAAGTATTCCTTTGACCTCTTGCGTGGAGGAAACTCGATTCAAACTTCACCCAGAGATATCTGATGAAGCAAAGCGCTGGATTTTCTTTCGTATCTATTGCAATATCGTGGGGACCTTTTGCTGTTTGTATTTTTTGTCTTCTGGTTGTTTTTGTTTCTGAGGGTTGTTTGAAGGACATTAGAAGGGGAATGTAAAATAATGTAATATATACATTAAATCCGTAAACCACACTGGATGGAGCTCACATACATCGCAGAGTTTACCGCGACAACGTCCCGACATCAATAGTCGGGCAGTAGCCCACCAGACACAACACCCGTCTGATCGGAGCCTTCCTTTTCTATAGAGGATGAGTGAACTTTACACCCTGTTCCTCATACCTCTATACTGATGACCCTGACGTGATCACCAGCTCTGTTGTGTTCTAATGTTTATTTTTCATAAAAATGTGAACTTTCGCCTCGTTCAACATCATCAACGTTTGTCATTTGTATCTGTAATAGTCTTCAATTTGTGTTCAATTTCCGATGACAAATCAACAAAGCATTGCATCACCGCTACGTAAAGCTTAAGACTTAAGGCTTCTTGTTAAGTTGCGAGACTTGAATATTGGCTTGTATATATTTTCTACTTGAGGCTAACAATAACAGACGCCTGGGTCGATCGATCAGGTTAAGCTACATTTACCGCGGCTGATCCGTGGATGTGTGACCATCTTTACATACCAAAACCCGTCTGTACCTCGGCACTGTAAAGCACGTTAAGTCGTTGATGTCGTTCGTGGATCTTTGACAGTCGTTACGGGTCGTCAGAAGCTCTGAGAACCAGTTTTATCAAAGGTAATCGTTTTTTTTTTTTTTTACCCAGTTTTTGGGTTGCGGAGGTCAAATAGGCAGTCGCTCTATGTATAATACTGGTTAATACTGGTATTCAGCTGCATCCCGTTAGACTGGAAGCCGAATCCAACATAATTGGGAAAAGTCTAGGCAAATGATGATGGATTTTCTACTTAAAATTTCATTTTCCCTTAAATTTCAAAGGTGGGACATTTCAAGCTTTACTATGTTAAACTTTAATAATTCTGGGACAAGTCTAGTACATAATGTTCTCAAAACAAACAGTTACTTTTATATAACAGTTAATAGCTTCTGTGTAGTCATGAGGGACTCGATGAATTAGAATTTACGGTAATGGACGAGCAAAGCCGTAAACTCTTGACTTACTAGTAAAGAGTTTAAACAAGAGAATAGGTGAGTGCAACGAGTACGAGTACATTCTAACCTTTTGGGAGTCCAAAATAAATCACGCAGTTACTTAGCAAAGGACAATGTAAAAGAGGACTTAAGTGAGTTGTTTCTGGGTTGTTAGGTTAAAACGGTACTTCTCTTCAGTTGTGACAACAAGAGTAGTACTAACAGAAAGTTGGTTAATAATATCGCTTTCAAGTATTTTGTGATCATTTCTGTTTCTTACTGTTTAAAAAGAAATACAAAGGAGATTGCTCTAGACCGCCCTATAACCAACAAACATTTGACATGTACGTTAATTTTAATTATATTTTAATATACTTTTTAAAAATAATAAATTCCAGCGGACACTGTTCAATTCATAAAGGTTTTTAAAAGTGACCTCATTGATTTTATTACCAACCAAACCCGCCATCTTTCATGGAATTGTCATTGTGAATGTCACAAAAGATTTGATAGTGTCGCTCTCGCTCATATTACATAAATATCGATATCGACGACGATGTCCATAATATCTAGTATTTAAAAATAATGGATGTTCGATATTTATCACTTCCAAAACATTGAAAATGTTCAACATAAAAGTTATTCATGCATATTTTTTTCATGGAATTAGTTCCGTGAACATTTTAATGGGACTTATGATGAATATGGCCTAGCACGATTATGATGAAAATATCATGAATAAAACAAACTCACAAAATGTACTTACTAGTCGAATGAGGGATTTTCTGACAAGTGAGAAAATATTAGTTCAAAAGAGGCGTTGGTAAAAAATACGTCACTCTCTCTGGTTTTTGACATCAATAAGCTTTCTTACGGATCTTATTTTTGTTATCAGTAGCCAGTAAAACAAAGACGTATTTTTTAGCCAAGCCATCTGTTGAACTATGTTTTTTCAATTGTCAGAAAATCTCTCATATAACGATTGAAATGTCATTTACGACGCAACTCTAGTGAATTGTTCTCATAACGATTTCACGACTTCAATAGCCATATTTTTACTTTTTAAGTACAAAATATTTTATTTTAGCATTAATTTAATGTGAAGTTGAATCAAAGCAACAACGTGTTTATGCTTGAAACGATACAAATTAATTTACATTTGACATATTGATCTGTCATTTTGGTCTCCTAAATTAAAACCACAGATTAAAATAGGTGGTCATTGATAATCGATATACAATGATCGATCTTCGAGAGAGCATCTCTACGTCACTACGTCAGTCGGTTTGTCTCACGCGCTGGCTGTCGTTGTGTTGTGTTGTGACTACCTACCTATTTGGCGATTTCTTTTGGCGTTTTTTATTTTGTTTCTGTTTAACGGACTACGATTTGGATTGCTTTCAACGTGACCTGGCTTCGAATAACTGATTCTGTTATCTGCTTAAACGACACCTTAGCATTTTGACAACGGATAACGGACTTTGCTTACGAAATGTTTACTTTTTTTCAACTGATGGTTTGCATAGACTGGGAAATAGGTATGTAAGAACCTACACCTAAACAATGCTTCTTGTGCGGCTGACTTGGTGTAATGAAGTAAGTAAGTATTAATTAATCACCCTAGCATAATATGTAAACTTTAACCAATAAATAATATCTGTACCTAAAAGGCATAATAAAACTGTAATTACAGTAATATTTCACTGTATTTGAAGTTTAATGCTTTTTAGAAACCAAAAATAGCGATTTTAGAAGGATATACTTAAGTTTTCTTTTATTAAAAATAACCTCAATATCTGTTCCTTTTTTTAAAATAAATCTGTTCTCTAAAGTGTTCGTCAAGAAACCTTGTTCTTATGGGCTACTAAGGGCAATTTACAATTAGAAAATGATTTTTTCTATGCTGTTGGCTCCAGGGCGAACAATGTATGGGCGTAGAACAATCTCCTTTACCATATTCTCATAAATTCTACACCTATATATTCTATACTTATTAGCAGTATGATGCTGATCACTTATCTGGAAGAATTTTCCTTCTTCGCTTATTTTCTTTATTATTTACTAATTTATTTAAGCTTTGCGCAGTCAAAAAAGATATAGACATAACTTGGCAAGAACTTCGCAAGCACGTAACTTTTTCTTAACAGACATGACATTACCTTTTCTCTCAACTGTGAGTATTTATATACCTATACAGCCTTACTAATAAAAATAAGTTAAACACCTGTTTAACTATTGTATTGTTATACAATGTATAAGCTGTGAAAAGGCGTTACACACTACTCTTACTAATAATCAGTGTCTAAACAATGCATAGTTACCCACTGCTTATGACAAAAACCACTGGCAACATTAGAAGGTGCGTTCTGAAACTGGTACTGCGTAATATCATTGATATTTTTTCATTTGGAAAAACATTCATAACTTTAGACTTATAAGTTTAAAAAATCTAAATTCAAATAATTACGTCCATTTTATTTCCAAAACTCTTGATTTTTTGCGTTCTTTTACGAATTAAAAAAATAGATTATTGTTAATTCACTAGTGATGCATGCATTAGGTTAAGAACGCAACCGTAAAAGCTGTTATAGGCCGCTTTCCAAATTAGAACATAATCACTCACAGCGCTGACATCGATAATTGGCGTTCCGATTAAGATATCACGATTATGACAGCTGAGGGCTGTCAGCAATTTGGAACGCTTGTGAACGCGCTCACGGTACTCGCTCAAAACTTGCATATCATATTTCTTTGTGAGTATACCACAAATTTCTTCTTCTTTGGTTCTTTGGTTAGGTGGTGAACGGTAGCCAGTAACACAATTTCGAAAATGCCACGATAGTTTAAAGATAAGATGCGAGTCAAAACAAAACAGCACAACTGTCATTTTTGACAGCGCTCACGGCGATATTAGTAAAAGGCTTGGTCGGCGTTATCGCAAGATGGCGTATTTCATGACGTCATCTATGATGATTCAAGACACAATGTTATGCCCACGTTAATACGGTACGGTTGTAGGCACGCTCAAATCGATTACAGCGTAACTCGGAATGCACCCATAGTCAATCTTGAACGTCAAAATATATCAAAGCGAATTCAGCACGACTGAAATGATAAAAATTATGATGATATTTTTTTTCTATAATATTAAATGGTTGAAATTAATGACATTTAACTAATTCAACAATATTTCTTGCATATAGTTTGCTGAACCTTCATTTCAATCAAACTAATTTTCTTGCCAACAGAAAGGATCATAACGATTTTTATAACATTTTCTTTTATTATTGTCAATTTCATCTAAAATATCGAAATATTGTAAATAATCCATGGTTTTCAAACTCAATACGACAAAAGCAACTAGGTAGTTATTATAGGTTATACATTCGCTATACAAGGTCCGAGGGCTGAATAACGGTTGTACAAATTCTCTTTGTTTAGTGACATCTATTACCTGATGTATGCAACTGAAACGTCAAATATCGTTTATTGGTAACGTTGATGTTATAACCCTGGTATGAGTCGTGCGTAAAAATTTATTAGTAAGGCTGATAGTATGTATGTTTATATATTTAAGCTCTATGTATTTATTTAAGTATAATTATCCTAATTTATTTCGTTAAACGTCAATATTTTAGTTTAAGACTAAGCATATTTATATTTTTCTCTTCTTGTTCTCACACACTATTGTCTACATTTCTTTCTCATTTCTCCCGTCGCAGGTCTGCTGGAAGAAATTTCTCAAGAAATAAGCAGTACCTTTGTACTCATAATTATGATTATGTTTTACCTGTATCTATTATTCTGTGTGTACATAAATAATAAAATAAATAAATATAAATAAATTATGTCAATAACCATAGAAAGCTACAAAAGTGTTTTTTTTTTTGTTGCACTAAGTGTACGTGCGCAAACTTACTCCAAATACGCCAAAACCTTGCCAAGTTACGTGCGGGCGACTGTAAAAAGGTGAAATTAATGCCTTAGACATTTTCTACCAGTCAACCAAGGGCGGTAAAGAGATTATATGGCTGGTACTCTGTTTGAGAGGAAAAAAAAAATTACTATATTGAATTGTAAATAAAATAGGTAGGTACTACAGTACATAAATAAGATATAAACGTATAATACACATACATACATATTTCCTATAATATACACCTATTATTATTATTCATACTACTAACTACAATATTGTCAGTTGTAAATACCTTTGCTGGCGTCTGCCACAACTATTAAGAAAGTACAACAACTATTAAGTGTGTGAAAGTAGTTACGAACATGTTTATGTTCGTATGTACTTGCACACAATTAATATGTACCTAAGTACCTCTTGAAATTCCAAAGGGGGAAAGGAATTTTCATACAGAGAAAAACAAGTATTGAAAACCACTGCGTTTTCATGATTAATTCAGATCTATAAGTGAGATCGTTTCCTCCGAGAAGATTATTGTTCTTTTCTTATAAGTGGGTAATAAAAACTCTTGTACTTTTGACAAGCAATGCACCTGTGCATTTTACTATGATAGTAAACGTAAACTGAAGGATATTTTTAATAAACTATTACGGTCACTAGTCGACTGACTCTTAGACATTCCTATGATTATCAGATGATTTGAAAGAAATAAAATATGTTCATTTGGGAAATGTCATAAGTCCACAAAATATTAAAAAAACCAGCCATTTGCGAGTTCGATTTTCAGACAGACGGACGGGCAGACAGCGGTTCCGTTTGGCACCCTTCAGGTACAGACCCCTAAAAGAACAAAGTTAAAACTTAATTCCAAATTTATAAATAATATTTTTTTTTAATTTGCTGCGCCAAATATTTGTTGACCGACTACAAAAACTAATGGGACCCGCGGCTTTAAGCCGCAGAAGCTAATCAAACCTTCAACTAAACAGTTAAAAGCGCGGCCACAAATTGCCATCTAGCATTATTAAGAGGGAACAGGGCCCGCGATTCTCCATACAAACGTATTCCCCGTTTTTCTTCCTGAACAATGCCTCTAAAGCTGTCATTTTTCAAAAATTACAAAAATGCCCCATATTTACCGCCGTGATTAGAGGACTACCAGACTAATTCGGAATAGTTTTTACAATAAAAGAAAATAATAGGAACCTAGACATACTCTTTCTTAAAATTTTAAGGTTATTTTTTTTAATCGGCCTTGTTTTCGAGGAGAAAAAAGGAGAATGCCAAACGTCGTTTTCGTGATATACATTTTGTGATATAATCGGTCTGAGCTGCAGTTGTCCCTATCGCACTTTACGGGGTTTAACTCAGTTTTTCGGGCGCAGCGCGACGGCAATAGTTTCTTCAAATACCTATTTTTCAAATTCCTCGCAGCCCCTGTTTCCTCTTAATAAGTTTCCAAGCGCCACATTAAACATTTAGTACTCCAACAAAAAACTAAATTAAAAGCACACTTTACGATATTAAACCATTAAAAGTTATTGTCAAACTATTTCAAATTATTCTCAAACATTTGAACAGCGAGGTCAAACTGACGTACAATACACCGAAACTCTTGAACATGAACGTTAATAAGTTAAAACCATTAAAATATTTACTTATATTGCATAAAACATGAACGGCTCATCAAATTTTATGCGCCACAATTTCGCGAACGAGCAGATATTTAATGAAGTAAAGTTGCGAGAACAATATGCTAACTACGTACATTGAGCTCATATGAAATTAATAAAGATACTTTCAGAGTAATGAACTGAGTGACCCATCGACTACTATTAGGTGAGACATCGTCTGAGGCATAAGGGGTGAGGTAAAGAATGGCGTAACTCTGCGACATTTGCGTTACTCAAAATGAGCCACTGAAACTCCGTTTAATTTGGTTGCTCACCACATTATGGGTTTTTTGTTGCACTCGAAGTAAAGTGAGTATGACTGAAATTTACCAGAAGGTTTAGCGTAAATTTGTCAACTCATTTTGAGTTCCCCAAATTAAATGCTGGTTCCACTACTTACGATCATTTTTCTCCAATAATTGATCTGTAATGCATACTGTATAGCGCGGTTATTCAGGAGCATAAGGTAACCGTAACTTTTCGTTCCCCGATTCCAGAATTCATTTTCGTGCTAACTCTGTTGTGTAGTCGCTGAATAAATGAAGAGTCGGTTACAGTATAGCAGAAATTTTAATAACGTCGCCTACCAAGTTCGCTTTTATTTTAACCTGACTAACTTTTTGAACGTATGTGACCGAAGCTAATACACATAAACGTTGTAACTCCAAAATATTTTTAATTATTGTCTAGTCATATTGTTTCAGAATCCTCGTAAAGGGTGCTATCAAGTTGAGTGGTTTTGTTCATTTCGAACATTAAAATGATGTTTCAGTGTTCTAGTTCATTAGTGTAAACTGTTATACTTAATCCTTAATTCCAAGGGAATAACCTTCTATTATGGTTATTGTATTGGAGTAGAAATGAAGCGAAATAATAGAAAAATCGTAGAGCTAGATTTTCTTGGTAGACATCATTCTCCTGCACTTATACTTTTTTGTGGTCGGTACGTGCTACATGTATTTTTCTTCCATAATTCTATAGTACCTGGGCGTCCGAACTCTGCTCTGGTGAATATAGAGAATTTTCATTTAATAGGTATAGGAAAGTTCATTCTAATTCCATGCTGCCATGATAGTACATCTGAGGTACATACTAATTCCATGCTGCCATGATAGTAGGTACTTACGAATTCCATACTGCCATGATAGTAGGTACTTACTAATTCCATGCTGTCATGTCATTATTATAAGGTAGCCATCTTGTTCTAAACTTTGGGTGACCGAGCTCCGCTCGAGTGAACATACGGAGAAAACGAATTTTCCCAGATATGAGACCTAGCTAGATCGGTTATTTCGCCCGCGTAAACCCCTATACAGGGTGTCCAGTAAATAGCACGACATACTGCAGGGGGTGATAGCTTTGGCGGGGATCTCTCGCGTCCGGCCCTGGTCCAGGCCATGGTACGGAGCGAGAGAGCATGGGAGGCCGTCACCTCCTTCTGCGAAGCAGTAATGCTCGCGAAGGAGGAGGCGGAGCGCGTGAGGGAGAGGCAAATTTCGCGCCCTCACGCCCCTAGCCGCCGCAGGAGGAGACGCCCTGGGCGTCGGGAATCGATTGCCAATTCCCGGCCACCGTAGGCGCGGGCTTGCGGACGGGGAGCAATGGGTAGCTCGCCGTCCGGTAAGGACCAGGCCCGGGTCGACGGCGCGTAGTGTTCCACGCGCGCCTCAAAGAGTGTCAGCGAGTGAAGGGGTCCAATGAGACCATTGCCTGCCGGGGTTGCGGGAAAATCCGAAAGGGATACCGTGGCCCCCTGGCATTGCACAGGCAAGAGAAGGAACACGGGTGGGTTTTAGTCAGTAAGAGTCTGACACGCCCTCCCGCTCCACCCAGAGCGGGAGACGTCATTTGATGATTTCCCACCCAAAAAAAAAAAAAAGGGGGTGATAGCTTGGGTCACTACCTATCAATACAACACAATATATGTTCAGCAAAATCTTACATTTTTTTTTCACCACTGTAGGTTAAACTTAAGTGATAAGTAATTAGTTCTGTGAAAATTTAAACAAAAAATAGTATTTCTTGAAAACATTCTTGTCTTTGATAGAAAAAAGACTTATCAATGAGTAAAGTAACTATTCACGTATAATTTGATGTAAAAAAAAGTACTAGAAAAGGCTTTTATCATTACGAGATGCTTAAAAATCTGTTTCAAGGTAGAGATTTTGCGGTATTTCGGAAAATTTTGTAAATCTGTAGATCCGTAAGATTTTGCTGAACATTATATTGTGTTGTATTGATAGGTAGTGACCCTAGCTATCACCCCCAGCAGTATGTCGTGCTATTTACTGGACACCCTGTATTGCAACTTTCATCGAAATAGTTAGAGCCGTTTTCCAGGACGTGATTACAAATATATTTATATTTACAAATATTACTCATTTTATAGTCTTCAGGATTAGTCATCATCTTGGTAGTAACCGTCTTTCTAACCATAGATAGATAAATATAATACTCTTTATTGTACACCATAAAAATTACAGACAAAAATTTAGAAATTTTACATAGGGTGACACAATGGGCGGTCTGATCGCTTAAAGCGATCTTTTACAGACAACCTTTGGATGGACCAACCAACCAATCATATTATTTTTCAAACGGTCGACCCATCGTTTTTTTTTGGTCTTCCGAAAGAAACGATGGATGGACTGTGTGAAAGATCTAACCTTACAGTCTTTAAAGTTTTCGGGAATCGTCCGTTATTATGTAAATTATCCGTACATTTATAGATCGAAAATCTATAAATGTACGGATAATTTAATAGTTGCAGACAGAAACATCTATAGCGCTCAAAAGGGTTTGTCTTATTTTTATTGACTTCCCTGGAAACTTAAAAAAAATCGAAGATATAGGTAATCCTAAACCCTTCTTTTGGAACTTAAAATATCACCGACTTAGAAACTCCAAGAGCATCCTTACCCCGATAGCTTTACTGTTTAAAATTGTGACCACAGAGAATATCGATCAATGTTGCCGCAACAAAAACGACGATGGCCCTATATTTTTTATTATGACACTGACCCTTGTTCGAAATTTAAATGCCACGTACAATAATGGCTATCCACACTCGAAAGTCAACGTTGGCTGAAAACATATTGTTATGATATATGGCCTTAAATTAATATGGCCGAACGCACCTTTGTTCCTTTGATCATATATCTTCGTGAACAAATGTATAACGTTTAGTACAAGGGAATTAATATCGCTTCGTGTTTTTAACCCGTGTCTTTTTATTGCGCTTTATTCGGGTGATAAGTGCTTTGTTTGGCTATGGTTGGATGTAATTGATGAATTGTTGACAGAGTTCAAATGAGTTCTTGATTTGAAGTGTACATTGTATATTTTTCGAGATTTTTTGTCCAATCGCTGAATAAAAAAGCATTTCATGAAAAATACACTGTTTGGGTTACTGGACAAACAATTTATTAATTTTTTATTTGTTTGAGCGATGGAGGTTTTAATCAAAACATAAGCTCAAACAACCTCATGCAATACCGATTTTGATATTGTTATGTCAAAAGCATAAAGCTCGGCCGGTCATGTTTCTCACAAAAATGTAAATATATCAAAAATCTCCAAAATTTTATAATATCGCTAAGTTTAGATTCTAGATTACCCAGAATCAGCAGTCAAATAGTTGGCACTTCTAAAATACCGATTATTTACCTACATTTTACACGACGCGGCTGCTACCTGACCTGAAATCAATCTAGTTGAGATAGCGTCAACCGGCTAGGATTGGAATATTCCAGATTGCAAACGAAACATTTCTCTTCCTGCTTCAATATAATAAATTAGAAAATTGAATATAGTAAAAACATGAGTGGGAGAATATATTTGTTTAAATTTTGTAGCATACGTACGGTACTTTCAAAATGTATTGTTTATTGTTAGTTTGTTTAATGTTGATTTAATTTTAGTTTTAAATTTGATTTTGTTATTTTAAATTTGTGTTTTTTTATGGATCATGTGGTCTACAATAAAGATTTTTATTTATTTAAAATGAAAATAATAATTGCATACACACAAATAATCGCTGTTGTATCAGCTAAAATGGTTAAGGGATGAGTGTCGTGGTTTTTGACTAAAAAAGGCCATTTTCTGCCTACTATTGCTGCAAGAACGACGAAGAAAGTGTCAGCATGAAGAGCAACAGCGTTGCAATAAAATTGATGATTGCAGAAAGCAGACAACTGCTATCTTAGGAATCAATGTTTTAAAAAAAACCTTCCTGGCTTTGAGAAGATCCATATATTTAAAGCTGCGGACGTTGACAGTTTGATACCTTTGCTATTCAAATTTACTACTAATGAAAATATTGATCTCAAAACATCAACATACTTCAATATTGTATTAAGTACCCGTAATCCATCACCGAAGCTATGAATACGTTACCCAATTCACGTACGCAACAACAATTAACAGCTCCATTATTTCACGTGCCAATTTCGTGGTTATTATGTAAGTAATACGGCGTATAATTGATTGCACACATCACACTTGTTATCAGGAAAATCATGCGGTTACAAAATTAAATAGTTTTGGAGTAAATTGTTCGCTGGTTGGTCTTTAATTTGAAAAATGTGAGAAGTATGACAATTAAGAAGGAATATTTAGATAAAATCGCTCTCCATTTTGATGTCTAGCCGTTGGGCTATACAAGACGGATACGTCTCGAGTACCTACACCTAATCCGTCATCGGCCGAACTATGCTCGGACGTCGTCGTCCGATGACGTTTGATAAACTGTATGTTTTGAAATGTGGTTAACTACTGAACTAAATATTGATAATATTGTAACACCGAATATGTATATTTATATGTAAAAAAAGTGTTTGGAAACTTTCTAAATGCCTTTTTTACACCTAAAACGGTTACAACATCAAATTCAGTGTTATAACAATTAATTATTAATATTCTGTTAACTAGTTAGCCACATTTCTTATATCCATACACTAATATTGCCAAATTAATCAAAACAGAGAAATATTTGTCATCTATTTGCGACGTTGCCCACTTTCAGAATAAACGATCTTAATTAAGCCGCAAATACACTTGCCTGTAACTTACACGAAACGATGAGCTTGCAAGCCATTGAGACATTTGACTTCTATTTGGTGATTGACACAAGGTATGCAAGCTACTTGCAGACTTTCTTGCAAGATTGCCCTATCTAAACATAAATTTTAAAAAGAAATTATTATGCTCATAATTTTTGATTATCGCATATTATTTAGGTATGTTTTAACTATTCGATTTCAGAGAACGTTAAAATTGTAGTGTTGTTAAGTATATTGATTTTATCTAACTTCACCAAAACTGTATCTGAGATGTGGAAACGTAGTGGATTGTACATTTACTTATAGAATACTGTGTATAATATACCATACTATGTATTTATACATAATATGGTACAGTGGTACCTATTTCAATATTCCTACCTAAGAATTTAGATGATATTATTAACGTCAAATCAATCTGACTTCTAATAAAGACGCTTTACTTTGAGTCTAATTTTATTAAAAAATCCTTTACAGTCACTTGACAACAATAAAGCATTCAGGTGGATGGATTAGAAATTAATTATTTTGTGATTCAGTTCAGCGTTTTCATGCGTCATTCAGAATATTTTAATTATTTGAATGCCATACAGTAGTCATTTCAAAAATGTATTTCATTTGAGTCTAAGAACTAGCATCCTGTGAAAACACACACTTGCTAATAAACAGTGTTCAAAGTTGACAGAATAATATTATCTACTAAAACACTTATGTACACTGAAATAAACTTTTTTACTCTAACGCGACGCGTACCTCCTCCCAACACGTTATCGGCCGAACTATGTTCGTACGTCGGCGTCGTCCGCCAAACTTGTATAATGGATAATATTATCTGTTGTTCTTGCATAATATTTAAAAGAAATTGATTGCGTATCTTTTTTTTTTTTAAGTCTATGTTTACAATAATAATAATGAACTCTGTCTCTTAAACTAGGAGGCCTGTATCTTAAGAGACAGACTTTACAGCGTGCATTCGCCCCATCATGACCTATGCCTGTACCGTCTTTGGACAAGCATCCCCCTATAACATCTATAGGATGCAGACCATCCAAAACTGATTCCTTCGTAAAGCCACGGGAGCTCCTTGGTTTGTCCGGAACGCGAACTTCCATCTAGACCTAAAAATACCCACTATCCATCAGTTCCTAAAACGCATGTCCAAGCGTTACTTTGACCCCGCCGCGAATCACCGCAACCCTCTGGTTGTTGAAGCGGCCAATTACACCCCCTCGCGCATTAGTCGTTTTCGCCGTCCTAGGCATATCCTTTCTGACCCCGATGACCCTACCACACTCCTCCAGTAGAGCAGTAGGGCCACCAGTACAGTGCACAAACACACCCGACACCCATCGTACCGACCTCGCCGAGGTCCTCCGCGATCGCGACCTTCCCGAGTAAATAATACTCCCCCCGGAAGGATCATCAGCTCATTTTTGGTGAAAGATCGTCTGACTACAATGTTCACGTAAGTTTATTGTCATTCTATTTTGATTATTGCTGATAGCTGTGATGTTCTGTATGTATATAAAATGGCTAATATTGCTACAGAAGTAAGTTACGCAATGACTGTGCTATCGGATGGGACTTTAGGGGCATGAGGAACAGGGTGTAAAGTTCACTCATCCACCATAGAAAAGGGAGGATCCTCCAACCAGACGGGTGTTGTGTCTGGCGGGCCGACTGCCCGACTGTTGATTTCGGATAGTCTTATCTATGTCGTTCGCGCGGTAAACTCTAATTGCGCGATGCAGGATTTGTGTGACGTCATGTCTTTTGATGCGTAGTTAGTATGTGGCGGTGTAACCGCTACATCACTCCCCTCCGGAGACCGGAGGTCGATAGTGGGCTGAGTCTTGTATCTTGCGATGCTTCACAGTGCCAGCTAAGGTTCCAGTGAGTCGGAACCGGGTGCCGCACAGTTCGCGGTGAGTCGGAACTGTCTGCGGTGATTGCGGCGGTTGTGGTGATTGAGGTGATTGCGGTGATTGCGATGATTGAGGTGATTGCGGTGATTGAGGTGATAGCGGTGATTGCGCTGATTGAGATGATTGCGTTGATTCCCCAGTGAGTCGGAGTGATGAGGCTGAGGGTGATGACCAGGAATGCGCGTTCGCTGCATGCTGGTGGTCAGGATACCCGTTGAAGCCGAGGGTGCTGGCTGTCTGTGTGACTCGCCTCACGAAAGCTTGCGGGAGTGATGATGATGATGACGTCACGCTGAAGTAGTTGCACGAAGGCTGCGTTGACGTTCATACTCGGGGTCACCAATTTAGGGGCATGAGGAACAGGGTGTAAAGTTCACTCATCCACCATAGAAAAGGGAGGATCCTCCAACCAGACGGGTGTTGTGTCTGGCGGGCCGACTGCCCGACTGTTGATTTCGGATAGTCTTATCTATGTCGTTCGCGCGGTAAACTCTAATTGCGCGATGCAGGATTTGTGTGACGTCATGTCTTTTGATGCGTAGTTAGTATGTGGCGGTGTAACCGCTACAGGACGGTATATCGCCTCTTTTATTGAAAAATTGTCGCCACCTACTGATACCGCCACTTACCTTCATATACAACCGCTGTCTGGAACTGGGCGTGTTCCCGAATGCTCTTAAAAAGGCGATAGTCCATCCTATACACAAGGGGGGGGACAGAAATTGTGTCAATAATTATAGGCCTATATCAGTTCTGCCGACACTTTCCAAGATCCTTGAGAGGATCTTAAAAAATCGTCTCAGGACATTTTTGGAAAAACACAAGTTAATAGCAGACAACCAGTATGGCTTCCGAGCCGGTGTTTCAACAGAAGATGCTGTGCTAGGATTGACTCAAGAGGTAGCTAAAAATCTAGTCAAGAAGACAAAATGTTTAGGTATATTTCTAGACCTTTCTAAGGCATTTGACACAGTTTCTGTCCCCATCCTTACCTCAAAATTAGAACACTTAGGTGTACGTGGCGTGTCGCTTGATATATTTAAAGATTATCTCAAAAAACGCACCCAGAGAGTTAAAATTGATACCCACCTTAGTGAAGAGGAGTCGGTTACTTTCGGCGTCCCTCAAGGCAGCATAATGGGCCCCGCTTTATTTCAAATATATGTCAACGACCTTTGCAAAATGAGCCTCCCAAATACTAAGATATATGCATACGCTGATGACACCGCGATCGTGGTTCATGGACCTACTTGGGATACTATAAAATCTATAGCGGAGTCGGCATTAGCGGAAATTATGAAATGGCTCAATTTTAATCTTCTTACCATAAACATAAATAAATCCTGCTACATCCCTTTAGCAATTAGGCGAAAGACCGCACCGCCACACAGTTTTGCAATTACTGCCCATTCATGCTCAAACCGATCTGCACCATGCCGTTGTCTAGCACTAACTAGAAGTGACAGCGTAAAATACTTAGGTGTCCACATAGATGACGGACTTACATGGAAAAAACAACTTGACGCTGTCACGACTAGAACCTTGCGCCTCATTCATATATTTAAATCCCTCCGAAACTCTGCTAATGCCAATATTTTGAAAATGATTTATTTTTCACTATGCCAATCTGTAATAGGATACTGCATCTCTGTGTGGGGTGCTGCAATGAAAGGTTGCCTCCTGAGGGCAGAGAGAGCACAACGAGCCGTATTAAAAGTAATAACAAGGAAGCCCCATAGATACCCAACAACACAACTGTATGCAGACTGCAAGGTTCTTACAGTCCGTCAGCTCTTTGTGCTTCAATCTGTTCGTATGAAACATAGCAGCCTTCCCCCGTCTAACCCAAAAAATCGCACAAACCTTCCCTCAGGCACCCAACACAGGACCACGTTCGCAAAGCATCAGTATTATGTTATTAGCGCTTATATTTACAAAAAGGTTTATATAAAACTGAATATCTTAGACCTGAACAAACACAACCTAAAATTAAAAGTGACAGAATGGCTACTTAAACAGGACTATGCCGCAACGGAGACTTTACTGACCTTCATCGCCTAATAATAAGCACATACTCAACTCCATGCTCGTACGAATTACTTCTATCCTCGCATTCATACATACTCGCACATACAACTCCCCCACTCACTCACACATGAACACCACATCTACTTATCCCCACTCACACACACCTACACACCTTTAATTACACTCATTGAATTTCATTTATTCTCACCCACACTCTCTCACAAAAAAAAAAAACTTTAAAAACTTGTAACGTAAAATATAACTTATTTTTATTATTATTTTTTCCCTTTTGAAGACACAGTCCACTCATACATAATATCAATTGGAACCTCATTGCGAATCACTCTCTCTTAAGATACAGGATACCCTAGTTTAAGAGACAGAGTTTAATCAATTGTGTACAGATTTCTCAGCATCCAAATGTTTTATGTAAATGTTCTCTATCTGTATTTTTGGGAAATAAAGATATTTTATTTATTTATATAAGTGTTAAATCGAATTATGGAATATTCATATTCTATTTCTTTTCATTGATAAAGTTGTTAGCTTTGAGAAATGGTCCAAGAGATGAATGTGATAACAATACTAAATGCTAATGTAAAAATGTGTTGTTAAAATACTTCAAAACTAGCTGCTGTGGAGTTTCTTATTCTTCTTCTCCACGAAGACCTAGATTTGGAACGGATAACTTTCTCATTAACTATACTTATCTTTTGGCAAATCTAATTGAAATAAATGTTTCTTGCCTCTTGCCTCTCTTATAAGTGCCTCTGAGTCTTGTGTCCATGTGCTTTTCAACCGACTTCAAAAAGGAGGAGGTTCCAATTCAGTTGTTTTTTTTTTTTTTTTTGTTTGTTACGCGATTACTCCGCCAACTATAAATTGATTTTGATGATTCTTTTATTTTTGGTAGGGCATATTTCAGAAGTAGTCCCATGTAAGTTTGGTCAAGATCTGATGAGGGGTTTTTGAGTTAGCTTCAATAAAACGTATTTTTCCCACCTAGTATATGTGGATGATGTTCTAATAGTTTCTGTCACTGTAATACCACAGTGGTAATACATAGCAGGTAGTGGTATTCAAATTATTGTAGGGGATTTATGTAAGTAGGTACTACAACTAAAAAGTGAAAAATAAAAACTTTTTTTTACAAAAAATAAAACCGACTTCCAAAAAAAAAACACTACAAAGTAAATAAAAGTTTTTATCTAAAATCCTTTTCCCTATTACACCATATTCATAGATATTAAAATACCTATATAAAAAATAAATAACTAGTGGGTAACCATTCTGACACTCAAAAGTAGATAGTTAGGTTAGGATATCAATGCCTATAAATGTACTTTTTCATCCACTTTCTAACAAGCGCGTAGTTTTAAATTCCCCATAAAATAATAATGATCTATCCTTGATCCAGCCTGTCCCAACTTGCTAACCTCCCCTCAGTGACACCCTAAGCCGAGGCTCGTACCGCACAAGTAGTGGGCTTTTTTTTTGGGTGGGAAATCATCAAATGACTTCTCCCGCTCTGTCCAGAGCGGGAAGGCGTGTTCTGTCAGTATGAATCTGCTCTTACTGACTAAAACCCACCCGAAACAACCGTGTCCAGGACCTGCGTCAGGTGGACAGGTGGTGCCCTTAGCGAGCGTACGTCTATTATTAATTAGAATAGTTTATGCCCCTGGCTGGAGGCTTTGCTCAAGGCAGCCACAGGAAAGTCCGGATAAGCAGCTACGACCTAAGCGGTCACCTGTAAGATGCCCTAGTTAAAAAAAAATAAAAAAAAATAAGCGAGTCAGTCGATCTTCGGATTCGACTCAATAAAGAGCCCCCTGCTCCCGAGAAAACTGTCGGTTTACTGTGTATCTAAGTACCTACTGAAATAAAAACCTTGTAATTGTTTGCACAGACTTGTTTATCCCAATAAAACGGGAACTCCAAACCCTGAAGATATACCTCTCGGCACTCCTGTTCCTACATACCTATATGTAATCACGTTCTCGAAACCGGTTCTAATGATTTCGATGAAAGTTGCAATACAGGGGTTTACGGGGGCAAAAAATCGATATAGCTAGGTCTCATATCTGGGAAAACTCGTTTACTCCGTATTTTCACCCGAGCAGAGCTCGGTCGCCCAAAGTTTGGAACAAGATGGCTACCTTAGAATAATGTCATGGCAGCATGGAATTAGTAAGTACCTACTATCATGGCAGCATGGAATTAGTATGAACTAGACTGTACTATTTAATGAGCATGCTCTATTTTCACCAGAGCAGAGCTTGATCGCACAGGTAGGTAGGTACTAAGTTTTAAAATGGTAAGTTCATCCACCAAGTAAATAAATCAAGAATAATACCATACTACACAATTTAAAATAGACATAATTGTAAAATCGCAAAAGAAAATGCACATAACTAGTTTCCATTACGTAAACACCTGCCAAGAAAGGATTCTTGATGATATCTAATGGGGTAAAAGGGATACAATTTGTTTTTCACGGACATCACCCCGGGGCAAGCTAGTATAGTAATGGTGCTTCGTTGCAATTTGTAAGACCCTTTGAATCATTACATTTTCGACATGGCTTGCTTGTATAGATAGAAACAGGTAATAAATAAGAACGTATTAGGCGAACTTTGACTTTACCTTGTTAGGGTTGCCATTTTCGGACCAATATTTTTTTATTTATTAATTTTTGACTGGGCAAAGTGGCATTGGGTTTTTCCATCAGTGGTTTCTCAGAAGCAGCCTGGAGTCTGGATTTGGGCCCGGTTGATGGCAATAGGCTGCCCCCTATTACATGGCGAAATGTGGGTGTACTACAGGTCCATTTCTTTTAGGGATTACAAGCATGATGCTATATATATGTGAGGAAACCCTAATATGATCATTTCTTAAAATATCAAAATCAAAGACAAAGTCAAATAATTGATTTCAATTAGGCACAAAAAAGGCACTTTTGAACGTCAAAATTAAAAAAAAATATATAATCATTGATTCTAGTCGCCCCTTCCAAAAGGTAGTTTTCGTATGGAGAAGCATGGGCAAGATACTCCACCGTTACTCTTTTAAAATGTTTTCACAATATCTTGTAAGTACCTATATATTAATTATATAATTATATGTGAAGACGATGCACCTAAAATTAGATTACTATACCACGCTATGTGTAGTGTGTTGTATAAAATCAAGGTTATAAAAAATAATATTATACAATTAAATTGGCTACCAGTTAGATTTTGTCCAGATTCAAAATTACCCTATGGAGCAGGACCAGCATGTTTCCAAGCATTTTTATCTTGGATATAATCCTCTAATTTGTAGCTTGTTTACAAAGTGTACTTTTTATATGAGTTAATTTTCTTTCATTTAATTCTAATATATCACAAGGCATTCTGTTGTAACATTTAACACCAATTGTAAGTAAAATGATGAAGACATATATATAAGAAAAACAAAAGTAGATGTAGGAGTAATTAAAATAGAGATTTACACGTCTTCTTGTTGGCTCTAACAGAGTATACGTTCGTTTTATATAGTAAGAAAAGTTACAAGCCAGCTTTGCCTGCCAAGGTTGTTATGTAGACGTTTTTCTAAATAGGACGTGCAAAAATTTAATTTTTTACACTAACCCTGGTAGCACCGGTTAAACCGCAGTAGTTCAATTGAACTGACTCAAATCATTTACCGCTACTCGCATCCGATTTGAGTAGCGGAAAATAACGCAAGTCTTTTAAATTGTCCTACGGCGGTTTCGCTGCTATGGTTTCGCGGCGGAGGTGTGCTACCAGCGTAAACATCGTGAGAAATCCTGTTCATAGGCTGAAATAACCAAGGCAAGCATAGATAACGGTCTATGCTTGTTACATTTCGCTTAAAACAAATGTATTATTTTAATAAATTAGTTCAGAATACGTAGTACCAGCCCTACGCGCAAATATATTTTCACGTTAGCAGGTAAAACGGATTGGGTAGCAAAATGAAGTGAGGTTTTGTGTTTCTAACATTTTATTACTCGAGTTTAGAGATGGGAACGAATAGCCATGGTAGTTCATTTTAATTTTGTTTTTTAGTAGCGCCCGCCGTAGTTTAGGACTAGTGTTCTGCGTTTATATTCGGGAGGCAATTTTAATTCTCTAATAAAATGTGGGTCTTGTATAATCCTAATTATATTATATTTATATATATATATATATATACATTTACATAATAAAGCGTATTGTTTCTATGTCTATATTTTCAAAATCATTTAGAGAATATATTCTGGAAGGTTTAATTGCATAATACATTAATATTAAAACTACATTTAATTAATAAATCTTGGTGTTTTGTCAAGTCGTAAAAATTGAGTGAAACGGGGGCGAGTAGCTAGTGCTAAAATATTTGTTTACTAGTATTGATATTAAATCTTATTTTTCTAAAAGTTTGGGCGAAGTGGATTTAATAAACTTTATGATGGAGCGCCGTATAGTTATCGGTGAATATTGGAATATCTGATACTGATTTTTCCGATAGATATAGTAAAAAATGGCAAAGGGAGAGTCATCATCATTTCAACCGAAGTACGTTCACTGCTCCTAGACTTCGACCGGTTCTGCTCTTCTCGCATTCTGCAGTGGATTCCTGCAGCTTTCACAAGGTCATCGGTCCACCTTGTGGGGAGGTCATCCAACGCTACGCCTTTCGGTACGCGGTCGCCACTCCAGAAACTTTCAGCCCCTTCGGCCATTAAATGGAGAGTATTTATTTAAAAATGACGAGCCGCACCATTGTTCTGTTTTTAAATTTCTGATGACATAACTGCAATCATCAAATCTTTTCAAGCGAAGTGAATAATTAAGGCAGATTGCCTGATTCTTATGATGATTTCCCCTTTGACTGCAGTCCATCTTTGTTAAAAGACATACAATTTGGAGGTACCTACTTTTTTTGCAGTGGAAGTTCCATACGCTGATTAATATTGCACATAATAAAATCGGGATATTCATGAAATGGAAGTTTAGAATGTTGTAAGTCAAATAAAAGCTAAGCATTTTTTACTTGGACAAAGCCGCAGAATTTTCAGAAAAGCAAGTTATCGTGGGAACACAAGTCTTGTTATCATGTAGCCTAATTATTTTCTGTAAACTGTTTTCTTGCGAAATTCTTGGAAATGTTTGGCATATTTTAATTTCTTAACATTTCTAGACAAGTTTACAAGTTTATGTTCAGTGACTGCGTACTTAAGCATATCACTTATTATGTATTTGTGGTCTAAATCTTAATTGAATTGTTTGATCCTTGGAAAAACATAGGAAACTATTTCTTAGTACCTATTTTGTCAACGAAACCATCCTTTCGTAATAGGTCTTAGTTTCGAAGTTATTAACAGACTATGGTTTATTAATGACGTTTGTGGAAGATTGGTCAGTGATATATTCAGCGGTTTTTTTAGCAGAAATAATGAGAAAGAAGCCATATGTAAGGATGAGGTGGAGTGTTATAACAATCCGGTTAGTTTTACTACTTAAGTTTTGTAATTAGGTTACGAAATCGTTCCAGTTACACAAATCTCGCAACATGCGAACAAACCAGAAAAAATAATACACCTATATAAAGTTTCCAGGGCGCTAACTTATTACGTCACGTCCGAACTTAAAACGAGCCATTACTCCAAGTGAGAAGTCTTTAAAATTTAATTTTCAAAATGTTTACTGTGAAATAATTTTATTACCGCAGACGGCAGCTTTGGGTGATTATAATGACAAATGTTTTACAAAGGCGGCCTGCTTTCTCCAAGTAACAATTTTTGCACGACAATATTATTTATGCTCTCTTAACAATAAACGAACTATTTCTTAGGGCTGCTATTTAATTTTGTCCCAATATGTGCAAAATTCAGCTGTGGATATCACAAAGTTATTGCCATTTTGCCTGACACAATCGTGCCAGAATGTGTGCAATACCTATGTATTGCACACATTCTGGCGCAATTGTGTCAGGCAATACCTATGTATTGCACACATGTCAGAATGTGTGCAATACATAGAATTCATCATATATCAACTTTATGATACAATATGATGAATTCGAAATATCATGTCATGTACGAGAGCCGAGAGACTAGGTAGTAAACGAACATAATAAATTTATAATCACTGTCGAATTATGGTTTTAAAATAGGATAATTATTATTAGTTTAGTGCTGAATTGGGATAATATAAACTAATAATTTTATAAACAAACAAACAAACCAACATACTAACTTACAAAAAATCTAATCTTTTCTCTTTATAATATTATTTTAGATTAGATATAGTATATCATATCTATTACTAGACGGCTTATTGGTGATTCGCCCGAATTTACTCGCCCGAACAGAGTCGGCGAATCGATACTTTTAAATAATATTATGTATTTATGAGGCAATTCGCACGAAGTTAATTTGCGTGGAAATTGTCCTTGGAGTCCCTGGTCTTAAACCAAATGACATGATTGCCAATACAGCTGTAACAAATCTAATTTCATAAAAAATAGAGAATATTGTAGGTATACAGGGTGTTTGGCGCATGGACCGACACAATTTTTTCAGGGATTTGGGAGGTCATTAGCTAGGTTCTACCCATACACCCTTTGTCCCAAATGTCACGGTTACATATGATTATTTTTTTAAAATGAAAAAAAATCCCAAAATGTGTCCTTTAATTTGAAATAACTTTTTTGTTTGTGGGTGTAGTGGCACAAAACAAATTTTGTTGCATTCTCCAAAGTCTTTTAAATCTAAAAACATCTTTGTTTTATACAACTGGTTTCAAGAAAATTCCTTACAGGCTTCCAAAGTTAATTTTTTTATTTAATGAATGAAATTTTACAACTTCTAAATTAATTATAAAAAAACTAAAAGCCATTTTGAACTTAGCTTTATTTAAAAAAGTTCTTTAGTTGATACCCTTTCTAACGGTATGCTACATGTCATAGAAATTATTCATTATGTAGTCAAAATACTAGTTAGGAGAGTCAGGGTTAAGAAAAAGACTTTTTAAGGTTATTTGGTTTTTATTAAACTAAAGTTATAAAAAAGGAGGCAAAACACCGGGAAAGGTGGAAAGTAATGGGGGAGGCCTTTGCCCAGCAGTGGGACAGAATAGGCTAGTTAAAAAAAAGTTATAAATCTTGTTCAAATTGACCTCCTCCATTTCGTATGCATGCACGACATCTGTTTCTTATTTCAACTGTCGTTGTACGTAGTCGCATTTCTTCTTTCATAGTTTGGAACGCGCCGGTTATTCGTTCAATCAGAACTTCCCTAGTGGGCACTTCTGTCTGGTAAACCAATTCTTTTGCACGTCCCCAGACGTAAAAATCCAAAGGTGTCAGGTCTGGGGACCGTGCGGGCCACGGAATAGGGCCGCCTCTACCAATCCATGCGTTTGGAAAGGCATTATCTAAATGCTCTCGCACGTTCAGTTGGTAGTGTGCTGGACAGCCGTCATTTTGGAAAACTATCGGCACACCTTCTTCCAAAACTGGCACAACAAGTTCGGGTAGATCATTGATTAAAAAATTTAAATAAATGTCTCCATTCAACCTTTCAGGCAAAAAATATGGGCCGATGAGATTGCGTCCAATAACACCAGCCCAAACGTTGACACTGAACTTTCTTTGAAAAGAACTCTGCCTTTTAACGCGAGGATTTTGGTCTTTGTGACTCCAGTGGTGAAGATTGTGGAGATTCACTATTCCCTCACGGCTAAAATTTGATTCATCGGTCCACAAAATTCTTTTCAAGAAGTTGCCATGAAAATTGAAATAGGTTAAAACGGGTTTTTTGTTACAATAAAAAAAGGCTGGTGTGTTATTTACCTTGAACAGGGGTGTAATGAAATGCATGCCTCCCATCTGCCCGAAGAACCTCCCAGACTTTCCATACTGTTAAGTTAAGTCTTGCAGCAACAGTTCGTATGCTTGTTGTAGGTTCCTCATCAAAAGCTTGAAGAATCATTTCATCATGAACATTATGTTGCACGGCACTCACTCGAGGTTCTTGATGATTTAGGTTTCCTGTCTCTCTCAAACGTCGATAGGTTGTAGAGAAGGTTTCGTGGTGTGGTATACGTCGATCAGGATATCGCTCCTGATAAATTCTTCGCGCTTCGCGCGCATTGCAGTTAGCCCTGCCATACGCGAGTAGCATGTCGGCATACTCTTCGTTACTGAAGGTAGGCATTTTACTATCAACACCGAAGATAAACACAACAATAAAACAGTTTAAATGCGGAAAAAACAATAACAATAACAAGATTTAACAAACAAAACTCAATGAAAAAAAAGAGAAGAATGTGAAACACACGGGCACTTCCAACAGCAGAGATAGTCAGACCTCAACTGACTGCACCGTACCTGTCACATCCCGAACGTCCAACTCAATGTTAGACAAAGACAAAAATCATTTTACATGTGCAAGAAAGAGACGAACTTTTTACCTGCGCTTACATTGACGCGACGGTATCGTTCAAACTGGTTCCATTGTTTTGTGCGGTTCGGCCGTGGCATAGTAGTATCCGTTATTTTTACAACATAAATGAATAATTTCTATGACATGTAGCATACCGTTAGAAAGGATATCAACTAAAGAACTTTTTAAAATAAAGCTAAGTTTAAAATAGCTTTTAGTTTTTTTTATAATTAATTTAGAAGTTGTAAAATTTCATTCATTAAATACAAAAAATAACTTTGGAAGCTTGTAAGGAATTTTCTTGAAACCAGTTGTATAAAACAAAGATGTTTTTAGATTTAAAGGACTTTGGAGAATGCAACAAAATTTGTTTTGTGCCACTACACCCACAAACAAAAAAGTTATTTCAAATTAAAGGACACATTTTGGATTTTTTTTTCATTTAAAAAAAATAATCATATGTAACCAACCGTGACATTTGGGACAAAGGGTGTATGGGTAGAACCTAGCTAATGACCTCCCAAATTCCTGAAAAAATTGTGTCGGTCCATGCGCCAAACACCCTGTATAATGTCAAATAATGAAAACATTATGTCAAAGAATTAAGTAAAAAAAGGGTAAAATTAAATAATCATCGTAATTTGGGAGCATTTAATAGACAGAAGAAAGAAATATAATAATAGAAACAATAAAGTATGGTCTTCAACCTCTGCACATGCTACGTCACATATGTGATCAACAGACCAAGTTGTACCTTTCTTTCCTTATGCCTGAATCAACGATTACATAATATCAAGGACACACACACACACAGTCAAACAGACAAAAAATCTAAAAAAAACTATATTTGCGGCATCTGGCTCGTACCCACACCTCGTAGCAATTAAACTAACCTAACCTAACTTACTATACAGTAGAGAACGTCGCGGCAGCGTCGGACGGTTCGCATAATGCATTTTTATACTCATAACTTCGAAATTTAATGTCCGATTCGAATGAATTATAAACTATTTTACACAAAAGCTGTTATTGTGACTTAACTATAATAGTTAGATATATTCCCTCGCGGACTTTTTTTGTAGGTAATATTAAGTACATTAAACATGTAGTACATAATTTTTATATATCATCACTAGTTTTCTCAGCGCACGCCAAATAATGAATTTTATAGGCAAAATTTTGCTTCTTTGGGTTACATTATTGCAATTTGAATAGGGTTTTTTTTTATATATTGAAAATAAATTATTACTTAAGTTACAACAAAAAAATTTTGCTTTTATTTGTGAAAAAATGGTTAAAATCGGTTCAGTAGTTTCGGAGCTTATTCGGTACAAACAAACAAACAAAAAAATCTTTCCTCTTTATAATATTAGTATAGATAATTTACTAGTTAATAAAAACCGCCCAAGTGCGAGTCTGACTCGTGCACGAAGGGTTCCGTATCATTATTTATAAAAACGGCAAAAAATCATGTCTGTTGTATGGGAGCCCCCTTAAATATTTATTTTATTCCCTTTTTATAGCGGCAGCAGAAATACATCATCTGTGAAAATTTCAACTGTCTAACTGTCACGGTTTATGAGATACAGCCTGGTGACAGACGGACGGACCGCGAAGTCTTAGTGTACGAACTGAGTGAAAAGCGTCCAGCGGAGCGTTCAGCGTTGCGTGCAAGCGGCGAAGGCAACCGCTCGGCCGCCACTCAGGACACCTACGTGTTAAAGCATCTGTTTGACACAAACGCCGCACGCCGGCACTCAGGCCGTATACTTATTAATGGGGTCCGTTTTTACCCTTTGGGTACGGAAACCTAAAAAAACACCAATAGTTGAAAATAATAAAAAATAATACCTTTAACTCTTACGTTGAAAAAATAATGGTTGACACCTCACATACAACACAAAAACGAACTTCAAAATAAAATTAATACTTAACATTTTAACTTTTTTAAATTATTTTGTAGATCATCTAAGGTTTTATTTCATACAATATTAAAATTCTCTGTAATGTAAAGTTAGTTTCATGCATGTACCATTATGAATTTGCAGGTTACAGGTTGCACATTTGCAGGTTATTTTCGTCATGTATTATGTATTTGGCCGCGACTGTAGATAATACTGTTTCGTCACTTAACCTAGTTAAATTATCAATAACTGCGTGTATATTTTAAGCTAAAAAAGAAGCCAATACGTGTTGACTTTTCTTGGGAAGAAACATTATGTTCCCGAATTAATACCAAATCTCTAACAAAAATTTTAGTATCAAAATACAATAAACGGTCACTATGACGACATGTCAAAATATGCATTAGGTTGTTTAAACTACTAATATAATCGTTTTCTTCAGCATATAGATTATCTAAATATGGCAATGCACATAATATTAATTTCATCATCATCATCATAATTTCAGCCATGGGACGTCCGCTGCTGAATATAATCCTCCCCTAATGATTTCCAAATCGGCCGGTTGGAAGCGACCTGCATCCAGCGGCTTCCTGCAACCTTTATTAGGTCGTCTGTCCACCTTGTGGGTGGACGTCCTACGCTGCGCTTGCCGGTACGTGGCCTCCATTCCAGAACCTTTCTGCCCCATCGGCCGTCAGTTCTGCGCGCTATGTGCCTCGCCCACTCCACTTCAGCTTGCTAATCCGTTGGGCTATGTCAGCGACTTTAGTTCGTTAATAGGTAGTTATTGTTGTTAATTTACCTAATTTTAATGTATGTAGGGTGTCGCTGTACTATGTCCCTTTTAGTGATGCTCAGACTATTTCCAATTAAAAGAACTACAATAGTCTGCTCATTCATTTGTTTTTTTATTTTATGAATGTTTTGTAAATGCAGGTTTGTATGGTAACAACAGTTAATCATGGTATGTTTAGATCGGTTAGTTAATTAGGATCCAAAAGCTGTTCCTAATCTATCAGAATATACCAAAACATTTATTTGAGTAGGATTGATAGCTTTCCTAGTATGAGTTAAAATGTGACTTCTACCTCTTTGCGTTGTACTTCACCAAATCCATTAACTCACAGGCTTCCTCCAAGCGCTCGTTTAACATTTGCTGACTTGACTCATACTTACAAGATATTTCCCTGCTCAGTAATTCCTTTTGAAGGTCTTGTATGTAAACATCATACATTTGTCTGCTGTCCATCTTAATATTACATACATGTTGTTGGCTTTTTAATTTAAAATGTTCTTTCCTAAGATTAATATTTAACTTTGTGACTTCAAGAGTTTCTCATCCTTTTTATATTTTTACTAATTTTAATATAATTCTTAATTTTGTTATGACTGGTTATAATTAGACATCTACATAGTTAAGGTTTAGTCGTCAGAAGCCCACCGTTGTCATGGACCTGCCGTGGCAACGGTGGGCTTCTCACACTCTAGTCCGGATACACTACCAACCAACTCGTCGAAAAGGTTAATAGTGTTGGCAACCTGCTCCCTGGCTTTCAGAGAGTTGATGGTAAAAATAGTGTTTTGTGCCTTGCACAATTCGACTTCAAGGCCTAATATACATCTCAGTGCCTGGTCAAGAGTGTCACTGCATTGTTGAAAATCTGACACTACTTGACGGAGATCCGACGGACGGAGAACTGACGTGCGTGTCGCGTGTATGAACGTATTCGAAGCAAAATGAGTATGCAACAGCAGCAGGGGGCGTTCTGTAGTTTCTGCCTAACTCAATTGGAAGAAGGCGTGAGAGTATGTAGGTATGTATGTAATGGACCCGATGCTAAAAGGAAATATTTTTTTACTTCGAACAGTTGCAGACAGTTTTCTTCTTTTTTTGTTTGTTTCCGCGGGGTTTTCTGGCTGTTCTTTCTTCCCGCCGCTTTGGCATAGAGTAAACTAAAAACTTTTCCTTGCTCTCTCAAGTTTTTTTCGACTCGGAGACTGTTTGTCGTGACTTTCCGGATTATCTGGCTTTTAAAAATACATGATCAAACAAGGTGATTTTATTTCTATGGCGGTATTTTTTGCTGTGGGTTTAGGTCTCAAAATTGAATTAGTTTAATATTAAGTTAGTTTACAAACTGAATGATTTTGAAGGATATTGCTATCCATTGCTTCATATTTATTAAGTTCGAAAATTTGTCTGCTCTACAACGTAAATAACGCAATGAATATTGTTGAACTGTCAAAATGAAAGCCATTGCTTCTGTGTGTGTTACACAATTAAATGGCAGTGTTATCCATATTCAAAGTACCACGAATTTCAGACATTAAGCTTCAGTTACACAGCCTCCTAACTTACAGGCATTTGGTTTAACTTACAAGTTACAACAAAGTTTCTTCGCTCTCACTCTACCTGTTGTTCGGTGGTGATCTTCAACTTTGTAATAGTATTTACAATTAGTGTTAGAAACGCTTCAATTTCAGCTTTGTCCGTGTTGATACCGCCGCCCTCTAGGTTTATTTAAACGAAATGCAAGTTGCGAATGGTTGTTTTATGAGGACTTTGTATGAAGACTTGAAAATGCATTTTTTTACCTGCATATTTTGTAGGCGATCGCAAGGGTAGAGCATATACACGCCGTGCAGGTTCAGCGTCTGAATAGTGAGCGAAATTTTTCGATCTTGCGTGAACGCGTTCTAAGAAAACAGGAATGATTCTTGAAACTAAAATAAAAGAAATAAATAAAATTCGATGACGGATATCGCATCATCCACCAACCCGTCGTCAACCCGGGTGGTGGGTAATGGCCAACTCCCTCCCACTGAGAGGGGGCCCTATGTCCCAGCAGTGGGTACGTTATAGGCTGATTATGCTATATCAATACTTACTTAGGTACGTAAACTTAAAATTAACAATATTCAGAAGTCAACGGAGGTAATTCTACCAAGGATTCGAAATTCGATTTTAGCTGTATTTTCGGAAAACATGAGAATGTAAGATAATATATATATGTATGATAATATAATAACACTAAGGGCCTATTTCACGATGACCGAATAGCCACTACTTACCAAATTAAATAAAAAATGGAACAGAATTTGTGAATATCTGCCAAGTAAGTTAACGAGAACCTAATCGTAAGTGGTGAACCAGGCCCTGAGTGTTGGGCACGCCACTATTGCGGCGATAAGTCCCCTCTTTGAGGAGTGGCTAGAGAGGCGCCACGGCGTCCTTACCTTCCGCCTGACGCAGGTCCTCACCGGACACGGCTGTTTCGGGAGGTACCTGTTTTGGATAAGGAGGGAGGAAACGCCCGGGTGTCATCACTGCATGGATCGCTCGGAGGACACGGTGGAGCATACGGTGGAGGTATGCCCAGCTTGGGCAGTGCACCGCCGTGTCCTCGTGGAGGCGATCGGTGGCGGGGATCTCTCGCGTCCAGCCCTGGTCCAGGCCATGGTACGGAGCGAGAGGGCATGGGAGGCCGTCACCTCTTCAGTAATGCTCGCAAAGGAGGAGGCGGAACGCGGGAGGGTGAGGCAAATTTCGCGCCCTCACGCCCCTAGCCGCCGCAGGAGGAGACGCCCTGGGCGTCGGGAATCTATTTCCGATTCCCGGCCACCGTAGGAGTGGGCTTGCGGACGGTGAGTAATGGGTAGCTCGCTGTCCGGTAAGGACCAAGCCCGGGTCAACGGCGCGTTGTGTTCCACGCGCGCCTCAAAGAGATGTCAGCAAGTGAAGCGGTCCGATGAGACCATTGCCTGCCGGGGTTGCGGGAAAGTCCGAAAGGGATACAGTGGCCCCCTGGCATTGCACAGGCAACAGAAGGAACACGGGTGGGTTTTAGTCAGTAAGAGTCTGACACGCCCTCCTGCTCCACCCAGAACGGGAGAAGTCATTTGATGATTTCCCACACACAAAAAAAGGCCCTGAGTGTGCTAAGAAGTTGGTTGATAAAACACTAACACAACGAGTTGGCTATCTATATAAAAACTATTCACAATTTCTCACTTTCAGGTAAAATAACAAAGCTTATCCAGGATCAAATTAAATTAGCTGAATAAACTACACAGACGTGAGTGATATGTATCGAAATAAAAACACAAAAAAGCAACACTTAAAAAAAAACGACTCTCATATTTCAAGTTACTACGGGATCAACGACCGCACGTTGTATAATAGAAGTTTAGATTGTTTTATCGCGTTCAGATATTGATAAGATCACGTCTATCAAGTTTCGCTGGCTAATTTATTTTGATCCTGTATAAATTAAAAATTCATCATCTGCCTAGCTGTTTTCCAACTATGTTGGGGTCAGCTTCCAATCTTACCTGATGGAGCTAAATACCAGTATTTTACATGGAGCGACTGTCTATGTGACTTCTAAAAAATAATTACTGGGTACTAAAATACCCTTTGGTAAGAATGGTTCTTAGACTTTTGTGCTTCTTACTACTCGTAACTACTATCAAAGATCTAAAAATAACAGCCGGGAGCGACGGTTTAACGTATATTTCGAGGCTCCGAGGGGTCCCGATATTTAATGGATGTTCACTCATCCCCGGACCGACCTCGGCAAACGCAGCTTAACCTTCCGTCGTACCATGCGGCTGTCATTATTTAACCACAAGTCCCTTATTGAAATACAAATACAGCATGGAAATACACTACATTACATTGTACAATTATTGAATTAACTATCTCAATGATTTAATCGTCAATTATTCGTAAACAATGCGTTATTAAAACCAAACATGTGCAATATTTGCACTCCACAGCGCTGCAGCATGAAATGGTTTGTGTAAACCTCGCTTTAAAGCACATAAATAGTGCAGGCTCTTAACATTTTCCATTTACTTTATTGCACTAAAACTTTCCCTGGCGTCGTTGTGGACATAAAACTGTGGGTGGTCCAAAATAATAAGTTAGGTAGGTCTTTTAGTTACGGGCTTGAGCGTAACTCAGTGAAAATGACGCTGAGGTCCATCGTCTACGATGCAAAATCAAAAGCAAAAATCATTTATTAAAACTAGGCTGAGAATCAGCAGTACCAACTTACCAGGTTGTAAGCCGTGGGTTCGAACCCAAGTAGGCGCTTTACTTTGTGTAAATCATTTCATCGCCACAGTCACTGCTCTCAAAACGGTGAAGGAAAACATCATGAGGAAACCGGCATGTCCTAGAGTCCACAGCTGTAGCAGACGGAACATTATAGGCCGATTATGCTAAGGCCGAGAATCACAAGCACTTTTCGAACGTCAAAATTTCATAAGACAGTCCCCCCAAAACGCCCGCCCTTCACTACTTCCTAGTACTTTAACTGGGAAGAAGAAGTGGCGCAACAAACACCCACACACAGATAGAAAAACTTGCTACTCAAAAGTAACGTGATATAAACTCAAGTCACCAATGAGTAGCTATAATGACACAGCAGTGTTATTTCAATGGTTATTCGTACATAATGCGACTTACTAACGCGTTATCAACGTCATGTGCATTACAACCATGGCCCTTAAAATTGAGTAGACTCATTTTGTGTTAAGTGTGATCTTCTTCTTGGTCGCTTACATCATTATGATTTAAAAGAGTGTCCGTGTAGTTCCTTGCCCGTTCTTCTCCATATGTGCCTACTTTCGATTCCGACCCCTTGACAGTTCAAAAGTGTTCCATCGTGAAGTTTGTGAATGATGTGCTTCCGTTTCGTTCACTTCTCGGCTTCTCTAACAGATAGTCCAGTGAGGGTGGTTACTTGATCTGACCAGCGGCAGCCCTTCTACCTTACCCATCACCACTAAGTTTTCAAGGCTATCTCGTTCCCGACGGCCAACATGACCAAAGTAACCGAGAATCCTTTGATAACAGATCTTGGATAATTGTTTAAAGTGTGATACAACATACAGAAATGCATGAAACTGATTTAATAGTCTCATCGACACTGAATGAAATAGTCTGATCGACACAATTTGATCGGCATGAGTTACATACGTTTGTCAGCTACATAACTGTAAAAATTAGTGACTTTCAGTTACGTTGGTTACCAATATCACTTTTAGTAGTCCTATACTTTTTGTAAGTGCGGTTTGTAATTAAAATCTTAATCATCATTAAATCTCATTCGAAATCCTCATTCCACCAGTAACAACTAAATATCAGAGGGCGCACGACCG
Source organism: Xanthia togata (assembly GCA_963853775.1). NCBI lineage: Eukaryota > Metazoa > Arthropoda > Insecta > Lepidoptera > Noctuidae > Xanthia > Xanthia togata. Next base: position 24,790,882 of record OY970794.1, on the reverse strand, counting down.
TGTCAAGTAGGTAATCATTCAAAAAAATAAATTCGAAAAGTAAATTATAAATTCTATGATTTTTTTTTGGTTGGAAATACTCGTTTTGCACATTTTAACACTAATTAAGTTTGAAGATTTTATTATAATTGTGCTTATCGCATTTTTGAACCACAACGCTTGCTTTTACTGTCTCTTATGCGTGGGTATGCGGGCGAGGAGTACTTAGAAATAAAAGTCAAAAATATTCTGAATAATTACAAGTCTCTGAACACAAAGGATTGAAATATATAATGTAAACGACGTTCCACCGAGTACGTGAGGTGCGGGCGCAAATCAATCAACTTTTAGGAGTATGAGAAACAGGGTATAAAGTCCACTCATCCACCATAGAAAAGGGAGGATCCTCCGACCAGACGAATGTTGTGTCTGGCGGGCCGACTGCCCGACTGTTGATGTCGGATAGTCTTATATACGAGTATGTCGTCCGCGCGGTAAACTCTAATTGCGCGATGCAGGATTTGTGTGACGTCATGTCTTTGATGTGTAGTTTGTATGTGGCGGTGTAACCGCTACAAACTCACTGCAAAGGTAGTCACAATGATCACCGAAACTAAGATAGTTGTATTATCGCCTCAAAAATCGAACAAATTTACATGACATTTACTTCGCGTGGTCGTGTTAAGTCCACAGTAGTATTAAAAGAAAGAAAGAAATAATAATATTTATTTGGACACAGTTTGTGAAACACCAAAATAACAAAGTGTGTGCCTCATGGCTACGCCAAAAAGGTTCATTTCAGCATTAATGCCAGACAAATGCTGTCTGACGCTGGTTAACGTTAAGATCATCATTCACCGTCATCAAATTACAACTCAAAGAGATACTGAGCCAATAAATTTTACGACCGCTCATTAATACTTAATTCCAATTTCGTACTGCAGCTAAAACCGTTTTAAAATTTCCATATAACACTTAGTAGAATTAAATGTGTCTACAAAATTCAATTTGGATGAATTTTACAGTCGTCTTAAATTCTGAGGGATGATAAAAGATCCTCTTACAATTATTTTGAAGGAGGCTTTTTGCTGTAATTACGGTCGTTTTCCTACTGTTTTCCGGAGAATATCTTTTTGGTGTTCTTAATCTTTTTTCACCCCGTTTTATCTTCTCGAGTAATCTGTGTCATTTATCTTCGTGAAAGAGAAAAATATAAAATTAATTGGTTAATACAGTTAATTCATCGGTTTCGAAATCTTATTTCTTATTTTCTTGCTTTATTTAATAGAAATATTTTTTTAAATAAATATATATATCTGAAATATTTGAATTTGGTATGAAAATGTTTTTTTTATAGAAATAAAAACATTGTTTTTTACTAGATTACGTAATTTTTTTTTTTCAGTGACGACGATTGTTTTTTTTTTTCGTGTTTGATGTGTAATATCTTTTCACTCGCTTTCCTGCAATCTGTGGAGTGGGAAATGTATGGGAGTGATTTTGTGAAAATGGACGTAAGTGTATTACTCGTACATTAAGCCGGGGTAGCGCGCACTATTTGATTAGACCAATGAGCGCGCGCGGTGCTAGACTTGGCCGTTAGAAACGACCTTCACAAGGGCCTGCCCCCTGTTGCCCCAAATGTTGCTTATCATCTTAATTTTGCTTATAACCAAGGTGAGATGTCAGCTGATGTTACACATTTTAGGCGATGACTGTAAAGCACGCTCGTTTTTTTTTCATTGACGTTTACTAGTGTTTCCCTTTTAATGGGTTGCAGTGTGGATTACAGACAAAAATCATTTATAAACATAAAAACTTGAAATAGAAAACTATCTCTAAACATTTGCAACTTATGTGAAACAAGCCCACGACCCGCAGACACAGCATCCAATTACTAAACCACAACGCCAACAAAACTTTTACTGAAAATCGTTCAAATATTTTTGGTTCAACCAGCTTTCCCTAACTCAGCTAATCAGACTTAAAACTCAGAACAAACAAGGTTTCATGACATAATTCATCTAACTTGTAAAGAAGCAATCTTTTGTTGGGACTTTCAGCCCTACCGTAATTGCTTTAAGTTGCTTGTAGATTAAAATATGATAAGGCTGTCGTGAAAAAACAACATTACACAGTAATATTTGGGAAAATATTGATATGGTATGGTTTTTGTAGTTTTTTTGTGTCTGTCGAGAACCACCAATTCGTTAAATGTGGTTATCGTAAAAAAATTGTGTGCGTCAGACCCGACGCACGACTGACGTTTACTCCATAGTACGATTGTCTTTGATTAGGCAATAAATAAAGGAATCTCATTAAGAAATCGGCCGAAATATCCAGATCGAAGTGGTTTTTTTTCCTTTTTTTTTCCAAACTTTAATCCGTGTTATTTACGAATAAATAAAGGTTTATGCTTGTATAAATTTCACGCCTCATATCATTTCCATACCCCAGGTCATATATGAAAATCGATTCCTAAGGAGTAAACTCCAAAAATTGTGGTGAATCACCAATCGTTACGTGAAGGGGGGGGGGGGGAGTGAAGGGGTCCGATGGGACCATTGCCTGCCGGGGTTGCGGGAAAGTCCGAAAGGGATACCGTGGCCCCCTGGCATTGCACAGGCAAGAGAAGGAACACGGGTGGGTTTTAGTCAGTAAGAGTCTGTCACGCCCTCCCGCTCCACCCAGAGCGGGAGGGGTCATTTGATGATTTCCCACCCACAAAAAAAAAAAAAAAAAGGTCTTAGGTATATGAAAATCGATTCCTAAGGAGTAAACTCCAAAAATTGTGGTTAATCACCAATCGTTACGAAAAGTATGGTGATTACAGTTAGTTCGGGTTTTACTACAGAAACTTTCTAGTTATACACATTTATGATCATAAAATGTGCCTTTTTCTTAAATTGTGGGACAGCTATGATAATTTGCATCAAAAATACGTTATTAATCCCAAAATAACTAACTAACAACAAAATCAATCGCAGCACAACAACTCGCAACTCGGACAAAACCCGTATCTAATACTAAAATTTAGTATTGTATCTAAACTACATGAAAAACCTTAGCGATGTTATTCCGAGAGCGGAAACTAATAAAATGCTTGCGCGGCAAGCTTCGAATAACTGACGGCATTATGCAACATGCATTCATTTTGTATGAACGCAAATACATGCGGGGCATACAAGCTCTTGACACTACGGTACTAGTGGGTGAATATTACGATTACTGAGTTCTTCTTTGCGTATTTCGATTTGAATGCAATAACCAAGTTTCGTGTTTTACACTGTAAATAGTTTTCCTAGCACTTGGTAATGGTAGAGGAATTTCAAAATGTCCTATACCAATATGGACTGATGCAGTCTGGTGATAAAAATAATTATGTGTTTGCCATAATCTAATACCAAAACGCCTGGAAAAATTTTAACGTTCAGTTCCGTAATTTCCTTCGATTATTGGTTTTTTATTTTTTTTATTGCTGAATGGGCCTGCTCTTGACCACGATCTTGTCTTATGGAAAGCGATGGATGAGGTCTATGATGGATCGAGCGTGCCCAGAAGATGCCTGTTCACTCTTGCTTTGAAGGCAGAGGGTTATAATATGTGGAAGGGAACACAGACGCTGGCAGAGAGTTCCATACTTTGGCTGTGCGCATAATAAATGTGGTGGAGAAGCGCTAAGTACGACCGGACGGGATATTAACCAAGTGCGGATGGTACCCTGCAGTACGCTTGGTAGTCCGGTGATAAAAGCGCGATGGCGGGATCAGGTCGTGGAGCTCCTGCGCACACTCTCCGAAGTACAGTCTGTGTAGAAGACCGACAGGCAAGAAACGTTACGCCGATGAGCCAGGCCGTGAAGCCTAGCCACCAAAGTTAGTTTCATCAACTATAAGCCTTTTTGCTCTGCGTTTCACCGAGTCAAGTTCAGCAAGTTAGTCAAGGTTAGTAAGTATAATCAAATCGTAAAAAAATTTATTAAGATGCATCGAAATAGTCTGTTTACTATTGTACAGGAATTTTCTCTTTTTTCCCCGAGTCGGATATGAGTTTCATAGCGAAAGTTGTTTATTATGACTGGTAGAATCACCCAAACGGATGCAGGTGACTAAATCTCCACGTTGTATGTATGTTATAGGATTACGTTCTAGAATTTCAAGCTACATATAAACGTAAAACTAGCTTTTACATAATAGTGTGGCTGTAATTTTCTTCATATAATATTTCTCGATCTTTCAAACACTTTTATGTGCCACGCTAATGGCACCGAGGGGAGCTTTTCTTTCAAGAGGGGCATATTTAAGCATATGGCGTGCATCCCATTTGTGAGTAGTGAGGATGTAATATATAAGCCTTACGGCGATCCCCTTCATATTAAAGTAGGAAGAAGTTTTTATTGCAGCATGCATTAGGAGATATTGGTTATTACGTGGCAAGTTTTCTTACAGAAAAATTACAAGGAGGGAAAAATATGTAAGGAGAAAAAAAAAAGAATATAAAATAAAAATGGGATGGTAAAAATAAAAAATAAAACTACTTAGTGGTTATTCCACATCAACGGTTTGCTTGCTAAAAAGAAATCAGTCTTGTAAACAAAATAGTAACACTAACTAAACTGTGGGAACAAACGTTCCATATTTCAAAACAAACCTAGATACTTGTCTCTAATTCCCCCAATAGTACCAAGTAATAGAAATAATAAATAGAAGAAGTTCCACTAAATCTTCAATAAAATTAAATATTGTACCAAGTCTCCTGAAAATAATGAATGCAGTTGGATAATGGTCTTGATACAGAAAGTGTGTTTCGAGAACTCGGCATGATTGTTAGATTAGGTTCCTCTGTCTTGGGCACGCCACTATTGCGGCGATAAGTCCCCTCTTTGAGAAGTGGCTGGAGAGGCGCCACGGCGTCCTCACCTTCCACCTGACGCAGGTCCTCACCGGGCACGGCTGTTCCGGGAGGTACCTGTTTCGGATAAGGCGGGAGAAAGCGCCCGGGTGTCATCACTGCGTGGATCGCCCGGAGGACACGGTGGAGCATACGGTGGAGGTATGCCCGGCTTGGGCAGAGCACCGCCGTGTCCTCGTGGAGGCGATCGGTGGCAGGGATCTCTCGCGTCCGGCCCTGGTCCAGGCCATGGTACGGAGCGAGAGGGCATGGGAGGCCGTCACCTCCTTCTGCGAAGCAGTAATGCTCGCGAAGGAGGAGGCGGAGCGCGTGAGGGAGAGGCAAATTTCGCGCCCTCACGCCCCTAGCCGCCGCAGGAGGAGACGCCCCGGGCGTCGGGAATCGATCGCGGATTCCCGGCCACCTTAGACGCGGGCTTGCGGATGGTGAGCAATGGGTAGCTCGCCGTCCGGTAAGGACCAAGCCCGGGTCGACGGCGCGTTGTGTTCCACGCGCGCCTCAAAGTGAAGGGGTCCGATGAGACCATTGCCTGCCGGGGTTGCGGGAAAGTCCGAAAGGGATACCGTGGCCCCCTGGCATTGCACAGGCAACAGAAGGAACACGGGTGGGTTTTAGTCAGTAAGAGTCTGACACGCCCTCCCGCTTCACCCAGAGCGGGAGACGTCATTTGATGATTTCCCACCCAAAAAAAAAAAAAAAAAAAAAGTTCCTCTGTCTGGGCCCCTTCCATATTTCCGATAAGTTAGATTTTATTTCTAGCCTTCTGACTAGTAGGTAATGCAATCAAAAGTAAAAATATTTACCTCTGCGAAGCCCCAATCACCTAGTCTCCCGTTTTGGGGATCAAATCCAAACCTCGATGTTATGATTCGCAATATGTTACTTGCTTTTGTCATAGCAAATATGGGCTCCCTTGGCGCGTTATATAATGTTATAAAATCTATAGTTAAAAGTGCCATTATTGGTTTTCCTTTGAGTGGAACTACTGTTACTATATTTTTTGTATTAATAGTATCTCTCATAGTTGCTCAATGTATTTATAAGCTAGGTTTATTTTGCTGGCGCGGCAAACATTAGGTGGTGTTTTCGTTGGTATATTAGAGGGTGCATGTCTTGACGATGGTTCACTGTTTTGTGAGAAATTTACGTGCCTATGAATATACAGTCAACGCACAAACGATGAACGGTAAACATGGCTGTGGTAGAATATTACTTTAATGTTTTGCTTGCGCGTGCGCGAAATTTTCCTAAGAGAATTACAGGCAAATATTGTGAAGGTAGAACTTGCTAAAATATACGGGAATATTGTTAAGAAGCAAGTTTGTCTAGATATTTTTGTAGAACAATTTGAGAATTTCGGGGAAACATATTTCGCAAAAATACCTGGAAGGCGTTTGAATTATTTTTACGAAAAGTGCTCGAATTTGGAGATGATTTTTCGTGCAGATTCTATATTACCATACCTAGTTAGGTAGCTAAACTAATCCGAATACAGGTGAAAAATTCAGCTTGTTCGTGTATGATAATTAAACAGACAAATGACAGTGCCTGACTTTGCTGACTCAATTTTTCAACCTGTCAATGTCAAACTGTGTTGACATTTCTGTTCAGTAAGCGTACTATCCCTATGTAGTCTGTGTCAGTAAGGTTTGTAAATTCATCGTTAATCGTTTAACGCCAGAACAACGCTTTCAACTGCTGGAAATTTACTTTGAACAAAATAAATACGGCCAGATTTATTGAAAAAAGTAGTGAAAAATTGGATTGTTCGAATGGACCATGTAACTCGTAGCCGCGGCGGGCATATGCCGAAATAATATTTAAAAAATAAGTGCCATGAAATTATATCAGATTATAATAAAAAAAACATTCTAACAATATTTCGATCTTGTATTATTATTTTAAGTTCTCAGCTCTTAAAAAAATACCCGTTAAATCTATCTACCTATCTATCGCGTAATATCTATGTGTATATGTATGACTAAGTTTATGCTTGAAGTATGTATGTATCTATTGTCTATGAACTGCTACTAATGAGACACAATAGAATTTTAATTGTTATCGAACTCCTGCAGGGCTAACATGACAAGCGCGAGAAAGCTCTTTATCTCGTTTTTTCGAAATTTGTCTAAGATTCTGACGTCATTCTAATCCCTAACATGACCGTTAACGACGAGATATCTCGAAAAAGGCACTTTGACATTTCTTTATCTCGTGACGAGAAACCGATTAGCAAATTATTAAAAACAAATTATTTTTATGGTAGCAACATCGGCTTGAGATTCCGTTTCATTCATTCAATGGTGCCGATTCTCTTGTCACAAATGCCTATAAACTAGACTAAAAATCACCAAAATTTAGATTATTCCTGTCAACCGACGATTTTCCATTCTGAAATAGACTAAAGTGACACAACTTTAATTTGACGACACTGAGCTATTAATTTTGTGAAAATGGCAATTTTGTCGTTCAGAATTTGATGTTCTTCACCTAAAATTTTGATTTTTTAAGTATTTAATCGCGATAAAAAAATTAACTAAAATTCACACCAACACCTCGACGGTGCAAAAACAATACTGACTTTTTTTCTTTTCTCTTGCTTATATCTCGAGAATGGTGCGTCCTATCGCAAAAATAATGAAAATTTCGACCCCCTTTAGGAAACCCATAAACCCCTAACACTCAACATGTAGGTAATATTTTTTCATATTTTCCATACAAAAAACGAAAAATTCCATAAAAAACACGTCGTTCCAATATAAATAGTAGTTTAAAACTAAGTATTTTCATTATTATTATATTGTAAAATAAAATGATGACTAAAATAAGTACAATTATGAAACTGCCATGTTATTTTGGAATTTTTTTTGGATCATTATTTTGTCTACTCTTCTCGTAGTCAAAATCGACGAGTAAATACGACTAAATGATAGAAAAATCGGAGATTATCTCGTGTTGAATTGTCAAAAACCGATATAACTAAGGTGCCATGTTAGGGTTTGTCGAGAAAACATCAATTTTGACAGAAGGAGTCGACTATTTTGTATGGAAGCGCTGTCAGAAAACGAGAAAGACACCGGAATCGACAAAAATTACTCACGCGAGAGCGAGTAATTGTCGCGTGTGTCATGTTAGGCCTGCTGGAGTCTTTGTAACGGACGGAAGGATATGTAAATGGACTACCTGCAGTATTGTCTCTCCTGTTACCTTTAATCCATCCAAAGGTTCTCTGTAAAAGATCACTAAGCGACAAGACCGCCCATTTGTGTCACCCTATGTAAAATGTCAAAATTTATTTCTGTAATTTTTATGGTGGTGGGATGTTACAATAAAGAGTATTCTATCTATCTTCATACTGCATTCACAAAACAGAACGAGAATATAATGATAATGAATTATACATGGAGCTGCCAGCACCCCCTAAAATAGCTTCATAAGACAAAACTAAACAACGTGCCGCGTAGTACGGAATGAAGATAAATTAATTTAACGTCAGCCCTTATTTACATAACGGCATCAAGTATAAGGGAGTTGGAGTGTAGGACTTGGTTATATACGAGATGTCTTTATTTTGAGAGTAAGTTGGTTTACATGGTAGGAGGTAGAGGGATAATAAAACGGATCATTGAATGTTTTTATTATTGTGCTCAAGGTTGTAAAATTTGTTTTAGAATAGTAGTGGTTTTGGTTGGTATCACCCAGTGTGTGACCCGCCACAAAGGAGTGAGTATAAATGGACTAGGGCCTTTTCCAGAGAAAGCCATGCTGGCAATAACATAGTTGTCTCACACAAGACCAAGTCTCACAGACTTTTCTATCGACGTATGTAGTTCGGCTTTGTCTAATAGGCTCATAAAAAAATCATAGAAACAGACTGTATCCTTTTCAAAGAAAAAATATCTTAAAATCACACAAATTAAAATGCTATTATGAACCTGATACGATAAAATATCAGGTGCAGAGGATGTAGCACCTGTTGATTGACATAAAAGTCATCAAAATTATTACAAATTGATCGAATCAGGTGACTTAGGAAATCCATTGTCAACTCGGTGTGGTCGGGGGAAGATCCAAAGATCTCAAGTTTGCTCACCTCAACGATTAAGTTCAAATTAATTGACTCAAAATTGCTAAATGACAACTCCGGTGGCAAGAAGGGTTTGGGTGAACGAATTTAAGTAATTAGTAACTCTTCTTAAAAAGCTGGGGTTGTACGGTTCTACCTTTCCGGATTGTTGCTTTTAAAGTGGGGTGAACTTTGAACGCGTGTGAATATTTACATGGGGTGTGTGGCTGCCATTAAAGACCGATTACTGAAGGCAATTGGAATGTGTTTCGAAGAAAATGGAGGTAAACGGGTTTAATGTTAGTACTTAAGTTAAAAAAGGGGTTGATTTACGAGTTTTGTAAAAAAAATACAGTATATATATTTTTTTAAACACCGGATAAAACTGAAATCACCTATCATTTTTCCTCTATGATTTATTTGAACCCAACAATCACTTTGGCCTCTTACAAAAAAATATATTAGTCAGCAAGAAGTAAAAACTTTATTATTATTTATAATATCTATTATTTATCCATTATAGGCTTTTGGTATGTTCCCTTTCCATAAAATTCGATCATTCCAGCGAAACATACTATCTTCTAGTTTAGTATTCCTCAATGCTGATGGACGTGACAAGCGTTACAAGGTGGTGTCTTAGCACACACGTTTTGGCGCCAAGTTTTACTCTAAAGCCTGATTGGTGGAGATGAAGTGTAGTTTCCTTGGTTCAATATTAAGAGGACAAAGCATGGTTCAGTTTTACAGTTAAGAATTTCTCATCACTCAGAACACAAATTTTAATTGTGACAGCATAAGCAAAGCTTAATCAGCCTATGATCCACTACAGGAACACAGGGTTCCTCTCTGTAAGAGCCGTTGCACAGAAGCCCGATGGCGACAGTACGAAAGTTCAAGGTGTGTAAAACTTGCGCTATCAAAACATTGTCGGAGTAAAAGTAGCTTTTAGTGCTCGGTACCAACCAGCACACGTGTATGACCGGATTTATGAATGTGAACAAAACATAGGATGCAATTCAGTACGTTAGCTTCGAAGTAGCTATCGCCCTACCTACCCGTTTCCTTCATAGAAAACTGACGTATAGAGTATTTAGACTACACGTCGGTATTTCTCTATTCTAAAATGATTGATTCTATTCTGGACTGTTTATTTCTGCTGTCCAACCAAGAATGTAGATGTAGGTACTACCTTTTTTTTAGCTATCCTATTTTGTCTCACTTCTGTGCAAAGGTCTCCTCCATACTTTTCCAGTCTTCTATTAGTTGTGCTTTCTCCGGCCAATCGGTCAGGAACGAGTCTAAATCGTCACGCCAGCGTTTTTTAGGCCTACTTCGGTAACGACGCCCGTCATACTGAGGTAGTATACTACGAGGAAAAAGGTAAAAAAAATCGCGGGCAGTTAATCCTCGCCCTTGACCCAAACGCACTATAAACCAGCTTACGTATCACCGATGACCTGAATGATAAAAATCGAGTGTTGAAAGCAGTAGTTTGGTGAGATTTGATAGATTAGCCAAGGAACTCTAAATAGTTATACCGAAATACGTAAAAACTTTGGCGGTTCATTGAAAAAGTTACGTGACGGCTTTATAGTTTGTAGGAATGGAACATTGTTTTGTGTTTGTTGTTTATTTGCAAAAAAAGAAGTTTATGAATACAATTGTGACTTTTATGACTCTTTTTTTAGACTGGATTTTATTTTATAGCACAATCAGCCTATAATGTTTTCACTGTTGGAACAGAGGCCTCCTATTGAGTGGGCTGTAATCTACCACGCGGGCCCAGTGCGGAATGGTAGATGTCACATGTCTTCGATTGTTTGGTTCTAGAACGTGCTGGTTTCCTCTCGGTGTTTGCTTTCACCGTTTTGAGCGCAGTGGTGATGAAATTATTTACATACCAATATGGCAAATTTTGCTTGATGCAGGCTCACGAATTTTGAGTGCAGAAATACTGATACTCAAAATTTGCGAGATCAACTTTAGCTAAATGGCGGACCCTGAACCGAAAGCGATTGTCGCGCGACAATGCGATTACGTGATCGTTTAAATTGAATTATGACGTCCACACGCGCATTAGATGTTGTGAACAATTTCTGAGCAGTAACTTAACAAAAAGTACTAGGCTTGCATGAATTCAAGATATAGTATTTCAATCATTAGACGTTGTGCACAATTTCTGAGCTTTAACCTAACAAAAAGTATTAGGCTTGCATGAATTCACGATAGTATTCAATCATTATGTTATGCTACTCATAGGATTTTGATGAGGCAGACAGCGTTTATAACCTAAGATTAACACCTAAGAAACTTTTTATCCTAGTAGTACGTTTTCGTGGGATAATTTCCGACTCCCACACGAGTGCAACCACGGGATAAAGCTAGTATTTATATAAAGGAGCGTGACGATCACGCATTCACGTGACATTTGATGATGATGATCTGTCTTTACATAAAGAATATATGCTAGATCTGTGATCTGACATAATATTGTTATTTAAACACTTAAAAACTTATTTAAAATGTTTTATGATTAAGAAATGAAAACCAAAAACATCATTTCATAGTACGAGAATGAAACTATAAGGTTATAGCATTACAAATAAGTCTAAATCTTCGAGACAGGCTACCAACGAGTAAAAAGGAAAAGCAAATATAATACTCGTATACTATATGACTGGCATTTCATTATTATATTTCATGAGAATAATAAATGTGATATAGGCACGTTTTATCTCTCGCAAGACTCGCAAATATTGAAGTATAATTTGGTCCATCTACACGGGAAGAATAGAACAGAATAGAACAGAATACTCTTTATTGTACACCGTAAAAATTACAGTCAAATTTAGAAATTTTACATAGGGTGACACAATGGGCGGTCTTATCGCTTAAAGCGATCTTTGCAAAGAACCTTTGGATGGATTAAAGGTTACAGGAGAGACAATACTGCAGATAGTGCCATTTACTTATAAAATAAATACATTCATACATAAAGCACAAACTTATTCACATACATAAATATAGACATAGATGTACTTATATAAAATTACTAGCTTTTGCTAGTCATTTCGCGGTTTCACCCGCGCGGATGTCGGAAAATATCCCATGGGTACGTAGGTACTACTGGGATTGGATACCTAATAGCCGAGGAAAAGGTCATTGACTCCTACCGCTGCGCCCGCGTTGTCGTCAACCATAATTATTTTGTTACGCATAATTTTGAATGTGTGTTATCTTTTAAAGTATTTATTTTAATGATACGATGTCACGTCATAATTATAATAATCTAAATTCAATTTCCAATTTAAATAACATATTTTATTGGATAAGGATAAATATAATACAGGTCAAAATAGCTTCGGAAATAACAATGTTTTTTTTAAATCAAATTCTGAAAGATGAATATGGTTAGTGTAGGTCATCCTTAGAAGATAGACATGTAACTGCGAATTTTGTTTGCACTTTTTAAGATCTACAATTCTGTAGAACATAAATTTGATGTATCTAATATGGCTTACGCGGCGCACGCCAGTAAAGTTTCCAGTCTGCATGATTTTTTCCGACATCTTCGACAATAATCGTCATACTTCAGCCAATTTACAAAAAATCCTTCCGCATGAATCACTCCGTCCATTGGTGAAGACCGCATCAAATCCATTGCGTAGTTTTAAAGATCTAAGCATACATAAGGACAGACAGACAGCGGGAAGCGACTTTGTTTTATTCTATGTAGTGATTTATAAACATGAAACAAGAGCAAGGAACTATATGTAATGGTGATGTTTAAGGAGAGAGGAAGTGTTTTTTACCAATATTTTAAAATTGGACAACGATACAATAGAAACAGTCAAGCATGGGTTGTTCCTGCTTGGTTTAAGTAATGAGAAGAATAAGTAACGTTTTAGGTGACATTTTTATCTTTAATAAAATAATTGAATAATTTTGAAGTTAAAAATTACATTTTAAATCACTGCGAACAACAACACATCGAATGGACAGCAGTAATCCTATTAATACCTACTTAAAACTGATACCGTTGTATGAAGACCAGAGTAGATTCTGCTGGGCACGCCACTATTGCGGCGATAAGTCCTCTCTTTGAGGAGTGGCTGGAGAGGCACCACGGCGTCCTCACCTCCGCCTGACGCAGGTCCTCACCGGACACGGCTGTTTCGGGAGGTACCTGTTTCGGATACGGCAGGAGGAAACGCCCGGGTGTCATCACTGCGTGAATCGCCCGGAGGACACGGTGGAGGTATGCCCGGCTTGGGCAGAGCACCACCGTGTCCTCGTGGAGGCGATCGGTGGCGGGGATCTTTCGCGTCCGGCCCTGGTCCAGGCCATGGTACGGAGCGAGAGGGCATGGGAGGCCGTCACCTCCTTCTGCGAAGCAGTCATGCTCGCGAAGGAGGAGGCGGAGTGCGTGAGGGAGAGGCAAATTTCGCACCCTCACGCCCCTAGCCGTCGCAGGAGGAGACGCCCTGGGCGTCGGGAATCGATCGCGGATTCCCGGCTACCGTAGGCGCGGGCTTGCGGACGGTGAGCACTGGGTAGCTCGCCGTCCGCTAAGGACCAGGCCCGGGTCGACGGCGCGTTGTGTTCCACGCGCGCCTCAAAGAGATATCAGTGAGTGAAGGGGTCCGATGAGACTATTGCCTGCCGGGGTTGCGGGAAAGTCCGAAAGGGATACTGTGGCCCCCTGGCATTGCACAAGCAACAGAAGGAACACGGGTGGGTTTTAGTCAGTAAGAGTCTGACACGCCCTCCTGCTCCACCCAGAGCGGGACAAGTCATTTGATGATTTCCCACCCAAAAAAAAAAAAAAAGAGTAGATTCTGCAGAAATGAAAGTATGAGAAAAAAACTTCGTGTCAATCTCTTTAAAGAAGGAGAATTAGTTATACCTCCAATCCTGCTTGAAACTTACAACCAAAAACTAAGCCCCATTTAAACTTAAGTCCTAAACTAAATTTTGAAACTTAACCTTATTCCAATCAACGTAAACTTTAAAACATAACCAAAACTGTCAATATTTATGTTCGTTGAAGTTAACCACAATAGTGGTTCAACAGGTAGGATTTAAACTCACGAGCTGCCGATCGCTGTCACCCCTAGGCAATGTCACTTGCAAGTCTGTAAAGCTTATTATTCGTGGTACACCTCGGCTCTTATAAATATTTTGTAGTGGGCTGCAGTATACTGTCTTTTGTAAGGGGTTTTTGGGGAAAATTTATACGAACGTTCTCATTATTTGGCATGAAAAGCACGGTGTTATTCAAATTAGGCTTAGAATCAGCAATTTTTAAACGTCAAAATTACAGACAGTCCCCAAAACGCTCGCCCTTCAGAACTTTTTAGTGCTTTAACTGGGAAGAAGTGGCGCAATAAACTCCCTAAGCACAGTGTCCGTGAAGTTAGAGCTTGATTCTATACAATAGTAGGCAAAGTAATTAAAAATTAAATTCAATTAAATGAAATTGTTTTGTTCTGTAAATAGGATATCTGACTACTCTGAGAAGAAATGCGGAAACAAACTCAGAGGTCACAGTAATTTTTGTAATTACATGTTAGTGATCCTATAAAATACCTTATATGATCAATATTGTATTTATATATTTTTTTCTTTATTTGTTTAAAGAGGTTTTTAAAATAGACAGATTACGACACCGCCATCGTTATAAATCGAATTTTACATGCTAGTACACAACTAATAAAAATTATCTTACACTATCTCGATCTACGATTAATCCTAATGTTTACGAGCTAGTACAGCATCGTGGCTGCTTCCGAAGCAGGAGTAGCCAGGCCACTGTTACATACCCATTCATAATCAGAACATTAAACGTAGTTTTCTTACTCTTATGGTAAAAACAACGGACCTCAGTAAGTTTCACATAATTATTACTATGGAAAACCAAGCTTTAACGAAAGATAGTGATCCGCATGTCACAATAAAAAAATTACAATTATTCTATTCCTTTTGCTTAACTTACAAATAATTTATTCGGGTTTGACTTATTATAACAATGACTGATCAAGTTAGAGCTTAGTTTCAGATAAGTTAGTTTGTTAATTCAACAGCCAGCGTACCGTAGTTTAACTGTTTGGTTACCGTTTGTGGGTCTGTATTTTCGTAACTTTTATTTGTCTGTAAACTGTGTGCTTAATCGTCAGAATTTTCAAATTCAGAAATAAAACATAAGTATAAAATGTTCCGAAAAGTTTCGAGGAAATACAAAATTCTCATAAAAATAACATTATCTACATCATTTACGTAATAAAACTTTCGAAAAGCTTTTTATGGAATACTCTTATTTTAATTATGATGTACAATAAAGTATAGTATTTCTACCTTTTTTTTTGCGGGAGGGCGTGTCAGACTCTTACTGACTAAAACCCACCCGTGTTCCTTCTCTTGCCTGTGCAATGCCAGGGGGCCACGGTATCCCTTTCGGACTTTCCCGCAACCCCGGCAGGCAGTGGTCTCATTGGACCCCTTCATTTGCTGACATCTCTTTGAGGCGCGCGTGGAACACAATGCGCCGTCGACCCGGGCTTTTTTTTTTTGATTGCCGAGACCCGCGTCTACGGTGGCCGGGAATCGGCAATCGATTCCCGACGCCCGGGGCGTCTCCTCCTGCGGTGGCTAGGGGCGTGAGGGCGCGAAATTTGCCTCTTCCTCACGCGCTCCGCCTCCTCCTTCGCGAGCATTACTGCTTCGCAGAAGGAGGTGACGGCCTCCCATGCCCTCTCGCTCCGTACCATGGCCTGGACCAGGGCCGGACGCGAGAGATCCCCGCCACCGATCGCCTCCACGAGGACACGGCGGTGCTCTGCCCAAGCCGGGCATACCTCCACCGTATGCTCCACCGTGTCCTCCGGGCGATCCACGCAGTGATGACACCCGGGCGTTTCCTCCCGCCTTATCCGAAACAGGTACCTCCTGAAATAGTATTTCTACCTGTGAATCGATTTTAGGGTTCCGCACCTCAAAAGGAAAAAACTGAACCCATATAGGATCACTCATGTGTCTGTCTGTCAGGCTGGCTGGCTCTCTGTCCGTCTGTCCCAGCCAATTTGCTCCGAATCTACTGGATCAATTTAGTTGAAATTTGGTACATACTTTGTGAATTCACGGACGTGTAAAGTAAATATTTCATTTTTTCAGATTACTTAGAAGATAAAAAAGCTTGGGATTGAGCTGCTCGCTCTGCTAAGCCTTGTGATAAAATCATAAAAAATAACATTATACCTAATTATACAATAAAATCATCAAAATCCAGTATTATATAAACATTGACATTGTTGAATACATGATTACTTTGTAAAGTATTATATTATTTTATTTTTGGTGAATGTGAGGACTACTGATTTTTTTTCTAATTCTCTGTTAGTTTTAATGATGGTCTGGCAGTTTCAGTAGTTTATGGGGCCTACCCAAATGTCTTTTCTTTGGTATTGTTCGTCGAGTTGAGCTCCTTCAGTTCTGAGTTGAGCTCCACGATTACTGACAAATGCTTGCACTGACAGGACAGGTCCACTCAAATCTATGTGGATCTTTTCTCAAAAGACCATTTCAGACGTATCTAAATGGTCCTCATATGGCCTGACTAAGATTATGTCTGGACTTTAAAAGAGAATGTGACCTTTGAATTTATTTCGGCCTTTCTTCTCAGAGTAGTCAGATAGGAAACGCCGAACTCATCTAGCTATTTTTTTTACTATTTTTTTAAGATGACGTGTAATGTGATTCCAATATCCTATTTACAGAATAAACAATTTCATTTCATTTCAATAAATGAATTTTGAATATGGGGGTCACTTTTCGGGGGAAAATAGGAAAATTAAAAAGAAAAGTTTTGCAAACTGTACCGTGACATATTATCAAATATTTTTTTGATAGTTTTAAAATAAAAACCTTTAAAGATATTTAAGAAAATTGATGAAAATTGACCATTCCCTCTCTTATCTTATTTACGAAACTACTGAGCCAAATTTTTTAAAACATTACATATAATGGTTCTTTACTCATAGAATTCAGGAAAATGTATAAAAAGTCAATGGTCTTAAAATTAAATGGTAGGTAAATCTCTCAATATTGTGCGTATAAACTTACATTTTCAGTTGGAATGTATGGGAGAACATGTATTTCAACTACAATGATAAGTTTGTTCTTGAGATAAATTCATCACAACTACGGAACCCTTCATTGTGAGTGGTCCGACACGCAAACAAAGAAGACTTTCAAGTTTTGCACTACAACAAGATACCCAAATAAATTGCGCTTAAAACCTAAAAATTGCTTGTAGACTACAGCCGACATACCTACAGTTTCTTCTCCAATATCAGCACGAACATGCACTATTTAAAAGTAAGAGTAGGGCTGGCTGCCTAGAGGGGACAGTCGAAGTGTCACATTACGTCTCCACAGACTTTAACGCTATTTTAATGCATTTAAAGCTATTTTAAAATGCGAGTGCATAGTACCAACAATGACTAAAACACATAACAAAACATACCACAACTGGGCGCGCACGGACCCGACGACTACTCTCGCCACAAACGACTTGTGCCCGCATTTGATATGTCAGATTCCATAATAGTTCCTTGTGTTGACCCGCTGATGACCTGCCCGCATTTAGCGCAAGTTTAAAACACGATTCAGTCCTCGAGGAACTATGTAAATCTACCCAAAGTTTGCAATACCCATACTAAATACATAGTAGCAAATTTAAAACAAACAATTGTTTAAAACAGTCATTTAAATAAAGAGAATAGGAAAGAGGCTGCGCTAGCACAACGGCTTCTGTGAGAACGTCAAAAAAAAAAAAAAAAAAAAAAAAGATTATTAAAACAAAGACACAATGTTACATTTTGTAGAGAGAAATACAATGTAACCAACATTTTCCGCGGAATATTAAAATTATAAAAAAATAATCTTTACAATAGTACTTAGCAGTGGGTAGAACAAAGCTGCCATGACCATGATGATGATGCTGACATTTGGCTACAGCAAAGTTATGATAAAGATTGCGTAATCTTATTTAATTATCAGTGTATTAAAAATGTTGTTGGCCCAAATATTCGCCTCTCCCACGGTATTTTCGGCAGCAGCGCAGAGGTCGCTATGGCTGCATTTTTTGGGGCACAGATTAGAGGGCAGGATAAGAGCTGGGACAAAGTTTGCCATGCTGTCGAGATAGCCCTTTAGGGGCATGAGGAACAGGATGTTATAATTCACTCATCTTCATTAGAAAAAGGAGGATCCTCCGACCAGACGGGTGTATCATGTCTGGCGGGCAACTGCCTAGGATGTTGTTCGTCAGGATGTTGTGTGACTTCAGGTCTTTTTGGTTCACATCTGGCAATGTTGATGCCGCCACAGCCCCACTTTACAAGGTTGTAGTTGCATCTTCCCTCTTGAGTTTGGAGGCAGTTCAGAGACTTCCAAGTGGGCTACGGAAGGTTTAACCCTTTGGGAAGATGCTTGCTTGGTGTTAGAGATTAGAGGGAGAGCATCCTATTCAAGATAGCATAATGAATAGATACTTAAAAACCAATAATAGAAAGACGATCATTTTTGTAATATCAACTTTCGGAACAAAAAAATCTATCTATTTAACCTGTAACAACGTATTTTAAAACATACAACAAAAACTTCACTTCCATAATCTCATTACCCATCAGCAGTCGTGTCAAGCATACATAAACATTACAATGCGTAACAAAAGAGAAGGTAGGAAGCAACTAGAGCACTTAATGACCCCCACGCAAACTTTAATAGACACTTCGTTACATTTGTCGGCATCACGCGAACCCGCAAAACCCTTTAAAATAGTTTTCATTTCCACTCAGCGATAATCAGTATAGTTGTTAGCAACAAGTTGAGAATTCAATTAATAATTGTTATGGTATTGATTAAATTATCACGGTTGCAACAATCCAATGAGAGAAGCAAGTTGTGGGAAGACAATCATCCACCACTTCGTCAAACCCAAGGAACATTTGCCGCTCGGCCGTGATCAGCAGTGGCGTGCATGGAAAGCTCTCAATTGATTGGGTACCCAGGTAAGCTGCTGCAAACAGAATATTTAGAAGTGGGGGATTACTGACTTATTCAACATCCAATGTGAGTGCGGTGTTTCTGATCAGACCATGTCCCACCTGCTGAAGTGTCTTAAGTGCTCATTCACTTGCACTAAAGACGACCTAATGAACGCCACTGATGCCGCAATCAACGTGGTCATCTACTGTACAGACAAAATATTATAAAAAAAAGTACCATCAACACGAAACGAAAAAGAAGACGGTTGTTCAATTTATAAGAGTGAAACCAGTACCTCATATGGGCAAGGTCATGGCCAAGTGATGGGTTTAGAATAAGCTAAGGATCGGCTGAAAACTTTTTATTCGTGAAATCGCTAGGAAATAACACTAGATAAAGAATGAACAATATATTAGGTATACATTTTTAATTCACTGATAATCTTTCAGGAGGTGAAAGTACTCATGATTATAAACAATTTTCAATATGGGACCAAATACGAAATAGCAAAAAAAAAAATTCATATCTTTTCATCGGGTAAACATTGCATTTTTGTATTAAACAGTTGACATTTTTGAGGTGTAACATCTTTTCTCTCGCTTTCCTGTAACCTGAGGGAGTGATTTTGTGAAAAGGGACGGAAGTTTGTAACGTGAAGCCGGGGAAGCGCGCGGTATTTGATTTGTCCAATGAGCGCGCGTTGTGCTAGAGTTGTTCAGGTTATACCAACCCATTTTCTGAAAGGTTGCTACTGTCAACCAAG
Source organism: Xanthia togata (assembly GCA_963853775.1). NCBI lineage: Eukaryota > Metazoa > Arthropoda > Insecta > Lepidoptera > Noctuidae > Xanthia > Xanthia togata. The sequence continues at coordinate 24,771,116 of OY970794.1, read as the reverse complement.
AATTCAGATGTTACATATCATATGCCACTATACAGTAGTGGCATAGGCTCGTTCGTTTTTTTCGATATTTCAGAGTTCATCCTTACAGTGAAGAAAATCTCATTATATCGCAAAATGCTTGCCAGCACGCATATAATCAATTAATCAATATTATAGTGCACTAAAAAGTATATTACTATCAGATACTGCCTCGTTGGTCTAGTGGTTGCAAGTGCTACTGCTAAGTATTAGGACTGAGGCTGCGTTCGATTCCCAGGTTGGGCTAAGTGTTAAATGGGTTTTTTTCATCAGGAATTCTCAGTAGCAGCCCGGAGCTTTGATTTGTGCTCTGTTGATGGCTATAGGCTCGCCCTCTGTTACATGGAACTTAAACTTAACTGGCAAAATGTGGATGTTCCATAAGGTAGACCTCTGCCTAACTCTTCAGGTAATACAGGCGGAATGATGAAGTCCGAAACGTTCACTTCCAACCAAGACTGCGTGGACCGAGCTTTTTGACCCGGCGCCTAGTCTTGTTGGAAGGACCATACTTGGTTATTGAATAAAGAAAGAAAAAGAAAGAAAGAAAGAAAATATGTTTATTCTGCACAAACGAAACGCACATTATATAAAAAGAAAAAAATAATAATACAAAAATACAAAAGTAGACAAAAGCCTCGTATTCAACCAGCAAAAAACGTTTTGAAATGTTGTTCATTGGTTGATGTCAAGGCCTCGAACCAAAGAAAATATTGCGTAATTACTGTTGCGACATTACGTAATCTGTGGTTGCGACATTGGCAAATGACAAAAAAAACATAACAAAAACAAAATGCCGATTACAGAGTTACTTAACTGCATTTGTAATAAATTACATGAGAAATTAAACTGTGCGTCGTATCTGTGCAAGAACAGGTCATTGCTCAGCGAAATGCTGTGACTTCGGGCCAACCTAACGTCAACAGCGCTGGTTTTCAGCAATTACCTATGGAATGACCTATTGACGTCCCCCTGTGGGATGTAATTTATCGGGTAAGTACTCCTTTTCACTGAATTATGTGTGATTCAACCGATCGCAGTGTATGTAACATGTAATAACAATAAAAATATATCTTTCTGTAAATGTGCGTAACATAAATTTATGAAACAATAATATTAATACATAAACTAAGACAATAAAACAATGAGAATATAAAATAAGTACAAAATTACTAATTATACGATGTGTACAGCGTGGTGTGTTTTCCTCTTCATTCTTGTTTTAGTAATTATAATAATTCACTAACAATCCATAATTTAGCCTACATTTATACACCACAGATTCTTAGATGCACTATGGGAATTGTGATTTGTCACTCGATGGCGTGGCGGCCATTTGCATAGCGGTAGGCATCGATGCATGGGTTTGGTAAAAGTCAACCATGCTTTTTCAATCAAAGCGGTAAATAAGCTAATTGGTACAGCTTGATTGTGTTATATTTATGGATTCCTTAATATTATTCTAGTGGGATGACATGGATCCATTGATGTACGAAGGAGTAAGAACCACCTACATTACGTAATGCAAAAACTAACCGCCTTCGAAGCCTCCTGATCTTAATCGTAAGTATTACTATCGGTATTATTAGTACCTATTGTATTATTATGAACCAAATGAAGCAGTAAACTAGCCTAATATTAAATAAAATGGGTATATAATACTTAGGTCTACCAATACACCCCATGATCATGACACAGACCGGAGCTAAACAGGGAGGAATCAAACAAAGGCTACTCACACTGTTGGAAATTCATACTTATCCATTGCCCGTAGTCCGTGAACTTCAAGGTAAGTACAAAAAGAGCAGCTATTATTACTAGTTTTAGTTTACCAATCATGTAGATTGTGTAGATTTTAGAATTTCAATAAAGTATTATATACCCATTTTATTTAATATGTCTGGTTTACTGCTTCATTTAGTATATAATAATACAATAGGTACTAATAATACCGATAGTAATACTTACGATTAAGATCAGGAGGCTTCGAAGGCGGTTAGTTTTTGCATTACGTAATGTCGGTGGTTCTTACTCCTTCGTACATCAATGGATCCATGTCATCCCACTAGAATAATATTAAGGAATCCATAAATATAACACAATCAAGCTGTACCAATTAGCTTATTTACCGCTTTGATTGAAAGAGCATGGTTGACTTTTACCAACCCCATGCCTCGATACCTACCGCTATGCAAATGGCCGCCACGCCATCGAGTGACAAATCACAATTCCCATAGTGCATCTAAGAATCTATGGTGTATAAATGTAGGCTAAATTATGGATTGTTAGTGAATTATTATAATTACTAAAACAAGAATGAAGAGGAAAACACACCACGCTGTACACATCGTATAATTAGTAATTTTGTACTTATTTTATATTCTCATTGTTTTATTGTCTTAGTTTATGTATTAATATTATTGTTTCATAAATTTATGTTACTTACGCACATTTACAGATATAGGTATATTTTTATTGTTATTACATGTTACATACACTACGTTCGGTTGAATCACACATAATTCAGTGAAAAGGAGTACTTACATTAGTTGTTTCGATTTTACCACCCTATTATTTTTTTAATTATCAGTTAAAAAATGGCCAGTATCTCTTATAGGCTGCAAGTCCTAAGTCATCTTTTAAAATACGTGACATGGTTCTGGGTGCTATCTTCATCTCCCGAGATTGAATCTTTTGCTTTCGGACAGGATTTCTTTGAATTCTTTCACTTACTGCTTTGACCACCTTTTTCGTACGAACACTACGTGGAGGGCCAGATCTTTTTCTGTCACAAACAGAGGAGGTCTCATTGTACCTATTAATAGCCCGGTACACAAACATTTGACTAATACCAAGCGTATGGAGAGTTTTAAAAATTGCATTTGGCTCCATACCAACTTTGTGTAATGCAATCACAGCGATTCGGTTCTCTTTATCACCCAACTCCATTTTAATATCGCAAAATATAATGTTAAAGTTTTCTAATTTTGGCGCAATGTATTGGTGCCAAAATTAGAAAACTCAATGAACAATCGTATAAAAATGACAGATTCCAAATTCAAATGTAATCTTATTTTTAATCGTAACAGTATTTATGGCCAGACTAAATATATCGTCACTAAATACAAAAACCCGAAAATCACATGTTGTCTTACAATTTTAACTCTGTCACTATTGTTGTAAAATTAAATAACACCTTAAAACAACTATAATATATCTATTCCAGCGATTATCTCAATTTGCAGCGAAATAAAAGTTTAAACACGTTTACAAGTCTGCACTTTACAGAACTGAGGCATTCATCCTTTTGTTGGAAGACTGCAAAAACGTTGGCTTTATAAAGTTGGTTAGAAACAGTTTCTCGTGATTTGCTGGTTTGGACCTGCTCTAGAATGTTTTCGATCAAGATACCCTGAAGGAAGAAATACTTGTTTTTCTACTTATAACAAAGTAAGTTTTTCCGAAAAGCCGGCCTTATCACGTTATAGCCTTTTAAGCATTGAATGACGTTTGAAACGAGCATTACAATCCTTGAACGCAAGTACGAATTATATATTTTATTGGGAGAAGACACAAAAGTAAACGTAAAAAAAGTTATCGATATAAAGGAAATATAAACTATCCTTGCTCTAAAATTATAAATGAGAAATAATTATATTCTAATTTAATACCGAATATAATTATTTAACCTCAAAAAAGATACTAATCCCCAAATGAATTTCAAAGTCGTTACCACAATATCATAATCCAAAAATGTTTAATAATATTAGGTCATTACAATATTTCAGGGATAAGGAAAATAATATGAAACACTAAGATATTTTGTCATTCATTTATTGAACTAACGAGTCTAAATCCCTCTGAAGTAATGTTTTATCGTCTTCAGATTCGATTATCCTAGAGAATTTAAGGTTGTTTGCATACATGTAACATTCTGAAAATCTTAGGCAGTGCGGGATATCGTTAACGAAAACATTAAATAGAACCGGTCCAACGTGTGAGCCCTGGGGAACCCCTGACGACGTCCTGTAGGTTCCAGACTGCAACAAAGAAGAAATGATTTTCGAGATAAGACTTTAGCAAATTGTAGAGTGTACTGGTGATTCCATATGCAGATAACTTCGACAGAAGTATATGGTGAGACACGTGGTCAAAAGCTTTGCTAAAGTCTGTGTTAATCACGTAAATCTGCTAGCCACAGTCAATGGCATCCGATAACGTTTCTGTAAAAGTCGCTAGATAGGTGAAAGTAGATCTAGAACCCACGAAACCATGCTGAGAATAGCTCAAATAGAGTTTGAAGTGTGTCAGAATGTATGGACAAACTAACGATTCGAAAACCTTGGCAAAAGTTGACAAGATAGAGATAGGTCTATAATTTTTTACGTTGTCCTTCTCATAACTCTTATAAATTGGAATAACCTTTGCTTTTTTTATTATTATTCTTATTATTTGACTGCCTCGTTGTCGTTGTTTGTCTAGTGGTCGCAAGCCAAATTTACCATTTACTGAGTACGTCTTTCATTGACTTGAATGTGCCCTGGCGGCTGAGAGTATGTCATGCTCACTCAAATGTCTCGCTGGTGGCGGCGTATGTGTTGGATCATTAAGTTCCCTTCAAAATGGTTGAGCTAAATGATGCTGATCCATGCGTCATGTTCGTAAACGGGCGCCGTCAGTGGGGACTGGTCATCTCTTAGCTGCCATGGCCTATTTTAATTATTTTTGTTTTTATATTTTTATTATGGACGCTTTTAACGTGCACGTCTTTCTACATTGTTCTCAAATGTATAATTTCAACATGAATGATGTAACCAATATTTTGTAACAGTATTCTGATTTAAAAGAGTGTCCGTGGAGTTTTTGCCCGTTCTTCTCCATAGGTACCTACTACGCTTTGGAATGGGCAACTAGCTTCATCTTTCTGACTGACTTGACAGTTCAAAAGTACGTGTAATTGGTTTATTTGAAATAAATGATTTGAGTTTGAGTTTTGAGTTTGAGTTTGCAAGCGCTACTGCTGAGCATGAGGTCCTGGATTCGATTCCCAAGTTGGGCAAAGTATTATTGGGTTTTTCCAAAAAGAATTTCTCAGTAGTAGCCCGGAGACTGAAATTGTGCCCGCCCCCTATTACATGGGTCTTAAAAACATAACTGGCGAAATATGGGTGTACTACAGGTACACCTCTGCCCAACCCTTCGGGGAAACAAGGCGTGATGATATGTTATGTAATATTATTCACTACTATCCGCCAACTGTATCGAAAATGAAAATATTATTCACCGGAGGCTATTAATAATATTGGTAAAAGATGGTAAAACATTTTTATTTTTAAACAAGAACCGCCATTTACGAAATAATAATATTATTCCCAAATCAGCAAGTGAAAACTCCATTAACATCAATTTTAATGAGACAACGTATTTCGCAATGATTTAAGTATTTAATTAATAAAATATGTTCTGTGTTTCAGGGAATTTAAAAACATAAAATATTGTTAAAGGCGAGTTTTATTTCTGTTGTAAATTGGTCGTCAGTAATGTGTTATTATTATGTAAGTAACATGTAAAGCGCTTATTTAATTTGGTTTTATTTCTGGAAATAAACGAAATACATGTTTTCAAATTAATCAAATAAAGAAATGTAGGTACTTTATCCATGGGACCAATATTGTAATTGCAAAAAAAATAATCAGCTGTCCCATAAATTTGGCTCGAATATGTGTTTTTTTTTGTATGGTTGTTCGTTTTTTGTAATTACGATTTTGTTCCCATGGAGAAAGTTGTTGAGTTTGTTGGTACACACACACATTTAAACGTGACCACACCTTTCTGATAGCCATGTTGTAGACTAATCTCTTAAATTAGATATCATACTTTCAACGACCCGGTTTCACAGAGGTTAAATTTCTAGTGCAAGTACGAACATCCTACTAATATTATAAACGCGAAAGTTTGTGAAGATGGATGGATGGATGGATGTTTGTTACTCTTTCACGCAAAAACTACTGAACGAATTTGTATGAAATTTGGCCTGCGTTAACACATAGAATACTTTTTATCCCAATATTCCCACGGGATCGTGACTTATGCGGGTGAAACCGCGGGGCGCAGAAGGTACCTAATATTAATATTTTTCAAATTACACGATTTTCTCTTTTCAAAGCATGGATAACATTGGTTTCAGTGACAGTACCCCGAAAGAAATTAAACTGTCAGTCAGTTTCAGAACTGTTTCATTGTAATGTACCTGTAGAAATATAGATGTTTATAATATTCTAATAACAAAATTCCCAAAATTTCTACTACCCCGACCTAGTACCGTCCTTATTCTAAAATGTCTAGACGTCTCAGAATTGAAAAGGTTTTATTATTGGTACAATTGGTCTGTTACTTCATTGTTAAGAAAATGCCAAGGATGAGATAGGTTTTATAAATTTTTTTTATACAAAAAACCTGCCAAATTCTGTTATTATCATTTCAGCCGAAATACGTCCACTTCTGTACATAGGCCTCCCCCAGATATTTTATATTAGGTCTTTACCTATGAAATTGGAGATTTGTATGATACTTTCTTTTTTTTTTTTTCAGGTAAATGTTTATCCCTTTACTGTAGAAGTCTGCCGGACGGGAGGCGCTGAAGTCAGCGAAAGCGTTTTGTACTGCCTCTCGGGTGTTGAATTTTTTCCCACTTAAAAAAATTTCTAAATTTTGAAAAAAGTAGAAATCTGTTGGGGCAAGGTCCAGTGAGTACGGTGGGTGACGAAGAGCTTCCAGCTGTAACTCTTGTAGCTATGCGATGGTTGCCCACTGAGACGAACGTTTACGGTTGTCGTACAGGATCCACTTTTCATCGCAGGTAACAATTCGATTAAGAATTCCCTCGTTTCTATGCCGATTCAGCAGTGCTATGCATGCTTTGACGCGTAAATCTCGCTGTTGGTCGCTTAGTTCGTGTGGCACCCACTTATCTAGCTTTTTTATCTTTCCGATTTGACGCAAGTGCTTTAATGTTGTTTTGACACTAACTCCAAGGCCCGCAGCAAGCTCAGCCGTAGATTGAGTTGGATCCGCTTCCACTATCGCCTTCAATTCATCGTTGTCATCAATGGTTACTGGTCGACCGTGAGGCTCGTTCTTCAACTCAAAATTTCCAGATTTAAAACGATTGAACCAATAATGGACCGTGTTTATGCAAGCAGTGTTAGGCCCGTACACGTCGTTAATGTTTTGTGTTGTTTGCGCAGCGGTATTTCCACGTAGGAACTCATATTCGAAAATTGTACGAATTTTCAGTTTATCCATGGCGCCAAAAACTACCACAATGTCACAAAAACAAAACACTATCTAAAAATAAATGACTGAATTTGAAATTAAATTAACACGCCTTTCGAATAAAATTCATTTGAATTTCGAATTGCGCGCCAATCCACAGATAAATAAATCTGAAAATGCTGATTATAGAATCTCCAATTACATAGGTAAAGACATAATATTATATTACAAAATTAAAAGCCGTTATTCGATTATGATAACCTTATTTTTGTTACTGCCTCGTTGCCGTTGCCTCGCGACCACTTGACGGTCGCAAGCACTACTGCTGAGCATGAGAGGTCCTGGGTTCAATTTCCAGGTCAGGCAAAGTGTTATTTGGAATTTCTCAGCCCGGAGTCTGGATTTGTGCCCGGTTGATGGCAATAGGCTCGCCCCTTATTACATGGGATTTATACATAACTGGTAAAATTTGGGTGTTATATTGCTACACCTCTGGACAACCCTTTGGGGAAACGAGGCGTGATTTTTTAAGTTATTAGAGTTCCATACCCAAAAATAAATAAAAAAAATTAAAAGTTATTTAATATGTAAGAAAATTAATAAAGCAAACAATAATAATAAGAACCCTGTTCCATGAACTTATTAGCTACATTATATCTATACATTTCATTGTTTGTAGATATAATAGATCAGTATTCGCTTCCCACGCGTAGATCGTAACGCGTGGGCCGTGGATTGATGTCATCACGAAAATATTATACCTACACCTAAAACTGGTCAACCATCCATCATATCCGAAATTAGATCTAGTGAAGTCACGTGACATAAACAAAGCTTTATTAAGTAGAATGATGGACATGACTGTAGTTCCTACAAGTGAACTTCTTGTGACTTACAACAACTTAAAAACGTGCCGCCTTGCTTGCTAGAGGGTCTCCTAAATCCTCTACAACATTTTTTTTTGCCTGTTACGGTTTAAAAAAAAAAAAAGTGTAATTTCTTAGGTACCTGAGTTAAAAAAAAATTGCTCATTTACGGATGCACTGGCGCACCGGGGCACAGAAGACACATTTTCAAGGTTAAAGTCTAACGTTTCGAGGGTCAAAGACAAATAAAAAGAAACATTTTACATGTAATTTCTTTTTTTTTTAGTTACACGTAATCGACGGGTTCCTATTTCTGTGTGGTTTGAAAAAAAATAACCACGAAAGAATGAAATTCCCTTCGAAACAAAAAAAATATTTTTAATTTTAAAAAAATGTTGTGGAGGATTTAGGAGAACCTTTAGAACCCCTAAATTACCTAATATTCTTGCGAGGCGGCTCGTTTCTAAACCCAACCAATTTTCGTCCCTACAGCAATATTTTTGGGTTACGATTTGAAGTATATCTCTGGTGAAATTTCAATGCATCGGGCATTGAAATTTCACGAGAGCCTTTAAGCTTGCTAGTATGTAATTATTTAAGTATAGAAAATTAAATTTTGATAGGTTGAATATTCCAGTTCCAATTGTAATTTAAACTATTTATTTGTAGCTTTTGTGGACAGGATATTAATTTAGATTTGTAACAGTTGAAATCGTAAGTATGTCATTTAGTTTATATAGGTTTTTATTTTTATTCATCTTTTGTATATATTCTTTTGTATGTTGTGAATGTGAGAACGTTATAGGCTTGTTGACAGGCCTACACTGTCCTCCCATACCTATTAACATTGTAATTTGAAACCACTGTACCATGCTCATACTCTCAGCCGCCAGGGCACATTCAAGTCAATGAAAGACATACTCAGTACAATTACATAGCCACTGCAGACAGTAGCAGCAGGCAACTTCATAGAAATTCGATTCAATTTCATAGAAATACATAGAAACCAGATAGAAACCAGAGTATCGCGCTGCCAACAGTTGGCTACGGACTTGTACCTTTATCCTCTATTGTCTGACTTTGCATCACTGTCAAATTAACAGTGATCTTTATTCTCCATGTAATATGGTTGCTGCCACTGACAAGTATATCAAATTCTTAATGATCTATCTTCTGGCTAGAATAATGTTCCTGTTAGATTGCTGCTATCATAGGTAAAATAACTATGAAAGGACTGAGAGTAAATTATAAATATTAAAAAGTGTGCCCACTAAGATGGAATGAAGCCTTTCATACTTCGGTTTGTTTAGTAAGGTTGACCTCCAGGGATCGCATTAGTGATCTATTACGACAGACACGCACTTCGTTTATAAACTTTCCACAAGAAAATTGACTTTTTAGGGTTCCGTACCTCAAAAAGAAAAAACGGAACCCTTATAGGATCACTCGTGTGTCTGTATGTCTGTCCGTCTGTCGCAGCCTATATGCTTCGAATTTAATGAACCGATTAAGTTGAAATTTGGTAGGTACACATAATATGTATTTTTATGACCTAAACATGGACGTGTAACGAAAATAAATGAATTTTGAAGGGGTTCACTTTTGGGGAACAAACAAGATTTTTTGTATTTTTTTTTGCTAGCTGTACCGTGTGACATATCAAAGGAAAGAACTAGTTGTGAAAATCTCAAATATTTTTAAAAAATAATTTAAATATAAATATTTTTTAAAGATAATTTAAGAAAGTTGATGAAAATTTGCTATTCTCCCTTATCTCCGAAACAACTGAGCCTAAAATTCTGAAAAAATACAAAGAATGGTTCTTCACTCTCAAATTACAGGAAAACCTATAAGAAGTCTATGGTCTTAAAATAACATGGTAAATCTCTCAATATTGTGCGTACAAACTTACATTTGCAGTTGGAATGTATAGGAGAACATATTTTTCAACAACATTGTTAAGTTTGTTCTTGGGATAAATTCATCCCAATAACGGACCCTTCATTGTGCGTCGTGCGACACGTACTTGGCCGGTTTTTTTATGTTTTCGTTTAAGATTTACTCCCTAGACATCAATAAAAGTAAGAAAGAAAAATGTGTTATTATCACAGAAACACGTGCATATAAACAAAGACAAATTAGGTCGAATATTTAGAAGAACAAGATCAAGTAGATGCACGCCATGACTGTGACAGGAAGGCTTCCACTCAGCATGATGGTGACACAATCGCGAATGCAGATACAGCACAGTGCTAATTTGAAATGGTCACCCAAAACGCAGAACTCGTCTGCAGAACGCTCTACTTTTCTCATGGTAAATAAAGTCCCATATAAAAAATAATAGTGGGCTGTAATTTTTTGACCATTTTTTATTTTGTTAAGTACCTGGCACTTGTTGAAAGACCTACACTGTCCTCCCATACCTATTAACAGTATTATTAGAAAATAAAGTAAAAGCCAATTATTTTTTAAACAGTAACCGTGGAGTTTCTTGCCGACTCTTCTCCATAAGAGACCCATTGGAACCATGCACATAACTTCTGACGTTTCAGAAGTGCCCATGTTTAGGTTTATGACTGAAATAAAATATTTTAAATTTGAATTGGATAAGTGATGATAATTAATGATATTTATTTCTGTAAATTGGTTAAAGTAACACGTCAAAATTAAATTATGTTTAAAACTAAACGTGTACGGTGTTTCCTAATTGACTACTTTAAGAAGACTGAAACAAACTCAGAGGTCAAAGTTCAATTACATACATAATACAGATATAATTTTGGTCAAACCTTATGAGGATCATGCAGATTATAATGTCTGACATGGTCCGAAACTGTAGCATTTTCTGTTTTGCCATAGTAGTTGCATTCGCAATCACGAGTACTTGCTACGTTTTGCACAGCAGTATCTGCGGTGTATATTCAAGTACAAACTCAGTCCAAAATTATTTCGATAACATGATTATTCGAGGTCCTACAAAACCCATTCTGCAACCAAACCAACTATAATTTCACGAACGCACGGCAATCATTGCAATGTATACCTTAAAAATGTCGAAACAAAACTTTTAAACAAACTTGTCAACCCTATTGAAACTCCTTTAGGGAACGAATTTTCATAAATCCTATCTTAGTGACCTTGAACCTTTGTTATAAAAGAAATTTTTGTGGAAAGTTTCATGCTTCTAGGCCAAGCGGTGTACGTAGTAAGTTGTTTGTCGGTGAATTAATTTAAGACTTGTATTAAATATATGAGATAGCAATGTTTTTATCATTCACACTCATTTTGTACCTCACTTTAGACATTGACAAAATGGTCGACAATGGCATTAAAACCGGGCATTCTGAAAGTGGGCAACGTCGCAAAAAGATGTCAAATATTTTGCTGTTTTGATTTAACGGCTAAATATTTGACGGCGGATTAATTTGGCATTATTACTGTATGGAATTATGAAATGTGGCTAACTAGTGAACTAAAATTTATACTTTGTTCGACGACACTACTTTCCGCATCGCTGCTTGCCTGCGACTGGGAGCTGCCTGTAGTTCTCCTCATCGTTGTCACTGTGGCGAAGTCGTCAACAGCCTCGGACACCACGGCTTGTCTTGCAGCCGAAGTGCGCATTGCTTAGAGCGGCACGCGAACATTAATGACATCATCCGACGAGCTCTTGTCACCGTCGGCGTTCCAGCTGTATTAAAACCTAAATGGCTTGGCACGCGATGATGGCAAGAGACCTGACGGCATGTCTTTATTTTCATGAAAGTTGGGTAGGCCTTTAGTGTGGGACGCAACGTGTGTCGATACTTTTGCGCCATCCCATCTTCCTGGCTCAGCGTGCTATGCCGACGCTGCCGCTGCGGCTGCAGAAAACCTAAAGCGGCGAAAGTATTATAACCTTATAGGTAACTATATTTTCGAGCCGTTTGGGGTTGAAACCCTAGGGCCGTGGGGTCCGAGTGCTCATGGTCTGTTCAATGAAATCTCCAAATGACTGGTTGACACTTCCCGTGAACCAAGGGCTGGCTTTTACCTTGGGTAGAGGCTAAGCATTGCTATACAACGTGGCAACCGTGAAAACGGTGTTCCGGGGCATAGTTCTTAAGTTAAGGTTTTTTTATAAAATGTTCTTGATAAATAAAACAATAACAATAATGCGGCCAGTCTCTTGGGTACACTACCAGTCGACAGCGATGCGTATGAATTTTTCGACGCTATATTTTAGTTTGTATAATACCTATCTTAGTTAGCTGTACTAAAATATTGATTATTAAATACAATAATTAATATCGCAACACCAAATATTTAGTTTTAGATGCAAAAAAAGTATTTGGAAACTTTCCAAATGCCTTTTTTACACCTAAAATGGTTACAACATCAAATTCAGTGTTATCTTTGCAATTCGTCTAAATTAATATTATAAAGAGAACAAAAATAAAATCGTATGTTTGTATGCTTGTAATTAACCGATTTAAAAAAAATCCGTTACTATTAGAATGCTATATTATCACTGAGTAATATAGGCTATAATTTATAAACATATCACGCGGACAAAGCCGCTGGCGGAAGCCAGTTATTAATATTCTAGTTCAATAGTTAGCGATATTTCATATTTCCATACAGTAATATAGCTAAATTAATCTAAACAAGTAAATATTTGACAGCTATTTGCGACGTTGCCAACTTTAGAATGAAAGCGCTTATAGTTCACGCGGTGTAGCATGGTGCGGGTGACAGGTGACAGAAAAGGTAAAATATATTATAATTTACTTGTTTTTACTGATTCTGTATTTTACGACTGATCCGTACCTACATACAGATTGTGAACATAATACGGACTCAGTGATAACTGTACTAAATTAAATAAATTTACCCTTTCTGTCACCTGTCACCCGTACCATGCTACACCGCATGAACTAGTTACCAATGACATAAGCCACATGACGCGAGCTCGTGATTTGCAAGTAGGTATTAGGTACATGCTTTACTTACTAATTGTATATCTAGAACAAAGCTTTGATGCTATTTTTTTCTTCTAATTCATTAGCTAGCTCAAACGACAAAGATTAACGACATTGCTGTACAATGCAGGGGAAGCGAATTAAACAATTCCAATTTATCTGGCTCGAATACCAGCTAGTTGGGTGAGGTAGCAAAATAGCTAATTGTTCAAACTTTCGTAATTAAAATAAAGTTGGAAGCTGGATATCTTTCAGCGTTCGATATTGTGCATTGGCAATTAAAAACTGTGAACTCATTGCTGCTGTACTGTTTGCCACACTAAGTGATTTGTTTTTTTTTTCAGGTTTTTGTACGATTGACTAGGATCTAAGAAACTTGAGAGGGCGTTTTTTCAAAGGTTTCTAGTAAGTTTCTGTACAAAGGTATGGCAACAAAAAAAGTTTGTTTATGTAAAACACGCGTCTTTTAGAGGCTCTAAGTAGTGTTTTATAAGAATCAACATCATCATCAATTCATTATTCAATTATTTTGGTGTGCAATAAAGCATAATATGCTGTCTATCTATATATGATCAGGCATTAATTAACCATTGTTAATAATGGGCATAATGGGCTGGCAGGCATCATTGAACAAGCGTTTGACAAACATATTGAAGTTCAGTGTACTTCTATTAAGACATAGGAAAGTGACAGTCCTATAGAAATTCCTTTATCACTTCATAGTGATATAGGAATTTCTATTATGGATGGATTATTTAAATACTACCACAACAATGACCACCCGTTGCAGTCATAACCCTTATTATGGCACTCATGGGAAAAAGAAGGGTGTTCTATTTATATCCACATGGTCTAAGGTTTATACCCCGATTCCCCCATAAACACGAGGCAAGCAGTTATTAGAATTAACGTAGGCGCGACTGCGACGTAGTATAAATGTTGTAACACAATTCCATTATCCACGAGGGAAAACTGTATGTTTTAAACAAAGTTGTTAGAGAAACTATTACGGAAGTTTTACAACGGCGCTTATTAATGGAGTTCGAAAGTTCTAAATAACAGGTAAGCAATGATATGATCATTATGTTCGCCTGTTTTGCTGTAATAAAGTGTGGGAGTTGCAAGTGGAAATATTAAGTGGTTTTTTTTTCGTTTATGAAATGAAACTTAGTTCCTGAACATGGATTGGAAGCAATAGTATTATAAGTATGTATAGTCAGATTTACAGAAAATAACATAAACTTAAGTATATTTTTCTTTAATGATAAGTTGAAACTACGGAACGCTACAATGTTGAATGTTGTGACACTTACCCTTTAGGGGGTTGTCAGTAGGTAGGTATGTAGGGGTTTGTAAATAATAAGAGCTCAGTTTAGTACACTTATTATTTATTGCCTTTACTTCCGTGGCCGTCTCACACTTGATTGCCGAGGGTAGAATGAATAGGGAACACTGGCCTGAACCGTCTCCTGGATGATGGTGGTCCGGTCTCAGACTTCGCCCGCAACTGACGGCTCCAGTTCCAGGTTCTGTTAACTTCCAGCGTAGGGTAGGCGTGAGTCACTCTGCAGCAGAGGATCTTCCCCAAGCGTCCTTCTTGACGCCGGAACCACGAAGTGATGAAAGGGTTGAAAGGGTAGACTAGAATCCTGGAAATCCAGACAGAAAAGGAAGCGTAAGCAAGCTGTCGGAAACACGTTTCGTAGGTCCAAAGGTCACAGTGTCCCAGATAGGAAGATAGGAAGAAATACAGCAGAAAACTAGTTTTAAGAGGTTCTAGGAACACCTTACAGTTAGCACTTCTAATGAAATACATGGAAAACTTACCCTAGAGGGATTTAGCGTTGTAGTTACGAAATGATTTAAGTAGGTTCGGAGCGAGCGACACAGCCGTCACCTCAGCACTCCCAATTTGACTAGTCATCGTCCTTACCGAGCCCAACCGAATCGCCACCTCTCGGCTACGCTCGGTAATGATCGTTTTAGCGATGCGCGGGCGCATAGAATGAAGACCCTTTAAGTTAATAAACGCTCGAAGGTTCCGTATAATATTATATATTTAAGTGTTAGGTTTACTTATAATTGCTAGACTAAGTTATTTATTGTAAGTTTTGTGTAAATAGTATAGTTTTAAGTGTACTTAGGTTTGTTATTATTAAGGGTTCTTATACTAAATTCTTTTAAATTGTAACTCGCAAGGTGCAACGTTACAATGTATATACCTACTGTTGGTGTTCTTCAATAAATAAATAAGTAAACGCTTATACGCGCTTCGTCTTTACAAATTCCATCCAGCGCTACACTTTTTTAAAGGACATCACTAATCAAATTGGTGTGTGTCCTATCCGTATTCCCGGAGTGCCGTCCAGTAAAATCTGCAGTAAATAAGTGTATTATTCTACAGTCATTAGCCACACATATTACCTGCATTATCATCTCACTACACGCCTACGAGCATTCATGAGCTGCATCTGCAACTGAGGGCACCCTATAACACAAATTGTTCCCATATCCCATCTATTCACCAATTTATGCGATTCACACACATACAAACATAATCGCATACCATACTGTACGCACTATTGAAGCAATAACCCAATTGATAAGCATACAAACCTTTTATACACATTTTTATGTCAAACGAATCCAATCTGATATTTTATTTATTTTTGTATCTGTATATTTGGAATCCCATTTTCCAGCTCCATAAACGTAACAGCTGTTTGGAATTTTTTAGAAACTTTTAGTATACTAGTTTGTATGAAAATTTTACTGAAATTGTTTTGAATTTTTAAACGTCATTAAAAGCGCCGGTGCTTTTATCACAAACGTTGAGCGAAATTATTAATAATTGAACATGTGAACTTGACGAATGTATCGCGTTCATCCCGTTTCATAGGTCATAGTATATTGATATTATACACTGACATAGGTACTCTACATTTTTGATTACGAAGTACGTTCGCCTTTATCTACCTACCTACATAATAATTATTTTGATTTGCAATAGTGGAATATTTTCGGCTTTCGGCTTCTAGTTTAACCAGAATATTCTACACACTAAGAAAGAAAGAAAATACATTTATTTGTGGTAAAACAAGAGACAAAGATAAAAAAAAACAAGAACAAACACAAAAAGAACAAGATTTTAATTTGAATGCTCTGGTTGTTTGGTAGTCGTAACTTTGAGGAAGAAGCCAACAGAAGAATCTAGTTGGGTTGGGCAGCATTTGGAAAACTTCGTCAATTCTTCCCGTCACCCATTGCGGGCGAATTGAAGACTAAGGTCGTCAACTAGTGCGTCCTACCCATCAAGACATACGGCGCCGAAACGTGGACGCTGACAGTTGGGCTAGCCCACGAATCAAGGTCACTCAGTGCGCTACGGAGCGGAGTCTCTTTGAAGGATAAAATCAGGAATGAAATTATCCGGAAACGAACCAGAGTTATCGACATAGCTTGCAGAGCATGCAAACTGAAGTGGCAGTGGGCTGGCTGTCAAAGGACCGATGGCCGGTGGAGCAGACGAGCCCTGGAGTGGATACCACGTATCGGCAAGCGTTGTGTGGGACGTAGAAGGACCGACGACCTCAAGAAGTGGCTGGAACAGAATGCGGTAGGCGAAGGAGGAGGTTGTTGTGGCGCAGCCTTCAAGAGGCTATGTCCAGCAGTAGACTGCGATAGGCTGAGTTGATTGATTGAAAAGAGCTAGTTTATTCTTCGCAAACAGGGACCAAAATAGCTTTTTAATCCCTAGGGACGAAAAGCCATTTGAATTCTGAATGTGGATTTTGTTAATAAAAGTTCCAATCACCAAAGAGATCAATCACGAACATTGTATGAACAAGTAACAGGCAAATAAGAGAGAGAAAGTGTGAATTTGGTCAAAATGAAAATGTAAGATGGCGGCTGTGAAATTACTTAAATTTTTCGTCATGGGTGTCGTTTTCATAGTTTTCGAGGGTGCTAAAGCCGATAATGAGGTCAAAATGTAAATTCAAGATGGCAGCTGCGAAAGTTTTGTTTTTGTTTTAAATCATACGTGAGAAGGAACTTCGTTCCTGACAGGGGTCCCTGGACCGCACATGTTTTTTTATTTGTTACCTTGTTAGTCAAAGGGCAATTATTTCACCATTATGTTCCTAATTTTTACAAATGCAAATGAAATGCTGTTCATTGGTAAGTGCATCACTTGAGAACGTTTGGACCGATTTGCTTCTTGTTTGTTTTAAAATAGTCCGTAAATACTGCTAAATTGAAAATAAACATGTCTCCGTCTCATATCACACGATACAGATACTCAACATCACCAGTTTTCAAATAATCAATACATGTTTAGGGTTAGCTGACGTGTGTTGCATACGTAAGCATTAATTTAGCTCAAGATGATAGAAACAGTCTGTTGACATGTACTCGAACGTGTACAAGCTGTTACGTGGTTTTATGACATCGTAACTCTGGACATTAGTGTCAATTACTTTGGACTTAATCCTTTTGGTTAGTAAAACTGCTGTTAAATCGCGAAAGGAACCTTAGAATGGGAACATTGCAATTTACGTAATTAGATTCTGGTTTGAGTACAGTTCGTTTCTAGGTGCACGAGTTCCAATCGTTAGGTGTCGAATAAAGAAACGTAGAAATTGTGTGAGTATGGAGAGTTTTCACAGGACATGTTACACCTTCTTTCCTTCCCGTGCCGCCTTTGTTATTTAAATCAGGTCAAACCTATCCATCACAATTATTAGTGATGAAAAAAATAAGTTGGTTTATTGGCACGACAAACAAAAGAATAACCTAAAATTCACGCATAATTAAATCTTTAGGTTGGTGCTGCGTATTCACTCATAATTATGACATTTACGAAGGACATATTCGCTTGCATTACAGACTATTATAAAATCTTTAGTTTATTACAGCTTTACAGTGTCTTGTTGTCTTTCTTCGAATAATCCTCTTAACAGGATGTAAACTGAACATTAATGGTATTAAATATGGAGATCCTTCCACAGCAAGGTGGCTTTAATTACGAAAGATTATCTAACCGTCAGCCTTTTATTGCTTCGACCTATGTCTTTAAGAATTAACACCAATTGAAGTGTCAAATGCTTTTAACCGAGCAATTTGTGGAATTGCCGCGAACAATGATCCAGACAGCACCGACTGGCTTTAAATGCCGATGCCAAGTGTAATGTCCTTTTTATAGGGCAGTAATTGAAAGGTAATTAGACCTACCTGTTCTTGTGTAGATCTGATTTGATTTTAAGTATGTTGCGAAATGGGGAATATTAGTTAATGACGTCTCATAATATCAGAATAATTGATTTATTCCTCTAAAGACTATTCGTTTGAAAGTAGTAATTATGAGACTTAAGTACCTGATGAGGAATTTACCAAATAAAGCTTGTTTTTGTATATCATCCGCGACTAATAAATCTACAGCAAACGTAAGCGTATTGTTGTGTATTTGTCGGATTCACTGCGATAAACAATTGATTCCATATTATTATGCTAGTGCTTCCAGGTTGATTTAGGTATTATTAGAGACTCGGCTGACCTCTATGTGTAAATATGTATCTACATCATCATTGACCTTGAAGCAGTCCACAGCTGGACTTAAAAGCGTCGCCCATTGCACGTCACTGAATTCGACCATATCGGCCACTGTAATCCATCCATTACCAGGATGTTTTTACACCATTCTACAACTTCTGAATTAGACTCTAACCGAAATTTAAACCTCTAAAACATTCAAGACTCGATTAGTTCAACAGCTATAGAAATTGGGCAAAGTTTCACTCACAAGTTGTAAAGGTAAGTTTGTGAACAAGCATTGAAACTAGCTTTGTAACTTAACTTTACTTGAAAGTAACTTTTGACATCGGAACGAATTGCTGACTTTTAACACACTTTACCCTTATTATGTGGCTTGAAAGAGTTGTACTTCAGGGTGTACTATGGATGTAAAACTTTTTGTTTTCGTGTGGTTAGTGACTAGCCTGGTGTCAGAGTTTTAAAACCGCCCATGAGCCTGTGATTTGGCTTCACATGGCGTCAAGAAACATCTCTCAGGACGCCACGTTTTCTCACGTTTTTTTCCTTCAGTGTTTTTGAAGAAAGTGATAAGTATACAATACGTACATGAATCCGAAAAGTACTAGGCTATCACTGCTTAACTTTTTGGTAAATTATGTTTCAGACTGTGACTTCGGGACGATCTGATTAGATTAGTGTTAAAGGGTACCACTGCTTAAGGAATTAGGTACCAAAATAAACCATGTATTGACATTGACTTGACCAAACCAATGAATGTGATCTTTATAAGGGCATCCTTATAAATATTATACCGATTCTATAATATTGAGTCAATTAATCTGCTAAGCTTTTTACAAACTGTTGTGGTCGGCTTCCAGTCTAACCGAATGCAGCTGAATACAGTATTTTACATGGAGCGACTGCCTGTCTGTCCACAACCCAGTTATTGGGTAACACGTTATCCCTTGGTAAGACTGGCTGTCAAACTTTTGGGCTTCTGGCTACCTTTAACGACTGTCTAAGATCTGCGAACGACAGCTGGGACCAACGTCTTTTCGTGCTTTCCGTGGCACGGAGGAGTCTCGATGTTAAGAATGGTCACACATCTACGAACCAACTGACCTCGACAAGTGTATAACCTAACCTTCAATCTACCCGTGCAGCTGTTATTGGAACGAAGTTCCTTTAACGCGGCTTGCGGTAGATGTAAACGGGCAAAAAGCGTCACGCGAAAAAGCGTTCCTATTTGAGACTTTATTCTTCTAATTCAATAGAGAGAGAGAGATAAAGTTTGTGTGAATTTGATTAAAATGGAAATCCAAGACGGCGGCTGCGAAAATTTTCTAACTATTCACCATGGTTATCGTGTCATGATTTTAGAGGGTGCTAAAGCCGATATTGAAGTAAAATGAAAATCCAAGATGACGGTTGCGAAAATTTTGTTTTTGTTTTTAATCATACTTGAGAGGACAGGAAGGGACAGGGTACAGGAATTTCGTTCCTGACGGGGTTGCCCCGACCGCACACGTTTTTTTATTTAGACACGAGCTATAATATTGAGTAGTAGTCGTTTTTCAGTCATTGGTGTAGTTTCTTATTCCTTTGTGTTTTTTCTTAGTCCTATGCAAGTCAGCCAAAGTTAGTTACGCCTTGAGCTTTTTGTATTAACTTTGAAAAACTTATTTTTTTAACAAGTTGTTTAAAGTTTCCAACCGTTTTGATTTCTGTTTGCATATTTTTTATATAAATGCCAGTGGGAAAAGTCACGGAGTAAATTTGAAGACAAGACTCAGTTCTTGTCTTCACATTTACTATTTTCATTAATATATTTAAAAAAAACACGTTGCTCGCAACACTCAGGTGTTGCAAGATATTCATTTTGTTTCTCGAATGCTTCAACCTAGTCGTAATAATTATGTTTTTAAAGCAATCAATTATAATCCATAATAAAATATATAATTCGTTTTAGACGTAATTGGATTGGAAAATCTGGAACCCGAAGCATGAGTAGATAAATATCAAATTATTATTGAAAGTACACAAGTACCATCGATTATTTTAATACAATTTTTCGTAATGTTTTATTTAAAGTGCCCTCATAATTATTTTGACGTCTCATATTATGATAATATTGATTGTAAATATAATTGCCGTGATAGCCTAGTGGTGTGACCGTCGGACTGCCTAGTCATTGGTCTCGAGTTCAAGCCAAGGACCTCTGACCTTTCGGATTCATGTGCGTATTGTATAATTATCATATGCTTCAAAAACGGTGAAGGAAAACATCGTGAGGAAACCACAGCATGCCTAAGAGATATTTCTCGACGGCATGTGAAGCCAAGTCAGAGGCCCATGAGCCTTTAAAACTCTGACACCAGGTTAGTCACTAACCACACGAAAAGAAGAAGAATATTATAACTATGTACTTAAGTATTATAATAAATATACAGAAACATAACATAATAAAAGTACTAGTATTGATCACCACGTTTGCTAAAGACGGGTTGGCATTAACATAAAGGTTCAGGGGTCTTATAGCTATTTAAGTATTAACTAAGTATTAATCCACTGAAATTATGATCCTAAGTAGGTTTCTCCAAAATACCATTTCAGTTTAAACAAAGCCACCACTAAAGTTTCAGGTTCTAATCTCACCTGCTCTTGAACGTACGCCACAAAGAACGTAAGATTATCTAGTTAACAGCAGAACGCACTTCAGGCTTATTACATAGGCTCAGAACCTAGAAACAGTACTTCGCTTTAATAAATTCAATTTCCGTTACACGTAGCCACACAGCTCTATTTCATTGTGGATTACGCTAAACAACTACTGAATGGAGTTGCGACTTAACCCTGAAACCTTTGCAGAACTTTAGACAGTACTGTCTTGAAAATAAAGTGGATACTCCTGCGGACTTTTTTGATAGATTTAACATCCTGTGTGGTCGACTGTGAAAGTAAATTCTGACAAATTTAGGGAATGCGTATAATGAATCTGTGAGATCGTCTTGATAACAATATGCATGAATATTTCGCGTTGCTTTGCTGTTTTGTAAGCCAGCAACTGTATCTGACAAATAAGACTAACCAGACTTCAGAACTGTTTCAAGTGAATAAAATGTAATTAATTCTATTTAAATTACATTTAATTTTAAACAAAAAGGTTTCTGCTCACCATAATGATACTCTGCTTCGCGGGCAATGTTTTCTTAGGCCCGGACTCCAGCTTACGGAGATGTGCGGAGATGTCCGAAGCGGAGACGAGAATTGATGTTTTTCAGCTAGGTTGTATCCACCGAAGCTGTGCGGAGATGGGTACTGGCTATACTGGAGAGGAGATATGTGCTGGCTAGAGCGGAGATGTGTGCTGGCTAGAGCGGAACTGAGCTGCGTGGGGCGAGCGTTGGATAGATAGATAGATAGAATACTCTATAATGTACACCATCAAAATTACAGACATTTAGAAATTTTACATAGGGTGACACAATGGGTGGTCTTATCGCTTAAAGCAATCTTTTACTGACAACCTTTGGATGGATTAAAGGTAACAGGAGAGAAAATACTGCAGGTAGTCAGTGGAGTACCATCTACATATGCAATAAATACATACCTACATACATAAAGCATAAACTTATTCATATATATATATATATAAAATTTTAAACATGAAACAAGAGCAAATAACTATATGTAATGATGATGTTTAAGGAGAGAGGAACTGTTTTTTTTTACCAGAATTTTAAAAGTGGACAAAGATGAGCACTCCTTATCGACACGTGCAAGGCATTCCATAACCGTACTGCTTGGACTGTAAAAGATTTGTCATAAAAGCTGGTGGAATGCATCGGCATCTTTAGTCTCAAGTTTTCCGATGACCTCACATATCTATTATGTGTGTCATGAAGGAACTTGAAACTTTCTTTAAGATAAGAGGGGGTTATAGGATTGAACAGAATACTGTAGAGCTGAAATAAGATATGAAAATTCCGGCGAAGACGTATGGGAAGCCACTTGAGCTTTGTACGAAATTCAGAAATGTGATCATATTTGCGCAGGCCAAATATAAATCTTATACAAATATTTTGAAGTCTCTCAAGTTTATCTAGTTTTGCCTCAGTGAGATCGAGGTAACTGAAATCAGCGTAGTCAAGGATGGGAAGTAAAAAGGATTGTGCAAGCGCAGTCTTACTGGCAGTTGGAAGAAAGTCCCGCAATCGTCTCAGGGACTTAACAGATGCAAAAAAATTGCGGCTTACGTCCTGTAGCTGGGGACCCCAAGAAAGATGTTTGTCGATCCAAACTCCAAGGTTCTTAACCTTGTTGGATTTTGTAATGAAGGCACATCTCTTCTCGTCTCCTCTGCGCGCTGTCGCCAGCTTGCGAGACACAGCTGCTCATATCTCCGCTTTGTACCGCCGCACAGCGCAATCTCGGCGAGGCATAGCTCACATCTCCTCTTTGATCGTGCCATACAAATATCATCTCTGCTCAGTGGTATCCACTGAAACTGACTGGAGACAATATGTGTGAATAATGAAATTCTATTCGTTGTTTAAAACACATTAGGTATCTCTCCTCTCGTCTCGTCTCCGCTTTGGTGGAGTCTGGGCCTTAAGCATTTAGTTTCCGCTTAGCAACCGTGTAGATTTTAATATTTGCATCTTAATAAAATTTCATCCTTCCAATTTGTTCAGATTGGACGTTTTTTTTGTGTCTTGAGAGGTATGTATGATGTTTCTCTATACCGCAGATCCTCCTCTCAAATTAAACAAATTAATTTCAAAACGAATATTTTCATATCCATTTCGGATTATCCCTTTTCTCAGGGAATCCGAGTATAAGGTCTAGGAACTCAATCCACTTGAATGTAAACTTTGTGAAATAAATTTATTCTTATTCTTATTTCATTCCGGTAACCCATCTCTCTCCACCGTGGGCCGTAAATTGTTAGCAGCATGCCGGCTTAAATACCTGTATCAAGGCAGACGAAACCACGGGCTGGTTGATGTATGGATTGATCTTGTGTAGTGGAGTGAGATACTACGGTACGTGCTTTGCAGTGGCTAAGTAATTATTAAGTCAAGCAACTAGCATCGTGGCCACAGAGAAGGAAAATACAGTAGGAAAATATTAGAAGTTTTATAAAAAATACAGTGTTGTTAATTATTGAACAGTTTGTGCATGTGTTTTAATAAATTTAATAAAAAAAAACTATATTTTTTATGATAGGGTAATAAACAAAAAGGAGATATGAAGACGCTTTTAAATTTTCGTCCACGATGTCGTTACGAATTTCTTTACATTTTATGGACGTGAACGTAAACGTCCACGATAATATCGTCACGTTGGAAATGATAAAAGCGCACTTTCTTTATAATCCAGGTAGGATGATAAAAAATGGTACTTACTTTCCTGATACCCAATCTTCTCAAGTAACTTTTTGGGCATACAATTACTTACCGAACATTTATTTAACTTAAAAGCTTTTGTCATTAAATAGGTAATAATAATGCTTTTAGAGCTAATATACGTTAAGGCTTAACTCGCATTTCAAGACACACACATGAGAGAGATTTTGCCAAAATCCTACTACTTATTTTACTCTGTGTAACCAAGGTTAACGCACACCAAATTATTTATAACGAAAGTCTTATTTATTATTAACATTAGACAGGTTTATCCGTAAATAACTTTAGATTTCGACTCAACTTTGCAACTTAGTATTGTAACAACTTAATATGTTAAAAAATTATTAGCTCATTGTAAATTTTCGGCGCTCAAGGACTTGCACAGAAAATTAAGTTTGTTTAAACCTTACATTGAGAGGTTATTTTTGTTCGAGGAGCTCGTGGCTAAGTAATAACTGCCACACGGGTCGATCCATCAGGTTGAGCTACGCTTGCCGGGGTTGGTCTGTGGATGGGTGACCATCTTTACATACCGAGACTCCTCCGTGCCTCGGAAAGCACGTTAAGCCGTTGGTCCCGGCTGTCATTCGTGGATCTTTGACAGTCGTTACGGGTCGTCAGAAGCCCGAAAGTCTGACAACCAGTCTTACCAAGGGGTATCGTATTACCCAGTTACTGGGTTGTGGAGGTCAGATAGGCAGTCGCTTCATGTAAAATACTGGTATTCAGCTGCATCCGGTTAGACTGGAAGCCGACCCCAATATAGTTGGGAAAAGGCTAGGCAGATTGATTGAGAGGTTATTTTTGTAATTAGTTGATTAATTATGGATATAAGGAGATGGGCTAGTGGATTGCTTATTGTATAGATTTTGTAATGTTATGACCGCGTCAACTTACGCCGAGACGATTTTTGGCAGGAGTTAATTACCACCTTTCCGACACAACAAAAGTAAAAAAAAACCGGCCAGGTGTGCGTCGGACTCGCGCACCGAGGTTGCGTACAAAACTATTTATTATATGATGTAAAAAAAAGGGTTTTCGCAATTTTCCCTTTATCTGTGCTATAATACGTTGCTTCGTACCAAATTTAAAGATTCTGAGTTCACGGGAAGTACCCTGTAGGTTTTAATTCCCTTGCGAGTTTCGAAAATTTGCGGAAATTTGCGGCATCAACGACTGTATCTTTTGATTGCGTTAGCTTAGAAGTTTGATTTTTTCACAGCTCTAAGGGACAGTAGATTTGAGTATTTCATATAAATTCCAGCTTGATTCTTTAACACGTTTCTAAGAAAAAAAGGTCTTGACAGACAGACAGACGAACGGACAACAAAGTGATCCTATAAAAAGGGTTCAGTTTTTACCTTTCGAGGTACGGAACCCTAAAAATACGCCTTAACTTATTCATTCTATCGTACCGAACTAGAAAAAGAATCCAATTACTCGTGAAAGAATAGAATTAACACAACAGTCTAAAACATTGTGGGTAAACGAAAAATACAACATTATCTAACAACGTTTGTAAAAATACACTCACAAACAAAGCAAACAATTACAACCAGAAATACCAAAACACAGGAATAACAAATCAGAACTCGGTCACGTCACTAATCCAACAAAAATGTTATCTTAAAAAAAAACAATACACAGGCAGAATCATCTCAAAATCCCGGGCGATGTATGCAAATTAGTTAGGCAACTCCTACGAGCTCCCGTGGGCCTGACCGGTCCACTGAATTCATCCGTGCTTTATTTAAACGTGCCTCGTCAAGGTGAGTTTGAAACGACTGAAATTTTACCATTCAAAAATGAACTTTAACTCTATGATGTAAATTGTAAAGTTGATTGTGTGTAATTGGAGTAGTTTACCATATTTATAGCAATAAAACAGGACCTGTATGGAATCCAGATTTAAAGCTAACCGTAATTTGCTTTTATAGTTCGTCGTAGCGCCCTTTAATCGACTTTACCATTTCAATTAATCAATTTACCCTTAACCAGTTCATTCCCAGATATAGCCTTTCTGAAGTTCAACAACCGGGTAATTCGTTGCTTATATAAAAAATCTGAAATAACTCTTTTAGTAAAAGTTCGAACTCAAAAGGAAATTATTTTCAACAGATGATAAATTACTCAATGTAACGGAAGCTATGCTCTAAATTGGTAAAATTTTACTTTGAGAGTATTCATTTATTTATGGTTGGCAATCTGGTATAAATTTTAGAAATACAATGGAATCAAAAATAATAATAAAACTAAGATGTTTAGAAACCGGCCAAGTGCGTATTGGACCACGCACAATGAAGGGTTCCGTTGTTGGGATGAAATTATCCCAAGAACAAACTTAGCATTATAGTTAAAAAATCGTTCCCCGATACATTCCAACTGCAACTGTAAGTTTGAACGCACAATATTGAGTGATTTACCATTTTATTTTAGACCATAGATTTCTTATAGGTTTTCCTGTAATCTATAACCATAGAACTCTTTTCTGTATTTTTTTCAAAATTTTGTTTCCTAAAATTTTGGAGCCTAAAATTTTGTAGATTAGGGGGGTACATTTTCATATATTTTCTTAAATATCCTTAAAAATATTTATTTTAAAATTATAATAAATATAATATATCTGAGATCTTTGCAATAAGACCTTTCTTTTGGTATGTCACGCGGTATATGTTCGCAAAACTTTTATTTTAATTTTCATATTTGCCCCCAAAACTGACCTCATATTCAAAATTCATTTATTTACGTTACACGCCCGTATTTGAGTCACAGAAATACATATGTGTACCAAATTTCAACTTAATCAGTCCATTAGATTCGGAGCAAATTGACTGTGACAGAAGGACAGGCAGACAGACACACGAGTGATCCTTTAAGGGTTCCATTTTTTTCCTTTTGAGGTACGGAACCCAAAATAGTCAATTTTCTTGGGGAAAGTTTATAAACGAAGTGCGTGTCTGTCGTAATAGATCACTAATGCGATCCCTGGAGGTCAACCTTACTAAACAAACCGAAGTATGAAAGACTTCATTCCATCTTAGTGGCCACACTTTTTAATATTTATAATTTTCTTTCTTCATTTTTAATATATCTGACGTCTATCGTCGTCTGTCATTTAATTATGCTATGGCTCACTCGCTATCACAGAGAGGAGGCCAGAAAATAGGCAGGGAGACAGGATCTTAAAAATGAAAACTAACATAATTTTTATAACATTAAATACACTTAAAAACTTTGATAATAATAACACAATCACGGCTGCTAAACGTCAGTCAAATACTGTATATACACACTACGATAGCAGAACGATTTCAGTACCGTATATACGATACTGAAATCTATCACTCCATTAACGAGAAAACCTAAATAGAAAATCAAAAGCAAGATTCCCTGAATTTTTAGCCCCTTAGCAAACCCGATATGATCTTCTTTATAGCAAGATAACGGTAAATGGAGTCGGCACAATGCATCAAAGGGCACAAAAGCAATTGTTTTTCGAATAAATAGGTTACCTAATTATCGCTTAATGAGAATAGGGCCCAGATCTCAGCTTCAGCCGATAAAGACTGAACGTCAAGCAGATTAGGATTTACTTTTAGATTGTGCTTTAATGAAAGCAATTTTAGATAATGTGTCCCTATTAAGTGTATTTTATTGTGAATAACTTTTGTTTTTGTTGATAGAATTCTGCTCGGAATTTAATTTAAATTCTATAAAAATAAGAGAATAACTTTTTGACTACTAAATATTATGCGTTTTATACACGGGTGTGTATAAAACGCATAATATTTAGTATATATATAGTATAATATTTAGTAGATTAGATTTCGATTCGAGGCCTAGATTTTGAAATTTTTCATAAAGATGGACTTCGATCAAAAATATTAACCACCGTTTTACACGCTCCTATATAAAAGTGAGTATGTTTTTCTACGTAAAAGCCGATTCTCTCATGTGCAGAAAGCTTTGCAAACATCATACTCAAACAAAACATTCGGTACATACTGAGAATTCCCAGATGGCGTTAAAGTAGCAGACTGTGACGTATACTCCAATTGCGGGGGATTTATACCCTGTTACCTTCCATAGTGTTGGGAAAAAGAAGAAAATTAAATTCCATGGGCATTTAGTTCAAATTGTGAGAATGCTTTTGAAGCTGGGGTGCAGTCAAAGAGCCGCCATGATGGACACGGTGTGGTCCTCAGTGTTCATCCGGCGCAACCCGGGCTCAATCTGCCGACTGGCTAATTCTGCTTGCTCTTTCTCTGACAATGAACTTAGGCGATGGTGTAATAATGAAAGATTATTTTATCAGTAATAAGTATGTCCTAATTCTAATTATTTATTGGAATTCGGTCTATTTCTAAAGTTTCGCTGCGAAAGTTAAAGTTTGAAAGAGGAAACACTGGGATTTTTTTGTATTTCCAGCGAGAACCAGTTTGATGATGGTGACCCTTATTTGTGGTACATGTTTTGAACATATCTTCTGTTGGACATCCTAAATAAATTAATTAGTCTGTTATTATAGCTATTATTCAACTGAGGTAATTTATATTCACGACTTTATAATGAGATCGGATCTACCTCTTCAACTTGACGTGGCTAGATTTCTTGTTAAAACAAGAAACAAGGAGAGCTTTTTACCTCTGTATAACGCTGGCAGGCAAAGGTATACCTTTAGAAAGGGTTAAACTCTAACCCTTCAGGTAAAAACAGGTGTGACGTAATGTTATGTTGAGAGTTTTTTGGTAAGATTAATCCTTCAGACGTAATTTGATACCTACTGACTTAATGAAATTTCTACCTACTATACTTCTATAATATCCAATTATTTAACCTCTTTACGACACTAAAAGCATTGCCATAAAAAGAAACACTAAAATACAGTTTCAGTTAAAGTGAGTGCCTGAAGAAAATTAAATTACACACAAGAATATTTTGTATGATTCTGTTTCAAGTTTTGCTCTGTAGAACTGAAAGAGATTCGGTATACAATGTGAAATTCTACGTTTGTATATGAACGTACGTGTGAGACCCACATAGCCTAGGTTTCCTTGTTAGAAATTGCATTGTTTGTGACGGGAACTGGCTGCTTTCGTCCTCCTTTATTGAAATATAGAACGAAATACTCTATTTACTATGGTAGTACACACAGTTGGAAAGTATTATTTATTATCAACCAGCTAGGGTGCCTCTGCTTCGTTCGCTCTTTACTACTTGATAAAATATCGAGATTTCTTTATAACTATGTAATTATAATATTACCTAATGTATTAAATAAAATTCATTTAATTCAGGCAAAACACATATTACATAAAATAAATTTCACAATATTGCAGCAGAATAGAATAAAATGTCAATACAATTAAAATAGGTACAAATTATGAAGGTTTACTCAACTTTTGTTTTATCTTATTAATAATTAGGGACTATCTAAACTATGTGTATACAACTAACTAAGTATAATACAAACTAAAATATAGTGCCGAAAAATTCATCCGCATCGCTGTCGACTGGTAGTGTACCCAAGAGACCTGGCCGCATTGCCACGTTGTATGGCAATGCTTAGCCTCTGCCCAAGGTACAAGCCAGCCCTTGGGTCACGGGAAGTGTCAACCAGTCGTTTGGAGATTTCATTAAACAAACCATGAGCACTCGGACCCCACGTCCCCAGGGCTTAAAACCCAAACGGCTCGAAAATATACTCGTAGTTCCCTATGAAGTAATTGTACTTTCTCCGCTTAAGGTTTTCTGCAGCCGTAGCGGATGCGCCAGCACAGCACGCTGAGCCAGGAAGATGGGATGGCGCAAAAGTATCGACACACGTTGCGTCCCACACTATAGGCCTACCCACATTCCATGGAAATAAAGACATGCTGTCAGGTCTCTTGCCATCATCGTGTGTCAAATAATTAGATTCTGATCAATTATGAAGGTCATAGAATTAAAATTAAAATAAAATAACAAATTATATGTATAATCCTTCCGGAATTAATTCTCTAAGATGGTGAAAACCGCATCAAAATAAATTGCATAGTTTCAAATAAAAAATCAAATCATTTATTTGCTTGAATATCGGTAAGAACATGAGATGATACACACAACACAGCGACGCCCTAACCCGAGGTCCGTACCACACAGGGGGTGCCCTTAGCGAGCGCTCGCCTAGTTTTAATTAGAATAGTTTTTGCTCCTGGCTAGCTTTGAGTGTGCAGTAGCTTAAGGCAGCCACAGGAAAGCTCGGTTAAGTAGTCGTGACCTCAGAGATCAGCTACGAGAGGCCATAGTAAAAAAAAAAAAAAAACAGTGATCGCGCAGTGAGGCGCGTCATCGTGGATTGCACTATCTGTATAACAAGTTTAAAAAAAATTGCTAAGTAGCGAGTACGACTAACACACGAATGGTTCCCGTACCACCATATACAATATTTAGTAAAATAACGCAGAAAAATCACTTTTCTTGTATAGGTAAAATACAATCTTTAAAATTTCAACTGTCTACCTACTACGGTTCATGAAATACTGCCCGCTGACTGATAAACGGATGAACGGACCGACGACCCGCGACGGACGGACAGCGGAGGCTTAGTTATAGGGTTCCGTTTAGCACCCTTTGGACGCCCGTAACCCTACAAACGACTCTGAAGGGGAGAAATGAAAAAAACACACATCATATGCGACTGCTGAAGGCTCGCTTGTTTTTTATTTATAGATTCATAATATTTTGAAGATTTTCAGTTTCAGTTTAACAGTTTTATTTTCGAATGAAATATTCTGGTAAACTCTACGGATGCGGTAGAGGAAGTTCAGAATTAATATTAAAAGTAAATAATATGCGTAATTTGCTTGATGATTAATTATTGTGTTGCAAGAAATTTAAAACAAATTTAATATTTTTACAACTTGCGGAGATTTTCTATAGATGATTGTTGCACTGTAGAATATATTTTTGTATGTTATCTTTAGTTTATTACCAGTTGTTGGTGAACCAATAAAAGCAAGATTATATTTTTTGTGAATTGAGCACTTTGTAAAACAGTTATAAGTATTCTGAAAAGAGGGTCCTATTTGGATTGCTTTATTCAAAATACCAACTACATTTTTATGATTTTATGTTATGAATAAAAATAAAACCTAACTACGACAAAAAAGTCATCTAAAAAGGTATAAACAAGACATCAAAGACAGACAAATTAAAATCCGGAGTAACACGTGTTAAATCGAACAGATTACGTGTGACTTTTCATTTAAATTATTTTGGGGTTATAATATTATTTTTTTTGAAATGTGTAAACCTTTTCATTAGGTGCTTGATATACCTGGCATAAGTAAAAAAAAAAATTTATCTTATGACTTTATGTCCTCTAGAGGGCGCTACATTCAATTTAATATACATAGGCTATAATGCTCATAGCCATTATCTAGCGGACAATCGAGACGCTTTCAACGATACTTCATTTGTCAAATTATGACGAGGAGTTTAGAATTTATGAGGTAACAGATGAACATACATACATACATACCGGCCGAAATCATAACCCTCCTTTTTGCTTCGCCGTAGTCGGGTAAAAAGGATTGCGCCGACCCCAAGTAACATGGGCGAAGAACAAGAAGATGACGGTAATATTTAAAATACCAACAATATTTGTATGATTTATGAAACTATTCGCACGAATAAACTCACGGTACCTGCCTAATTGTGTTAACTTTTGTGGCTATAACAGACTTGATACACACTTTATTATTTTACTGGCAACACTAAGTCAGAAGTTCCGCTGGTTTAGTGGGGTAATGCTTTGGTAGTGGGGATTAGTCTACGCGCAGGCAGAAACGACGCCTTTCTATGATCATTCTGATTATTGATCTCATGGCGAGCAGTCACTCCTAAAAGTCGACGTTATTATTAGAAGATATTCTATAAGCATGTTTATACTAAAATAGTGAAGGTTATACTGTAAAAAAATCCGGCCAATTGCGTGTCGGACCACGCACAATGAAGGGTTCCGTAGTTAGAATGAATTTATCGTAAGAACAAACTTAACTTTGTAATTGAAAAACATGTTCTCCCATACGGAATATATGGGAGAACATGTTTTTGCAACCGCAAATTTAAGTTTATCGATTATTACTCGTAAACTTGTAAAGCCTACTTTACATGTTGGGGTGGTATCCTAAATAATTGCTTTTTTCAAACTTTTTCGGCGTCATTAACTTGTATACTCATGCCAAATTACAACTTTCTAGTACCAATAGTTTTTGAGCTAAACCGCGGACAGACAGACAGACAGACAGACGGACATGGCGAAACTATAAGGGTTCCTTGTTGACTACGGAACCCTAAAAATGATTGTCAGTCATAAATAAAACGCTTATTTAATGATTATGCTGTTTCAATTCTGTTTGTTTCTACACATGACAGTTTGAACTCATCCTCAATTTTTTAAAGTCCAAAGAAGATAAATTCACATAATTGAATACACTAAGAACTTTGTTCCTTACAATATTTTAGTCGGTTTACCAGAGTTTGCCGCTGTGAAACGGGTCCTCGGCGCTCTTTTTCACGGGAAAGCTTGTCTCATAATTTTGAAATAAACCAATCATCTTGAAAGGCCTGACGTCAGTTAATTTAGTTGTTTGGACGTCCCGAAATACAATAGATTCGCAACTGCTATTTAGTGTTTAGTCAAGGACGTTCTGAGGTTATTAACGAAACTTTTGTAAGGAAATATTTTTGAGAAAAACTATCTGTGAAAGTTGTCTATGTCCATTTTTCTTTTGAAATTGGAACTAAAAATAGCACTATTTATAAACTAGAGCGGATAAAAAATCTACTGAGATCTCTAATTACTTGGGTATGTTTCAATTACACCAGTTGATGATGTTTACATTCACTGCATTTTTTATGATTTTTTACCTTGTATTTTGTAATTCTTTGATGCATTATGAGACATGCCCTTGATCGGCATACTGACAGACTACGCACATTACTGCAAACAAGTAAAATTTGTTCTTTTGGTGATTTAACCTTTCGTATCAGTACGAGTACAGAAAGTAGTACGTAATTACAGAAACAATTGAAAAGCCATTGTGTATCGCGTGGATCCACGGCATACGAAGGGTTAAAGGTGCATTATTAAAGAAATGGTCCCTTATTGCGCTGTAGACTATTGAAGTTTGTATAGGAAAATCCACTGCGTAAACTTAACACCTAAAATACACAACCCAAAATGCAAAACCCAGTGCTTTGAACATGCGTCACTTAATTTCCCCGTTCCATTTCTGGAGCTCTTGAAGCGGTATCAACACTAGTTTGTCGGCACCACTCAAAGCAAACGCAAAAGGGTAATGAAAGGCGGCAACCGCGCATAAATAATTACGAGTTGCAAGCTTCTCGCCTTCAGATGCCACGATAACCCTCCCTCGGTTGACTTTGGTGACCTCTGAGAGGGAGATAATTGAGCAGCTGAAAGATATGCTTAATTTCTGGTGTATTTTCTGGTCTATTTTGAATTTATAGTTGATTATTTTTCGAATTTTGTTCAACGCTGTAGTCATTATTTTATTCTCATATCAACTTGAGTAGCTCCCATAGGAGTATTTTGTAACCTATACATGGCACTCAATATTATACAAAAAGTGAAGTGTAGCCTTGCTAAGCAGCCCTGCACATCTCCTGTTTTGTAAACGACTATTGTACCTACTGTAGGACCCCGTAGCCTTATGGTACCGTAACGACTGGGACGCTACCAATAAAAGGATATGTTGAATTTAATCAATTTATTTTCAAGAAGTCGTGTTTGTGGCAAAATTTAGCGCAATTAAAACAAATCTGCCATACAATCGTCTCTTCAAACATTTTTAAACTGATTCTAAATACACCTGAGTCATTGAATCCAACCAGAATAATGTTTGCAGCCTTCATGTCTTCCGTGATATCTAGATTAGCCAGATAATAAGTTTAGAAGAGTTAGGAAACGGGAGTGCTCAACGTGCGCAGGACGTATTACACTCGTACAGGATATGAAGCCCTTAGGCCTACGTCGAGCCTTTTAAGATTTTGAATAGTGTGCAGGTAAAAAGCGTGAAAGTTGAGAAGTCGAGTCTGGAAGCAGTTATTGATGGAATCGCCTACCTCATATTATTACCTCATTGTTACCTCATGTTGCCTAACCTTTGATTCCAAAACTATTTCATAATCACATACGGAGATCGACTTAACTTTTATTTTTTTACTAGCTACCCACCCCGGCTTCGCACAGGTAGCTAAGTAAGTACTTATCTACAGCCCTACATACATACCTTCCTACCTACCTATCTACTTACATACCTACCTACCTACCCTACCTAAGCCTACATACCTACCTAACCACCTACCTATCTACCTACCCTACTCTGCTAAATTACATTCATCAAACGCTCTAACTGTCAAACGCACGAAGTTAAAATAGTCGTTAAGTTTTCTGAAATTTTCCAATTTTCTGCGCAATTTTCTTAATTTTTCTTTCCTTAAGAACCTTCTAGAATGTATATAATATGTAAAACTTAAAAAAAAAGAAGAATGACATCGGTAAAGTCGTTCTCAAGTTATGGCGTGACCAGAAAAATAGGAATTCATTGTTATGTAAATATATAGATTTCCTTAATTGTAGCAGCTTCGTTATGTCGTTCCTAAATTGCATCTCAAAAAGTACAAAATACCTACACGGTACATCGCTACTGGTTTAAAGACTGTTGGTACTGACCAACAGTCTTTAAACCACTTATCAATGAAAACACTCCCGCTTCATTACGCCAGATTACTCAAGAAATAATCAATTCATAGATCCGTTTAATCCCTTACATCAGCCATAAGGCAGGGCACATGCATCATGCGACCGAATTAGATCACCCGGGTTAGCTTAGGTCAATACAATTACATGTAATTGGTCGGAGGGGCGGGTGTCATTAAGCTCATTCTTAGTTGCCGTGTGTCATCATTAAACATATTCGTGGTCAGTCTTAGTGTGTGAATTTAAAAAGTGACCGTGTGAGCGAGCTTTGGATTTTTTTTCGAGTCGTCTTTTTAGTGAAAGGTAAGGTTATTTAATATTTTTTAAGCTGACAGCCTTTTCGGTACTTTTTCTATTGACAGCGATTGTGGTGATTTTTTTTTGCTCTATGAGTCTTGCCCCGCCTTTTTTAAAATATACATTTACATAATTATTATTATTTTAAGTCTGTTATCGTATATATTATGTAAATATTATCTTGTGCAAAATATTACGTTATATTTCTATGTGGTTTTGAAGGGAGATTATTGTTAAGTATTACAAGTGGTCGTTTTATAAAAAAAAATATTTACTTATTTTTTTTTACACGGACCCCTGTGTTACAATGGTTGGTAATAATATTGGGCATCAAAATAATAAATTTCAAAGGCATGTTGGTGTATTTAACTTGACGTTTGAGAGCAAACGCGTTATGTAACGTAGGTACCATCGAAGAAGTTCATATCTATACACCGTAAGGACTATTTCTGCATGCAGCGCTCGGCCGCTATAGAACCGGGGCGGTAACAGATGTGGTCATCGTGTTCACGGGATTTTGATTTCAAACTGCTTAGATATGAAGTTCTTCGATAGTACATCAAAATATTCATACTGTTGAAATAATTGGATGAATTCGCAAGTCATCTAAATATCGTTTTGCATCCCTATTTCGCTTTGAACTTAATAAATGAAAGGACAAAAAGAAATATTAAATCAATGCTAATGTCCAAAGCGGGTACATTAGGAAAAAAATGCTCTTAAACGTAAAGATCATGGGAGGGTCCTCAAATAAAATTTCGAGAAAGTTCGCCTTCGGAAAGTAGGTAAAGAAAGAAAATCCACAAAGGGATTACGAAGTACTGCCGCATCAATCAATGTAAGTAATTGCAAAAATTAAAGTAAGTAAACTTCGCCCTATATATGCGTTTACTTTAGGACTTTTCAATCACAAGATGAAAATGTTTGTTCACCCTTCTTTGCTTCTCACGAAATATCATGCCCACAACTTTGTGTGGACCGTGTGAATGGAAACTTGGCAATTGCAACTTTTTAACAAGCATTTTGTAACGTGTGTTTTTTTTAACATACTTCCGTGAAAACGAAAAAGTAATTTAGTTCTTCTGTAAAATAAAAAATAAAGTTTTTAATATTTTTTAATTAGTATCAAAAATAATTGAAATTCTTCCTTAGGAAGGTATTTCATTAATTTATACTTATACTTCAATTTAAGAATTAAGTAATTTTTTGTATTTATGTTGTTTTGTTAGTATGTTGGGTATTTTAAAAATAGTATGAAAATACACACATCAAAAAATTCTAAACAACATTTACGGTTTTGTACGATTTTTACTATTGTAATATATTTATATTTCTTTTATAAATAATAACTAAGCATTTTTTGATGCATTATCACGCAGTGAGTGTCAAAAGACGGGCGTCGTCGCCGAGGGAGGCCCAAAATACGCTGCGGTGACGACCTATCAGGCTTTTTCAGGAGATTGGTCGCAAAGGCAACGTACAAAGAACAATGGAAAACTATGGGGGAGAGCTTTGCCAGCCGTGAGACAATATACGTTGAATATAAACAAAACAAAGATAACATTAGGTTCGATAACCACTCATCCACCAGGTTGAGTGCACTATTTTTTAATATCGACCTATCTATTCCTGGAACCGTATTGATGGACAGCGTCAATTTCATAACATCTCTGAAAGCCAATATGAGTTTATGTCCGTTACATCGAATCCCTTTATGTCAAACGAAATAATATCATGTCTCACTCCTAATAGCGGTACGTTGAAATTCTAATTAAAATACGCGTAAGCTTTATTTACTTACTTTGGAGATAGCATAGGTAATAAATAAGATGATATGAACTTGAATTAATTTAAATTTCATTCTCTTTATTTAATCTTTTACTATGTCTACTCTGCTACTGCTCTACGTAGGTTAATACTATAAATAAGCATTAGGAGGGATGGGCTAAGGTAACCCGCGCAATTCAAATTTTCTTTAGTTTTTTTGCAATTTGCAGTTCAGTGTGAAGTTGTATGTTGATTAAAAAATTATTCGCGAATTTAACAAATATGGCTTTACAAAATTATAATCATTTGAGTCAGCAATACAACTCTCTTAAGTTAGCATAATCCTTAAATGTCATGATTTCATGAAATAGTCATTCTGTAAGACTACATGAACTTAAGGATTGTATTGATGATTTTTATGATTATAATTCTATAAATATAAACATTTGATATGGCCGCGAATCATATTGTTAGAAACTCTTTCTTCGATAGTCGGATTTCCGGAATCGATTTATTTAATGTGATCAATCATAGACATTCTTTATGTTTAAATTATTATCTGTATTTAAATTTAATAAAAATATTTAAATACTGTCTAAATTAATAATACAATTAAGTGTTATCGCACGCACTACTTCCGGTTGTACCATCACGTTTTACTATAAATGCTAACCTAGGCAGTTTCCGTTAAAATATAGCATGTGGCGGGAAGTAGTGCGCACGATCGTTAGTCAGTCGACGTCGAACGTTTGAAGTGTACAAAAGTGTAAAGTGATTTTGTATTGGGATTTAATAAATATTGTGAGTGATATTCTGATAACATGTTTTAATTTCCCTGAACTATTATAATATTTAGATCAACATACAATCTGATACTGACCTGCTAATTGCAAAAAAGTAAAAAAAAAATAATTTCGCGGGCTGCTTGACGCTTTCGCCTTAATATAACGGGATTAAGCCAAATATTCACTTCGCTACTGATATCAAAACAAACATTACAATTATTATTTTAACAAACAATGTTAAACGAATGTGTAAAATCAGTATTTTGAGGTTTCAGCTAACTTCGTTTGAAACATAAGATAGACGTAAATATCATAACAATGTCGTAACAACTATTCAGCGGTACTACAGTGAACCGCAAATCTAACGCCTTGTAATTCCAACGAAACTATGATACCGTCTAATTTGGTTTGTGTTCTGACTCCAGTAAATATCAAATTTGAAATTGAATGTTGAATTAATTTTACTTTTATAGTAAATTAATTGTCAACGTTACCAAGAGACACGACAATGCCTGTTTTAAATAACATTTTCTAACAAAAAATAATATAACAGCACGCCTTGTTCCCCAACGGCTGGGCAGATGTGTACCTATAGTACACCTACATTTCGCAAGTTATGCTTAAGTCCCATGAAATAGGTGGCGATTTTATTGCCATCAATCAAACTCAAACTCAAAGCATTTATTTCAATTAAACCATTTACAGGCACTTTTGAATTGTCAAGGGGTCGGTCAGTCAAAAATATGAAGCTAGTTGCCCATTCCAAAGCGTAGTAGGTACCTATGGAGAAGAACGGGCAAGAAACTCCACGGACACTTTTAAATAAAAAAATTGATACAAAATATTGGTTACATCATTCATTTTGAAATTATGCATGTGAGAACAATGTAGAAAAACGTGCACGTTCGTAAAAGCGTCCGTAATAAAAAAATATGGGCAATAGGGCACATGGATTTGGGCCCTATTGCCTCCGAGCTGCTACTGAGAAATTCCAGATATAAAAACCCAATAACATGTTGCCCGGCCTCAAATTCAAATTCAAAATATTTTATTTCACACAAACCTACATGGGCACTTATGAAACGTCAGAAGCTAGGTGCACGGTTCCAATTGGTCGTTTCCTATGGAGAAGAGCCGGCAAGAAAATCCACGGTTACTCTTAAGATAATTGTTTTTTACAATATTTTCAAATAACAGTGTTATTAGGTATGGGAGGACAGTGTAGGTCTTTCAACAAGTACCAGGTACTTAACAAAATAATTATGGTCGGCAAATATACAGTCCACTAAGCCTACAGCGTTCTCACATTCACAAAATAAACCTGGGAAACCAACCCAGGACCTAATGCTCAGCAGTAGCACTTGTGACCACTAGACCAACGAGGTAGTCTAATGAAAAATATCTGTTAGAATAGAAACAAAAATTCAACTATTCAAAACGCAAATCTCGTATAACTTCATTACGAGGCACTAACATTTTAATTTTCTTTGAAAGTTTCTTCAGCTCAGCAATTAGACAATTCGTATTATTAAAATTTGAGTAGCGATTCAAGTCAGCGGCAAGCGGAATACATCTCTGGCTAACTTTCTTAAGGATAGAAGGTAATGTATGTAAATGAGTGTAACTTTATTCCCTTAGAGCTATTAGAGCGACTTTGACCGTTTGATAAGTGGGGAGTGAGCAAAACTTTTCATTGGGTTAGGTCTTCAAAGAATATGCAGATGCTTGTAATATGATTAAGTTTACGTTTTAAAATTTCGCCTTTACAAAGGAACTGCGTACAAAGTTCTCGATGAAGAATGGATACAGTTTTGTAATTGAGTTCAGCCTTTGTGGTGAAGAAAGAATATTTTTCACTCAATGCTTGTAAAGTGGACCTGCCACGTTACCAAGATTAGCGTCTTGGTCTTGTCTTATATCTTGATACGGCTGTTATATTATAATAATATGGTACAAGCAAAGAAAAGAGGCATTTACGTGCTCGGTTTGCTGGTGAGCGAGGCTGACGTGATGGCAATTTTGACATGAAAGCTTAGTAGGATAGGGTTACTTATTATACACAGAAATTCTTTAAAACTATACAATATTAAATAGCAGATATGTTTAAAAAAAAAATCTAAAATAATAATAAAAAATACACAATATTATAAAAATATTTCATATTTTAAATATTATTGGGTACTCATTGTTCTAGGTTTATTTAATTTATTAAGTATCAATGAACAATACCTAACTATTTTTATTTATGAGCATAGTAAAACAACAGGCTATTAATAAAATCGCCCGGCTATTAATAAAATCGCCAATTAAAAACATCGAATGGAATGAGTCATTACTCAGAAAGCCTTTTCCAATGAATCCACAATAGTTGAGCTAGTGGAAAAAAACTAAATGGGTTTTAATTACTGACGTTGAATTTAAACAAGTACCATTTAACGAAATTGATGTTAAAGTCATTAGATGTAATAATTTATTCAAGTCGTCGAAAACAAACGTAACTACTCAAGTACCTAATGATTATTGAACAATCTAATTTCTTTAGTGGGAGTGGTCAAGAAACACATGACAAAAGGTTGGCAGAGTTTATTGAACCCAGAACAACGTACCGATGAAGAATTCATCGTCATTTTCAGCCGAAAAATCTATTGTTGGATATAAATCCCCCAATTCCCCATTTTTTATGAAATAAACTAGACAATTAGGATATGGAAGTAAAAACCTTGTTTGCACAGATCAATTTT
This sequence comes from Xanthia togata, assembly GCA_963853775.1. Lineage (NCBI taxonomy): Eukaryota > Metazoa > Arthropoda > Insecta > Lepidoptera > Noctuidae > Xanthia > Xanthia togata. The sequence continues at coordinate 24,730,698 of OY970794.1, read as the reverse complement.
TATTTCAAGTGATTGAAACGAGTCTTTATCAAAAACACATATTCGAATATCAATTTGAAATGTTGTTGTCAACTAAAAAGTTGCACACTTCCCTTCAAACAACATCCATCATCACATTTCCTCACATCACATCACACCACACCAGACACACCCAAACTCAGATTGCGTACACATTTATTAAATGCCACACGACCTAATGGTTTTGTCAGCACATCTGCTGGGTTATCTTTCGTACACGCATAGTCCAGACGTACAACATTCTTAGCAATGCAATCTCCGGCATAGTTCACCCTTAGTGCGTCTATATTTTTTGTCCTTCTATGCGCTACAGGATTGTACGCAAGCTTAATAGCACTCTGATTATCTACGAAAATGCAATTAGACCCAAGATATTCATCTCTTATAAATGCATTCAGTCAACGCAAGTGAACTGCCTCCTTGGTTGCCTCCGAGAGCCCAATATACTCGGCTTAAGTTGACGACAGTGCCACACAAGTTTGTTTCCGGCATTCCCAGTTAATCCACGAGTTTCCTCATTTAAAAATTAACCCAGAATAAGATTTCCTATATTTGATGTTCCTTCCCCAGTCAGCATCTACGAATCCCATGATGTCCTGCACCGGTGACTTGGCAAATATCGAACATAGATCTTTTGTACCTTTATGGTATCTCAAGATATGTTTATCATCATTCCAATGGCGTTCCTCACAACATGAGTTATACCTACTGCGCCAAAAAATTTACCGCAGCAATATCCTTGCGTGTGTTGCAGGCCAAATAGTTTAACGACCTTATGAGCGCTTGATAACTACGAGAGTCTTGGCAGGATAAGGGCTTACCTCCTTCTCCTTCCACCAAGACTTTATGGAAATCCATTGCTCACCGTCCGGGTCCGCGCCTACGGAATCGGTCTGGGATTCCCGACGCCCAGGGCGTCTCCTGCGGCGGCTAGGGACATGAGGGCGCGAAATTTGCCTCTTCCTCACTCGTTCTGCCTCCTCCTTTGCGAGCATTACTGCTTCGCAGAAAGAGGTGACGGCTTCCCAAGCCCTGCCGTTTCGTACCATGACCTGGACCAGAGCCGGACGCGAGAGATCACCGCCGCCGATCGTCTCCACAAGGATATGGTGATGCCCTGCCCAAACCAAGCAGCCCTCAACCGTATGCTCCACCGTGTCTTCTGGGCGATCCACACAATGTTGATAACTGAGCGTTTCCTCCCACCGTATCCGGATCAGGAAACCCCCGAAACAACCGTGTCCGGTGAGGACCTGCGTCAGGCGGAAGGTGAGGACACCATGGTGCCTCTCTAGCCACTCCTCAAAGAGGGGACTTATCACTGCAATTGTGGCATACCCACATAACATAGCATCACGCCTGTATTTCCCCGGAGGGTTAGGCAGAGGCACCTATAGTACATCCATATTTTGCCGGGCTGCTACTGATAAATGAGAAATTCCAGAAAACCCAATCACACTTTGCCTCATGGGTCCTCATTAGTGGTCGCAAGTGCAGTCACGTAATTAAAACAATGAATATTGTTGAAATGTAAGTGATGTAACGGCGTTAGCAGAGATATAGGTTAGGTACATTGTACGTAGGTAAGAATTGGACACTTATTCATGCTGTGAATAAGTGCTGTGTTAAATTACAGGGCACTGTAAGGTGTTATTGCACTTACCTAAAAAGACACAGGAATCCACTGGATTCGGGAGGCACAGAATCGGTCGAAGTGGCGGTGCTTGGGGGAGGCCTATGTCCAGCAGTGAACGTCTTTCGGCTAAAATGATGGTGATGATTAATAAGACACAATATTGACAGTATGTTTCTAAGCACTTCCTCGTCGGTCTAGTGGTCTCAAGCGCTACTGCTAAGCATGAGGTCTTGGGTTCGATTCCCAGCTCGAGCGAGGTGATTGAGCTTTCAATTATTAAAAAAAAATATAGCAACTCGGAGTCTGTATTTGTGCCCGGTTGATGGCTCTACCGGTTACCTCGTATTATATGGGACTTAAACATAACTGGCGAAATGTGGGTGTACTAAAGGTACACTTCTAGACTACAGGTGTGATTGAGGTGTCGTTGTTGTTAAACACCGTAGTTATTTAAAAAAAAAAAAAAAACAAGTGTGGCACCTGTCAAAATATCTTGCAACAATAGACACATGTGGGTGGCCCATCGCTTCACTAATAAATACAGGGTGTTTCCCTAAACAGGATATTAACAATTTCGAATATTAAAAAGAACACACAGGGCTGACCAACGCCATTCATAACCAAAGTAATATGAGTCAAATTAATGTACCTACTAATAATTTATTAGTCATGCGGGTGTGTTCCGTCAGAAGCGTCTAACTCCCTCGGGACTTGTGACTCCTTCGTAATTATTTATACGTATGTAATTGTATAACGCAAGTCTGCTTGCATTTTTTGTCTCGATAACACAATAAATACAATTTTATCTAACTCTCGAGAGTCATCCTGTGAATTTTATAGATGTGAGCATATTACAAGAATATGACTGTAGAAAGAAAAAACTTTTGTTTTTATTTTCTTTATTAGATCTCTTGAGTGGTTTGTGTACACTGTAATTATTTATAATATTGAACTTTTTCAACTTGTACCTACGTAAATTACTAAAATATTGATATCATCAAATACGTTATTTACCTAAACGTCAATATTAGTACACAAACAAAATTGTTTTAGCATATTAACTTAGAAATATTACCAAACTAAATAATACCTCTGAAATTGGCGGTTTTTTCTCACAAATAGAGAACCTCGTGACTTCTATGATTTAAAATATTCATTCAATTGCTTGATATTATATCGAATAATGACCATCATAGACAACTACCAAAAGTAAAAAAAAAACCTTATTACTTTTCTAAACATAATTTTTTTTCCTAATAATGACTCCTCTTTTTGTTAGCAGAAATGACCACTATTTGTGTTAAAACTTAGCCAAAATTTATTTTTGTCGCTTAATCTAAGTGGCATACGTTATCTTAGTTTTTAAAAATTAGTGCATAAAAGTTTTAAAACATTAGTGTTCATGGTTGTTAAATAAATTATGAAAAATGCAACTTATTTTAAAATTCTCCATACAAAACGCCAATTTCATAGGTGGAGACCGAATATATAACGATTTTTGATTAAAAATAAACATAATTGACACAAACAACCGTTAGTTAAACCATTAAAAAAATATAAAAAAATAAATTATACTACAACTTAAGTCGATGTTCACGAGCGCACGCCTGTCAGCCAAAAGGGACCGCACGTTTTTTTTTTTTTTAACTGTGGCTTCTCGCAGGTATACCACTAAAGTATTTACTGCTTAACTGGACTATCCTGTGGCTGCCTTAAGCTTACTACACTCAAAGCCTCCAGCCAGGAGCAAAACTATTCTAAATTAAAATTAGGCGAACGCTCGCTAAAGGCACCCCCTGTGGGGTACGAACTTCGGCTTAGGGCGTTGCTGTGGGGAGGACAGCAAGATGGGACAGGCTGGATCAAGGATAGATCATTATTATTGTCAGGGGAATTTAAAGCTACGCGCTCAGCTGCAGCGCGGGCTGGCGCTTCATCGGACAAGGGACCGCGCGTCGGTTTCCGTTGGCTTATATAGGGCTGGTCACTTGTCCCTATGGTCTAAAGTTGCAGCTAACACGGCTTCTCCTGACTGAGCAACGTCCTCGATGCTCTCTGTAGATGGTCTTTGCTCTGGCTCTGAAGCAGTCTCAATAGCCGAATATTTATAACCTGAGGAGGCAAACACATACTAATTAGATCTAACATACATCATGTTCATCAATAACTTTATACTTTGATGGGTCAAGATGTCACTATGCGCTTTTATACTTTTCAGCACGTTATGTTTCATGAAATAAATTAATGAGCGATGCCACACAAGGCTTTATACGCTGCAAATAGGATACTACTCCAATGCCACACAAAGTTTTTACATGAAATTAATATGACACAATCTCGATGTCCTCTCCAGACAAGGCTTTACACGAGCTAAATGGGACGCTATTTTGATGCTACACACGAAAACAACACAGTGCAATGCCTTATGCTGAAGCCATCCAGGTCTTACATACAGCACAAACATACTTGTCTGTTCATAGTCAACTCAACGCCACACAAGGCCTTATAAGAGTTTGATCCAGATCACCATGATATCATGTAACATATATAAGAAGGCAAGATAGAAAATAAGTACACACAGCGCCAAAGCAAACATATTCTAAGCATAGCATAGATAAACATAAAATAAGCTGAAACTTTAGGAAAAGCAAAATAAAATTAGTAATTTACATTCAAAAAGGCTGCACAGGTCTCGGGGAATTGGCTAGTGCGTCTATTTTTAGTACGCTCGGCCGGACCTGACCTTTACTGATCATCCTCCCAAGATAATCCACTTCAGTGGTAAGAAAGATGCATTTTCTTAAATTAATAGAAAAACCCGCCTTTGTTAAAATCTCCAGAACAGAATCGTGCAAGAACAAGCCGTCCCCTATGGAGTCACTCAATAGCATTACATTATCGATATACACCAGAATCTGACCTGCATCAATAAAAGATCTCAATGTATCAGATATTATTCGCTGGTAGACTACAGGAGCGTAAGTGAGACCGTAGGGCATCTTGAGATATTCAAAAATCGCCCCTCGGGCGTCACAAACGCAGTTCGGTGCACAGAATCTTCGTTAATTTTAATCTGATGGTAACCTGTCAACATATCCAGCACAGTGAAACAGTTACACTTCCCAAACCTATCTGTATGATCATCGATCAAAGGAAGAGGGTATCTGTCCTTTACCGTTACGATTATGTAGTTCAGAGCTCGATAGTCAACAACCATTCTATCCGATCCGTCTTTCTTATTTACCAACAAGATCGGACTTGCATATGAAGACTGACCCATGGATTAGACCCTTTTCCTTTAAGTCACTAAAAATTTCACCTACACGTAGTTTTATGTCATATGATAATTTATATGGTCGATAATTAACAGATTCCTCACTAGTAAGCCGAATGTGCATCTCCCCGGTATTGACGGTGGTTGTAGCTGTTCCATTTAGAAAATATTTTGAATACCTATTTAACACAAAAGATAAACGCGCTCTTTCATCACCACACAGTGATCTATTCCTAATTATTCGTTGCGAATCGCCAGTTCGAATGTATGCGATGCCTTTCCTATTTTTCCTATTTTCCTATTTCTGTACCAATAAGCACTGGCGCAGTAAGGTAATCGTGGTGCACAACATATAGATCTAACTCTAACGTTACGTCACTAAATTTTATGGACAAAGTTACGAAACATTCGGAACACATTTCTATTCCACCTAAACCACGCAATATCTGTAAACTCGAGTTCGTACGACATGAGAAATGTTTGACAAGATCATTTTTGATATTAGAGAAATACTCGAACCACTATCAATCAGAACCAAAGACCTTATGTATAAGGTCTTTGATCAGAACGTCGGTGGGTACTGCTGTAATGATATCCCTTTTAGTACGGTTGCACGTTGTTTCATGACAAAAGTTGATATTAGATTTATTTCGCGTTTCAGAACGTTCTCTTGTAAACCAAGTATCTTCAGTGTGACCTTACAAAATGTACACACAACTTAGGAGCGGATTTGTTAGTAGATTTGGGGCTAGTCGCGGATTTATTTTTATTAATATTACCGTCATCGATCTTACTTCGTTTTGAACAATATTTGCTTTTATGTCCGGTTTGTCTGTATTTATGGTAGGATGCTTACGGAATCGTTCGGTGGAGGAATCGGTGGTGCATCGGCTATTGCGTGTCTGAGTATGGTTAGGTGCACTTCACTTGAACGATTTGATTTCACATAGATTAATAAGAACGCCACGATTGTTGCTGGTGTTAATTTCGCGTTTTTTTTTTTTTTTTTGTTTATGCACGCTGCACGTTTTTGTGGATCTTTTATGCCGCGCACAATAAATCGTCTCGTAACCCTTTCACAATACGTAATCGTAATAATGATTTTCGCGCGTAGTCTGCATACGTTGAGTATTTATCAGATTATTTACACATCACATCAAAAAGAATATTAACGACGTCAATGCGTCGCGGACAAAGTGAATTGAGCTCTAGATTAAAATTTGAACAAGTACGATTGTTACTCCATTCGCACAGCCAGGAACGTGCGTCACCCTTTAGAGACAGTCCCACACGGGCCGGGCACTCCCTTTCATCCCACTGGTCCCGTGATTGAGCACGATCCACTTTGTCACACCACGAAAGCTAGGATCGAAATTCGACACATACTCGTAACATTGGTTGGACCTCACCGGGTTTATGGATTTTAGCGCGTCGATGAGACGCTCCGTGATGTCCGGTGAAGCCGTTGTCGATATAGTTGAGCATCTGGCGTCGCTCGGAATGCTAGCCACGCTCTCGCCACGTGGCACGCTCTTTACAAGAGCTGGCGATGGCTCAGCGAGGGCGGGCAACGGTGGCGGCGGCGTGGTAGCACGTGTTTCGGCGCACTGCTCTAGCGTTGTCAATCGGTTGAGGATTGCTTCCATCGTCGCTGCTAGGTTACCTAAACTAGGCAAAGCCGGGCGCTCTCGCGGTGTTGCACGTTTTCTACTCGACATTATGATGGGACCAAACATGACTTGAAGCGGCTATAATAGCAATCAATCCCAATTCTGATTTTCGAAATTTAAAATGATTTTTGATTTTTAATAAATATAATTGACACAAACAACCGTTAGTTTAATAATTTACAAAAATATTTTAAACAAAAATAAATGACACGATATCCTAAGTCGATTCACGAGCGCACGCCTGTCAGCCAAAAGAGACCACGCGCCTCTTTTTTATTTTATTTTTTTGATACTTGGGCATCTCGCAGGTGACCACTAAGGTCACTGCTTAACCGGGCTTTCCTGTGGCTGCCTTAAACTGCAAAACTCAAAGCCTCCCGCCAGGGGCATAACACTATTCTAATTAAATCTAAGCGAGCGCTCGCTAAGGGCACCCCCTGTGGGGTACGAACCTCGGCTTAGGGCGTCGCTGAGGGGAGGACAGCAAGATGGGACAGGCTGGATCAAGGATAGATCATTATTATAATACGGGGAATTTAAACTTACGCACTCAGCTGTGGCGCGGGCTGGCGCTTCATCGGGCAAGGGACCGCGCGCCGGTTTCCGTTGGCTTTTAAAGGGCTGGTCACTCGTAACTCCCTCTGGTCTGAAGCTGCAGCTAACAGTAGATATTACTATTTGGTAAAAATTTGCACTGGCAACACCTCAACACTGGCGTCACATAACATAGGGTACTGGCCGCAGGCTGACGTGTCCAAGCTGTAATAATCCATATCTGTTATCTATTCGAAGGGAAACATTATAAATGGAATTAAGCCCTGACACTGTGCCGGTTTCAGCACATAATGAAATTAGCATTTAATATTCATTTGACAAAGGCATAACGGTAAACGTATCAAATATTTGTTAGTAATATAATTTTGTTGATCTAGTTAATAATTATCAAAGTGTCCAGTATTGTGTACAGACTTAATTGTTATTTTGTTTCGGTTTTCGATTTTAGTCACTTAATTTTAGTAATGTTTTGTTAAGTGTCTAATAACAGGTGTAGTGTTTGGCACCAGTTTGTTTTTGTATACAATATGTAAAAAAAACCTGTCCGATTTGAAAAACAAAAAAAGTTTTTTAAAATATATGATTGAAAATGAAAAAGTTATTCCTATTTAAAATTCACATTTTTAGTATCAAAATTACCCCAAATCAAAAAAGATTTTTTTAACAGGGCTCTTAAGTTATGACTTGTATACATCCGTTTAATGACGCACTCCGCGCTCCATGTAATTACCCGGTAAAATTCTCCATTGAAAAGAAGGTGGTGTTTTATTTTTTCCTGAAAATTACCACATAAATAGACTCTCAGTACGATACCTAACAAAACCTTCACGGATCGGACAGGGTCTTTTTTAAAGCTATTTTTCGTACGAACACTACGTGGACGGCCAGATATTTTTCTGTCACAAACAGAGGGGGTCTCATTGTACCTATTAATAGCCCGATACACAAACATTTGACTAATACCAAGCGTATGGAGAGTTTTAATAATTGCATTTGGCTCTATACCAACTTTGTGTAATGCAATCACAGCGGTTTGGTTCTCTTTATCACCCCACTCCATTTTAATATCGCAAAATATTGTAAAATGTATTGGCGCCAAAATTAGAAAACTCAATGAACAATCGTATAAAAATGACAGATTCTAAATTCAAATCTTTCTTATTTTTAATTGTATATGAGCGTAAATGAAGTCAGTATACACGAATTACAGTTCTTGTCACAAAACATTTCAACCATCTCATCATCTGTGTAGCCTTTTACCAAAATGCTGGGCCTCAAGTCTGCTATTACATAGTGTCAGAATGGTCTATCATTGATTTCATAATTGTTGATTTTGACAAGTTTGATAATCTACTAACATATTGGCGTCATTATGACTTTCCAATGGTCAGCCACTGACACTACATTGAAAGAAATGGCATCTACTCGTATTGGTAATCTTGTACATGATAATGACTGACTTAGGCGGTAATCTGCTAAAATTTTGACAGTTCCTTTGATCAGTGACCTACCATTAGATCGTCATTGTGCAGCCATTGCTTTTAATTCGTTACGAGTATCGTGTTTGTGGAATGCAATGATCAACCAATGATCGACCATTATGAATTTAGCAGATTACGACATTTTAGCAAAATGACAATGGGATCGTGTTGGAATGACGAATTTATAAAAATAGCGAATTTGGGCCCCTGGTCGGCTAGCAGTGAAATGAAATGAAATGAAATTGTTTATTCTGTAAATAGGATATTGGAATCACTTTTACACGTGATCTAATAAAAAAAAAATAGCTAGATGAGTTCGGCGTTTCCTATCTGACTACTCGTCAGTCTAACGAAATGCAGCTAAATGCAACAGCAGTTACTGGGTAACACGTACACCTTGGTAAGACTCACCGTCAGAATTTCGAGCTTCTGTCTACCCCGTCTGTTTACCACGACTGTTAAAGATGTACAAATGACAGCCAACAGCTTTACGTGCTTTCCGAGCTACGGAGTGTTCTCGGTACCATCTAATGAATGGTCACTCATCCTCGGACCGACCTCGGCAAGGGTCGTTCTATCGGAATTAACTTAAAATATTGAGTAATGGCCCGTTCAAGTCCGACACTAACCAGACGATTGGGGTTATTTAGAGGCATGAGGAACAGGGTGTAAAGTTCACTCATCCACCATAGAAAAGAGAGGATCCTCCAACCAGACGGGTGTTTGTGTCTGGCGGGCCGACTGCCCGACTGTTGATTTTGGATAGTCTTATCTATGTCATTCGCGCGGTAAACTCTAATTGCGCGATGCAGGATTTGTGTGATGTCATGTCTTTGATGCGTAGTTAGTATGTGGCGGTGTAACCGCTACAGTTAAAACGCGAGTCTTGCAAATGTAATAATAGAATTGAAAAATTACTACATTGGCTTATACATATTTTTTATGGGTTTGCGTAATCAGCTTATAACATTCCCCCTGCTAGGACACTGGCATCTTCTCTGTGAGAGGGAGTGGGCTGTAATCCACCACGCGGGCCCAGTGCGGATTGGTGAATGTTACGATATTTCTTCGAATTTTAGGTTCTAGATCCGTTTCCTCACATTGTCTTCCTTCACGGTTTTGGGAGCTTTTATGGTTCACATAAAACCATAAACTAACTAAACTAACTAGTTAATTATTATAAGCACGCTAGTAAAGAAACACTAATCCCGAATGGCCTGTAGGTAATATTCATTATTTAATCTACTAAGCTTCCAGACTAAGTGATAATGACCCTCTTACACGATTTTAGCTAATATTGACTGAGAACACTAAGCTTTCTTGATCTCTAAAATGATTAGCTTTATGTGTCTATGCTATATTAGGTACTATTACGGGAGTATTCGCTCTAGAAAATAATACGCTGCGACAAGGTATACCCAAATCGCTTTAGCGTGGCTATAGCGGTCATTGGCCCTTGCCAAATATGTCTCCGTAGGAACCCAAACAATAAACTATGTATGGTTTTTCGTTATTGGAACGAACATGTTGAAGATCAAGATAGATATTGATTCAGGATGTTATTGGATTTAATTTCAGTTTTTGAAATAAATAATGCTAGAAAATGTAGGTGGGTCAATGACCGCTATTGCCACCCTAAAGCGATTCGGATATATTTTAAATCATTAAGATTATCTTAAGCCCAATTTACACGGTGTAAGTTTCTTGCAAGTGGCACACAATAAAATTGAAGCAACTAATGACTTGCATCTCCTAGACACTTTATAGGCGGTGAAACTTTATTATTGCTTCAACTATGTTATGCCACAGAAAATTAAATCGCACCTTGTAAATCAGGTTTTAATGTTGTAGCGAATTTCATAATAATTATAATTTACCCTCAAGATAAAAATATCGTCGTATAATTTACAAATAACGTATAAGGGAATACCTAAAAAATAATAGGTATCTTTATAATAATGTAGCATAAAAGCTTCTAAAGAAAGTAGTAGTTTATTCATACATATTATTATCTATAGTCACTTTTCGTGTCTGTCTGTATGACCGCGTTGTTCTTTTAAACTACGCAATGGATTTTGATGCAGTTTTCACCATCACTTAGAGAAATGATTCCGGAAGATGTATGTCCATAATACATTCATTTTAAACTTACATACTAACACATTAATATCAATCGATTCTCGATCGATTCATGACAACCATATGACGCACACGGGACGGATCGTTAGTCTATACTATAATAATAATAATATTATAAAGAGGAAAGATTTGATTGTTTGTTTGTATTGAATAGGCTCCGAAACTACTGTACCGATTTGAAAAATTCTTTTACCATTAGAAAGCTTAGTTTTCAGGGACTACTTTACAATAGGCTACTTTTTATCCCGGGAAAAGTAACGGGTCCGTCGGGAAAGACCTCGGGAGCGAGGCCGCGGGCAAAGTGCTAGTTATGAATAAATTACTTTGTGTAGCTAAGTCTTCGAGATTATTTTCATTAATTATTTCAAGATTTACTTCCATAATGTTTTTACATTCTTAATTTAGTTTCAACGTTGATAAATCTCGGAAGTATTTATAAGGTAGGTACTTATGTTTATCGCAGAAAATTCAGTGATAAAATGCTTCTTATATTCAGTTATTTTTAAAAGATTTTTGGTATCTATTTTTTTTTTTTAATAAATTGTTATCCGGGCAGGAGGATGATGACGTAGTAACTTATTTGATTGAAGTACCTATTAAGGTATATTATCACAATCACGTAAGACTCTCTTACAGCAGTCTACCTCATGTTACAAAGCTACGACTCGAAAGAGCAAATTTTGAAGCGATAGTAGATAAAACTATGTAGTGTGTAGGTACCATGTCTATTTGCTGTACCGTGGACAAGACCCTGTACAGAGAACCAATAAACTTGATTAAATAATAGTGTTTTAAACTATTTATATAAAAATTAAAGGCTGGAACGTTCGTTATAGTCCGAATAAGGTATTTTGGGAAAGATAAATAGGAAAAGTTTCCCGGAAAATTAGGAAATTCGAGAAAAAATGAAAATATGGGGTTTTGTATGATTTATTGTTTGGACAGGACAACGTCGATCGGGTTAGTAACTAATAAAAACTGCTGGCTTTCAGTTCTTGGGTAGTATTCACGGACAAAAAAAGTTGTATAGCCTACAGCTGATAGTTGTTCAGAGTCTGTTTGTGTCTGTCTGCACATCCACGATATAGGAATAATTCCGAGTACGTTTTCGGAATAATTCCGCATGTAGTGGCAACGTTTAAAAATATAGTAGTAGATGCTATCACGATTGCTATTGACATGCAAATATTACGCAGACTAGGCAAAACAATAAAGCATTAATTTGTATTGTCTGAAACATGATGGACTCTTATCTAGGTGGAAAGGAATATAAAGAACGTATCCGTTGCTCTCGTCATTTAGAACAAATGTTTGTAAGCAAAATGATGAACGGATTAATCACAAAGTGGTAGGAGATAAAAACATTTTTGTAACCTTTTCATAGGCATTTTTATTTTAATGATAAGTCTGGTTCGGGTTGTTCGGTAATCATTTTGTTACCATTCAAATCATAATCATTTTTATTTGCCAATATGTGTAGAAAATAATATAATACAACGGCACATTATATAATTTGGTTTCACCATACGGCATGCAAATTACAGAAAATGAAGCTAAAGTTTAAACAAATTATCGAGGTTAAAAATTTCAACACACAATATCATGCCTCCCCATGGGTTAGGCAGAGGTACGTAGTTCATACAAAATAATAATTTTTGACCTACCTAATATAATTACTGTCAAACAAAAATAATGTAATAAGGTCACTACACTCACAAGAAGTTTGTTAAGATTCCGTGTCGGCGATCAAAGCATACTCCATAATATTTTTGCAATAAGAAGTATTTTATTGACTAGTAGAGAAACTGGCAAGCATAAGGCACATTACATTTTGTTGCATCAAAGAGCACGAATGACGGCAAAAAGGAAGAAATGCGTGAAGAAAGAAACAGATATTTGTCTACTATCGAAAAAAAAGAAAAAAGATAGGTCATAATGTAGATGTAGACAATGCTTGCGGTTAAAATCAGCGGTGTGAAAGAAAATAACTCATTTATTTAATAGATTTTGTTGTACATTTGAATTAATTTGTTTTTTAGGAATTTATTTATAATGTTTCTAAATATTTTTTATTGAAATATAATAATTATATTATTATTCTTGGACTAGTATTTAGCAATTGCCGTTTTTTTTGGTTCTCATATAATTTTTTTTAATTCGCTTTTTCAGAGAAACCACTGAAATTTTAACCATTTAGATAAAGTCAACGACACAAAATATTAGCAGAAAATATTTTTGATATATTTTAGAACATGTCCAAATTCTTGAATTCAACATTCTTTATTCTCAGGGACTTCAAGAAACCCATCACACGAAGTTTTTCATCATTAGAAGTTTTACATGGAAACACAAACGTTTTTATCGATTCGGCAAATTACTTCGTGAACTGTTCGACTTTAATCCTTTTGAGGTAAGAGGTCGAACCTATATTCTGTCGAAGAAACAAAAGTATCGACATATGCTTTGAACGACTGCAGCAAAGCAGAAAATGGCGACTACTATCTATAAAAACAGCCGGTCAATTGACTTTTACGACAGTTGCAATGTTGTACACAATTTTAATTCACAGTTCTGTGAAAAGTTCCTAACAGCACTTATTGTCTGTGGTTGAACGTAAGCCTTTCGAACAATCAATGCTATTGGTGGTGTAATTACAGTGTTCGTAAATAGATTGATTTTTCAACAGATTGATAGTAGCAAATATATGTTATATAAACACTCGTGATATTATTAATAGGCACAACACTAGTACCTATTTATTTTAGCATTTTAGGAGTCTAAATTACTAGTTTTTGGGTAAAAACTTACATTAATTAAATATTATCCCAAAGTTTGAGGTAGAAAAACGTGTGGCGGGCAGAAAAAATCCAGTCGTTAAACGAATTCTACTGAATAGTGTCTTACCCGGGACTAGGTGATATTACCATTTTGAGTCACGTCCACCACCGGATAGGCCTAGAGAACAGCTTCGAGATTCTAATTTGTTTATATTCATTAATGTAATCGATCATGCTTCTCTGTAATGGATCCTCTTTCACGGAAACTTTATTTAAATAAACGAACAGATTAACAAAATACCTACGAACTGTAATTAGCGCGGAAGTCTGAAGTGTCCTGTCAAGGCAACGGACACTGTAGATTAATTTATTAGCTCTTTAATTGGTTACTTTGCAGTGCCAGTGCTAACTTTATTTCAAAATTTCAACGGTCAAAGTTCCTCCCAGTAGAGGGAAAAGACACTAAGCCAAAATATTTTATTAAAGGTGACAGTTAATATAGGGGGATGGAGAAAAGTTGATATATTAATTAACTCGTGAATAAGTCCGTCAGGGAGAAGAGTCACTCTGTTTCACGCAAGCGCAGTGAGGATCCGTCAAGTTACGCCCTTACGTAGTGCGAACGCGGCATTCGGAGAGTGCACACGAATATCATCTAAGCCCCGAACAGACGATGTTTCATTAACCTAGAAACGAAATAAAATGTAGCCAATGACGTAAATGTTGATGAGTAAAAAAGTTTTTGTGAACTTGGATTAATGATGAGCGAGGGTTTCCGAGTCGGTAGAAACTTTGTGAGTGTACCGCAAACTGTTAGGAAATTTGAAGAGTTTATTCTTTTCACGGTTGTGTTTATAGTTGTGCTTGTGAGCAATGTGTTCGATTGTAAAAGTGGGATATTTCTTCCTCATTACGGTGAGTAAAGTTAGTTTAATAGAAAATAGTTTTATTTTATATGATTTCGTAAAATGTATTACAATTTGCTATGGAAGTTTTTTATTTTCAGTTTTACGTTACGAGAAATATTGATATCGAAAAATATAATCATTTAAATATTTATCGCAAGGTGTTGTTAGGATAATTACTTCATTCAAATGTTATTCGTGGAAATATTTTAAAAGTGCTTACAGTTTTATTTAAGTTATCCTCCATAATACACCATTAATTCAATTAAATGTTATTAATTACGCATGACTCAATGTTTAAAATTATTATTGCGTTTTTCACCAGACATATACTACACAGACAGATATAACAGGTAGTGTTTATCGATTTAGACACTGTGACTTAACATACCAAATATAAATTTTATTTCAATAATTTCCATTAAATAGGAAAACCTAATTTCAAATATAGATTTAGCAATAAATTCTTAATTTATTAGTTCATGCTACATTTTACTTAAAATTGAACCAACAATATATATATAACATTTTCTGAATAAATCACCTGTGTTTTATTAATAAAGACAGGAATTCATACCAGGATGGACTGAAACCATTATTCTTTATCATTTACGCGAAACAATTTTTCCAATTTCCTGATTAAATTTAAGACAAAAGAGGGCAGATTTAATCAAAATCACTGAAAGAAGTCCCACAAAGATTTTAAGTGTGAGATTTGATACCTTTTAATTAATTCCTGTGTCGTTCGAAATTTGAAAGATAAACATTCTTTTCGATAGATAAACAACGTAGAGAAATATAATGACAAAGTTTGTCTTATATGTTTGTTCTGTAATGTTTATTGTTTTTTATTATTATATCTTGCTGTTTTATTGATAAACATTGTATTGTTTTTGACTAGCTTGTAGTGGCAATAACATGTTATTTAGGTACAACATTGATAAATTATATCAATCTACCTTGGCTTTACCCAACCATGTTGGGGTCGGCTTCCAGTCTAACTGGATGCAGCTGTATACCAGTATTTTACATGGAGCGACTGCCTATGACCTCCACAACCCAGTAACTGGGTAATACGATACACCTTGGTAAAACGGTTTGTCAGACTTTCGGGCTTCTGTCAAGAATGACAGGCGGGACCAACGGCTTAACGTGCTTTCCGAAGCACGGAGGAATCTCGATACGTAAACTTGGTCACCCATCGACGGGCCAACCCCGGCAAGCGTAGCTTAACCTGATCGATCGACCCTCGCGGCTGTTATTACTTAGCCACGAATTCCTCATTGATAAATTAAATATCCTACCTACATAATTAACATGACGTCTTTATTCAATCAGAAAGTCCGATAACCAGTCCTATGAAGAGGTATCGAGTTACCCAGTTACTGGGATGTGGAGGTCAGATAGGCAGACGCTCTATGTAAAATACTGGTATTCAGCTGCATCGGTTAGACTGGAAAGCCGATTCTAACGTAGTTGGGAAAAGGCTAGGCACATTGATTTACGTAATTTAGGCGTGCACCTTTGAAGTCCTTACAAAAATATTTTCTTTTATCATTTTCAATGTAGACTTTTCGCGAATTGTAACAACTCAATAACTGCAAATGTAGCTTGGAAACTTTTATTTACTTCGCTGAATCCTCTGCGGTAAAAACAGAGGAAAAGAGCCGCTAACGGTTACAATGTCCGCGCATTTTCAACATCGGCTTTTACAAAATTATTTCTGTATTTTTTTTATTTTGTTCGAGTTTTAAACCTTTTAGATACACTGAGAAAACAAAAAATATTGTACTACTTGGAAAGGAAATATCTGTTTTAAAATTGTGTAGCGTCTAAAAAAGGCGTAAAATGGGGATGATGAGCCAGTCCTTAATTGCTTTTTGAAAAATCATCATGAAACAATTAATGAAGATTGTTTAATAATTTAAAATATTTCTTTCGTGATATTTTATTAATCAGGCTGTTCTCGAGCTTGGCGTTAATTTAAAGTAATGTATTTACATGTGTTCCACCGTAGCGCCTAAACTACTGAACTGATTTTGGTGAATGAGGTATCAATAGATTTGTAATACTGGTCCAGGTGACATAGGCTATATAAATCCGCGACCACGGCTTTATCTTGACCATTTGTGTACCTATGTCTTCGTCTGAAATATTTTCTTGTTTCGTACTTTTTAGATCAGTTTTATTTTTCCTTAGTCTGGTTAGTCTTTTAACTATTTTTTTATTGTTTATCGGTAGGTTTTTAATTTAAGCTTAGGTACAATGAGGTTGTGAGACTTTCATACAGTGGATGTACAGTTTTTAGCATTGTCAATGCTTTTTCGAACGCTTCAGTAGGGTACCCGTTTTCAAGAAAAGTGCGACCGGTCGTCGCATCGTCAGCATCCTCAATTATTGAGATAGAGAAATGAAAACGATATCAAAAGATGCGTTACTGAAAAGACTACAATTTTATTTATTTTTTTGAGTTCACACAAGAAGAATCGATTTTCATGAAATTTTATGAAGAGTGAAATATAAACATCTCTTTTGAGTTATGTATAAAGTTCACTCCTCATAAAATTTCGCAAGGTACGTTGCGCACCTTTCACTTTGAAATCATGTATGTGTATTATTTGTATACGAGGGAGAGGGTTACGAGATGCGTTTATTTACCCTTTTTGCCTATTGCATATTCTAAGACAGGAGTAAACTCCAGTCATGCGTCGGAGCTGACCCATACAATATTTTTTTTTTTGTGTAATAAGTATAATTATTTTTTTATTATAAAAACGCAATTTTTATACAATCTTATCCTTCTCAAAAAACGAAAGGAGATATCGAAAAATGATAACGTTATGGTTTCAATAGGATTATATTTAACCCGTCGCACGCGCAATTAGCAGACACAATAGAATTTTATTGTTATTTGCACACATGGGGTGCAATCGACATTATAAGAGTTAAGGGTAGTTGTTTACCCCTTTCGGAAACCCCATTTTGGTGATTTGTTGATATGTCGTTTAGAATCTGGCCACTAGTCCACACAGCTTGACAACACGTTACCACAGGGCTCGATATTGGGTCCATTCCTTTTTTTAGTATATATAAAAGATTTAAATCATTTACTGAAAAATTGACCACAAATGATGATATTTGCTGATGACACATCACTGATTTTTAAGGTAAACAGACATGCACAGGAGCTTGACGACGCAAATAACGCTATGCTAAAGGTCCATAATTGGTTTACTGTAAATAATTTGGTATCAAATGAGAGGAAAACTAAATGCGTAAGATTCGCATTACCGAATGTTAGAAGTAGTGAATGTCACGTTTGATTGAATAAGGAGACACGAGAATTCGTCGAAAAAACGGTTTTTCTGGGAATCATGCTTGACTCAAAACTACAGTAGGGTCCTCACTTAACATCGCTTGCAGGGCGGCTAAGTTCAGCCGCTTACGCTGTTTGGAAATTCCGCCAACTAACAGACGTGGATACCGCGAGACTGGTCTATTTTAGTTACTTTCATAGCATCATGTTTTACGGTATTTTGCTGTGGGGACTGGCCGCAGATATTGATTATACCTTTATTCTGCAAAAGAGGGCTGTCAGAGGCATCTACAACCTCCGCAGACGCAAATATCTAAGGGAACTGTTTAAGAAAATTAACATCATGACGGTACCTTGTCAGTATACCTTATAAAAACATTATGTATGTTCGAAAAAATCTACATCTTTTTAGTAATATAAGTGACAGGCATTATATTAACACAAAAAATAGGAACAAATTAGATCAACCACATTTCAGATTGTCTAAACTACACACTTCTTTTATGGGGTACTGTGTAAAATTTTATAATAAAATACCACTCGATATTCTTCAACTAGGGCCCGATTTCACCAAACGTGTTTTTTCCCGAAAGTAACTACCCCTAGAAAAGAATTACTCTTTGTAATTAACTCTTGGTTAACTGATTCACGTTTCACCACAATATTTTAGAGTAAAGCTACTCTCGTATTGTTACTCTTTGACGTGAATGAGTTCGATCGAATGAATGTATAATCCACCTAAATAAATTAACCGCATTATCCGTACTTGTACTATGTCATTTTGGTAACATTTGATTTGTTAGGTTTTTTATGTCAAAAATTCAAACCTCAAGATAGTCTCGTCTTTTTTGTTTTATTTGCGTGCTGTTAATTTTTAATTTTATGATATGGGTGAACCCGGTGATCCGAAAAGAAAACGAAACCCTGAACTAACTGGCTGGCTTCGGAAAAAAATATTTTATTTGATTTAGTGCAAAAACATTTTTATATACTAGAAAATAAAAAAAACAGATGGTTTTACGATGAGGCAAAAAATGCGAAGTGGGTTATTATGACTACTGAGTATAATTCACAGACATTCACATAAGACTGCTGAGGCCATTTGTAAGTAATAAATTGAACAAAACTCGTGGATATAAATAAATAAAAAACACTGATAGAACAATAAAACCAAAGCTTTATAAATAAAACAGATTGCAATATTATTCTTGGGTTAATATGAAACTATGGAAATCGGCGGAGTAAGGATTTACTCTAGATTAACGATTTTATTCATAGATTAGTCGTTTGTGAAACGTGAAAATAGCTTATCCTTGGAATAACTATCACTATACTCTCGAGTAATATTTATTCTACTTTGGTGAAATCGGGCCTAAATGAGAAAAAAATTAAAACTTGTATTAATCGCACACTATGTAGAAAAGCATACTATAAGTTGGATGATTATATCCTAGATAAAAATGCTTGGCTTAGTGCTGGTCCTGCTCCAAAGCTCACTAGTTAAAAAAATATTTTTGGAAGAGTTGCTTCACTTTTTTCATTTTGTCTGACTTTACGAACTTAATTTTTATTTAACCAATTTTGTATTGTTGAATACTGCAATAGATAATAATGAGGTTCTTTCTTTTTGGTAATAAAATTATTGTGATGATTTCATTAATGAAACTGATCGCGATCTGCACATCTAAACCCCGTTTAAGAGCTGTCAGTATCAATATTACAAACCAAGTTTGACACTGATAGCTCTTGAACGCTGTTTAACTGTGCTGAACGAGTTCAGTTTCATTGGTGAAATTTGCCCTAAGTGCCTTGAAATAAAGTAATTTTCAATGCGCCGGAAGGTCATGGATTTTTTTACACAATTTTTTCATGAAAATACTAGGTAGCTACTCGTACAATTCACGTGGTAATATAAAATCATGAAAAATAGGTTTTTAAACTCTTTCTTTTTAAGTAACCCTTTTTCAATTTGTTATTTATGCAATGCAAAATAAGATAGGAGAAAATTCCTCTTCAGTAAAATATAGGAAGATAATTTCACTTACGATTGCGTAATTCACTCTAAGTACAATTGCTTTCATTCTGTAATATCAGCAATGTACCTACCTACATTGCATTGATTCGGTTGCTGAGAAGAAAATAATAATAACACAATGGATTCAGTTGTAATACCAAAATTGAACATTTTGTCTAACCGAAACACTAGAAAGTGGAATTAGGCAGTTTGCCAAAAATACTCATACTTATTTTAAATCCTGCTAAACTTATGTTCCTAACAGTCTTCAAAGTCGACCTTGGGTCACAGAAATCAATCTTTAAAATTTCACCTACCTGCATAAAAAAACCCTAAGTATGCAAATCGAATATTTCATCCAAGATCAAAAACCCTGATACAGTACTTGGTATTCTGGTCACACGGACCCTGACGTATGAAGTGAGATTTATCGGGATCTCATCTCGCCATTATCAAAGATTCAGGTTTGAGTACGTTACCCCTCCATGGATAGCATAATGGGTCGGTCTGTTTGCCTTCATTATCTTCTTTTCATATTTCATTGAACGTTCCTCTTAGATTGGAATGTAATTGTTGGTTTATAGCAAATAGAGACGGAATTATTCTTTCGGAATTCCGTTCAGAAAAAGGACCTAAATGTTTTTTTTTTTTATTATGAAGAAAAAGGGAAATTAATGTTTGATCGTTTCTTTTTCGCTCTGGATGGTAAATTTACTTCCCAATATATAATAATAATATCAAGAAAACATTATTTGATAAAGGTACCTAATTCTACCTCAAACTCAAACTCAAAGCATTTATTTCAATTAAACCCTTTACAGGCACTTTTGAATTGTCAAAGAGTCAGTTAGTCAGAAAGTTGAAGCTAGTTGCCCATTCCAAAACGTAGATCTCTATGGAGAAGAACGGGCAAGAAACTCCAAGGACACTCTTTTAAATATAGAAATTACAAAATCCTGGGTACATTACTCTTGTTGATTCTATATGTGAGAACAATGTAAAAAAAAAAAAAACGGTTAAAAATAAGCCCTGGCAGATAAGAGATGACCAGTCTCAACTGACGGCGCCCGTTCACGAACATGACGCGTGGATCAGCACCATCCAGCTCAACCATTTTGTAGGGAACCGAATGATCCAACACACTCGCCACCATCAGCGACCTAACTGGTTTGATTATAAAACCTAACTGGTTTGATTATAAAAAGTAATATTACTTCTTTTGATACTAATCAAAGATGGAATTTTCGATGTTGTAGGTAAGTCAATCATTAAGGTGCTCGTAATTTAGATACCTGATCACATTTTATAATTGAATGCCCTTTTAAAAATTGTATGTACCTATTAAATTCTAACCTGGAAATCCTACCATAATATTTGCAAAAAGGTTTCAGATTTAACCCCGTTTTAACCCGTTCCCAACGAATTACACGAAGTCTCGGGTACACTAGGCCTGTCAGATAGCCGTTTAGTTCGTCCATTAATAATAATCCCTAACAGTGTCAGCCCCAGGTCTTAAGAAGACTTCAAGCCTTAATCCGTTAATCTTAATCAACTCCTTGTTGACTTCGGACTTTGTTGAAATTATCTTACCATTTCATAAACATTTCAGCTATCAGAGTTGAATAAATAGAATTTTCATAAATTTTCCGAAGGTACTTCTGTCGAGTGTCACAGAATTGTTTCAGCGAATTCCGGCTGACATTCTTATCAAAATATTTGACAAATGATGGGTGGTAGTGACCGCTTTCTGAACAAGGTCGCGGGTCTTTTGGGAAAATAATTTGTAACGACTGGGTTTATTTTGAGTGTTAGAATTTCAGCATTTTGAAAAGAAAGTTAGAGGATTATGGCGGCTGAGTATTTAATAATATTGTTTCAGAAAAAAAATTGGTTGCAGGAAATATACAGGGTGATTGGAAGCTGGGTGCAAAGCTTTAAGGCGAAGATAGTACAGACAATTTAGAACCATTTAAGCCATGGTTATCTTAGACGAAGTCTTACTATTTTTTTTTTGAGGTTATAAGGTTTACAAAAAGTTTTTTTTTTTTTTTTGTGAACTTATAATGTCTGTAAACAAAATGTCTAACGACAAAGAAGCCTGAAACTTGTTTTGCGAGATTGCTTACTCATTATTTTAATTAAATAAAATAAAAATCAATTCATTTATCATTTAATTTGACCAATAACAAGCAGTTTAGTTAAAATATTGGGAATATTCGAAAAAAAACATAAAAATTAGGTTAAAAAATATGGTAAGACTTCGTCTGAGACAACCATGGCTTAAATGGTTCTAAATTGTCTGTACTATCTTCGCCTTTAAAGCTTTGCACCCAGCTTCCAATCACCCTGTATATAATATAATGGACAGCTGGGCATCCATAAAAATCCATAAATTAATGCCACTAGACTGCGAGACATTGTAATTAGGTAGATGTTTAATTACCTACTAAAGTATTACCAAGATATGCAATTAGGCACCTATATTTATATCATAGCCTTCGTAAAATATTAAATTATTTTAGTGAACTAACAATATTTTCTTGACTTACGCCATGGACTTGACAGAATACAACACCAAGTTATAATAAGTAAACTTTAATCTGACAGTATTTTCTAAAGGATATTATAAAGTACGTTACTGAAATTGAAACCAATTGAGAACCTTGAAATCTGAGACTTGAGGAAACCTCAAAATTAAATTAGCTCATTAATTAATAATGTGCTTGTTGAGTTATGAATTTATCGATGTTGATTGAATAGTAATGATGTATTATATTCGTTGATTCATTTTAGGTTCATTTGTGTTAATCCATGGAATTTCTTGCCCGTTCTTCTCCATGCTTTGGAAATGACAACTCGCTTCATATTTCTGACATGAGAATATTAATAATGAATTGCAATTATAACACTGAATTTGATGTTGTAACCGTTTTATGAGTAAAAAAGTTTCCAAATACTTTTTTTTACATCTGAAACGAAATATTCAGTATTACAATATTAATTATTGCATTTCAATATATATATCAATATCCATACAGTAAAATGGCCTAATTAATCAAAACAGTAAAATATTTGACAGCTATTTGCGACGTTGTTGCCCACGTTCAATATAAACGCTCTTAGTTGAAAAAAAAACCGGGTTATGTGTCTTTATTTATAATAGAGAATTATTTCAAAATAGTAGTCTAAAGGTAGATATTGGGAGCAGGGTCCTAGCTACCATCGTTCATCCAAAATTCCAGAGAGAGAAATCTGTTTATAATACGCGCTATAAGGAGGACCGCTTTCTGTATCAATCCCTTTGTCCCTCTGCGTATCCATAGGCTGCTAAGGTTTATAATAATTACATTGATATAATTTTATTTAGTAACTCACTCAAAAAGGTACAAAGGCGGACTTAATGCCTTAGGCATTCTGTAGTCAGTCAACCAAGGGTGGTGGAGAGATTAGACGGCTGTTTGAGAGGAAAAAAAACAAATCATAATGAAATATAAATTAAATAGGTACACAAATATATAAATAGGTAATAAACTTTTAATACACATTTACTATAGTATATTCCTATATTATACATATTTCGTGGATAGATCTTAGAATTGACCATTTCATGAAATGGCCAGCTAACATTGGCCATATCGTTAAAACGACACCGTTTAATGATAATGTCAGTCGACGTTTGGCCATGTCATTAATGTAGGGTATCCTTGGTGTAAGGTGTAGTAAAATAGCCAAGTAACTGCAACCAACTTGGAAGTAGCGTTCGCCGGCCGCTGCCGCGGCACTGCTCGTTGCACTCGCTGGGCTCACGCGCGTTCGGTCACAGTTCTAACCTAACCTAACCCATTTAGTCGGGGTGCCACTTAAGCGGCGTAACTTTTTAAATTTTGAAAAACGAGTTTTAAGTGCTATGTTACATTTCACGCCACGGTAGGTGTTGGCGAGCGCTAGTTCCAAGTTGGTCGCTTTCCATAATAATTATCATATTTGGAAACCCAATAAAAGTCCATCGACATTTTTTGCGTGGTCACCCTACTTTGTTTGATTGTATAATCTAACTATTTTACGATATAATCACTAATGTTTGGTCACATCATGAAATAGTCGTGCGTTTAACTGTTCATATCGTTAAACGTTGAGTATTCAATGATCTGGCCAGGCCACTTCATGATGTGATCAGTGGTCGATGTTCATTTCATGTAATGATCAATTTTAAGATCTGGCCACGACACATACACAAATTCAAGTTGAGATGACTATTAAAATTCACTGCTACTTTCAAATCTCAGCACGAGCGTATTATAAAGACATTCTATCAATGAATACAATGACGGAAACGTCAAAAATGTATGGGACTGACATAAGCAACCGAAAATGCTAATGTCAATTCTGTTGAAAGTTGTTGTAAAAATACGAAAACTACACTTTGAAAGCGATTGCTACTTGTCTAGGCCCTCTGCGTAACACTTTCTTTCACGATCCGTAGGATTTTTAAGGAAATTCTTCATATTACATTTGAAAAATTCGTCAGCTTCACAACGTAAATAACGCAATAAATGTTGCATTGCAATTGTTATTATGTTACACAATTACCCCGCTGGTCAGCATGGCTGGCAGCAGTCTCGACTGCCTAGATTACTTCTAACATAAATAAATCTTAATCCTAACTATAATATGAAATGAGAAAGTGGGTTTGTTTGTTAGTTTCTTACGGTTTCACGCTAAAACAGCTGAACGGATTTAGATGAAATTTTGCACTTGAGTAAACAATGACCCGGGTTAGCACATATAATACTTGTTATCCTGATACTCCAACGGGATTGAGACTTATGCGGGTGAAACCGCGGGGCACCACTAGTATAATTATAAATGTTCGTTTGTTTGTTTTTTACGCTATCAAGCTAAAACGGCTGAACAGACATAGGTTAGAAATAGACATAGGTTACTTTTCATCCTGGATCGCTGAAGAAGTCGCGGGCAACAGCTATTCATATATTATCCATTCGACGAGACATGCACTCCAGTGTTAAATGAGCTTCCATTTATTTAACAAAATCCTTTTAGCACATTCTGTAGCTGAATTTCAGCGTTTGTAGGTCAGTTTTCCTTTCAAACCGTTTTTGCTCGTGAAAACGACTCTCAGGTACTGATACAGGGTGATTTTTTACCGGAGACCAAACGGCGTTGTTCTTTTATCGCTATTAACGATATTTAAGTACTTACAAAGCATAAATAACACATTATTACTTAAGTTAATAAATACGCGAAAATGTAAAATTACTCACAAAAAATACTTATACTAGTTTCTTAAGTATTTCTAGAAATATTTTATTTGGAGTTACCTATTCCAAGGGCGCTTCTAGTTAGGAGCAATAAATATTTTAACCAAAGTCAATAAATTACTGTACTACATTATTTGATTCCAGAAATTTAACTAGAGCTGCGTTCAAACTCGACAATTGAATTAATGACGTCGGTAAAAGCCTCATTTAGGTACTAACCAAGTTTCCCTACTGTCGAATGAATTGAAAATTTGCAAAAACGTGTTTGAAAGTTTCAACAGAAATTAGATTGAAAACCATGGTTAATTAATTATATTTTTTTTGTTATTTTTCTACTGACTTAGGCTTGTGGTCTTTAAAGGCTGATAGGTATATGAAAAACACTTTCTAACTACAATTATATTATTATCCTAAGTAATATTATAAATGCGAAAGTGAGTTTGTATGTTTGTTACGCTTTCACGCTAAAACTGCTGAACAGATTTAGATGAAATTTGGCACATAGGTAGACCATGACCTGAGTTGAGACATAGAATACTTTTTATCTAGGTAGTACGTTTTCGTGGGATGATTTCCGATATACACGCGGGCAAAGCCGCTGCAAATGCTAGTAGGTAATGAAAAAAGGCTATTTTATATTGTTAATAAGAAGAACGACGACCTGGACTTAATCATTATTATAGGCCTTGCATTCTTGCATTTGCTTATGCCCAACGCAACCTGGGTAGTCTGCCTCGGCTATCACCTTGATGACTGAATCAATCTGCCTTGCCTTCACCTATGTTGAGGTTGACTTCCAGTCTAACCAGATGCAGCTGAATACCAGTATTTTACATGGAGTGACTGCCTATCTGCCCTCCACAAACCAGTAACTGGGTAATACGATACCCCTTGGTAAGACTGGTTGTCAGACTTTCGGGCTTCTGACGAGCCGTAACGACTATCAAAGATTCACCAATGACAGCAGGGACCAACGGCTTTCAGAGGCACGGAGGAGTCTCGGTATGTAAAGATGGTCACCCATGACCACCCATGATGGACTTTCTGATTTTCAGTTTACTTTGTTTTTATTTGTATTGTTTTATTTATTTTTAATTAGTGTGTTAGCTTATTTGATATCTCCTATGCTTGTCCCAATAAATACTTTTCTTTCTTTTCCATCCACGGACCAAACCCGGCAAGCGTAACTTAACATGATGGATCGACCCGTGCTGTTATTACTTAGCCAAGTTTAAGCAACTTAGGGAGCAACTTTCTAGTGTTTTAGTTTAGTTTAATTCAAAAACTGTGTCTTTTATTATTGTAATTGGTTTTGAACCGTTTTAATTGAAGTATTTATTTTTTATAAATACCCTGGTGATATCATTAAAAGAAGTTTTTAGTCATGATGAAAAAAATCAATTTAGAAACTTAGATTATGATCCTTATCGACCTACTTTGTAATTTAAATAATTGTATTATTGAGCGAGATCAATAAAAAGCTTTTAATTTCTTTCTATAAATAAATATTTGAATAAAAAAAAATACAGTGCCACTGTTTTTTTTTTTTACCTTTGCAATGTACACAGATTAAATTTAAATCGTAGATACCTAACCAATATTGGCAGGTCAAAGCATTCTTGCTAAGTACACACGACTCATATTTGAATAGCCGTGCAACGTGGAACGAAATTGTACACGTGAAGTTTCAATAAAAATAAACTAAAACACTGAGGATTTTTTCAGGTCCACTTTGTTTCAATAAAACATTCCTGAATTTTTTGTTATTAAATTGCAATGCTATTTTATTTTCCACTGACCAAAATTGTATTCTGACTATACCAATTAACCATATAGTTTAAAAATAGATACGAAACTAAATTGATAGCTGTCAATCTCAATTTTCTAAAATCCGTCAAACAAAATGTGATATTTCAATCAAATAAAAACTAGCCAAGTGAGAGTCGGACTTACGCAATAAAAGTCCCTTACCATTATTAGATAGACCAGTGCCGTTGGCACGTTTTGGGTACGGCACCCTAAAATAAACATATGCAAGCTTTATGTAGCTCCCAAACATACATTTTGAAGCATGAATATCATGCCCTCAAATATTTTTTTTCGACCAGACTCATTAATATCAACTTGTTCAAACGTCCAAGTTTTGCTGATAACTTATTCGTATCCACCGGTTATTATTAATAATTCCCGTTTACCTGCGGTGACGGATAACTGGCACGTGTGTGTGGTCGGAGATCCTGTTACGGCGTAGGTACCGAATAGGTATATATACCTTATAGGTTTATAAATAATATGTCATGTTCTCTTGGACGTACTATGGACTAAACTTGTTCAAAGTGCAAAGTTCAAAAGTCATTTATTCAAACTAGACTGAGAATCAACACTTTTCGAACGTCAAAATTACATAAGACAGACCCCCAAAAACACCCACCCTTCACCACTTTCTAGTGCTTAAGCTGAAAAGAAGAAGTGGTGCAAAAAACTCCCCAGCACAGCTGTCTGTTCAGTTAGAAAAACTTGATTCTACACAATATGTTTTGTGTTGCGTTATACAAAATAATTTACTTAACGCAACAGAAAAAATTAAATTAAATTATTTGCTAGCTAGCACACACCAATATACCAACAAAAAACATCGAAATCTATATTCAAGCGAAAAATTTAAAATAACATTGAAAGTAAATGGCTTAGAACCCGAATTAAAAAAGCCAAATTAAATCCTCCAGGCATAAAGGGCGTCTCAGTTTACATATAGCTGTTAAAACAGTAACTCGAAGTCACAAATGACAAACTAGGACCGTCGAAGTAAAAATAAATATACAGTTAATTACTAATAACAATAACAAAACCATGGTCAGCAAGACGACCAATCACCACAAGCAGAAGCTTGAATTCAGAAAACTTGAAAAGAAAAGAAAAATGGTTTAAAGCAGGTTTCCTAGTAATGGTTCTTAGACTTGTTTTTTATCAAAATCAGTTCAGCCTTTTGAAGATTATTAGCTCTTTTCTAGTTGATGAATGGATGTGAGCGTCTTCCACAGGTCTGATCGATTTGAAATTTGGTATTACAATCTATTGGTATTACAATCAATTGGAATTTTGGTTAAGGGGAGGTTTTACGAATTTGCCTGTTTTTAAATCAATTTTAAATGGTCAAATTACTGTATTTAGGTACTGAAAAAGATATATGTCATAGATACATCCTTGTTTGAGGGAAATTAAAGGTTCAAAACACGATAAATTGTAATTTGCTCGATCAAAAAAAAATCCGAAACAGGGTCGATTTCAAAACCATTTTTCGTTTCATTTCCTAATTACAGCACAAAATAATATGAAAATTGCATGTATGATGAGGTAATCGTATTTTAGAGGTTATTTAAAGATTGGATTTTTAAGTTTAGTAGATTTTTTTTAAATAAACCCAAATATAGTAAATCGGGCTAAATCAGCTCGCGCTCAGAGTCCTGCGGGACGTCATCAGAGGTGGACCTGTGTCAAAAATTTTAAAAATACTGCAGTTCTCTCTCTGCAGTTGTTAAAAAAAATCTAATAAAAGTTGAACACATTAGATATGAAATTGCGACAGCTCAGAAAAAATATTAGGTAATTTTAATATAGTTCTAATTCATAATATTGTTTTCGAAAGTGAGATTATTTCTATGCGATATGATGACGTTTAATTGTCATCTTAAAATAGTGTTAGACACATTATAAATTATTATCGATAAAATTATAGTCAAGTGCGAGTTTTATATAATTTTTATCGTCGTTTATGAAGAATTTTTTTTTTATTTTTTTATCAGATTCATCCATGTTACTATATTCACTCTCCATGGAATTGTCTTTGCTAATATCATATCCTACATTAATAAACACATCATATACAATCTGTCCGGTTGTCGGTTGTATATTAAATATTTCAAACAACTATCACTCTCGCAAGAACAAATTTTTTTTTAAAAAGAAATGGTGTTTCAAACAAAAGTGCTATACTAACATGAACAAATTTATGGAACACTATAAAAATCGTAATTATATTGTTATAAATTCAGAAGTAAGGATATTAAATAATTTTCTTATTTCGTCGTTGTATTTTCTCAACAAATATACTTGCACTTGTTATTATTACTAAATAATGTTTAATTTGCAACGTCGCCATTTCTATTTTATTTATTAAAATGCGTAACTTCCAGAATCACTCATTTTACCAACACTTTAAATCAATTGATCAACTGATATGAAACTGACACAGATAAAACATAACACTCTTAATCAATTGAGAAACTGATACTAAACGTAAGACAAATCAAATATAACAATATTTTTCGAATAGCGGAGCCAGCAACACAATTTTTTTCTTGAATCCGTGATTTTATCGTATTGGCTCAGTATGAACAACTCAGTTTTGAATACAAAAAGTCACTGTTTAGGATATCGTATACGATAAAATGTCGTTCTAAAATTTCGATGTCCTAAAATAATAGATTCGATAAATTATAGCTTGCTACAGCTTTAATTTATCGAATCTTTTATTTTAGGACATCGAAATTAGGTACGTCACTTGACAATAAAGTACGTCAATTGTTACTTCATAAATAGCTGTCAATATTTATGAATCTTCATGAGCGGTGGGAAATATCCAAAACAAAAAAATATGGTCACAGTATAAGCGAAACAGTAAGACCATTTTTAGCCCATCCAACTTAACAAAAATCCCGACGAAATAAAGATGAAAGTTTGTATGGAAATTCGCCATTTTTTTTCTTAAATTCACTTGATAAAATTCTTAAATTCACTGACAGACAATGCACAACCTAAACCGCTGGGTCTAGAAGCATGCAATTTTCCACAATAGTTCTTTTTATAACGAACGAAATTACGACTTTGATATTTTCTATCAAAATTACATTTTGCATGACCGTTGAGATACCCAGTAGCACTATTGCAATTTTAAACTTTCACCTGACTACCGCAAAGTCATGTTTATCTGAAACTAGTTTCTGTCCGTGACTTCATTCGCGTGAAATTCGTAAGTCATCACAATATACTAAAATAACAGCCACATTTTATCAATCTTCACTGTACACTGTTTGTAGTTTTGGTCTCGGCGACCAAAATATACAGAGATTTCGGACTGGTGACGCGACTGGCTGGCTAGCTGGACTAGCGAGCAAGTGACAGAGTTATCCGTGTGAGAAGCAGCTCCTCCTGAGGTCGAAACGCGCAAGTAACACTCGTCAGTAGCAATTTCCCATTGCTTGCGAATTTTTTCGTTTTAAGTGAATTATTAAACGTCTGCGTTCCTTCATATACTAACCTAATGGCACAACACTGATACACGAACTGCTTCTTACAGATTATTCATGACTACCCCAGCTATCACTAAAAAAGCAGTTTGTACAAGGGTGGCTATGGTTAGGTGACTGTTAATGAGATTTTTTTTTATTGATTTTTATTAAAACCATAGATGACAGAAGAGGCCTAAACTTCATGTTTGTCGTTGTACGTTCTACGAACTCTCCCATAACAGTAGGTATATGAAAAGTTAAAAATGTTGTTTATTTTATAAATAAAATTAATTGATTGTCACAAAACAAACACACGCACGCACATCCGACCCGACATCGACACGATATTGGCGATCAGATGATCGGATACGTTTAGTGCCTTGTCTTGTTATCGTAACCTATATCGTCGCAGACAGCGACCGACACCGATATAGGCACGATATCTACCGGCGAAGACACAGTGCGGGGAGAGTAGCGGCATTCTTTCACTTGAACACACTTTTTCTCACTGCCGACTTCAAGACGTTGATACTTAGTAGGCACTGTGGTTGTTTGATGCCTCGCGATGGTCATCGATATTCACCAATATCATTGGGCCGATAATAATTGTATCGGTATCGAATCGATGTCGGTATAATAGCTGCCGACGTATCGGTAGGTATCGGGTTGGTGTCGTTATCTGTTAACGTGAAAACGCCCATTAGGTACACAGGACATTTTAAGTAATCATTTTAGTTCATCGTAGGTCCCATAAAATGTAAACTTATTGACAAAACCGAATCTTAAGAAAAACTAGTTCAGTTGATCAACTGCAAATATTTCATGCTATGGCATGGATTTTCCGCGAAATGGTCGGCGGTGCATCGTAAATAAATACGTCACTCTGCATTTGGGGGAGGCGGAGGTAGCGTTTCAAAAGCCTACAGACGCGGAAAACCTCGCCATATCCCGTTTAAAAATGCACTCATGTTCAATCCTACCGATATCCCGTTTAAAAATATTCTCATCTTGTCCACTGGTTATGTCGCTAAAAATGAATAACAAACTACCTGAGGTATTCAGAAATGAGAAAAAGATTGCCATTTTTACAAATATATTTAAGAAAGTTATTACTAAATATGTTATTATACATATTTGATTGACAAATCTATAGTACTGAAATAATATTTTTTTTTTATTAATTTATTTATTATGGGACAATAAACAGCTACAATATAAAATTTTTACAAATAACAATGCTATAGGGTCATAAGGAGTATTAACAATATTGCAGCCCACTACATTATCCGCATGTTAACTAAATTAAGATAATTTAAAAAGTGCCTAAAATATTATATAAAATTTTAGATTAAATTAATAAATAAATAAAATAATTTAAATTTAATAAATAAATATAATTAGTTGCATGTATACCTAATAAGTCCTCTTTCTTCAAATTTTTCTTTTGCTGTGCCCGACAGGAGGTCCACGATTGTTACAACAAAATGTTTACTTACCACCTAAGCATACATTTTGGAATGCAATAAATGATTGAGTATTGTGTTACTTCAATGATATTAGAAGAACATAGTAACCTTGAACTGATGCTACAGCATCACCTGGAATTTGCAGGATACCCAACTCCCTTACCAACTTACAGCACAGGTATCGTGTTTGGGCTCATTGGAATGTTCCCAATGAATAGGTTATAGATAGATGATGAACAGGGTCTGGTGATGGTAGAAAAGAGAAATGAGGAAATGTTTATGTCGCGGGTTTTTAAATTGTCTTATTAAAACCGAACTTGTCTGCCATGGTATTTTATTTTAATAAATATCCGTTTTAGAAAAAAATCTTATCATGACAAACTCCGTTCTGTTTCTCACGAGAAAATAAAAAAAATATCAATGCTGTTACAAACATTCAAATTCTTTCATTCTGTTTTTCTATATACCTAATACCTGTGATTTTATTAATCTAAAAAAAAGTTGTGACTTCAATTCAGTAATATTAATTTTAAATAGCCTCTAATATGTGATATTTAAATGTAATTTTGAGTGTGACTGAATGCCCTGGAACTCCTGGACAGTCAACTCCGCTTCCACCTTTCTGACTGGCTTATTATTCTAAATTTGGTATTCGTTAATTCAGATATGAGTGAAGAGAAGATCGAGTAAGATCACAAAAAGAAAAAGCCAAATGAGGAGAGAAGAAGAATAAGTCCGACGCCCATGGGCTGCATAAAGACTCTAACATCAGGTGGTCTCATATGCTGGAGTATCGAAACTGTCCACACACCTGCACTTCTGAGGACCTAAAAATGCCACTGATGCCACAATTGGCGTTACCACCTACTGGGCCCAACTCGTTTAATGTTTTACCATCGACTCGAAAAGAAGAACATCAGACAAAAATAAGACAAAAAAGCCATGTCATAAACCCTTGCCTACGTGTTTTAATATACATCGAAAAACCAATGTTAATAAATGTAGTTAAGCAATCGAAACAAACTGCAGTGAGCACCACAACACTGCAGCTCATGAACATGCAGAAATAGCAAATTGATGAGTTTAATTACACATGTATGACTATTATGCACGGGAAATGGGGTATTGTATACTGTACCTACAGTCAATCTTCCACGGATACTGTTGCATTTTGCTAATATTTCATAACACAATGGAACGACACATTACGCTTTTCTTAGGTAGAAGAATAAAGTATACCCCAACAAGAAAAACCCAATAATCAGGGCCTTAAGTCTGCTATTACAATAGTGTCAGAATAGTCTATCATTGATTTCATAATTGTTGATTTTGACAAGTTTGGTAATCTACTAACATATTGGCGTCATTATGACTTTCCAATGGTCACTGACACTCCATTGAAAGAAATGCCATATATTGGTAATCTCGTACATAATGAAAAATTAATAACTGACTTAGGCGGTAATCTGCTAAAATTTTGACAGTTCCTTTGATCAGTGACCTACCATCAACCTACCATGAGAACGTCATTGTGCAGTCATTTCTTTTAATTCGTTACGAGTATCGTGTTTGTGGAATACAATGATCAACCAATGATCGACCATTATGAATTTAGCAGATTACGAACTTTTAGCAAAATGACAATGGGATCGTGTTGGAATGACGAATTTATAAAAATAGCAGACTTGGACCCCTGAGGATATTATGTCAACTGTATCTATAATACTGTCACTGATAAACGTACATTCTGGGAAATTCGTTGGTTATAAAATTGACACACTACGTCAATTTGCCGTATAATATCACTTTCATACAACTGACTAGTAGAGGAAAGCCGTAGGTTCGAACCTTAACAGGCGCTTTAATTTCTGTAAATTATTTCATCACCATTGCTCAAACATTGTGAGAATCAAAAACTTCTAAGACTTAAGACTCTAAGGCATATTATGACATCTACCAACCCGCACTAGGCCCACGTGGTAGATTACGGCCCAATCCTTCTCACAGAGGCGAGTATCGAAGAGAGAGGGAGGCCGGTATCCCAGCAGTGTAAACATTATAGAGACTGATTATAGATTATGCAAACAACTGTGAAAGATTGGCAGCAGGTCCTCGATTTAATAAACAATTAATTTCCCCAACAATACCTAAGTTCATTTACACCATTCACGCACTGTTTCACAGAAATAAAATCTTCACAGAAGAGATTTAGTATCAATAAACTCTACCTGTATCATACCTATCCCATCAAAATGCGACAAAATATTTTCATAACATTTCAAAAGGCAAAAAGGTACAATCCACATGGAACGTATATTTTTATGCGGTCGCCGTGACGACGACATATCGCCTAAAAGCGGGAGGGACTACGGGACTCGCGTTTACTATCGCCGTGACGGCTGGTCACGTTAAGCAGACCGCTCGACGTGACGTGTTTATATCAAGAGGGGATTATCCGCTGCCAACTCGCACGAACTTAACTCAATCATCAGTAATTGGATGGAGAAAGTATACAGTTCATTTTGTTTATAGTGGGAATATAAAGCTTTGAACAAACAGTTTGCTCTTGAAATGGGACAAAAAAAATATATTCGAGAAATATATGATGGGAACCACAATGTTGATGGCAAATATCAGAATAGCATTGTTTCAGTTCGCGGTACCTGACAATCTTGAAGACCGATTTATACCTGAAAGCCCGAAGATATAAATAGGTAACAGTTATTGTACTTCATGCAGAGTAGAAAAGAGATGCCATCTCGCATCTTCAAGACTTTGTAGCAATGGCAACTTCAGTACCTAATGTTTTGACATTGCTGAGTATAAAAAAGAGTCAAAAGCCGGCAGAAGACTTTCGTTGAGCAGTCGGGTCCAGGGCTTCATGCAAAAAGTAATAGTCTTGGACACAGCTCATATTGATAGTAAACCCTTATCTGGAATAAAAGCAGTTGAAAGCAGTTGGTACTCTTGGAAATATTGTTAGGAGGTTCCTGATTCTGAAATTCTCAACACCGGTTTAGACCTTGCTCCCTAAGGAAAGTTTGAGGGTACCTGAAAAGGTAAAAACGGAACCCTTTTAGGATCACACGTCATTTTCCGTCTGTTAGTCTGTCAAGACCCTTTTTCTCAGGAACGCGTGAAGGCATCAAGTTGAAATTAATACCAAATAATTAGGTGCTCTAAAAATATCAAGCTTCTATTTCAACGCAATAAAAAAATACGGCCATTCATATTTAGTTTGATACTCGCTAATAAATCAAAATCTACAGGGTACTCGTACTACCTAGAAACATGGAATTTGGCAGGAAGCAAGGTTTCACAGTACCTGTTGAGGAAAAAGTTCGAAAAGCATTAATTTGTAGTTTTATCACACAATTTTTTTTTATGCGATGCAAAAATACATTTGTAGTTGGAGAACTGACCATGATGTATATCGATGTATGGGAGAACATGTTTTTCAACTACAATGTGTATACAACTAAGTAGTATACAAACTAAAATATAGGGTCGAAAAATTAATCCGCAATGTCAAGTTTGTTTTTGGGATAAATTCATCTATTCAACTACAGAAGCCTTCATTGTGCGTGGTCCAACACGCACTCGGCCAGTTTAAAAAAAAATTAAGTACGCATGGTTGATTTTAGAAAAAAAAGACATTGCGCCGACCTCAAATAAATTGACATACGGGCAAAAGAATGATGATGTGGGGTGGTTTCAAAAGTATACTGACTTAAAGCTGTGTGAATGAATATACGAAATCTATGATAGGACAACTTACTCCTAAGTCGAGATTCAAAGCCTTGTTTTGTCAAGTAAACACTCGTTTCTCTCGCCATCTGGGCCTCTAAGCAACTATACGTGACATGTTTATACCAAGTGGAGATAATCCGCTGCCAACTTGTACGGACTTAACGATGGTCGATCGCCCTAATTATGTCAGGGCCCAATGGTCGGGTAGGTATTTACTTTTTTAATTGCGAAAACGAAATAAAGCGGATTAAAAGGGTTAATGTGGTTTTATCGAATGAATCATGCTTATAGGCTTGTGTGAGTGTTTGGTTGGATAGGAAATTACGTAATTTATAAAAAGAAAAAGAAAGAAAATATATTTATTCTGCACAAACAAAACGCACATTAAAAGAAAAAAAAAATACAAAAGGAGCCAAAAGCCAACCAACAAAAAAACGTTATCGAAGTTATCGTTATCGTTTATCGAAGTTAAATGCTACCTACATGTCTTTTTAGGGTTTCGTACACGAAGGTTGCCAAGCGGAACTCTATTACTAAGCCTGCGCTATCCGTCCGTCCGTCCATTTGTCTGTCAGCGGGATGTATCTCATTAACCGTAAAAGGTACACAGTTGAAATGTTCACAGAAGATGTATATTCTATTGCCGCTATAACAACAAATAATTAAATTCAGTTTATGATTAAAGGACCCCCTTTTGATTATAAACTGAATTGAATTATATCCATACAAGAAGCGTTTTCTTTTCGGCGTTTTTTGCTCGGTCTTAACACGGTACGGAATCCTTCGTGTTCGAGTCTGACTTGAACTTAGCCGGTTTTTTTAATAAAAAATTTAACAATTTTAAAATCAGCTCTACCTTATGATGACAATCGTAGTTGGTAATTAATTTGAATATAATGGAATAAACGTTTATTGTCTCGAGTATTACAGTAGGTACGTACCCAAAACAATAATACTGGAATCATATGTTTAAAGCGTAAGCATTACCTAGGTCCTAGCTAGAGGGTTGGTGAGTGCTGGTTTTAAGCTTAAAACACATGAAATAATTACTATCCCAGCTCTAAAATATCTATTTTAATTCCGAATATAATTATTTAACCTCTAAATAGATACTAATCCCCAAAATAATCTTAAAGTCGCTACCCCAATATCATAATCTAAAACTGTTTAGTAAAATTACATAATATTTACAATATTTCAGGGATAGGGAAAATAATATGAAATACCATGATATTTTGTCATTAATTTATATTTCTTTGCCAACATCAAATTCGATATTCTACACCATACCATCACATCTCCTATTCCTCACATAATAATTCACCATTTTATCAGTATTCTAATATTTACCATAGAACCAATAGGTTACCTTAATTTACAGTAGATCTCCAACACACACAGCCACTAAGCACGTCTTACTCTCGTGAGCGCCCGACCCAGAAGGCCGTTGTTCCGCCATTTTGACATTTCGAATATTTCAGGGTTGCCAGTATAATAAATTGAAACCTAACACACACCGCAAAAAGTTCGAGAATTCTCGTATAAAATTTAAAATAAAATATGATTAAAAATACACCAGATTCTAGGCTCATTGACATCAAATGTTTAAAAAAAAAACGTAGAAAAATATAATGTTCTAATTACCAGCATACATTAAATTTTCCATCCTTGCTCTTTATTATTTATTTCTTGGTTTGAGAAGAAGCTCTAAACTCGTGGCAAAATAATTACAGCCGCATGGGTTGATCGATGAAATTAAGCTACGGTTGCCGCGATCGATCCGTGGATGGTTGACCATCTTAACATACCGAGTCATCTCCGTGCCTCAGAAAGCAAATTAAGCCATTGGTCACAGCTATTATTCGTAGATCTTTGACAGTTTTTACGGGTAGTCAGAAGCCCAAAAGTCTGATAACCAGTCTTACCTAGGTGTATCGTGGTACCCAGTAAATGGGGTTGTGAAAGTCAGATAGGCAGTCGCTCCATGTAAAATCAATTAAAACATCGAAAAGAAGCCTTGTACTTACAAAACGAGAACCAATTTGAACTCTAGAATTAAACGGAGTTTTCGATAGAAACAATAAGGAAACCTTATCTTCTAATAGTAGTAATTAGTACCAAGTACCAATCAAGTTAATCAGAATACGATAAAGTTTGATTGTTGGTTCACCTGTGGGTATCGTAAAAGTCTGGCAATAACGTTAAATAGGGACCGTGTTCTATAGAACAAGTAAAATAGTGCAGATGTTTTATTGTTTGTTGTACTACGTTTAATTAATTGCCATATAATATCAAGTTCGTCTGCTTCTGAACAACATGCTAATTGATCGCCACTTGGTGATCTCTGTAGGTATTTTAATTAGCCTACGCCGCTGCTTATCCATGTGATTTCTTTGCTAGAAACCACAAAACAAAAATAATCTACACTAATAATAATATTTTATAAAGAAAATATTCGTTTTTTTTTTGTTTGTAATGAATAAACTCAAAAACTCCTGGATTTATTTAAAAAAGTCTTTCGCTTGTATAGATAGTGCATACCACGACGACGCGCCCCGCACCGCTCCGCTCCGTACTAAAGTACAGTTTACAGTACAGTAATCACGGATTGGGGCGCGTCGTCGTGGATTGCACTATCCATAGAATGCTATAATATATTATCACTGAGTAACATAGGCTATAATTTATAAAGATATCACGCGAGCGAAGGTGCTGACGGAGGCTGGTTAATATTAGTTTATCAACAATAAAAAACTACCACACAATCAGTAACAAATAGCACAATGTTTAAAAAAAAAACGGTGACTATAAAAAAAAACATACAAAAATCAGGAGCATCGAGTCACTGGGTCAATTTGATGGAAAGATGTCTTCAGCAACTTACGAACCGTAAAATCATCCCCAATTCTTATTCATACCAGCACATTTAAGAAAAAAATGGGCACCAAAAAACCTTTACATACCTACGTCAACCGCATTTTGCCTTGTTTCTATTTGAAAAGGGAACAAAATTGTTGAGAGTCATATAGGGTAGATGTGGGTCCCGCAAATCCTGTCATTCGCCCCTTGAAAGTTTGAGGACAGAATCGCAGAAAATAACGTGTCATGACCAAGACTTAGAGACCGGACGATTTGGCTATTCAATTTGTTTTTATTAGAATGTATGTATGTACGAGTATGTAGGGGCTTTTGGTAGTAGGATGTTGTAATCTTACGTTGTAGGGGTTTGTAGATTATAATCCGAGTTGGGAATGACTGTTATAATAGTATTACATTCCCTTTTCCTTCATTTCATTATTTACATAAAAATTTAATTTTAAAATATTAGAAAATAAAAATAAAAAAAAATGTAGCCCTCCGGTATCCGGAACAGGGTTCAAGCTACCCGCGGTCAGGGCTCTAGAGATTCTCCTTACTACGAGAACCGTGTCTAGGAGAACCGCTTTCTGAATCAGGCCCTCTATTCAGCTGCCCGCCTAATTAGGTGTTGGTCGAGGCTCTTGGAAATTAAGCCATTTGGCTGATACGAGTATCAGCACAATTATCGCTGAGTCCACACCGAACATGTTGAAAACCATCATAGTATCATTATTAATATGAGTAAGTTCAATACGGTTTGTATTAGTTGAGTTTTTTTAATTAACTAGCGAAACTCATATCGTCATCTCAATCATAAAATGAATTTCTTTTTGTTTTATCATGTTTTGATATGCACTCCCATCACATCTGCGGAGTTTCGCGAAAAATTATAGATCGGTACACTAATGCTTATTCAGGGAAGTAATTGTTCAATAGAATGACACACTACACCAATTTAGCAAGCTATAGCTATTTTATACAACTCTGCCAGCGTATGTGTTTCCACATAACCCGTCTGCCTTCAAAGTAAGAGAGAACATGCATCTTCTGGGCACACTCGTTCCATCGCTTTCCATCAGTCGAGATCGGGGTCAAAAGCAGGCACATTCTGTAAAAAAGAAACTGTCATAGAATGACAGTGTAGTGATTTGAACATACGGACAATTTTAGTTGGTAGTCAACTTGCTAGTCGAAATATTTCGCTGTCTTTAGCTAGGTGCAAAAATAAATGCATTAATGCTAGGAACCTAGTTCCCATGTATGTGAAGCCATGCATACGGTAGAAATAAATCACCTCTTTTCAGTTTTTTGTAGTCTGTTTGAGATACCGCGTTGTTGGATCGTATTTATAGTAAACATTCATCAAAGTCTGCCGCAATGTATTATCTATCCATTGAAACTGGAGTGTGACTAAGAATCGGATTTTTATTGAGAAACGTGAGAAAATTCATGCTTTCAAAACATTTTTCTATAATAATTTTATAGTCTATTTTTTATGCTAGATTGATGGTGTTATGAGCGGGGTTCGTGCGGTCTATGGCCCTTTACGGGGCACCGGTGTGGACGCGTTCATTGAGGTGGCGGCCAGCCCGCCGGTTGAACGCGTCCCAGATAGTCATGGCCACCCGGCTGGTCCGGGGATACCGCACGGTCTCCGGTG
This sequence comes from Xanthia togata, assembly GCA_963853775.1. Taxonomy (NCBI): domain Eukaryota; kingdom Metazoa; phylum Arthropoda; class Insecta; order Lepidoptera; family Noctuidae; genus Xanthia; species Xanthia togata. Next base: position 24,690,611 of record OY970794.1, on the reverse strand, counting down.
AGGCAGCGAGCCTCCTTGCCGGATTGCCGTCATGGGATCAGAAGGCAAAAATCCTCGCGCATATTTGGGAATGGCGCAAGGAGGCGAAACGCCGGGGCTTGACTTCGATGCCACGAGAAATTGCGGCACAGCGGACAGAGCTCCGACGGGATCTCATGGCGTCATGGAGAGTGCGATTGTCGCAACCCAGTGCTGGGCACACCACTATTGCGGCGATAAGTCCCCTCTTTGAGGAGTGGCTAGAGAGGCGTCACGGCGTCCTCACCTTCCGCCTGACGCAGGTCCTCACCGGACACGGCTGTTTCGGGAGGTTCCTGTTCGGTATCAGGCGGGAGGTAACGCCCGGGTGTCATCACTGCGTGGATCACCTGGAGGACACGGTGGAGCATACGGTGGAGGTCTGACCAGCTTGGGCAGAGCACCGTCGTGTCCTCGTGGAGGCGATAGTTTTTTTTTTTTTTTAGTAATGCTCGCGAATTAGGAGGTGGAACGCGTGAGGAAGAGGCAAAATTTGCGCCTTCACGCCCCTAGCCGCCGCAGGAGGAGACGCCCCGGGCGTCGGGAATCAATTGCCGATTCCCGGCCACCGTAGGCGCGGGCTTGCGGATGGTGAGCAATACAATGGGTAGCTCGCCGTCCGGTAAAGATCAGGCCTGGGTCAACGGCGCGTTGTGTTCCACGCGCGCCTCAAATAGATGTCAGTATGTGAAGGGGTCCAATGGGACCGATGCCTGCCGGGGTTGCGGGAAAGTCCGAAAGGGATACCGTGGCCCCCTGGCATCGCACAGGCAACAGAAAGAACACGGGTGGGTTTTAGTCAGTAAGCGTCTGACACGCCATCCCGCTCCCCCCAGAGCGGGAGAAGCCATTTGAAGATTTCCCAGCAAAAAAAAAAAATATTATGTTATAAAAATATTGCTGGATTATGGCCCAATCCCTCTCACAAAGAGTATCTGTGTCCCAGTGGGAAGATCATAGGAAGATTTTATTAAATATAATCAGCTTATGATGTTCTCGTACGTTCTTGTATGTTGATCATTAGGCAGCAATAGTTTAAATTCTGATACTGACTGCTCATAGGGCTAAATCGTTGACCTGCAGTTACGAAGCAAAGCAAAGCTTACTTAGTTTTCCAAAGTACTCAATTACAGTTTTACTTTTTTCTTGGCCTGTAAGAAACAAGGTTTAATTTAAAATTTGTAAGAAATCTATCACTTTTTAATTAAGATTCAATAGAAATCATCTTTCTAGGTATTCTTCACTGACTTTTAATTAATTTCAGTACTGGTATCCATGACTTGACATTTAAATTAATTAAATATAGTTTTGAATATCGTAAGTATTCCTACAATACAACTTAGCTATATTCAGCCTTGCAGACCTACACGCGTTCTAGTACTAATTATTCATAGTAGTTCATACGTAATAGATGTCTTGTAATATCGTTCCATCAAATATGTATGATCATAAAAATATGTATAATAAATAATATAAAATAACTACATTCTATTAACTATTACTGCTAGTTAAATTATTGCTTGGCGTTCGTGGACTATGAGAAGACCTTTGATTCGATCAAGACCTGGGCAGTGTAACAGTCTCTCTAGCGGTGCCATATTTACTATCGGTACATCGAGGTGCTGAAATGTTTGTACAAAAACGCCACTATGTCGGTCCGAGTACAGGAGCAGAGCACGAGAGCGATTACTCTGCAGCGAGGCGTAAGACAGGGAGATGTTATCTCTCCGAAACTGTTCACCGCTGCATTGGAAGACGCTTTCAAGCTCCTGGAATGGGAAGGATTCGGCATCAACATTAACGGCGAGTACATCACTCACCTTCCGTTTGCCAATGATATTGTGGTCATGGCAGAATCGCTGGAACACCTTGACACAATGCTCGAAGGCCTCAATAGAGTCTCCCAACAAGTAGGGCTCCAGATGAACATGGACAAAATGAAAGTCATGTCGAACGTCCATGTTGCGCCCTACTCAATATCGGTTGGGAGCTCTACTCTCGAAATTGTTAATAAATATGTCTACCTGGGACAATCGCTTTTTTAAATTGTCAAAGAGTTGCCCATTCCAAAACGTAGATCTCTACGGAGAAGAACGGGAAGGAAGCTCCAAGAACACTCTTTTAAATGAAGATAAATTACAAAATCCTGGGTAAATTATTCTTGTTGCTTCTATGTGTGAGAATAATTTAAAAAAATAAAATTAAAAAAACAATTCAAAATATAAGATTTAAAAAAAAACCCTGGCAGAAGAGATGACCAGTCTCAACCGACGCGACGGCGCCCATTCACGAACATGACGCGTGGATCAACACCATTCAGCTCAACTATTTTGTAGGGAACTGAATGATCCAACACAAGCGCCAACATCAGTGAGATATTTAAGTGAGCATGACACAATAACACGAAACATGAACAAAATAGATAACACCTTCATCTCAGTAGATATTGTCTGCGCACACGAGTTCAACATTGATGCTTGTTAGGCTGACACGTGTTTGCCTTTAGGGAATATTAATCTTCATTCCATACCATACTTCAACAATTGAAAATATATCCTTCCTCCAACATACATTAGAAACTGTGAGACTATGTAGCTTGCAACTACTTTTTAGGGTTCCGTAGTAAACAAGGAACCCTTCTAGTTTCGCTATGTCCGTCTGTCCGTCTGTCCACGGCTTAGCTCAGAGACTCTTTGTATCAGAAAGCTGTAATTTGGCATGGGTTTACATATTATTATATTTAGTCGTATATAAAACATGAAAAAAAAACAGTGTTCAGTGCCAGCTAAATGGTTGTTTTCGGATATTATGTGAAAAATATCACGGTGGTAGTATATAAACGAAATTAAAAGGAAAACTATCACAGCTAAGTAGACTTTACAAGTTAACGAGTAATAATCGACCAACACCGTACATTCCGTTCTCACCATACATTCCGTATCGGAGAACATGTTTTTCAACTACATAGTTAAGTTTGTTCTTGCGATAAATTCATCCCAACTACGGAACCCTTCATTGTGCGTGGTCCGACAAGCACTTGGCCGGTTTTTTAAATGTTGTGAGTATGCTGAGTAGTCACATCTTTAACATCACTATATTAAGTGTGTCCTAAGCTATTACGAGTCCGTACTGTTGTGAAAAGAAAAAAAATAACTGTATCCCCATATTTCTTCGATTGTAGGTACATGTAGTAGTTTTTCATTTAGATAATCATTTTCCTAACTTTGTTTTATCATTTTCAACCAAATCTTGTGACTGTCAAAGTAACAAACTCATATGACAAAAAAAATACTTCCATTCGTTTTTAAAGCCCTGTAAAGCTTGCGTGACTAAGAAAAACCGAACAAAGTCTAATTGGTTGAAATCGGTCGAGTTATTCAGGTTTTAAAAAGCAATTTACAAGGCAGGCGCAAAAAATAGCCCGTTAACGTCGCAGGTTGTTTAGATTTCTTAGAAACTGCTCGCTTGAAGAGTTTTCCCAGTAAATATTGAAGCATTATTAGGTTTATATACCTTTTGATAAGATTTGAACTATCTTTTGGTAACTTAGGACTCTTATTTAAATAGCATATTTACTATCTAGTTTTTTATTTATTTAACAGGTTATGTACACACATATAAACAGACAAGAAAAAAAGGAACAGAAAAATACGGACCAAGGGTGTTCATATTTCTAAAGAAATCTCTTTCAGCATACTTGCGATAGGAAAGTGGATAAAAAGAGATGTAGACAACGTGTGTAAGAGTAGAAGAGAAAATAAAATACATAAAATAAAAACATTTAACTATTCACTAATTTAAAAATAAACATACAATATGAGAATCTTATCTTTAATGATTACTTATTTTTTTTATAAGAACTGAATAGTCTGAAACTTATTGCCAGCCTTTTAGTAAGCGCAGTCACTTTTATTACCCCACTACGGCGAAACAAAAAAGAGGGTTATTATTTTGACCGGTGTTTATATATTGTACATATGTTCATCTGTTACGTTATAACTCCTAAACTTCTGATCGTAATTTGACAAATAAGGTATCGTTGGAAGCGTTTTTTTTTTTTTTTTTTTAACTATGCTATCTCGCAGGTATACCACTAAGGTATTTACTGCTCAACCGAACAATCCTGTGGCTGCCTTAAGCTACTACACTCAAAGCCTCAAGCCAGGAGCAAAACTATTCTAAATTAAAATTAGGCCCCCTGTGGGGTACGAACTCGCTGAGGGGAGGACAGCAAGATGGGACAGGCTGGATCAAGGATATATCATTATTATTATGAGGGGAATTTAAAGCTACGCGCTCAGCTGCGGCGCGGGCTGGCGCTTCATCGGACAAGGTTGGAAGCGTCTTGATTGTCCACTAGTTATAGGCTACTTCAGTTCACATTAAATATCGGCGCCCTCTAGACGACATAAAGTGATGAAGAAAAAAAAAAAATCTAACAATTGATGATGACGATGAATTATAATACTTATTGGTGCATTATAGTAGAGATTTGTACAATTTAAATCATTAGGTATTAGCTATCATTAGGTAAATCGTTGTAAAGCGGTATATAAACGTATTTCTTCTCGAAGTACTCGATATAACGTAACATTGCGCCCGGCACGTGTCTACATATCGCCGGTCTCCGGACATGAAATACGATGGATGTGTTGAACATAGTACTTCGTTTTATTTTTCTGCGCATCAAACCTGAAAGTATGATCGTATTCGACTATTGGAAATTACTTTATTCTGCATTCTATCAAAGAACTTATACCTAATTATTATTACATAGACATGCTTGGAAAATCGAGCATTACTTTGTCAACCTTTTTTGAGATTAATCGAAACTGCTGTAGGACTGGCCGAATACATGCGAGCGCCCGGCCGGCAATGTTTGTGTAATAATCCATATCTGTCGTGTTTAGCGGCCAAACAGATAAATTGCTATGAAAACTCATTTTTGTCGTGTTATTTAAAAATGGAACGAACTTTTTACTTCAACACATGGCAACCAAGGAGGTAACTTATCGAAGATTTTATTTAAATTTCGATTTGGTTTGCAAATAGAGCGGTTTGAGAAAATTTATATATTGGCCGCAACCAGGCATTGATGGACTCACTATTTAATGCAATTATCGCAAAAAACATGCATTATTATAAATTTTTGAATCATCATCATCATCATTTCAGCCGAAAGACGTCCACTGCTGGACATAGCCCAAAGCACCGCCACCTTGAATGATCCTGTGCTTCTGGGATCCAGCGGATTCCTACAGAATTCACAAGGTCATCAATCCACCTTAGGCCTTCCAACGTTACGTCGTCGTGTAGAACCTTTCGGCCCCATCAAAACTGAATTTGTAATTTGTATTTTTTTACCATAACGCTCGTTGACAAAAATGCTGTCTAGAGAAACACACCAATTTACTTTCATAAATAACGTTTCAGTGACGTCATTCGCCGGTAAATTGTGGTCGCTATGTGGCGGCCACCGTTTTCTAGGAAACCGTAGCGTTACTTAGACTTTCCAATACATCAAATTATCTTATTTATTTATTTATTTATTTATTTAAGGTCTTTGGAAGACTTACAGCTAAATACAATGGTGATATATAACAGTATGATAATTTGGCAGCCAATTACAAGTCTTCACGTCTAGAGCTTTTCTGGTATAAAAGTACTGTGGAACAAAATATACACACTGCCAAACATTGCCAAAAAGAAAAAGCAGGAATACAATTAAAAAATTAAATAAAAATTTGCTCGTAGATCATCACCTTAAATTTGCAAAAACTAATATAACATAATTATGACGGGTTATTTCCCATAATAATAATAACCAAGATGCTACAAATTCAATTTATAAATAAAAAGAAAGCAGTCTGAAGAATTCAAGCTTTAAAGAAACTCATTGCTAAACTGTTCCTTGCCGAGGTCACACTTGTCTTGAAAAGATCAAAGTCGAACTGTTTGCACACCTCATTAAAATACCTGCTTACACGCACAACGTATGAATTTTGTCTGTAGTTAGTACTTGCAAATGGCACCCGCAATGGTGGATTGAATCGTTTGGATTTGCGTGGAACGTTAAAGTAGAAAGCTGACAGAATATCAGAGCAATTTATGTCACCTCGAACCGTCTTCAGCAAAAATATACAGTCAGAGATCTCACGACGATTACTCAATGGTAAGAGATGATATTTTTTACAGAGACTGAGGTAGTTATTGGACTCATACGGCACCCTCTGGTGAAAGCATAAAAATTTTATAATTTTTTTCTGTATGCGCTCAACACGGTCAATATATTTATGATAGCATGGACTCCATATTTCAGATGCGTATTCCAAGTGGCTTCTAACAAAGGTGCAGTATAGAATTTTTAACGTTTTAGCTTGCGTGAAGCACTTGGACAATCGCATTATGAAACCAAGAGATTTTGAGGCTTTAGCGACAATGGCATCAACATGCTTATCAAAAATAAGTTTGGAATCGTGATGAACCCCCAGATCACGAATCGTACTAGATCTAGGTAATATATGGCCACCAAGAGTATATTTTGTGGCTAGGACTGACCGTCCACGGGAATACGTTACAACTGAGCATTTTTTGAGATTGAGATCAAGCTTACTTTTTTGGCAGTACACTTCAAGACGCTGTAAATCAGTTTGAAATGCTGTCATGTCCGCAGTCGATGATATGGTAGCATAGATTTTTTGTCAAACAAGAGTCGATATCGTTTACATAGATGATAAATAATAACGGACCGAGCAACGAACCTTGGGGTACTCCGCTGGGGACTAAAACCCAGCTGGATATATAATTATTCAGTACCACAGCTTGCGACCTGTTGTCTATGTAAGTTATCTAGGTTATCTTATCTAGGTTAACACGAACCAGCTGGTTTTACATGAAAACAGGCAGTTTCCTGACATCGTACTGAAACCAGTAATATTAATAATCCGCCCACGGCCACATACTTGTACAAAAGGGATACTAAATATTAAAGGGGACCTCAAAGTGCAAATGCCGAACATTTTAGTAAAATATATTTACAGACTGTAGTCCGTTTAAGCTAAATTCTACAGTATAAAAAGTTTCTAGTAAGTATAGGTTTAAACCACAATAGGGATGTTGACTTAATTTTTTTTTGTCCGCGAGGTAAATTATAAATAAATATTGGAAAAGTTTTTTTTTTACGTAATCAAAAGATTACGGCAAAACATTGGTAGGCAATACGTTAAAATGTGGCATGATGTCACTCCCCGGTAGATTTTATACTGACTTGTGACGTAGCGAGCCCCCACTCCCCAACTTTAATGTGTTTTATCTATACCATTTTTTATTAATATGGTAAAGCAAAAAATACGTGTCTAATATTTTTTTATAATTTACATGACGGATTTTTTTTTTGAAAATATTTGTTATTTACTGACGGACTAATTAATAGTTTATTATATATATAATAAATAGTTTTTGTTCTTTTTCCTAGTCAACATCTTCGGGATTGGGTATTGTATTCATTAGGTTTTACTGTTGATTTCTAAAGTCAAGAGTTCATGCGGGATAAGTACAGCACTATGGTGCAACTTACAAAGGTACATACATAAACTCCCATGGGGTTAGTCAAAAACTACAAAACACCACCTACTTTGCTCCTTTACATACTCCTTTTGCTTCGTTTACGTTCATACATTTGGTCATACACCAATAAGGCGTTTCCACTCACATCTGCCTTGTAAATACATTTTGTTAGTCACCTTTCATTCATCCTCTCAACGTGACCAAACCATTTAAGTATACTCTTTTAGAACTCAACTTTTGATTCTCGTTATTATTTGTGAATATAAAGACATTTGTATTATATCGTATATCGAGGTAGTTTCCGCAAGTCCTCGTCTGAGCACTATTTTGCGTAAAATACTCCCACGATCCCTGAACCGTTGCATGCACCCATGTTTCGCCTGCGGTATATTGCGCTTTACAACCAAAAATAAAAGTCGTTTCCTAGCAATTGTTAAAGTTACGTAGTTTGATGAACAAAATGCGTTTTATATACGCTGTAATATTATGCACTCTCGCCATAAAAATCGTCAGGTCGAAAGTGATCACTTCAAAGTAAGTTTTGCTGCTGAACTTGGTTTCCAATTTAAGGTACAACGCACACGGTTCATTCAAACGCGTCGAACGAACTCAACGAAATTAAATTTAGAATTCTTTATATGAAATTCTATGAAACCTCGCACAGCTGCCCGCGTCGAATTCGTTCGACGCGTTCGGCTCGTATAAATGTGCGTTCACCTTTATTAGACGAAAGGTTTTGATCCATAGTTTTGTCCTTTCCTTATCAGCAGGAAAACGGCTAACGTTTTTTTATTTTAACAATTCAGTGCACTACATACTAGTACAGGCTTTTTATTGAATATTTATACAACCAAGCGGAATACATTGGTAGCCTCTCCTGTCCCCATTCAAAGAAAGATTGTCGAGTACATTTATTGAATTTCGACTACCGAAACGTTGAATTGGAGCGTAACTAAATAAAATTATTACAGTTCTCGAACGGAGAAAATTTAAGCTGTTCTACGCACGATATTCGGAGATAAAATTTTAGTATCAAGGCCAAATTGTAGGCCACAATATAGCCTAGATAGAATCTAAGTATCTTCCAAAGGAATTGTAAAGCCTAACGATACATACTTACAGATAACAAGACCTTCAGAGCATTATTTTTTATTTGAATACAGTTATGTGCGTCGTAGTTTCATTGCGTAAAGATACCACTATAAAATGGCACTTGCTTTCTAAGACGTGACTCTTACAACAGTATAATAAAGTAACTGTATTATGTCTCAGTAGTGCCCTTGAAATAATTACCTACGGCCGCTCGGTAGATAAACCTTCCGCGTCCGTGCGTAACTGTTGCGTACACATACACTGAGATTTCGAAGCGCGTCGTTTCAGCCGTTTTCTATGAAGACATAATACTGTTACTTATTTTTACTGTGTTAATGCTTATATACTCGTATATCATCGTGCATGAATTTAATTCTGAATTAATCCCTGGTTATTCCGGCC